>CM036753.1:56108864-57506989 GCA_020796225.1 Arion vulgaris | reverse complement strand
AGTGCGGCAACATTTATATTTGTATGGTAATGGCAGAATTTATATTTGATTGATTTGGGACAGAATTTATAAGTGTGCGGTTGGTGCGGAAATTATATATGTGTGGTTGCGGCAGAATTTATATTTGTATGGTTGTGACATAATTTATATATGAGTGTGAATGTTGCAGATTTTATATTTGTGTGGTTGGGCAGACAATATATGTGTGTGTTATGGGTGGAATTTATAGTTGTGTGATTGCTGCTTAATTTATATTTGTGTGGTTGCGACAGAAATTACATTTTGTCTGGTTGGGGCAGAATTAATATTTGGGTGATTTGGGGCAGAATTTAAATGTATGTGGTTTGTGAGGAATTTATATGTGTGTGGTTGCGGCAGCATTTATATTTGTGTGGTTGGGACAGAATTTATATGTGTGTGGTTTGGTCAGAATTTATATATGTGAGAATTGTGCAGATTTTATATTTGTGTGGTTGAGGCATAAATTATATGTGTGTGTTTTAGGGAATTTATAGTTGTGTCGTTGCTGCATTATTTATATTTGTGTGATTGCGGCAGAAATTATCTTTGTCTTGTTGGACATAATTAATATTTGGATGACTTTTGGCAGAATTTATATATGTGTGATTGTTGCGGAATTTATATGTGTGTGATTGTTGCGGAATTTATATGTGTGTGGTTGTTGCGTAATTTATATGTGTGTGGTTGTTGCGTAATTTATATATGTGTGGTTGCGGTAGAATTTATATTTGTGATGTTGTGACAGATTTATTTATGTGTGAATGGGGCAGATTTTATATTTATGTTGCTGCGACAGAAATGATACTTGTGTGGTTGAGGTTGAATTTGTATTTGTGTGTTTACTGCAGAATTTATCTTTGCTTGGTTAAGACAGAAACTATATTTGTACGGTCCTTGAGAATTTATATTTGTGTGGTTGGGGCAGAATTTAGATTTGTGTGGTTACGGGAAGAATGTATATTTGTGTTGTTGCGGCAAGAATTTATATTTGTGTGCTTGGGACAGAATTTATATATGAGTGTGAATGGTGCAGACTTTATATTTGTGTGGTTGGGTAGAAATAATATGTGTGTGTTTTGGGTGTAATTTATAGTTGTGTGGTGGGTGCAGAATTTATATTTGTTTGTTGGCTTTTTGTAGGTGCGGCAAATTATTATTTGTATGGTTGTGGCAGAAGTTATATTTGTGTGTTTGGGCAAAAAATTTTATTTGTGTTGTTGGGACAGAATGTATGTTTGTGTGATGGGGGCAGAATTTTTGTGTGTGGTTGGGGGCAGAATTTACATTTATATGGTAGTGGCAGAATTTATATTTGATTGGATGCGCAGAAATTATTTGTGGGTGGATGTGGCAGAATGTATACGTGTTTAGTGCGGCAGAATTTATATTTGTATGGTAGTGGCAGAAATTATATTTGATTGATTTGGGGCAAAATTTATATGTGTGTTGTTGGTGCGGAATTTATACGTGGGTGGTTGCGACAGAATTTATATTTGTATGGTTGGGACAGAATTTATATATGAGTGTGAATGGTGCAGATTTTATATTTGTGTGGTTGGGTAGAAAATATATGTGTGTTTTAGGTGAAATTTATAATTGTTTTATTGATGCAGAATTTATATTTGTGTGATTGCGACAGAAATTATATTTTTCTGGTTGGGGCACAATTAATATTTGGGTGATTTGGTACAGAATTTAATTGCGTTTTTGGCGCGGATTTTATTTGTGTGTGGTTGGGACAGAATTTATACTTGTGTGGTTGAGGCAGAATTTATACTTGTGTGGTTGAGACAGAATTTATACTTGTGTGGTTGCGACAGAATTTATACTTGTGTGGTTGAGGAAGAATTTATATTTATGTGGTTGCGGCAGAATTTATCTTTGCTTGTTTGAGACAGAAATTATATTTCCGTTGTTGAGGCAGAATTTTTATGTATGTGATTCGGGAAAAATTATATATTTTTTGGTTGGGACAGAATATATATGTGTGTGATTGCGGCAGAATTGATATTTGTATGTATGTGATTCGGGAAAAATTATATATTTTTTGGTTGGGACAGAATATATATGTGTGTGTGCTTGCGGCAGAATTGATATTTGTGTGGAGGGGGAAGTATTTATATGTGTGTGGTTGTGGCAGAATTTATATTTGTGTGGTTGTGGCAGAATTTATATTTGTGTGGAGTGGAGAGAATTTATATGTGTGTGGTTGTGACAGAATTTATATTTGTGTGGTTGCGGTATAATTTCTATTTGTCTGGTTCGGGCAGAATATGTGTTTATGTGATTGCGGCAGAATTTATACTTGTGTGCTTGTGGCATAATTAAATTTGTGTGGTTGGGGCAGATCATATAATTGCTTGATTGGGACATAAATTATTTTTGCGTGGTTGTGGCTGTTTTTCTGTGGGTGGTTGGGACATACATTATATGTCTGTGGTTGGGTCACAATTTATATATGTGTGAATTGTGCAGATTTTATATTTTTGTGGTTGAGACATTAATTACATGTGTGTGTATTTTGCGGAATTAATAGTTTTGTCGTTGTTGCAGAATTTATATTTGTGTGATTGCGGCAGAAATTTTATTTGTCTGGTTGTAGCAGAATTAACAATTGGATGATTTTGGGAGAATTTATATGTGTGTGGTTGTTGTGGAATTTATATGTGTGTGGTTACGGTAGAATTTATCTTTGCTTGTTTGGGACAGAAATTATATTTCCGTTTTTGAGGCAGAATTGATATTTGTGTGGTTGGGACAGAATTTATACGTGTGTGGTTGAGGCAGAATTTTTATGTGTGTGGTTGCGGCAGAGCTTATATTTGTGTAGTTGGGGCAGAATTTATATTTGTACGGTACTGGAAGAATTTATATTTGTCTGGTTGGGGCAGAATTGATATTTGTGTGGTTGCGGCAAATTTGTATTTGTGTAGTGTGGCAGAATTTATATTTGTCTGGTACGGGCAGAATTTATATTTTTGTGGTTGCGGCAGAATTTATACTTGTGCGCTTGGGGCAGAATTTATATTTATGTGTTTGGAGCAGAGTTTATATGTGAGTGGTTGCTGCAGAATTTATATTTGTTTGATTGAGGCAGAAATTATATTTGCCTTTTTATTAACAAGGTACAGAATTAATATTTTGGTGATTTGGTTCAGAATTTAAATGTGTGATTTGTGCGGAATTTATATGTGTGTGGTTAGATGAAAATTTATATTTGTGTGGTTGGGACAGAATATATATATCCGTGAATGGGGCAGATGTTAGATGTGTGTGTTGTGTGCAAGAATTTATATTTGTGTGGTTGGGACAGAATACATATTTGTGTTGTTGGGGCAGAATTTATATTTATGTGGTTGCGGCAAAAATTATATGTGTGTGTTTTGGGCGGCTTCATGGTTGTGTGGTTGCGGCATAATTTATATTTGTTTGATTGCGACAGAAATTAAGTTTGTCTTGTTGCGGCAAAATTTATATTTGTCTGGTCTGGGTAGAATTTCTATTTATGTGGTTGCGGACGAATTTATATTTTTGTGATTTGCGGCAGAATTTATATTTGTGTGGTTGGGACAGAATTTATATATGTGTGAGTGAGGCAGATTTTATATGTGTGTGTTTTGGCCAGAATTTATATCTGCTTGGTTGGGACAGAAGTATATTTGCGTGGTTGAGGCAGAATTTCTATTTGGGGTTGTTGCGACATAATTTATACTTGTGTGGTTGAAGCAGGATTTATATTTGAGTGGTTGTGGCAGAATTTATCTTTGCTTGGTTGGGACAGAAATTATATTTCCGTTGTTGAGGGAGAATTTATATGTGTGTGGTTAGGACATAATTTATATTTCCTGCTTAGGACATAATTTATATGTGTATGATTGCGGCTGAATTTATATTTGTGTGGTGGGGGCAGAATTAACATGTGTGTGGTTGTGGCAGAATTAATATTTGTATGGTTGCGACAGAATTTATATTTGTATGATTGAGGCAGAGTTTATATTTGTGTGGTTGCGGCAGAATTTATACTTGTGTGCTTGTGGCAGAATTTATACTTGTGTGCTTGTGGCAGAATTTATATTAGTGTGCTTGGGCAGAGTTTATATTTGTGTGCTTGGGGCAGAATATATATTTGCTTGGTTTGGATCGAAATTATTTTTGCGTGGTATGGCTGAATTTGTCCGTGGGTTTTGGGACATACATTATATGTTAGTGACTGGGACAGAATTTATATATGTGTATGAATTGTGCAGATTTGATATTGGTGTGGTTGAGACATAAAGTATATGTGTGTGTTTTGGGCGGAATTTATAGTTGTGTGCTTGTGGCAGAATTTATAGTTGTGTGCTTGTGGTAGAATTTATATTTGTGTGGTTGGTCTGAATTTATATTTTTGTGAATGGGTTAGATTTTATATTTGTGTGGTTAGGTCACATTTTATGTTTGTGTGGTTGCGGCATAATTAATATTTGTGTAGTTGCGGTATAATTTATATTTGTGTGGTTGGGGCAGAGTTTATATTTGTGTGGTTGGGGCAGAGTTTATATTTGTGTGGTTTGGCAGAGTTTATTTTTGGGTGGTTGGGACAGAAATTATAATTGCGTGGTTGACATAGAATTTACATTTGTGTGTTTGTGGCAGAATTTATATGTGTGTGGTTGCGGAAGATCTTTTATTTGTGTGGTGCGGCAAACGTTATATTTGTGTGTTTTAAGCGGAATTTATATGTGTGTGGTTGCTGCAGAATTTATAATTGTGTGATTGCGTAGAATATATATTTGTATTGTTTGGGCAATTTTCATATTTGTGTGATTTGGGCGGCAGATTTTTGTTTATTTGTGTGGCTGGGGCAGAATTTATATGTGGGGACAACAATTGGTTTTATGATAACATTGCAAATTAATACTGACACTAAAAACAAATCAGGTGAACAAGGAAATCAGAGTGAAACACATCTGCGTCAAACAATGTTACTTGAAGAACAAATGTAAGCCACTATATTTTGTTAATTATCTAAAACCATTGTTCTCGCTTGTGAATTAATTGACCAACTACAGCATAGGTTCCCAACGGGGGCGGTAGCGCCCACAGGGGAGGGGCGATGAGAAGTTGGAAGGGGGCGCTGGGTTGAAAAATAATTTTTTTTTGGGGGGACGTTGAGGTCCATCCGAGGCCCCCTTAAGCCATGTACTACCCACGCGCAACGATTAATAGTGCAATAGACAGAATCTATGCATATTGTGCCAGATTATGTCCGAATTAAAAAAAACTCAGACAATATGATGTCGAGTATTTGAAATAGGTTTTATTCAGTCACCCACTAACAAGACATTACCAATGTGTCTGAATTGTCACAAGATGTTTTCACATGAAGATATGAAACCTTCGCGATTAATAAATCGTGTGTGCAAAATATATCCTGACAGAAAAAATGAAAATGTAACTTACGTTCAAGCTTAGAGATCAACATTGAAAACGTCAAATTTTGGCTGGTATGGTTTCAGCGGCAGCAAAACAAGAAAATGATGGTTAAATCTTCATGCTACATTTCCTACTTATTGCTAAATCTGAAAAAATCGCACAATATTAGCAAAGAATTGATATTGTCAGCTGTGAATGAGTGGTCTAAGATTATTTTCAAGTCACATTGAGAAATAACACAGTGTAGAGATCAATCGTCAAAATGATGTTTTGAAGACTACTTTTGGAGCTTTCTTTATAACTCGATGCGTCTTCTTTACCAGCAAATGTGTCTTTACTTCTGGCGTACGTTCGCTTCATAAAGGATGAAAACATTTGTCAGGAACTGTTATTTGCAAAAACATTAGAAACGGACAATAAAGAAAACTCTATATTTGACGTACTGGAATATCATTCGTAAGAAATAACAAAACTCCGCTGAATCGTGTCTGCTGCCGATGGTGCTCTGGCTATGGTTGGACGCTACAGCTAGTTGATTTCATATTTGAAAAAACTGTCTCAAATGTAGTCGCTGTACATTGTGTGATTCATCGACATCGTTTTGTCACTAACAATCTTAGTAATTGTCTTCATCGCTCCCTACAGCATATAATTTCATCAGTTAACATGACCAGAAGAAATTACGCTCGATGAAAGATTATTTAGAAAGCTTTGAGATGAAAACGACGAAGACATAAATCGTTTACTATTGCACACAGAAGTTCGTTGGCTGTCAACAGGTACCTCTCTAAAATGATGTTAAGAACTCTTTGAAGCAATTACAAAGTTATTTTGGTAAACAAAAGTGATTCTTTTAGATAGATTTTATTGAAAGATTATAGCGATATTGCTTATCTGACAGATTTATACAACAAATTTAATGAAACAAACTTACAACCGCAAGGAAATGATTCTAATTTGATTAAAGCAAAAGCAATTATTTCTGCGTTCGTGTCAAAACTTGCTGTATTAACATTTGATAATTTTATCAGTTTTCAAATCTTTCTTCAATGGAAACAACGGATGTCGATATTCTAGTTGATATCCATCATTTGGAAGCACGAAAAGAAAGCTTTTACAATAACTTTTCAGAATTTACTCAATATGACAATTCCAGATTTGGTCATAGAACATTCTTCAATATTACACATGCCTTCCGGTTTTCAAAACGGCAGCTGACTGTTGTGTCTAGTGATGGCGCCTGTAAAATTAAGAAATTCTCTTCTGATTCTGTACCATGGTTTAAATATATTCGTATGGAACGCACATATTCTATAGTTAATACAGGATTATTGTGTTTTTATGCTTTTTTCCATTCGAGACGCGATGCAGATGGGTAAAATCTGCTTCCTTGCAGGACGGTTGCGTAGCAATCAACGACAAGGGAATGCTAACCCGAAATAAATATTTGCAGAACCAGTTGCACCAGGCTGTAAGGCGCATAACTTGTTGCAACGACCCCTCAAAATGAGGAATGGGATAACGGATTATATGGTTGCCGCTCTGCCCCCGAGACTTAGCTACAGAGAAAGAATATTGGACCAACCATCACAAGGGTGGCCAAAAATAACTGCTGGTGATCACGCTGTCACTGGTGCTAAAGCAAATTAGCGGCAGGAAAATCTTGCATATCAAACTTCACCAGACTCGGGAGACTCAACATAATCCACTGGAACACCAAGGACATTTACACCAGAAAGCAGGCCCTAGCAGTGAGAATCACCATTGAAAAATAGACTTTGCATTTATTCAGGAAACACTCCACAACCCCCTCCCCCACGCGGATTCTCTGTCCGAGTATATAAGTCATACAGATAAGACAGAGAAGGCCACACAGAAAAGGACGGGGGTGGTCCTCATACTCGTGAGCAGCATAAACACCATGAAACAGATAGAAGTCGGCACAAATGAGAAAGCAGAAATCATAGGAATTGACATCTTTGTAAACAACTAACATATTCGAATGTACAATATTTATTGTCTCCATGACAAAGCCATTATGCTGGAACCTATGATATTGACCAATACAAACTGTCTAGCAGTGGAGATTTTACAGTCACTCGGAAATGTGGGGACACCAAGTCACCAATTCAAGTGTGGGGGCAGGTAGAACAGGGAGAAATATATATACATCTGCAGCTCTTGAATGGACTCGATGATCCACCAACCTTCTACTCAAGAAGATATAAAAATATATCCCCCAGACCTTGTCTTTGCCACCGGTAACATAGCTCCCAACTTGGATTGAACATTCCTCGAAAAGCTAGGAGAAAGTGACCGAAACCTGTCAAGCTCTCCTTGAACCTTAGATATTTCACCCAAGTCCAAAAACCATTGACCCAGTGGAACTACAAAGAGCTGTCTGGACACAGTTTGCGAGGCTCAGCGACATCTACTGTGACCCCATAAAGACACACCAAAAAATATAAGGAACACGACAGACCTGCTCAACATATCGATTTTGAGGGCAGCAAGATAATTAATTAGTAGAAGTGTAAGAAGAGAATACAAACCCTACCGGTCAGAAGAGGTCCTAAAATTTCACGATGAAGTGAGTCAGAACGAAGAAAGAGTAGAAACTGAGAAGAGCATTGACAGCAATATATCCCTCAAGGCATCCTCAGCTAAATGTAGGAGAGCAGGTAAGCAAGCCGTAAGACTGAGCTGGAGAGACAAGACGTTTCAACATGGACAGAGACAGAAACAAGATATGAAAACTAGCAAAAGCCCTCACTGATGAAAACATCGACCGTCCCCCAATAGTGATAGAAAGCAATGAAACATTATTAAAAGGTAAAAGAGCTGCAAACATTTTTATTGAAAACTACGCCAGAGTAGGCCAGGTCAGAATACCTCATGAAAAACTGAATATGGTAATGGAAGAGAGGCAATCCCTCAAGTACTCAACCACGCCACCAGAAGAACATATTCAACTTCACAATAGTTGAGTTGAAGAAGCACTCCATGGTTTTAATCTTAACTTCACAATAGGTGAGTTGAAGAAGCACTCCATGGTTTTAATCTTAACTTCACAATAGGTGAGTTGAAGAAGCACTCCATGGTTTTAATCTTAACTTCACAATAGGTGAGTTGAAGAAGCACTCCATGGTTTTAATCTTAACTTCACAATAGGTGAGTTGAAGAAGCACTCCATGGTTTTAATCTTAACTTCACAATAGTTGAGTTGAAGAAGCACTCCATGGTTTTAATCTTAACTTCACAATAGGTGAGTTGAAGAAGCACTCCATGGTTTTAATCTTAACTTCACAATAGGTGAGTTGAAGAAGCACTCCATGGTTTTAATCTTAACTTCACAATAGGTGAGTTGAAGAAGCACTCCATGGTTTTAATCTTAACTTCACAATAGGTGAGTTGAAGAAGCACTCCATGGTTTTAATCTTAACTTCACAATAGGTGAGTTGAAGAAGCACTCCATGGTTTTAACCTTAACTTCACAATAGGTGAGTTGAAGAAGCACTCCATGGTTTTAATCTTAACTTCACAATAGTTGAGTTGAAGAAGCACTCCATGGTTTTAATCTTAACTTCACAATAGGTGAGTTGAAGAAGCACTCCATGGTTTTAATCTTAACTTCACAATAGGTGAGTTGAAGAAGCACTCCATGGTTTTAATCTTAACTTCACAATAGGTGAGTTGAAGAAGCACTCCATGGTTTTAATCTTAACTTCACAATAGGTGAGTTGAAGAAGCACTCCATGGTTTTAATCTTAACTTCACAATAGGTGAGTTGAAGAAGCACTCCATGGTTTTAATCTTAACTTCACAATAGGTGAGTTGAAGAAGCACTCCATGGTTTTAATCTTAACTTCACAATAGGTGAGTTGAAGAAGCACTCCATGGTTTAATCTAACTTCATGTGAGTTGAAGAAGCCATGGTTTAATCAACTTCACAATAGGTGAGTTGAAGAAGCACTCCATGGTTTTAATCTTAACTTCACAATAGGTGAGTTGAAGAAGCACTCCATGGTTTTAATCTTAACTTCACAATAGGTGAGTTGAAGAAGCACTCCATGGTTTTAACCTTAACTTCACAATAGGTGAGTTGAAGAAGCACTCCATGGTTTTAATCTTAACTTCACAATAGGTGAGTTGAAGAAGCACTCCATGGTTTTAATCTTAACTTCACAATAGGTGAGTTGAAGAAGCACTCCATGGTTTTAATCTTAACTTCACAATAGGTGAGTTGAAGAAGCACTCCATGGTTTTAATCTTAACTTCACAATAGGTGAGTTGAAGAAGCACTCCATGGTTTTAATCTTAACTTCACAATAGGTGAGTTGAAGAAGCACTCCATGGTTTTAATCTTAACTTCACAATAGGTGAGTTGAAGAAGCACTCCATGGTTTTAACCTTAACTTCACAATAGGTGAGTTGAAGAAGCACTCCATGGTTTTAACCTTAACTTCACAATAGGTGAGTTGAAGAAGCACTCCATGGTTTTAATCTTAACTTCACAATAGGTGAGTTGAAGAAGCACTCCATGGTTTTAACCTTAACTTCACAATAGGTGAGTTGAAGAAGCACTCCATGGTTTTAATCTTAACTTCACAATAGGTGAGTTGAAGAAGCACTCCATGGTTTTAATCTTAACTTCACAATAGGTGAGTTGAAGAAGCACTCCATGGTTTTAACCTTAACTTCACAATAGGTGAGTTGAAGAAGCACTCCATGGTTTTAATCTTAACTTCACAATAGGTGAGTTGAAGAAGCACTCCATGGTTTTAATCTTAACTTCACAATAGGTGAGTTGAAGAAGCACTCCATGGTTTTAACCTTAACTTCACAATAGGTGAGTTGAAGAAGCACTCCATGGTTTTAATCTTAACTTCACAATAGGTGAGTTGAAGAAGCACTCCATGGTTTTAACCTTAACTTCACAATAGGTGAGTTGAAGAAGCACTCCATGGTTTTAACCTTAACTTCACAATAGGTGAGTTGAAGAAGCACTCCATGGTTTTAATCTTAACTTCACAATAGGTGAGTTGAAGAAGCACTCCATGGTTTTAATCTTAACTTCACAATAGGTGAGTTGAAGAAGCATTCCATGGTTTTAATCTTAACTTCACAATAGGTGAGTTGAAGAAGCACTCCATGGTTTTAATCTTAACTTCACAATAGGTGAGTTGAAGAAGCACTCCATGGTTTTAATCTTAACTTCACAATAGGTGAGTTGAAGAAGCACTCCATGGTTTTAATCTTAACTTCACAATAGGTGAGTTGAAGAAGCACTCCATGGTTTTAACCTTAACTTCACAATAGGTGAGTTGAAGAAGCACTCCATGGTTTTAATCTTAACTTCACAATAGGTGAGTTGAAGAAGCACTCCATGGTTTTAATCTTAACTTCACAATAGGTGAGTTGAAGAAGCACTCCATGGTTTTAATCTTAACTTCACAATAGGTGAGTTGAAGAAGCACTCCATGGTTTTAACCTTAACTTCACAATAGGTGAGTTGAAGAAGCACTCCATGGTTTTAATCTTAACTTCACAATAGGTGAGTTGAAGAAGCACTCCATGGTTTTAACCTTAACTTCACAATAGGTGAGTTGAAGAAGCACTCCATGGTTTTAATCTTAACTTCACAATAGGTGAGTTGAAGAAGCACTCCATGGTTTTAACCTTAAGCTCTTTTTCATACAATAGGTGAGTTGAAGAAGCACTCCATGGTTTTAACCTTAACTTCACAATAGGTGAGTTGAAGAAGCACTCCATGGTTTTAATCTTAACTTCACAATAGGTGAGTTGAAGAAGCACTCCATGGTTTTAACCTTAACTTCACAATAGGTGAGTTGAAGAAGCACTCCATGGTTTTAATCTTAACTTCACAATAGGTGAGTTGAAGAAGCACTCCATGGTTTTAACCTTAACTTCACAATAGGTGAGTTGAAGAAGCACTCCATGGTTTTAACCTTAACTTCACAATAGGTGAGTTGAAGAAGCACTCCATGGTTTTAATCTTAACTTCACAATAGGTGAGTTGAAGAAGCACTCCATGGTTTTAATCTTAACTTCACAATAGGTGAGTTGAAGAAGCACTCCATGCTTTTAATCTTAACTTCACAATAGGTGAGTTGAAGAAGCACTCCATGGTTTTAATCTTAACTTCACAATAGGTGAGTTGAAGAAGCACTCTATGGTTTTAATCTTAACTTCACAATAGGTGAGTTGAAGAAGCACTCCATGGTTTTAATCTTAACTTCACAATAGGTGAGTTGAAGAAGCACTCCATGGTTTTAATCTTAACTTCACAATAGGTGAGTTGAAGAAGCACTCCATGGTTTTAATCTTAACTTCACAATAGGTGAGTTGAAGAAGCACTCCATGGTTTTAATCTTAACTTCACAATAGGTGAGTTGAAGAAGCACTCCATGGTTTTAACCTTAATAAGTCATCAGGAAAAGATGACATCACAAATGCTCATCAACCTAAGCTCGAAAGCCAAGAAAAAGCTGCTAAAAGTTTTGAATGTTAGCTGGAAAGTCGGGAAAATACCTAGTGAATGGAAAGAAGCTATCACAGTATCCAATCTAAAACAAGGAAAAAACAGATTCTATTAAAGAAAATTGTAGACCAATTAGCCTCTTTAAGTGTGTTGGAAAAGTGATGGAGGGGCTTCTTAATAGAAGACTCATGTGGCACCTGGAGCAAAAACAAATGATACTCCCACAGGAGAGCGGATTTCGTCAGCATAGATCAACAGAAGACCAAGTAACTTACATTGCTCAGGACATCGAGGACGGGATTTCAAGAAAAGAAACATACACTAACAGTATGGGTTGATATGGAGAAGACTTTGAAGAGAGGGACTCACAATCAAACTGCTCAAACTCGGAATCAAAAGGCGCTTGTATTTCTGAATATGTCACTATCTGGTAAATAGAACATCCAAAGTACAGGACCAGGGAAAGCATAGCAGGAAGGTAATCATTGAACAAGTTGTTACCCAAGGAAAGGTCCTGTCTCCCTCGCTAATTCTAGTTTCTTTATAAATGATTAATGATTTCAATATACGCTGATGATCTGACACTGTGGATACGATATGAATGAATAGCAACAGCCACCACAAGGATGCTCATTTTAATTAAAAAGCTAGGTAAATAGACCAGGTCTTTACTGTCCTTTATAAATGAAAATGAAAGTAATTTCACAGTCTTCAGCCTATCCAAGAAGAAACAAATGCTCAAACTCAAGTTCAATGACCACCTACTCACAATGGACATTCGTCATTCAACATATCTAGAAATCACCATGGACAGTAGGCGGACGTAGAACACACAGATGGACAAAGCTGGAAAAAGAGCAAAGAAGAGAATGGGGATCATGAACAAATTAGCAGGCACCAACTGGGGTGCGGATGGTAGCATTCTGAAAACGCTTTGCACAGGGAGAGTTCGACCAGTACTTGAGTATGGCAATAATCTAGAAGTCTACAAAGAAGGAGGGCCCATGTTGATGCTAAAATTGACAGAGTTATTTACATCCATTTGGTGCAACGAACGTGTGCCTCAGGAACTAAAGGATGCCACTATTGTCCACCTGTACAAGCGGAAAGGAAACCGCCAGGCCTGCGATAATCACAGGGGATCTCCCTCCTGTCCATTGCTGGCAAAATACTGGCCAGAGTTCTCCTCAACCGATTAATCGATCACCTGGAACAGGACTTACTCCCTGAGACCCAATGTGGCTTCAGAGCAGGTCGTGGAACAGCAGACATGATATTTGCTGCTCGCCAATTACAGGAAAATGCCAAGAGCAGCACCGTAACCTTTACATGGTCTTTGTCGATCTGACGAAGGCTTTCGACACGGTCAACAGAGAGGGTCTATGGAAGATCATGGAAAATGTGGATGCCCAGGGAAATTCATCAAGATCGTCCAACAGTTTCACCAGGGCATGATGGCACGTGTACTTGACGAAGGGGAGCTGTCGGAAGCCTTCCATGTCACCAACGGCGTCAAACAGGGATGTGTACTGGCCCCAACACTCTTCAGCATGTTTGCTGCCATGCTCAAGGATGTCTTTTGGGAAGGCGACGAACATGGGGTAAAGATTAGATACAGGACAGACGGTAATCTATTCAATCTTCGGAGGTTAAAATCCTCCACCAAGGTAAAAGAATCAACTATCTCAAACCTGTTGTTTGCTGATGACTGCGCCCTCGCTACCAACTCTGTGGAAGAAATGCAGACTTACATGGACAAGTTCTCAATGGCCTGTGATAGGTTTGGCCTCACCATTAACACCAAAAAACAGAGGTCATGTTCCAGCCCGCCCCTAGAGAACAGTATTACGATCCAGTCATCAACATTAAACACCAGCGTCTCCAGTCAACGGACAACTTTGCTTATCTTGGCAGCCTCCTATCCAGATCGGCAAACATAGATTCTGAGGTCAACAATAGGATATCCAAAGCCAGTGCTGCGTTCGGAAGGTTACGTGTCACTGTGTGGGAACGGAAGGAGATAAGCATAGTCACAAAGCTGAAAGTTTACCAGGCCATAGTGCTAACCACGCGTCTGTACTCAAGCGAGACATGGACAGTGTATAGTAGACACGCAATAAAATTAAACCATTTCCACACAAGCTGTCTACGCAGAATACTAAAAATAAACTGGCAGGACAAAATTCCAGACAGCAAAGTCCTCACAAGAGCAAAGATCCCAAGCGTCAACACCCTGTTGCAGAAGGCCCAACTGAGATGGGTCGGTCACGTTGCTCGAATGCCTGATAAACGCATCCCAAAACAGTTGATGTATGGCGAGCTTGAAGGGGCAGACGTTTAGCTGGTGGACAGAAAAACGCTTTAAAGACACTCTTAAAGTGTCTCTGAAATGCTTCGATATAGACAATACGTGCTGGGAATCCTTGCGCAAGATCGCCAAATGTGGCGCTGTAACAACAAAGAGGAACCCGAATAGCTGAGAATCATCGTATTGTTGAGTCACAGAGAAAACGAGCAGCGCGAAAAGATAGAGCACACAACACGCACATGTCTAACCTTGATCATGTATGCCCCACTTGTGGTCGGGGATTCTGTTCTAGGATTGGACTCTACAGTCACCTCCGCACACACCAGAGAGGTGCAACAGCACACGTCTGAGATTGTTGTCATCATCGCTTGCGATGGACGGCTATTACCATGGCAATAATCTCAAAGACACACTTCATAAAGGTAAGCCAAGTGTTAAGTCTGGCCGCACGGATTATCACTGGAACCGTAAGTCGACCTCCATAGAAATATTGGAAACGACCATAGAAGGCAAACTCCAAAGAACTTGCTCAAACAGACCCAATATTGATACTGGCTCAACTAAGACACATACAACCAGCCATCACCTCTCCTCCTTGGTCATGCAGGCGTCCAGAGCTATATGCTCTCAATACAGCTGAAAAATGACAGTAAAATATGAAATAAAAACATGGAAAAATAGTGCTTTTGACAGACGCATTTTCTGCTATATCAGCACTGAAATCTGAAAGGAGGACAGAATTAAGTATCTCAAGTCAACCTTAGTCCAGTTGTCCCATGATTCCGAGAGTGTAGTAATCAAGTGGACACCCTCACATTGCAAGCTCAAGGATAATGAAGATGCTGACAGACTGGCTAAAGAGGGAGCAGGGATGCCTCAAGATGACAACCTGGTCAGAAGCAAAAACTATAGCCAGAGGGCACTACACAACAAAGTGGGTGAAAGAACACACACAACACAACAAACAAGATGGATATTACCAACTGTCCAGAAGAGATCCCATTATCATTCTTCGCCTCCGGATGGATCACAACAGAATGAGAACAGAACTAGATTCAAGATAGGCACTAAAGACCTGTTCCCCTGTCGCTTGGTGAGTATGATGACAGAGCATGTCCCACAGCACTGCCCCCAGTTTGCAGACCAGAGAAGAAAGAGATGGCCACTTATACCAGCGTCCAAGAAAACTGTATGGCGTTGCTGACAGGGACCTTTATTAGGGAATCCAAAATCCTAGTCTAGTGAGCACGCAGTTAAGAAGAAGAAAATGTACAAATAACAGAATTATCACAAAAGGTAGAGTTGATAGAATCGTCAACAAATGAAGTGTTTAAAACGAAAATTGAATAATAGATATCAAAAATAAATTGTGGCTACAAAGCCAAATTTCAATATTATATCTTCGCTAATAGGCTACAGTTAGAAGTTGTTTATTGTATCCCCACCATCCTATTTAGCTGAAAGAGGAGTTCGCATGACCACCAGACTATTCACAAAGAAATGAAACAGATTGTCAATAGAGTAATGCGACGGTTTAAGATTATTGGTGACAAAAATGGCACCAAACATCGACAAATTAGTTTCATCACATCAAGCTCAGCTCTAATTAATACATTATAACCACAATTGTGTCAATGATACTGTGAGGAATACAGTAATATTGGTATAATCTTCTAATAAAATAACTTAAAAGTGTGTCCTTGTTTTTCAATGTATAGTATATATAATATAGTTTACCCAAGGGAGGCGCTAGCGAATTATTCAGTGAAAAAGTGGGCACTCATTCAAAAAAGGTTGGGATCCTATGAACTACAGGAATGAAAATGTTTCCCCATTATTATTATTGTGTGAATACCAGGGTTAGAACGCTAAGCAAGAACAGTATGAAATCACCACTTGACGAATCCTGGAATCAAGATAACTCGATGTGTTCAATTTTCTCTGGCAACTCTTAGTAATCAAGATACAACACATGTAATGTGAAAACCTATCAGCAACTCTCTCTCTCTCCTGCACCTTTTGAGATAATTCGGTTTGGACATAGGCCCTTAATGAACTCATGCTTTCTATCTTTAGCTATCTTGCAGCTATCCCAGCTTTTCCGTATATCGTTAATCTCTGCCTCCAAATATTTTCCCGTGTTTTTCTAGGTTTCCTCTCTTTGCTTTCTTATGGGTTCCAGGAAAGTGCACCTATTTCAATATTCTACTCTAGTTTTTTTCGAGTTGTGTTCACCAGTGTTTTTTCGTCATCTTTTGGTTCTTTGAGATCAGTTTCTTTCTCTTCATAAGCTTCTCATTTGTGACCCTATTATACGATCTCGGTCACTCTATTCTGTGCAAACACCAGTGGATGAACGTTTCGTATTTACTAGTTATTGTTTTAGTTGTTCTCCGTGTTACTGGCACATACATGAGAACTGCTTTCACATTGGAATTAAATATTTTAGTTTTGGTTTTATGTTTGATTTCTTTAGTATCCACAAGTTTCATAGTACGATGAAAACTCATCTTGCCTTCTGTATTCTTATTTTTACATCTATATCCGTTACTCCTTTTATGTCAACAGCTCTGCCCAAGTATGAGTATAATTCTACCTCTTGAAGTGGGGTTTCGCCCAGGGAGATCGGGTTGTCGTTTGCTTGGTAAATTCTCACCATCTTTGTCTTTCTTCTACACAAGTTTGTTTCCTCTGATCAAATGTGTTCATTTTATCCTGCATCTGGTTAGGTACAATGAACAGGAGATCTATATCATCAGAGAAGTACAGGTCGTCTAGCTCCTCTCTCAGAGTCCATTGAATTCCATTTCTGGTTGTACCTTCATAATACAGTCTTTAATTAGTAAGAAAAACAAAGGCGATAGAAGACATGCCTGTCGCACTCCTTATTATATTCCAAAAGTGTAAGTTTGCCCTCATGAAGAACTGTAAATTTTATATCCATTTATGTTGTCTTTACTAGGTATATAAAATGTTTTGTGAGACCCTATAGTGTTTCATCAATTTCTAAAAGGCTTCCCTATCCATGCTGTCGAAGGTCTTCTCATAATCCACAAATCCGATATAAAGTGGGGATATCCATTCAATGCTTGCCGTTACTATTATGCATAATGTGATTATTTGATCAGCGCAAGATCTATTTGTTAGAAAACCTGCATGTTCATGTCTTAGTTTTATGTTGATGACATCTCTTGATCGTTTCAGTATGATTATGCTTAGTATTTTTTGCGGAACTGATAGCAAAATTATTTCTCTATAGTTTTCACACTACTGGATGTATCATTTCTTTCGTAGCATCATTAGGTATCCTTCTCTCCAATCTGCTGGTATTTCTTAAATATACCAGATTCTAAGTAATTTGTGCAGATTTTCAGCAGAGGTGTTTATGTTGGCCTCTGCCGGTATACCATCTGGATACATCTATCAAAAGTGTGTTGTCCTTATAAATCTTTTTGGATGGTTTCTCAGTTGGTATCCAAGTTCATTTCGGGAAGCTTGTTATCTGCGGGGTGAGTAAGGACTGGTCTGTTCAGGAATGTATTGTGGTATTCCGATTGTCTTTCCATGTGGTCTACACCATTAGTAGTAACTTTCCCATTTCTATTTTTGAATAACCCACTTGGTTGAATGTATTTTCTTTCTAGCTTCCTGGTGGGGCTGTAATGATCGTTGATGTTTTCTTTCGCTGCTACTTCCGCCTCTCTTGTTAAGTCACCTAAGCATTGTCTATCTGCCCTTATCTTCTTCTGAACATCTTTGCACATTTTTGAGTATCTTTGATGGGTACTGGCTTTGGTAGCTCAGGTTTTGCTCTTTTTTAATAAAATATTTTTATTTTGTTTATTTCTACTTTTCTTTAAAGAGTTTCATTTGTTATCTATGTTTTATGCTTTCGTCCCTTTTTCCCCAATACCTCTAAGAATTTTTCTTCCAAATATTTTGACTTGCCAGCATTGCTCCGTACTCACCTCATCTTCTAGATATTGCAGAACCTGACACTTATTTCCTTCATGTGGAAAGACACATTATGACATCACTTTTGGAATGATGTTCATTCGCATTACATGCGATCGACGTCTTCTACTTTCAGAGTTCAACCCTGTCTTATCGTTCTGTCGAAACACCGTATGGTTGATATATGCCTGTCTGGTCTTGCCAGTTTGTATGATTTCGGCAAGTTCTGTAAGTTTCCACCTTTTCTGTATTTCCGACAAGAAAACAACGCTGTGAAAAAATGTGTTCTTCCTTGGGGAGTCACAAATAATCTGTGTCTCATGGTAGCAGAAGGTCATGTTCCATAACAGTAATGGTATTCCATAAGAAACAGTTAAGTTCATAATTGTTGTGTCATGATTTGGAGACTACCGTGCTCAACGAAAACATCACACGCAAGACTAAAATTTACCAAAACAATAATTACCGAACACTTTAGCATCCGGCACAAACTTATAATCTCCTGCTACATCATCACTTTTTCATGTGTTGATTATGGCTTATCGAATGATGGCATTTAAGACATAGACAAAGAATTCAGCATCCAAGAATGTGAGAACATGGAGGCGTTGCTTCACAGATACCTCTCTTAACCTAACAAAGATTCCCACCCCTCCAGATAGATGGCTACAGAGTTTAGTTTCAGTTTGGAATATCTTCATTGCACTCCGGGCATGTCCATAGGTTCTCCGATCTCCTTCCCAATATCTTCAACAGCGACCAGCGACTAACCATACGGGTCCAATGTTGATTGATTAACATACTCATGTAACTGTTGTGCTGTTCTTTTCTAGCAACGCCACTACAAGCTCTTGCACTCTAACAATTCACGTGGATTGATTTATATGAAAATCCTCATGACGGCCACACTCTATAAGGGAGTTCAGAATGGCAGCATCTGGGTTGTGCGTCTGCAAGCTGCGTCTCCTCGTTTTGAAAACAAACGGATGAGCGAGCCAGCAAGCGATTGCGGTTTCCCAGGGAGATAACCAATTGCGTGCATAGTCTCTAACTGCTGAGCGTGCTCACCGCTTCTTCACGCGACGAAGCGGGTCAGGTTCCTAGCAATTAAGGAGCAAGGTAGCGTTAAGACTCGCTCGCTCTCGTGGTCTTGTGTGTGTGTCCGTATATCGACGTCGCCCGGTCGTGATGTGAGGCAGTCAGTCTGAAATTTTGAAAGCTCAACGGTGGTCTCGTTGAAACGCCCGGTTCTCGCAACGAGCTTATGGGTCGGCAGGTAGAGATAGAGGGTTGTTCTTTGCCTGGCGAGGCGCAGTCTTGCCGGCAAAGCGATGGGAAGCAAGCGCTCGGTCGTTTCGCTTCAATTTCGCATTTTCTCCGGGGACGTCGGGATTCGCTCTGCACAGAGCGCTGTTTCCCTACCCCGAGCATTGTCGGTCCAGTCACGTCCATGGCAGCTATCTGGTTGATCCTGTCAGTAGTCATATGATTGTCTCAAAGATTAAGCCACGCACGCTTATACTGTCTCACGGTGAAAGCACGAATGGCTCATTAAATCAGTCGAGGTTCCTTAGATGACACGATCTGGGGTCAAAGGCGCATTGGAAAACGCCGCTCCAGGATTAGTGGAGCTGACACTAATCAAGACCCTTTGCCCCACCTCCACGCGGTGAACCTGGTAACAAACTTTGGTTCCGGTACGGCTAAGGGGGGCCAGGGATCGAAGGAGAAACTACAGGCAGTGGTAGTAGTGCAAGCACGGAAAGGAAATGCAGTTCTACAAAATTGCGAATGAATTGCACGCATCTCCTGGCCGATTGTCCGATAAAATTTGCCCAAGTTGCCTAAAAGTAAGAAATAGAAGTGTACGAGTCATCTGCGAACGAATGCTAACTCCCCCGGAGTGAATGACCGCACCAAAATTAAAAGGATGAGAGGTGCATCCATAGTAGAGAAGTGGGACCACATGTGGCGAAACTTGGAGCCCTGTGCCCGAGTTGAGCTGCTTGTCCGGGCAGTCTCGAGGCACGATAAAAATGTCTCGGCCAGTTTCTCTGAAAACGCTGCAACGTATCGTGTCAACATACGGGAAGATTGCGGTGAACTCTGTATCAAAGACTCCGTCGGAATAAACTCAAAGTGGTCAGTAAAGTAAGGCCGACAATGCAAAGATCTGACCAGATCCGAACATTGGCGAAGGTCGACACTTTACACGGTGTGTTACACGATTAAGACGCCATCCCAGGACACGTTTATGTGCCCCGTGAAATGTTCCTAATCAGGAACGACCTCACAGTCAGAAACAGCATAACAGTAGTAACTCACTGTTTGACGTAGATCCTAAAGCCCAAATAAACGGCAACAGATGATCGAAAAAGCGTAGATCCAGGCCATAATATACGGCAGAATGGATCGTTCTCTAGATCTAGCTACCCTAGTAAATAAACAGCTGGCTGAAATCGGGTAGACGGGCCTAGTCAGCATGGGCGCATAATCGTCAACGTAAAACCAGTTCCTGTCAAAGATCAATTATATATAACAAAGAGAATGATAAAATTGACCGTTAGGAACGAACGAGAGAAGAAGAAAAAAGAAGAATGGCAGCGGTGAGTGCCGAGTTAACCCAGGTCGGGGCGAAACTCGAGTCCGAAGGTAGGGCCCCAAGTTGAGTAGCAAGTGGCGAAACTCCGAGCCCTGAGGGGGCAAATAAGCGAAGAGACGTGGGCCCATATACGGCGAAACTCGGGCCTCCATCTCAGGGGTGGGTGCCCGAGTTAAGCACCAGGTCCCAACAGCCTAGAGGCAAATGTGAGCACGGTGAGAACTGACGGAGATGGTGAAGCAGGCACCAGAGCAGAGCGAGCACGCATGCGGACGAAGCACGGGTGGTCCCACTGGTGCGCAGACGTGCACGGCGCAGATGGTTAGTGAAGAGAAGGCATGGAGGCACGCGGGGCAGGCGTGAAAAGCGAGGCAGGCGTGGCAGGCGTGAGGATGAGCGGCCTACCAAGGTGTGTAAAAGACTGGAGGGCCCAGCAGAGGTTGAAGCCAGTGCGCTTTTCCGCTCGCATGGAACTACTGCTGCCTTGCAGTTTGATTGGGGACCATCAAAGTCTAGCGGAGTAAAAATAAAAGTTAATTGCATATCCTTTACATGATTTTGCGAATCAACCCCAGCTGTATAACGCTGTTTATGATTTTTCTAGGCATAATTACGTTCAGTAGTTTGCAATTGCTATCTGAACGGATAGTGCCATCGTCCTTTTGTTAAAATCCACGCGAAACAATTTACAACCAAACTGTCCGCAGCGTGATTCGAACTCAGAACGTCGAGATTAATAGACCGAGTCACTAACCTCTAGGCCACAGAGGCTACAGCGGAGTAAACCGTACACGTACACAAAACTGGACGGCAATAAAATCAAGTAGTCCGGAAAAAGACAGGTTTCCTGGGCAGATGATGCTCATCAGCCCGGGAGGGTAGGTCGTCTATGGGTAGCTAATCTAAAGAAAGTAGCAGCCTGCTGCCTTGTAGGTTGGCTGGGGACAGCAAAGGTCTAACGGAGAGTGAACCCAGTAAACGCTGGTTGAAATCGGACACTTCACCGAAGGATAAGCACAAGAGTTATAAACGGTACTGAACATTGTGACGTAAAATTGCGTTCTTGGCAAAGACCGTGTATATATCGTTATTGGTTATTGGTTACTAAACTGACGTCATTGCACTCCGGGCAGACCCATAGGTGCTCAGTCTCCCCAACAGATATCGAAGAGTATGCATACTGATGGTTCCTGTGGCTCGCTGATTAAACACACTTCTCACTCTGCCTCTCAGGCATCCAGTTCGACTTGAACAACGGGTAACTCCAAACTGCTTAAATCGCTTGATCGATTCAACATCGATTTTAGTGTCCTCATCCAACAGAGAGTCGCGAAGAGACCGAAGAATATCCCCTTATCCATCTTCAACTCCCCAACAATCGATGCTGTTGATGCAAGCCTGTCCGCTCTCTCATTACCGTAAACACCCGCATACCCAGGACAGTATATCCACGTAAGCCGCTGGAGGTTAGAAACTTCTGTAGACGACATCCACTCATACCGAAACCTGCCCTTCTGGATCTTGTGAAGCATCGACTGAGAGTCAGATACAACAACTGCCCCAGTAAATGAAGTCCCAGAAATCCAATGGAGGGCAGCAGTAACGGCCTCAACCTCCATCCTTATACTAGAAGTAGTTGTCCTGTATGCCCCACTTCGCTCTGCAACAACCCTATCATGCGCATTAGCCAAGAAACCCCAACCGGATTTCTCCCCACGTTGAACCGACCCATCGGTATATACAACAACATCATCATCCCTTGCATTATCTTCTATCAGCTGCTTAACTGCGAGATCAGCCTTCATGTTGCCCCAATCTCTACATTCTCTTCCAAGAGTAATGATAACGTTGAGATAGTTGGTCATGCTACCATCTGTTGGGATCCATTCTTCCCTTTTGGTAGAGTCGCAACCATAGTCACCTGACTAATTGTTCTCTCAGCCTGGGCCATCCACGACATGCCACGCTTGATTCTCGTGCCCTTAACATCATTAGTGTTCTTGTGAAGTGGATGTCTCTTATCCGAAGTAACCCGCATATATGCCTTGGTTTGGGCGATTGCATGACGGGAGCGTAGTGACAGAAGGCCAAGCATATATCTCATCTTCACAATGGGGGATCTCTAGTGCAGCCCAGGACTATACGCATACCTTCATTCTGAAGTCGTTCGAGTTGTTCACATTGTGATCTTGATATCGTTAGAATTCCGAGTCCGTAATCTACTACATACATAACCAGTCGATTTAACAAAAGGGCAAGTAGTCTGCTCAAAGTGTGCAGCCACCGTAACTTTGAGAGCAACAAGACCACGCTTGCAACGTTGTATCGTCTGTTCAACATGGTGTTTGAAAGATAGACTACGATCAAAGGTTATTCCAAGATAGCGCAGCCTGTCTCTGTGCTCGATGGTATATTCATCAAAGATTACACGGGATAGATCAGCCTTGACAATGTGATTTTTCAACGAGCACCACAACATACACGCTTTTTCAGGATTGACCTATGAGCGAAACTCTCTACACCAACCCGAGATGGAATGCAATGTTTTCTGAATGTCGTCACGTCAACCATCTCTCGTCTATCTGACCCAGTCCTATATATTAAGATATCATCTGCAAATGTCAATGTCCGACCCAATCCGGTTTGGCTGGATTTTAGCTTAATTTGCTGTGTAAATATTAAACAACACGGGTGATAGAGGAGAACCCTGGGGTAATTCCGGGCATAAACGTGCAGGATCCGATGTCCATGTTCCTAACGGAGTGCAACGGTTCTCTCCATTAAAGAAGCAGCTATCCAGTTCACCAGCAAAGGATTAACTTCACATTTAATCAAAGAGCGCACCATTATTGAAAAATTCACCTTGTTATAAGCATCCTCTAAGTCGATGGCCACAGCAACAGTCTCTTGCTTGGATTGGAAGCCTTCATAAACATCATATGCAAACGTGCCAGCATTGTCCCATGTCCCTTTCATT
The DNA here is from genome assembly GCA_020796225.1 of Arion vulgaris. Classification (NCBI taxonomy): domain Eukaryota; kingdom Metazoa; phylum Mollusca; class Gastropoda; order Stylommatophora; family Arionidae; genus Arion; species Arion vulgaris. The sequence goes on along the minus strand of CM036753.1, from coordinate 57,483,210 downwards.
GGCCGGTAGCTACCCAAAGTGTCAGGGAGGATGTGGTCATTCTCCAAGTGACACATTACCTTTCTGGCCACTATCTTTTCTAGTAATTTGCCATATAAATTTTGCAAGGTGAGTATGCGGTAGCTGCTGAGCAGTTTAGGATCCTTCCCATGTTTGTGGAGCGGTCGTAAATAACTATGAAGCCAATCCTCGGTACCACAGCATTCTGTACACTTTTATTAAAATCCATCACAACTGCATTAATAACAGTCTCGTCCAGCTGTTTGATGTGATGATATTGGACACCATCAGGCCCTGGAGCGGAGCTGTGACTTGCCTTGAGTGCATTAACAACATCCTCCTTTGTTATTAAGTCAATGTAAGGTTCTCCAGAGCTAGTAATATCACGAAAAGCACTTATGATATTATGGCTGTCAGTTTTATCACCTTTTTCTGTCTGTTCTACGAAACGATGAAGGAACCCCTACCCTTTTCTGCATCTGTTGTCAAGACGGATCCTGACGAGTCACGTAAAGTAGGAAAAGACTGGCTGGTATTCCTCCTGTTCATTTTGCCATGAAACTGCCAGAATTGATATAGAGACTCATGTATATATCACAATTAGAATGATAAACGTGGACGAAAATGAACGATCGCGCGCGCGCGCGAGAGAGAGAGAGAGAGAAGGAGAGGGAGAGGGAGAGAGAGAGAGAGATAAAGAGAATGGCAGCTATATCAATTGGCTGAACTCCCGATATGGTGGTAGAGCCAGGCAAAATGTCTGCCTTTTCATTACAATTGACACATGTGCCCCGGAACGAAGATGAATATAATTCTGCGAATTGTTGACGCTTATAGTGATTGAGTTCATTGCCTGCGCACCGAACCAGCCTCCACCTTTCAGATCATTCGCGATGAATCACTTAGAATGTTGCAAGTGCGTAGTTTTGACTCCAGCCAAAATAGTGTCTTTGTCCCCGTCAGTACTTCCATTGTCATGCTACTTGCTGGCATACTAAATGCACCAGTGGATTCCATGATATTTCTGTTTAATGAGCTTGCAGAGAAGGCCCATGCGGATTTTTCGTGGCGAAATACCGATCCATCCGTGCAAAGCACAACGTCATTTTCGTTACAGTTTTCATTAATGATCATCTTAACGTCTGCATCCAAAGCTACGGTATTCATCTCTCTGCTTCCTTTGTCAGCTGGAGCATAACTGGAGCGAAGAATCCAGGTCTCCAGGTCTTCGAATAAAGTGTTATCAGTTAACAGTTATATGAGGACTATCACCATAGCACTCCGGACACGTGCATAGGTGCTCCGATCTCCGCCTCAGCAAATTCAGCAGCGTCCAGCGGCCCAACACGCCAGTTCGATGTTGATTAATCAATCTCTTTGTATATTTAGTATGTCGTTTTTTTCGGGCTGTACCAATATTGACACCCATCTATCTCAATCTGGTTAGCGAGTGGGATTCACAGACCTGAAACCCCTCTGTTTGGAAAGACTCTCTTATTGCGTAAAGAATGTCAGTCCGATCCATGGCAGCTCCTTCTGATATTGTAACCAAACCAGCCAATCTATCAGCTCGTTCGTTCATTACCCCTAACTCCTGCTTGCCCAGAGACAAAAATGAAGGTGAATTCTCTGATCATTGTCTGTACTAGTACCTCCACCCTGTGGCATCTCACCATTCCTGATTCGACTTTACGAATCATGTTCATGGAGTCACTGAGTATAAAAGCACGAGAGTAGTTGCGAGATCTCAACCATTTCACCGCCTCCGTAACCGTCCAAAACTCTATTGTCAAACTACTTGTGGTTGTTGCGTAGGCCCCACTGGTCTTTCTTATTATATTTCCTCCTGAGAGTGCTGAAATAGTCCACGCACAGTGTTGTTGGCGAATGACTGAACCATCGGTGTAAATAACCACATCTGTATCATTGATGTTGTCATTCAAGAGGGTCTTAACCTCCACGTTAATCAGTGATGGATTATTTTGTTCGCAGTTTTTCTTAATAGATGTATTAACTGTGAGAGCAGTCTGAAATTGAGGTGGCACAGCAATCCATTCCTCTCCTGTTTCAAGTGTTACAGACGGGTACTACGTATTAGTTACATAGAATATAAGACGAACATCTATGTCAGAGACCAAATAATCAACTTTGCAGGTCGACAAGTACCACTCTTGACAATCGTGAAAAGGTGTAAACTTGCGTCGTGTTGGCATGTGATGAGACATGGCTCACTCTCCAAGATTATCCTACAGGGAACAGTTAAGGGTGGCAGAAGGAAAGGATTTCAGAGAAAATCCTAGTTTGACAACATCAAGAGCTGATCAGGACAGAGTTTCTCCACACTTTCTCGAAGAGTTGAAGACAGAGACGCATGGCGAGCTTTTTGTGCTGATGTCTCCAGTGACAGCCCTACGACCCTAACGGGTTATGGACTTTATTATTATTATTATTATATTATTCCTTTGTCGAATTTAATGATGGCAAAATGGTGCTCCCGTATATTGAAGACCCTGGTATCTATTCTTTCCTATGGTCGATATTTGTGAGCCTGCATACGAACTGAACAGTGACTGCAGCACGGCCAACCCACGACTGTCCTGCTTTAACCGATTTCCACAACTGATGTTGAGCAGCACGTGCAATGGATGATCATTTTTAGCACTGATTGTGACATGCGCACGTACTCTAGCTACCTTGAGTTTATACCCAATAATTGGAAAATCCAGGAGATATCTCGTCAAGATACGCAGGGTGTATCCCTAGTTCAGCTCAGAATGATACGCATAGCTTCGCTCTTTATTCTCTCCAGCCGTTCAATCTGCATCTTGCTAACAGTGAGGATGGCCACAGCATATTCGATGGTTTAAAGAACCAGCATCCGATACAAGATGACAATCAGCTGTTTCTCAATGTTAATCGCCGCCATGACACTCATTACCGTTAGACCTTTACGTGCTTTGACAAAGACATGCTCAACATGTTTCTTGAAATAAAGGCTGCGATCAAATTTCCTAAACAAAAATGGCATCGAATTAGCTTGGAATATATCAACAGCGCACAGTACCACAACAAAGGTACATGCATTAACTGTGTGATTAAGGGGAACCATCTTACTGCTGCTTTTGTAGGATTAACTAGTACACCAGTCTGTGATGCGTTCAGATTTCCGCCGTGTCTACCCTGTCTATGCATCAGCAAATGATAATGTTCTACGTTTTTCATCAAGTTGTTCTTCTGTAATTGTCACCGTGTATATGATGACTAACAAAATACGATGTGCAGGATTCTGGAGAAAATCATTGCACATCGACTGGCGTGGGATCTCAAAAGTCTATGTATCTTCCCACCAACACTTTGAGGCTACATATCTGGAAAGTAGATATAGTGTATCGCTGCTGTTTTCGGCTACGATGTCTTCAAGCTTTCCCAAGCAGGTTTCAAAACATGTGCATTGGTGTGGATTTGGAAGACGCATACAACAGTGTGTCCTAGGATTATCTCATGTACCAGATTAGGAAGTACAACATGAAAATCAACGCACAAAAGACCGAGACTATTAAAAACAACAGAACGCCAAGAAACATACAGATAGAAAACACCAGAGTAAAGCAAGTTTCTGAATTCAAATATTTAGGCAGCATTTTCACACAGGACAGAAAACTCGATAGAGAAATAGAGGCAATGTGTCAAAAAGCAAATGCAGTGACCTACCAGCTGACACCATTACTACAACACCCAAAGATCAAGATGGAAGTGAAAAGACAGATGATAAAAAGTATTTTTCTACCAACATTTTGTTACCAGTGCCAAACTTGGTCTCTGACAGCAACACACCACAGAAAGCTCACCATATGGGAAATGAAATGCTTGAGGAAGACAGTGGGTGTCACCAGGAAAGATATACTAAGAAATGAAGACATCAGAAGCAATGGGCGTAACTTCATGCACCGCATACATCGAAAGGCAACAAGTGCAGTGATTTGGACATTTAATGAGAATGGAATTTTACCAACCACCATTAACAGCATACAATAAAAAGAGATCATGTGCTAGAGCCAAGGGAAGACTAAGAAAAAGATGGATAGACAATATCAAGACTACACTACATAAATACAGATATAACACAACAAGGGCGACTCATCTGACCCTGGAACGAAAATTAAAGCTCCCACCCCTACGCTTAACGGCAAGAGTGGACAACCAATTCCATCATCCACCAGCGGAAAGACAATAGACCAGCTTATCACATTCCAGGTGCTCCCTCTACAGATAAGATGATGTGCTGTTCAAGAGGAAGGTTGTACTACGATTTGGTGGTTGGTCATCTGAGCCAGTGATAGTTTATTATTGTTGACCACAAGGCCTATCTCACGGTCTTATTCACTGGTAAGTAAAAGTAGCCGGCTTGATATTGACCACATAACTTATTGTGTGCCCATAGTCAAAGAAATATACTGGTCTAACACCGTATTATCAAATATACCTTAAAGTAAGAAAAGTGTTTTCTTTAATACTTAAATACTCGTACTTAAATAAATACTTAAAGCTCAGCTTATCTACATTTATGTTCCCCTTTACCAAAGTTCCTGATGTCTTCATTTATGTCTTCATTTATGTCTTCACTATCTTTTTAAAATTGAGATTAAATTGTGTGTCAAAATTGGTTGTTAGGTTGGTTTTTTTTGGTGAAAGTCATTTGAAGTTTTGCTATCTGGAGGTGTTTGAGAGCTTATCTGCAGGAAATTAAACATCGTTTGTTGTTTGAATTAATTTCTCGCATCTCGTGACAATCAAAATATGTTGTCTATAATGGAGGCAATCTTTAGTCTTGTACACTGAATTGTGTAATCACTTCTGAAGGTGATATTCTTCACCACAGCTAATCTCTTAAAGGGGTTCGGTCCCTCTCCGTAGAAATGGTACGCCACCTGCCGAGAGTATTGCACAAAGTACGAACTCCGTAGCTCTGGCAACAATCCTAGTGGTCTCTGGAAAAAACTGCACTCGTGAACAAAACGACGCGGTCCGGATTCTAACCCACGACCCGCCACGCAAAGGGCTTAACCACTTAACCACAGAGACCCCCAGTATATCTCTTCTAACAAAATATGTTTGTTCTTTATTAGGATAAAGTCTTTACTTTAGCGAACATCTATCAATATCAATTTCCTTGGTTTTGATACTCGATAACACTTAATTACTACTAGTGAAATTATTCGTATGATATACAACGTATACCGGTCAGATGTTATATGAGGGTTATTACCATAGCACTTCGGACATGGCCAGAGAGATTCCGATTTCCGCCTCAACAAATCAGCAGCGTCCAACGGTCCAACACGTCTGTTCGATGTTGATTAATTAATCATTTTTTGCATATTTGGTATGTCGTTCCTTTCAGCTCTACGAATATCGATACCCATCTACATCAATTTGGTCAGCGACTGCTATTCCCAATCTTGAAACTCCTCTGTTTGGAAAGACTATCTTAATGCGTTAAGAATGCCATTTCTGTTCATTTACCTATGATGATATGCTTGAGCCTTTTTGGCATGTATAGTTTTACCAATAGTGTTTTGTGTCGTTTTGTCATATGTAAAGCTTTTGACTTCATCGCATTTTTGCCAGATCGGTGCCTCTCCATCAAGGCAGCACACAAGCATTTATCACTACCATGATATCCCAAGACATGCCATCTACAATAGGAGGCAAGAGAAGATGACACCAATGCCAGGTGTATTGTCCTATCTGAATCATTCTGTCGTTTAGCCAGCCTGGTTGCCTGTCCTGTATTAAAACATACTAAATCTGCCGTAACTGATGCACCATTCAATTCCTTTCCCTGTCTATTGGTAATATTACTTCTCCCTGTTTTTCTCTTGCATTGAAATCATCACCAAAAATGGTGATACTTTCATCATGTTAAAATAATCCATACCACATGGAAAAATCTACACTTCCATTGAATGCATATAAATGGACGATAACAATGTGTGTTGATGCTTGTATTCTTACAGCGTGTATTTGTAAATGACAGCAATCCCATCTTGAAACATTCACTTAAGATGCATGCAGGTTATTTCTTACAAAGATAGCATGTCCAAGAAGTTTTCTGTTGTAGATTATAGGAAACCCAGTGGCTTTGATTGTGCCAGTGCTCAAGCTGGTCTCATGTAGAGCAATTACTTGAGCATCTTAAAGACGTTTGTCCAGGACATTTGCATGACGCCGGCGCAAATCTAATAGAAAATTTGAACGTGGTAGTAATGCGTCTATCGCACATTTGCTGTCTTCTTGTCGCGCCTGCTCGATTTTTCTTGCTTCTCCCCTGTTTTCCTTCTGCAATATGTATGTAAGCAATGACGGTCCATACCCTTCGTTGTATCCACATCCGTTGATATTGCTGAACGCTGTATATTTATTAAGACTGGTTCCGGCGCCAGTGCACGTATTTCCGTAGCATGGCTAAAGTCCCGTTACACACTAAAGGCTGATTTGATCCACAGCCATACAACTCATCAGTACCGGTTACCGTTTCCGGTTACTGTTTAGAAAATGACTGAAACGTCGGAATTAAAATTAATTCCAACTGTTCGAAATTCAGCTGTCATTTTGCCAGCACCGGACATGACCTCTCCACAAAAGATCTACGTCTACCGAAATGTCGGACATTAAATAGAATACCACCATCATGTGATACAAATTGGTTTAGAGCAAATCTAAGATAACAAATGTGTCTAATTAATCTTATTAATTTTTTAGTTATTCAACAGTTGTGCTTACAGTACGTCTAGCTATATTTATCAAATCGGTGGTTGATCTTGTTTGACGTTTAGCATTTTCTCTCCGTGTCCTCTAATGCATTTACCAAAGTTTTGCAAATTTTCAAAAACAGTTCCTTTTGCTATTAAAATGCACGCTTACAGTGTACTGCTACTTTTTGAAGCGTGTCGTTTTCGTCATTTGCACATTAACATTTTCTGTCACATCACAATACGTCTCGTGAAGTGGATGTATATGATCAGCATTAACCTAAATATATGCTTTGGTTTGGGCGATTGCATAATGCCAAGCAAATATCTCACATTTATAATGGGAGCATATATAATGCAGCCAAGGACTATACGCATGCCTTCATTCGTTTGAGTCGTTCACATTGTGATTTTGATATCGTGAGAATGCAAGTCCGTAGTTTACAACGGACATGGCCAGTTAATGGAACAAAAGGACAAAAAGTCTCTGCTCAGCGTGTGCGGCTAGCAAAACCTTGAGAGTTGTAACGTTTTATCGTTTGTTCAAAATGGTGCTTAAAAGATAGACTATGATTACAAGTTATTCCAAGATATCCGACACAACGAGTTGTGCTTAATTTTGACTACATTTACTATGTAAATATTGAAAATCAAAACCTTCGCATGTCCCATCAACAGCGGCGTCAAACAGGGATGTGTCCTTGCACCCACAATCTTTGGGATATGTTTCTCCTTGCTTCTCTCCCATGATTTCTAGTGCTTTAAAGAAGGTATATTACTCCTCACAAGAGCAAAGATCCCAAGCGTCAACACCCTGTTGCAGAAGGCCCAACTGAGATGGGTCGGTCACGTTGCTCGAATGCCTGATAAACGCATCCCAAAACAGTTGATGTATGGTGAGCTTGAAGGGGCAGACGTTTAGCTGGTGGACAGAAAAACGCTTTAAAGACACTCTTAAAGTGTCTCTGAAATGCTTCGATATAGACAATACGTGCTGGGAATCCCTTGCGCAAGATCGCCAAATGTGGCGCTGTAACAACAAAGAGGAACCCGAATGCTGAGAATCATCGTATTGTTGAGTCACAGAGAAAACGAGCAGCGCGAAAAGACAGAGCAGACAACACGCACATGTCTAACCTTGATCATGTATGCCCCACCTGTGGTCGGGGATTCTGTTCTAGGATTGGACTCTACAGTCACCTCGCACACACCAGAGAGGTGCAACAGTACACGTCTGAGATTGTTGTCATCATCGCTTGCGATGGACGGCTATTATATTACTCCACACAAGATCAGATGGAAAACCGTTCAAAATGGCGCAACTTAGAGCAATGACTAAAGTTCAAAGATCTTGGATCAAGGATCTTGTGTTTGCCGATGATGCAGCATTAACATCACACACATAGAAAGGGCTTCAGCATCTCATGGACAGAATTGCTGCAGCATACAACGAATTCGGCCTGACCATCAGCTTGATGAAAACAAATATCATGTTCCAAGATATTAGCAGAGCCCCATCTATCAACATTGGTAGTCATACGCTCGAAGTAGTCAAAACCTGTGCATACTTTGTCTCTGTCATCAGCAGCCACTTCTCCCTCGAAAATGAAATTAGCAGCAGCATTGGGAGGGTATCTGCTTATATGTTTAAATTATCAAAGCGTGTATGATCGATATAGGGGAAGACTGCAGTAAAACTATGTAGCTGTTGTATTTGTTAAAACAACAGGACTTTTGTTTTGACGTGTTTCGTCAAAGCGTGTATGAGAAAATAAGGCACTTACAAGAAACACCAAGACATCCAAGTCTGATATACAAGTTCCTCATGTAGTGCAACGGTTGTCTCTATAAAAGAAATAGCTATCCAGTTCACAAATCAATGATTAACCGTTAAGAGAGTATCATAAGGGGAAAGTTCACTTTGCTATACAAATCCTTCATAACAATGGCCACAGCAACAGTGTCTTGCCTGGATTGCAAGTCCTCGTAAACATCATAAGCAAACGCGCCGTTATTGTCTCTAGTCCCTTGCATTGACCGGTAGCTACCCAAAGTGTTGAGAATGATGTGGTCTGTCTCCAAGTAACACATTACCATTCTGTCTGACGTTCACCAACTCTGTAGCACCGACTGGGTCTAATTTGGAGATATTGCAATTTACAAAAGGAGTTAAACTATAAACAAATAGCATTCAACATTATATGTGGTAAGAAAGTGTAAATTTCAAACATATAAAAATAAAATCGATTAAATAAATAAGTTGACTAGAAGACTGAAAGTATACTGAGGATAAAGACAACCTTCTGTTCTAATACTAAAAAAGGCAATTTAAAGATACACATTTGTCATGAGAAACTGCACAGCCAGAAAAACAAGGTGTTCATAAGTTTATTCAAATAAATCTCTATTCAGATATTATGCTCTCCATTTCTGTCTCCCACGACACAGCCACGAACATCAATTCGCAAACTCTCACTTTGGTCTCCACTTCCACCAGACAGCGAGTTCTCTTCGAGTCTAGAGATGTACAGTATCTATTTTAGACTTTTGTCTTTATAGTTGTTTCGTGCAAGCTGAAATTAGCGTTAGTTAGTTAGAAAGTGAGATCAAACAGACACAAGAACACTACCAGGTTATGAAACCAAGGCGTCTAGAGTTAAGTATCATAGCAAATATATCTGAAAATGTTTTTGTAGATCTTTCTGTTTGAAATTATTCCATGTGTTACATTGTTCAATGTCAAAGTTGTTGATCATGTATCAACACATTTAGTGTAATTAGTGTGGTATGGTGTCGTTGAGTTCTGAGATTGTTAACTATTGTCGTGTATAAAATATTCTTCTTCTTAAACTTCCTCACTGTCTTATACAATATTCTTCTTCTTAAACTTCCTCACTGTCTTATACAATATTCTTCTTCTTAAACTTCCTCACTGTCTTATACAATATTCTTCTTCTTAAACTTCCTCACTGTCTTATACAATATTCTTCTTCTTAAACTTCCTCACTGTCTTATACAATATTCTTCCTCTTAAACTTCCTCACTGTCTTATACAATATTCTTCCTCTTATACTTCCTCACTGTCTTATACAATATTCTTCTTCTTATACTTCCTCACTGTCTTATACAATATTCTTCTTCTTAAACTTCCTCACTGTCTTATACAATATTCTTCTTCTTATACTTCCTCACTGACTTATACAATATTCTTCTTCTTATACTTCCTCACTGTCTTATACAATATTCTTCCTCTTTTACTTCCTCACTGTCTTATACAATATTCTTCCTCTTATACTTCCTCACTGTCTTATACAATATTCTTCTTCTTATACTTCCTCACTGTCTTATACAATATTCTTCTTCTTAAACTTCCTCACTGTCTTATACAATATTCTTCCTCTTATACTTCCTCACTGTCTTATACAATATTCTTCCTCTTATACTTCCTCACTGACTTATACAATATTCTTCTTCTTAAACTTCCTCACTGTCTTATACAATATTCTTCTTCTTAAACTACCTCTCTGTCTTATACAATATTCTTCTTCTTAAACTTCCTCACTGTCTTATACAATATTCTTCTTCTTAAACTTCCTCACTGTCTTATACAATATTCTTCTTCTTAAACTTCCTCACTGTCTTATACAATATTCTTCCTCTTATACTTCCTCACTGTCTTATACAATATTCTTCTTCTTAAACTTCCTCACTGTCTTATACAATATTCTTCTTCTTATACTTCCTCACTGTCTTATACAATATTCTTCTTCTTAAACTTCCTCACTGTCTTATACAATATTCTTCTTCTTAAACTTCCTCACTGTCTTATACAATATTCTTCTTCTTAAACTTCCTCACTGTCTTATACAATATTCTTCCTCTTAAACTTCCTCACTGTCTTATACAATATTCTTCTTCTTAAACTTCCTCACTGTCTTATACAATATTCTTCTTCTTATACTTCCTCACTGTCTTATACAATATTCTTCTTCTTAAACTTCCTCACTGTCTTATACAATATTCTTCTTCTTAAACTTCCTCACTGTCTTATACAATATTCTTCTTCTTATACTTCCTCACTGTCTTATACAATATTCTTCCTCTTATACTTCCTCACTGTCTTATACAATATTCTTCCTCTTATACTTCCTCACTGTCTTATACAATATTCTTCCTCTTATACTTCCTCACTGTCTTATACAATATTCTTCCTCTTAAACTTCCTCACTGTCTTATACAATATTCTTCTTCTTATACTTCCTCACTGTCTTATACAATATTCTTCTTCTTATACTTCCTCACTGTCTTATACAATATTCTTCTTCTTAAACTTCCTCACTGTCTTATACAATATTCTTCCTCTTATACTTCCTCACTGTCTTATACAATATTCTTCTTCTTATACTTCCTCACTGTCTTATACAATATTCTTCTTCTTAAACTTCCTCACTGTCTTATACAATATTCTTCTCCTGTCTTATACTTCCTCAACTTCTAGTATACAATATTCTTCTCTTAACTTCCTCACTGTCTTATACAATATTCTTCTTCTAACTTCCTCACTGTCTTATACAATATTCTTCTTCTTAAACTTCCTCACTGTCTTATACAATATTCTTCTCTTATACTTCCTCACTGTCTTATACAATATTCTTCTTCTTAAACTTCCTCACTGTCTTATACAATATTCTTCTTCTTATACTTCCTCACTGTCTTATACAATATTCTTCTTCTTAAACTTCCTCACTGTCTTATACAATATTCTTCTTCTTAAACTTCCTCACTGTCTTATACAATATTCTTCTTCTTAAACTTCCTCACTGTCTTATACAATATTCTTCCTCTTATACTTCCTCACTGTCTTATACAATATTCTTCTTCTTAAACTTCCTCACTGTCTTATACAATATTCTTCTTCTTAAACTTCCTCACTGTCTTATACAATATTCTTCTTCTTATACTTCCTCACTGTCTTATACAATATTCTTCTTCTTAAACTTCCTCACTGTCTTATACAATATTCTTTTTCTCTCTTATAACTTTCCTCACTGTCTTATACAATATTCTTCTTCTTAAACTTCCTCACTGTCTTATACAATATTCTTCTTCTTATACTTCCTCACTGTCTTATACAATATTCTTCTTCTTAAACTTCCTCACTGTCTTATACAATATTCTTCTTCTTATACTTCCTCACTGTCTTATACAATATTCTTCTTCTTAAACTTCCTCACTGTCTTATACAATATTCTTCTTCTTATACTTCCTCACTGTCTTATACAATATTCTTCTTCTAACTTCCTCACTGTCTTATACAATATTCTTCCCCTATACTTCCTCACTGTCTTATACAATATTCTTCTTCTTATACTTCCTCACTGTCTTATACAATATTCTTCCTCTTATACTTCCTCACTGTCTTATACAATATTCTTCCTCTTATACTTCCTCACTGTCTTATACAATATTCTTCTTCTTATACTTCCTCACTGTCTTATACAATATTCTTCTTCTTATACTTCCTCACTGTCTTATACAATATTCTTCTTCTTATACTTCCTCACTGTCTTATACAATATTCTTCTTCTTAAACTTCCTCACTGTCTTATACAATATTCTTCCTCTTAAACTTCCTCACTGTCTTATACAATATTCTTCTTCTTAAACTTCCTCACTGTCTTATACAATATTCTTCTTCTTAAACTTCCTCACTGTCTTATACAATATTTCTTCTCTTATACTTCCTCACTTCTTCTACAATATTCTTCTTCTAAACTTCCTCACTGTCTTATACAATATTCTTCCTCTTATACTTCCTCACTGTCTTATACAATATTCTTCTTCTTAAACTTCCTCACTGTCTTATACAATATTCTTCTTCTTATACTTCCTCACTGTCTTATACAATATTCTTCTTCTTAAACTTCCTCACTGTCTTATACAATATTCTTCTCTTAACTTCCTCACTGTCTTATACAATATTCTTCTTCTTAAACTTCCTCACTGTCTTATACAATATTCTTCCTCTTAAACTTCCTCACTGTCTTATACAATATTCTTCTTCTTATACTTCCTCACTGTCTTATACAATATTCTTCCTCTTAAACTTCCTCACTGTCTTATACAATATTCTTCTTCTTAAACTTCCTCACTGTCTTATACAATATTCTTCCTCTTATACTTCCTCTCTGTCTTATACAATATTCTTCTTCTTAAACTTCCTCACTGTCTTATACAATATTCTTCCTCTTAAACTTCCTCACTGTCTTATACAATATTCTTCCTCTTATACTTCCTCACTGTCTTATACAATATTCTTCTTCTTAAACTTCCTCACTGTCTTATACAATATTCTTCCTCTTCTTCATTCTTCTTCTTATACTTCCTCACTGTCGTATACAATATTCTTCCTCTTCTTCATTCTTCTTCTTATACTTCCTCACTGTCTTATACAATATTGGAAACTTTAAATGCTGTTGAAATTTATAATTTCTAGAAATATTTCAATGCAAATAAGATTATCTGCACCTAATTGTTTTCAATACATCGAAAAACTCACATCCCTGGTTAAAAGAAGAATACACATTCAAAATAATACATGTTGATTAGTCAAATTTTAGTAACACAACTTTTCACACAAAAATTGTTTATTTTACTAGCATTCTGCGTGAGGCTGATACACTTGAGGAAACTAACAGTGTGTATCTACTATTTTATTCAGACTAAAGTCAATATTCGACATACTGTATCTACATTGCTGTTTGAAGTTAGTTGAAAAACACAGAAATAACAAACAAACAAAAACTGTAGACACTTGGTTGAACGTAATTACACATTGCTTCTGTTTTTCTGTGGTGAAATAATTTCTATTGTCATTGTTTCAAAGGGTCGCGGAGATCTGTAATATTATACTAGTCAATTATCGAAGTTGTTGACAACTATCGTATGTTTGACTACTACTAGCTACTCAAAACTTAGCGGATCATTCAGAATAATTTAACAGGAGTATAATGTTATGTCACTAAAACAATGGCAAGAACAAAAGTAACGCATGGACAACATAGAAATGAATAAAGGAATACTACAATAACTTTTATTTCAATATAAAGATTGTTCTTCGTCTTCTTTCGATCACCTGATAAAAATCACCTGATTTCATGCCCACAGATAAAATTGTGTATCTTTGTAACCCTTTGATTAAATAACTTGAAAACTTGCATGGGAACTACACATGTTCCCGACGCTACATTTTTTTAACCATTCAAACAATCATACCATCTAGAATTTGCCTTCTTTGTGCTATATATTTAACGGGTCCATTGGCATAGTTCAAGAAAACTAATGTTTACAGCTATTTAATAGATTGATGACAAAAAAGCAATATTCAGGACGAAATCCATGTTTTTGGAACAATTCTTGCATTTCCCACTCACCAATTCAAAAAGCGGTTGACCGTGGTAAACAAATGATGTCACAAGTGCTACATGGACTTTTAGTGAAAGGCGTATATCGAAATTAGTGCGATACTATTGCGTCATATTGTTGACTTCTAAAAACAGCATTGATATAACATTTTTAATGAGTTTGAAGTTACAATGCAAAAAGTGACATTAATACTGTACGCGCATTTCCACAAAGAGGCACATATGGGTCATCTGTACAACAGTATCTGTACAACAAGAACCAGAGATAAGAGCTATTTTATTGTAGTGATACCTCCCTACTCCCTACAACATATGTTAACACACGTACATTGTAGCGAAGAAGGAGCAATTTGAAAAGAATGTCTCCAATAGCTCCGCCATTGCCAGTCCCAAGCCTGGACGTGAAAGGGGAAATCATTATGACATGGCAGCTTACGTTAACTGCAATGTAAGTTATTTAAAAACAGTAATACAACTAAGTCTACATTTTTTTGATTATTTCATGACTCTATTGCAATTATCAACATTGACCTCATGTATAAGCTGGGATGATACGCCTTTGAATGAGACTTGTCATCAAATGTCAAATTTGTGCGTTTACTGTGAAAAAACTAAAATTTCGTTTCAGACTCGACAAATATGCCGCCAACATCAAAGGAAACTGTTATATTATAAAATACAGGTTTCGTATAGCAATTTCTTCCATCAGACATTTGCGTCAGTATAATTCTAAGATTGGTTGCAACGTTTCGCTACTGTTGAATTAATGGTTTTGCTACAATTCGCATTGGACTGTGGGCATGAGTTGTTGAATGGACGTTTTTTTTATAGTGAAGATTCAACTTACCTATCGAATTTTTCACTATTTTCTGCCTGTGGTGAGGTCATTCCGGATAAGGAACATTCTCAATCATTCTGAATACGTGCATTTGGACACATCCGTTTTTGTATGCTGACATTTCTTCTTCTTTTCTAACACTCTTTTGATCCTCATTTGCTTCTTTTTGCATCTTTTTGCATCATGAAGTATGGTCAAAGCCAGGAAGTGTGATCATGTTTGTCACTTTCTTACATTGATGAGCTAGTAACGGTTTAGTTACATTCTCAACCTCTTCTTTTTCTGCGTTTGCCGCTGTGAGTCATGACGCCTGGTGTTGCACTTCGGAGTTTTGCATGAGGTCTGCTTACTATTTTACCGATGTCCCTCGACTTGCGGTGAGCCTTCGCCGTATTCAAAGGTACTTGAGGTTTAGATTCTTCGAGTGTGATTACAGGAACACTTGCCTTGAATCCTTGTACCATCGGTACTTTTACGGCGTGTTGATTCTCTATTGGATTGTCTGCCTTTGGTGTGGTCGTTCCGTACACATCGTATGATAAACACTCTTTAATGACCTTTAATGCCGTATATTTGGACTTGGATCTACGCCAAAGAGCATTTACAACTTTGCTGAGTGGGTGAGTTCGTTCCGGTTTAGGAGCATTTTCAATTAGGCCTAGTCATTGGAAAGGTCACTTTTCTTGTATTCATGTATTAATGCTCTTTAACGATTATTTTTCGCCGTATATTTTGGGCTTTATGATCTTCGCCTAAGAGTATGTCTATAATATGCGATCTTTCTAACTATATGAGTCGTTCCAGATTAGGAACATTCTCAGTAATTGGAGACACATAAACCTATCGCATAAACGATCCTTTTTCTGCTGTTTAATTGGCCTTTATGTGATCTGAGCCATAGTGTATGGACGTCATCCTACTCTATGTTGGATGATCGGCGTCCGAAAAGTATCGCCCTTCGCCAATGCTTGGGTTTGTACCAGTCAAGTCTTCACATTATCGACCTTACTTTTCTATCCCCGGTGAGTTTGTTCCAGACTGGGAGTATTCTCAGCCGTTTCGGGGCACGTGTCGGCACTTGGCAATTTGCATTGTCTACTTTGTATTTTCCCTGTCCCGGGAAACACTGGACTGGGGCTGCAACAGTACCTTGCCCAGTGGTCCGAGGGAGGTCAGTTTTGTTAGGCACTAGAGCACAACTTTAGGATTTGCGTTCGGCCAACCATACCCCATAATTATATCTACATTTGGTCTTTGATACGGAGTTTACTGCAATCTTCCCTGGTGTCGTTGTGACGCATTGCATCTTTTCCGACCGATTCTTGCCGAGAGCTGGCAAATTTTATGCGATTATTATTTCGGGGGGACATGGGTCTCCTGACGACTTGTACCGTGTCAGTTTTACGATTCGTATTTTATTTATTTAGTTTTTCCTTTCGGTCGGAGAGGCATGCAGAAATAATAACTCTGGGATTCTGATTCTCTGCGTTGCGAGCAGATTTCATCGAACATAACTGCGCCTGCACCATTACTTATACCAGAGTAGCTCTCCCTCTATCCCTACCCGTTTAGCCAAATAAGATCCTCTCTCTGTTTCCAGGATTACCACGTGGAGGTGGTGTAGGATCTTGGATAGTGACAGCTCACTAAACCTGGCGCAACTCTGCCCCTATAATTGCTCATTTGACCTCACATTATTAACTGCTTTGGCACTCGTGTCGTTTTGTAGTCAACATGCAGTTTGGAGTTTCTATTTTTTTCTTTTTCTTTCCGAAGAAGCATACAACTTTGAGCCACGACTAAACACGTGCAGTCAGAGAGGTTAGTTTCAACAGGCGCTAAACTCGACCTTTTGTGTGTGCCTACATCACCCACCCCATTTACCCACAGGAAGGACATCCTTTTCTGAAGCAGGAAGGCAGCTTTTAGTTTTGCGCACGGTCAACACAACCAGTCCCGGTACTTCCGGGAGGGCAGTTTTGTTAGGCTCTAAAAAAATAACTTTTAATTTTGCGCTCAGAAAACTTTGCCAATCCCGTTACTTGCCCTTGGTCTCTGGTACAGAGTAACTGCATTCTCCCCTTGCGTTGACACGACACATACAGGGACTATATAGGTTTTCCCAGAAACTTCCCTAGAGCTGGCAGCTCCAGTGGCGGCTCCTGATCATTTTATTGTTGAGACCTGGCAAACTTTTCGGAAAAATTATGTTTTTTGTGTTAGGTTAAATTTTAGTACAAATGTAGGGGTGTTGAATGAGGTCAAGACACAGAGAAAGCTTATCATCAATATAAGACAGAGACAGTCATAATTTCTCGGACATGTGAGGTTTAGAACACATTGTTTAGAACACATTGTAACAACCGAAACAATCGAGTGGAGACGAGTCAGAGCTTCAGAAAAATACAATTTTGGATAGCTTGACTTCATGGCACGGAAGAGAGTCAACATCTGAGATGATAGCAAATACCAGAGACAAAGATTTATGTAGATCCATGAACACCTACATTAGCCGGCACGACCCCTGATGATGATGATGAGGATTAAACAAGCTATGTCTCAAAACATCCTTGTAATGTTAGTATAGATTCTTTTTAACCAGCAACCGCAAACAAAAAGATAAAGGTGTAAGATTATCCTGCAATAGATAGATTGATTAATATAAAAAATGTACAATCAATAGGACAAAAAGAACTTGAGTTTAAAAAATAGTCTACTGGTGAATGTAAGTAACAGACTTATTGTGGTGTCATTGGAGATAATAATGATATTTGTGTAAAACACAATGCACGGGAATTCTTTATGTCAGCAAGAAAATAATATTTCATTTCACTAGGGAATAATAGTATTAGGGTCAGACTTAAGACCTGTCAACTCACAAATGTAAGTATATATATGTTATATTCAGTAACACCATTGTTGGACTATTGAGGCTGCTAATATTATTAAATCATGTCATGTTTGTGAAGTCCTCTATGATTATATGCCACAAAAACGTTTGACTTACTTCTTTTATATCAAAACTATACATCATATGCTATTTTTATTTAAAATGCTTTCTATACTTGCTTTTTTTTTAAAATCAAGATTTATCAAGAACAAAAACAGTCAACAATTTCGTCAACAGTGTATTACATACGACTGCTAGATATTCCTTACAGTAATGTCATCTCAGCTGAAAAAGAGCGGAGTCAGTTATGTGCTAACAAAGATCAACAGTAGCAGTCTCATGGGTTTTATACAAGACAAAAGTCAAGAACACAGTAAGTCCTTTATAAATAATTCATTCCGTGGATTTCTTGACGATTCTACAAACTCTTGGATGTGCTCATCATCTACTGACATTTACAAAACGACAAAGGAAGAATCTACTTTTGTCAATTGGTATATCCCGGAGGATAACACTTACATCTCACCAATATTCCATCCAAGTTCTTATGAGCGCGGATTTACTACTAGCGCGTATGTGGGCATCTTCTTATGTACAATCGGGATTTTCGTCAACCTTCTACTGTTTGCTGTCCTCCTCAGCTCCAGGAAGCTTCGAGTTCAGTATTTATATATTCAGGTTGGTCATATTAGCTTGCAATAGATAGTGATTATGCATTTAATTTTTCTTCTACGGCATTGCTCTAACTCATGAGCAGTGCTATATCTACATGTAGCCGCATGTCCGTCTGGCAGTGCAGTCGCAGGAAGAACATCAAGCAACAGGTAACACTATCCAAGTAGACTAGAAGAATGTTTTGTATTGTAAATATTTATTGCGAACGAGTTCAGTTATTTTGCTTCGACACAAGGATATATTTTCTTGCAGACCCTGAAAAGACATAGTGTAAATTACTGATGTAAACTAGATTCATGAGGTTTAAGAAAAGTAGTTGTTTATTTGTCCCCTCTTTGTGATTTCTGTAATTCATATCGAGAACGTAAGTTCATATGGAGAACAGGCAGATCCGAATTTCAGTCAAATGTCTTGGGTTTTTTTTCTGACGTGACAATTTCAAATATCTTTAGGTCCTTTTTTCCCTGAATGACATTCACTCTTTAGTGATCCTTTTTTAATCACAAACTACACGTTGTATATGATCTGAGCCGAATAGATTGAGAACGTGGTGCCAATTTTGGTGACGTGATCAGAGGCTACTTGTGTTTCTGTTTCATCAATTAGTTATGTTCGTGGTAGATTACAGACTTGGCATTCTCACGATATAAAAATCACAATGTCAGCGACTCGAAAGTGTTCAGAATGAAGGCATGCGTATAGTCCTTGCCTGCACTAGAGATAATTCCATTGTAAAAATATGTGCACTGCATTCTGTCACTACGCTCCCGTCATGCCATGCCCAAACCAAATATATATGGGGGTTATTGTTGATAAGAGACATCCTCTGTACAAAAATACTAATAGTATTAAAGGCACGAGAATCAAGCGTGTCATGTCGTGGATGGCTCAGGCTGAGAGAAAAGTTAGACAGATGACCACATTTGTGAACCTACCAAAAGGGGGAGAATTTATCCCAAAAGATGTTAGCATGGTTAACTATCGCAACGTTATCACTACCCTTGAAAGAGAATGTAGCAATTGTGGCAACATGAAGGCTGAACTCCAAATAAGGCAGCTGATATAAAATAATGCATATGAAGATGATGTTGTTTATACCGGTGGGTCTGTACATCGTGGTGAGAAATTAGGTGTGGTTTTATAGCTAGCACGCATGGTAGGATTGTTGCAGAGCAACATGGAGCATACAGGACAACTACTTCCAGTATGAGGATGGAGAATGAGGTCGCTACTGCTGTCCTCCACTGGCACTCTGAGACTCCGTGTACTGGGGACATTGTTGTATTTGACTCTCAGTCGATGCTTTGAAAGATCTAGAATGTCAGGTTGCGGTATTAGTGGATGTCGTCTATAGAGGTTTCCAACACCCAGAGACTCACTTGGATCTACTGTCCAAGCCATGTGGGTGTTCGCAACAAAGAGAGAGAGGCGAGGATTGCATCAAAAGTATCGATTGTTGGGGAGTTTAGGAAGGATCAGAGGGATATTCTTCGCTTTCTTAGTGACCTATAGTTGGATGAGGACACTAAACTTGATGTTGAATCAATCCAGCGATTTAAGCAGTTTAAAATAACACGTTGTGCAAGTAAAACTGGATACTTGAGGGTCAGAAAGAAAAGTGTGTTTAACCAGCAAACCACAGGAACCATCAGTATTCATATCCATCAACATCTGCTGAAGGAGACTGAGTGCCTGTGAGTCTGTCCGAAGTGTTGTTACGTCAGTTCAGTAGCCAGTAAACAATAATCATCATAGCCTGCTGATAAATTGTCACTATGTACGATTTGTTAGAAGTTCTGTAACGCATGTGCTGGTAACTAGCTAACAAGTCACATCACTTGTACAAGGATGCCATTTCTGAAAGAGAAATGGAGAAAGTAATGCAATGAACTCCGGTTACCAAATGATTTTAACTATTCTATGTGATGTCTTAAATATCTACGTAGGATACTTAGTAAACATATGCAAGAAAGTCGACGTATGCATGCAATGTGTTATTTGCTGCTCTTTATCTGTACACATAGCCACATTTGTGTAACTTTTTCTTTTGGTCGGCCCAAGAAGTATGGACACGTAACATAACACATCGTTTATTTTGTTATCTAAACTATGTATTGCTGTTCCCAGATTCTAAACATAGCCCTTGCAGACATAAGCTTCATTGTAACCGTAGACTCTTTTACAGTATACTTTGAGTTACTGTCCTGGCGTCTGGGAGCTGCTTTTTGTAAGGTGAGTTCATAAGTCAGCCCACACAACAATCGGTCTATTAATGTTAAAGTACGATCGTATCATTAAACGATTACATTTTAGATAGAGATATTTTAAACCTTTAAACCACATGTTACAAAAGTAAATATGCAAAAAAGTGGATTGATTCATCAATTAGTTATTTATTTTTTGAAGTAATGTTTTAGACCATTTGGAACATACTATAGGTTTCAATACATCACCAACAAAGACACTTGAAAAACCGGCAAGATTACAAAGAAACAGCACTGAAACGCCTACTACAGTACTTATTTATTTTAGGACGTCAACATCTACTTGTCTGAGTTTCAGCATGAATAAATATCAGGCATATCCCTGCACATTATCTCTCAAAAACCGTCATGCTATTTTGAAAGCTATTCTAAGAGAGGGCTATGAAGCAGTACAATAAGGACTATTGCTGATTTACCTAATTCATCTTCTTCTTCTTCATTTCGTCACACTGTTACCAGGTTTTAGCCCAGTGTAGTGGTTTTCTGGTTTTGTCTTTCGCTGCTCGAGGGGCTTGGATGATAGATATTTGTTGCTTTTTGACAGGATTCTGCTATGCCATTTGTCCATCTTTTTTGTAGTCTTCTTCTCGCCTTCTTTCCCAATGTTCTGTTTTAGAAGACTCTGTATATAATGGAGTATGGTCGCATTCTTAGTAAGTTGCCGAACCACTTCATTCTTTGTTTCTGAATGTACTTGTTTTTCACCGAAATACTTGGGTACACAAGGCTGTGATTCACAATGATTTTAGATTTCCACTAAAACTTGATCTCAAATAAATTACATCATTATATAATGATCTTTATTATTTAGCCTACAACACGGTTTTGTTCCCGACGATGGTTGGAATCTGATGATTGATTTGTGATTTGTTTTTCTTCTGAAGGCGTGATGGTTTCTTGTGCCTTTTTACACATGTGAAAATTTTACTTATAGCACATTTCTTTTAATGTGCAATTATCTCATTTATATCCTCACACTAGAAGAAATATTACTTTATTTTTTTCCTCAATGTTAAAGTAAACAGTGAGGTAGAATGTTTAATATATATATATATATATATATATATATATATATATAACATTTTAAAGAAATCCTATATAGACCTGACCCACCAGTGCTACTTTAGTTTGACGAAGACCGAAGAAACAACCAATTATCTCTACTAATTAACGAAGAATTGATAGATGTCACTGAGCTCAAGGAGGCAATCCGCTCCCTGATATACAATATGGCTGCTGGTGGTGACAACATTATTGCAGAAATTAGCGACAGATGATAAAGCAATTAGTCAGGTTAGGAACAAAGTAATAAAATATGGGGAGAATAAACTGTCCCAGAAATATGGAAAAAGGGACTACTTAAAGATTGCAACAACTGGAGAGGGATCACCCTCCTATCAGTAATGACGAAGACTTTTTTTGCAAAATCATTCTTAATAGAATGAAAGTAGCATTGGATTCCCTGAGAGGACACGCTGGTTTTAGACCTGGGATAAGCTGCTTATACCAAATAATTACAATAAGACTAATCTTAGAGGAGCTATATTGAAAAGCAACAACCACTTATATTAAATTTCATTGATTTTAAAAAAGTCTTTGATCGTCTACATAGAATCTCCCTGCGGAATATTCTGAGATGGTAGGGAATACTAGATAAAATAATAAACATTATCAAAAACGTATATGATGGTTAACAGTGTGCAGTCCGCACTGATGGTGGACACAGCAACTGGTTTATGGTTGAAATCAGAGTAAAGAGAGGCTGTATTATATCTCCGCTTTTTTTTTGAAGTGGCCATTGCCTGAGTGATGATGAATTGTTGCAGAGGCGAAATTGGCATCGATTAGGAAGAAAATATACAACTGGAAGATTTGGAATCCAAAAAGTTAAATATAGCAGAGCAGCGAATAAACTATTTGATCCTATTTCTCTCTCTCGCGATCCCGGCCTAGACTGATGAACCAGCTTTTATCATGAATTTTACCTTGGTTTTAAGGGACTCCGTTCCTCCGTACAGCTTCTCGCGTAGCTCTGTGTTTTAGGACCAGGTTTCTTTCCCAAGCCTGTTTTGGGACTGCTCTGACACTCAGCTTGACTCGTGCGCATGGCACCGAGTTTCGCTTCATGTCTTGGCTTTGGGATGCACCTTTTCTTCTTCTTCTTTTGTCGTCACACTACTACCAGGTTGTTGCCCAGTGTCGTGGTTTTTTGTTTTTGTCTTGCGCTGTTCTGGTGGCTTCTCTTCCCTTGAATTCGGTAATTTACTCCGGGGGAGTTATTGTTTTGTTCTCGGACGCTCGTACTCTGCTGTTTCGTACTCTTTTTTTTTTTTGGAACTTGGGCATATTTTAGCGGACTTCTGCCAGGAAATGTGTGCGTTGTTCAGGGATTTCCGGCAACTGCATTGCTTTTCAGTGTTTGCACTTCCACCACTGTTTTGTTTGTGAACGCTCGTACTCTGCTGTTTGTTTCGTACTTTTTGAACTTGGGCATATTTTGTGGACATCGGCTAGGAGATGCGTTCGTTGTTCAGGGATTTCCGGTCCTTCATTGTTTTTCCGTGCTTGCACTACTACCACTACCTGTAGGTCTCCCGATCCCTGCCCCCTTAGCCAGACCGAAACCACAGTCTGTTTCCAGGGTCACCACTTGGAGGTGGGGAGCAGGTTCTTGATTAGCGCCGCCACTTCGCTAACTCTGGCTCATGTAGCCTCCATGAGCCTTTAACCCCTGATTATATTTGAGTAGCAATTTTTATTGCACTGGAAATGTTAAAAAAGAAATTATGCTACTAATTGCTAAAGCAACAGCAGCTTTTAAAAGTCTAAATAAAATATGGAACTGCAAATTATAAAGTTTTAAAACTATATTGCGATTTTCCAATTCCAATGTTGTATCAATCCTAACATATGTCAGCGACAGTTGGAAATTTGCTAAAGATATAGAAAGTAAGTTAAATGTATTTTAAAATAGATGTCTGCGAAAAATAATGAACATAACATGGGACGAATTCAGAAGTTATGAAATCAGAGAAATATCTCAACCAGTAGTAGCAGCTGTTATAAGAAGGTGGCGATGGAGATATACTGGGAAGAAATATTCAAAGAATACCAAAGCTAGTATTGAAGTGTGAGGCAAAAGGTTCCAGAAAGAGATAACGCCACGCGAAACCCTGTAACAAACTTTACTGAAAAAGACAAGACATATTGAATTCAATTCCAAGGAAGAGATTGAGCTAGTTGCTCAGCACAGAGTTGTATGGATAAATTACTTACAGGCCCCATGCAACGTGTAGCTGTACGAGAGAGCAATATATATAGCAGCTACCGCATACTCACCTTGCAAAATGTATATTGTTATTGGTATTGATATTGTATAAATGGAGACTGTTATTAATGCAGTTGTGATGGATTTAAACAAAAGTGTACAGAATGCTGTGGTACACGAGGATTGGCTTCATAGCTATTTACAACCGCTCCATAAACATGGGAAGGAAGTTAAACTGCTCAGCAGCTACCGCATACTCACCTTGCAAAATATATGTCGCAAATTACTAGAGAAGATTGTGGCAAGAAAGGTAATGTGCCACTTAGAGACTGACTACATCCTCCCTGGCACTTTGGGTAGCTACCGACCAATAAAAGGGACAGTGGACAATGCTGGCACGTTTGCATGTCATGTTTATGAAGGCTTCCAAGCCAAATAAGAGACTGTTGCTGTGGACATCGACTTGGAGGATGCTTATAACATTGTGACTTTTTCAATGATGGTGTGCTCTTTGATTAAATGTGAAGTTAATCCTTGGCTGGTGAACTGGATATCTGCTTCTTTAATGGAGAGAACCGTTGCACTACGTTTAGGAACATGGACATCGGATCCTGCATGCATATGTCCATGAGTACCCCATGATTCTCCTCTATCACCCGTGTTGTTTAATATTTACACAGCAAATGTAGCTAACATTCAGCCAACCGGATTGGGTTGGACATTGACATTTGCAGATGATATCTTAATATATAGGACTGGGTCAGATAGACGAGAGATGGTTGACGACATTCAGAAAACATTGCATTCCATCTCGGGTTGGTGTAGAGAGTCTCGCTCTCAGGTCAATCCTGAAAAGCGTGTATGTTGTGGTGCTCGTTGAAAAATCACATTGTCAAGGCTGATCTATCCCGTGTAATCTTTGATGAATATACCATCGAGCGCAGAGACAGGCTGCGCTATCTTGGAATAACCTTTGATCGTAGTCTATCTTTCAAACACCATGTTGAACAGACGATACAACGTTGCAAGCGTGGTCTTGCGGCTCTCAAAGTTACGGTGGCTGCACACTTTGAGCAGAGACTACTTGCCCTTTTGTTCAATCGACTGGTTATGTCCGTGGTAGATTACGGAATCGGAATTCTAACGATATCAAGATCACAATGTGAACAACTCGAACGACTTCAGAATGAAGGTATGCGTATAGTCCTGGGCTGCACTAGAGATACCACCATTGTGAAGATGAGATATATGCTTGCCATTCTGTCACTACGCTCCCGCCATCAATCACCCAAGCCAACGCATATATGCGGGTTATTGCGGATAGGAGACATCCACTGCACAAGAACATGAATCATGTTAAGGGCACGAAAATCAAGCGGGGCATGTCGTGGATGGCCCAGGCTGAGAGAACAATTGGCCAGGTCACTACGGTTGCGACCCTACTAAAAGGGGAAGAATGGATCACAACAGATGGTAGCCTGATCAACTATCTCAACGTTAGCATTACTCTTGGAAGAGAATGTAGAGATTGGGGCAATATGAAGGCTGATCTCGCAGTTAAGCAACTGATAGAAGATAATGCAAGGGATGATGTTGTTGTATATACCGATGGGTCGGTTCAACGTGGTGAGAAGTCCGGTTGGGGTTTCTTGGCTAATGCGCATGATAGGGTTGTTGTAGAGCGAAGTGGGACATACCGAACAATTACTTCTAGTATGAGGATGGAAGTTGAGGCCGTTACTGCTGCCTTCCATTGGATCTCTGAGATTTACTGGGGCCGTTGTTGTATCTGACTCTCAGTACAGATGCGGCACAGGATCCAGAAGGGCAGGTTTCGGTATGAGTGGATGTCGTCTATATAAGTTTCTAATCTCCAGATGCTTACGTGGATATACTGTCCTGGGCATGCGGGGGTTTGCGGTAATGAGAGAGCGACAGGCTTGCATCAACAGCATCGATTGTTGGGGATTTGAAGATGGATAAGGGGATGTTCTTCGGTCTCTTCGCGACTGTCTGTTGGGTGAGGAGACTAAAATCGATGTTGAATCGATCAAGCGATTTAGGCAGTTTGGAGTTACCCGTTGTACAAATCGAACTGGATGCCTGAGAAGCAGAGTGAGAGGTGTGTTTACTCAGCCAGCCACGGGAACCATCAGTATGCATACTCTTCGATATCTGTGGGGAGACTGAGCACCTATGCGTCTGCCCGGAGTGCAATTACGTCAGTTTAGTAACCAATAACCAGTATATACGAATATATAAATGGACTTTTGTCTTCCTTACAGGTGGTCAATTGGCAAGTATTTTACTGTGACAACTTCTGAGTTTTCAATTTTCTCTCTTGTCTTTCTGCTCATACCTGAGTCTCTTTTCCAAAGACTCTGCGCCCTTGCGAAATATCTGCTTTCCACACAACTCTGACATCAGCTAGTTTTTCCCATTTGCTGGGACCGTTAGAAAAGATCCTATGCATGCATTCAAGTCACCCATTATATACAGTTGCTCATCTACTGGAAATGAGTTAACGACAATCTGTATTAGGTCATAAAACTTGTCTTTATCTTCTGCATATGCTGCTAGTGTTGGTACGTAAACACATATAATGTTTAGGAGTAAAACGTTTACATTGAGTCGACAATACATTATTCGCTCTGATATATAACTAGATTTACAAGTTTATTGTGCACAGCAAAGCCGACCCCATATAGTCTAGGTTGACCTGTGCCTAGACCCTGCCAGAAGAATGTGTAGTTCTTTTCTTTCACTGGACCGCAGCCTGGAAGTCTGGTTTCCTGTATTGCAACCAGGGGCGGCTCGTCATTAAGTAGACCCCACCAAAAATATTGAGTAGCGTGTACTTGTTTTTTATACATTATTTGTTCATAATTATTACTTTCAACGAGATACTGATTAGCTTTGAAAGTTTATATATAACGTTATCGAAAAGGGGTGGAGACTGCAGTAAAACTAGGAAAAATAGGTAAACACGTAAAAACAAAGTACTACAGTTTTACAAAATACATAAACAGTGACGATAAACAGCAACGTTTCGACCAAAAGGCCTTTATCAAGCAAACAATACAACAAGAATGACGAATTTCGAGGAACACTACAAATGGACGATTACATGTGGAAACATAAACCTATCTAATGAAAATCTGGGAATAAAAACGAACAACGAAATGAGTGCAAACACAGTCGCCTCAAGCCTAACATCCAGAGTCACTTTGGCACCATCCAATGTGGCAGTCGGCGCTGTAATACATGTGCATATGTAATACAGACCCGTACTGTCTCTTTCCAAAAGCTACCTATACCATTCAAGACAGTTTCACGTGTGAGTCCCGCAATATCATCTATGCTATCACCTGCAAACGATGCCATAAGGCCTATATTGGTGAAACCGGTAAGAGGCTCAGTGACCGATTCGCCCAACACTTACGCGATATTCGCCAATGCTCTGTGACTCCTGTGGCCATTCATTTCAATGATACTGGCCATTCAGGAGTTGACGATGTCCAGGTCACAGCCATCCGATCATGTTTCTCCAATGATCGCAGTCGATTCGCCCTGGAGAACCGTTTTATTTCATTCTATGGCACTTTGCGACCTCTTGGACTCAACGCATTACATTCCTATGCTTCTTAGTACTGTCTTATCTCGTGCCTTGTTATCTATATGTGTGTTTGCTCCATATATGTGTCATTTATCCACTATATTGTTTATTGTTCCTCTCCTTTTCCACTTTCGGTTTTTGCACTCATTTCGTTGTTCGTTTTTATTCCCAGATTTTCATTAGATAGGTTTATGTTTCCACATGTAATCGTCCATTTGTAGTGTTCCTCGAAATTCGTCATTCTTGTTGTATTGTTTGCTTGATAAAGGCCTTTTGGTCGAAACGTTGCTGTTTATCGTCACTGTTTATGTATTTTGTAAAACTGTAGTACTTTGTTTTACGTGTTTACCTATATAACGTTAAAATATCACACACACTCTGAAATCTAAAAATCAGCATATTCCCTCCCTGATTAGTATACGCCTCTGGTCATTGAGGGCCAGTAAGAACCGGACAAACCAAACCAAAAAGAATTAACGTGTATTTATTATTTTAGAAATTAATTTTTCGTAATTTTTACTCTTAACTTGGCACTGATTAGCGTTGAAAGTTGAATATATAACACTAAAATATAAATATTATATCAGAATAATATAACAATAATATTAAAATATATAACATATCCTTATTAAAAATTATTATATAGACAAACAGCATTTTTCCTCTAATGCTTCACGCGTTGTGCCGTGCATTATTTCTGAGATCAGTTTAAAAGATGCCTATCTAAGATGTAACATTGCGACCTTTGACCTTTGATCGCTATTGCAATGATAATTGCCAAAACAATTATTTCATTTTCATTCAGACAGAAGATTCATATTCATTCTTACGCGGTCAAACTAGTTCCCAGATAAACGAGAAATCTAGATTAAATATGGAACTACAAAAAAGCAAACTAGAAACAGTATGGGTCACTGACAGATGCCAATGTTGAACGCATCAACATGAATGAAAAGAAAAACATGCGATCCGTGGCAAGGGAACTCTCACAAGCAATCCTGAAAGCGGCACGGGAAACCATTCCTAGAGGCGCGCGGAAGGACTACAAGCCATACTGGACAGCAGAGGTTCAGAAGCTTGAAAACGACCTTGAATTGGCAAGGAGTGAGGCTGAACAGGCACAGTCAGTAACGACAAATACTGCTTACAAGGCTGCAGCAGCAAAATACAGAAGGGAGGTAAAACGAGCAGCACGACAGAGCTGGGTTGATACGACTGAATCCCTGAACCTTGATAGGGACTGCCATAAATTGTGGAAGCTGGCAAAAGCGCTGAGTGACGAAAACACCAGCCGACTCCCAATAGTTCTTGTACAAGACAATAAGATGTCCTCGGGAAGAGAAGCCGAAAACATTCTAATGCAAAAATATGCCGAAGTCAGCAGAGTAAGCATAGCAAAAGAAAAAGTCGATGACACTAAGAGAAAAGCGAGAACCCTCCAAGGCGAGCCAAGAAAAGCTGATAGTCACCTAACGAATACATTCACCAGTAATGAGTTGGACGAGGCATTAAGGGAGCTGAAGCTAAGAATGTCGCCAGGAAAGGATGGGAACACGAATTAAATGCTTAAGAACTTGGGTACCAGAGCAAAGGCAGCTCTACTGGCCGTCCTCAATATGTCGTGGAGAACAGGAATAGTACCACGAGAATGGAAAGAAGCGATCATCGTGCCCATCCTTAAACCAGGTAAAAATAAACTCGACCCCACGAGTTACAGACCAATAAGCCTCCTAAGCTGCACGGGCAAACTCATGGAACGCATGGTGAACAAACGAAGGTTATCCTGGCACTTGGAAAGCAAAGGACTTCTCATGGCACAACAGGAAGCTTTTGGAGATACCGATCTACGGAAGATCAAGTAGCCTATATAGCCCAGGAAATCGAGGATGGTTTCCAAGAAAAGAAGCAGACACTGGTAGTTTTGGTGGATATGGAGAAGGCGATTGACACAGTCTGGAAGGAAGGGCTAAGACTAAACTCCTCACCCTCGGTATTAAGGTAAGAATGTACAAATGGCTTGATAGATACCTAGAGAACAGATTAGCAAGGGTTCAGGTTCAGGGGTACACTAGCATGAAAGTCACATTAGAGCAAGGTGTCCCCCAAGGACGTGTGCTCTCACCAACACTCTTTCTAATCTTTGTCAACAACATTGCAGCATGCCTGCCAAAGCGAGTACACTCTGCCATGTATGCCGACGACCTGGCAATATGGGCGAGGGAAGAGTCAATGCCCACAGCAAAAAAAAATCGACTACAAGTTAAGTTTAATAACCTGGAAGTGTGGTTAAAAAAGTGGAACATGAAAATAAATGCCTCTAAAACCACTTACACTGTGTTCTCCCAGAACAACCAGGATTACAAAATTAAGCTTAAAGTCAATGGGCAAGATCTTTTAGAAAGCAAGACCCAAACGTACCTCGGAGTCACACTCGACCGAAAACTGACTTGGTGCCCTCAAATTGAAAATGCTACGACAAAAGCGAGACACAGGCTCACGATAATGCACAAACTCGCAGACTCCACGTGGAGAGGAAACACCAGAGTCCTCAAAACACTCTATTCTGGAAGAGTGCGACCGGTCCTAGAGTACGGCATTTCAGAGTGGAGTAATGCATCCAATAAGCAATTCGCCAAAGTGAGCAATAGTCAGAACCGTGCAATGCGCATTATCACAGGAGCCATGAAGTCCACGCCCATCAAGGCGATGGAAACAATCACAGGCATCCAACCAATCGCGATCGAAGTGACAGAAAAGTCTTAGTATTAGCGGAAAAATTAAACGGCTCGATTCCCACCCTATGTATGAAAGAATACAGAGAACTAGCTTCGCAAAAATAGCTAAAGCACTGACCGCAGGCCATCCGATCCTAGCAAAATGCAAAACCAAACGTACCCACCGTGGAAAACTAAAATGCCGGAACTAAGGGAAACAATCCGTCATAATAAAAAAAAGCTAGCAAGAAAACTTCGAAAGAAGAGCGGCCACAGAAAAATACATAGAGACAGAATACCCTGAAAATAAGTGGACACATGTGTACACTGACGGGTCTGCCAGGAACGCAATCAGCGATGGTGGAGGAGGAATAGTGCTTAAACTATCAAAGAAAGTGACGATCACGAAAGCGATTGCCACAGGCAAATACTCGAATAACTACCGAGCAGAGGCAGAGGCAATAATAACAGCGGCCGAAATGATCCTAGAGAGAAGAGGCACCTCTCGCAATAAGGTCATGATATTCACCGGTGCTCTATCGGTCATCACGGCACTCAAAAGTGTAAGCAAAACAGAGCTAAATGAGCTCAAAACGACCCTCGATGAACTAGCGCGCTCACTCAAACGCACCGTCATTCAGTGGATACCACCACACTGTAATATAAGTGGAAACGAACGCGCCAACAAACTAGCTAAAGAAGGCAGGCGACATCCTCAGACTGATCACGAGATCAGTTATGAGAAAGCCAGAACAGTCATCGGCTGGCACTACAGAGACAAAAGGACAAAAGACTATCCCCAACATAACAACAGTGACGGATACTATGGTCTGTCTCGTAGCGAGCAAGTTGCCATACTTCACCTCCGTACCGACCACAACAAGCTCCACGCCCACATGTTTAACAAATTTAAAATATGCACAACTAACCTGTGCCCATGCAAAAAAGCGGACATGACGGCAGAACACGTTCTGCAAGATTGTCAACGGAAAGCAGGTATAAGAAAAGTAACCTGGCCTCAAAACACAGAGATTCGCGAGAAGCTGTACGGAGGAGCGTAGTCCCTTAAAACGACGGTAAAATTCATGATAAAAGTTTGTTCATCAGTCTAGGCCGGGATCGCGAGAGAGAGAAATTAAATAGTCCGTTTAATTACCGATTGAATCCCCAATTACATAAAAATGGTATAAAATTATAGAAAATAATTGAAATAAATAAGCAACCATCATAGAATAAGATTAGTTTTAGGGAATTGTCCCTTGCATTAATACATCTTGTCTACAGACATTTTTTTTCGTACAGTGTTAAGTTAGTTGTCAACTGAGTTAAGTTGAGCGAAACACGTAAAGACATTTTTAACAATAACAAAGT
Source organism: Arion vulgaris (assembly GCA_020796225.1). Classification (NCBI taxonomy): domain Eukaryota; kingdom Metazoa; phylum Mollusca; class Gastropoda; order Stylommatophora; family Arionidae; genus Arion; species Arion vulgaris. The sequence goes on along the minus strand of CM036753.1, from coordinate 57,451,398 downwards.
TACAAAGTACTAGAGATTTACAAACACAATGACAATACACAGAATCGTTTCGACTAAATTGCCTTTATCAAGCAAAGAATTCAACAGACGTAAAGAATTTCACTCACAGTACGCTACATAGTGGCATATCTTCTACATAACGTAGCCATCAACTACAGCACGTTTACCGCAGAGATTATATATTACAAAATTACCCTATATTTTTGTCATGCGGGTGAGACGCATGTTCAATTTGCGTTCCAGACATGTTTTTTTTTTAAAATCTTCTCTTGGCGCTTCTGTCGTTTGTTGTGTCCGAAATATTTAATTGTATTTGATTATATATTAATTAATAGCCAACTCTCTTTAGTATCAAGCTGTTGCAGAACAGAGGCATTTGTTCTCTTCCTGTAAGGGGTAATAACTTCACGGAATAGACAAATAATAGTAAATACTCCAAAAACAACGATTTTCCGAAATTTTGACGGCCTCACGAAGAAAAATGACCACAAGCCGCCACTGATTGAAACTATATCCGCCGTCAGTCTTTTGAGTTCTCTGTCTATGACAGCTGATTTTCTTATGTCTTTTATTATTGACGGGTTTAGGTTGTCAAGTCCTGAGCACATGGTCCTTACGTTCCGTGTGCCAAATCTAATAGGTTTATTTTCCTTACTTACTTACTTAATCCCGTCATGCCTAGTGACACATGGAGCTTCAGAAAGGACTTTCCATGCTCTCCTGTCCCGTGCAACCTTCAGCGCAGAGCCCACGTCAGAGATGCGGTGTCCAGTTCCTCTTCCATCATGCGCCTCCATGTTGTCCGTGGTCTGCCCTTCTTTCTCTTTCCTTCTGGTGTCCAAGTGAGGCTACCCTTGCAGGCATTTCTTGTCTCATTCTCATAACATGTCCGAGCCATTTCCATCTTCTCCTTTTGAGTATGTCATTCATTGCCTCTTGTCTTGTATCTTGGAGTAGTTGGTTATTGGATATTTTTACTGGCCAAAAGATTCCCAAGATTTTGCGAAGACAAGAGTGGTGAAAACTGACAGCCTGCTAGTATCTCCTTTGGTCATCCTCCAACATTCCGATCCGTAGAGCAAACTGGCAAAACAATGCTTTTATAGAGTTTAAGCTTGTGGTCCTATTGTAGATTTTGGACTTCCATACTGGTTTCATTCTGGCAAAAGCGGTTCTGGCCTTACTTAGACGTGATTTTAGATCTTCCTCTGTGCCGCCATTTAGTGTCAGTACGCTACCAAGATATGTAAACTGCTCAACCCTTTCAAGTGTTTCATTTTCTAACATTACTGGTTGTTGGATTTCACTGTTTGTCATAATTTTTGTTTTTCCTGTGTTTGTTTTGAGGCCTACTGTCTTTGCCGTGCTGTGAAGTATTGTACTTTTCTCTTGTATATGTTCATATTTGTGTGACACCAGGGCTATATCATCTGCAAAGTCCAGATCCTCAAGCATATCGAAAGGGTCCATCTTATTCCTCTTGGTGCTTGTTGATTTATGGCATTTTTAGCACCCAGTCAATTGTAATACTAAACAAAAGAGAGGACATTACGCATCCCTGTCTTACACAAGATTTTACTGGGAATGTTTTGTTGGAATTCTTTAGGTTGCAGGAGAAATCTTTATAGAAGAGGGCTATGATGTTAACAAGCTTCTGCGGTACGCCGTATTGTCTCAGTATCTTCCATAGGCTGTCTCTGTGGACGCTGTCGAATGCCTTTTCAAAATCTATGAAGTTGATGTATATAGTCCTTTGCCACTCGCTACATTGTTCTAAAATGTTACGCAGGGTAAATATATGTTCATTTGTTCCTCTTCCTTTCCTAAATCCTGCTTGCTCCATTCGTAGACACTTATCTATTGCTTCTTGTATTCGCATTATGATAATTTTGCAGAATATCTTACTTGGGATTGAAAGCAACGTGATTCCTCTCCAGTTATTGCAATCTGTTAGATCTCCTTTCTTGGGGATTTTCACCACAGTACCCTAGTCCAATCCTTAGGCAATTCTTCTTTCTCCCAGATATCTGCAAACAGTGGCTCTAATATGTTTGCAGCTAAGATGGGATCGATCTTGAAAAGCTCTGCTGTCATTTCATCATTTCCGGTGCTTTGTTGTTTCTCAGGGATCCAATAGCTTTTACTATTTCTTGCTTTTCTGGCAATTTGAGGTTGATATCAATATCCTGTGCGGCCGGTGGAATATCCGGTGGATGTTCAGGATCAGGTCTGTTTAGCACATCTTCAAAGTGGGATGTCCATCTCATATCCTGCTCCTGCTCTGTTGTCAACAGTTGTCCTAGACTGTTTCTGACTGGCATGTTATGGTTGTGTCTTTTACCTCCGCATAATTGTTTGGTAATCTTGTACAGTGTGTGCAGATCATGTACTTTAGCAGCCTTTTCTGCTATTTCTGCTGTCTTTTCCATAAATTTTCTCTTGTCTGTTCTAGCACTTCTTTTTACCATTTTGTTTATTTCTGTATATTCTTTTCTTGCCTTATCTTTTGACGTTCTGATCTAATGCTATTGATGAGATTTTTGTTCTCCTTTCGCTTTTGGATGTATTCTAAGGTCTGGCAACTTATCCACTCTTTATTTTGTCCTTTACTGGTTCCCAGTACACTACTGCTAACTATTTTTTATGTGCCTTTGATCGCATTCCATTTTTCTTGGATACTTTCAGTTGGTGTTGTGTCTGACTGCTCTGACAGGATTTGAAATCTGTTCTTAGTTCCACTATATATTTTGTAGCAATCTCTCTATCTTTTAATAAGTTAACATTAAAGTATTCTGTTCTTCTCTTGGCTTGTATATATGTTTTCTTGAGTTTGAGCCTGATCATGGCAACGACAAGGTGGTGGTCGCTGCCCACGTCAGCTCCTCTTTTCACCTTTACATCAAGTAATGTCTTTCGCCATTTACTGTTGATCATAAAGTGGTCTATCTGGTTTTCATCTCTTCCATTTGGGGATATCCATGTGTACTTGTGTATGGTCCTGTGGGGAAACAATGTTCCTCCTATGATCAGTCTGTTTTCTAGACAAAATTGCTCAACATTTCTCCATTTTCATTTGCAGTGCCCCATCCCTCTTTCCCCATTATTGCTTCTCTGTGTCTGTTATTGTTGCCTTTTGCGTTTAGGTCTCCCATTATGCACAAAACGTCCTGAGCTGGAACCTTGTCCACTATTTCCTGTAACCTTCTATAAAATGTGTTTTGTCCTCTTCTTCGGCTTCGTTAGTGGGTGCATAGCATTGAATGATAGTTAGCTTTCCTTGTTTCCCATTAAATCGGGCTTTCAACAATCTTTCATTAATCGGGTGCCACTCTAAGAGATGTTTATTCAATCCTTTCTTTATTATTAGTGCAACTCCTGCTGAATGATTCGCGTCGTCTCTTCCTGAGTACAAGATGGTTTCCCCTGTTCTAGTTGTCGTCTGTCCAAAGCCTGTCCATCTACTTTTGCTGACCCCTAGAAGGTGTAATTTATAGTGTTGCATCTCTTTTACCACCTGTGCTGTCTTTGTGGTCTCGAACATTGTTCTGACGTTTCAGAATCCTATTCTTAGTTTAGATTTGACATCCAGCAGACTTGAATTCCCAGCGTGGGCTTCCTGCGGCTTTCACCTAGCTGTTCATGCTGACAGTGGTACTCTGTCTCAAGACCGCTGGACATCGAGAACATTTTTTCCTTTCGAGTTTCTGTAATATTTTTTTATGGGCAGAGTTGTTAGCACTGCCCAACCCCAACCTGGAGGACCAGGAGGCCACATTTAGTCTGACCTCTCACCTTGGACCTGTCCGGCATGGGTAACCCTTCCAGGAACAGAACGTTCCTGCCGGCATAGCTTTCTGGATCATTGAGGTACGCAAGCCCCCCACCACTACAAGGTAATGCCTCATGGGGAATTCGCCAAAGTGAGCAATAGTCAGAACCGTGCAATGCGCATTATCACAGGAGCCATGAAGTCCACGCCCATCAAGGCGATGGAAACAATCACAGGCATCCAACCAATCGCGATCGAAGTGACAGAAAAGTCTTAGTATTAGCGGAAAAACTTAAACGGCTCGATTCCCACCCTATGTATGAAAGAATGAACGAATTCAAAAGGAGTAGAATACAGAGAACTAGCTTCGCAAAAATAGCTAAAGCACTGACCGCAGGCCATCCGATCCTAGCAAAATGCAAAACCAAACGTACCCACCGTGGAAAACTAAAATGCCGGAACTAAGGGAAACAATCCGTCATAATAAAAAAAAGCTAGCAAGAAAACTTCGAAAGAAGAGCGGCCACAGAAAAATACATAGAGACAGAATACCCTGAAAATAAGTGGACACATGTGTACACTGACGGGTCGGCCAGGAACGCAGTCAGCGATGGTGGAGGAGGAATAGTGCTTAAACTATCAAAGAAAATGACGATCACGAAAGCGATTGCCACAGGCAAATACTCGAATAACTACCGAGCAGAGGCAGAGGCAATAATAACAGCGGCCGAAATGATCCTAGAGAGAAGAGGCACCTCTCGCAATAAGGTCATGATATTCACCGGTGCTCTATCGGTCATCACGGCACTCAAAAGTGTAAGCAAAACAGAGCTAAATGAGCTCAAAACGACCCTCGATGAACTAGCGCGCTCACTCAAACGCACCGTCATTCAGTGGATACCACCACACTGTAATATAAGTGGAAACGAACGCGCCAACAAACTAGCTAAAGAAGGCAGGCGACAACCTCAGACTGATCACGAGATCAGTTATGAGAAAGCCAGAACAGTCATCGGCTGGCACTACAGAGACAAAAGGACAAAAGACTATCCCCAACATAACAACAGTGACGGATACTATGGTCTGTCTCGTAGCGAGCAAGTTGCCATACTTCGCCTCCGTACCGACCACAACAAGCTCCCTTAAAACGACGGTAAAATTCATGATAAAAGTTGGTTCATCAGTCTAGGCCGGGATCATGAGAGAGAGAAATTAAATAGTCCGTTTAATTACCGATTGAATCCCCAATTACATAAAAATGGTATAAAATTATAGAAAATAATTGCAATAAATAAGCAACCATCATAGAATAAGATTAGTTTTAGGGAATTGTCCCTTGCATTAATACATCTTGTCTACAGACATTTTTTTTCGTACAGTGTTAAGTTAGTTGTCAACTGAGTTAAGTTGAGCGAAACACGTAAAGACATTTTTAACAATAACAAAGTTACAAAGTACTAGAGATTTACAAACACAATGACAATACACAGAATCGTTTCGACTAAATTGCCTTTATCAAGCAAAGAATTCAACAGACGTAAAGAATTTCACTCACAGTACGCTACATAGTGGCATATCCTCTACATAACGTAGCCATCAACTACAGCACGTTTACCGCAGAGATTATATATTACAAAATTACCTATATTTTTGTCATGCGGGTGAGACGCATGTTCAATTTGCGTTCCAGACATGTTTTTTAAATCTTCTCTTGGCGCTTCTGTCGTTTGTTGTGTCCGAAATATTTAATTGTATTTGATTATATATTATTTAATAGCCAACTCTCTTTAGTATCAAGCTGTTTGCAGAACAGGGGCATTTGTTCTCTTCCTGTAAGGGGTAATAACTTCACGGAATAGACAAATAATAGTAAATACTCAAAAAACCACAATTTTTCCGAAATTTTGACGGCCTCACGAAGAAAATGACCACAAGCCGCCACTGATTGCAACTATATCCGCCGTCAGTCTTTTGAGTTCTCTGTCTATGACAGCTGATTTTCTTATGTCTTTTATTATTGACGGGTTTAGGTTGTCAAGTCCTGAGCACATGGTCCTTACGTTCCGTGTGCCAAATCTAATAGGTTTATTTTCCTTGCTTCTAGGTAACTGTCGATTTCCGTGTTGTACTCCAGTCAAAAGCAAGGATGAAGTGTCCTCTACATTTTTGTCTACCTTGCGCATGTGATATGGGGAATATGTCTTGTTCCTTTTGCACAAACTCCCTTTCTATCCTACGGTTTCGTTCAAAGGAAAGACAAAATCGATACGTTTGGAATCAAGCATGGTTTTGATAGTAATGTGGCTTATTCAACTAACACTTTGAAAGTTTTAAATATATTGGAAGTTTGTGAACATTTATTTACAATAATAATCTCACTGAAAACTGCGATACATATAGATCTTAGTAACCTTTCTTGAAAATACACTACTACCATTTGTCTCTGCCGACAGGAATGGAACCATATGGGGAAACCAGGTGCAGTGAAGTCAATCCTTCGCCTTTGGACACTACTAAACACACTCCGTGTTATATATATTCTACATAGTGAACGCAGATGCGCAAATAGTGCAGAACGCTTCCAGATCTAGGAAGTAATTTAAACGCGGAGACGAAGTCGTTAATTCGAGAACGAGGTCATAATGTTGTCGTCATCATCTGTTGCAAATAAGATCACAAACGTATCGATGTTTGTTACCTTTCACGATGACCAAAGCAAAAACGAAAATGAAACCCGCCAAGCGCAACTCCCAAATATAACCTATTCTAATTAACACTCACTTGTCACTAAGTTCCATGGGTACTGAGTAAACACAAACAACAAATTTATTTCAGAGAAAATTGCTCAATTTGTTTTGTTAAGTGTTAATGTAATCATACAATGTCCACATGCGGTCATATAATTGCCATGTGGTTGAACGATTGTAAAGGGAAAATTGATGTTAACATGATTCCAACTGACTAGTTAGTATAATACATTTGTTAATGATGTCCCAGAAAAGTTTCATGATTCCATAAAAATGCAGTCCCTTATTGTTTCTGATATTTTATATTCCCAGACATGGATGATCCTTGACGTTGCATTACCTAGTGTGTCATTATTTGGACTTCTCCTCTTGAATGTGGATCGCATTGTCTTCGCGTATAAGACGAGCTTGTACCAACTACTGATGCAAAGAAAAATGTCTCGAGCAATTGTCCTGCTTTGCCCATGGATCATCAGCTGCGTTGTTGTCAATACTCTATGGCTTGGATTTCCAGCAGAGACTGAAGAACATCTACCAGGGGCTTGCGTTTACGGTATTATCAAGGACGCCAACACTGCGTCTATGTGGCTGACAGTATTCATACCATCTCTGCTTATATTTGTTCTGCTAATATTTATTTTCATTGCGGGCATCGGAGAGCTGCCTTCTGCAGGACATACATCATTCGTACATCAGACTGTAAACAGCACGGCAACAGTTTCCTTACCAACTTATCCTGTCATCAAAATCAACGAGCAAGAGATTGAACACACGGCAACACTACTGGACAAAAGAGCCCAATTCCCTGTAACTTCATCTATGACTAATAATTATATACAGGAGGCAAAGGCGATTTGTAGCCCATTATTAGCTGTGGACTTTATCAGCTTGGCTATTACATTACCATATTCTGCCTACTCGCAGGTGAACATTACATGCAACAGCTCTCAGACATGTCAATCATTTGTGGCTTTATTCCAGATACTCAGCTGGATGAAGTCGTCGGTAACCTGTTTCAGACCAGTCTTTTTCATTTTGTTGACTGACATTTACTTATCCTTCAGGAAGCGTATGACCTATTTGTTTCTGAGGTGCCGGTTCAACAACGACTTGCTGCTGACTGACAGGGAGCAGAATAGACAGGGCTCACTTGATCAGGGAAATAAGATAACTTTAACACAAGTACACTTTCGCGACCACTGCAGCGGAAGTATCTCCACAACCACTACGGTGATAGTACCTCCTCAGATGTGTTCTCCTACACTGTGTGATGACCTATCTGAAAAACAATCCGGAAGGAATGAGGCCAGAAATGTGTACAATATTACTGGCCAGGAAACCCAACAACTTTGTATAACTGACTGTGCTATAAATTTGCAGTGTTCATCGCCATTATCATCATCAAACGTCATGCCAGCAGGAGTTGGTCATCTTGTTGTTTCCCAACTAAATGTCTCTTTTTCTAGCTATGAACTGTGTCACTTTTTTTAGGTTGTGCCATATTGTTTAGCTGACTAAAATTATTTCTCTTTGTCGATCTCTATTTCTCTTACCTGTATCTTGCCCGTTAACACAATGTATTGAAGATTATCTCTTATCATAACATGCACAAAGCATGATGACTGTTTCTTTCTTGTGCGTTTTAGAAAGTGATCTGTTCTTGTATGTTGTCTTGGGAACATTGCAATTTGTCATCTGCATACATAAAAGCGTTGTATCACTCCTAATATATGCCAGCTAGAGTTGAAAAATGACTCAAGATATAGAAAATAAGTTTAAAGCATTTGAAAAAAATAGATTTATGTGAAGGCCGACGGATTTACTTCATTGCACCAGGTTTTACCTCATATGACTCGACCCCTCGCCACAGAAATGGCAGGCCATCAGGAGATAGTACTGCACCAAGCATGATCTATGTAGCTCCGGCAACAATCTTAAGGGGCCCTTGAAAAATGTATACGAAAAATAATGAACAAATAATGGAACGAATTCAGGATAAATTGTCATCATTGCATTATATCAAGATGGCCAAAGCACAGTAAGAACAACAGAAGCAAGAACCAACTGGTTCTCATCCCATCAGGTGTCAGACAAGCGTGTGTCCTCTCACCGACACTCTTTATCCCATATACGGATACAATAACTTAATTCTATTCAGATGAAAGAAATCAACTGTTTTCGCAGATGATCAGTGATACACCAAAAAGAAGAAGACCTAAAACAATATATTGAACTTTGAACCAACGTTGCATAAATCATGACATGAAAATCCATAACACTAAAACTGAAATATGTAATATAGGAAGAAAACATAAGCTAGACATATATGTCAATGGTTTGTTCAACCAACCAAGTGCAAGAATTCAAATACTTTCGAGGTATATTCACAGACGATGGAAGATGGAGGCTGGTTCGGTGCGCAGGCAATTGGCTGAATCATTACAAGCGTCAACAATTTGCAGAATTACACTTATCTTCGTTCCGGGGCAGATGGGTATCGATGGCCATGAGAGAACAGACAGGCTGGCTGGCTCTGCCACTATATCCAGGAGCCAGCCAATGGATAGAACTGACATTTTGAACGTCCTCATAGAGTGTGGCCGAAAAGAAAATTTTCATTTAAACCAATCCACGTCTACTGCTAGATTGCAGGAGCTGGGATTGAAGATTGGAGTAGCAGGAAAAACAGCACAACAAGTATGTCAGTAGGCTCAGCAATCAACATCGAACTGGTACGGTCGGTCGCTGGACGCTGTTGGAGATATTGCGAAGGAGATCGTACAGAAGGTGCTCACCTATGAACGTGTTCAAAGTGGAATGAAGATATTCCAAACTGAAACTGAAGATAAAAACAGAAAACCACGACAGTGTGCAACAACACGGCAACAGTGTGACGACAAACGTAGAATGAAAGAAAAAACAATAATTCAGGAGAAGTGATGAAATTAGGGAGATGTCTGGTCAATCACTAGTTATTGGTTTTTGTTGCTGAACCGACGTCGTTGCACTCTAGGAAGACCTAAAGGTATTCAGTTTCCCCAATATATATCGAAGGGTGTGCATACTGATGCCTCCCGTGTCTCGCTGGTTAAATTCACACATCTATCTTTCGCTCAGACATTCAGTTAAACTTGTTCAATGGGTAACTGCAAACTCCGTCAATTGCTGGCTCGATTCAATATACATTGTAGTGCCTTCATCCAACATGCAGCCATGAAGAGACCGAAGAACATCACCCGTATTTATAGCTAACTGCCATATAGCTAACACAGTTATACAGTACTATATCAGTGATTCAAGTAGTAGCTAATGATAATAAATGAAAATAAAATAAAATGTCACTCCATGTAGAAACTCAGTTTTAAACTCTACATGTTTCTCCATGTTTCTTTTGGACGTCCAGGTATTATTTTCCCATCAGCTGTCCATCGAAAAGCTGTCATATCCAATGTCCTTCCTAGCATACGATACACATGCTTATCAACCTTTATTTTCGACTTGAAATGATGGTCTGCAATGATGCAAACTTTGTTTGTTTTGAAAGCTCTTCATTGCTAACGTATTAGGCAAGAAAATGTGCAGAATTATTCTTAAACATTTATATTGACATGTTTAGCTTGTGTATAATATTGTTGGTCCTTTTCCAGCACTCACTACTGAATAATAACATTAACAGGACACTACTTCACAAACCTATTTTAAGTTTTGTTTAAAAATGTAATCCTTTGACTTTTCAGATTTTGTTGAGTATGGAGAAAGTTTGACTTACTTTCTGGACTTTTCCATTAATGTTTGTTCCCGAATCACCGTCCTGCAATATAGTACTTCATAAGTTCACACAATCTTGAATGTCCTCTATAATTTCATTTTGCAACAGTTTTCTACCAATTTTAGAGTTACGAAAAACTTTGCAGAAACGATAAAGAAAGCACATATAAACAAATTGTTTCTTTTAATTATTGCTTATGTTGGACTAGAACTGAAAGTTTGACCTTAGCTCGATCTTTACTTTTATCTACATACTTACCTATATATTCTTATCTCTTTTTCTCTCATTTATACTATATAGAGATATATTGTATCTCTATCTCTGCTTTTCATCCACATTCCTACGCGTATATATGTAGCCTCATATATGTTAATACTCAAAAATATATACAAACAGGTATGAATGGCAACGTAATTCTGACATAATGAGAACAATATGCGTGGTATTTTTAGTCAAGTTCAGGAGTAAAAATAATGAGAGAGGCCATAATGGCTTATGCAACAACCACAAGTAGGTTGACGCTGGAGGTGCGGGTGGTTACCTAGGCAGTGGTGTGTTTGGCATCTCATAACTACTCTAGTGTTTTCATACTCAATGGCTACATTAGTATAATTCGTAAAGTCGAAACCGGAATGGTGAGATGAAAATGTGTGGAGGTACTCGTACAGACAGGGATAAGAGAAATATCCTGCATTTCGTCTTACTCGGCAAGCAGGGGTAATGAACGAGCTGATAGATTAGCTGGCACGGCTACGATCACAGAAGGCAGTCCAGTAAGGCGAAGTGACATTCTTAACGCATTGAGAGAGTCTTTCCAAACGGATTTCATGGTTGTAAATCCCAGTCGCTAACAGATTGAGAGATGGTTGTCGATATTGATCAGCCGAAAAGAACGACATACCAAATATGCAAAATTATTGATTAATCAATATCGAACTGGCGTGTTGTGCCGCTGGACGCTTCTAGATTTGTTGAGGCGGTGATCGGAGTACATATAGACATTTCAGGAGTACTATTATGATAGTCCTCATAAAACTATTAACCGATAATTGTAGCAAGATTTAAGTAAAACAAGATTGTTTCTGTCCAGTTTGACACATAAAGCTTCCTAAAGAGTTTTCCAGTTGCCAATTAGGCCACACACATTTCTACTAATTGTTTCCCATATCCATCCACAATCTTGCAATTGTTTTTCCACTGTCCATGTTACTTTGAACGTACAGGTCTTTTTTCCATCCGCTTTCCATCTGAGAGCTGTCTTAACCAATGAGCTTATTTAAGGCATACATTCCGAATTCATCATAATTAATCGTTGTTTTATAATGACGGTCTTCAATCTCGTACAATTACTTCCAGGGCATAGCTTTTCTATATTTTAACTTCTGTTCTAAGACGTCATCCTTTGACTTTCCAAATTATGCTGATTATCACAAAAAATTAGATTTGCTTTCTGAGTTTTTTCAATACTTTCATTTTCCGATTCACAATCTGCGTTCCACGACTCCTCCCCCTTTCCGCCCCATTTTCTTTCCTTTTTCTCAACAATCTTCGATATATAATATTCCTGCATTTCGAAATCAGAACAGAAGTATTTTCATCCACTCTCGCACAGAAGGTGTTATGGTATCTGCAATGCTCGAAGACTGTCGGCCAGAACCTGAATTCGCAAGGTATTAATATTAGAATGCGGTATGCGGATGCTGCAGCAGTTACCACATCCCTCTCACTTTCTCACCCAACCCCCACCATCCCCAAGAACGAGTTGCGAAAACCAATATATATGTTCTATGATGATGTGATTTTTGAATAGTCAAGAAAACACAGATTATAATGCAGAATACAATTGAAAGATCAGTAACATCAACCACCAAAGAAGAGTTGGTAGTAGGTTATCATTCTTCTTCCCCTGATCTTCAATAAAGAGCAAGCTATCATTGAATTTAAAATTGAAATATCAAGATAAGCAATGACAATGCTGCAACAACAATGAGTGGACTGACAAACAGAGTCATGGAGAACAGAAAACTCACCACTAAAAAATTGTTTACTATAGTCTGTCCATTAATTCGTGAGCACGTTTGAAATTGATTTTCTCGAAAACTACCTGTTGGATCTCAGTGATTTTTGCAAGCAGCCTTAGAATATCCATGACGCTAGAGAAATATTTTTTTCAAGAAAATTTGATGTAGTTTGAAATATTTCTTCTTCATGTTATATTAAAATCAACCTCACCGGATTGTACACAATAGTAACAGATCTACGGTACACAGACGCGTTGTTCTAAAAATACATTATGGTAACATTGAAATATCGTGAGTATACAACAATTTCACGAATTCCCGTGCACGAACCAGTCGACTTTGAACGCGGAAAGCATATGACGTTATAATTGGGATACCGTTGTATAGTTTTAGGCGTATCTCGCTATTTGTATGAAGCTATTGTATCATATTTGTTGGCTTATCAAAACTGACATTGATATCACATTCATAATGAGTCTGAAGTGCACATTTATAACAATGCAGAAGGTTACAGTTTTACTATACCAACACTTCCGTAGGGAATCTAAGAGAGGTCATCTATATTGCGATATTCATAACCTGAGAAACGAACGCAACTGGCGCTTGGTCTGAATAGAGAATCCTTTTCCCGATGGATTAAACAGGACACAAAGTGCACTAATGTCAAGCAAGGACGGAAAAGAACAATTGACGACTTTGACATAGATGTCATAAGACGGGAGCTCTTGAAAATGTTTGCGACAAATCAACTTGTTACTCTCAGGAAACTGAAATTAAAACTGCAATCAGATTGCAGCATAGACATTTCTAAAAGTACTCTATGAAAAATTGTAAGAGCCGGCTTCACCTTCAGAAAAACTATAGGCGGCAGGAATATTATTTGAAAAGCCACATTTAATTGCTACCCGAAGTAAATACCTGAGGCAGATCCGTGAGCGGCGGAGGCAAGGCTATGATATTGTATATTTGGACGAATCCTGGGTCAATGCTCACCACACCAATGCTAAAGAATGGCAATCAGTAGACGGTGAACAGAAAAGAAAAAATACCAAGCAGCAAAGGCCAGCGTATTATACTAACACATGCAGGAAGTAGTGAAGAAGGTCTTGTCCATGACGCTGGACTTATTTTCCAATCAAAAGTACCGACGGTAGGGACTACCACACAGAAATGAATGGACATATTTTCAGGCACTGGATGGAGAAAGATCTACTTCTAATTCTAAACAGACCATGATGCTTGGTAATGGATAATGCATCCTATCACAACGCAGTATCAGCGGAAGACAAAGTACCAACTGCATCAAATACAAAAGATCAAGTTAGGACTTGGCTTGCTAAGGAAAATGTCAGCTTCGATGATACATATTTGAAACCCGAGTTGTTGCACCTGGTGAGGATGACAAATAAGACAAAGGTGTTTCATATTGACAAAATCATTGCGGAATACGGCCACACGTCCTTGCGACTACCTCCATATCATGCTCACCTCAATCCGATAGAGCTTGTCTGGGCTAAAGTAAAGGGCAAGTTGCCGAACAGAACAGGACGTTTAAAATGTGTGATGTTGAAGTTCTGACGCGTGAGTCCTTCTCAATGATAGACATGCAGTTCTGGAAGAAGTGTGTTGAACATGTGCTAAGAGAGGAAGACGAGTACTGGCACCGAGATGGATTACAATTTGTCCAGCCAGTAACAATTATCAACCTCATGGAATCGTCAGATTCGGGATGATACAAATCATATTTTGATTACAGACTGAGAAATAGCAACGTATACATTTCCATATCCAAATGCGTCTACCATCATACAATTTGTGGTGAAGTTAAGACACCCTGGGGTCTAATGGTGACCGAAGGAGAGGACTAACTGTTGCATATTGTATCCAAGTTCACGATTGCACATAAAGGCAACACTGAATTACTTGACCTATCAAGTTAATATGGAGATACACCTATGAATAGAATTGACATGGACAAATTCTAGGATACTGTAAAATCTAAAATTTGAGCCCCGTATTTGCGAATTGTCATAAAAGATCAAGGAATTCGCCGATGTGCAAAATCCGTAGCATCTATGGACTACTGGTTAGCTTTATTTTAGCGTCATGGATATTCTAAGGCTGCATGCAAAAATCACTGAGATCCAACAGGTAGTTTTCGAGAAAATCAATTTCAAACGTGCTCACGAATTAATGGACAGACTATAGAATACCAATATATCTTTTCTATGGGCAGTTGAATTTGGGTAATAGATCTACGAGCGGCATTGAAAGTCAGTATAAGAATGTGTGCGAGAGGGATTTGCATAATACATGAGCGGAAATTGATTTATGAGAGAAAGTCTATTGATCGCAGTGGTGTGGATAGGGAAGATCAAGAGTAGAATTAAAAGTTATAAATTGATTGAAAAAAAGTTAGTAAATTGTTTCTCAACGTTAAGCATATGTCTCAAAAGAGCGCAATTGGAATAATTATGAAGAGGGTGGGGGAGAGCGAGGGGCAAATAGAGATTGATAATATCACAGATATAGTAAACAAAAACTGACACCATTGTAGGCGATGCATTTTCAATTTTTCAGTCCTAACTTTCGAAAAATCTAACAAAACTAGTACAGCAGGTAACATAAATGCTTAGCAACATATGTTATAGGTTGGCTAGATCAGATAGAGCATGTGTAACTTCGATTGTAAAAATTGTCAATTTAACCATTATGAAGATTTTGTTATTGAAACGACTAGACAAGTTTGTTTATTTTGTGCACGCAATGTCGAAGTTTTTATTCTAACAGGTGGTTTTTTTTTAATTTAACAATTTTATATGTTAGTTTTTTGGTTCACCCAAATCTAAGCTACTATCAATTCAAACTTATTGAGTGCTTTACGTAATTGTACTAGCTTTATGTAATAGTTTTAAAAAAAATAAACATCTCTCATAGTTTGTTTGTTTTTTCTCTGCATGGGACCAAAACTTTTAAAATGTTATATTTTTATATTCTAATTATGGGCAAAAATACACGACATGATAATTGGCAACACGTGATTTCAACATGATCCGAGTTTACTATGGACAAGGTAAAGTCCAAATAATATCATGTAAAACCAAATTGATTACATAATGATAAACAAACGATTTAGACATCTGTGAAAACAGAATCAAACGCAGAGTGTTACAATGACCATGCACTACTGGTAGGGAAATCTAATATATATATATATATATAAGACAAAGATCAATGGAGTTGTATGTCTGTCCCAATTGTTTGGAGATATCTGGACATCCTACGGACTTGAAATTTGGCAAGAAGGTGGCTTTCATGGATACGAAGAGGAAAAATATAAAACTATACTTTTTATACGTTTCTATTACCATATTCTCAACTTAACGCACATGGTCATTCTGCATAGAAATCGCCGAAATTGTCTTTCAATGTTTTCACGACGTTCCCGGTCACGTGATCATGTTGTTAATTTCCGCTGGCGAAACTCGTAATCACAAAGTACGGTAGTTTTACAAAATACAAAAACAATGACAATACACAGCAACGTTTCACCAACGAGGCCTTTATCAAGCAAACAATACAACAAAGTGATGAATGTCACAGCACACTACAAACAGATTTTGACAAAGATTATTACTTTCCGCTCAAGTCCTTACTGCAATGATAACGTCCGAGTGGTTACCGGTGCCCAAATTTGGGGTGTAAAGAATAGAACCACTGTTACCTGCCACGCATGTCGTTAGAGGCGACCAAGGAGGTTTGACTGAAATCGGATACACGTGTCCTAAAAGTGTAGAAGTCTATGCGTTTAGGAGCCTACCAAACCATTGTGCAACGTATACACGTTCTTGGCAATAATCAAACATATCACAAAGGGTGATTAAAATTGACCGTAAAGAACGAACGCAAAGAAGAAGGAGCTATGATAACGCCACTATTATTATAACGTATTTTAAATACATTTATTTATAAGATTCTGTAGAGTATATATATATATATATATTCTGCAGTATATATGCGCTACATGAGTTCGATTCATGTTCGTGCCAATTTTTTTTTATAAACACGTTGATAATTTAATAATCAATTGTAAATTTAATTTGTCAATTGTTTTTTTCAACTTCACGGGAATTCTATTGTATCAGATTTTACTGGCAATCGAAATACGAAATGAGGGACATTTTAAATTGTTATTTGTCAACTTGCACGGGAATTCTGTTTTGTATCAGATTTTACTGGTCGATGCATGGAGAGAAAAATTTTTAATGGGAAGAAACCGATTTTGAAGCAACGTGCATGTTTCTTTAAGGGACTTTACAAATAGATTTAAACTAAATTCCCGTGCGAAGAACGGGTAAACTGCTAGTTAAGAATTAAATAATAAAAAAAAAGAGGATACAAGAAATTCCATATCAAATTCAACTATACTCAAGTCTGACGCAAAAGTGAAAGACATTAAACGCATTATAAACAAAACATATCAAGCTATGGAAAAAACATAGAACAATGGCACATGTTTAAAGAATCAATTCAACAAACATCAAAGGAACTGACCCTAACAACATGTCAACGGATCAAAATAGAAATGGATGACGGAAAACATTCTGGAATTAATGGAAAATATAAGGAAAAACAAACAGAATAAATCAGAATATGATAGAGAATAAGGAGATAAGACATAAATGTAAAACATTGATTGATTGATTGATTGATTGATTGATTGATAGGACCATCATCATTGCACTTCGGTGAGTAGCCATGTGTGCTCCGATCTCTTTCTTACACATGAAGATCTCAGCTGCAGTGCACGAACTCCGTAGCATCGACGATGGTCTCTGATGTAATTTTGAAGATATTTTTGTAAGCATTTTTATTTTTAATATTTTCTAATGAATTGTGCACGGGCAGTGGCTTTCCAGCCTGCTTTTCTCGATTTTGAACTACCAAGGGTTCTTTTACGTGCTCAAATTGAACACGAGACACACGTTTTATTGTCCTTCTCCGATAGGACTAGGCACTATTTCTCACCTACACTGAGATCAGGGATCTCTGGAAAAATGTCCAGATGGCTCCACGAGGGAGCGAACCTGGTACCTTTGGCACGATAGAAGAGCACTTAACCTCTACGTCACAGAGACCCCGAAATGTAAAACAGCAAAAGAAGAGTGGTTAAAAAAAAATGCACAAATATCGAAACAGAACACAAAGTGACCCCAAATCAATTTATGAAAAACGTAAATGACTTTCTTGGCAGACATAAGCGCACAACTACTGGAAGTTTAAAATCAAAACAGGAAAATATCCTGATGGAAACAAACAAGAAATTTGAGAAATCAACAGAATACATTAAATAACTTATACAGTGATAACAGACAAGAAATAAACATCAGTTACAACCATGAAGGACCACAAATATTCCCATCAGAAGTTATCAGCGCCATAGGACACACGAAAAAAGGCAGAAACCCGACCAGATAATATAACAACAGAAGAAATAGAAGCAACAAGCAAATTGGATGTAGGCATTTTAACAAAATTATTTAATGACATCTACAACACCGGATATATACCAAAAGATTTACTACAATCCATTTTTATAGCACTACCAAAGAAAGTAGGAACGATATAATGCGAAATACAATCAGCGTCATGAGTCACCTAACAAAAATACTTCTCAGTATTATCATGAGATGCATAAGAAATAAAATAAGTCCAGAACTCAAGAAGTTAAGGAAGCACCAAGGAAACAGCATGAAAGACGTTTTTAAAAGCTACGTTCTAATATGGAGTGTGATGGATAAAAACGTGAGAGAGAAACGGCGTCACTCTTTATCATCATTATTATCAGGTGCCGTTCCGGCTCGCGTAGGCGTTCATGGATCTCCACAAATCTCTATAAAGCCAGCATACAGTTCGATGGCACACATCTGACAGTTTTGAGGTTAAGAGTGGAGTCAAGAAGGACTGTGTCTTTGCCTCAACTCTCTTTGGCATCTTCTTCGCAGTCCTTTTGAACCACGCCTTAGGGTACGCTGATGGTGATGTTTTCATCCGCACTAGATCTGATGGTTCACTCTTTAACTTGGCTCACTTAAGAGCCAAGGAAAAAACAACGGAAATTGTTCTCAAGGACCTCCTTTTCGCTGACGATGCTGCCTTAGTCGCCCACGGTGAGACTACACTGCAATGCCTAATCAATAATTTGTCAAAGGCATGCGACCTATTTTCTCTGACTATAAGTGTCTCCAAAACAGTTGTACTATGTCGGGAGGTAACACAACAAATATCACTTTAAATGGCAATCATCTAACACCAGTTCAAAGATTCAAATATATCGAGCCTGTGTAATTAGTTCTTTACTATATGGCTCAGAAACATGGACAGCCTACTCAAGACACGAGAGGAGACTTAACATCTTTCACCTTCGATGTCTCCGCAAGATTATGAACATCAGGTGGTACGACAAGATAACCAACTCTGAAGTACTGCAACGTGCAAACTTGCCTTTCTTAATCATGGGCATGCTCAGCAGTAGACGACTAAGATGGTTGGGGTATGTGAGAAGAATGAAAACTTATCACATACCAAAACAAATGTTGTTCTGTGAACTTTCGGAGGAAGAGGCACCAGGGCAGACCACTGCTCAGATATAAAGATGTCTGCAAAGCCTCAATGAAAAACTTTTCTATAGGTCCAAGCACATGGGAAAAACTAACTGATGACAGAGTTGTGTGGAAAGCCAAATTGCGAAAGGGCGCTGAATCTTTTGAGAAGAGACTTATGTATGAGCTGCACGACAAGAGAGAAAAGCGAAAACTCAGAAGTTATCATACTAAAACACTTGCCAATTGACCGTCTGTAAAGACGAAAAAGGCCATATATATAATCTTGATTAACATCTTAGTTATGGGGTTATTAAGTTGGTTGTTCTATACAGTAGTCAGTGCAATCCAGTGTCTTTAACGTTTTTGGTAAAGATATGAATACTGATGTCTTTAAGTCCTTTAGTATGTGACCTGAAATGTATATGTCAATTCACACATCTGCGAACTTTTAAATCCAAAAAAGTGCTCTAAAACGTTTACTTCGTCCACTGTTAGTTTGTCTAATCCTGCTGGTACTTTGCTATATTCCATTGTTTCGATTGTCCTCCACTTCTGACATTATTATGTTTTCTGAGTTTGGTGTCTCTTGGTCGTAAAATAGTACTGCTACATATTCTAGTCATTTTCACAGTATATTTTGGTATTCAATAATATTTAGACATTATTGTTTTTAATCAATATACAAGATACTCCAAGATACAAGACAAGAGGCAATGAATGACATACTCAAAAGAGAAGATGGAAATGGCTCGGACATGTTATGAGAATGAGACAAGAAATGCCTGCAAGGATAGCCCTCATTTGGACACCAGAAGGAAAGAGAAAGAAAGGCAGACCACGGACAACATGGAGGCGCATGATGGAAGAGGAACTGGACACCGCATCTCTGACCGGGGGCTCTGCGCTGAAGGTTGCACGGGACAGGAGAGCATGGAAAGTCCTTTCTGAAGCCCCATGTGTCACTAGGCATGACGGGATCAAGTAAGTAAGTAAGTTTTTAATGTAGCTTTCTCTGTCTATGACATTTCTCCAATTGTTTTAAAATTGTCTTGTTTGTGTGTGTGCATCTCTCTGGTTTTGTGATTATCTGACAACTATTTCCTTGAATTTTGTTTCTAACCACTTTTTCGTTGCGTCTCTGCATATTTGACGTATTTTTAAAACTAACATTTAATATTGAGATATGTTCCTGTCTTTTCATATTTCTGAGATTTTGCTTATGATCTCTTCTGTCATTCACATTTTATTTTTCTTGTGCTCTTTGACAGGCACGGATCCAAAAGCTCGTTTTAGAAATCTCTTCCTATAGTGGCGCGACGTGAGGCAAAACAGGATTAGAGAAAAGAAAGAAAGAAGAAGAGGGGAAAAAGCGTTATTTGTTTCAATTCTAAGGTTTCTATAAAAGAGCTATTAACCGTGCTTACATTTTACTTCTCTTAGCTATTTTTAGATTTACAAAATTAGGTTTGATTTTATGATGTAATGGAAGTAACAAAATCCCAGTTTTATACTTTTTATATTGTCTGCATATGTTCAATTTCAAGTCTGTAGCGTTTCTGGAAGTATGTTAAACATTTCGAACAGACACACACATAGTGACAAATGTGCACTCTATGTATATTGATCATATACATTATAACATATGATTCTTATCCCAGAACTGGGTTGATTCTTTCGTTGGGGGAAGGGTGGTCTAACCATTATTTGAAATACTAAGGTGTAGCATGATTTGGTTATTGGTTATTGGTCACTAAACTGACGTCATTGCACTCCGGGCAGACCCATAGGTGTTCAGTCTCCCCAACAGATATCGAAGAGTATGCATACTGATGGTTCCTGTGGCTAGCTGATTAAACACACCTCTCACTCTGCCTTTCAGGCATCCAGTTCGACTTGAACAACGGGTAACTCCAAACTGCTTAAATCGCTTGATCGATTCAACATCGATTTTAGTGTTCTCATCCAAAAGAGAGTCGCGAAGAGACCGAAGAATATCCGCCTTATCCATCTTCAACTCCCCAACAATCGATACTGTTTTTGCAATCCTGTCCGCTCTCTCATTACCGTAAACACCCGCATGCCCAGGACAGTATATCCACGTAAGCTTTTGTAGCATGATTTACAAAACATATGTTCAAATTGTCCATACACTTTGTTTGCGAACGGTTTTACACGTATTTTGACCAAGAACTATCTCCAACCAAGAACTGCTTACCTGGTGTCTGCATGAGAATATCGTTATCCAAAAACTATGTTGGAGATGGATCAGACATGTGATAGAAACTGCACTGAAAAAGACAATGGAGGGCAGTGGCGGTTCGTAGCTAAAATTAGTGGGTGTGCTGCTTCAGAAATATTTTAGTTAATCTGGTATAACAGGGTCCGACTTGCGTGAGCGACAGTGTCAGAGCTCTTTCTGCCTAGCGTGCAGCTTCTTATCTCGGTCGGACATGTGTGCACGCGCACAACAGCCAAACACCGCGTAACTGAAACTGTGAACACTGTTCCACGCACAGATTTGTGTACATTTTGTCCATGAACTAAGGGATGGCTTTTGAAATTAATTTGAGGATTACAGAATGTAAAATTATATTCAATGTTATCGATAATATCGAGTGAAAATAGGAGGTACTGCAGTTAGGGGGTAATCGAAAAAGTGTAAACAACAAGCCACCAGGAGAAAAACAGTTGGGCAGGAATTTAAAAAAAAACCGAATTACAACTGGAAGAAAATACTGTGGACGATCAAGGACAGAGAAGAATGGCTTGTACGTGTTGCTGATCTATGCGCCTAGGTCGTCACAGGCTGGAGAAATGATCCCCCCAAAAATAATGAACAATGAATTAAGAGCTAAACGTTTGAAATACACATCAGAGAATGAAGTATAAACAGTGTCCCTGGAATCCCATGTAACAGTAGTTGAAAACATTTTCTGAAGCAGCCCGAGTGGTTACCCAAATTTGGAATGTAAATAATAGAACCATTGTTACCTGCCACGCATGTCGTAAGAGGCAACTAAGGAGGTTTGGCTGAAATCGGATGCATGTGTCCGCTAGGAATGCTAACCCGAAACAAATGCTTGCAGAAAACGGATGCACCAGGCCGTAAGGCGCATACCATGGTGCAACGACCCTCACCAATGGAATGGCTATCAGTCGCCCGCCTTCTTTAGCTAGTTTGTCGGCTTGTTCGTTTCCGCTTCAGTTACAGTGTGATGGTATCCACTGAATGACGGTGCGTTTGAGAGAGCGCGTTAGTTCATCGAGGGTCGCTTTGAGCTCATTCAACTCTGTTTTGCCTACTCCTTTGAGTGCCGTGATGACCGATAGAGCATCGGTGAATATCACGACTTTGTTGCGAGAGGTGCCTCTTCTCTCAGGATCATTTCGGACGCTGTTCTTATTGCCTCTGCCTCTGCTCGGTAGTTATTTGAGTATTTGCCTGTGGCAATCGCTTTTGTAGCCGTCACTTTCTTTGATAGTTTAAGCACTATTCCTCCGCCGCCGTCGCTGATTGTGTTACTAGCCGATCCGTCAGTATAGACGAGTAACCACTTATTTTCAGGGTACTCTGTCTCTATGTATTTTTCTGTGGCCGCTCTTCTTTCGATGTTTTCTTTTTTTAGTATGCCTGGGATTGATTCCCTTAGTTCCGGCATTTTGGTTTACCACGGCGGGCAATTATCGGTTGCCGGGATTGATTTGGCTTTGCATTTTGCTAGGACCGGATGGTCTGCGACCAGCGCTTTCGAGATTTTTGCGAAGCTGGTCCTCTGTATTCTGCCCCTTCCGAATCCGTTCAATCTTTCGTACATAGGGTGGGAATCGAGCCGTTTAAGTTTTCCCGCCACCACCAAGACTTTTCTGTCCTTTCGATCTGCCATTGTTTGGATGCCTGTGATTGTTTCCATCGCCTTGATAGGAGTGGACTTCATGGCTCCTGTGATAATGCGCATTGCACGGTTCTGACTATTGCTCACTTTGGCGAATTGCTTATTGGATGCATTACTCCACTCTGAAATGCCGTACTCCAGGACCGGTTGCACTCTTCAAGAATAGAGTGTTTTGAGAACTCTGGTGTTTGCTCCCCACGTGGAGTCTGCGAGTTTGCGCATCATCGTGAGCCTGTGTCTTGTTTTTATCGTAGCCTTTTTTATTTGGGGACTCCAAGTCAGTTTTCGGTCGAGTGTTATTCCAAAGTACGTTGTGGTCTTGCTTTCTGGAACATCTTGGCCATTGACTTTAAGCTTGATCTTGTGATTCTGGTTGTTATGGGAGAACATAGTGTAGGTTGTTTTTGACGGATTAATATTCATATTCCACTTTTTTGACCACACTTCCAGGTTATTTAGGGTTTCTTGCAGTCGGTGTATTGCTATGGGCATTGATTCTTCACTCGCCCATATTGCCAGGCTGTCGGCATACACGGCAGAGTGTACTCGCTTTGGTAGGCATGTTGCTATGTCATTGACAAAGATTAGAAAGTTGGTTGGTGAGAGCACTTTTCCTTGGGGGACTCCTGGCTCCAATGTGGTCTTCTTGCTAGTGTACCCCTGGACGTGAACCCTGGCTGTTTTGTTCTCAAGGTATCTATCAAGCCAGTTGTACATTCTTCCCTTAATACCAAGGGTGAGGAGTTTCAGTCTTAGCCCTTCCTTCCAGACTGTGTCAAACGCGTTCTCCATATCTACCAAAACTGCCAGTGTCTGTTTTGTTCTTGGAAACCATCCTCGATTTCCTGGGCGATATAGATTACTTGATCTTCTGTAGATCGGTGCTTCCGAAAGCCTCTCCTGTTGTGTCATAAGAACACCTTTACTTTCCAAGTGCCAAGATAGCCGTTTGTTCACCATGCTTTCCATGAGTTTGCCCGTGCAGCTTAGGAGGCGTATTGGTCTGTAACTCGCCGGGTCGAGTTTATTTTGCCTGGTTTAAGGATGGATACCATGATCGCTTCCTTCCATTCTCGTTGTACTATGCCTGTTTTTCTGGACATATGTAGGACGGTCAGTAGAAGACTAAAGACCACTCTTCAAAGAACCATCCAACAAGAAAGTAAACTATTGGGATGTAAAACCATACAAGATCTCCAACTGCTAGCAACGAACCGCATCACATGGAGATCTAAAACCTCTGCCCTATGTGCAGCCTTTGGCACAAAAGCAACAAACTAACTAACTAACTAAGTAGCGCTACCTTTGCTCGTACCCAAGTTCTTAAGCATCTAATTTGTGATCCCATCCTTTCCGGGCGACTTTCTGAGCTTCAGCTCTCTTAAAGCCTCTTCCAACTCATTACTGGTCAATGTATCTGTTAGATGACTATCAACTTTCCTTGGCTCGCCTTGGAGGGCTCTCGCTTTTCTCTTAGTGTCATCGACTTTTTCTTTTGCAATGCTTACTCTGCTGAATTCGGCATATTTTTGCATTAGAATGTTTACGGCTTCCCTTCCCGACGACATCTTTTTATCTTGTTCAAGGACTATTGGGGGTCGGCTGGTGCTTTCATCGCTCAGCGCTTTAGGTAACTTCCACAATTTGTGGCCGTCCCTATCAATGTTCAGGGATTCGGTCTTGTTAACCCAACTCTGTCGTGCTGATAGTTTGACCTCCCTTGTACTTGCTGCTGCCGCCTTGTAAGCAGTATTGGTCGTTACTGACTGTGCCTGTTCTGCCTAACTCCTTGCCAATTCAAGGTCGTTTTCAAGCTTCTGAACCTCTGCTGTCCAGTATGGCTTGTAATCCTTCCGTGCGCCTCTAGGAATGGTTTCCCGTGCCGCTTTCAGGATTGCTTGTGAGAGTTCCTTTGCCACGGATCGCATGTGTTTCTTTTCATGCATGTTGATGCGTTCAACATTGACATCTGTCAGTACCCGTACTGTTTCCAATTATCTTTTTTGTAGTTCCACCGTGGCAACCAAATTTTAGGTCTACTTGTAGATTGACGGGCCTATGGTCACTATCTCCGAGTTGCTTTGTGACAGTACGTACTGTTTTTGTGGAGAGGTCACTTGTTGCGAAGGCCAAGTCGGGGGTGCTAGTCGTATGCCATCTTCTCGAGTAGAAGGTTGGCGGATCGTCTGGGGCATTGATTAGGAACAGGTTGTTCTCTATCTCCCAGTCTTCCACTTCTGCCCCTCTGATGTTCGTTTCGAAGTAGCCCCATCTTTCTGAGTGGCTGTTGAAATCGCCGACCACCATACATGCTGTATCATTGATACTCATTACATCGAGTGACAGCGAGATGTCACTTAGGCAGTATAAGTTATACAGAAGAATCTGTATTTCTTTACATGTAATTTGGACGCCTATGATTTCTGCTGCGCCGGAGCTTCCTGTGGTTACATCCACTTGCTTTGCTGGAATGCCGTTCCGTACTAGTGTGAGGACTCCACCCTTGTGCCCTTCTCTGTCTAGTCTGAAGGTTTGGTAGCCTCTGATCCCGAATCTATGTTGTGCATTTATATGGGTCTCTTGTATGCACGCAACATCAATTTTGTCTTCTGCGACTGCAAGTCTTATTGCGAGTGCTTGCTTTTTGTGATGAATACCTTTCGGCATTCCATTGCACAATGTTTATTCGTCGCTGGCCAGTACTTTGTCGTACTGAACCAGTAGCTTTTTCCCGTGGGCCTCGTTCGCTGCTTTGCCGAGTTGGAGGACGGGGACCATCGGAAGCAAAAACGGGCCCTTCGAGTCGTGAGGCCCGGCACTCGTCCTGCCCGACGGATCTCCACAGGCGTAGCACTATATCGATATTCTAAATTAAACATATTCATGAAAAAATTGGTCCATACAGCCTTAGCATGGGTAGCTACGTCACAACTTTCAGTGCCAATTGGAGCTCAGTTTTTCAGTTGTGTGTCCGATTTCAACCAACGTTTACTGGGTTCGCTCTCCGTTAGCTTTTGACTGTCCCCAGCAAGAACCCACAAGGCAGCAGGTTGCTATTTTTTTTCAGGGCAGCGACCCTTAGACGACCTGCCTTCCCGGACTGATGAGCGTCATCTGCCCAGCAATACCTGTTTTGTTAATGGACTGCTTGGTTTACCTACCGTCCCGTTTTGTTTACGGTTTACTCTGCTAGCTTTTGATTGTCCCCAACCAAAACAATAAGGCAGCAGTGGTTCCCTACGAAGTGAACAGAGTCCTGGGACGTTTTACGGACTTCATTCGGCGCTATCAGTTTGGATTTAGCACTCGCCGCTTATCACCCGCCTTGATATTTCCGGGGATGTTAATTGCGTGAACAATCGTACCCTGCCCGGCTGTCTCAGGGAGGTCAGTTTCGTAAGGCGCTAGAACGTAACTTTAGGTTTTTCGATCGGACAACTTTACCCAGTATCATGGTCTGCGCTCTGCCACATATACGGAATTTTATCACACTCTTCCCTTGTGCCACCGTCACCTCATGTACCCTATTTACCATGCATCAGGAGTGCCACGGCACGCTGCTCATGGCTCCGAGTTTCGCCGCTCAGAATGCACCTCTCATCCCTTCACTTGCAGCCTTTCACATCTGCTTGGAGGATGATGCGAACAACATGTTCACACATCTGCCGTTTCATGTACCGTGCCTCTGGGCTGCTCCAACACTCAGTTTGACTCGTGCCCATGGCACCGAGTTTCACTTCATTTCTCGGCTTTCTTGGGATGCACATCTCCCTTAAATTCGATCATTTACTCCGGGGAGTTGGTGTTTTGTTTACGGACTGATTTAATGAGCCATTTTGCATCACATCGCGACCGAGCACCTTCGATATACGGACACACACACCACCAGTAAGACCTCGCGAGCGAGCGAGTCTTAATAGCAGACGCTACCTTGTCCCTTATTCGCTGGGAGCCTCGTTCGCTTCGTCGCGTGAAGAAGCGGAGAGGCACTCTCAGCAGTTAGAGACTATGCACGCAATTGGTTGTCGACACTGGGGAACCGCGCTCGTTTACTGGCTCGCTCGTCCGGTTATTTTCAAAACGAGGAGGCGCAGTTTGCAGACGCACACCCCAGTTTACGGACGTTCGTACTTTGTTGTTTCATAGTTCTTTTTTACCTTTGGACATATTTTAGCGGTTTTCGACCAGGAAATGTGTGTGTTGTTCAGTGATTTCCAGCCCATTGGTTTTCCGTATTTGCGCTTCCACCACTATTTTGTTCACGGACGCTTGTACTCTATTGTTTCATGCTTCTTTTGAGCTTGGGCATATTTTAGCGGACTTAGGCCAAGAAATGTGTGTGTTGTTCAGGGATTTCCGGCCTCTGCATTGCTTTTTTCATGTATACACTTTCACCACTGTTTTGTTCGCGGACTCTCGTACGCTGCTGATTCGTACTTATATGTATTTGGACATATTTTCTCGGACATCGGACAGGAGATGCGTGCTTGTTCAGGGATTTTTGGCCCTTGTAATTCCTTTTCCGTGTTTGCACTACTACCACTACCTGTGGATCTTCTCGATCCCTGCTCCCCTTAGCCAGACCGGAACCCGAGTCTGTTTCCAGGGTCACCACGTGGAGGTGGGGGCAGGGTCTTGGTTAACGTGCCCCTTCGTTACCCCTGGCTCCTGTTGCCGCCATGAGCCTTTGACCCCAGATTCCTATCTAAGATGTAACATTGCGACCTCTTACCTTTGATCGCTATTGCAATGATAATTGCCAAAACAATGTAATTTTCATTCAGCCGGAAGATATATTCATTCTTACGCGGTCAAACTACTTCCCAGATAAATGAGAACTCTAGATTAAATAGTCCGTTTAATTATCGATTGAATCCCCAATTTTATATAAAAATAGTATACAATTAGAAAAAAATAGTAATAAATAACAAACTATAATAGAATAAAATTAGTTTTAGAGAATTGTCCCTTGCATTACTGCACCTTGTCTACATCAATTTTCATTCGCACAGTCGGTACAGTTGAGTTAGTTATCATCTGAGTTGAGTTGAGCGAAACACGTAAAAACATTTTAGCAATAACGAAGTTACAAAGTAATAGAGATTTACAAAATACCAAAACAATAACAATACGCAGAAACGTTTCTACCAAATTGCCTTTATCGAGCAAAGAATACAGCAGAAGGGAAGAATTTCAGCTCTTTCACAGTACACTACATATAAGATGAAAATCGAGGCATATCCTTTACAGGACGTAGCCATCTACCGCAGAGATTATATATTACAAATTCACTTAATATGTATAAGACGCTCTAGTCTCATTCACAACTGCGTCTTGTTTATTTTTGTTGCCGTACATGTTCAATTTGAGTTCCAGACAAGGTTTTTGTTTAATTTTCTCTAGGCGCTCATGTCGTTTTGATGTGTCCGAAATATTGAATTGTCCTTGATTTTATATTATTTAATAGCCAACTCTCTTTAGTATCAAGCTGTTGCAGAACAGAAGCATTTGTTCTTTCCTGAAAGGGTAATAACTTCCCGGAATCGCCCGTGTGGTGCCGGGGCCCGCGAGGGAAGCAAAGAATAGTACCACTGCAACCTACAATGCATGTCGTAAGAGGGGACTGATGTAGGCTACCCTAGTAAGTAAAAAGTAGCGCAGAAATCGGAAGTGCTGGTCTACTTGTGGGCGCATAACTGACACAACGTACAATTGCTCTTAGGCTGAGATCACATACAAATCACACAGAGTGGTTGACAAGTGGTCGATGGGAAGCGTTCGAAGATGATGATGATGAATTCCCGGAATAGACAAATAATAGTAAATACTACAAAAACCCCGATTTTTCCGAATTTTTTGCCAGGGCCCCATCAAGAAAAATCACCAAGAGCCGCCACTGCGTATCACCATTCCGTTTTTCCAAACCCCATGGCCTTTTGTTTCTTATTACGATACAGTGAATATTTTTGCAACCAGGTAACTCCTTTTTTCTCTGAATGTAGTAATTACATCTGCATGTTGTGGTTCGAGTAGATGGTTGAGCGTTATAAGTTTTCTCGATTTCATGAAGTAATATATCGTGTGCTTGTTTTTCTTCAACTGCTTTATATGATAACAACATGTAATAGCAAAGTCACAGTGTTCATCGCTACTACAACGGATATGGATACAGCAAAATGTATGGTCGTGTCTGTCTTAGGTACACGTAGGAGAAGAGGGCCAAGAAAGAAAAATCGAGCAGGAGCTAGAAAGAGACAGCTAAAATGTGATAGATTGGGTTACCACCACGTTCGAATACTGTACTGGAATTGCGCCGGCGTCAGACAAAAGCGTCCCATCTTGGACAAACATCTTTACGGCGCTGACGTTGTTGCGTTACAAGAGACCAACTAGGGTACTGGTACAATCCAAGTCCCTTGATTTCATGTATTCTACAACAGAAAACATCTTGGACAGGCTATCTTTGTACGCAATAACTTCCATGAATCTGAAGTAGATGTATCAGGATGGAATTGCGATGATTTGCAAATACATACTGTTAGAATACAGGCATCAACGCCCCTGTATTCTAGCAGCATGATGCCTCCAGGTGGCTAGGAATATTCGAACAGGATGAAAGCAATATCCTCTTTTGTGGTGATTTTAATGCCAGAGGACAACAGTGGTGTAATATCATTACCAATCGACAGTGAAAGGAATTGGAGGATACATTGGTCACAACAGATTTGGTGTGCCTTAATACAGGTCAAGCAACCAGGTTGGCTAAACGACCGGGCTATTCCGATGGGGCAATCGACCTGGCACTGGTTTCATCCGCCCGTACTCCCTATTGTAGATGGCATATCTTAGGATAACATGGTAGTCATAACTGCCCATGTGTTGTTTAATCGAGAGGCGCCGATCGAGCAGAAGACGGATTACGTCGAAAGCGTTCACGTATGACAACGCAGCTCGAGACACGATTGGTAAAATTCGACATGCCAAGGCCTAAGTATGGTAAAATTCGACATGCCAAGGCCTAAGTATCTCATCAGGTGCGGAAGAATATAACACAGCTCCTGTGGTGGAATGGGGAGATTGAAACTATTTGTGGCACCAAAAGATGGTTAATGCATGGCAAAAGTCACGCCGACAGTTTTGCCTGAGAATATCTTGGAGTTGAAAGTGGACATGGATGAGAAAATGACACTTTTAAAGATTTGTGCTACCCAAGCAAAGTCAGCTAGGTGGGAGGAATTTTTTGCACAAATGTTTACCGATGGCTCCCTCCAGAAATTTTGACGGTTTCACCAGGCCATGAACGGCGCGCCACACAGACGTATCATACTAGATTTTCATGATCACGATCTGGTGTGGCGAAAAACTGATGAAGCTTAAGGAATGGCCTTTCTGGATCATTTTATTCAACAGACGAATCGAAATGATAGGAAACAAGACTCAATATCATTTCGCTGTTATCGGAGCAATGTGTCGACGTGGAGTGGTATGACGATCTTGAATTCACATAGATGTATATCCCGCATCTTCTCTTTCTCTGTCTACAGAGGATATGTCTCTGATTTCATCACTTTTCCTGAATTCGTTCCATTTTATATTCATTATTTTCACAGACATCTATTTTCAAATGTATTCAACTTGCTTTCTATATCTTTATTCATTTTCTAACTCTCACTGGCATATGTTAGGATTGATACAACATTTGAATTGAAAATTCGTAATTTAGTTTTAATACTATCTAATTTGCAGTTTCATATTTTATTTAGATTTTTAAAAGCTGATGTTGCTTTGCCAATTCGTATCATAATTTCTTTTTAACATTTCTTGTGCAATCAAAATTGCTACCTAAATAGGTGAACTGCACTGTTATTTTTATCATTTTAGATTTCAGTGTGATATCTGCATTACGTGTCTTCATTATATTTGTTTTCATAGCTTATCTGCAGTCCAACTTTTGATGCTATAGATGACAAGTTGTCTGTTTTCTTTGCATATCTTGGTTGTTCTACTTAACAAGGCAATATCATCTGCAAAATCCAAATCTTCTAGTTGACTATTTTCTACCCAACCGATGCCAGTTTCGCCCCTGCAACATTTTTGCATCACCCAGTAAATGGCCACTCCAAACAATAGTGGAGAATACAGCCTTGCTTTACTCCGGTTTCAAACATAAACAAGCGGGGTGTTGGGTGAGAAGGTAGGGTTAGTACCTCACGGAAAATGACAGCCGTATCCTGGGTATCTTTCTTTCTTTCTTTCTTTCTCGAATCCTGTATGCCTCACAGCGTCAGGTCAGGAAGAGATTTCTAAAACGGGCCTAGTATGCGCTTCGTAGATAGTCTCTTTCGTCGCCTCTGTTATCTCTGAGGTCCATCTTTGCGTGGCCGGCCTTTTGCTTTGTACCCATTGTATCGGGCAGCATTGCTCTTTGGGGTGCACTGTCTGATGGTAATCTGCTTACGTGACCGAACCATTTAATTTGTTGTTTTTGATGAAGTCTAGTACTGATGTTGTACCCACTTTTTCCTGATGTCTTCATTTCTCAACCGGTCTCTTCTTGTTACACCCAGCATTCTGCGTAGACACTTCATCTCTGTTGTGACTAGTTTTCTTCTATCGTTTGTTGTCAGCGTCCAGGTTTGGCACTGGTAACATAATGTGGGAAGAAAGATTGTGTTGAACATTGCTCTTTTTGTGTTCATGGTGACGTGTTTGCATCTTAAAATTGGCGCCATTTGCCTATCATTTGATTTGCTTTGTTGCATCTGTGTTGAATTTCCATGGATAGTCACGATCCTGTTTGGTCACCACTTCTCACCTAGCTCATGTTTGGCTCCAGTCCACACCCCGGACAACAGTCTCGGCTGACTGGCTAAACAACATGAGTGGGCAGGAGTAATCCTGCTTAACCCTCCCACTTCCCTCCTTTCTTTCCCCTACCCACGTCCCCTTTTCCCCCTCCAATACTCTTAACCACAGTGAGAGCTCTAATGGCCTCTCATATGACCATTCAGATCTGGCACAGCACTACAGCATAACTGAGTAGATGTGGTAAACATTTGTATAATATTTGACAATGTACATGCACCCTCTGTGGTTGGAAAGAAGTCAGAAGGGTACTAACTAGATCTGAGGATAGAGAACCAATGTGTGCTGCTTTCTGACGGCTGACATCCATCGTACAGGCGCAGTGACTCAGGACGTGATGATCCTCTTGCCTTGAACATTTGGACACAAGCCTAGAGTATAACTGAGCTCGGCGTGACCAGCAGGCAATCTGGTGGCGGGGAATGAGAACAGCGAACCCTACCTTGGCTGCAGTATCATTAAGCGACACGAAGCCCTCATCCACTAGTGCTATGCAGTATTATTCTGGCTCCTGTCCAGGGTGGTAGGAAATCCACAGACTTCCCAGCTTTCAATGCTATGTACAACAATAATGAAATTCAAGCGAGATCGGACGTCGACTCGAATATCAAGGTCCGCACCAGACAGAGGGTACCGGGCTATGTTCTTGCGAAACATTGACTACTGGAAAAAACAAAACAAACAAATCAAACATGAAATACAAAAACCCTTGGAGGAAGAAGGACCTACAGATGTCAGATGATCAAAAGAACAAACATTCACTTAATATCCTACAATTAAACATCTGTGGCCTAAGAAACAAAAAGATTGAACTCTCAAATATATTACATGACCACAAGGTACATGTGGCCTTTAAGAAACCCTACACAAAGACAGTGACCTGCACTTGACTGGATACACTAGTTATCCCTGTAGGTGTACTGACTGCCAAGGCATAGTCACATACATACGTAGCGACATTCAGGGAGATGCATCACAGCTTACAACAGCCCATCCCACAGATGTGCAACAAATTACTATCTGGCACTCTGGAGGAAAATATACCATATACAACATCTATAACCCCCCGCAGAAAACGCTCAAACTGCCAGAACTGCACAACACAGTATCCAAAACTATTTTAGCCGAGTGACTTAAATGGACACTCTCCACGTTGGGGCTACCAGACAACAACAGGACAGGAAAATTAATAGAAGAGCTATGTGATACAACAAATCTATCAGTATTACAGAATGCAGAATCTCCACCAACTCTGCTGCACAGAGCTCACCTCTCACTTACTCGACCTGACCTGACCATCTGCTCATCCGACTTGACAGAATCATGCCATTCTCAAATACTTGATGATATCGGATGTGATCACAAACCACTCCTTACTACTATAACAACTGTAAGTAGAGCCTGTCGAAAGCAAAAACACGGTGGAACTTCAAAAAAGCTAACTGGAGACTTTTTAAGAAACAACTGACTCTCTGCTTTCACAAGTTGAAACTCAGCAGTGTTGAGACTTTCAACGAAGAAGTAACAAAAGCAATTCTGAAAGCCTCATCATTATGTATCCCAAGGGGCAGCCGGAAATCACACAAACCATTTTGGAACCAAGACATACAAGACACCATCTATGAAAGAAGCACATTAAGGAAAACACTAGAGTCCACACCATCACTGGACATAAAAGTGCAGTACAATAAAGCTTGTGCAAAAGTAAAACTTGCAGTTAGGAAGGCTAAAAATGAAAAATGGATAGACACATGCTCAAAACTAGACTTCAGACTTAATGGAAATAAAGCCTGGGCGTTGGTCAACAATCTGTCTGGGGATAGTAGGAAGACAAATCCCAAACCAGTGATAGATGGAAGGAAAACAATCATTGAAGACCAGAAAAAAGCAGAGCACTTCAACCGTTACTTTGCATCAGTGAACAGAGCAGGGCAACTCACAGAGATAGACAGAAAGCGTCTGAACAACTTGAAGCAACAAGAAAAAGCTCAAACAGTAAATGCTTCCATTTTTTAGAAAGAAATTAGTAGACAGGAATTAGAACAGGCATTAAAGAAATTGAAACCTAGAAAGTCTCCTAGACCAGATAAGATCCACAACGAGATGCTTCTAAACTTGGGTCCAATAGGGAAGGTAGCAGTTCTCCATCTAATTAATATGACATGGAGAAATGGAATGCTCCCAAAGTCTGGAGGAGTGCCCATATTATCCCTATCCTGAAAAACACCAAACCACCAGGTGAACCCAGAAGCTACCGACCAATCTCCCTAACATCATGTCTAGGAAATTAGCTGAAAAATTAGTAAATTGTCGTCTCTACTGGTTTCTTGAAAGTACCAACACTCTATGCCACGAACAGGCGGGATTTAGATCTGGCAACTGCACAGAGGACCAACTCTTTAGGCTTACTCAAAGAATACACGACAGCTTCCAGAACAACAAACACACAGTAGCCATTTTCTTTGACCTGCAGCAGGCTTACGATCGAGTATGGAGAAAAGGCCTCATTATGAAGATGATGGACATTGGAATACATGGGAAATTGTACAACTGGATTAAGTACTTCTTAATTGACCATACGATCCAGACAAAAATCAATGATGCAATTTCATCTAAGGAGGTCTTAGAAGGGTTTACCACGAGGGCTCATCCCTAAGTTGCACCCTCTTCCTCATATCATCAATGACCTTGCAGTCAGATTACGGCTGAAAAGCGCTATACGCAGACGACCTGGCTATTTGGCAAAGTCATGAGGATGTAGAAAGTGGAGCACGTAAACTTAACGGAGACCTAAGAAAACTCCATGACTACTGCCAGACATGGAAACTAAAGATAAACTGTGCCAAACAGTGTATACCATCTTCACTATTAGCCACAAAGTTGCCAAACAGAATATCACATTAAATCTAGACAATCACCAACTGCTAAGAGAACAACACCCCACATATCTTGGAGTAACACTTGACGCCAGCTAACCTGAAGAAGCATGTTGCAATGTAAAGAACAAAGCATTAAGAAGATTACAGCTATTGAAGAAGCTTGCTGGTACAACATGGGGATCAGACAAAGATACTCTGAGAGGCTTATATCTTGGTTATATCCGCTCTGCAATAGAGTCAAAGTGCTCTTCTAACAACTTGCTCCAAGACAAACCTTGATTCCCTGGACAGAGTACAGAACAATGCCTTACGTCTAATCAGCGGAGCAATGAGGTCAACACCAACCGCCGCATGTGAAATACACACAAATGTGGAACCTCGGGTTGCGTAGGGACAAAGCTGCTGTTGAAGCTTATGAAAGGAGCAAAAGAATGAATCAAGATCACTCCAATAAACTACTTGTTGAGAAGTGGAAACAGAGAAACAGAATTAAACAAAAGTCAATCCTCCACCACGTCAGTGAAATCAAAGACAGATCTACTTCAGAAACAAGACAGCAGCTGCAGGAGTAATAGGCAAACTTACCACCACATACACTCTTGAATACCCTGAAATTAGAACAAATTGACAGATGAAGCAACTAAACGCTCCGACCCAGTCAGCCTTATGATAGCATCTCAAAGAACCATTGATGCCTATCCCCAGAATGGGTACATGTCTATACTGATGGATCTGCATTTAAAGCCACCATCAAAGCAGGTTACGGAGCATATATACAATACCCAGACAGATCATCTGAAGAGCTGTTTGGTGCATGTGGGGAGATATGCTCCAATTATGAGGCTGAAATTCATGCGATAGAAGCAGCGTTGTACCACCTGAAGACTGTTTTCGATGCCTTTCCATCAAGGCACAAAACATAATTATCTTCACAGATTCAATGTCTGCCCTTCAAGCCCTAGAGGATGGTGGACATTGTAAATCTGAACTATCCCATATAGCCCTAGATATTGACAGACTTATTACATCACATGACATCAAAATAACCATGCAGTGGATCCCTGGACATTCAAACACACCTGGAAATAACAAAGCAGATAGGCTAGCCAAGAAAGGGTCAACACAGGAACAACCAATCACAGCAACAACTCTCCATACAGCAAAGCAAATCTAATGACAACAAATAAGGAAATTTGGCTGAACAGATGGACCATGGGAAACACAGGAAGAGATGTGTACACCCATATGGCCAGCCCTAACCTTAATGACAACATCAACCACCTTACAAGAAGAGATCAGAGCACCATTTTTAGACTCCAGACCCAACACATAACACTTAATAATCACTTGAACAGAATTCATCACAGAACACTCCAGAGTGCCAACTGTTGCACATCATCATGAAACCGTTCACCACCACCTCTTCAAGTGTCAAGCACTAGAAGACATCAGAAAGACCCTCCTTCCTCCAAGGCCAGATAAATGGAACACACTATACGGAACAAAAGAACAACTTACAGACACATGCAGATACCACTACATAGCATTGGGCCCGAAGGGCAAAAGCTCAAGTGCCGCTGGATCATTGAAGAAGAAGAAGAGAAGAAACATAAACAAGCCGCTGTGTCCACCATCAGTGCGAACTGCACACTGAGAACCATCATAGAGGCTCTTAATAATGTTTATTATTTTGTCTGGTATTCCATAACATCTCAGAATATTCCACAGGGAGATTCTGTGTAGACCCCTGTTTCCCTACGTGGGGCATACCCCTTACAGAGGGCATTTCATCGTTTAGGGGGCAATGGACTCGTTCAGAATTTAACTAACGTTTATGATGTTATGAAACGGGTAAAGCAAGGCTGTATTCTATCTTCGCTATTGTTTGGAGTGGTCATTGACTGGGTGATGAGAAAATGCTGCAGGGGCGAAACTGGCATCGATTAGGTAGAAAATAGTCAACTAGAAGATTTGGAATTTGCAGATGATATTGCCTTATTAAGTAGAAACAACCAAGATATGCAAAGAAAAACAGATAATTTGTCATCTTTAGCATCACACGTTGGACTGCAGATAAGCTATGAAAAAACAAATATAATGAAGACACCTATGGCAAGTAATGCAGATATCACACTGGAATCTAAAATGATAAAAATAACAGAGCAGTTCACCTATTTGGGTAGCAATTTTGATTGCACAGGAAATATTAAAAAAGAAATTATGATACGAATTGGCAAAGCAACATCAGCTTTTAAAAGTCTAAATAAAATATGGAACTGCAAGTTATATAGTATTAAAACTAATTACGAATTTTCAATTCAAATGTTGTATCAATCCTAACATATGCCAGCGAGAGTTGGAAAATGACTAAAGATATAGAAAGCAAGTTGAATGCATTTGAAAATAGATGTCTGCGAAAAATAATGAATATAAAATGGAACGAATTCAGGAGAAGTGATGAAATCAGAGACATGTCTGGTCAATCACTAGTGACAACTGTTATAAGAAAAGAAGATGGAGATATGTTGGGCACACCTTGAGGAGAAATTATCAACGAATATCAAAGCAGGCATTGAAGTGGGATGCAAAGGGTTCAAGAAAGAGGGTCGACCTAAAGAGACCTGAAACGAACTTTGCTGAGAGAGGCAGGAAATATCGGTCTCAGTTCCATGGAGGAGATTGAGCGAGTTGCTCAGGATAGAGCGGTATGGAGAAATTACTTGCAGGCCCTATGTAACGTATAACGGTACGAGAGGAATTATTATTATTATTATCATGATGTTGCAAAACCGATATATCAGTTTTTGGATGTCTGTTGACAAAAACGAATGTTGCTTCACAATTACTTCACTGAAGTTTAAAAAATCTTCAATAAACGGAAAGTACTTACATCTAGGTACATTTCTACCTCCTTTTAACAAAGCTTTGAAAGCGAGAAATCATGTGTTATTGTGTTAAAATCGAGTCATATTTTTTTAAAATAATGTGTCTAACATTTGCCAACCTTGTCACAAAGACCAAAATGAGTTTATACAGTGCAATCTTGAGTATGTAACAGTATTGGACAGAGCCACGCATGTCATATTTCCGCTATAGAAAGCAGGTCCGAAGTTTGATTTGGCTTGGAATGTTAGGTACGATGGGAAAGGAACCAAGAAACATCAAGGTGGTTTGACTCAAATGCACGTTATGGGCCATTAGTCTGATTACCAGAGTAATGGATACTCACTGTGCAGCTGGATTATACAGGCGTCCTTAGAGAACCATTTTGTAGTTGTATAGTTAATGAAGGAGCATTTAGAAATGGATTACAGTAGAATGTTATGAGATCTTGTTTTCCATGTTTAGCGACAGATTGAAAATGCGTGGTTGGGACATAAATGTTTAGACAATGACAGAAGAATATCGTTAGCCGAAGTAAAATGAGTCTTTTCCAAAGGAGTAACAGATATGCGAAATTTGCAGTCGTGAGAACAAAGTTTTGGAATAGTAAAATAATAGAATATTCACTCATATATATAGAGAACACCGCATACTTTTTCAGAAGAGCAGATTTGACCACAAAACCGGTAGTATAATTTTTTTTAAATGATGATTTTTTTTTCTTCAAAATAGTCATTCTACAATAATCGAACTTTCTTAAACGTATATCACCTGATGTGAAATATTATTTTATTAATGTCTTTTATGCCAACAATGCTTGACCAATGAATCAATGAAACGAGGTTGTCTTGAAGAGCATTTGAGGGCGAAACATAGTGCTCATATTAATTCAGTTTTGAATTACTTTCAAACTTTAAAGACAAATTTTGAAAAAGAGCAACATTAAAGTTTCTGTTTACTGCTCATACTGCAACTGTCATTCGTACTTTTGTGGCTAGTTATCAAATTTCATTACGTATTGCTAAATGTGGGAAAAATTATACTATAGGAGAGAATTTAATCATACAATCAATATCAGCATTTCTTAAAACGGTTCAGGAAAAAAGACGACAAGGAGATGAAAGCTATGCCACTCAGTAACAATACTGTTAGCAAAAAAAAACAGACGAAATGAGTGAAGATATTGAAATACAACTTGTTAAAAGCTGAAAACAAGATCAATTCTCAGTGCAGATGGATTAATCAAATTTTGAGAGACAGTGTTGATAAGTAGTATTTATAACTTACGTAAGATATATTGATAAAGGGGATTGTTCTGAAGAAATGTTGTTCTGTAAGTCATTAGAAAGCACCACTACCTCCAAAGATGAATTTAATAAGCTAAAAATATACTTGAATGTCAAAAGTATACCAATTAAAAATGTAACATTTTGTCCCGCAGATGGTGCTCCTAATGTTGTAGACAAGAAAAATACCTGGTTAACATTGATGAAAGATGAGAATCTAGAAAGGCTTCTTGTGCATTGTGTTATTCACAGGGAAAATTTGGTAGCTAAAATATTTTGCCTGTCCTAAACGAAGTACTACATTCAGTTATAAAGTGTATCAATGCTATTAAAGCTAATGTTAAATGTGAGCGTCTCTTCATGCTATTTTGTGAAGAACAAAATGCAGACCATGTGAGACTTTTACTTCACACTGGGGTAAGATGGCTCTAGAAAGGGAACTGCTTGAAAAGATTTATGGTACTATTTGATAATCTTAGTGATTTTTTAAGCGACAAACCTGAAATGAAGTATCTGTTAACGGTCAATGGTAAATTATTTGTGAGTTATCTAGCCGATATCTTTGAAAAACGAAATATATTAAATGACCAACTTCAAGGAACAAATACAACTCTTGTTGATACAAAAGCAAAGATTTATGGTTTCATTACCTTTATTGAATTATGTCGAAAATATATTTGCAGCAAACATTTTGAAGAAAAATTTCATTGGCTCCAGAAATGTGAAGTGACTTGATGATGTCTTGTTATTGTCGATCATCTGAAAATTCTATCGGCTGATTTAAAATAAAGATTTTCTGATTTGAAATAAATTGATTTTTCAGCTTTTTTTGCAGCAAATGTTAGTGTATTTGTCTGATATTTCAAATACGCAGTATCAAGAAGAACTCGCAGAAATGCAAAATGACGAGTCAGTTAAAACTGCATTTAATATAAAAAAAGAACCACTGCGTGACTTTGTGAGGAAACAGAAATCAAATATCCAAATTTAACCAAATGTGCTAGAAAACTGTTATTACCGTTTCCATCTTCATATTTAGTTGAATGTGGATTTAGTGCCATAACTGATTTGCTGCTAAAAAGAAATCGGCTGGATGTAACACAACGGGGAGACTTGAGACTGAAGCTACTAAATAGGAAAGTAACATAAAATATCCTTGCCGCATGCATCAAGTGCAAAGATCTCACTAAGTGTACGTAATAAATGATTACTAATAATTTAAATTAGTATTGAAATTATTTCGATCTTGAATTTCAGTTTTTCATTATGTTTTGAAAATTTACTTACTATGTTTCCTCAACAATTGCTTAGTTATTTCTTCCTAAAATCTATCTTTTAAGTTTCTTCAGTGAACAATTCAATTTTTGGAAACTAAAATTTTTTGTATATGTTACATAGGGTTGGGGAGGGGGCATACGAATTTTTTAAGGCTTTGGTGGGGCATAGCACAAAAAGGTTGGGAAACACTGGTGTAGACTATCAATGGCTTTTTTAAAATCCATTAAATTTAGTATAAGTGGTTTTTGCTTTTCCATATGTTCCTCCAAAATTGGTCGTAGGGTAATTATTTGGTCTAAGCAGCTTCTCACAGGTCTAAAACCAGATTGTTCTTCTCTCAAGGTTGTGTCCACTGCTCCTTTGATTCTATTAAGAATGATTTTTGCAGAATGTCTTGGTCATTACTGATAATAGGGTGATCCCTCTCTAGTTGTTGCAATATTTGAGATTATATTTTTGAGGATCTTAACAATTATTCCCTTTTTCCATTGATCTGGGACAGTTTCTTCTTCCCATAATTTATTAAAGAGTTATTACACCTGGCTAAAAGTTGTGTCATCAGCCGCTTTGAGCATTTCTGCAGTAATTTTGTCATCACCCGCTGCCTTATTGTTTATCAAGGAATGGATTGCCTCCTTGAGCTCAGCTACACTTATCATTTCTTCGTTAATTGGTAGGGAGCTGTTTCTTGCCTCTTCGTCAAACTTGAGTAGTACTGGTGGATCAGGTCTATTTAATAATTCTTCAAAATGGTCTGCCCATCTTTTCTTCTGCTCGGTATCTGATTTTAGAACGTTACCATCTTAACTCTTGATTGGGCCACCATATGAAACAAAAGTTTTAGGAAGTTGTTTTAGTGTATTGTATAGCATTTTACTGGTTCCAGTCTTAGCTGCCTTTTCCCCTTCTTCAGTCAGTCGATTGACATATGCTCTTTTATCTCTTCTAGCCGCTCTTTTCACTTCCTTGTCTTTTAGTCAACATTCCTCTTTAGCATGGATTTCATTTGTTGCATTCTTAGTATTAAATATCGCTAGTTTCATCTTTCTTCTTTCTTGAATACATTTTGCATCACTTATCCAGGGTTTTCTGTCTTTCGTCTTTAATCCTGCGCTACTATTTGCTGCCCCCAATAGTGTGTCCTTTATCTTAGTCCATTTGTCTTCAATGTTCAGTTCATTTTCACCATTGAGTAACTCAAACCTATTCTTAAGTTCGAGCTGATATTCCTCTTTTACTTCTTTATTTTGTAGCCTTAGACTGTCTATTCGCAGTTGTTCTTGTTTAGTATGGTGAATTTTCAATTTCAGTTTCAATTTACCTATGCATAAATTATGATCACTTCCTACATCTGCCCCTCTGTATGCACGGACATCCAGCAATGATGTTCTAAATTGTGTATTTATGCACATATGGTCAATCTGATTCCTGGTCACTCCATCTGGTGAGTGCCATGTAAGTTTATGAATTTCCTTATGTGCAAAGATGGTACCTCCAATTACTAAGCTTGACAGCATGCATAACTCCGCCAGTCTTTCTCCATTCTCATTCATTGTGTTTATTCCTTATTTTCCTATAGCTCTCTCTACCCCTACATTATCACTTCCAACCTTGGCATTAAAGTCCCCATTACTAATAACAGGTCATGATTTTAGGTCTTGTTAATTTGATCTTGTAATTGCTCATAAAATGTGTCTTTCTTATCATCGTCGGCCTCGTTTGCTGGTGCATAACACTGCAGTATTGTCATATTGACATGCCTGGTACTGAAGCGGGCTCTAATTATCCGACTCGAGATGGGTTCCCATTCTAACATGCTTTTTGCTACTCTAGGTGTCATCATTATACCCACTCCTTCAAAATGCTTACCATCCTCTCTCCCTGAATATATGAAAGTTAATCCACTAAATACTCTTCTATCTGTTTCAGGCCATCTCACCTCACTTAACCCTAGTATGTCCAGCTCGTATCTCTTCCTTTCTTCTGCAATTTGGGCTGATTTTGTAGCCGTGGCCATCGTTCTCACATTCCAAAATCTAATTTTAGTGTGTGTTTTTGAGCCAAGTAATGTACGAGTCAGGTTGCTGACTTCCACAAAGCGGCTTTCATCAGCAACCGTTATTATTTGTTGCACACCACCTGGCTGGTCGGTTTACCGGTATGGCGTCCTTTCTTGTAAGTTTCTGTAGCTCTTTCAATTTCTTGTGATGAGGTAGCTGGCCTCACGCACAAGTCCTCCTCCTTTTCATCCGGGCTTGGAACCGGCATTGGCAGAGTTCCATAAGATACCATCTCTATATATAAATGTATTTCCAACATTTTCCGTCCCTTGCCATGGTGACAATTCCGCCAAACTGTGTTTTTTCCCTCATCACTTCCAGTGTAATTCCTATTGCGATTCACATCTCCCTTGCTCCGTTTACCATCAATTATGTTTTAAAGGCATGGTTTTCAATCTATTATTTCTTATCAACATCTAGTAGCTTGTCACGGTAGAGAACTTTGCAAACATAGCATTCCTCTTCTTTCACTTCTTGTTTGCGCTCGTTCTTATCAATCAATTTAATCACTGTTTGTGATCTGAGCGGTTTGGACTGAGAACATGAATATGATGAGTCTTGGTTCTTAGGCACCTACGGCAAGTAGGAGAGACATATTCGAAAAATGTGGTTCTAATGTGATGTTTGTTCTTGCCTGACCTGATAGTCTGAAACATTCTTCCGCTCTCTCTTGCATTGAGAATCGTTGACTATTTATTAATCACGTCTAGGCATTCATTTGCGTCTATCTTGTATATGATCTGTGCCGAAGAGCATGTTTAGAGTTGACACTTTGCCTGACATGTGATTAATGTAGGCTTCTACTTCTTCTTCTCTGAACTCCCATTTAAGCATAAGACATCAACACATTTCCTCTAACCAGATCTGTCTTGAGCCAGCTAACTTAGTTAATTCCAGGTCTTTCCCGCATCTTCTCTTTCTCTGTCTACAGTTGGTTTTCGTGTATCTTTAGATCCCTGCCTCTCTTGCCTCCCGGATTTCAATTCAAAGAAACATGAGGGCGTCTGGTCTTCTGCATTCTTAATGTATGTGACAACCACTTCCATCTCCTACATTTTATGTCCTCGTTGATATTTCTTATGAGTGTGCGCAGGATGATCACGTTATTTTGTATTCTCTAGTCCCAGCGAATTCCGATAATTCTTCTGAGACATCTTATCTCAAAGCCTCTTCTGTCTTGGTGCACGTTTTTCATGTCTCCAATTCATACAGTAGGACTGAGCGTATATTTGATTTGTGTATATCGATGTTAGTCTGTGACCTATAAGCTGATGATCTCCATATCGTCTCTAACGATTTGAATGTTGCAACTACGATTACCATTCTTGCGTTGATTTTGTTTCCTACATATCCCATCTATAGTTACACAACTGCCCAAATATTTGAATTCTTCTACTTATTTTATCTTCCTGCCACTACCATATCTCCTCTGTGTTTTTTGCGTTTATTCTCATGACTTTGCTTTTATTAGTAATTATTTTTAGACCTACTGATTCGGCCAATTGATTTACTATGTTTGATTTCTTCTGTGTACCTTCTTTAGTGTGTGCCAACAGTGCTATGTCGTCGTCGAAGTCAATATATTCAAGTCTTTTGGTTAGTCCCCAGATAACTCCTCTGCCAGTATCTTCGGTTGTCTTCTTCATTACCCAGGAACTTTGGCCCTTTGAAACTTTTCTGATAGACCTGTGTATGTTCTAAACACCCACTGTCTGTTTATACAGGATCTTTTTGAAAGGATTAATTAAGTGGTCATCATTTCATCTTATCATGTAGAGCAGGCATGTTAGATAACAAGAAATTTGCACACCAAAGCATAGCAGCAACACTCTGCCTAGATTCTTCCTCCTCCAAGGCTAGAAAAATCGAAAACATTATACTGAACAACTAACAACGTATAAATATGTGCAAATACTAATAAATGGTATTGCGTCGAAGGACAAAAGTTCATGCACCACTGTATTATTGAAGAAAAGGGACATCTCTCCACCTAAGGTGTGACAACTATAGTTCGTTCCAAAATTCGAGAACAT
The DNA here is from genome assembly GCA_020796225.1 of Arion vulgaris. Lineage (NCBI taxonomy): Eukaryota > Metazoa > Mollusca > Gastropoda > Stylommatophora > Arionidae > Arion > Arion vulgaris. Next base: position 57,407,310 of record CM036753.1, on the reverse strand, counting down.
CTTTACCGACCGATTTAAAATCATCAATTTGACAGAAATGATAGATTTTACATTTTATATAGGTAACAGTGGCGACCTTCGTAAAGTATTTTTTGCCTCCCAAACCTTTAGTGCTGTAAGATTTTAATTATATGTTATTAGTAAAATAACAGCGATGTTGATTTGGTATACATGTAGAAGTTTAACAGTACGATAGTCAAGTTTTTCTATAATTTCGCATTTCCGTGCTCCACATGCAATTCAGCGCAAGTGAAAATCGGAAATCCTGTGGAATTAATCAGTTCACAATGTTGCCTAACAACTGTCATTATCGTATGCACACAACATTTATTTTCATTGATAGAAGTGGAAGTTATGATTTGTTCACTATATCACATTGCTTTTTATAATATGTAATAGGGATATTCTGTGTATTACTGTAAATTCTAAACTTTGATTATCATTTTGTTGTGCTTATGCAAAATATATAACAAAAACGTTATTTACATCAACTAAGATACCTACCAATTATTAAACATGAATTCGTAAGGTCATGAGGTATATAAGACTGCATGCAAAAAATTACTGTTATCCATCCGGTAGATTTCGTACCTTAGTATGAAACCTTAGTGTGTTCACGAATTTTGGAACGAACGATAGAACATGTATCACAGTGCAGTTTGCAGATTAGGCCAAATCTCACATTACAGTTTACAGTATGCGAAATAAGACATCTCTCCTCCGATTACAGTATGGAAGTTAGAACACCTCCTAAACTACACTCTGCAAAATCGGGCATACATTGCCAGGGCTGTCCAACGCGACGTTTGCGAGCGCCATTGGCGCTGACGATGTACATTTCTGGCGCCCCAAGTTACTCCGGCTGCATTAACGATAATCAGAGCTTTAAAAGGGTAAAAATACATTTCCGAATTACAGATTATAGCACTTTTTGGTCTCACTTTTTGGAGAATACCTCGGAAGTATTTTTACATCTGATAGTAGACTGAACAAAGAGATCGAAACTTGAATCCAGCAAGCCAACAACATTACATACCAACTTACCCCAATTCTTAAGCATCCAGCAATTCCAGTAGAGACTACAAGACAGATTATAAATGCAATATTCATGCCAACACTATGCTACCAGTGCCAAACATGGACACTAACCAAAGAAAAAGAAAGGAAAATTACCACATTGGTTGGGCCACTTGGTCAGAATGAACCCGAATACACTAGTTGCAAGAACGTGCAACCTGAAAATGGAATCATCAAGAGGAAGGGGCAGACCAAGAAAGATGGGTTGATGGAGTTACAGACATCTTAAAACTCCACAATACTACAGCATATCAAGCGACCGAGCGTGCATTATCTCGGAAACCGATCATCAGTTAAAACTGCTACGACTAGCGGCAAAAAAGCACAGAAGAACAAAAGAAAACAAAGAAAGATGACTCCCGAGAACACATTTTTACCTCTTTTACAATCTTGTTTTCCTTTGTAACCACTATACTTTCCTTAACCACACCATTTGCTTTTTCATTGAAGAGCTCTTCGGCTTCATCTCTTAACTCTACCATTGAAACAAATCACACATTCGATGGCATTCTTTGAGAGATGGGCTACGAAAAAGAAATGTGCAGAGAAAATTATGATATTGTGTATTTGGATGAAACATGGATCACTGCGCATCACACCAATGAAAAGGAATGTCAGTCAGTAGATGGAAAGATAAAGCGATATGTACTAAGTAGTAAATGACAACGTTTGGTCATAGCCCACGGTGGTAGTAGGCATAATGGATTATCTCAGATTACCAAACTCGTTTTCGTTTCAAAGTCTACAAACAATAGGGATTATCGAGCAGAGATAAATGGCCAAATATTTAGAAATTGTCTCGATAAAACAGTTCTTCCATCTTTAGATATACCATCTTGTTTCATAATGGACAATGCAACATACCACAATGTTGTATCACAAGAAGACAAAATACCTGTGACATCGAGCACAAAAGACGCAATAAAGATGTGGCTCATCAGAGAAAATATTCCGTTCAATGAAACTTACTTCAAACCAGAATTGTTGTCCCTTGTAAAGCAGACACAAAAGTCAAAGAAATTTCAAACTGACAAGTTGATAGAGGAGCATGGTGTCATATGTGTTTGAGACTTCCAATGTACCATTTACATTTAAACCCAATAGAACTTGTTTAGGCTAAAATTAAAGGACATATGACAGCTGAAAATACTACATTCAAATTGTCTGACGTCAAGATACTAACCCACGCTGCGCTATCAAATGTTGATAGAACTTACTGGATAAAATGTGAGGAATATGTCTTGAAAGAGGAAGAATGTATATTGGAGAAAAGATTGTTTGCATTTAATTCAACCTAGAACAGTATCAATCTACTGGACTTGTCCGAAACAGAATAAGGTTAGAAATATATTATTGTCATATCCCCACCCTTATTTATACATTTTTTCCCACATGTCCTTGCTAATTATAAGTCTATGTTATATATATATACATGGCACCCATTGCTATATGAACATGGACCCGCCTTTGAAGATATCGTTAACCTATACAAAGTAAAATTAATCCTTTAGCACAGCTTTGCTACAATTTTCTTAAAACATCAAAGAAATTCGCCGATATGCAAAATCTAAGCTGCATTTCGACCTGTCAATGACATATTTTTTTCATCATCAAGGTGCGTATCCTTTATAGGACGTTGCTCTCTTTGCAGCACATCTGAAATTCACTCTATCTCTTGCCAGTTCACCCACTTCGTCGATGGTCATATTCATGGTTTCTTTAATATCTTGTAGCCATCTTCTTCTTGGTCTGCCTCTGCGTCCTGGGACCCTGCCCACTAGTATTGTTTTTTCCAGGCCTGATGTGACCAAAGTATGTAATTTTTCCAGGTTTTTTCCAGGCTTGATTTGACCAAAGTATGTAATTTTTCTGTATAGTATGTTGTTTATCAGCCAATTCTCTTTAACATTTAGTTCTTTCAGGACATCAGTGTTCTTTCTTTTTCTGTTCATATTCCTTTGGTCAACGTAAATATAAGACTGCATGCACAATTTCATATCAATACAACATATAATTTTCGATAAAATTGAACTTGAATAAAGGGCATACATTTGTAAACGGACTATAGCAGTTTTTTTCGCAAAAGAACCAATGAATGAAAAAACTGTCGAATACAAATATGTTTTGAATTCCTCTAGGTGAGCATGTATCAATGTGGTACACTTGTAGTTTCCCATCAAAATTGCACATGTGTCTGCAGTAAAACCGATTTACTAAGCACAATTGCGTGCGTGTTTAATATTTTTCTTACTTATTGCAATCTTTTATAATATACTATATTAGAACACGTTGTGACAACTGGTAAAATCGAGGGTAGAGGAAGACAAAGAGAGAAAATGTTGGATAGCTGACTTCATGGCACGGTAGAGGGTCAACATCTGAAGTGATAGCAAACACCAAAGTTAGAAATTTGTGGAGATCCATGTTCGCCTTCACCAGCTGGCACGGCACCTGATGATGACTGCAATCAAGCTATGGGACACTCCCATTTAATCTCACTGATTTCATCTACAGTGGATCAAAAATGTTTCTTGTCTTTGTGTCACAGAACTACACAACGATTTTAAACGTATAACCTGCAGAGACATCGGTACTCTCCTCGCAACAACGATTATAAACCAATTTCTTCAAACGTTAATAACGTTAACCTTTTCGTGCACTTCGGTACCATTTGTGACTTATTGTGCTATCTGTAGGTTCTAGACACAAGATGGTGGCATAGGCCACAAATGTCGATATAGTTAGTTTAGTTAGTCTGTTCCTTTCGTGTCAAAGGAAGCATATAGGGCAGAGATTTTAGATCTCCATGTGATGCGGTTCGTTGCTAGCCGTTGGAGATCTCGTGTGGTTTTACATCCCAATAGTTTACTTTCTTGTAGGATTGTTCTTCAAAGAGTGGTCTTAGGTCTTCCACATTTTCTTTTCCCAACTGGTGACCACATAAGGACTTATCGATTTAGTCTCTTTTCGTCTGATCTAAGAACATGACCTAAATATTTCCACCTTCGATATAGGCAATCTTAAATGTGTAAAATGTGTGAATTAGCTGCTAGTTATTTCTTTTTCCTGCACAAACAAATTGCACATGAGTAGGAAATCGCCAGGATTATCGCCGGTGCGACGGAGTTATGTACACTGAGCTGAGATCCTCCTGTATATTTTCAGTGTGTTTACATTTAATTCAACAACAATGACCGACGGCATTATTCTAGCAAGACAACGTAGAAAGAGAGGTCGCGGAAAAAAGATCTGGTCAACGGCGTAGACGTCTCAAATGTTAAAGACTTGGTCTTAAAAATACAAGGATATTATACTGGAGCTGCGCCAGTGTAAAACAGCGAAGACCCATTTTCGACCGTCTAAGATATGCAGCTGACGTCGTGGCATTGAAAGAAACTAAACTAGGCAACGACGTGTTACGGCTCACCGGCTACACAGTCTTTTACAACCGAGAATATCGTGGCCAGGTGATACTAGTAAGACAGAACATCCAAGCGACATTATGTGGAAATGTCTACATGGAGTAGTGAATATGTTCACCTACTTGCTGTGCGAATACAGTCCACGTCATTGCCATTTATACTCTATTACTGCAACGCTAGCATGTGTGCAGTGTCATGGCAGTTTTTAGACGACGTAACACTAAACAGAGGCCATGTCATCGTCTGTGGGGACTTCAATGCCAGAGGAATGCAATGGGGTAACGTTCACTCCTAATTCTCAAGGAAGGACTTGAAGAGGCACTCGTCAATACGAACCTACTGTGTATTAATGACGAATGACCCACCACCCAGGAGACACAAACAGTGTTATTGACATGGCACTCGTAACACCTACATTAGCCTCCATGTGTAAATAGGATGTTCTGGGATTTCCTAAAAGTGACCACCTTCCATGTGTGGTGTTAGTTAAAAAAAGGTAATGCACGAAGTCATATCAAGGAAAATCATATATGACAACACCAGTGATGACATCACCAGTAGAATAAGACGAGCAACTTGTAAAACATACACACAATTGAAACCATGGTCTCAACCTCCATGGTGGAACATGGAAATTGACAATGTTGGCAGGAAAAGCGGCAATTAGTCAGGAACTGGCAAAAAGCGCATAAAACCGGCAATTCTCTCAATCTCAAAGCTTTAGAGCAAACAATGAGAGGCAACACTACTTACTTCAAAAATGTGAGAAGGTAGGTCGGGAAAAGTCACTTAAGCTTTTCTGGCGATTACAACAATCCATCAATACAATATGCCTGACCTCTAAGGAGACAATCACAGTTGGCATAGAACTGATGAGAGCAAAGGATTATTATTGTTAAACCGGTATTTGGAACAGACAAACCAATCAAAATGAGGGTCATGGCTGTCACATGTTACCGACAACGTCTGCTAGTCATTCTTTACCAGGGGTTGATCCTGTCTGTCATGGAAGACGCATTGGCAATACTCACTCTCAGCAAGACACAATTTCACAGGCTAGAGAAGATACAGAACGAAGCAATGCGCATCATACTTGGATGCACCAAAGACACAGCATGTGGAGCAATGAGATACCTGCTGGACCTTCCAGACATAAATAGTAAAATTGGGCTGCGTAGAACAATTGCCTACCCTAAAATCACTCAAGACCTAACACATCCATTACACAATGAACTACATAACTGCAAAGGCAGCAGACTTAAACGTGGTCAGTCGTGGCTGGGCCGAGCAGAGGAGGTCATACATCGCGCATGTGCCATTCAGGACATCTACCATAGAGAAGAATGGATACCAATACCCATTGAACAGAGACAATCCTTTGTAGTAGTCACCACGATAAACAAACCAAGTCGAGATTCGCTGCCACAATAGTCAACGCAGAAGTCGAAGTGGTAATAAATGACTACACATCGGAGGAATATGCTGTTGTCTTCACTGATGATTCTGTTATTCGGCACAGTCGGAGTGTATGGGCTTTTACGGCCAAAGCGAAAGGAATAGTTATCAAAGAGGCCAGTGGCGCATATCCGACAACAACCAGCAGCATGACTATAGAGGTTATGACGGTAACAAATCCCTGGAGTGGCTACAGACGCATTTATTTACTCACGCATGCTTGCTCAGCGACTCTACGAGCATGATAGAGAAGATGAAGGCCGGTTATATACGAAGGCAGTGGATGTAATTAATACAAAACTCGACAATCCAGATACTTACCTTCATCTTTGTTCCGGGTCACGTTGGGGTGAAGGGCAATGAGAGAGCAGATGCACTGGCGGACAATGTTACGATTGAGAATGGGTCTTCTATGGACAGAAGCGACATCATCAACGCTCTCAAAGAAAACATACGCTCTGAAGATTTCAACGATGAAGATAAAGGGTATTCTCTATCTCGGCTGCGAAAAGTTGTGCATACTGATAAGTACGGCAAGACGGGAAAACCACGAGAGAAAACCAGTAGATACATCAATCAACACAGAACAGGAGTTGTTAGTCTAAACCACAGCCAACACTAGATAACTATAAGTTTATAGTGACTAAACACACTGAGATAATGCTTGGGAGGAGATCGGAGCAATTATGGACATGTTCGATGAAGATGATCCTCAATTGAACAATGTTGTTGTGAACAATGAACAATGTGCTTGCTGTAAACAACAGTCTGCAACATTCATACAGAAATAATGTGGCATTTTTACCTTTGTATAAATTTTATATTGTACATCTTATATTAAATCTAATGTTATATTAAATTGCATACTAATTAACTATTATTGTATAATAATAATTCCTCTCGTACCGTTATACGTTACATAGGGCCTGCAAGTAATTTCTCCATACCGCTCTATCCTGGGCAACTCGCTCAATCTCCTCCATGGACCTGAGACCGATATTTCTTGCCTCTCTCAGCAAAGTTCGTTTCAGAGTCTCTTTAGGTCGACCTCTCTTTCTTGAACCCTTTGCATTCCACTTCAATGCCTGCTTTGATATTCGTTGATAATTTCTCCTCAAGGTGTGTCCAACATATCTCCATCTTCTCTTTCTTATAACAGTTGTCACTAGTGGTTGACCAGACATGTCTCTGATTTCATCACTTCTTCTGAATTCGTTCCATTTTATATTCATTATTTTTCACAGACATCTATTTTCAAATGCATTCAACTTGCTTTCTATAATTTTAGTCATTTTCCAACTCTCGCTGGCATATGTTAAGATTGATACAACATTTGAATTGAACATTCGTAATTTAGTTTTAATATTATATAACTTGCAGTTCCATATTTTATTTAGACTTTTAAAAGCTGATGTTGCTTTGTCAATTCGTATCATAATTTCTTTTTAACATTTCCTGTGCAATCAAAATTGCTACCTAAATAGGCTAAATTGCTCTGTTATTTTTATCATTTTAGATTCCAGTGTGATATCTGCATTACTTGCCATAGGTGTCTTCATTATATTTGTTTTTCATAGATTATCTGCAGTCCAACTTTTGATGCTATAAATGACAAGTTGTCTGTTTTTCTTTGCATATGTTGGTTGTTTCTACTTAACAAGGCAATATCATCTGCAAAATCCAAATCTTCTAGTCTAGAATTTCTACCCAATCGATGCCAGTTTCGCCACTGCAACATTTTCACATCACCCAGTCAATGGCCACTCCAAACAATAGCGGAATTATTGTATAATTGACTTTTTCTTGCTATAATCATATTCAGTTGGGTTTTTTTAATACCTGATCTAGTTTTATTACAAATAGTCAACAATGAATTAACGAGTATTTGCTGCAATAGTATCAAAAGGTAGAAATGCAAGTAACTGAAACCTCACACCACTATAACAAACAATTACTTTTAGCCACGTCGACCTTAAATTTTGACCTCTAACCCCGACCCGTAAGCACGTTTGCATTGGCTAGCTCTGATCACGAGTGATACAACAGTAGTAGATTATACCGTACACAGTGAATCAATAATTAGTTTAACGACACACTGCGAACAAGAGCTGCATGTGTATACATAACTGAACAGCAGTGTCTGTGATTCTTTACTTCAGAAACCAACAGATCAGCATGAGGTAAGATATGTTTTATTTTCAAACAGTTTCAAAGGCAGAAAAGTGTAAATCATTTCTGTGATGATTCAGAACGACAGAGATGTGCTTGTTACGGAGGACGGTGCGGTAAATATAATCACCGTGGCTGTGTTCTCAGCCAATGATAGCAAAGTGTGTTGTGTAAAAAGTCTAACCAGGGTTGCCAATTTGGCCTTTTTAGGGCCAGATTTTAAAAAATGTGGCCCTTTTTGAAAGTGGTTGGTTTCCAACAAAGTTTTTGGCTTTTGGGCCGATTTTAGGCCATTTTACATATGCAGCATATTTTTGGTCTAAAAATGTGTATAATTCTTAAAAGCAAATTGGGTAAATATACTTAATATAGACTTTTTATTGGTTTTGATTGGTATTGTTAAAAGATATGCTTTGTACTAAATATTATGGAAAGTTACATCACATCATTTGCTCTTTTTCCGCCTCCGAGCTATGCACTACAGTCCCGTTATCTGGTTTTTTTTTGTGTGTGGAATTTTTGTAATTTCGCTAGGAATCTTTAACTATGACGACAAAAAATACAAACAATCATATGGCAGTAGTCATAAATAGCAATTGAGAAATACTTTTGTATAAGTCAAAAGCTCTTCTGATGGATCACAAAACGCTTATTGTAAGTTATGCCACTGTACCATCTTGCCTAAAGCTAGTGGCCTCGATGCTCATGAAAAATCTGAAAAACACAGAGGACTCCATCAACAGGACAGAATAAACTTTAAGTGAAGAAGGCTTCTAGTACTTGCCAAAACTGAGCCCTATGATAATTTTAAACCAAGCATCATGGCCTTTATTAGCAGAACTACTATTTATGCACATTGTGGGAGAAAACATCAGTGCAATAGAAAAACAATACAGAAAAATAATTTGTTTTTATTGAAAAGAAATCCTATTTAAGAAAGATGAATTTTTAACCGACAGGGAAACGTGTTGGTTTGGTGTTCAACAGTAGTCAATTAAAGAGCTTGCCACCTTTGCTTTGATTTGTTAGTAATGCTATTATTGAGAGGATGTTCTCTCTTTTATCAATAGTCAAAGCAAAAGCTAGAAATAGAATGCAGCTGCAGCTTCTTGAGGCGATAGTGAGAATAAGAACAGAAATTATCTTATCTAACAAATGATGCAAGGATTCTACTGCGTCCCCTAATATGGTAAAGAACTTATCTACTAATAAAATGTATGGTACTGGTTTCATTGGTGAGGATAGTGGTGTCCTTGACTTGGAGCTCTTCTTATGATATGAGTATGAAATACTGTAGTACTGTTTTTCCTACTGGCTCTTTTTTGCCCATTACGGCCCGTGTTTGGCAGATTTTCTCAATTTTGAGTTTCCAACCCTGGGTCTAACTGCAAAGGATTTACTTCATTACAGCGATTTCTCCCATATGATCAGTCCCCAGTCCCTCTCAGCAGAAATAGCACACCACCCGCGGAGCATTCTGTAAAAAGCACGAGCTCATAGTTCCAGCTATAAACATAGGCTCGTGATCATTTTTAATTGGGTTCAGGCAAAAATTGTCGGTAAAATATTTTTGTGTTAGGTTATATTTTAGTACTAATGTGGAGATTGAGGTCAAGACACAGAAAGTTTATCAATATAAAAGTAGGCTTTCTTTATTTTTCGAACACGTGAGGTTCAGAACACATTGTAACAACCGGTTAAATCGAGGGAGATGAGACAGAGGAAGACAGAGAGAGAAATTTTGGGATATCATGACTTCATTGCACGGAAGGGTGTCAACATCTGAGTTGATAGCAAACACCAGAGTCAGAGATTTGTGGCGATCCATGATAGCCTACAACAGCTGACGCGGCACCTGATAATGATTATGATGATGATATATCTTAGTGTTTACTATTATTTGTCTATTCCAAGAAGTTATCTTTCCTTTACTAGAATGATCTTGATAAAGTAGGTCACACCTCGTCAACTTGTCTAAACGTACATTGTCCTACACAGATGCATATTGATGGAACGGGCGATTATCTTAAACTATTCTATGACTCCATCACCAGATGGAAAGACCAAAAACTAAATAGACTATGTCCTAGTGCAGAGGAGATGGAGATCAAGCATAGTAACAGCCAAAACTTTGCCAAGTACTGACTGAAACTCTGACCACCAGCTACTTGTTGCAGTATTGAAAATCGGACTTAAAAGGCCGCTTAAAGGACCAAGACATATACGAACTGATGCCACCGAAATAACAGAGACTTCGACAAGGTTGAAATCAAGAATAGATTTGAAATACCAATGACAATTCAAGAAGAATTAACAACAGACGAGTTAGCTACGAATACCAAAAATATCTTCATGTCAGCAGCCAGAGAACTAATCCCACAGAAGAAGATATATTAAAAAATGGATAGCAGATAACACACTTGAATTGATACGACTGAGGAGAGAGTTAAAACCAAAAAGTCGAACAACTGACTTAAGATAATCAAGAATACAAAACCCGGCAAGACAAATAAGAAAAAACATAAGAAGAGATAAGAAACAATACTTAATAAACAGCTGTACGAAGATAGAGGAATTACATAAAAAGGGGAACACTAAAGAAATGTTCAGACGAGATCTCTGACTGACAAGTTTAAAACCAAGCTCGAAGATAATCAACGACAAACTGGGCAGCCCCTTGAAGGAAAATGCTGATATACTGCTGGAAAAAATGCTGCAGCGAAATGTATGCGGAAACTAATTTGCTTGACAACGAAGATGACAGCAGCATAGAAGAAATAGAACCAAAGCCAACACTAAGTGAAGTAGAGTGGACCATAAAATCTGAAAGATGGGAAAGCACCTGGATGCGATTAAAAAAACAGCAGATTTAATTAAAGCAGACTACAAAAATATATAATGCACTTTGCAAAAAGATATGGAACAGCGGAATATGGCCAAAGGAATAGAAGAAAACTATATTTATCCCAATATCGAAAAAAGACAATCAAAAGGAGTGCACAAATTATAAAACAGTGTCACTAATCAGCCATGCTAGTAAAATCTTGCTTAAAATCATCATGGGAAGAATCCACAATAAATTGGAAGACGAAATCAACATTGTGCAGGCTGGTTTCAGAAGAGGCAGAGGAACTAGGGAGCATGAGAATCATCATTGAAAAATGTAGAGAGTATAACATAGACCTATTTGCTTGCTTTGTTGACTATTCAAAGGCCTTTGATTGTGTAATACACCACAAGTTATGGAACATAATGTCAGAGATGGGGTCCTCACCTCATATAGTGAATATTGTAAAAATGCTATATAAAGACCAACAAGCAACTGTGAGAATAGAAGAGGGAACGTCAGAGTAGTTTGGCATAGGCCAAGGAGTTAGACAGGGCTAGATTTTGTCACCGTATCTATACAACATATATGCTGAAAACATGAGGAATGTCAGAGAATCTGCAGAAATGGAGAAATACGACGTTCTGCTGATCAGAGGTCATGAATTACCAGAATTAAGATATGCTGACGATACAAGACTATTATCTACATCACAAATTGCTATAGAGAACCCAGAGCACGACAGTATAAATACACTAAACATAAAAGCACAGACCACAGTCTTCAGACTTAGAACGGGACACTGCAGTCTCAGAGCACCCCTCCACAGAATGGTCCTCAGGGACTCGGCAGCCTGCACCTGTGGAGCACCTAAGCAGTCCCTAGAGCACATCCTGTAAGACTGCCTCTGTCTGAGTAGTGTGAGAAGGGGGATCTGGCCAACAGAATTAACCCTACAAGACAAACTATGGGGGACTGGTGAAGACCTCAAACGCACCGCCCTGTTTATGACACTTACTGGAGTAGTCGCATAGCAGAAGTTGATCGCAGAAGAAGAAGAAGAAGAAGGTATAGAGAACTTGATACAGTCACTTAAAAAACCAGCGAAGATCAAAACCTTTATCTCTATACAATGAAAACGAAGATATTTACAACTGATAACACAGAATTGATGGTTAATATATGTGTCAACAAAATAGAAAGAGTCGACAACTTTGAATACCTTGGGGCATTGCTGACAAATGACGAGAATGCTATAAAAGAAATTAAAAGAAGGCTGAGCAATGCTTTGCAAAAATTAAAGAACTAAATAACCTATGCAAGGGAACTGACATAAGAACAAAAATCACGTGTTTAAGAGCCTGCGTTTTCCCCTTGGCAACATATGGTTGTGAGACATGGAACATTCACAAAGCGGCAGAGAAGATCATTAATGCCTTTGAATGCAAATGCTACAGAGGAGTACTTAGAATATCATGAACAGAGAAAACAACAAACGCTTCTGTTCTGCAACATCTTGATATTAAAGAGAGTTGGCTATTACAAGCATAAAAACAAGGAAAATTAAATATTTCTGATACATCAAACGACATGAGTGCCAAGAGAAATTAATTTTGGAAGGAATTGCCTGGAAGAAGAAATAGAGGAAGACCATCTTTTAAGATGATGGGTGCAGGATGTCATTGACGATCTGACAATGACTGCTGCTAATCTCTCTCTATATGTATATATATATATATATATATATATATATATATATATATATATATATATTATAAGTCATCACTATAACTCTCTTCATCCAGTTCTTTACACAGCAACTCAAATAATATGAAGATATAATATCTAATATATAAGAAAATCAATCGTTTATTTATCTTTCTATTGATCAATTAGCAATCCACTACTCAAATAAAGCTATCAATAACATATCTTCCTGAAATAAAGAATGATACATCCTCATAATATGACAAATCTCTATCTTAAAATATAACAGTACATATAATCGTATTAATTGATATAATCTACTTATCACTTCTGCAAAACGTATTTTCTGTCCAGAAATCCGTGAGTATCTCACTACCAACAGTTTCTTGGAATATCTCCCGGAATATCACTCTGCTAATTGTATTTGAATATCTCCCGGAATATCACTCTGCTAATTGTATTTGAATATCTCCCGGAATATCACTCTGCTAACTGTTATTTGGATGTTTCTCAGAATATCACGCAGCTAATTGGTTATTTTGATGTCATCCGGAATATCAAGCTGCTAACTTTACTTGGAAGTTCCTTTAAAATTCACTTTGATAATTGTTTATTTGGATTTCTCTCGCAATATCACTCTGCTAACTTTATTTAGATTTCTCTCTTAATATCACTCTGCTAACTGTATATTTGGAAGTCTCTGAATATCATGCTGCTGTTTATTTGGATGTCTCTGAAAATCACTCTTCTAACTGTTTGTTTGAAAGTCTCTCTGAATATCACTCTGCTGTTCTCTGGAATATCACGCTGCTAACTGGTTATTTGGATGTCGTCCGTAATATCACGCTGCTAACTTTATTTGGAAGTCTTTCTAGAAATCACTTTGCTAACTGTTTATTTGGATGTCTCTCTGAATATCACTCTGCTAACTTTATTTGGATGTCTCTGAATATCACTCATCTAACGGTTTATTTGAACGTCTCTCTGAATATCACTCTGCTAACTGTTTATTTGGATGTCTCTCTGAATATAACTCTGCTAACATGTTATTTGGATGTCGTCCTAAATATCACGCTGCTAACTTTATTTGGAAGTCTTTCTAAAATTCACTTTGCTAACTGTTTATTTGGATGTCTCTCGGAATATCACTCTGCTAACTTTATTTGGATGTCTCTGAATATCACTCATCGAAGGGTTTATTTGGATGTCTCTGAATATCACTCTACCAGCTGTTTATCTGGATGTATCTCTGAATATCACTCTGCTATAGTCTGTCCATTAATTCGTGAGCACGTTTGAAATTGATTTTCTCGAAAACTACCTGTTGGATCTCAGTGATTTTTGCATGCAGCCTTAGAATATCCATGACGCTAAAATAAAGCTAACCAGTAGTCCATAGATGCTACGGATTTTGCACATCGGCGAATTCATTTGATCTTTTATGACAATTGCAAATACGGGGGCTCAAATTTTAGATTTGACAGTAATCCCTAGAATTTGTCCATGTCAATTCTATTCATAGGTGTATCTCCATATTAACTTGATAGGTCAAGTAATTAAGTGTGTTGCCCTTTATGTGCAATCGTGAACTTGGATACAATATGCAACAGTTAGTCCTCCCTTCGGTCACCATTAGACCCCAGGGTGTCTTAACGTCACCACAAATTGTATGATGGTAGACGCATTTGGATATGGAAATGTATACGTTGCTATTTCTTAGTCTGTAATCAAAATATGATTTGTATCATCCCGAATCTGACGATTCCATGAGGTTGATAATTGTTACTGGCTGGACAAATTGTAATCCATCTCGGTGCCAGTACTCGTCTTCCTCTCTTAGCACATGTTAGACACACTTCTTCCAGAACTGCATGTCTATCATTGAGAGGGACTGACGTGTCAGAACTTCAACATCACACATTTTAAACGTCCTGTTCTGTTTGGCAACTTGCCCTTTTACTTTAGCCCAGACAAGCTCTATCGGATTGAAGTGAGCATGATATGGAGGTAGTCGCAAAGACGTGTGGCCGTATTCCGCAATGATTTTGTCAATATGAAACACCTTTGTCTTATTTGTCATCCTCACCAGGTGCAACAACTCGGGTTTCAAATATGTATCATCGAAGCTGACATTTTCCTTAGCAAGCCAAGTCCTAATTTGATCTTTTGTATTTGATGCAGTTGTACTTTGTCTTCCGCTGATACTGCGTTGTGATAGGATGCATTATCCATTACCAAGCATGATGGTCTGTTTAGAATTGGAAGTAGATCTTTCTCCATCCAGTGCCTGAAAATATGTCCATTCATTTCTGTGTGGTAGTCCCTACCGTCGGTACTTTTGATTGGAAAATAAGTCCAGCGTCATGGACAAGACCTTCTTCACTGCTTCCTGCATGTGTTAGTATAATACGCTGGCCTTTGCTGCTTGGTATTTTTCTTTTCTGTTCACCGTCTACTGATTGCCATTCTTTAGCATTGGTGTGGTGAGCATTGACCCAGGATTCGTCCAAATATACAATATCATAGCCTTGCCTCCGCCGCTCACGGATCTGCCTCAGGTATTTACTTCGGACAGCAATTAAATGTGGCTTTTCACAAATAATATTCCTGCCGCCTATAGTTTTTCTGAAGGTGAAGCCGGCGGCTCTTACAATTTTCCATAGAGTACTTTTAGAAATGTCTATGCTGCAATCTGATTGCAGTTTTAATTTCAGTTTCTTGAGAGTAACAAGTTGATTTGTCGCAAACATTTTCAAGAGCTCCGTCTTATGACATCTATGTCAAAGTCGTCAATTGTTCTTTTCCTTCCTTGCTTGACATTAGTGCACTTTGTGTCCTGTTTAATCCATCGGAAAAAGGATTCTCTATTCAGACCAAGCGCCAGTTGCGTTCGTTTCTCAGGTTATGAATATCGCAATATAGATGACCTCTCTTAGATTCCCTACGGAAGTGTTGGTATAGTAAAACTGTAACCTTCTGCATTGTTATAAATGTGCACTTCAGACTCATTATGAATGTGATATCAATGTCAGTTTTGATAAGCCAACAAATATGATACAATAGCTTCATACAAATAGCGAGACACACCTATAACTATACAACGGTATCCCAATTATAACGTCATATGCTTTCCGCTTTCAAAGTCGACTGGGTTAGGTGCACGGGAATTCGTGAAATTGTTGTTTACTCACGATATTTCAATGTTACCATAATGTATTTTTAGAACAACGCGTCTGTGTACCGTAGATCTGTTACTATTGTGTACAATCCGGTGAGGTTGGTTTTAATATAACCTGAAAAAGAAATATTTCAAACTACATCGAATTTTCTTGGAAAAAATATTTCTCTAGCGTCATGGATATTCTAAGGCTGCTTGCAAAAATCACTGAGATCCAACAGGTAGTTTTCGAGAAAATCAATTTCAAACGTGCTCACGAAATAATGGACATAATATAAATGTTTATTTAGATGTTTCTGTGAATATCACTCTATTAAAATTTTGTTGGGGGATATCTTCCGGAATATCACCCTACGTACTGTTTATTTAATGTCTCCCAGGATATCACTCTGCTAACTGTTTATTTGAATGTCTCTATGAATAACACTCTGCTAACTGTTTTTTTTTAATGTCTTCCGGAAAGTCACCCAGACAACTTTTTTTTTATGTCTCTCTGAATATCACTCTGCTAACTTTATTTGGAAGTCTCTCTGCATATCACTCTACTAACTGTTTATTTGAATGTCTCTCTGCATATAACGCTGCTAATTGTTTATTTGAAAGTGTTTCTGAATATCACTCTGCTGTTTTTTTTTTTATGTCTCTCGGAAAATCACTCTGCGGTTTATTTGGATGTCCTCCGGAATATCACTCTGCTAACTATTTATTTGGATGTTTCTCATAATATCACGCTGCTAACTTGTTATTTTCATGTCGTCCGGAATATCAAGCTGCTAACTTTACTTGAAGTCCTCTGAAATTCACTTTGATAATTGTTTATTTGGATTTCTCTCGCAATATTTCTCTGCTAACTTTTATTGGATGTCTCTCTGAAATCACTCTGCTAACTTTATTTGGATGTCTCTCTGAATATCATGCTAACTATGTATTTGGATCTATCTGAAAATCACTCTTCTAGCCGTTTGTTTGAAAGTCTCTCTGAATATCACTCTACTGTTTATGTAGATGTTCTCCGGAATATCACGCTGCTAACTGGTTATTTTGAAGTCTTTCTAAAAATCAACCGTTTATTTGATGTCTCCGGAATATCACTCTGCTAACTTTATTTGGTTGTCTCTGAATATCACTCATCTAAGTGTTTATTTTGATGTCTTTCTGAATATCACTTTGCTTACTGTTTATATGGATGTCTCTCTGAATATCACTAACTGTTTTTTGATGTCCTCCGAATATCACTCTAACTGTTTATTTGAAAGTGTCTCTGAATATCACTCTGCTGTTTATTTGATGTTCCCGGAATATCACTGCTGTCTAGTTGGATGTCCTCGAATATCACTCTGCTAACTATATTTGGATGTCCTCAAATATCTCGATGCTATCTGTTTATTTGGATGTCATCCGGAATAACAAGCTGCTAACTTTATTTAGAAGTCTCTCTGAAAATTCTTGTTAGTTGTTTATTTAATTTCTCTGAATATTACTCTGCTAACATTATTTGGATGTTCTCTGATTATCCTTGTAACTGTTTATTTGATCTCTCTGATATCACTTTGCTAACTGTTTATTTGGATTCTCTCTGATTATCACTGCTAACTGTTTATTTGAAGTCTTTCTGAAAATCACTCTGCTAACTTTTATTTGATATCTCTCTGAATATCAATCTGCTTCTTATTTGGAAGTATCTCTGAATATCTTGATAACTGTTTTTGAATGTCTTTCTGAAATCACTCTGCTAATTGTATATGGATGTCTCTTTGAATATCACTCTGCTAACTGTTTATTTGAAAGTGTCTCTGAATATCATGCTGCTAACTATGTATTTGGATCTATCTGAAAATCACTCTTCTAGCTGTTTGTTTGAAAATCTCTCTGAATATCACTCTACTGTTTATTTAGATGTTCTCCGGAATATCACGCTGCTAACTGGTTATTTTGAAGTCTTTCTAAGAATCACTTTGCTGTTTATTTGGATGTCTCTCGGAATATCACTCTGCTAACTTTATTTGGTTGTCTCTGAATATCACTCATCTAAGTGTTTATTTTGATGTCTTTCTCAATATCACTTTGCTAACTGTTTATATGGATGTCTCTCGGAATATCACTCTGCTAACTTTATTTGGTTGTCTCTGAATATCACTCATCTAAGTGTTTATTTTGATGTCTTTCCGGAAGATCACTCTGCTAACTGTATATTTGGATGTCTCTCTGAATATCACGCTGCTGTTTATTTAGATGTCCTCCAGACTGTGGCTAAGTGGTTAAGCCCTTTGCCTTTTGAGTCGAAAGTTGTGGGTTCGAGTCCGGACCGCGCCATTCTGTTCACGAATGCAGTTTTTTCCAGAGACCCTAGGTTGTTGCTGGGGCTGCAGGGTTTGCGCTTTGTACAATACTCTCAGCAGTTGGCGTACCATTTCTGCGGAGAGGGACCGAGCCGTATGGGTAAAACCCCGGGGCAATGAAGTCAATCCTTCGGCTTTTAAACCATTTTAAATCACGCTGCTAATTTTATTTGGAAGTTTTTCTAAAAATCACTTTGCTAACTGTTTATTTTGATGTTTCTCAGAATATCACTCCTTCTTTATTTGGATGTCTCTGAATATCACTCATCTAAGGGTTTATTTGGATTCTCTGAATATCACTCTGCTAACTCTTTATGTGGATGTCTCTCTGAATATCATGCTGCTAACTGTGTATTTGGATCTCTCTGAAAATCAATCTTCTAAATGTTTTTTAATGTCTCCCGGGAAAATCACTCTGCGGTTTATTTGGATGTCCTCCGGGAAAATCACTCTGCTAACTGTTTTTTTTGATGTTTCTCAGAACATCACGCTGCTAACTGGTTATTTTGATGTCGACCGGAATATCAATCTGCTAACTTTACCTGGAAGTTTCTCTGAAATTCACGTTGCTAATTATTTATTTGGATTTCTCTCGGAATATTACTCTGCTTACTGTATTTGGATGTCTCTCTGAATATCACTTTGTTAACTGCTTATTTGGATGTCTCTCTGAATATCACCCTGCTAACTTTATTTGGAAGTCTTTCTGAAAATCACTCTGCCAACTGTTTATTTGGATGTCTCTGAATATCACTCTGCTAACTGTTTATTTGGATATCATCCGGAAAAAAAACTGCTAACTTTATTTAAGTCTCTCTGAAAATCACTTTGCTAATTGTTTGTTTAAAATTTCTCTCTGAATATTACTCTGCTAACTTTATTTGGATGTCGCTCTGATTATCACTTTGCTAACTGTTTATTTGGATGTCTCTCTGAATATCACTCTGCTAACTGTTTGTTTGGATCACCCCTCTGATTATCACGCGGATAACTGTTTATTTTGATGTCTCTTTGAATATCACGCTGCTAACTGTATATTTGTATTTCTCTCTAAAAATCACTCATCTACGTGTTTATTTGGATGTCTCTCTGAATATCACTCTGCGGTTTATTTGGATATCCTCCGGAATATCACTCTGCTGTTATTTTGGATTTTTCTCAGAATATCACGCTGCTAACTGGTTATTTTGATGTCGTCCGGAATATCACTCTGCTAACTGTTTATTTGGATCTCTCTCTGAATATCACTCTGCTAACTGTTTATTTGGATGTCTCTCTAAATTCACTCTGCTAACTGTACACTTGGATGTCTCTCTGATTATCACGCTGCTAACTGTGTATTTGGATCTCTCTGAAAATCACTCTTCTGTTTGTTTGAAAGTCTCTATGATTATCACTCTGCTAACCTTTTTTGGATGTTCTCCGGAATATCACTCTGCTGTTTATTTTGATGTCCTCCGGAATATCACGCTTCTAACTGGTTATTTGGATGACGTCCGGAATATCACGCTCCTATCATTATTTGGAAGTCTTTCTAAAAATCACTTTGCTAACTGTTTATTTGGATGTCTCTCTGAATATCACTCTGCTAACTGTTTATTTGAAAGTGTCTCTGAATATAACTCTTCAGTTTATTTGAATGTTACCGGAATATCACTCGCTGTTTATTTGGATGTCATCCGGAATAACAAGCTGCTAACTTTATTTAGAAGTCTCTCTGAAAATCTCTTTGTTAGTTGTTTATTTGAATTTCTCTCAGAATATTACTCTGCTAACATTATTTGGATGTCTCTCTGATTATCACTTTGCTAACTGTTTATTTGGATCTCTCTCTGATTATCACTTTGCAAACTGTTTATTTGGATCTCTCTCTGATTATCACGCTGCTAACTGTTTATTTGGAAGTCTTTCTGAAAATCACTCTGCTAACTATTTATTTAGATATCTCTCTGAATATCAATCTGCTATCTTTATTTGGAAGTATCTCTGAATATTACGTTGATAACTGTTTCTTTGAATGTCTTTCTGAAATCACTCTGCTAATTGTATATGGATGTCTCTTTGAATATCACTCTGCTAACTGTTTATTTGAAAGTGTCTCTGAATATCATGCTGCTAACTATGTATTTGGATCTATCTGAAAATCACTCTTCTAGCTGTTTGTTTGAAAATCTCTCTGAATATCACTCTACTGTTTATTTAGATGTTCTCCGGATATCACGCTGCTAACTGGTTATTTTGAAGTCTTTTTAAGAATCACTATTCTGTTTATTTGGATGTCTCTCGGAATATCACTCTGCTAACTTTATTTGGTTGTCTCTGAATATCACTCATCTAACTGTTTATTTAGATGTCTCTGTGCATATCACTCTATTAACTGTTTATTGGGATGTTTTCCGGAATATCGCCCTACTAACTATTTATTTAATGTCTCTCTGGATATCACTCTGCTAACTGTTTATTTGAATGTCTCTCAGAATATCACTCTGCTAACTGTTTATTTGAATGTCTTCCGGAAGATCACTCTGCTAACTGTATATTTAGATGTCTCTCTGAATATCAATCTGCTATCTTTATTTGGAAGTATCTCTGAATATTACGTTGATAACTGTTTCTTTGAATGTCTTTCTGAAATCACTCTGCTAATTGTATATGGATGTCTCTTTGAATATCACTCTGCTAACTGTTTATTTGAAAGTGTCTCTGAATATCATGCTGCTAACTATGTATTTGGATCTATCTGAAAATCACTCTTCTAGCTGTTTGTTTGAAAGTCTCTCTGAATATCACTCTACTGTTTATTTAGATGTTCTCCGGAATATCACGCTGCTAACTGGTTATTTGAATGTCTCTATGAATAACACTCTGCTAACTGTTTTTTAATGTCTTCCGGAAAGTCACCCAGACAACTGTTTTTTTTTATGTCTCTCTGAATATCACTCTGCTAACTTTATTTGGAAGTCTCTCTGCATATCACTCTACTAACTGTTTATTTGAATGTCTCTCTGCATATCACGCTGCTAACTGTTTATTTGAAAGTGTTTCTGAATATCACTCTGCTGTTTTTTTTTTTATGTCTCTCGGAAAATCACTCTGCGGTTTATTTGGATGTCCTCCGGAATATCACTCTGCTAACTATTTATTTGGATGTTTCTCAGAATATCACGCTGCTAACTTGTTATTTTCATGTCGTCCGGAATATCAAGCTGCTAACTTTGCTTGGAAGTCCTCTGAAATTCACTTTGATAATTGTTTATTTGGTTTCTCTCGCAATATTTCTCTGCTAACTTTATTTGGATGCCTCTCTTAATATCACTCTGATAACTGATTATTTAAATGTCTCTCTGAAATCACTCTGCTAACTTTATTTGGATGTATCTCTGAATATCATGCTAACTATGTATTTGGATCTATCTGAAAATCACTCTTCTAGCTGTTTGTTTGAAAGTCTCTCTGAATATCACTCTACTGTTTATTTAGATGTTCTCCGGAATATCACGCTGCTAACTGGTTATTTTGAAGTCTTTCTAAGAATCACTTTGCTGTTTATTTGGATGTCTCTCGGAATATCACTCTGCTAACTTTATTTGGTTGTCTCTGAATATCACTCATCTAAGTGTTTATTTTGATGTCTTTCTCAATATCACTTTGCTAACTGTTTATATGGATGTCTCTCGGAATATCACTCTGCTAACTTTATTTGGTTGTCTCTGAATATCACTCATCTAAGTGTTTATTTTGATGTCTTTCCGGAAGATCACTCTGCTAACTGTATATTTGGATGTCTCTCTGAATATCACGCTGCTGTTTATTTAGATGTCCTCCAGACTGTGGCTAAGTGGTTAAGCCCTTTGCCTTTTGAGTCGAAAGTTGTGGGTTCGAGTCCGGACCGCGCCATTCTGTTCACGAATGCAGTTTTTCCAGAGACCCTAGGATTGTTGCTGGGGCTCGGAGTTCGCGCTTTGTGCAATACTCTCAGCAGTTGGCGTACCATTTCTGCGGAGAGGGACCGAGCCGTATGGGGTAAAACCCAGTGCAATGAAGTCAATCCTTCGGCTTTTAAACCATTTTAAATCACGCTGCTAATTTTATTTGGAAGTTTTTCTAAAAATCACTTTGCTAACTGTTTATTTTGATGTTTCTCAGAATATCACTCCGCTAACTTTATTTGGATGTCTCTGAATATCACTCATCTAAGGGTTTATTTGGATTCTCTGAATATCACTCTGCTAACTCTTTATGTGGATGTCTCTCTGAATATCATGCTGCTAACTGTGTATTTGGATCTCTCTGAAAATCAATCTTCTAAATGTTTTTTTAATGTCTCCCGGAATATCACTCTGCGGTTTATTTGGATGTCCTCGGAATATCATCTGCTAACTGTTTTTTGATGTTTCTCAGAACATCACGCTGCTAACTGGTTATTTTGATGTCGACCGGAATATCAATCTCTACTTTACCTGGAAGTTTCTCTGAAATTCACGTTGCTAATTATTTATTTGGATTTCTCTCGGAATATTACTCTGCTTACTGTATTTGGATGTCTCTCTGAATATCACTTTGTTAACTGCTTATTTGGATGTCTCTCTGAATATCACCCTGCTAACTTTATTTGGAAGTCTTTCTGAAAATCACTCTGCCAACTGTTTATTTGGATGTCTCTGAATATCACTCTGCTAACTGTTTATTTGGATATCATCCGAAACAACTGCTAACTTTATTTAGAAGTCTCTCTGAAAATCACTTTGCTAATTGTTTGTTTAAAATTTCTCTCTGAATATTACTCTGCTAACTTTATTTGGATGTCGCTCTGATTATCACTTTGCTAACTGTTTATTTGGATGTCTCTCTGAATATCACTCTGCTAACTGTTTGTTTGGATCACTCTCTGATTATCACGCGGATAACTGTTTATTTTGATGTCTCTTTGAATATCACGCTGCTAACTGTATATTTGTATTTCTCTCTAAAAATCACTCATCTACGTGTTTATTTGGATGTCTCTCTGAATATCACTCTGCGGTTTATTTGGATATCCTCCGGAATATCACTCTGCTGTTATTTTGGATTTTTCTCAGAATATCACGCTGCTAACTGGTTATTTTGATGTCGTCCGGAATATCACTCTGCTAACTGTTTATTTGGATCTCTCTCTGAATATCACTCTGCTAACTGTTTATTTGGATGTCTCTCTAAATTCACTCTGCTAACTGTACACTTGGATGTCTCTCTGATTATCACGCTGCTAACTGTGTATTTGGATCTCTCTGAAAATCACTCTTCTGTTTGTTTGAAAGTCTCTATGATTATCACTCTGCTAACCTTTTTTGGATGTTCTCCGGAATATCACTCTGCGTTATTTGATGTCCTCCGGAATATCACGCTTCTAACTGGTTATTTGGATGACGTCCGGAATATCACGCTCCTATCATTATTTGGAAGTCTTTCTAAAAATCACTTTGCTAACTGTTTATTTGGATGTCTCTCTGAATATCACTCTGCTAACTGTTTATTTAGAAGTGTCTCTGAATATAACTCTTCAGTTTATTTGAATGTTACCCGGAATATCACTCCGCTGTTTATTTGGATGTCATCCGGAATAACAAGCTGCTAACTTTATTTAGAAGTCTCTCTGAAAATCTCTTTGCTTATTGTTATTTGAATTTCTCTAGAATATTACTCTGCTAACATTATTTGGATGTCTCTCTGATTATCACTTTGCTAACTGTTTATTTGGATCTCTCTCTGATTATCACTTTGCAAACTGTTTATTTGGATCTCTCTCTGATTATCACGCTGCTAACTGTTTATTTGGAAGTCTTTCTGAAATCACTCTAACTCATTTATTTAGATATCTCTCGAATATCAATCTGCTATCTTTATTTGGAAGTATCTCTGAATATTACGTTGATAACTGTTTCTTTGAATGTCTTTCTGAAATCACTCTGCTAATTGTATATGGATGTCTCTTTGAATATCACTCTGCTAACTGTTTATTTGAAAGTGTCTCTGAATATCATGCTGCTAACTATGTATTTGGATCTATCTGAAAATCACTCTTCTAGCTGTTTGTTTGAAAGTCTCTCTGAATATCACTCTACTGTTTATTTAGATGTTCTCCGAATATCACCTGCTAACTGGTTATTTGAATGTCTCTATGAATAACACTCTGCTAACTGTTTTTTAATGTCTTCCGGAAAGTCACCCAGACAACTGTTTTTTTTTATGTCTGTCCCGAATATCACTCTGCTAACTTTATTTGGAAGTCTCTCTGCATATCACTCTACTAACTGTTTATTTGAATGTCTCTCTGCATATCACGCTGCTAACTGTTTATTTGAAAGTGTTTCTGAATATCACCTGCTGCTGTTTTTATGTCTCTCGAAAAACACTCTGCGGTTTATTTGGATGTCCTCCGGAATATCACTCTGCTAACTATTTATTTGGATGTTTCTCAGAATATCACGCTGCTAAATTGTTTTTTTCATGTCTCCGGAATATCAAGCTGCTAACTTTCTGGAAGTCCCTCTGAAATTCAATTTGATAATTGTTTATTTGGATTTCTCTCAATATTCTCTGCTAACTTTATTTGGATGCCTCTCTTAATATCACTCTGATAACTGATTATTTAAATGTCTCTCTGAAATCACTCTGCTAACTTTATTTGGATGTATCTCTGAATATCATCCTTTAAATATGTATTTGGATCTATCTGAAAATCACTCTTCTAGCTGTTTGTTTGAAAGTCTCTCTGAATATCACTCTACTGTTTATTTAGATGTTCTAATATCACTGTAACTGGTTATTTTGAAGTCTTTCGAATCACTTTGCTGTTTATTTGTGTCTCTGAATATCACTCTGCTACTTTATTTGGTTGTCTCTGAATATCACTCATCTAAGTGTTTATTTTGATGTCTTTCTCAATATCACTTTCTAACTGTTTATGGATGTCTCTCGGATATCACTCTGCCTTTTTTGGTTGTCTCTAATATCACTCATCTAAGTGTTTATTTTGATGTCTTTCCGGAAGATCACTCTGCTAACTGTATATTTGGATGTCTCTCTGAATATCACGCTGCTGTTTATTTAGATGTCCTCCAGACTGTGGCTAAGTGGTTAAGCCCTTTGCCTTTTGAGTCGAAGTTGTGGGTTCGAGTCGGACCGCGCCATTCTGTTCACGAATGCAGTTTTTTCCAGAGACCCATAGGATTGTTGCTGGGGCTACAGGAGTTCGCGCTTGTGCAATACTCTCAGCAGTTGGCGTACCATTTCTGCGGAGAGGGACGAGCCGTATGGGGTAAAACCCGGTGCAATGAAGTCAATCCTTCGGCTTTTAAACCATTTTAAATCACGCTGCTAATTTTATTTGGAAGTTTTTCTAAAAATCACTTTGCTAACTGTTTATTTTGATGTTTCTCAGAATATCACTCCGCTAACTTTATTTGGATGTCTCTGAATATCACTCATCTAAGGGTTTATTTGGATTCTCTGAATATCACTCTGCTAACTCTTTATGTGGATGTCTCTCTGAATATCATGCTGCTAACTGTGTATTTGGATCTCTCTGAAAATCAATCTTCTAAATGTTTTTTTAATGTCTCCCGGAATATCACTCTGCGGTTTATTTGGATGTCCTCCGGAATATCACTCTGCTAACTGTTTTTTTTTTGATGTTTCTCAGAACATCACGCTGCTAACTGGTTATTTTGATGTCGACCGGAATATCAATCTGCTAACTTTACCTGGAAGTTTCTCTGAAATTCACGTTGCTAATTATTTATTTGGATTTCTCTCGGAATATTACTCTGCTTACTGTATTTGGATGTCTCTCTGAATATCACTTTGTTAACTGCTTATTTGGATGTCTCTCTGAATATCACCCTGCTAACTTTATTTGGAAGTCTTTCTGAAAATCACTCTGCCAACTGTTTATTTGGATGTCTCTGAATATCACTCTGCTAACTGTTTATTTGGATATCATCCGGAAAAACAAGCTGCTAACTTTATTTAGAAGTCTCTCTGAAAATCACTTTGCTAATTGTTTGTTTAAAATTTCTCTCTGAATATTACTCTGCTAACTTTATTTGGATGTCGCTCTGATTATCACTTTGCTAACTGTTTATTTGGATGTCTCTCTGAATATCACTCTGCTAACTGTTTGTTTGGATCACTCTCTGATTATCACGCGGATAACTGTTTATTTTGATGTCTCTTTGAATATCACGCTGCTAACTGTATATTTGTATTTCTCTCTAAAAATCACTCATCTACGTGTTTATTTGGATGTCTCTCTGAATATCACTCTGCGGTTTATTTGGATATCCTCCGGAATATCACTCTGCTGTTATTTTGGATTTTCTCGAATATCACGCTGCTAACTGGTTATTTTGATGTCGTCCGGAATATCACTCTGCTAACTGTTTATTTGGATCTCTCTCTGAATATCACTCTGCTAACTGTTTATTTGGATGTCTCTCTAAATTCACTCTGCTAACTGTACACTTGGATGTCTCTCTGATTATCACGCTGCTAACTGTGTATTTGGATCTCTCTGAAAATCACTCTTCTGTTTGTTTGAAAGTCTCTATGATTATCACTCTGCTAACCTTTTTTGGATGTTCTCCGGAATATCACTCTGCTGTTTATTTTGATGTCCTCCGGAATATCACGCTTCTAACAGGTTATTTGGATGACGTCCGGAATATCACGCTCCTATCATTATTTGGAAGTCTTTCTAAAAATCACTTTGCTAACTGTTTATTTGGATGTCTCTCTGAATATCACTCTGCTAACTGTTTATTTGAAAGTGTCTCTGAATATAACTCTTCAGTTTATTTGAATGTTACCTGGAATATCACTCGCTGTTTATTTGGATGTCCTCCGAAAATCACTGCTAACTGTTTTTTTTTGATGTCTCTCTGAATATCTAGCTATCTGTTTATTTGGATATCATCCGAAATAACACTGCTAACATTATTTGAAGTCTCTCTGAAAATCACTTTGCTAATTGTTTTTGGATTCTTCGGAATATTACCTCAACTTTATTTGGATGTTGCTCTGATTATCACTTGCTAACTGTTTATTTGGATGTCTCTCTGAATATCACTCTGCTAACTTTTGATATCTCCAGCATATCTCGCTGCTAACTGGTTATTTTGATGTCGTCCGGAATATCACTCTACCAACTGTTTATTTGGATCTCTCTCTGAATATCACTATGCTAACTGTTTATTTGGATTTCTCTCTGAATATCACTCTGCTAACTTTATATGGATGTCTCTCTGAATATCATTCTGCTAACTGTTTATTTGAAAGTGTCTCTGAATATCACTGCTACTTTATTTGAATGTACTCGGAATATCACTCTGCTGTTTATTTGGATGTCCTCGAATATCACTCTGCTAACTGTATATATGGATGTCTCTCAAAATATTTCATGCTACTGTTTTTTGATGTCATCGAATAAAGCTGCTATTTATTTAGAAGTCTCTGAAATCTCTTTGTTAGTTGTTTATTTGAATTCTCTGAATATTACTCTGCTAACATTATTTGGATGTCTCCTGAATATCACTTGCTAACTGTTTGTTTGGATTCTCTCTGATTATCACTCTATAACTGTTTATTTGGAAGTCTTTCTGAAATCCTCTGCTAACTATTTATTTAGATGTCTCTGTCATATCACTCTCTTAACTGTTTATTGGGATGTCTCCAGATATCACTCTGCTAACTGTTTATTCTGATGTCTCTCTGAATTCACTCTGCTAACTGTACACTTGGATGTCTCTCTGAATATCATGCTGCTAACTTGTATTTGAAGATCTCTGAATATCAGTGCTAACTGTGATTTGATGTCTTCTAAATCACATCTAAGTGTTTATTTGGATGTCTCTAATATCACGCTCTAATGTTTATCTGAATGTCTCTGTAATATACTCATTAACTGTCATGGGTGTCTTCGAATATCATCTCTTACTATTTATTTGAATGTCTCCGTGATATCACTCTCTACTGTTATTTTGAATGTCTTCTGATTATCACTCTACCAATGTTTATTTGGATATCTTTCTAACTTTGGATGTCTCACTGTCTATCACTCTGTGTTTATTTGAATGTCTGTCTAAATATCACTCTGCTGTTTATTTGAATGTCTTCCGAAGCTCACTTGCAACTGTTTATTTGAATGTCTCTCTGAATATCACTCTGCTAACTTTATTTGGAAGTCTCTCTGAATATCACTCTGCTAACTGTTTATTTGGATGTTTCTCTGAATATCCTTGAACTGTTTATTTGAAAGTGTCTCTGAATATCACTCTGCTGTTTATTTGAATGTCTCCCGGATTATCACTTTCCTGTTTATTTTGATGTCTTCCGGTATATCACCCGCTAACTTTATTTTAATTCTCTCGATCCAGCTGTAACTATCTCTAATAGAGATGAACTAAACTGTCAGGGATATCGTGTTGATTATCAGGATAGCTTGTCATATCTGTTCAAGTCTTCTCTGTATTTAACTCTAAGTTCCCTGTTCTATCTGTTATTTCGATGAGAATACTCAACAAACTCGTCCTTTAGTCTAGTACATGGAGTAATTATTATCGACTTGCAAAAATTCTTTATCGCACTTTCCTAACTTTTACACTATGTTGAACACTTAAACCTCTCATTTAAGTTCCGTCCGCTCCTAAAGACTCGTTGCCACTGTTTTAGATCTCTTAATCGGGAGTCTGGTCAATCCCTCATCTCTTCTGTGACTGTATTCACTTCTAATCTGCTATAATAATTTCAAATCTCCAATAGTTCTATCATCTACGTGAAGTTCTCCGGTTCTCTTCTGAGTTATTTTACGAGTGTCCGGACAGAGGCACTTTCTCTCACTCTCTCTGAGGTCTGCAACCCTTTGTGTCTGTTTCTGTCTCTCTGTGTCGTCTCTATCTGCTTCCGGACAAAGACACTATCTCTCGGTGTGTTCCTGGTTCTCTTATTCCTGGTTCTCTATCTTCCTCTCTATATCTTCGGACTGAGGCACTATCTCTCTCCCCTCTCTCTCTCTATCGTTCTGTCTCTCTCTCTCTCTGAGATCTACAACCCTCTCTGTCCGTTTCTGTATGTGTGTGGGTCCTGTGTAAGTCCACCATCTATACATATGGGTGACTATTCTATTACTTTTGAATTACAAACTTTGTTCTCACAACTGGAATTTCCCACATCGGTTACTATCTTGGAAAAGACTCATTTTCTTCGGCTAACGACATTTTTCGGTCACTATAATTGACATCTACGCCCACTCTATCCCCACTTTCTCAATATGTCGCTAAACATGGAAAACATTACCTTATTCCATTCTACTGTAATCCATAACTCCAAGCAATCTTTTACCAACACTATTTTGGTTTCCCACGCAACCAATATTTTGCATGTTTCTTTATAAGTCCTTCCTAAGTCCCCTTTGCTAATTACACAAACTACACAATGCTTGAGGTATTCTAAAAAAAGACACCTGCCTAAAATCCCACTGCTCAGTGAGAATTCCGTTACTCTTGTAGCCAAAATAATAGCCCACAACTTGTATCGGAGTTAAATCTCTTGACATTTCTTCTTGATGCAGCTACATTCCGAACCAATTTTCACTTCTGGTATGCTTTCTGGGGTAGAATTATAATATGCATGGAGCAAAATGAACGACACGCAAAAACTAAGTAACAGTACTCTGCCAAATACTGTTACACAGTGTATCTACTTTTGCCGATGCAAACATACGCATTACCTATGACGAACAGGACAGGAGTCTGCACTCTAACAGCATGTACTTATATAGTGTCATAATTCCACCTTGACAGGTCTACTTCAGATGTCTCCATGTTATTCCTAACTAGAATTGCCTGTCCAAGATGCCACCTGTTGTAAAGGTTATGAAAGTTGGCAGTGCGGACTGTTCCTTCCCCCAGATTGGTTTCTTGCAGGGATAATGTTTGCACCATGCAGGAGTTTATCAAAGATCCGTCGTCTCTGCTTCACACTGGCATAATTCCAGTACATAATAAGTACATTTTTCGACTCAGTCGCTCACACTTCATCAAATTTTTCCTGGGAGCCGCTCGTTTCCCACTTATAACCTCCTATCTTGTTATTAGCCGTGTCCCTGGCACATCAGTGAAGTATCTAGCTTCGACTCAGTCGCTTACACTTCATTATACGAGGGTCTCTGTGGCTAACTGGTTAAGCCCTTGCCTTGCGAGTCGAAGTTCGTGGGTTCGAATCCGGACCGCGCCGTTCTGATCACTGGTGCATTTTTTCCAGAGACCCCAAGGATTTTTTCCGGAGCTATAAAGTTCGTGTTTTGTGCAATGTTCTAGGCAAATGGCGTGCCATTTCTGCGGAGAGGGACCTAGCCATATGGGGTAAAACCCGATGTAATTATAATTGTTATCCTTCGGCTTAAAAACCCTTTAAAACTTCATCATATTTTTTATGGCAGCCGCTCTTTTCCATCTTATAACCTCCTACCTTGTTGTTAGCTGTGTCCCTGGCAAATCTGGGTAGTACCTAGCGTCAATGTAAAAATATCTTCACCATCTACAAAATTACATTGGGACCATCGCCGGTGCTACGGAGTTCGTGCACTGCAGCTGAGATCTTCGTGTATAAGAAAGAGATCGGAACAGACATGGTTACTCACCGAAGTGCAATGATGATGGTCCAATCAATCAATCAATCAATCTGGGCGCGAAACGCTGTCGATTAAACCGCGAAGTATCCCCGTCTACACGCACTATTTCCGCGTACACGCACGATCTCCATTGGAAGTCTGAGAATCCATTTCTACACCTCTTCTTATCCTGACGCTGGGAAGCAAAACAGCACAAGAAAAAAGAAGAAAAGTGATAGATATTCGAGTAACGAGTAGTTGCTATTCGCACTTTCCTTGTTTCTCATAGAGAGCTTCAGACACATTTCCGGCATGTTTCGTTATTATTTAACGATCAGATAAGCCGAATTTATATGACACGCCCACGAGCTCTTTGAGCACGTTATTTCATTCCAGTGAGTGGAGCAGTACATAAACAGTTGGATTGAAAGAGTGGATTGAGAAAACAAGAGTTGTACTAATATATTTTTATTGATTCGTTCACTCTAACACAAACATACGCGTAGCATATGTACTATTTTGAAATAGAATATTTCAGATATGGTTAGATCATAGGGGTAGTTACCCTCAATTTTTCTTGATATCCTCACTGCACTCTGTTGTAAAACCCATTCTAACTGAATATTTAAGCTGATTAAGTCCAGATTAATCACTGCACGTCAATAGCAAATGATTAGGAATTGCTAGAGATGTAGCCATAGTTACAAGAAATTTACACCAGCTTTCAATAATGGGATTTGGAAATTTCCTTTAATGAACAACATAATTTAGATTTACATAGTTAAGAAGCTGCTTCTTGTTTATATCTTATTTAGTTAATTATAAAATATTACATTTATGAATGCACATTTTCGCTCACACAATCATTGTTTATCTCACCGTAACCGCGCATATACTCAACTGTATTTAAATTATTTAAACAACACCATAACTTATTAAGTGCATTATTGAATTATTTAAGTTACATAACTTGCAGCAATGTTCTCTACTTTTAGGAAGCACTGTGCTACGGAAGCATTGTTACTATAAAGGAAGATATTCCTGAAATACTCGTATATATGTGAACAGTGGTTACCTTATTATTGTTCAAGTACCGAAATGACTATTGTCGATTATCATGTTTCGTCACAGTTTCATAATACTAGTTATGGTACTATTCACTAGTTCTAATGGGCGCTTCGATTTTAAAACGTCGTTTATTCTGTATGAGGCAGGCTCTTATCCGCAGTAACCCGCATTTATGCCTTGGTTTGGACGATTGCATGACGGGAGCGTAGTGACAGAAGGCCAAGCATATATCTCATCTTCACAATTGGGATATCTCTAGAGCAGCCCGGGACTATACGCATACCTTTCATTCAGAACCCGTTCGAGTCGTTCACATTGTGATCTTGATATCGTAAGAATTCCAAGTCCGTAATCTACCACTGGCATAACCAGTCGATCGAACAAAAGGGCAAGTAGTCTCTGCTCAAGGTGTGCAGCTATCGTAACTTTGAAAGCCGCAAGACCACGCTTGCACCGTTGTATCGTCTGTTCAATATGGTGTTTGAAAGATAGACTACGATTAGACTGCGATAGACTACGTGTGGCTCGGTGGTATGTTCATCAAAGATTACACGGGGTAGGTCAGCCTTGACTATGTGATTATTCAACGAGCACCACAACATACACGCTTTTTCAGGATTGACCTGAGAGCGAGACTCTCTACACCAACCCGAGATGGTATGCAATGTTTTCTGAATGTCGTCAACCATCTCTCGTCTATCTGACCCAGTCCTATATATTAAGATATCATCTGCAAATGTCAATGTCCGACCCAATCCGGTTGGCTGAATTTTAGCTACATTTGCTGTGTAAATATTAAACAACACGGGTGATAGAGGAGAACCTGAGGTACTCCGGGTATATATGTGCAGGATCCAATGTCCATGTTTCTAAACGTAGTGCAACGGTTCTCTCCATTAAAGAAGCAGCTATCCAGTTCACCAGCCAAGGATTAACTTCACATTTAATCAAAGAGCGCACCATTATTGAAAAATTCACCTTGTTATAAGCAAACTCCAAGTCGATGGCCACAGCAACAGTCTTTTGCTTGGATTGGAAGCCTTCATAAACATCATATGCAAACGTGCCAATTTGTCCCATGTCCCTTTCATTGGCCGGTAGCTACCCAAATTACGGGGTGAAAGGGTTAAACACTTGCTTCGCAATGGAAAGAAATTAGATATACTTCCGGACTCAGACATGATCACCCCTCCGACACTACACGCTTTAGAGTCACACTTTTACTTTTTCAGCAAATTGTAATGTGTTTGTCTAGATGTCAATAGTGTGTTCACATTATGAGAACAAGGAACACAAGACATGCTCTGAGAAAGCTCTGCACTTAGTTGATTTTAACAAAACACTTGCAGACAAATGCTCTTTTTCCTTGGATTATGTTGGTCTTTATTTTTGACTCCCAAATAGTGATGTGCGAATAATAACTATTCGTTACTTTAATACTAGGTACTGTCTGGATCCTTTAGTAAGACTTACTTTTCCAAAATTCTTCGCCAAGTAGATTTTGGTCTACCCTCAACTCTTTCACAGTGAGTTTTAATCAAATGCACATCTGGTTATGTTGATTGGTTGTTTCCTGATGGTGTATGAAATATACCGCTTCTATTATATTCTTTACAATTCTGTATTTGTTATCACTTCTAGTCATCTGACAGAGACAATGAAAACTACAATGAAGGTGACGTTGTAATTTACACGGAGGGATTGGTAGTTGATCACGAAATGTCAGCATGGGCATTCTCTGCAAGCTCATACGGTATAATTGTCAAGGAAGCAAGAGGTGCATTTTGTATAACAACATGTAGCATGAAAATAGAAGTACTATCGGGTGGCTAAAGTACTACACTGGTTAGAGTCACAAAACTACACTCATGCGTGCATTCTGAGTGACTCATTGAGTATGATCCGAAAGGTGGAGGCTGTTTCAGTGCGCAGTCAATGGACTGAATCACTACAGGCGTCAACGATTCACAGAATTACACTTATCTTCGTTCCAGGACACATGGGAGTCGTTGGCAGTGAGAGAATACACATGCTGAATGGCTCTGCCGCCATATTAGTGGCCATCCATTCGATAGAGCTGTCATTCAGAACGCTCTCATATTGTGTGGTCTCATAGAGGTTTTTCATTTAAACCAATCCACATTAACTTCTATATTGCTAGAGCTGGGATTGAAGATTGGAGTAGCAAGAAAAGAACAGCACAACAGGTATATAATCAAAATCGAACTGGTACGTTCAGTCGCTGAACGCTGTTAGAGATATTGCAAAGGAGATCTGAGCACATATGGACATGTCCGGAGTGCAATGAAGATATTCCAAACTGAAACTAAATCTCAACATTTACATTTGTGTTCCTCTATCTTTGCTAAAGTTGCTTCCCAAATATGTAAAAATGTTGTCACTTTTTTCAATTATTCGGTTATCACTTAATTTTATTGTCATAAGGCTATTAAGTAGTTCTGCAGAACCTTGGAAGGGAGTGGACCACAATGCCTGTAGATTCAAGCACCACCATTTTGGTCTATATCGCACATGACAGAAGATGCAGAGAACAAATTCATGCTTCGGTTGATTCTAAGATCAAAACACAAATATATGAAAACACAAAACGATGGTACTGCTGTAATGTTTACGAACAGCTTATTCGTTCAGGGGCTGTGAAGTGTTTGGATCTCCACTACAAGTTTTAGAGACATACTATTAAAGAGGCAAGTGGTGCTTTTTTCTGTAACAACCATTGGCCTCACAATGGAAACAATTGTGATAACCAGGGCGTCGAGCTAGTTTGGCACAAAGGAGTACAAACATGCATGCATTTCAAGTGACTCAATGAATATGCTGAAAATTAAAAATCTAATGTCGAATGAAGGACTCGGCACACTTACCACATCACAAAAAATCCATGTAAAAAAACATTTTTATACCTGGTCATGTTGGCATGAAGAACAATGAGTGAGCAGATCAGCGTGTTGACATATCAATGATTGATGAGAAACAGGTAATGGACACGTCAGACATCATCAATGGTTCTTTTAAAAATCAGATCGAATTGATGATTTTTTACGTAAAGGAATGAACCTGCATCGTTACCCACAGTGAAGTATATGAGACTGAAACCAGGAACATCCAGACATAAACCTTTGCTAAAGGTGCAAGACGTTTGATTAATCAACCCAGAACTGGAGTGATCAGTCACCTTACGCTGATGGAAATGTTGAGAAGGAGATCTGAGCACCTATAGACCTGTCTGGAGTGCAATGATGATGATCCTTAGTTATCACTAATGGGTCATTCTGTTTATTGCTTAACCTCATTTGTTTTGTTTTCTTCACATTTACCTTTAGTACTATTATTGCTGTTTCTACTGCTAGCATGTTTTTTCCGGCATCTCCTGTTTATGTGTTATCTGTAAACTTGAGATCTTCCAGATGTTTTTTTAACTGTCCACTGTAATTCTTTTTTTTGCACCTACTATTGTATATTTCTCATCCGGTCTGTAACCATTAGAAATATTTTTGGGGACAGTAGACATCCATACCCGGTGCCAAAGTGCTGGTTAAATGCCCACTGTTCTTTTGTACATGTAAATGGCAATTTTAAAAATATATGATTCCTTACAACCTTTTTTTTAAAGTTGTAATTTTTGGGGTATTTGAAAATGTATTTTCTGAAATTCATTTTAGATTGCACGGGTACCTGAAGATTATAACTTTTAGGTAAAACATTTTAATTACGTAGTCTCTAAGTATCAGTAGCTTTCTTCATATTGGTTGCTTGCTTTGTTTCAAGTAGAATATTAGTGTAAGTTACTTCCCATATGCTTGATCTGAGTTACCAGCCAGAAACCAGACTGATATCCGCTACTATTGTAACTTCATATTTTTTCTTCTAGGGGTACATGCAGAAGAAGTTGTATTTCTTTCGGTTTCACAAAAAAAAAACCAGTTCATATATTTCGTGAATTTGTGGTCATTATATTTATATATAGTTTGCACCTGTTTACTCTATCAAATGCCTTTTCTTGGTCTATAAATATAAGCTGTTTACTTTGATTGTATTCAATTGTTTGTTCGCAGATCTGTCTTAGTGTAAATATTGCGTCTGTGCAGCTCTTACCCTCCTAAACCCAAACTGGCTATTGCTTAACTGGGGCTCTAATATATGTCTTGCTCTTCGCTCCAATATTTTTGCAAACATTTTTCCTATTTGGCTCAAAAGAGAGATACCCTTGTATGTTTCACATTCTCTTTTGTCTCCTTTGTTCTTCCATATTGGGACTATAATAGCTCTCTGCCAGTCATCTGGAACCTCTTGTGCCTCCCAGGCTATGTTAAAAATTCTGGTCAGCCATGTTATTGCTGTTGTCTTACACCCAAGTAACATTTCTGTTGTTATACCATCTATCCCTGCTGCCTTCCTTCTTTTGCTTTGATTTAGTGCCATTTCAACTTCGGATTCTAAGATATTCAATTGTTGGTATTTTCCATGTTTCAATTGAAATGTTTCTGTACCTTGTGTTTCGCAGTTTAACAGTTCCGTAAAATATTCTTTCCATCTGTCTTTAATATCTTTGCTGTTGGTAAGAGGTTTCCTAGACTTGTTATTTATAATGGTGACTGGATTGAATTGTTCTTCTCTTAGCCTCATTGCCTTAATGCTTCTGTAAAATTTTCTTGGTGCCTTAGTGCATAGTTCAGCTAAATGTTCTCCATATTTTGCCCAAGATTCTGATTTTGATGACTTTACTTTATTTTTACTATACATTCTTGCTGTTCTGTATTTGGTGTAGTCTTCATCTAATTTTGACTTTTGCCACCTGTGAAAACACTTTTTCTTTTCTTGTATAGACCTTTTAACTGCTGCATTCCACCATGCTGTGTGTTTTCTGTGCTTATTTAACTTTTTAAGTCCACAATTTTCTTTCACTATTTCCATGATATTTGTTTTGAAGGTTTGCCATTCTTTAGTTATGTTGCTTACTCCTTCTAGGGTGTTAAAGGCTGATGTAACTGCTCCTTCAATTTGATTCCTAATTTCATTATTATTTAACTTTTCAATATCTATTATTTCAATTTGTTGAGTTGTACTCCTGTCTTGTTTTCTAATTGGTTTTTGTAGAAATAGTACCACTGGTCTATGATCAGAGTCTAATATTGCATTTGGGATGGCTCTAGCGTTTTGTATTCTCCATCTACTATGGAAGATCCTTGAAGAATATGGCGTCCAAGGACAACTATTAGGTAACATCATGGCCTTATATCAAGATAGCCAGAGTACAGTAAGAACTACAGAAGGAATGACCGACTGGTTCTCCATTACATCAGGTGTTAGACAAGGTTGTGTCCTTTCACCACTACTCTTTATCGCATATATGGATAAAATAACTCAAGAGTCGAATTCAGATAATGATGAAATAAATGAACTACTTTTTCAGATGATCAGTGCCTGATACATCAAAATGAACAAGATCTACAACATCATATTGACACTTTGAACAATAATTGTGTGAAACATGACATGAAAATCAACAACACTAAAACAGAAATAATGAATATGGGAAGAAAACATAATAATCTAGACATCCATGTCAATGGCACTAAAATAAACCAAGTGAAAGAATTCAAATACTTAGGAAGCATATTCACAGAAGACGGAAAACTAGATAGAGAGATAGAGGCTAGAGTACAAAAAGCAAATGCTGTAACCTACCAGCTAGCCCCATTGTTAAGGCACCCAAAAATTTCACAGGCAGCTAAGAAACAAATGATCAACAGCATTTTTATACCTACTTTGTGTTACCAGAGCCAAACATGGACATTGAGCAAAGCGCAGTCACACAAAATAACTACATGTGAAATGCGTTGCCTGAGAAAAGTTACCAACAACACAAGAAAAGACAGAATCACCAACATCAGCATAAGAAAGAAAGTTGGCACAAAACCGTGCTTGAATTATATAGATAAACAAAGAATGAAGTGGTTTGGCCACTTAATAAGAATGCATCCAAACTCCACAGTATACAGAGTCTTCTACAACAGAACATCGGGAAAGAAGGCAAGAGGAAGACCACGGAAAAGATGGTTAGATGGCGTGGCAGCATCCTGTGAAAGAGCAAAGATAACAATCACACAAGCCACCAGAACAGCGCAAGACAAAAACAGAAAACCACGACACTGGGCAACAACCCGGTAGCAGTGTGACGACAAAAGAAGAAGAAGAAGAAGATATTTATATATATATATATATATATATATATACATACATACATATATATATATATATATATATATATATATATATATATATATTTACATACATATATATATATATTTACATACATACATAATATATATATATATATATATATATATATATATATATGTATATTTATGGCCTTTTCGTCTTTATAGACGGTCAATTGGCAGGTGTTTTACTGTGACAACTTCTGAGTTTGCGCTTTTCTCTCTTGTCGTTCAGCTCATACATAAGTCTCTTCTCAAAAGACTCTGCGCCCTTTCGTAATTTGGCTGTCCACACAACTTTGTCATCAGCTAGTCATTCCCATGTGCTGGGACCTATAGAAAAGTTTTTCATTGAGGCTTTGCAGACATCTTTATATCTGAGCAGTGGTCTGCCCCGGTGCCACTTCCCCTCCGAAAGTTCACAGAACAACATCTGTTTTGGTATACGATAAGTATCCATTCTTCTCACATGTCCCAACCATCTTAGTCGTCTACTGCTGAGCATGCCCATGATGGAAGGCATGTTTGCACGTTGCAGTAGTTCAGAGTTGGTTATCTTGTCGTACCACCTGATGTTCATAATCTTGCGGAGACATTGAAGGTGAAAGATGTTAAGTCTTCTCTCGTGTCTTGAGTAGGCTGTCCATGTTTCTGAGCCATATAATAAAGAACTAATTACACAGGCTCGATATATTTGAATCTTCGTCTGCAATGTCAGTTTTGTGTTGCCCCACGCTCGCTTTGATAGTTTGCCGAATGTAGTAGCCGCACTCACTACACAAGCGTTGATTTCTTCATCAAGAGAAAGGCTGGCAGTGACCAAGGACCCGAGATAGCAACATTATTGAACTGGTGTTAGATGGTTACCATGTAAAGTAATATTTGTGGCGTTACCTCCCTGACATAGTACAACTGTTTTGGAGACACTTATAGTCAGAGAAAATAGGTCGCATGCCTTTGACAAATTATTGATTAGGCATTGCAGTGTAGTCTCACTGTGGGCGACTAAGGCAGCATCGTCAGCGAAAAGGAGGTCCCTGAGAAGAATTTCCGTTGTTTTTGTTTTGGCTCTTAAGCGAGCCAAGTTAAAGAGTGAACCATCAGATCTAGTGCGGATGAAAACATCACCATCAGCGTCCCCTAAGGCGTGATTCAAAAGGACTGCGAAGAAGATGCCAAAGAGGGTGGGGGCAAGGACACAACCCTGCTTGACTCCATTCTTAACCTCGAAACTATTAGATGTGCTGCCATCGAACTGTATGCTGGCTTTCATGCCCTCATGGAAGGAGACAATCAACTGGAGCAACTTTGGGGGACAGCCAATATGCTTCAATAATTTATAAAGACTTGGCCTGCTGACTGTGTCAAATGCCTTAGTCAGATCCACGAATGCCTTATATAAAGGCTTACTCTGCTCTCTGCACTTCTTTTGTAGCTGTCGAAGGGTAAATATCATGTCAGTTGTTGACCGTCCAGCTCTGAATCCACATTGCGACTCTGGGAGAACACTCTGTGCTAGTTTCTGTAGTCGTTTAGAAAGGACTAGTGCAAAAGCCTTGCCTGCGAAACTTAAAAGGGAGGTGCCTCTGTAGTTATATATATATATATATATATATATATATATATATATATATATATATATATATATATATATATAGTATGGCCTTTTCATCTGTACAGACGGTCAATTGGTTAGTGTATTGCTGTGACAACTTCTGAGTTTTCGCTTTTATCGCCTGTCTTTCAGCTCATACATAAGTCTCTTCTCAAAAGACTCTGCGCCCTTGCTATATCCAATATCGATTTCCACACAACTCTGTCATCAGCTAGTTTTTCCCATGTGCCAGGACCTATAGATAATTTATTCATTGAGGCCTTGCAGACATCTTTATATCTGAGCAGTGGTCTGCCCTTTTGCCACTTCCCTATAGAAAGTTCACATAACAACATTTGTTTCGGTATTTCCAATCTTTTCACATGCCACAACCATCCTGTTCGTCTACTGCTGAGCATGCCCATACTGAAAGGAAGGTTTGCACGTTGCAGTACTTCAGAGTTGGTTATCTTGTCGTACCGCCTGAAGATGAACTTGAGCAAAATGGCGGTTAAATTTCGCACCGTTACAATGATTATGTACTGTGCTACATAAATAAATGACTACATCCAAGCTTAAAGTGTTTTCACGTGTTGATAAGCTGTATGGCTGAGGATAGAATCAGTCGCTAGCGTGAAACGAACTTCTGGCCGTGTTACGGAGCATCGTGCACTAGCGCCAGTACCCGTCATAGCAAAGACGCAATGTTCAGCGTTACCAACGGATATGGATACAGCAAAAGGTATGGCCGTGTCTGTCTTAGGTAAACGTAGAATATGAGGGCGAAGAAAGAAAAATCGAGCAGGAGCTAGAAGGAGACAGCTAAAATGTGATAGATTTGATCACCGCCACGTTCGAATATTGTATTGGAATTGCGCCGGCGTCAGACAAAAGCGTCCCATCTTGGACAAACTACTTTACGGTGCAGACGTGAATGCGTTACCTGAGACCAACTTGGGTTTTGGTACAATCCAAGCCTATGGATTTCATGTATTCTACAACAGAAAACATCTTGGACATGCTATCTTTGTACGCAATAACTTGCATGCATCTGAAGTAGACGTATCAAGATGGAATTGCGATGATTTGCAAATACATGCTATTAGAATACAGGCATCAACGCCCCTGGTTATCGTCAATGTATATGCATGTAACGGAAGGTGGCAAGGAATATTCGAACAGGATGAAAGTAATTTCCTCTTTTGTGGTGATTTCAATGCCAGAGGACAACATTTTGTATCATTACCAATCGACAGGGAAGGGAATTGGAGGATACATTGGTCACAATAGGTCACGCA
Source organism: Arion vulgaris (assembly GCA_020796225.1). Classification (NCBI taxonomy): domain Eukaryota; kingdom Metazoa; phylum Mollusca; class Gastropoda; order Stylommatophora; family Arionidae; genus Arion; species Arion vulgaris. Next base: position 57,366,288 of record CM036753.1, on the reverse strand, counting down.
ACCAGGCTGGCTAAACAACTGGGGGATTCAGATGGGGCAATCGACCTGGTATTGGTTTCATCCGCCCTTACTCCATATTGTAGATGGCATGTCTTGGGATACCATGGTAGTGATCACTGCCAATGCGTTGTCTTAATCGAGAGGTGCCGATCGAGCAGAAGTAAGATTACGTCGAAAGCGTTCACGTTTGACAACGCAGCTCGAGACACGATTGGTAAAATTTGACATGCCACGGCCCAGGTATCTCATCAGGTGCGGAAGAATATAACAAAGCCACTGTGGTGGAATGAGGAGATTGAAACCATTTCGAGCGTGTTCGTAGAGCGTTGCACGACGGGTGACAAGCTCTCTGTGAGTGCAGGTTCGATTCCGCGGGCTGGCAGAAAAGCCACATGTTCTCCACATTTACGGTGTTTGTGGCACCGAAACGAAGAGTTACGATGTCCATGGCACCGAGCCGAAGAACTAAACGCTCAAGTGCATCTGGATCAGCAACAAAAAAAATATTTGGCGCACCAAACGAAGAGCAGTTAATACATGGTGTAGCGAAAAACTAACGAAGATAAAGGAATGGCCTTTCTGGAACATTTTATTCAACAGACAAATCGAAATGATAGGAAAGCCAGAATCCCTTTAATTTCGCTATTATCGGAGAAATGTGTCGACACAGAGAGTAGTATGTAATGTACAACTTAGTATTGGAGGCGTTAATAATTACTAGTACAAATAAGCAGGTTAAATTTAAATAAATCGATAACTTGCATGAGTAAAAATATGACCGCATCATTGGCAAGTTATTGATTTTTAAAAATTTAACTTTCCTAATTGAACTAGTAATTATTGAGTTATTTATAGATTTATTTACTAAAATGTTATATATATACAACTATCTTAACAATGTGTACATGTGCAACCTTCAAAATTAAAAAAAATTTACAAAATAAGTTTGTTGTTTATCAATATCTCACTTCTAACTTGGTCATCACCCACTTCTAAAATGTGATTACCTCTCACTTCTAACATGCACAACTCACAATTCTAATATAGCCACCTCTCACTTATAACACGGTCATCTCACACTTTTAGCATGGTCATCTCAGACTTCTAAAAGGTCACATATCACTTCTACTTTGGGCACTACACACTTCTACTCTGGTCACCTCACACTTCTACTTCTCACTTCTATAACAGAAAGGCTATGAGGAAACAAAGTGTGATGCCGTAGCTGGCTGGAACTACATGGGGAGCTGATAGTCGAATCCTGAGTCAGGTGTACACTGGTGCAGTTTAGACCGACCCTGGAATATGCATCATCGACATGGATATCAGCAGCCCATTCAAACAAATTGATACTGGAAAAACACGAAACAGGTGTTTGCGTACTATTTTGGGAACCATGAAATTTAGACCAATTGTAGAAATGGAAAAGGCAGCCAACATCCAGCCCTTGGAAGACAGAAGGAGGAGAAAAGTGATTCTACAGACTGAAAGGATCAAAAGGATGCCTCACCATCCACTGCATGAAAAAATGGCGGCTATAACAAAGAACAGAATAAAGCGTGCAAGTCTAAACCACAAAGCAAAAGAAATAGGAAAGTCATACTTGGAACTACTAAATCATAATTCCATACCTGAAGAATTACTTTTTGATCACTGGGAACCAGACTCAACAGCAATAAACTTTTCAACATCCATCCCTAAATTGTTAAGCAAAGATGCCGAGCCTAATCTAGTGAAGAAAGCATCTACAATGGAACATCTCCATTACATGTTTCCAGAAGACAGCTGGATAAGAATTTACACAGATGGATGGGCAATGGAGGCAACCATGAATGGTGGAGCAGGAGTGTACATTAGGCACCCATATGCTACTACTGTGTCTCTAGCGGCCCCTACTGGAAGAATATGTTCCAATTGCAAAGCAGAACTCTTAGCCCTTCTGATGGCAGCACAGCACATGCATAAGCTGCAAGCACCTGCAGGCAAGATGGTATTTCTTACAGACTCACTGTCAGCTATACAAACCCTGAAGGCTAAATCCGCTGACAGCACAGTACAAAAACCTGAAAAGAGAACATGCTCAACTTTCAGAAAAGGCAGAAATTCACTTGTAGTGGATTCCATCTCACTGTGGCATTGCAGGCAATGAGAGTGCCGATGTCTTAACTAAGGAGGGCAGTTCCAAAGAGCAAATTTCCCAACCATTGTCTTTTCAAGAGGTTAAAGCCCTCATACATAGAAAATCTGCAGTGGACTGGAAGACAAACACTGGATATGATTATGGAAAAGACTCCCTCAAAGACCTAAGCAGAACAGACCAGGTCATTATATTTCGACTACGCACAGGACACTGCAGACTCAACAAACACTTATATAGACTAGGAATAAGTCAAATAGCTCTCTGCCAGTGTCAGCAGGCGGAACAGACACCAGAGCATATCCTGCAAGACTGTCCTCTCCTGTGTGAGCTGAGAAGCAACATGTGGCCACACCCAGTCGACCTTAAAACTAAGCTTTGGGAAACCTGACAGACCTGAAGCTGACTGCCCAGTTTGTGGTCCACAGTAAATTATGCGCATGACCAGAGATCGCTGAAGAAGAAGAAGACTTCTATAATGGTCTTCTCTCAGTTCTTCCAGAGTCACCCAACACTTCTAAGATGTCCACCTCACATCCGAAATCCTCCACCTTTACCACTACTTGCTCACTTTATATGTATATATATATGTATATATATATGTATATGTATATATATATATATATATATATATATATATATATATATATATATATATATATATATATATATACTGCAGGAATGCTCAAAGCGGCTGATGATACAACTATTAGCCAGGTGCAAGAACTATTTCATAAAGTATGGGAAGAAGAAACTGTCCCAGATCAATGGAAAAATGGAATAATTGTTAAGATCCTCAAGAAAGGTGATCTCAAAGATTGCAACAACTGGAGAGGATCACCCTATTATCAGTAATGACCACGGCTTTCTGTAAAATCATTCTTAATAGAATCAAAGGAGCAGTGGATACAACCCTGAGAGAAGAACAAGCTGGTTTTAGACCTGGGAGAAGCTGCTTAGATCTAATAATTACCCTACGACTATTTTTGGAGGAAGATATTGAGAAGCAACAACCACTTATACTAAATGTCATCGATTTAAAAAAAGCCCTTGATAGTCTACATATGAACAGATACATGTATTAAGAGCTTCCGAAAAAACAAGTAGACAAACACGGGACTCGAACCACTTACCTAGTCCTTACGACACCAATCGCCTAGCGGACGCTCGTATTGCTAGGCTAGGCGATTGGTGTCGTAAGGACTAGGTAAGTGGTTCGAGTCCCGTGTTTGTCTATTTGTTTTTCGGAAGCTCTTAATACATGCATCTGTTCATTTGTTGATCATATTCGTTACTTCCGTTGCTTCCTCTGGGGTTCTTGTAAAAAACTCCTTGTGCTCATCTTGATAGTCTACATAGAATCTCCCTGTGGAATATTCTGAGATGCTATGGAATACCAGACAAAATAATAAACATTATTAAGAGCCTCTATGGTGGTTCACAGTGTGCAGTTCCACTGATGGTGGACACAGCGACTGGTTTATGGTTGAAACTGGAGTAAAAAATAGGCTGTATTCTATCTCCGCTATTGTTTGGAGTGGCCATTGGCTGGGTGATGAGAAAATGTTGCAGGGGCGAAACTGGCATTGATTGGGTAGAAAATAGTCAACTAGAAGATTTGGATTTTGCAGATGATATTGCCCTGTTAATTTAAACAACCAAGATATGCAAAGAAAAACAGACACCTTGTCATCTATAGCATCAAAAGTTGGACTGCAGATAAGCTATGAAAAAACAAATATAATGAAGACACCTATGGCAATTAACGCAGATATCACCCTGGAATCTAAAATGATAAAAATAACAGAGTAGTTCACCTATTTAGGTAGCAATTTTGATTGCACAGGAAATGTTATATATATATATATATATATGTAGTAGGGTCCCCTTTTGTGTATCCTATTTTATAGGGAAGCGCTCTCTTTCTTTGTGCTAGTGGTGTTAGTCACTGAGAGTTTGATAGTAATATTGATGGTCTATCCAGCTGATAGTTTCAGGGGATCCTTGTTTTATTTTCTTGTGAAGATACAAATATGTTCTCTACAAGGGATATAGTACACATTGTTGCCATTGCAATCCATCCCATTGATCTAGTTATTCCATTTATTGAGTATTCCTGGATTGTAGTAAGTCCCGGTTATTTATTCAGTCCGTTGGGTACTATCTTGCATCATCGTTACTCGATCCTTATTTAATTGAAGATTTATTGTTGTATATACATGTTTATCGACAACTTACACAGAGATGAAAGGATGCAAATGCCAAATTTCAGTTCACATTCTTTTATTTTATATATATTAATTTCAAGAGTATATCACATGTCCTCTCGTTGCAATGTCTTTTCAGTTCTTCTTTTGTTTACTAACGTTACTATGCCGTCACTACACAACTACGTCAGGTCTCGTTTAGTGTTGCCACTCTGCTTATAGTGGACAGATGCAGATTTAGTGCGCAAAACACTATAGTCAACTAATAAAATATCTAAATATATACAAGCTACACACTAAGGCTAACTGTCTGGTTCATCAGCTGCCACCTGGGGCTGACTGCATGCCTGGACTGGCCGGGGTGGCGTCTATACGTCTACACCCCCCAGTCGACTTAGCCGACGCCACGAGCGAAACTCCTATGCGCACAGTGAAATGTCCCTCATGGTCCATTAGAGTTGTTAGAGCTGAATGGGAACAAGTCGCCACACGTCGCTAAACGTGACTCAACAACAACTAATCTACAACAGCCAACCATGGTCGAAAAGAAAGGAAAAATCCTGACGGGATCTCAGGAGAACCAAGTTGAATGAGCTAAATGGGAACTTGTCACCACACGTCGTTGAACGTGACTCATCAACTGGTCATGAGTGACCATGGCCAACTTCAAAGTAAACCCTCTATGCTCTAGGCTGAAACAGTAGTAATAAAAAAATCATTCAGCAACAGTGCATGGGATAAATGGAATCTAAACACCATATGTCCCCTAAGGCGATCCAACAGCATATTAGCTTCCTCAAGCAGTGCTAACAACTGGCCAATGTGAGGTGGCTGTACTGCGACATCCTATCCTCACATGTCGTTGGATGGGCGAGGGGCAGCTCACATTTCTTGTCACTGTCGCTATGTCATTCTTGCTTGTCAGAGTCTTATCGTGCAATCTAAAACTAGAAAAAAAACAAGTTACAAATTGAAAATAAAACAAAATATATAATGTTAAACTAATCACATTATATGACCTCCATGAGGCAATATTAACCAAACCCGAATCCCAGGGGAATGGAGGAACTCCCAAAAAAACAATTCAATTCTGCTCCAAATTCTCTCAGAGCCCCAGTTTATCGAAGTCAAAAAAAAAAAAATTTCTCCATCATAGTTTGAGCCCACGTCTCCAATACGTAAGTCCACATAAAAAATTGCAAATTAATCAATTGAAACCTCCAAACATTTGGAGCAACATCACATCAACTTCTTTGTGCATTTAACATCCACCTCCAACCCCAAAGGAATAACTTAGCATCCCTAATACATCAACTATACTCAATTCAAAATAGTGTAACCTATAGAGGCATGAACATTTACAATAGGACATATATTTTATGGAGCCTTCATGTGGTATTAGATTTATCCAACTAATAAATCAGAATTTTCACATCTTTTGATGTGTCGGCCGGATATTATCAGCCGAGAGTGACCAGTACCGTCCACTGGAACTATAACATAGTAACCCCATTGACCATCAGGCGTCTGTACCACTCGGTAAACCTGTTTGGAAAAAGGTTTCTCTAATGTATTTGCATCTCTATTCTGGCCCACCCTTCTACGTACTAAGCTATCTAGTTGAATGATATCGACTGTTCCTCGTTTAATGTCATCCCTCTCATGAAGATGTGCCCGTCTATCACTGACGTCCCTGTGAGCCATCGCCAATTATTTCTGGGAAACACCATAGCATCGTTTCTCTGAACGTTAGGAAGAAATAAGTCGTCTATGATGAAGTTTATAGGCAGCTTGGTATGTCTACCATAAAGTAAAAAGTATGGAGACCACCCTGTAGACGTATGGGGAGTAATATTATACCCTAAGACAACCCTAGGCACATGTCGAGACCATTCCAATTTATCGGAGTCTTCGAGGGAACATAGCATGGTCAACAATGTCCGATTAAATCTTTCACATATCCCATTGCCCCTAGGGTTATATGTAGTTGTTCTAGACTTTATTATACCATACCTCTGGCAAAGCTCAAACATAACCCTTTCCTTCAAATCCCTTTCCTTGATCTGAATGTAACTTATTGGTATTCATTCTGGTATCCATCGTGACTGAACCACATCCGCCACAGTCTTCTAAGTCTGGTCCAGGGTTGGAATGGCCACAACATATTTTGTGAACACATCTGTCATAACCAGCACATGTTTGAACCCACAGGTGTCTCTGGGTAATTCAATAAAATCCATGGCCACCATTTCCAATGGACGGGAGGCTACCATGTGACCGTAAGTGGTTGTGATTTTCTATAGGGGTTTGGACATATTACACACAGCACAGGATTTCACAAGTTTACGAACATCCCCCGCCATTCCACACCAGAAAAATCTAGTTTTCACTAATGCCAGAGTTTTATCACGTCCCTGATGTCCTATTTCATGTATAAACTGGCAGGACAAAATTCCAGACAGCGAAGTCCTCACAAGAGCAAAGATCCCAAGCGTCAACACCCTGTTGCAGAAGGCCCAACTGAGATGGGTCGGTCACGTTGCTCGAATGCCTGATAAACGCATCCCAAAACAGTTGATGTATGGCGAGCTTGAATGGGGCAGACGTTAAGCTGGTGGACAGAAAAACGCTTTAAAGACACTCTTAAAGTGTCTCTGAAATGCTTCGATATAGACAATACGTGCTGGGAATCCCTTGCGCAAGATCGCCAAATATGGCGCTGTAACAACAAAGAGGAACCCGAATAGCTGAGAATCATCGTATTGTTGAGTCACAGAGAAAACGAGCAGCGCGAAAAGACAGAGCACACAACACGCACATGTCTAACCTTGATCATGTATGCCCCACCTGTTGTCGGGGATTCTGTTCTAGGATTGGACTCTACAGTCACCTCCGCACACACCAGAGAGGTGCAACAGTACACGTCTGAGATTGTTGTCATCATCGCTTGCGATGGACGGCTATTATTTCATGTATAGTAGACATAACAAACTGTTGCAGAGAGTGAGGTCAGATAATTTTTAATACATCGTCATCCCCCTCCTCATCTGACCGTATGCAAAGTACACCTCTTTTTACGCAAATTCTATTTTGGAATGACCACAACCGTTGCGCTTCTCAAGGCCAGGCCGTTATATTCTCTGGTTCGTCACCCTCCATGGCTCCCAATATCAACCGCAGCGTCGGATCATTATTCTGTAAGGTGAACAACTCAGATAGACCATAAGTACATGGCACCCCTCTATCAGTCGGTCCGGTCCTATCGCCTGAACAACCAAATGACAGTTGCAAGGGGACGGTGTCAGGACCGCAAGGTTAATCGCCACATCGCCATCCTCGGAATGAGCAGCTCGGTTCGTATCACAGAGCTGATCTGGCGGAGGATATCGTGACAGGAAATCAGCGTTCTTGTTCAGGGAACCTCTACGATGTTTGATCTCATAATCAAAAACAGCCATCTGAGCAAGCCATCGTTGCTTAATAGCACCCAATGGCGCTTTATTAGAAAATGTTAAACCCCTATTATCTGTGAAAATAGTGACCTTATTGCCCAATAGATAGGATCGAAATTTCTCAGTCAATGCCCATTTCAAACCCAATAACTCTAACTTCAAACTACTCTTTATGTTCTTCTCTTCTCTACGAAGAGTTCTACTAGCGTATGCCATCACCTTAATCAGGCCCTCTTGTATTTGGCTCAAAACTGCACCTAATCCAGTGTAGGAAGCGTCAATATCTAAAATAAACGGCTTCTTAAAGTCGGGGAAACCTAAAATGGGAGCCGAGGTCAATTTGTCCTGAAGCTCTCTAAAGGAACGGGCACAATCGTCGCTCCAAGTAAATTTAAATGTTCCTTTTTGCCGTCTTTGTATGGTCTTTCCAGTCATGCCAGAAGGATTACTCTCATTAACCATATCCAGTAAAGGTTTAGCTAAACGGCAAAAGTTGGGGATAAATTTCCGATAATATCCAGCCAGACCTAAAAATGCTCGCACCTGCTTAATATTATTTGGCTGGCTAAGTTGCTGGATTGCCGAAACCTTGGACTGTTGAGTTTCAATTCCTACATCGGAAACAGTGTGACCCAAGAAGTCCACTTTATTCATGCAAAAAACACACTTCTCAGGATTAATATTTAAACCTATTGTCCGTATTCTTCCCAATACATCGCCCAAACGCATCAAATGGTCTTCAAAACTCCCTGAAAAAATTAGCATATCATCCAAATAAACCAACATAGATTTAAACTTAAACTCACTCATGGAGTTTTGCATTAACCGTTGAAAAGTACCTGCGGAATTGGTTAAACCCATGGGCATACGCGTATATTCGTATAAACCAAAGGGCGTACAAAATGCAGTTTTCTCAATATCCTCCTGTCTCATGGCCACCTGATAATATCCACTAGTTAGATCAAGAGTGGAAAATAATTTAGCGCCGTTCAATGTCCAGATAATCATCAATGCGAGGCAGGGTGTACGCATCCTTGATGGTCTTCTTATTTAACTCACGATAGTCTACTCATAGGCGCAAAGACCCATTCTTCTTCTTCACCAACACAACAGGTGCAGCCCACGGGCTGACACTTTCACGTATGACTTGTTTACGCAGTAGGTCAGCGATATGGTTCTGCTCCTCCGTGTAGAACGCTTGGGGAATCCGCCGATACGGCAGTTTAATGGGGTTGGTATCCTGATGCAGTCGGATTTGGTGCTGAACTCTATCAGCATACCCAACATCAGATTCACTGTATGAAAAGACATCGTCATACTGACGCAAAAGGGATAACAACTCCTTTTGATCAGGCGACCCATGCGTGGCATCGAGATTAAATCTGTTACCCATTGCTAAAGAATCCTCCGATCCCGCCAAACCACCCTTATCCGTCAAGAAGCACTCCACGGAATGTGCTGAAATAACATTAAACTTCATATCATTTCGCAAATCCATTTCGAAAATGTTCCCCACTACAGTCCCATTTGACAACAATATATTCTCATTAGCAAAATTCATGATCTTAATAGCGCATATACCCCAGTTCACATGTGTCACAGTGTTACAACATATTATATCTCTGTGTATCAGTGATCGATTAGATTCGAAGATGACCTGCCCATCCAACCGTCTCTTATCAACTCTAACCCAAACTACCCCCACGGAACGCGCTTTGATATGAGACTTCTTTCCCTTAGCGGACCAAATAAAGGCCGGAAGAGACGCAGGTGCAGACTCCCTGGGAGCCGGGTTTACCGTGGGAGTAAGAATAGATTGAAATAGCCTCAATCTACCAAGGATATTGGTACCGATAATAGCCTGATACTCACAGTTCGGCTGTGACGGAGTGTCTTTAAAAATATAAAATCCACAAGATGATAAATACCTATTATATAATTCAATATTAACCACCATATGACCCACATACGGGATCTCAAGACCGTTTGCAGCCGTTAGCTGTACCCAATTATCCTTATTTAATATGGACATAGAAAAAATTGTCGAAAACAACTCTCTTTGAGAGATGACACTTGGGAACCGGTATCTATAAGACATCTGAAGACATTCCCCCCAATCCAAACATCTTTTATAAGGTGATTCCCTACCAACGTCGGTCCCGGGCCCTGTCCTCGGGCACCCAGGGTCGTGCCCTTCCCCCTGAGTGGCGCCCGTTTAAAGGGGGGCACCGACATTCTCGACCCCACCTATAGCATCCGCGGCACCGAAATGTCCCCGGCTGGCCATGTTATGTGGGGAACTGGAGGCGGACACCACAGGACGGTCATTATGGTTGAGATGACGCTCACCAGGGTCCTTCTTGCTCTGGTCTCTAAATCCTGTACTCGACGCTGTAGCGCCTGCACGTGGGAACTCATATCTACCGCAGCCGGTGGGATGGGATCGCTCTCCCAACGAGAAGCAGCCTCGCGACATTGGAGGAAGGAGATGGATGGTCTATCCACCACCCTTTCCAGTAGTAGTGTAAGTTGTCGACAAACATGTATATACAACAATAAATCTTCAATTAAATAAGGATCGAGTAACGACGATGGAAGATAGTACCCAACGGACTGAATAAATAACCGGGACTTACTACAATCCAGGAATACTCAATAAATGGAATAACTCGATCAATGGGATTTATTGCAATGACAACAATGTGTACTATATCCCTTGTAGAGAACATATTTGTATCTTCACAAGAGAATCAAACAAGGATCCCTGAAGATGCATGCCACCGTCAGGTAGCGGTCGTGTCTGGGATCACATGCTGCCATCATGTTTTTCGCATCAAACATCTGCTGGGTAAGCTCAGGGACGGTGATTGCTCGATACTGTTGAGAACCTCTGGAAGTCAGGGGTGCAAAACCAGGAATAAAGAAATGTAAACGAGGAAAGGGTACCATGTTCACACATAGTTTCCTCAAATCTGAGTTGAGCTGTCCAGGGAAACGCAAGCAGGTTGTGGTGCCGGACAGAGATGCTGAAATCAGATGGTTCAAGTCACCATAGGTGGGTGTGGTCAGCTTCAATTTTCTGAAGCAAATATCATAAAGAGCCTCATTATCGATGGTATACGTCATATCCGTGTTCTCCACAAGCTGATGAACGGACAGAGTGGCGCTGTACGGCTCTACAACAACGTCCGATACTTTGGAGACGGAACAATGGAGTACTTGCTCATAATTCGGTCAGGGTACTCTTCTCGTACTTTACTGATGACCAATGTACCCATTCCGGAGCCAGAGCCTCCTCCAAGGGACTGAGTAAGTTGAAAACCTTGCAAACAGTCGCAGCCCTCCGCCTCCTTTCTAATCACATCTAGAACCGAGTCGCATAGCTCAGCTCCTTCAGTGTAGTGACCTTTGGCCCAATTGTTCCCCGCACCAGATGCGCCAAAAACAAAATTGTCTGGCCGATAGATCTGTCCAAATGGCCCGGACCGGACACTGTCCATGGTTCCGGGTTCCAGATCGATCAGAACTGCCCTAGGGACATATTTCCCTCCGTCGCCTCATTGTAATATACGTTGATTCGCTCCAGTTGCAGGTCAGAGTCGCCATGATATGTGCCAGTGGGATCAATTCCATGCTCGTCTGAGAGCACTTCCCAGAATTTGGCGCCTATCTGGTTTCCACACTGCCCACACTGTATGTGTACGATCTCTCTCATTATAATCTTATAAGGGAGCGTCGGAAAATTTCCGAGACGACAAGCCCCGTTCAGCTATTGTGGCAGAGGTCTGCATATGCGATACTGTTTCTATATATATATCAACATGTCTATACAACGATCCATACACAATCATACGCATAAAATATACTCGTCTTTTAAACATATAATTTCCTCATTGCTAAAAATAGAACACAAAGAACACTACCTTATCCTAGACAGGCACACGAGAAATCAATATACATTTAAAAAAAAATAATACATCACATCTAAATATAGATTATGGTAAACCAAAATTAAATTAGCACTTAAATCATCGATTTTTTTTTATATTACCCGTTTAAAATAAAAAGAAATTATCGATTTTTTATGTTACCCTGTTAAAAATAGATATTAAATTATTGTTTTTTGGTATGTCTGTTACATAAATAATGTTACAATTGAATTGTCTTCTACACGTTTCTCTAGGGGGGAGAGAAACAAACACAAACTTCATCTAAAAACAAGTTTGAACATGTTTGGAATTTAAACATAGAAAATCGGTGCACTTTTCAAATATCGTTTGTTGTCGACAAGTTAGAACTTCTTCGACTTTCTCCAAGGTACCAACTTCTTCACGAAAATGACTCATTGATGTAGGGTGATAATTGACGCAATTTAAAAAAAGAACAGTAAACAAGTTGAAACTTGTTAAGAAAATGAGTCATATGGGAAAAACGGACGTCGCCTAATTTGCGCATTAATTGAAAATGTAACGCGTACATTGATCTATCGATCGTTTTTCTTAAATACCACGCACTTTCGTAGAGAAATAGACGTGGCCTATATTTTATATTCCTAATTTATGACTTACTGCGGTACTATATAAAGTTTTGGCATTGCAAGAACTATTTACCCACCGTAACCAACGTCATGCGTGCCCTGACAATAATAGAGCAGACAACCTGCAAACACATATCAACAAGGTACATAAAGCATCAATTGTTTCAGTATCGATACCAGCTACCGATAATCACACATACCGTTTTCAGCAATCATGACGCCACCCTCTGCTTCACAGAGATCACAATAAATATCGCCATGATCATCCTCCAATTAGAGAACTCTTACTTCGGGTGACCCATTGGTAGATAAACAAGTCAGAAACACCGAAAAGTCGATGAACATGGTTCTTTAGACGTTCTACCAGACGACATCCACCAAATTTATAAGGGCAATTGGGAGACTATCAAGTCTCATTCTAAAATAAAAACGTACTTGTTTACGTTTACCTTTTTTTCACAGCCCAGATACGACGAACCCTTAGATTGAACATCCAACTTAGAGTGTATATTTATCCAACAGCTGAACCTTTTCAAAATAAATTATAGTCACCATACGGTGCTTAGACATAGACACGAGTGACCTTAGGTTCTTTCACGTTTCGTCTAACAACGCGCTTATATTAGACCTACCAAAATTAATTAATACCAGAAAAAATTTCGACGACTTTGTAAGGCATATACAGGACAACGACAGATATGACACGATAATCGCCAAAATACAAAGTACGTTATTGAATCTGTCCCCGCCGCTAGCTTTTATTTATATCATATGCCGGGTTTTCTAATTGGTTAGTTTTACAGCCTACTACTTACAATTGTGACAAAAAGTTTCACTTTTTAATTTCCTACTGTTATATCGTATATATTTAAATGTATATCACTTTCAATAAAATATTGTATATTACACTACACATGTTTCTTATTTATAAATGTATATGTTTATTTATATATGTATACCTGTCTCTCTTTATGTGTATGTATTTCTGCTATCCTGAATAGATTGTATGTACAAAGCTAAGAATAGTTTATATGTATATATATTAATCTAAATACACACACCATCCTATAAGTTATTACTTATCATACACTTTAACATACCGAAATCCTTCCCTTTACCTCCACACTTTTTATACATCTGAGTATACAACCTCACTCACATATACACTTATATAAGTAAATACTATCACATTCTTTAACTTATCAAAAATCTGCCACTCTACCCCTCCTTTTGTATATATCTACCTGCCTATACAACCTCACTCAAATACACACTTATATAGGTAAATACTATCTCATACTACCTATACAAACATGTATACACACTTACATACCCAAAATATACTTTTCATTTCTTCTTCTTTGCGTTCCCGCTACTTTTCATTTAAGATTACTTACCTTAACATTGTTAAAAATAGAACACAAAGAACACTACCTTACCATAGACAAGTCAATATACATTTTAAAATAATTACGGCATATCTAAATATAGCTTGTGATCAACAAATATAAATATCACAAAAAGAAAAAAAATGTTATCAGCTTTTTTTTATATTTTCATATTAAAACCAAAATTAAAATACAATTATCGATTTTAAAAAAAAAAAAACATTTTAAGCGATTTTAATATTCCCTATTAAAAATAAAATGAAAAAAAACATTTATTGTTTTATAAACAACAAAAATAATCGATTTTCATATTTCCCTATTAATAATAAAAAATGTTTAAATTATCGATTTCAAAAAAATATTGATTTAAACAAAAATATTTTTATATAACTATATATAATACCTATCTAAATTAAAAAAAATTTCTACACTTTAGTAATAAAAAAACCAAAATTATTCTCCCCTTACATAAACCAATAGTTATCTTCCCATTAGTAAATACTTCTTTTGCCTTGGTCCACCCATAGGATGGAGTATTTTACTATGTAAGACGTATTACTATCCTATGCATGTGGACGCCTACTATATAAGCTATATTAAAAGTGGCGACGTCTACCACCCTCCGAGTATATTGTTCTTGCTTATCACTATTTATATTTTATATATATATATATATATATATATATATATATATATATATATACGCTATTTAATATCGATACATTGTTCATAAGATGGATTGCAAGGGCCCTGTTCAAGAGAAAAGTGGCACTCAGGTGTGGTAATTCGTACTCTGTGCCGACACAAAATTCACCAGACCTACCACAGGGGTCCCCACTATCTCCAATACTATTCAATGTATTCATCAGAATAATTACGAAGCAGCAACTATCTGGCAGGGGACTAACACTGTCATTTGCAGTGGACATTATGGTGTACAGACATGGGAGAAACCGAGATGAAATTACTAATAACATACAGGAAGAACTGGATCGCATGGCCTGGTGCGATGTCTCTGGTGCAACGATAAACCATATCAAAGCTGTGCTATCATGGTTCTCCCTAAATAATCACATTGTAAATTCTGAAACACCACATGTCAATATAGATGGACATACACTCACTCGAACAGCATCTATGAGTTATTTGGATGTAAAATTTGATCGCAGTCTATGCTTTAGGGACCATATCGACCACGTTATTGCCAAGGCTCGCAACACACTATCTGCACTGAGAATCATGACGGCGGCTAACATTGAGCAACGCCTTCTTGTGCTCCTGTACCAAGGCATTGTTCTGTCATGTATAGAATATGCATGCGCTCTCCTAACAATCAGTCCTACGCAAACAGTGAGACTGGAAAGAATTCAGAATTAGGCTATGCGCATCGTTCTGGGATGCTCCAGAGATACACCAGGAGTGTCAATGAGATTCCTTCTTGATCTCCCCACTATTGCTCACAGAATTTTAAACTTGAAGGGATCGATCATATCTAAAACTCAACGCGAACAAGGAACATCCTCTCCATGAAGAACTCATTAAGGAGAAAGGATGTAGACTCAAGAGAGGCAGATCATGGATGAGTCAGGCGGAAGATACTCTTAGGAAAATATGTGATCCCTCCGGAATTGAACCAGGAGAGGAATGGATTGCTGTGCCACCTCAATTTCAAACTGATTTTTACAGCGATTACATCTATTAAAAAAAACTGCGAACAAAATACTCCATCACTGATTAACGTGGAGGTTGAGGCCCTCTTGAATGACATCATCAATAATACAGATGTGGTTATTTACACCGATGGTTCAGTCATTCGCCAACAACGATGTGCGTGGGCTTTTTCAGCACTCTCATGAGGAAAAATAATAAGAGAGACCAGTGGGGCCTACGCAACAACCACAAGTAGTTTGCCAATGGAGGTTCGGGCGGTTACGGAGGCGGTGAAATGGTTGGCATCTCACAACTACTCTCGTGTTTTCATACTCAGTGACTCCATGAGCATAATTCGTAAAGTCGAATAAGGAATGGTGAGACGCAACTGGCTGGAGGTACTGGTACAGACAATGATCATAGAAATCACCTTCATTGTTGTCCGTGTGCACGCAGGAGTTAGGGGTAATAAACGAGCTGATAGATTGACTGACTTGGCTACAATATCAGAAGGAGCTGCCATGGATCGAAATGACATTCTTCACGCAGTGAGAGAGTCTTTTCGAACAGAGGAGTTTCATTGCTGTGACTCCAACTCGCTGACCAGATTGAGAGAGATGGGTGTCAATATTGGTGCAGCCCGAAAAGAACGACATACTAAATATGCAAAGAAATTGATTAATCAACATCGAACTGGCGTGTTGGGCCGCTGGACGCTGCTGGATTTGCTGAGGCGGAGATCAGAGCACAAATGGACATGTCCGGAGTGCTATGATGATAGTCCTCATATAACTGATAACCACCTGATGTTCATAATCGTGCGGATATATCGAAGGTGAAGGATGTAAAGTCTCCTCTAGTGCCTTGATCAGGCTGTCCATGTTTCTGAACTATATAGTAAAGAACTAATTACACGGGCTCGATATATGAATCTTCGTCTGGAATGTTAGCTTTGTGTTGTCCCACGTTCTCTTTGATAGTTTGCCGAATGTAGTAGCCGCACTCCATATTCGAATGTTGATTTCTTCATCAAGAGAAAGGCTGACAGTGACCGTGGACTCGAGATAGCAAAATTTATGAAGTGGTGTTAGATAGTTGCCATTTAAAGTGATATTTGTTGTGTTACCTCCTGATATACTAAAGCAACAAAAGCTCTAGAAAGAAAATTAGATAACTTTGAGAATAAATGTCTTAGAAGAATATTGAACCTCAAATGGTCAGATTTCAGACCCAATACACAAATAAGACAAGAGACCAAGCAAGAAAATGTATCAAATTTTATAAGAAAGCGCCGCTGGAACTACATCGGCCACACACTTAGAATGGATGAGAGAAGACTCCCTTACCAATCCCTCATATGGACACCAGAGGGAAAAAGAAAACGAGGAAGACCAAAAGAGACTCTGCGTAGAACCATCATCAGAGAAGGCTCAACGATGGGCCTAGTAAACATTAAAGACCTAAAACAGATAGCAACGAACCGCGAGACATGGAGAACTATGACCTCTGCTCTATGCGCCGCCCACAGGCCCAAGAGGAAAAACTAACTAACCTCCCTGATATAAAACATCTGTTTTTAGTGATACTTGCAGTCAGGGAAAATAGGTCTCATGCCTTGGCCAAATTATTGATTGGACATTGCAGTGTAGCCTCATTTTGGGCGACTAAGGCAGCATCGTCAGCGAAAAGGAGTTCCTGGAGAAGAATTTTCGTTGTCTTGTTTTGGCTCTTAAACGAGCCAAGTTGAAGAGTGAACCATCAGATCTAGTGCGGATTAAAACATCACCATCAGCGTCCCCAAAGGCATAGCACAAAAAGACTGCGAAGAAGATGCCAAAGAGAGGGGGCAAGGACACCGCCCTGCTTGACTCCACTCTTAACCTCGAAACTATCAGATGTGCTGCCATCAAATTGTATGCTGGCCTTTATGCCCTCATGTAAGAAGACAATCAATTGGAGCAACTTTGGGGGAATCGCCAATAGGCTTCAATATTTTATAAAGACCTGGTCTACTGACTGTGTCAAATGCCTTTGTTAGATCCACAAAAGCAATAAATAAAGGCTTACTCTGCGCTTCTCTTGTAGTTGTCAAAGGGTACATATCATGTCAGTTGTTGACCGTCGATCTCTAAATCCACATTGTGACTCTGGGAGAACACGCCCTACCAGTTTCTGTAGTCGTTTTGAAAGGACTAGTGCAAAGACTTTGCCCGTGACACTTCAAAGGGAGATGGACTTGTTGTTACAGTATGACTTGATCGACTACATCGTTTGCTGGTGTCTCCACAGAGTAAAGATTAGACTAATGTTCCACCCATCTTTCGAGCTGTATGATCATATCTGTTATTGGCTCACCCGATTGTTTCCGATCTTAGTGGGACAATATTTTGTATGTTTGATCCCAGAGCTAGTGGTGTTGCCCATATCTGTAGCATTTTGTATGGCATAACGTAGATTTGACCAGTATTGATTTTCACATCTTTGAACGACTCGCGTTGCACTACTGATTGTGTGTGCTGAAGACGGTCGTTTGAACTTTTCAGGGTTTCTTTTTGTAATTTATTAGGACTCTTCACTTTTTCTCAAGTAGGGGGCTGAGTGTTGTTTAATTTTTTTCTACCCAGTCTTTGTTGGTGAATGTCTTGTTGCCAAAGGAAGCAATGGCACAATCATACATGTTAGATCTTAGAATGTTCCACTTTTCGTCTATGCTACATTCTACTATTTTATTCACACGCAGAGCAGTAAACGTCTTTCTGAAAGTCTCCATATTCTTTGTTGTCCCATTCTAGTGATGTTTATTTTGGGTATGGGTGGTCTTGTTGAATGAGTTTTCCTTAGCAGAGCTTTTGACTTTATTGATAACTAGTGCATGAAATGTATCACAGTCTGCGCTGTGGAAAGTACATGTGATTTTTACTGCGCTGAGGTGTTGTCAGCGTGTGAGGAAAAATTAAAGCTGATGCAGAGACCTGATCTTGGATGGCACCACGACACTCTGTAGTTGTGTTTGACAGCATGAAACGTATTGGATATACACATGTTGTGGGAGCAGAATTCAAGCACTCACTGATCATTATCGTTAATATTTCCAATGCCATGATGACCCAGGCATACTGGCCGTGACTGGTGATCAGATCCTATGCGTGCATTCAAGTCACCCATTATATACAGTTGCTTATCTACTGGAAATGAGTTAATGACATTCTGAAATGAGTCATAAAACTTGTCTTTATTTTTTGCAGAAGCTGCTAGTGTTGGTGCGTAGACACATATGATGTTTAGGAGCCCACCTTTTACGCAGAGTTGAAGGGACATTATTCATTCTGATACAGCTACTGGTGTATGGATAGATTTAACAAGTTTAATGTGCACAGCAAAATCGACTCCATATACTCTAGGTTGATCTGTGCCTAGGCCATTCTATAAGAATGTGTAGTTCTTTTCTTTCACCGAGCAACAATCTGGGAGCCTGGATTCCTGTAGTGCGGCCATATTCACTTGCAGTCTCTTGAGTTCTATGTCTTCAACTGATTTTCTTTGTCTTCATTATGTCTTTTGTTTTCGTCAGGTCTAGGTTGTCAAGTCCAGGACACATGGTCCTTACGTTCCATGTGCCAAATCTAAGAGGTTTATTTGTCTTGTTTATAGGTAACTGTTGCTTTCCGTATTGTGCCTGAGCCGAAAGCAAGGATGAAGTGTCCTCTCCCTTTGTGCCCAGCCTGGGAAGCTGATATGGAGAATTTGTCTTGCAAATTTTCACACAATCCCTCTCTACCCTACTGTTTCATCCAAAGGAAAACGTCTATACGTTTGGAATCAAGTAGGGTTTGCAGGAGATGCCAGAAGATGGAAAGGAATACATACCTAACCATCAACTGCGTTAGGTTCCTCCTCCGGATTTTTGGTCAAGTTTATTCCTCTAGCCCTCTGCATTACCGTACTGACCCACAAGGCAGTGGAGATTTTCTATCAGGGTTTACTCCCTAGTCTTTAGCTCTCCCGAGCCCCTCTCCACAAGGAAGTGGGTGTAATAATTACAAACGGTACATGCTGTGTAAACAACACAGCACAACCATATCCGATTCTGACGTATTACACATCTATTGAGTTTTTCAGCCCTGTCATATGTGAGTTAAACTATAGTTCGTTCCAAAATTCGTGAAAACAGTAAGGTTTAATTTGTACAAAATCTACTTGATGGATAAAAGTAATAATTTTTTGCATGCAGTCTTATATACCCGACCTTACGAATTCATGTTTAACTAATTGGTAGGTAGCTTAGTTGATCCAAAACCGTTGTTTTTTTTTTGGGTTATATATTTTGCATAAGCACAACAAAATTTTAACTAAAGTTTAGAATTTACAGTAATACAAAAAATGGTGGTGAATGTTTGCATAGGCGTATCCCTATTACATATTATAAAAAGTAAGGTGACAGTGAACAAATGATACCTTCCGCTTCCATAAATGAACATATATGTTGTGTACATACGCCAATGACAGTCGTTAGGATACATTCTGAGCTGATTAATTTCACATAATTCCCGATTTTGATCTGCGGTGAATTGCATGCGGAACACGGAAATGCTTAATTATAGACAACCTTGACAATCTTACTGTAAAATGTCGACAAGTTTACCAAATCAACATCGCTGTTATTTTAGTAATAACATATAATGAAAATCTTACAGAACTATAGGTTTGGGTGGGCAAAAAATACTTTTGGAAGGTCGCAACTGTTACCTACATAAAAATGTAAAAATCAATAATTTCTGTCAAAGTGAATATTTTTATATCGGTCGGTAAAGTGTTCACTAATTTTGGAACGAACTAAAGTTCAAAGCAGATAATAATAGCCGTCCATCGCAAGCGATGATGACAACAATCTCAGACGTGTACTGTTGCACCTCTCTGGTGTGTGCGGAGGTGACTGTAGAGTCCAATCCTAGAACAGAATCCCCGACCACAGGTGGGGCATACATGATCAAGGTTAGACATGTGCGTGTTGTGTGCTCTGTCTTTTCGCGCTGCTCGTTTTCTCTGTGACTCAACAATACGATGATTCTCAGCTATTCGGGTTCCTCTTTTGTTGTTACAGCGCCACATTTGGAGATCTTGCGCAAGGAATTCCCAGCACGTATTGTCTATATCGAAGCATTTCAGAGACACTTTAAGAGTGTCTTTAAAGCGTTTTTTTTGTCCACCAGCTAAACGTCTGCCCCTTCAAGCTCGCCATACATCAACTGTTTTGGGATGCGTTTATCAGGCATTCGAGCAACGTGACCGACCCATCTCAGTTGGGCCTTCTGCAACAGGGTGTTGACGCTTGGGATCGTTGCTCTTGTGAGGACTTCGCTGTCTGGAATTTTGTCCTGCCAGTTTATTTTTAGTATTCTGCGTAGACAGCTTGTGTGGAAATGGTTTAATTTTCTTGCGTGTCTGCTATACACTGTCCATGTCTCGCTTGCGTACAGCAGCGTGGTTAGCACTATGGCCTGGTAAACTTTCAGCTTTGTGACTATGCTTATCCCTTCCGTTCCCACACAGTGACACGTAACCTTCCGAACGCAGCACTGGCTTTGGATATCCTATTGTGGACCTCAGAATCTATGTTTGCCGATCTGGATAGGAGGCTGCCAAGATAAGCAAAGTTGTCCGTTGACTGGAGACGCTGGTGTTTAATGTTGATGACTGGATCGTAATACTGTTCTCTAGGGGCGGGCTGGAACATGACCTCTGTTTTTGGTGTTAATGGTGAGGCCAAACCTATCACAGGCCATTGAGAACTTGTCCATGTAAGTCTGCATTTCTTCCTCAGAGTTGGTAGCGAGGGCACAGTCATCAGCAATCAACAGGTTTGAGATAGTTGATTCTTTTACCTTGGTGGAGGATTTTAACCTCCGAAGATTCAATAGGTTACCGTCTGTCCTGTATCTAATCTTTACCCCATGTTCGTCGCCTTCCCAAAAGACATCCGTGAGCATGGCAGCAAACATCATGCTGAAGAGTGTTGGGGCCAGTACACAGCCCTGTTTGACGCCGTTGGTGACATGGAAGGCTTCCGACAGCTCCCTTCGTCAAGTACACGTGCCATCATGCCCTCGTGAAACTGTTGAACGATCTTGATGAATTTCCTTGGGCATCCAAATTTTTCCATGATCTTCCATAGACCCTCCCTGTTAACCTGTTGCAGATAATACTATGTATATATATATCATCATCATCAGGTGTTGTGCTGGCTAGCGTAGGCGATCATGGATCTCCACAAATCTCTGTCTTTGGTGTTTGCTATCAACTCAGATGTTGACGCTCTACCGTGCCATGAAGTTAGGCTATCCACAATTATTATATATATTCAGCAACTATAGATTACTGTAGATGAGATGGCGATTAATTAGATATACCATCAGGAAGAAACCTATTTAAATAACAAGCATGCACTAGCCTGGAACCGACAGAGATGGAGTCACTATGGGGATGGTGAAGAACAGTAGAAGAGGATACAAGAGAAGTCAAAATTTTATGCAGAGAACTCACACAGAGTGTTCAGAATATAAATTGGCGGAGAGTGACCGTTGCAGCTCAATATTTCAATGGGAAAGTAAGCACAAATTTAACTTAACACGACATGTGCAAATTTGGTAATTCATCCTATTACTAAATATTTGTGCATTTCAGTGTCATGCCTGAAACATATGTGGAAGGGTTTCATGATGTATCACAGGTAAAATTGATGCCATATCGATCTTTAGGAAAGACTGGACTAAGTGTTTCAGCCTTAAGTTTTGGTAGGTATTGTTATGTCATGTTTTAAGGTTCAATAATTGTGAAGTCTCTTAGTTTTATGTTCTTTACAATTGCTGAATGATTAAAAAGAAAAAAGTGTCAGAAAAGTTAATGAGCACTATAAGTGCAAATTACTATTTATATGCAAACATTTTCAGTGACTTCATTTATCATTTAATCATTACTATCATATACTAGCAGTCCATCTACAGCATAGGTTCCCAACGAGGGGCGCTGAGAAGTTGGAAGTGGGCACTGGATTTAAAAGTAAATTTTGGGTGGCGTTAAGGACTATCCGCCGCCCCCTTAAGCTGAAAATTCAAAGTCACGCAAGTCCTGCCCACGCACAACGATTAATAGTGCAATAGACAGAATCTATGCTTATTGTACCAGATTATGTCGGAATCAAAGAAGAAATCCAGACACTATGATGTCGAGTATTTGAAATATGTTTTATTCAATCACCCATAAACAAGACATTACCAATGTGTCTGAATTGCCACAAGACATTTTCACATAAAGCTATGAAACATTCGCGATTAGAAGAATATCTTGAATATGAAGGAGTTTGATGAAATAGGAGAGCTGATAGGCTTACTTTAAAAGCATGTATTTAAGGCATATTGTTAAGTGGAAAATTCTGCATTTGCTTCATGACCTTCTTTTCTTGTTGAATGATATTACTGTAACTGATAATGCTAGTGAGTGAGTTTAGTGTCCGTCATATTATCTGCAGAACCAGATAATCAGCGTGAATGATCAGCAAGTCACAGTAAATACAAAAACATGACTACAATTTGACATCTGCTGAAGGAGACCGTACACTGATAGATCTGCTCAATGATGTAAGAATCAATTATATAAGTCCGTTCTCTCTCTCTCGCAATCCCCGCCTAGACCGATGAACCAGATTTTATCATGAATGCTATCGTTGTTACTCGCAAAGCTCGGTGTTATCGGGTCAGGTTTGTTTTCTTAAGCCTACCATTTTTTGAGTTTTGCAGTATGTGTCATGTCCACCCTTTCACAGGGGCGAAAGCTAGTTGTCCCGATTTTACATTTGTTAAACATGGGGGCTCGAAACTTGTTGTGGCCTGTACGGAGGCGGAATATAGCAAATTGTTCGATACGGGACAGACCATAGTACCCATCACTTATGCTGTGTTGTTGGTGGTCTTTTGACCACTTTTTTTTATACTGCCAGCCGATGGTTGTTCTGACTTCCTCATAGCTGATCTCGTGATTGGTCTGAGGTAATCGCCCGCCTTTCTTTAGCTAGCCTGTCGGCTTCCTTATTACCGCTTATTTTGCAGTGTGATGGTATCCATTGAATGATTGCGTTTAAGTGAGTTTACTAGTACACCGAGGATCGCTTTTAGCTCGTTGAGCTCTGTTTTAGCTGCCTTTTTTAGAGCCATGATAACCGAGATGCAATCGGTGAATATCACGACTTTGTTGCGTGAGGCGCTTCTTCTCTCTAGGAAAATTTCAGCGGCTGTTCTTATTGTCTCTGCCTCTGCCCGGTAGTTGTTTGAAAACTTACCTGTGGCAATCGCCTACTTGATCGTTACTTTCTTTGAAAGCTTGAGCACTATTTCCCCTCCGCCATCACTAATTGCATTTTTTTGTCGATCCATCGGTGTACACGTGTGCCCACGCACTCTCAGGGTTCTCGGTCGTTATGTGTTTTTCTGTGGCCGCTCTTATTTCGCAGTTTTCTTGCTGCCCTTTTTTTAGTATACCTGGAATTGATTCCCTTAATTCCGGCATTTTGGTCTTCCACGGCGGGCTCTTATCGGTTGCCGGTATTGATTTAGCTTTACATTTTGCTAGGACAGGATGATCTTTGGTCAGTGCTTTGGTATTTTTTGCGAAGTTGGTTCTCTTTATGGTTCTCTCGAAGCTAGTTCTCTCGAAGCTAGTTCTCTCGAAGCCGCCCCTTCCTAGTCCGTTCATTCTGACGTGCATAGGGTGGGAATGAAGCCGTTTAAGTTTTCCGCCAATGTCAAAGCTTTTCTGTCCCTGCGGTCTACCATTGGTTGGAGGCATGTGATTGTTTCCATCGCCTTGATGGGCGTGGACTTCATAGCTCCTGTGATAATGCGTATAGCTCGGTTCTGACTGCTTCTCACTTTTGCGAATTGTTTATTGGATGCACTACTGCAAGCTGCAATGCCGTACTCCAGGACGGGTCGCACTCTTCCAGAGTATAACGTTTTTAGGATTCTGCTGTTTGCTCCCCACGTGGAGACTGCGAGTTTACGCATCATACTGAGCCTGTGTCTCGTTTTTGCCGTAGCATTTTCGCTTTGGGGCACCAAGTCAGTTTTCGGTCGAGTGTGACTTCCAGGTACGTTGGGGTCTTGCTTCTGGAAGATCTTGCCCATTGACTTTAAGCTTAATTTTGTGATTTTGATTGTTCTGTTAGAACACAGTGTCTTATTGCGAGTGCTTGCTTTTTGTGATGGAGACCTCCGGCATTTCATTGCACAATGTTTAATCGTCTCTGGCCAGTACTCGGCCGTATCGGACCAGTAGCTTTTTTCCGTGGGCCTCGCTCGCTGCTTTGCCGAGTTGGAGGGCGGGGACCGTAGGTAGCAAAAACGGACCCCTTCGAGGAATGAGGCCCGGCACTCGTCCTGCCCGACGGATCTCCACAGGCGTAGCACCATATCGAGATTCTATACTAAACATATTCATGATAAAATTGTGTCCATGCAGCCTTAGCATGGGTATGCTTCGTCACACCTTTCAGTAACAATTGGAGCTCAGGTGTTTATCTTTCGGCCGTGTGTCCGATTTCAACCAGCGTTAACTGGGTTCGCTCTCCGTTAGAAGTCATGTGTACGGTCGCCAGCATAACGGTTGTGAAAATTCCTAACGGATAAACTGTGCGCGATTTCTTGTGATTGTGGTGTGATTGACGCGGTTTCTGGTCACTATAAGCGGATAGAATGTGCTAATTAGTCTCCGTGCTTGTGTATGTATGGTCAGAGCAAACGCCTGACCGCACATTGTGGCCTTGAGCGTGCCGGCACCGTATCGGAGAATAGCGTGAACTGTTATCGATAGGTAGCGCACCGCGAGGCGATTGACTAAGAGCGAGTCCAACCTGCTGCCGTGTAGGTTAATAAATTAAGGCTAAAGGTGGGCAGCCTGACAGAAACGCCGCAGAAAACGGGTGCATAATGTGCAGCGCAATTCGTTTTACGACGACATCGACTAGTATACGAAAAAAGAGTAGTGGTCAACTGGAGTTTCGACAGACGGCTGGAGTGATCGATCCAATCCTCTGAGCCAGGGAACAGTTAGAAGGGACAAACACTAGTGAAGTAAATTATAGAAAATTCATCGTTATCCAGTGGAATGCAGAGGGAGTATTAAAGAAGAAGGTCCTATTAACGAAACATCTACAACAGGAGCAGATAGACATAGCATGCATACAAGAGACACACCTTAACTCTAGCCACAGATTTTCCATTAGAGGATATCAGACCTTCCGACTCGACAGGGAAGGATCCAAAGGAGGAGTCCTGATTCTCGCCCGAAACGAGATTGCATGTAAAGAAATAGCAAAATGCGCCAGTAGACAGTCTGAAATTGTAGGGAAAGACGCAACAACCCCACTTGGAAGCACTCGGATTTATAACATCTACTGCCCTCCAAACAAAGACTTAGTGCTAGAGAACATGAACATAAAACCTACCAAATGCATAGTAGTTGGAGACTTTAATAGTCACTCCAAGCGATGGGGCTACCAGGATACTAATAACAGAGGTGACGAGGTAGAGGACTGGGAGATAGACAGCAACCTACACTTAATCAACAATGCTGAGGATAAATCTAGCTACTACTCCAGAACCTGGAAACCACCTCCACACCAGACCTGGCCTTTAATACAGGAGACCAACTCGCAGGAAGTGACCACAGACCGGTTAAGCCGGTCGTAAATAGGAATACTCCCACAGCACCAAAGCTGCTACCAAGATGGAACTACAAACGAGCAGACTGGAAATTTGCACTTCTGACAGACCTATACTGCGAACCCTAAACATACGCAAGTATACTAAAAACTGAGGTTGCAGACTTTAACAAAGCCCTCAAAAGCAGCCACTGAGTCCATCCCTCGAGGTGCGAGACCAAACTACAGCCCATTCTGGACGGACGAATTAGAACAACTAGAAGTAGAACTAACGAAAGCAAGAGACATTGCAGAAATAGAAAGAACAACAGAAGCAAACATTAAATTTAAAGCCACCTCGGCAAGATACAAACGAACACTAAACGAAAATGCTAGAAACAGCTGGATAGAAAACAGCCTAACAGTGGACCAGGCAAGTCACGTTTTACAGCGTTTCGTTGATCAAACGCCATGCGCGATGGAAAATCATAAGCCTGCGTGCCTTGCCATAAATTAACTACGGAATTGAAACAGGGCACTAAACCAAGAAAATAAATACAAGCACACAATCACCATCAAAAAGAATGACGAACATCTATGCGGGAAACAAGCAGCCAATATCCTTAGTGAGCACTTTACACAAGTAAATCATATAGATGTTCCTGAAAAAGGGAGAAACCATAAAAGAAGAACTAATGGCCCACGATCTCATTCAAGGTCCCCGTAGGAGCACGACAACTAAATTCACAATGCATGAATTGGAAAAAGCATTACGCTCTCTGAAGAAAAGAAAATCACCAGGCAATGATGGGATAACAAACGAAATGATATTAGAAATGGACAAGCTAAAAAAAGCTACTAAAATTTTTAACTGCAGCTGGAAAAGTGGCGTTATACCCAAAGAGTGGAAGGAAGCTATACTTATACCGATAAAAAAAAGACAGGAAATTATCTTGCAGATCCTAGCAGTTATAGACCAATTAGCCTACTGAGCAGCGTAGGAAAATTGATAGAGCGCATGATCAACACCAGACTAATGTGGCATCTGGAAGAAAAGATCTTACTACTCCCCCAACAAGCAGGCTTCCGAAAACACAGATCTACAGAAGATCTAGTGACATATATCGCCCAGGAGATAGAGGATGCTTTCAAGAGGAAAACAAACACTAGCAGTATGGGTAGATCTGGAGATTGCTTTTGATAAAGTGTGGAAGGCTGGCCTAAAAGTTAAGTTGCGCAGAAACCAAGTAGCAGGACGAGTGTACAAATGAATATCACAGTATCTAGAAAAAGAAGTGCAAGAGTTCACCAGCAGGAAAACAACACTAGAACAAGGAATTCCTCAGGGCGGAGCACTGTCGCCAACACGGTTCCTCATATGCATCAATGACATAACCGAGAACATACCCAGAAGGATCCACCACGCCTGTATGCAGATGACCTGGCCCTGTGGACATCAGAGGAACGCATTACCGTTGCAACAAGCAGAATACAACAGGCCCTCACATCCCTAGACCAATGGTCAAATACATGGCTGATCAAGCCAATGGAAGAAAACGACATACACGATTTTCTCCCTATCAACCAAGCCCCAAAGTCCAAAGCTCCTACTAAATAACCACATATTGCTCCCAGAGAAAAACCCCACATACCTTGGAATCACCTTCGACCAGCGAATGACATGAAAAGCACAGATTGTAAAAAACAAAACCCGAGCAAAATCCATGATGGCAATCATGAAAAAACTAGCTGGCACAACTTGTGGGCCAGATAACAGTGTTTTAAATAAGCTTTATATGGGATATTCGCCCGACATTGGACTATGGAATCTCTGCATTGTCAATTGTGGCCCAATCCAACTTCAATAAAATCAACCGTGTTCAGAACCAAGCTATGAGAATTATTACAGGGAGAATGAGATCTACCCAAATACAGGAAATGGAGAAGATCACAGGCCTACAATCAATGGAGGATATAAGAGACAGCAGAGCACAAAAACAAGCAGAAAAGTTCAAGAGACTAGAAGATCACCCAATGTACCACAGAATGAATGGGCTAGTAATGGGCAGACTAAAACGAACCAACTTTGCAGCGACAACCAAGATGATGATGAGCAAACAACCATCATGTGCTGAAGTTACTCCCAAACCACTAAAATATACCAACACAAGACAGATATGGAAAGATATAAAATTCCCAGAGCTGAATGAGAACATCACAGGGATAGCAGGCAAAAACCAACAAACAAGTGAATAAAGAAAATTCCTGGCCACCGAGTACCTAATGGAACACTTCCCTAACAGCAGATGGACCTATGTATACACAGATGGGTCTGCAGCAAATGCAACTGAAAATGGAAGAGGAGGAGCCCTTATAGTGCTCAGTGACATGAAACACAGGAAGCTAAAATTAGCGACAGGAAGGTTTTCCAGCTATTACAGAGCAGAGGCAGAGGCCCTAAAAGCGGCAGCAGAAGTCATAGCGTCAGAGAAACAAGTAAATAAAAACCTGGTATTTCTTACTGATGCCCTGTCAGTAATTACTGCCCTAAATAATCAAGACGATAACAACTTGAAGGAACTGCAAGCATCACTACACCAAGTATGCAACATTTTCTATAGAGTGGTAATACAGTGGATACCATCTCACTGAGGAATACCTGGCAATGAGACTGCGGACATATTGGCAAAAGCAGGAAGCAGGCTACCACATACAGACACCAGTATGACATATGACTAAGCAAAAGTACCGATAAAAATAGCCTACAAGAACAAATTGCTGAGAGATCACCCAGGGCATGAAAAGGACGATGCATACCACCAACTATATCTTGGTAGCGTACTGACACTAAATGGTGGCACGAGCAATCACGTCTAAGTAAGGCCAGAACAGCTTTTGCCAGAATGAAACCAGTATGGAAGTCCAAAATCTACAATAGGACCACAAAGCTTAAACTCTATAAAGCATTGTTTTGCCAGTTTTGCTCTACGGATCGGAGTGTTGGAGGATGACCAAAGGAGATACTAGCAGGCTGTCAGTTTTCCACCACTCTTGTCTTCGCAGAATCTTGGGAATCTTTGGCCAGTAAAAATATCCAATAACCAACTACTCCAAGATACAAGACAAGAGGCAATGGATGACATACTCAAAAAGAGAAGATGGAAATGGCTCGGACATGTTATGAGAATGAGACAAGAAATGCCTGCAAGGTAGCCCTCACTTGGACACCAGAAGGAAAGAGAAAGAAAGGCAGACCACGGACAACATGGAGGCGCATGATGGAAGAGGAACTGGACACCGCATCTCTGACGTGGGGCTCTCGCTGAAGGTTACACGGGACAGGAGAGCATGGAAAGTCCTTTCTGAAGCCCCATGTGTCACTAGGCATGACGGGATTAAGTAAGTAAGTAATACCACCAACTAAGTAGAGAGGAACAGGTTGTCATTTTCGTCTACGAACAGGTCACAATAGGCTGAGGTACCATCTGTTTAACAAGTATAAAATAGACCCATCTGACATATGTACATGTTGCACCAGCAACATGACAGAGACATGGAACAGAGAGAAAACACATGGCGAATCCCCATATCAGTCCAAGACAAGCTTTATGGAGATGTACATGGACTCCGGTTGACCACTAACTAGTTTTAAAATATACAAATCGATGTCTGAAAACGTTGGAAGAAGAAGAAGCTCTCCATTAGCCTTTTGCTGTCCCCAGCCAAGACCCACAAGGCAGTAAGCTGCTATTTTCTTTCAGGGCAGCGACCCGCAGACGACCTACCTTCCCGGGCTGATGAGCGTCATCTGCGCAGCAATACCTGTTTTGTTAATAGACTGCTTGGTTTGCCTACCGTCCAGTTTTGTGTACGGTTTACTCCGCTAGGCTTTGATTGACCCAACCAAAACTACAAGGCAGCAGTGGTTCGCTGCGAGGAGAACATAGTTTTGTTTCATGGGACGCTCGGGTCGGCACTAGGCAATTTTCATTTGCTCTGTAATTTCCTTTGATCCGGGAAACCCTGAGCTGGGGCCCCGCACATCGTAATGTATGGATCGTTTCATTCGGCGCTATCAGCACAACTTAGATTTTGCACTCGCCGGTCATCACCAGCCCTGATTTTTCCGGAGATGTTAATTGCTTGAACAATCGTACCCTGCCCGGCTGCCTCAGGGAGGGCAGTTTAGTAAGGCGCTAGAACGTAATTTTGGGGTTACGCTCAGCCAACTTTACCCCTTTTCTTACTCTGCGCTTGGTCTCATATACGGAGTTTTATCGCAATCTTCCCTTGAGCCGTCACCTTTTGTACCACATTTATCGTGCATCGGGAGTGCTCAACTCGCGCTCATGGCTCCGAGGTTCGCTGCGTTCTGGATGCACCTCTCATCCCATCGCATGCAGTCTTTCTCATCTGCCGGGAAGCTGATACTAGCAACATATTCACACATCTGCCGTTTCATGTACCTTGCCTTGGGACTGTTCCGACACTCAGCTCGACTCGTGTACAGTGCTCCGAGTGTTGCTTCGTGTGGGCTATGTTTTCTGTTTGGGTGCACTTTCAACCTTCGCATGCAGCCTTTCCCATCTGCCGGGAAACTGATACGACCATCGTGTTCACACATCTGCCGTTTCATTTAGCGTACCTCGGGGCTGTTCCGACACTCAGCTTGACTCGTGCGCATGGCACCGAGTTTCACTTCATGTCTCGGCTTTGGGATGCACCTCTTCCTTGAATTCGATCATTTACTCCAGGAAGTTAGTGTTTTGTTCTCGGACGTTCGCACGCTGCTGTTTCGTACTTCTTTTTTAAACTTGGGCATATTTTAGTGGACTTCGGCCAGGAGATGTGCACGTTGTTCAGGGGTTTTAGGCCCCTGCGTTGCTTTTCCGTGCTTGCACTACTATCACTGTTTTGTTTACGGACGCTCGTATGCTGCTGTTTCGTAGTTTTTGAACTTGGGCATATTTTAGTGGACATCGGCCAGGAAATGCGTGCTTGTTCAGGGGCCGTAGCTTTCTCGTACTTGCACAACTACCACTACCTGTAGTTCTCCCCGATCCCTGCCCCCCACCAGCCAGACCGGAAGCACAGTCTCTTTCAAGGTCACCACTTGGAGGTGGGGAGCAGGGTCTTGATTATCACCACCTCTTCGTTAACCCTCGCACATGTTGCCTCCATGTGCCTTTGACCCCACTAACATTCTGAATGTCCTCATAGAATGTTGCCGCAAAGATGATTTTCATTTAAACCAACCCACGTTTCATGTTTCAGCCCGCTCCTAGGGCGCAGTACCACGATCCAGTCATCAATACTACTACTACTCCCGATCGTTCTTCACAGCCAATTTTATCATTCTTTTTGTGATACATAATTGGTCCTTTGACAAGAACGCAGTTATCTACGTTGAACGATTATGCGCCCATGGTGACTCGGCCCATCCACCCGTTTTCAGTCAGCTTTTGATTTACTAGGCTGAGCTTTCCCTAGGGTACGATCCTTTCTGCCGACTATTTCGGCTCGAATCTTCGCCTTTTTGATCAGCTTTGCCGTATATTTGGGCTTTGTGATCTACGCCAAACAGTGAGTTACTACTGTTATGCCCTTTCTGGCTGTGAAGTCGTTCCGGATTAGGAACATTTCAAGGGGCCTATAAACTTGTTCTTGGCTTCTTCATCGTATAAAACACCGTGTAAAGTATCGGCCTTCGCCAATGTTCGATCCGGACAGCCTGTCAGATCTTTACATTGTCGACCTTACTTATTGTTCACTTTGAGTTTGTTCCGGAGTAGGAACATTCTCAGCCTTTCGAGACGCGTGTCGGTACTGGCAATTTGCAGTTTCTACTTCGCATTTTCCCTAGCCTCGGGAAACACCGGACTGGGGCCAAGCACAAATAATGTAGAGGGTCGTTTCAATTGGCGCTAGCAACGCAACTGAGATTCTGCGCTCGCCACCACTTCCCCCAGTTTTCCGGGATGTTAGTTGTGACTGCAACAGTACCTTCCCCGGGTTGCCTAAGGCTGGCAGTTCAGTTAGGCATCACCAACCTCAATTTTTCCGGGGATGTTAGGTTTTATCGCAACAGTACCTGACCGGTTTTCCCAGGGAGGGCAGTTTCGTTATGCACTAAAACGCAGCTTTATGTTTTGCGCTCGGCCAACGTTGCCCAGTAAATGTATCTGCGCCAGGCCACCGATACGGAGTCAGCTGCAACCTTCCTCGTACCGACACGAGGGTAGACTTTTATTCATTACGCATCTGACTTATTTATTCGCCCACAGCTGGCAATATTTGCCCTTCCCCAGGGCTTCGAGTTTCGCCCTATGTGGGCACACGTTTCGTCACTGGATGCACCTCTCATCCTTTCATGTTCACTTGTACACTAACCTCCCCATCGGCAGAGAAACTGGTAATTTGTGGCGGGACCTTTGACTTACACTTCGAGCTTGTGAATGGAGTCTTTTGCTCCGGAGATGACAATTTGTATTCGGCCCTAACTCCAGGGGAGTAGGGATTCTATCAGAGACGTTTAGCTTCTGGTTTTTGTTTTTCTTTGTTCGGGAACTTGGGCAATATTTTGTTGGACATCAGCCATGAGATTCGTGCATTTTGTTCGTATGGACCTGCAATGCTTTTCCGTACTTGCACTGGTACTACTACCAGTAGTTCTCCCTGATCCCTGCCCCCATTAGCCAGACCGGAACCAAAATCTTTGTCCAGGGTCACCACGTGGAGGTAGGGGACAGGGTCTTGATTACTGCCGGCTCACTAATCCTGACACACCCCTTCATGCGCCTTTGACCCCAGTCATCAAAATAAAACACACATGTTTCCTGTCAGCGTAGAACTTTGCATATCATGGCAGCATCCTATCCAGATCGTCAAAAATAGACTCTGGGGTCAACAATAGGATATCCAAAGCCAGTGTTGCATTGAGAAAGCTGCGTGTCACTGTGTGGGAGCGGAAAGGAATAAGCATAGCCACAAAAATTCAAGTCTACCAGTGCATAGTGCTAACCACGCTGCTGTACGCCAGCAAGACATGGACAGTGTAAAGCAGGCACGCAAGAAAATGTAACCACTTCCACACAAGCTGTCTACGCAGACTACTTACCAACCAAAAAAAAAATGGCAGAACAAAATTCCAGATACCGAAGTCCTCTTAAGAGCCAAGATCCAGAGCGTCAACACCCTGATACGGAAGGCCCAAGTGATATGGGCCAGTCACGTTGCTTGGATGTCTGATAAACACATCCCAAAGCAGTAGATGTATCGTGGGCTTGAAGGGGGCAGACAATCAGTTGGCGGACCAAAAAAAAAAAACGCTTTAAAGACTCTTTAAAATGCTTCGATATAGACACCCCGTGCTTGGAATCCCTTGCGTAAGATCGCAAAATGTGGCTCTGTAATAACACAAGAAGAACTCTTGAGGCTCAGAGAAAGTGAGCTGTTCGAAAGACAAAACACACAGCACCCACATGTCTATTCTCGTTCATGTATGCACCACCTGTGGTAGGGGATTGTGTTGAGGTTTGGACTTTACAACCACCTCCGCATATACCATAGAGAGGCAACAACATATGTCTGAGACATATCTCTTTGCTTTGCTAATCTAATCGCTTTGCGATTGATGGCTACTATTTGGTTGAAATACTTTCCACAACTTGGTCTATGTATGCGGTCGAACACTATTGTTATTATCAACCTGTGCGATTTACCCCTATCTTTTTTAAGGAATATTTTGCCTTATGCATTTTTTGTTTGTTTAGTGTCGAGTAATCTTTTTCTTCTTCGCCCGAAAGAAAAGTGTATTACGCTGTGTCGCAATATACACTGAGGATGCGATATATGCTCCCTATGTCGAAATGCATCTTATCATCTTTGACTAGAAGCAGATGTCTTTAAAACTGCATCAGAAATCCTACGGAGAAAGGAAAATGGGCAAATATTTTCTTTTACTTATACACTATTCATAGTTGCAGCACTAAGGAGCTATAAACATGCAGAACTAAATGACATAAGAGAAGCAGACAATGTTTGCAGTTAAAAAGATCTACGATACAAGGAAAAAGATCTCATTTCAAAACATCTGGTATCGATGAGGTGGACAAATTTGCACAGGATGAGGCACCTAAGGTTAAAAACTACCACCGCCTGATATTGGCATAAGCTATGAAGAGGCAAAGAGATTTGTTAGAAGAAAATACACGATGACATGAAAAACAGAACATTAGAGCCACCAGACAAACAATCTGTATTACCAATTCAGCAGAAAAGAGCAAGTTGTAATATTCAGACTTTGCACAATCCACAAAGAGATATCATCCTTTTAATAAGCTAAAGATAGAAACTTGTGACAGTGACACCAGGAAAATGATTTATGTACACCTTTTACAAATGTGTCTTGAGGAGCAGATAAGTCTGATGTTGTTGTCATAAGTACCACTGCATTGCAAGTTTTTTGGAGTTCTTGATAACCTGAGGTAGATCATTGTTTTTTTAAAGCATATTTAAATTGATGTCAGAGAGCGAACAAAGACATCCATCCCATCTCAGTCTATGAAGACTGAGCATGGAAAATATTGTTGTCCTTCTTATTCTCTCCAGTACCTGATTGCAGGTGAACTTACCTAATACCAAGAAGGGTTCGGTCTGAAGATCAAACTCAGAATATACCAAAGTAACTCAGAATTGTTCAATGTAACTAAGAGTGTTGCTTTGCAATAGCAAATGGTGAAAAATGACAGCAAGCATCACATAGAAAATATATAACTTACAAAATAAATGTCTTAGGAGAATTCAGCAAATATTTTATCCAGAAAAAATAAAAGAATAAGAAGTTGTGGAAAACAAATCTAATTATGTATCACTGGCATCCACAATCAGAGTAAGAAAATTTATATAGCTGTACAAGCACTCTTGTGGGGTCGGGGCCCGCAAAGGAAGCAAATAATAGTATCACTGGAACCTACAATGCATGTCGTAAGAGGCGACTGATGTAGGCCATAGGATGCTACACTAGTAAATAAAAGCAGCTCAGAAATTGGATGTGCTGGCCTACTTGTAGGCGCATAACTGGCACAACGTACAATCGCTCTTAGGCTCAGATCACATACAAAATCACACAGAGTGGTCGATATGGAGCGTTCGAAGAAGGAGAAGAAGATATAGCTTGTACATGTGTGTAGAATGCCACCAAGCTATTTACCAAAACAACCTCTCCGATGAATAGTCGAGCAGAGGAAAAGGAAAAGACTAAATGAGATACTATAGATAGAATGGCTGCAATGTGAATCACTTGGGAATGCATTATGTCAACTATGACGTGAATCGAATATAGATAGATAATGCCAAGAAGTTTTCGAAGGAACCACATGACAGAGCTGTTTATTTGCTTCTCCATGTGTAAGTAGGTTGAACATGTTTCATTACCATAAAGAAGTGTGTTGCGAACACATGTCTGGTATACACTAATTATTTTTTCAGTGGTCAGCTTTCTATTCTTCCAGACTATTCATTATTGTTGCTGCCTCACTTATCCTGATGTTTATTTCTTCATTCAATGATCATATGTTGTTGATAAAGGATACCATGGCAAGACAGGATAAACCTGATCTCCAAAGACCTAAAGTCTGTACAGACAAACTATTACAAGTATTTTCTCAGCAGTGAACAGAAATTATATTCCCTGTAACTGTTATAATCATTTAGGTCATTCTTTGTTTTTGTAAAGAGTTAATATGTTTGAAATTCTGTCGTACCTGTCTTTCATGCAATCGTAATGTTATAGGTGATGCATTTATGGGACAATTATATCTATCCATTCTTAATGATCTCAAGTGGAATTCTTAATTATCTCAAGTGGAATTCCATCCTTGCCCTGGGCCATCAAAAGTAAGGTCATCAGTGACACGGATAACAGGTGATCAAGAGTTGGCATCTTCCAATTCATCTAAATAGTTTTATCTTGCTTGATATACTACAGGATGTGCACATCACTGAATGCATTCTAGGCTGATGAATTAAATCATAGCTGAACTGATGGTGAAAAAACTTGCACTTCGTCTATGATCCTGGACATCAGAACCCACATATGTCCTGGATTTCTTAAGATTCACCTCCTTGTTGATAGTACCATCATCATTGCACTTTGAGGAATGACCATGTGTGATTTGATATTTTTTTTACATATTGAAATCTCCATTGCAGCACACAAACTTTGTAACACACAAGGCCCCTGATGTTATTTTTGGGATGGTAAAAATGTGTAATAGTTTTAATTATTTTTTTAATGGATTTTGCCCCAGGAAGCAGCTCTCCGCATACTCTTATACATTTTCATCAACAAAGGTTCTTCCTTGTGCTCAACTTGAACACATGACCTACATTTTATTGTCTGCAATAGGACTAGAAACTAAATTTCACCTTTATTGAAATCAGGCATCCTTTGAAAAATAGTCTGATTGCTCCATGTGGGAAGTGAATGAAGCACTTTTCTTTAAAGTGAATGAACATCTTACCTCAATGCCGCAAAGACACGACGATCTCCTCCTCTTCCCATCTTCTTCCATCTATATGGTTAGAGTATACAAATACTTGCAATTAACATTAACATTAGCAGATGACATCCTCACATACAGCATTGACAAGCAGTGGTAAATGACATACAAGAGACATTTCAAGCAAATAGTACGCTATGGTATGACTTGTATTGTAATGTGAAATTAAACGACCCATTAAAGTAAAAAAAAAACATTTATATACCATGAGATATATTGGGTCCATATTTTTCTTTGACAACTGGCACATGATGAGAGGTGTGGTCAACATAACACGGGTCACTTCTCTTTACTTTTACAAGACCTTTACTTCCCAGTGTTTCTCTGGTAGACAATTGAGACTGGGTCATGATGAGAACCATTATGGTTCCAAAAGTTCTCACCATGACTGTAGAATTTGATCCTGGCATCACAGGCCTACATAACAAGCTCACTAACCACTACACTTTTACTACTCACAAGATCATCAGGTATGGAATACCTGTAATAGTCGTCGTCCGTTCATTTTTCATAGATACATTGATGGCTGTATTATAATAATAATAATAATAATTCCTCTCGTACATACATTACATAGGGCTTGCACGTAATTTCTCCATACCACTCTATCCACTATCCTAGGCAACCCGCTCAGTCTCCTTCATGGAACTGAGACCGATATTTCTTGACTCTCTCAGCAAAGTTCGTTTCAGGGTCTTCTTAGGTCGTTCTCTCTTTCTTGAACCCTTTGCCTCCCAACTTAATGCCTGCTTTGATATTCGTTGATCATTTCTCCTCAAGGTGTGTCCAATATATCTCTATCTTCTCTTTCTTATAACAGTTGTCACTAGTGGTTGACCAGACATTTCTCTGATTTGATTTCATCACTTCTCCTGAATTCGTTCCATTTTATATTCATTATTTTTCGCAGACATCTATTTTCAAATGCATTTAGCTTGCTTATCATATCATAATTTCTTTTTAACATTTCCTGTGCAATCAAAATTGCTACCTAAATAGGTGAACTGCTCTGTTATTTTTATCATTTTAGATTCCAGGGTGATATCTGCATTACTTGCCATAGGTGTCTTCATTATATTTGTTTTTTCATAGCTTATCTGCAGTCCAACTTTTGATGCTATAGATGACAAGTTGTCTGTTTTTCTTTACATATCTTTGTTGTTTCTACTTAACAAGGTAATATCATCTGTAAAATCCAGATCTTCTAGTTGACTATTTTCTACCCAATCGATGTCAGTTTCGCCCCTGCAACTTTTGTGCATCACCCAGTCAATGGCCACTCAAACAATAGCGGAGATAGAATACAGCCTTGCTTTACTCCGGTTACAACCATAAATCTGTCGCTGTGTCCACCATCAGTGCGAACTGCACACTGTGAACCATCATAGAGGCTCTTGATAATGTTTATTATTTTGCCTGGTATTCCATAGCATCTCAGAATATTCCACAGGGAGATTATGTGTAGACTTTCAAAGTCTTTCTTTCTAAAAATCGATGAAATTATGTGATCCCTCTCCAGTTGTTGTAATTAGTGATATCACCTTTTTGGGGGATCTTAACAATTATTCCCTTTTTCCATCGATCTGGGCCACTTTCTTCTTCCCATACTTTATTAAATAGTTCTTGCACCTGGCTAATAGTTGTATCATCATCCGCTTTGAGCATTTCTGCAGTAGTGTTGTCGTCACCCGCTGCCTTATTGTTTATCAAGGAACGGATTGCCTCCTTGAACTCAGCTACACTTATCACTTCTTCATTAATTGGTAGAGAGTATGTTTCTTGCCTCTTTGTCAAACTTGAGTAGTACTGGTGGATCTTATTCTTCTTCTTTTGTCGTCACACTGCTACCGGGTTGTTGCCCAGTGTCGTGGTTTTCTGTTTTTGTCTTGCGCTGTTCTGGTGGCTTGTGTGATTGTTAATTTTGCTCTGTCACAGGATTCTGCTACGCCATCTAACCATCTTTTCCGTGGTCTTCCTCTTGCCTTCTTTCCCGATGTTCTGTTGTAGAAGACTCTGTATACTGTGGAGTTTGGATGCATTCTTATTAAGGGGCCAAACTACTTCATTCT
The DNA here is from genome assembly GCA_020796225.1 of Arion vulgaris. NCBI lineage: Eukaryota > Metazoa > Mollusca > Gastropoda > Stylommatophora > Arionidae > Arion > Arion vulgaris. Next base: position 57,327,596 of record CM036753.1, on the reverse strand, counting down.
TTATTTCTCTATGTAATTCAAGCACGGTTTTGTGCCAACTTTCTTTCTTATGCTGATGTTGGTGATTCTGTCTTTTCTTGTGTTGTTTGTGACTTTTCGTAGGCAACGCATTTCACATGTAGTTATTTTTGTGACTGCGCTTTGTTCAATGTCCATGTTTGGCTCAGGTGGATCAGGTCTATTTAATATTTCTTCAAAATGTTCTGCCCATCTTTTCTTCTGCTCGGTATCTGATGTTAGTTCTCTACCATCTTTATTCTTGATTGGGTCATCCTTTGAAACAAAAGTTCTAGTAAGTTGTTTTAGCGTATTGTATATCTTTTTACTGTTTCCAGTCTTAGCTGCCTTTTTCCCTTCTTCAGTCAGTCGCTTGACATATGCTCTTTTATCTCTTCTAGCCGCTCTTTTCACTTCCTCGTCTTTTAGTCTATATTCCTCTTTAGCTTGGATTTCATCTGTTGCATTCTTAGTATTGAATATCGCTAGTTTCATCTTTCTTCTTGGCTGTATAGTTGTCACCACTATTTCTGAGATTGATTTGCCCTGCTTCATAAATTTTATTTGAACTTCAGTCCTGCTATTCAGGTTAACTCTGACATCTCTGTTTTTTGTGTCGACTTTTGAATATCGCTCTTACCACTCGCCAGTCCTGCCTCAAAACATCAGTATGTTATAAGCCTACTGAGGCTCATAGGTTTATCTTCTTCAACTCTTACCATGCCTTGCCTTGTAAGCATTCCTTATCATTCTCATAGATTTTACACCTTCCTCTCCAGTGTAGTGAGGATGATGACTTTTTTGATAGGACAAAGAGATTTGTCACATGAAAAGGCATAATAAATATGAAAGCAGAACATCAGGACCACCATTGCAATCTCAATACAAAATAGCAAGTCCTAATATTGAAACTCCTCAAAGACCACAACAGACAGAGATACTATGTATGATGTAAAAAAGCAAGCAGTGTTGATTGTTGTTCTAGTGCAGTGGTTCTCAATCTTCCTAATGCTGCGACCCTTTGACACCTCATGTTGTGGTGACCCCCAACCATAAAATTATATAACAATATTTATTTCTAATTATGATAAATATGTATTTTCCTATGGTTTTAGGCGACCATTGTGAAATGGTCGTTCGACCCCCAAAGGTGTCGCGATCCACAGTTTAAGAACCACTGTTCTAGTGTAATGTACAACCAAATTTTCTCTATTGCTAATATGTTATCAAATCAGTTTAAATTCTTTAACTTTAGGTGCAAGTTCTCTGGGTAGTGTTTTCCGATCCACTGATGAAAGTGAATCGTTAGAAGTTGTGAAAATCGCACTCCAGTCAGGCATAAATTATGTTGATACTGCACCCTGGTATGGACATGGAAAATCTGAGAGTGTCCTTGGGAAGGTGAAGTAACATTATTAATTGAACAAAAATATGAACATATCAATGTCATTCTTCTTCTTCTTCGATCGTTCTAGGCCTGTTTTAATCATTCTCATTGTGATATATAAACAGCCAAACATCCGAACGTAATGTACGTGCACCAGCCTTCAGCACCTATTGGAGCCCAGTTGCTTATCCTTCGGTGGGGTGTTCGTTTTCAGCCAGCTTTTGATTTACTAGGGTGAGCTTTCCTAGGGTACGATCCGCTTTGCCGTATTTTTGGGCTTTGTGATCTACGCCGGGACAGTGAGTTACGCTGTTTATGCCCGTTCTGACTGAGAAATATTTCTCGGGCTTGTAAGCTTATCCTCGGACGGCGTCTTACTCGTATAAGACACCGTGTAAAGTATCGGCCTTCGCCAATGTTCAGACCCGAACTTCCTGTTTGATCCGTACATTGTCGGCCTTGCTTTACCGTACATTTTTAGTTTGATCCGGAGAAGGAACATTCTCAGCCTTTTCTAGACGCGTATCGGTACGTGGCAATTTGCAATTAACCTCGAAAGCACTGGCATGGGGCCGAGTACAAACAATGTAGAGGGTCGTTTCAGTCGGCACTATCAGCGTAACTGAGGATTTTGCGCTCGCCGCCATCACCCGCCCCAGTTATTCCGGGGATGTTAGTTACGACTGCAATCGAACCTTGCCCGGTTGCCCCAAGGCTGGCAGTTCCGTTAGGCATCACCAACCTCAGTTCTTCCGGGGATGTTAATTTTAATCGCACAGTACCTTGCACGGTTTTCCCAGGGCGGGTAGTTTCGTTATGCACTAAACGCAACTTGTTTTTTTGCGCTCGGCAAACCTTGCCCAGTACATGTATCTGCACCGGGCTACCAATGCGGGTCAGCTGCAATCTTCTCTCGCACCAACACGAGGGTAGACTTTTATTCGTTACGGTCCTGTCTTATTTATTCTTGCCGACGGGCTGGCAATGTTTGCCCCTCCTCAGGGCTTCGAGCTTCTCCCTACGTGGGCATACGTTTGGTCACTGGATGCACCTCTCATCCATGTCTGAGACGTTTCGTTGCTGTTTCTTTGCGTTCAGGGACTTGGGCAATATCTTGTTGGACATCGGTCAGGAGATTTGTGCATTTTCTTTGTATGTATCTTTATCGTGTTTCCGTACTTGCACTGCTACCCTACCAGTAGTTTTCTCTCCCCGATCCCTGCCCTCTTAGCCAGACCAGAACCATAGTCTGTTTCCAGGGTCACCGCGTGGAGGTTAGGGGCAGGGTCTTGGTTAGCGCGCCCCTCGCTAACCCTGGCTCATGTTACCACTATGACCTCATGAGCCTTTTGACCCCAATGTCATTCAATTGTACTGGAAAACAATAGCATGAAAGCAAACAGTTGTAAGTAGCCTTCTATGTTAATGTTCAATCAGATTAAATTAACTGAATGTTGACCGTAATGGTTCTGTAATATTTTCCATTTTCTTACACACTACTACATTTTAACTACTACATTAACAGAATGTTCCCTCTTTTCAATAGCTGGAAATATTGTCTTTATATTCTATTTTGTCTCTTGTATAAATTTTACTGACAGAATGTTGTTTGTCCTTCATCTTTCTTTTCACCTTTTAGTCTTCTCCTTGCCCACATTCCCTCATCCATTCCTTGTCGTATGATTTTCAACAGAGTAAATGCAATGCAAAACTTATTATCTCCTAAGACAGACTGATAATGATTATCATGTTCCATTATGTGTTCAAGATATTTAATTTGACAAATTAAAAAAATCACATTTCTAATTTCATTTCAAATGTTTTCAGGACTTGCAATATGTCCTGTATATTCCATCAATCTCAAGGTTTTCAACCGTATCATGTAGCTGCTTGGTTCATTGTCCTAACTATAGGTTAAGAAAGAAAATACATTTGGACACTTGATGACTCAATTTTAATTTCATTTTTATTTTTGTGGAGATGCATAGTCTGGAATTTGTGTTAAAATTCCTGTTCTGTTTGAATTAACAGTGATAAGTCATCTATATATCTCAGAAAGCCTCTGTGACGTAGAGGTTAGGTGCTCGCCTCTCATTCCAAAGGTACTGGATTCGTTCCCCCGTGGAGCCATCTGGATATTTTCCTAGATATCCCTTTCTCAGTGCGAGATCGATTTCCTAGTCCTATCGGAGACGAACGATAAAGCATAGGTCCATGTTGAGCACGTAAAAGAACCCTTGGCAGTTCAAAATCGTGAAGAGCAGGCTGAAAAGACGCTGACCTGGCAACATTCATTTAACAGATTAAACAATAAAATTCGTATAACATATGCTCACCATCTTCTTCTTCTTCCTCGATCATTCTAGGCTAGTTTTTATCATTCTATTGTGATATATAAACAGCCAAACATCAGAACGTAACGTACGTGCACCAACCTTCAGCACCTATTTGAGCATAGTTGCTTATCCTTTGGTGGGGTGTTCGATTTCAGCCAGCTATTGTGTGCGGTTCGCTCTCCATTAGTCTTTGACTATCCCCAGCCATAACCCACAAGGCAGTGGGTTGCTATTTTATTCAGGGCAGCGACCCTTAGACGGCCTGACCTCATGGGCTTATGAATGCCATTTGCCCAGCAAAATCAGTCGTTTTAATGAACACCTTGGTTTGCCGCCCGTTCAGGTTTGTTTGCGGTTTGCTCCGCTTATTTTGATTGTATGCGTGCTCGCTCTGCCCTGGTACCTACCTCACCATTTCCGTCAATTCCCACTGGGCTGTCCGACTTCGAAGGGTCAAATCCGAGTTTCGCCCGATGATGCCCACATGCAACTCAACTCGGCACCCAGCATACTCATCGGCTCTAGAGAGGCGGATCAAGAGAGAGCATGCGCGGACTCCGAATTTCGCCACACGTGGGTCAACGTCCCCTCGGTGGTTTTGACTCTTGACCCATGTGGACCAACGTGCGGCCCAACTAATCACCCAGCATCCTCATCGGCTCAAAAGTAGTGCCTCAAGAGAGAGAACGCGGGCTCCGAGCTCCACTCCGCGAGGTTCCACATGTATCCTTCTAGCTTTTCCTATCGGCCGGGAGAGCAAGCATTAATAGTCACTCTGGGAGTTCGCTCGCCTGTGTTGCGAGCGGATCCCATCAAATATGACGTCCTTTGCATCTCTACTTGCCCCAGAGTAGCTCTCCCACGGCACCTGCCATCTTAGCCAGACCGGAACTTCCGTCTGTTACCAGGGTCACCACTTGGAGGTGAGAGCAGGGTATTAGAGCCACCTCCCTAATCCTGGCGCGCCGCTTCCTTGCGCCTTTGACCCTCACCATCTTCTAAATTATATCGCAAAACACGTAATCACAAAGTACTGTAGTTTAACAAATTACAAAAACAATGACAAAATACAGCAACGTTACGACCAACAAGGCCTTTATCAAGCAAAAAACAAATGGACGACCAAATACAAAAGTTTGTAATGAAAATCTAGAAATAAAAACGAATAATGTAACACAAAAAACACACATAAAATCTAGAAATAGAACGGAAGAGAAACAATTAAAAATCTAGTAAATATATAACTTGAATACATGCAACATATACCCATATAGATTACAAGGCATGGGAAAAGAAAGTACTAAGAAGCATAGGAATGTAATACGTTGAGCCCACGTGGTCGCAAGGTACCATACAAAGAAATCAACCGATTCTCCAGAGCAAATCGACTGCGATCATCCGAGGAACATGATCGGATGGCTGTGACCTGGACATCGTGAGCTCCTAAATGGCCAGTATCATTGAAATGGGTGGCTACAGGGGTCACAGAGCATTGACGTATGGCGCGCAAGTGTTGGGCGAATCGGTCACTGAACCTCTTGCCTGTCTCGCCGATATAAGCCTTGTTACACCGCTTACAGATAATGGCATAGATAAGATTACGGGACTCTCATGTGAAACCATCGTCAATAAGAAACGTGGCTAAAGGAAAAGATACAGTACGCGTCTGTATCACATAGCACACGTGTTGCAACGCCGACGGCCACACTGGACAGTGCCAAAATGAGTCTGGATATTGGACTTAAGGCGACTGTGTACCAACATATCCTTAAGACTTCTGTCCCGTCTGTTAGACACCAAAGAATAGTTGGGGAAGACAGAACGGGTCTCAGGATCTGACTTAAGGATAGACAGATGACGGAATAAAACATTTTTCACCAATGAACTATAGGGGTGGAAAGTTAAGATAATTTTTACTCTGTCAGAGTTAGTAGTCCTATGCTGGCTGGTGAGGGCCTGCTGTCGAGTGATTTTCTGAACGTGGTTGCATAGCCGAGACAAGCACTCTCTTCGGGTATAGGCGCCTGCGAAAGAAATCAAGCATCTCGCGAGCTCTCTCAAGAAAATCATCGTCCTCGCTACAAAGGCGACGAAGGCGCAAGAGCTGCGAGAATGGCAAAGAGTCACGACAAGCCCGGGGATGGGAAGAAGTATAAAGGAGAAAAATATGTGCATCAGTAGGCTTGTAATATACTGATGTAGTGATAGTGGATAGGCGTATGGTGATAGTAATGTCAAGAAAGTTGACACAAGTAGTGGAGATGTGAGAAGTAAAACGAATAGAAGGGTTGAAAACATTAATGAAATTAATGAAGCGTGACAAATCGGCTTGAGTCATATCAGTAATGCCAATAGAGTCATCAATGTATCTGTGATAAACAGACGGAAGGGGGCCATCATATGTAGTCCATACTAGGTGTTCAAGATAACTCATGAATAGACAAGCATAACTAGGTCCCATTTTAGTACCCATGGCAACCCCACTGATCTGCTCAAAGAATTGGTCATTAAACTGAAAGGAGTTAAGAGTGAGAACTAGTTCCACAAGACGAAGGAGAGCAGAAGTTGACACAAGTGGACCTTATGGTGTTATGGAGTTTGTGCGCTGTCGTTGAGATCTTCCTGTGTATGAAAGAGATCGGAGTACACATGGTTACTCACCGAAGTGCAATGACACAGCATCAACAATAATAAAGATCAATCAATCTGTTTATCTTCCATTTGCGGCTTTAAATCCTTTGAACGAAGACATCAACTCACTAACAAATAGCATGAATAATATACTTTTGAAATCGGCAACAGAAATACCACGAAAACCATGAATAACAGACGACATTTTGAAGTTGTGTGATGAACGGAGAGAAATAAAAAAATTAAAAAAGTATAAGGGACAGCTACCTGCCGCAACATGGCAATACAGCTTAATGAATAGAGCTATCAGGCGGAAAATGAAACAGGCAAAATAAAAATGTGTCAAGGAGCAATGGCGTCTGTGGCCTAGGGGTTAGTGACTCGGTCTATTAACCCCGACGTTCTGAGTTCGAATCACGCTGCGGACAGTTTGCTTGCAAATTTTTTCCGTTGATTTTAACAAAAGGACGATGGCGCCACCCGTTCAGAAAGCAATGGCAAACTACTGAACGTATAAGTGGTGCCTAGAAAATCAACGACTTGTTTACTGTGGTTGATGGCTACGTCCTTTGGGATATGCCACGATTTTCATTTCATTTCATAGTTAGTTGTGACAACAGGACAGCTTATGATGCGATAAAAAGAATTACAAGAGCTCAAAATCTATTATAGAAGATAAAGATGGGAAAACACTTAATGAAAAAACAGATATAATGAAAAGGTGGACTGAATATTGCAAAGACTTGTGTAATGGTGAAGTAAAGCCGTTGCACGACGAATTGTGCAACAATTCATGGAGAACAGGAAATAGGAAATGTTGAAATCTTGATGGACGAAGTGGAAGAGGCCATACGTACACTGAAACAAGACAAATCTCCCGGAATAGATAATGTACCAGCAGAGCTCTTGAAACATGGCGGCTCGGAATTAATAAAAGTTATGAGAGAGATATGTTAGAGGATATTGGCCACACAAAAATGGCCAACTGAGTGGACCCAATCATTAGTGATACCACTTCAGAATAAAGGAAACCTGAAAGTTTGCAAAAACTACTGGACAATCTGTTTCATTACTCACCCAAGCAAAGTCATGTTGAGAATACTTCATAACAGAATCAAAGCAAAATCTGAAGAAATTCTGGCCGAAGAGCAGGCAGGATTTAGAAAGAACAGAATCACTACTGAACAAATTTTTAACATCAGAATACTGATTGAAAAACATCTACAACACCAACGGAACCTGTATCACAATTGCATCGATTTTACCAAGACATTCGACCGTGTTTGGCACAAATGGCTGTGGAACGTAATGAGAAAGTTCAATTTCGATACTGACATAATAGATACAATCAAAGCACTTGATAGCAAGGCAAGCAGTGCAGTATTCGTACTGCAGTATTCGTACGGGAGAAATGCCAAGAGCAGCACCGTAACCTCTATATGGTCTTTGTCGATCTGGCAAAGGCTTTCGTCACGGTTAACAGGGAGGGTCTATTGAAGATCATGGAAAAATGTGGATGCCCAGGGAAATTCATCAAGATCGTCCAACAGTTTCACGAGGGCATGATGGCACGTGTACTTGACGAAGGGAGCTGTCGGAAGCCTTCCATGTCACCAACGGCGTCAAACAGGGCTGTGTACTGGCCCCAACACTCTTCAGCATGATGTTTGCTGCCATGCTCACAGATGTCTTTTGGGAAGGCGACGAAGGGTACAGATTAGATACAGGACAGACGGTAACCTATTCAATCTTCGGAAGTTAAAATCCTCCACCAAGGTAAAAGAATCAACTATCTCAAACCTGTTGTTTGCTGATGACTGTGCCCTCGCTACCAACTCTGCGGAAGAAATGCAGATTTACATGGACAAGTTCTCAATGGCCTGTGATAGGTTTGGCCTCACCATTAACACCAAAAACAGAGGTCATGTTCCAGCCCGCCCCTGGAGAACAGTATTACGATCCAGTCATCAACATTAAACACCAGCGTCTCCAGTCAACGGACAACTTTGCTTATCTTGGCAGCCTCCTATCCAGATCGGCAAACATAGATTCTGAGGTCCACAATAGGATATCCAAAGCCAGTGCTGCGTTCGGAAGGTTACGTGTCACTGTGTGGGAACGGAAGGGGATAAGCATAGTCACAAAGCTGAAAGTTTACCAGGCCATAGTGCTAACCACGCTGCTGTACGCAAGCGAGACATGGACAGTATATAGCAGACACGCAAGAAAATTAAACCATTTCCACACAAGCTGTCTACGCAGAATACTAAAAATAAACTGGCAGGACAAAATTCCAGACAGCGAAGTCCTCACAAGAGCAACGATCCCAAGCGTCAACACCCTGTTGCAGAAGGCCCAACTGAGATGGGTCGGTCACGTTGCTCGAATGCCTGATAAACGCATCCCAAAACAGTTGATGTATGGCGAGCTTGAAGGGGCAGACGTTTAGCTGGTGGACAGAAAAACGCTTTAAAGACACTCTTAAAGTGTCTCTGAAATGCTTCGATATAGACAATACGTGCTGGGAATCCCTTGCGCAAGATCGCCAAATGTGGCGCTGTAACAACAAAAGAGGAACCCGAATAGCTGAGAATCATCGTATTGTTGAGTCACAGAGAAAACGAGCAGCGCGAAAAGACAGAGCAGACATGTCTAACCTTGATCATGTATGCCCCACCTGTGGTCGGGGATTCTGTTCTAGGATGGACTCTACAGTCACCTCCGCACACACCAGAGAGGTGCAACAGTACACGTCTGAGATTGTTGTCATCATCGCTTGCGATGGACTGCTATTATGCAGTATTCATAAATAATGACATTGGTGAATTTTTTAGAACAAATGTAGGAGTCCGCCAGAGCTGCAAGCTATCCCCAGTGCTGCATGATATCACCAGTGCTTTTCAATATATACCTAGAACACATTATGCAGGAGACACTGCAAGACCATCAAACATCAATAACCATCGGTGGCCGACCTCTTTGTGATCTACGATTTGCTGACGATATTGACCTTATGGCAGGCACTGAAGAAGAATTACAAGAACTCACCTCAAAATTAGAGACAGTGAGCAGAAAATATGGAATGGAAATTAACACCGACAAAAGTAAGATACTGGTGAATAGGAGCAACAACCACTAGCACACCAATATATGGCTAAACGGACAAAAGCTGGAGGAAGTGGAAACCTTAAAATACCTCGGGTCCTACATGTGCATCGATGGTAACTCTGGTAAGGAGATAAAGTCAAAACTTGAGATGGCTTCAGCCGCTGTCTCGGCTAAACGTGATATGGAAAAGCAAAATCAGTACTATGGCAAAAATCAACATGTACAGATCGTTGGTGCTATCCATTCGTTTATACGGTTGTGAGAGCTGGACGCTCAATGCAGAACTGGAACGAAGAATACAGGCTTTCGAATATAAGTGTTACAGATGGGTACTACGTATTTGTTACATAGAACATAAGACGAATATTTATGTAAGAGACCAAATAAACAACCTTGCAGGTCGACAAGTACCACTCTTGACAATCATGAAAAGGCGTAGACTTGCGTGGTTCGGGCATGTGATGAGACATAGCTCACTCTCTAAGACTATCCTACAGGGAAGAGTTGAGGGTGGAAGAAAGAAAAGAGGACAGTGAAAATCCTGGTTTGACAACATCAAGAGCTGGTCGGGGCAGAGTTTCTCCACACTCGCTCGAGGAGTTCAAGACAGAGACTCATGGCGTGCTTTTTGTGCTGATGTCTCCACAGTGATACCCCTACGACCATAACGGGTTATGGGCTTTATTATTATATTATTATATCTACTATGTTTTTAATCTGCTAGCAGTACTTTGTTCTGACATTTGTTCAGTTTTGTTTAAAATATTATATGTGAATACTGAAAAGACAACGTAATTTACGTGATGTATATATTGTGATATTCATGTATTTAATAAAGAAGACTGTAGTAAAACTATGTAGCAAGGGTGAAATTTAAAATCTCAAAGTAAGGTAGTTTTACAAAGCATGAAACGAAGACAATACAATGTTTTGACCAAAAGACCTTTTTCAAGCAAAGTACACAAGACAATAGTGGAAAATAAAATGACGGTCCTAAATGAAATACAGCATAGACACAGTGAAACCATTAATCTAAGTAAGATTACTAACTTCACTAACACCTAATAATGAACGTATAATCAAAGACTGAAGTATAATTGAAGTATATTGGTTGTCCCCCAAAGTTGCTCCAATTGATTGTTTCCTTCCATGAGGGCATGAAAGCCAGCATACAGTTCGATGGCAGCACATCTGATAGTTTTGAGGTTAAGAGTGGAGTCAAGCAGGGCTGTGTCCTTGCCCCCACTCTCTTTGGTATCTTCTTCGCAGTCCTTTGAACCACGCCTTAGGGGACGCTGATGGTGATGTTTTCATCCGCACTAGATCCGCCCTCTTTAACTTGGCTCGCTTAAGAGTCAAGACAAAAACGACGGAAATACTTCTCAAGGACCTCCTTTTCGCTGACGATGCTGCCTTAGTCGCCCACAGTGAGACTACACTGCAATGTCTAATTAATAATTTGTCAAAGGCATGCGACCTCTTTCTCTGACAATAAGTGTCTCCAAAACAGTTGTATTATGTCAGGAGGTAAGACATCAAATATCACTTTAAATAGCAACCATCTAACACCAGTGCAAAAATTCTGCTATCTTGGGTCCACGGTCACTGCCAGCCTTTCTCTTGACGAAGAAATCAACGCTCGTATAGGGAGTGCGGCTACTACATTCGGCATACTATCAAAACGAGCGTGGGACAACAAAAAATTGACATTGCAGACGAAGACTCAACTATATCGAGCCTGTGTAATTAGTTCTTTACTATATGGCTCAGAAACATGGACAGCCTACTCATGACACGAGAGGAGACTTAACATCTTTCACCTTCGATGTCTCCGCAAGATTATGAACATCAGGTGGTACGACAAGATAACCAACTCTGAAGTACTACAACGTGCAAATCTGCCTTCCATCATTGGCATGCTCAGCAGTAGACGACTAAGATGGTTGGGACATGTGAGAAGAATGGAAACTTATCGCATACCAAAGCAAATGTTGTTCTGTGAACTTTCGGAGGGAAGAGGCACCAGGGCAGACCACTGCTCAGATATAAAGATGTCTGCAAAACCTCAATGAAAAACTTTTCTATAGATCCCAGCACATGGAAGGGACTAGCTGATGACAGAGTTGTGTGGAAAGCCAAATTACGGAAGGGCGCAGAGTCTTTGAGAAGAGACTTATGTACGAGCTGAACAACAAGAGAGAAAAGCGAAAACTCAGAAGTTGTCACAGTAAAACACTTGCCTATTGACCGTCTGTAAAGATGAAAAGGGCCATATATAATCAAAGACTGGGAGAATAGTAACTAGCTCTGATAAGCTTGGGGATGGTAAGAGTTGTAGAAGAGAAAACTATGAGAATTTTATAATATACTGATGTTTTGAAGCAGGATTGGTGAATGGTGAGAGTAATGTACAAAATTTTGATACAGGAAATGAATATGTGAGAGGTAACCCAAATAGTAGGAATAAAATCATTTATAAAATTGATAAAGCACAAGAAGTTAACCTCAATTATATTAGTGATGCCATTACAACTATCGATGAAGCTATGATAAATGTGACTTTCTATTCAAGTCTGTGTCACCAACATCGATCATCACAAAGTTATTGTAGGAAGAATATGAATTACAGATTTTAAAACAAAACTGGATGGGCATAGTGAGGAGTGTGTTTAACCAGCGAGACATGGGAATCACCACCATGCATGCCCTTATACATCTGTTAGAGTAGACTGAACACCTATGGGTCTGCCCGGTGCACTATGAAGCTAATTCAGTAACCAATAGCAATAATCAATAACCAACACGTGATAAATAAATGGATGAGGGCTACTGTAGGCACTCCATACCTTGTGTTCAAGATCACACATGCACAGACAAGCAAAGCTAGGTTCTGTTTTGGTGTCATTGGGGACCTACAGATCTGGCTGAAACTTGGCCATTGGATTCAAGTGAGCTGAGTTTCTAAACTATTTCAGTGATGATGGTTATTGTTGGTTATTGGTTACTCAGCCGACATCATAGCACTTCACGTAGACCCATAGGTGCTTAGTCTCCAGAAAAAAAAAGATGTTGAATAGTATGCACACTGATGATTTCTGTGACTCCCTGGTTACTCGTCACTCTGCCACTCAACATCCAGTATTACTTGCACAACAAATAACTCTAAACTCCTTAAATCGCTGTATAGATCCAACATCAACTAAAGTGTCTTCATCCAAAGAATGGTCGCCAAGATACCGAAGAACATCCCCTCTTTCCATCGTCAACTCTGCAACGATCAATGCTGTTGATGCAAATATGTGCGCTCTTTTATTGACGCAAATACCCACATGTTCAGGACAGTAGATCCAAGTAAACCTCTGGAGGCTAGAAACCTCAATATACAACATCCACTCGTACCACATCATGTCATTTTGGACCTTCTGAAGCATCAAATAAGAGTCAGAAAATACAACTGCCCCAGTTAACGGAGTCTCAGAGAGCCATTGGAGGGTTTAATAACAACATTCGTCCTCATACTAGAAGTAATTATAGTGTTGGCTCTACATCATTTAGCAACAACCCTACCATGCGGGATAGCCCAGAACCCAAAGCATGACTTATTACTACGATGCACAGACTCATCCTTATAACAGCAGCAGCGGCATCATCATCTGCATTATCTGCTATTAGCTGCTTAATTGCAAGTTCAGATTCATATTGCCTCATTTTCTGCATTTCCTTCAAAGAGTAATGATAATGTTGCGGTAGTAGGCCATGCTACCATATATTGGGATCCATTCATCACCTTTTGGTAGAGCCACAACTGTGGTCACCAGGCTATTTGATCTCCAAACATCGGCCATCCATACATGTCACCCTTGATTATCATAATTATGTCATCCCTTAACATCATTAGTATTCTTGAGCAGTGAATGTCTTTGATCTATAGTAACACACATCTGTAGCTTTCTTCTCTCGGATTTTTCTCTAGAATGATTCTGCTTAGTATTTTACCTGGTACAGACAAAAGCATTAATCCTCTATAATTCAGTGGGGTCAAATGCGCAATTCTAGGGAACAACGTTGCGCCAGGTTTAGTGAGCTGGCACTATTCAAGTTCCTACTCCACCTCCACGTGTTGACCCTGGTAACAGACAACGGTTCCTGTCTGGCTAAGTGGGTAGGGATCGAGGAGAGCTACAGATAATGTTAGTAGTGCAAGCACGAAAAATTAATGCAGGTAAAAAAAAAACCTGAACAAAATGCACGCATGTCCTGGTCGAAGTCCGACGAAAAGTTGGCCAAATAGTTGCTAAAACGCAAAGAAACAGCAATGTACGCGTCGTCTGTGAACGAATGCGAACTCCCCCGGAGTAAATGACCGCACCAAAAATGCCACCTGCGGGGCAAAAGTCCACACATAAGCTCGAAGCATAACAAGTCAACGGTCGCACCACAATTACCAGTTTCCCGGCCGATGGAAAGGGCAGTACAAATTAACATCCAGAGCAGTAACGTGGGAACACATGGGGCGAAACTCGGAGCCATGAGGTTGGGATCCGGGTCAAATTGCGTGTCCTGACAGCCTCGATGCATGATAAATGTGAGCACGGTGAGAAACCCGATAAATACGGTGAGTAGGCACCAAAATAGAGCGAAAACACATATGGACGATACATAGGGGAGCCCAAAGGCGGGGCAGAAGTGCTGGTGATGAAATGACAGGAGGGCGTAGCAAACGCAGGAGTGAGCGGACTACCAAAATGTGCAGAAAACACTGGAAAGCACAGCAGAGGCTCGAATCCAGTACAAATCAAAGGTCTTGGCAAGTGTCTCTGAAAACCCTGTAACGTACTGTGACGACACGTGGGAAGATTTCGGTAAACTCCGTACAAGAGGCCAAGCACAGACAAAGCTATTGGGTAAAGTTGGCCAAGCGCAAATCCTAAAGTTGCGTTTTAGCGCCTAACGAAACTGCCTTTCCTGAAACAACCGGGCAGGGTACTGTTGTTCTCACAACTAACATTCCCGGAAAAATCAGGGCCGATGATTATTGGCGAGCGCAAAATCTACTTTGCACTGATAGCGCCTAATGAAACAACCCTCTACAGTATTATGTGCGTGTTTTTCCCAGTATTTCCCGAAGCCAGGTAAAATGCAGAGTAGCAACTACAAATTGTCAAGTGCCGACACTTGTCTCGAAAAAGCTGAGAATGTTCCTACTTCGGAATAAACCCAATGTGGCCAGAAAAGCAAGAGACGTAGGGGTGAGTGTGCAAATGTGCACCCAAATGTGCAGAAAAAATGGAAAGCCCTGCAGAGGCTTCAATCCAGTGCTCGTCTCTGGTCAGAAATGTAAGACTGAAAATGTAAAGGCTTGACAGGCTGTCCAAATTCAAACATTGGCGAAGGCCGACACTTTTCACGGTGCGTTAAACGAGTAAAATGCCGTCCCAGGACAATAACCCGTTCCCCTCGCAGGGAACCACTACTGCCTTGTAGTTAGATTTGGGACAATCAAAGCCTAGCTGCGGAGCAAACCGTACACAAAACTGGACGGTAGGCAAACCAAGTAGTTAAAAAAGAGATTACCTGGGCAGATGACGCTCATCAACCCGGGAAGGCAGGTCGTCTAAGGGTCGCTACCCTAAAGAAAATAGCAACCTGCTGCCTTGCAGGACGGCTGGAGACAGTCAAAGAGCGAACCCAGTATAGAGCCACTGTTACCTGCCACGCATGTCGTAAGAGGCGACTAAGGAGGTTTGACGTGGGGCTGGCTACCTCAAACCGTAAAAAACACTAGATTGCTACAGAACGGAGAGCAAGCAGAGTAAATTTTTGGCTGAAACCGAACACATCGCAGAAGTACGAGTATAAGCACCAGAGCTCCAAATGATGCTGAAGATGTGACGTAAAACACACCAATACTAAGGCTGCATGAATCAGATTTTCACATGAATAGAATTTATGGGGAGGTCTGGTACATCGGTCTGGGCGGTGATCAATCAATCAAGTGCCATGCCTGCCGGCGTAAGCGATCATGTCTCTTCACAACTCTCTCTGCGTGGTGCATGTAATCAGTTCTGACTTCGATCCTGTGTCGAACCATGATGTCAGGCCATCGGTAGGCATGGGGAAGGCGTTTTACACTGTATGGAAAACTCAAACTCCTGAGCCTCGGAATAAAGGGACGAATGTAGAAATGGTTAAACAAATACCTAGAGAACAGAACTGCAAGGGTTCAAGTTCAGGGACAAACAAACATGAAGACCAAGCTAGGGGAATTAGTCTTCCAGGGAGGAGTGCTCTCACCAACTCTCTTTCTAATCTTTGTCAACGACATAGCTACATGCATGCCACGGGGAGTACACGCAGCTATGTACGCCGATGATCTGGCAATCTGTACGAGGGAAGAGTCAGTGCCCATAGCAACAAAACTTTTGCAAGACACGCTTACCAAACTGGAAATCTGAACAGAAAAGTGGTGCCTGAGCATTGACGCTTCTAAAACCACGTATACTGTGTTCTCGCTGAACAATCAGACCCACGAGGTAAAACTTAAAATAAATGGGCACGATCTCCCAGAGGACAAACATATGTAGGAGTCACACTAGACCATGGCTTACATGGTTCTCCCAGATAGACAAAGCCACCATGAAAGCAAGACAGAGGCTTGGTATGTTGTGAAAACTCGCAGGTTTCACGGGATGGGGAGGGGGTGAGAAAACAGCAAAATCTTCAATAAGCTCTACTCTTGGAGAGTGAGATCAACCCTAGTGCACAGCATTGCAGCTTGGGTTAATGCATCAAGCAAGCAATTCGCCAAAGTGAGCATCGCCCAAAAAACCGTACAGCACACATTGTCACTGGGGCCATGAAGTCCACGCCTGTCATGGCGATGGAAACAATCACAGGCCAATGGCAGACCGCAGAGACAAAAAAGTTACACAACTGGGGGAGAAATTCAAGAGACTTAGCTCCCACCCCAAGTATGAGAGAATGAAGGGATTGGAAAAGGACAGGTTAAAGAGATCCAGCTTTGTGAAAAGTTCTAAAGCACTGATACAAGACGACGCGGTCATAGCCAACTGTAAACCCAAACCAATACCAGCAATCGATAAGAACCCGCCGTGGGAGACCACGATGCCTGAGTTAAGAGAATCGATATCAGGCATACAAAAAAAGGGACAGCAAGTGAACTATGTTTGTCGAGCATTCTTGGAGATCACCCTTTTTTTGGTCGTTTGACTATATAGCCTTCTCTTCAGTCTTTTAGTATTTCTTCTCTCTCCTATATTTCTCCCAGCAAAGCCATGTAGCATGTCTGTTGATTTGCCTTCATGAGATCTGCAGATATACCATCTGGACCTGTAGATTTATCGTTTCGTAGTTGAAAAAATGATTTCTTTATTTCCGCTTTGCTTGGTCAATTACTAGATCATTTGTGATTGGATCTATGTCTGGTTGGCTTTGGGGAACTAGCCTGTCTTTGTAGGTCTTTGAAGTGTTCTGACCATCCCTGCATCTGTTCTTCAGTATTGCCCAGTAATCTTGCAGCCCTGTCCTTTATCGGTTTATTTCTTTATTGGTATTTTGCTGCTAATTTTTGTGTGTTGTATAAGTCTTTCAGGTTACCCTTCAGTGATATCGCTTCTGCTTCACTTGCCAATTCGTCTATGTACCTTCTTTTATCCGCTTTTATACTTATTTTTACCTCTTTGTTGGTTTTTGTGTATTTCTCTTGTACTGTGGACTTTGCTGATCTTGTTCTACCATTACAGAGGTTGGTCTTTCTGCCTCTTCTCTTCGTTATCTAATGTTGACCCTGATAGCCATTCCTTGTGGTGATATGTGTTTTTTTCAAGGGCAGTCTCACATGTACAAGTCCAAGCTTCTTTAACCTTATGCCAGTAGTCTTCGATGCTTCCTTCATCTAGTTCTTCTTGGGCCTCGAATCTGTTGAAGATCGTGATACAAAATATATCTGTTCCTTAAGACGTCCATGTTGTATCGTAACCGATTACTACGTGTGGTCGTCGTGAATCTCTTTAGTTTCATTCTCACATTAGCAGCTATTACGAGGTGGTGATCGGAGGCCACGACTCCGGCTCCGGTATGCATGCTATTAACTTTTCCAGAAGTTTACTCACTGTTTTCTGCATTGCAATTATTCTACATTCACCTATATGTTTGTAATTTTTTTATTTTTACCAGTGGTATTAAATAGCTATGAAGCCATTCCTCCTTGATCTCGCCACTTTGCTGGTGTTGAATTCTTTACAAAGCTCATTTATGTCAGTGTCCAATATCCTGTTTATGTCACTGTATTGAATACAATCGAAAGAGTATTGTGTGATTTCTTTAGCATTGCATGGATTTCCTCGATCGCAAATGCAAGGCCGTCATTTCAATCCGTGACATCAGATTCAGATAACAACAAAATCATATGGAGTCTTGCGTCTCTATCATTTCGATTAGTCTGTTGAATATAAGGTTTGAGAAAGTTCAACCCTCTACTGTCATTGGTGTTCCGCCACACCAGATCGTGATCTTGAAAGTATGGTATGCTACGTCTGTGTTTCATACTGTTCATAGCCTGGTGAAACCGCCATACAATTCAGCACAACATTTCTCCCACTTAGTTGTCTTTGCTTGGTTAGCCCAAGTCTTGAAAAGTACAATTTTCTCGTCCATGTCCAACTTTAAAGCCAATTTATGTTTCTGTAAGGCTGTGGTGTGGCGTCTGTGGCGTCTGTGGCCTAGGGTTAGTGACTCTGTCTATTAACCCCGACGTTCTGAGTTCGAATCACGCTGCGGACAGTTTGCTTGCAAATTGTTTCCGTTGATTTTAACAAAGGACGATGGCGCCACCCGTTCAGAAAGCAATGGCAAACTACTGAACGTATAAGTGGTGCCTAGAAAATCAACGACTTGTTTACTGTGGTTGATGGCTACGTCCTTTGGGATATGCCACGATTTTCATTCATTTTCAAGGCTGTGGTTACTCGTTGTGCCCTTGCCGTGCTCTTCTTTTAGTGAGGTAAATGGTTTCAATCTCCTTATTCCACCACAGCGGTTGTACGTTATTCGTCTGCCTACGTTGATATACTTGAGCCTTGGCGTGTCTAATTTTACCAATCATGTCTTGTGATATGTTGTCATACATGAAAGCTTTCGAACCAATCGGGGCCACTTGAACAAGACAAGGCATGGGCAGTAATCACTACCTTGGTATCCTAAAACAAGACATTTACAATATGGAGCAAGGGTGGATGACACCAACGCCAGGTCTATTCTGTCGCTGAATCATCCAGTCATTTTGGGTCATCATGAATCAAGCTTGATTGAGTTCACAGTTTAAAAAAACATTCACTTTTGAAAGTGTTTAATGATTTGTATTGTATGTTGCATATTCTATGTTTTGTACAATCTTGATGCTTAAATATAATCTCAAGGGTTTATCTTTCAAGATATTACCCACAATTCCCCGTGCCAGCTATTATATAGCAACTAAAGTGGGTCGCTACCAAGCTGACGTCAACAACATGTTTGATTTTTCTGCTGAAAGAACACTACAAAGTGTGGACGAAAGCTTGCAGAGGTTAGGCTTGGAGTATGTAGATGGTATACAGGTAAGTGCTTGTCTGTATTCCAGCTACCTAATATGCTTATATTTATTTTTCCGTTAGTAGGCACACTGTCTTTTTCTTTAATGTCCATTATTAGTTCTCATACATAATATATTTTATTTAACTTGAAAGAGCATCTATATACCAAATGATAAACCGATGACAATTTAATGATTGGAATGCAGACATATGTATTTATGTAATCGATACACATCAATGCTGCACATAGAAGATACAGTAGTGACTGTTTCTAAATCACCCGCAACATCCTACACAAATTGGGGACATTCCAAAATAAATTTTTAAGAATAATCTTACAAATTATCTGACCAAATCTGTTAGCAAGTTAAGAACTTTTAAAATGAACAAACTGCGCTTTATTAGAGATCAGCCGGAGATGATGGTGGATAGGACATGTATGTCGTACGCCATTAAGGACATTGGTTATGACACCTATTTGATGAACAGTGAATGGGAGGGAAAAGCCTAGATGTTGAAAAGAAATATGTAAAAGAACTGGAAAGAGAATTGAGAGATTGTGGCCGTGTGTGTGAGAATCAACTAGTAGAAAGGAGGCAGAAAGCCAAAAGTAGAAATCTCTTATAGAAGTGTAAAATGAGACACATCTTCGTCGCCCATCAGACATGTCCATAATTTCTCCATCTCCACCCAAGCATCTATTCATGTCTATTCATGGGTCATCTTGAACACCTAGTATGGAATTCCTATGATGGTCCTCTTCCGTCTGTGTATCATAGATACATTGATGATTGTATTGGAATTACCGATATGCCTGAAGCCGATTTGTCAAGCTTCATTAATTTCATTAATGTCTTCAATCCGGCTATTCGGTTTACATCTCACATCTCTACCTCTTGTGTCAACTTTCTTGACATCACTATCAGCCTATCCACAATCACTACATCAGTATACTACAAGCCTACTGATGCACATAGTTTCTTCTTTATACCTCTTCCCATTCCCAGGCTTGTCGTGACTCTTTACCTTTCTCTCAACTCTTGCGCCTTCGTCGCCTCTGTAGCGAAGACGATGATTTTCTCGATAGAGCTCACGAGATGCTTGATTTCTTTCGTAAGCGCTTATACCCGGATAAGGTGCTAGCATCTGCTATGCGGCGCGTTCAGCAAATTTCTCGCCAGGAGGCTCTCTCTAACCAGCATAGAACTTCCAATTCTGACAGGGTGAAACTTGTCTTAACTTTCCACCCTCATAGTTCCCTTGTGAAGAAAGTCTTATTCCGTCATCTCTCCATTCTTCAGTCTGATCCTGAGACACGTTCAATCTTTCAACACTATCCTTTGGTGGCGTACATACGGGACAGAAGTCTTAAGGATATGTTGGTTCACAGTCGAATCAAGCCTAATATCCAGAGTCATTTTGGCACCATCCAGTGTGGCCGTCGGCGCTGCAACACGTGTGCTTATGTAATACAGACCCGCATTGTGTCTTTTCCAAAAGCCACGTTCGTTATTGAAGACAGTTTCACGTGCGAGTCCCGTAATATTATCTATGCCATTATCTGCAAGCGGTGCAACAAGGCCTATATTGGGAAACCGGCAGGAGACTCAGTGACCGATTCGCCCAACACTTGCGCGATATACGCCAATGCTCTGTGACCCCTGGAACTACCCATTTTAATGATACTGGCCATTCAGGAGCTTGCGATGTCCAGGTCACAGCCATCCGATCATGTTTCTCTGATGATCGTATTCGATTTGCTCTGGAGAACCGTTTTATTTCGTTATATGGTACCTTGCGGCCTCTTTGACTCAACGCATTATATTCCTATGCTTCTTGGTACTTTCTCATCTCATGCCTTGTAATCTATATGTGTATTTGCTTCATATATATCATTTATATTTTCACTTGATTGTATATTGTTTCTCTTCTTTTCCACTTCTAGTTTTGTGTTGCACTCATTTCGTTAATCGTTTTTATTCCCAGATTTTCATTAGATAAATTTGCATGTTTCCGTTATCGTCCATTTGTAAGTGTTCTCTATAATTCGTCACTCCTGTTGAGTCGTTTGCTTGATAAAGGCCTTTTGGTCGAAACGTTGCTGTTCATCGTCACTGTTTCTGTATTTTGTAAGACTATAGTACTTTGTTTGTACGTGTTTCGCTATTTACCAAGTTTTACTGCAGTCTTCCCCTATTTTGACAAGCATCTATTCCATTGTGTTTAGACTAACAACACCCGTTCTGTGTTGGTTGATATATCTACGTACTGGGGATTCTCTCATGGTTTTCTTGTCTTGCAGCACATATCGGTATGCATAACTTGCGCAACCGATATAGAGAATCCCCTTTATCGTATTTCTTGAAATCTTCAGAGCGTATGTTTTCTCTTAGAACATTGATAATGTTACATTTGTGCATAGAAAACTCATTCTCGATCGCAGCATTGCTTGTCAGTGCACCCGTGCTCTAATTTCCCTTCGCCCCAGAATGACCTGGGACAAAGATGATGGTAAGTGTCTGGATTGTCGCATTTTGTATTAATTGAATCAACTCCCTTTGTACATAATCAGTCTTGATCTTCTGTATCCTCCTGCTCATACAGCCGCTGTGCATGCATGTTTGAGTGAATATTTGCGTCTTTAGCCCCTCCAGAGAGTTTGTCACCGCCGTGACCTCCATAGTCATGCTGTTGGTAGTTGTCACTTATATGCCACTTATCTCTTTGATGGCCTTTCCTTTAGTTCTAGCCGTAAAGGCCCATGCACTACGACTGTTTCGAATCACGGAACTATTAGTGTAGACAACAGCAGCTTCCTTTGATAGTATAAAAATAGTATATAGATATATAGTATGTTCAGATAATAGCAATTGTAGATTATTTAACCAATATCTTGAATGGTTACTTGTATATCTCCTCTATCGCCCATGTTGTTAAATGTCTCCGAAAATTACTAAATGTAAAATAGAGTGATTTCGTTTCGAACAACGTAGTGAGAGATAAAACACAGTAACAATTTGTATCAAATATTGAAAGGAAACGAAGGTGGAAATATTTAGGTCATGTTCTTAGATCAGACGAAAAGAGACTACATCGACAAGTCCTTATGTGGTTACCAGTTTTAATCCCATAGTCACCACACTCCCGTCAGTTTTGAAAGATACGAACCACGCTTTGTCTGTCTTTTCTTCCGTTGAGTTGCTACCCGAGAGAACCTACCGTCTCTTCCTCCTTGATGTGTGCTCATTGTACACTTCTATACCTCATCCTGACGGCCTTAAAGCTCTCCAGTTCTTTCCCGATAGGAGAACTAATCCACTTGTGTCAACTTCTGCTCTCCTTCGTCTTGCGGAACTAGTTCTCACACTTAACTCCTTTCAGTTTAATGACCAATTCTTTGAGCAGATCAGTGGGGTTACATTGGGTACTAAAATGGGACGAAGTTATGCTTGTCTATTCATGGGTTATCTTGAACACCTAGTATGGACTACATAAGATGGCCCCCTTCCGTCTGTCTATCACAGATACATTGCTGACTGTGTTGGCATTACTGATATGCCTAAAGCCGATTTATCACGCTTCATTAATTTCATTAATGTTTTCAACCCTTCTATTCGTTTTACTTCTCACATCTCCACCACTTGTCAACTTTCTTGACATTACTATCTCCATACGCCTATCCACTATCACTACATCAGTATATTACAAGCCTACTGATGCACATAGTTTCTCCTTTATACTTCTTCCCATCCCCGGGCTTGTCGTGATTCTTTGCCATTCTCGCAGCTCTTGCGCCTTCGTCGCCTTTGTAGCGAGGACGATGATTTTCTTGATAGAACTCGCGAGATACTTGATTTCTTTCGCAGGCACCTATACCCAGAGAGGGTGCTTGTCTGGGCTATGCATCGAGTTCAGAAAATCACTCGACAGCAGGCCCTCACCAGCCAGCATAGGACCACAAACTCTGAGAGAGTAAAACTTATCTTAACTTTCCACCCCCATAGTTCACTGGTGAAAATGTTTTATTCCGTCATCTGTCTATCCTTAAGTCAGATCCCGAGAGCAGTTCGGTCTTCCCCAACTATCCTTTGGTGGCTTACAGGCGGGACAGAAATCTTAAGGATATGTTGGTACACAGTCGCATTAAGTCCAATATCCAGACTCATTTTGACACTGTTCAGTGTGGCGGTCGGCGTTGCAACACGTGTGCTTATGTGATACAGACGCGTACTGTATCTTTCCTTTAGCCACGTTTCTTATTGACGATGGTTTCACATGCGAGTCCCGTAATCTTATCTATGCCAATATCTGTAAGCGGTAAACAAGGCTAATATCGGCGAGACAGGCAAGAGGCTCAGTGACCGATTCGCCCAACATTTGCGCGACATACGTCAATGCCCTGTGACCTCTGTAGCCACCCATTTCAATGATACTGGCCATTTAGGAGCTCACGATTTCTAGTTCACAGCCATCTGATCATGTTCCTCGGATGATCGCAGTCGATTTGCTCTGGAGAATCGGTTGATTTCTTTGTATGGTACCTTGCGACCACGAGGGCTCAACGTATTACATTCCTATGCTTCTTAGTACTTTCTATTCCCATGTCTTGTAATCTATATGGGTATATGTTGCATGTATTCAAGTTATATATTTACTAGATTTTTCATTGTTTCTCTTCCGTTCTATTTCTAGTTTTTATGTGTGTTTTTTGTGTTACATTTATTTCGTTATTCGTTTTTATTCCCAGATTTTCGTTTTATTTCCAGATTTTCATTAGAAACGTTTGTTTTTGGTCGTCCATTTGTTTTTTTAAATTTGTCACTCCTGTTGTTCGTTTGCTTTGATAAAGGCCTTGTTGGTCGAAACGTTGCTGTATTTTGTCTTTGTTTTTGTAATTTGTAAAACTACAGTACTTTGTGATTACGTGTTTTGCCAATCAAATAGTTTTACTGCAGTCTCATCTGTTTTGTGGATACTCTACGACAATTGAGCTGGACATAACCCGTAAATGTTGTCCTCCATGTTAGTTTGGTCAACAAGGTTAACCACAAAGTGACCTCTCCATGATGCATGCCTAGGCAATTTTTGTAGAGGAGCTGAGTTGTCTAGCGTCAACTACCTCTCGATCTCACTGATAGAATTCAGAGGAGTGCAAGCAGGACGTCTGGTATCAGTTTGGTTGCAGGAACTGCCAGTAGGGCATCACATGATGCCTGACCGCCCATAAGCTCCCGTTCGGATTTTCTGTTTGGGTTTACTTCCATAGGCTTTGCCTTTCCCTAGTCTCCCACAAGGCAGTCGTGCTATTTGTCCATAGCTGAGAGTCTGGTTCTTGTATATTAGGGTAAATCCACTCTTGTCACAAGTCTGGGGGCCAGACCTGTACCAAGATTTCTTGTCGGGCTTACTCCCGCAGGACAAAAAAAAACCTGACCTAGGGAGTCCATCTCCTAAGTGAGCCATTGCCCGTTTAGCCTTTGATTTCACGGTCTTTTCCTAATTTAGGTGATTCGTCAGAAGCCCTATTGAAAGCAGATGCAGAAAAGGGACAGGGGTTCCTACAGCATTTTGTTGATTAGATATAAAAAAGGGTGACACGGATGACCGTCACGATATTGGGAATGTTCTTCGTGAAATTATTAACACTGGCGAACCTTACACTGTTTTCATAAAAAAGGAGGATGGAGGTAATGCACTCACCACATCTCAATGAGACTGGTATTAATGCAGTGGTGATGGATTTCACCAACAGTATACAGAATGCTTTGGTACCTGAGGATTCACTTCATAACTATTTGCAACCGCTCCCTAAACATGGGAAAGATCCTAGTATGCTCAGCAGCTACCACATACTCACTTTACAAAATGTATATTACAAATAATAGAAGGTAATGTGTCACTTGGAGACATATCAGTTTTAGTTTCAGTTTCAGTTTGGAATATCTTCATTGCACTCCGGACATGTCCATAGGTGCTCCGATCTCCTTCGCAATATCTCCAACAGCGTCCAGCGACTGACCGTACCCGTTCTATTTTGATTGATGAGCCAACTCGTATACCTGTTGTACCGTTCTTTTCTGGCCACACCAATCTTCAAACCCAGTTCTCGCAATCTAGTAGTTGACGTGGATTGGTTTAGATGAAGGTCTTCTCTGCGGCCACGCTCTATGAGGGCGTTCACGATGTACATACCATCTCTCCTGATACGTTGAGTGTCTACCTGCCAATGACATGGACTTGGGACAATGCTCGTACATTTGCTTATGATGTTTATGAGCGTTTCCAATCCATGCAAGTGACTGTTGCAGTGATCATTGGCTTGGAGGATAACATATAACAACTGGATGTTTCAATTATGATACTCTCTTTGCTAAAATGTGAGTTTAATCCTTGGCTAATGAACTGGATAACTGTTTCTTTGATGGAGAGAATCGTTGGATTACATTTTGGAACATGGGTGTAAACCATACAGTTATATGCCCGGGATTACCCCAAGGCTCTCCTCTATCACACATATATTTTCAATATATATATAGCAGATTTAGCCAAAATACAGCCAACGGATGGGGTCGAACATAGAATTTTGCAGATGACATCTTAATATATAAGACTAAAACAGATAGACGAGAAGTAAGCATAGCAAAAGAAAAAGTCGATGGCACAAAGAGAAAAACCAGAGCCTCCAAGGCGAGCCAAGAAAAGCTGATAGTCACCTCACGAATACATTCACCAGCAATGAGTTGGAAGAGGCTTTAAGAGAGCTGAAGCTCAGAAAGTCGCCCGCAAAGGATGGGATCACAAATGAGATGCTTAATAACTTGGGTACTAGAGCAAAGGCAGCTCTACTGGCCGTTCTAAATATATCCTGGAAAACAGGCATAGTACCACGAGAATGGAAGGAAGCGATCATGGTACCCATCCTAAAATCAGGCAAAAATAAACTCGACCCGGCGAGTTATAGACCAATAAGCCTCCTAAGCTGCAAGGGCAAACTCATGAAACGCATGGTGAACAAACGGGTATCATGGCACTTGGAAAGCAAAGGGCTTCTCATGACACAACAGAAAGGCTTTAGGAAGCACCGATCGACAGATGATCAAGTAGCCTATATTGCCCAGGAAATCGAGGATGGTTTCCAAGAAAAGAAACATACACTGGCAGTTCTGGTAGATATGGATAAGGCGTTTACACAGCCTGGAAGGAAGGACTACGACTGAAACTCCTCACCCTCGGTATTACGGGAAGAATGTACAAATGGCTTGATAGATACCTAGAGAACAGAACAGCAAGGGTTCAAGTTCAGGGTACACTAGCAAGAAGGTCACATTGAGCAAGGAGTCCCCCAAAGAGGTGTGCTCTCACCAACCCTCTTTCTAATCTTTGTCAATGATAAAGAAACATGCCTACCAAAGCGAGTACACTCAGCCATGTATGCCGACGACCTAACAATATGGGCGAGGGAAGAGTTAATGTCCATAGCAACTAATCGACTCCAGGCAACGCTAAATCACTTAGAAGTGTGGACAAAAAAGTGGAATATGAATATTAACGCTTCTAAGACAACCTACACTGTGTTCTCACAGAACAACCAGGATCATATAATTAAGCTTAGAGTCAATGGTCAAGAACTTCCAGAAAGCAAGACCCCAATGTACCTTGGAGTCACACTTGACCGAAAACTGACTTGGTGCCCTCAAATTATTAATGCTACGGCAAAAGCGAGACACAGGCTCACAATGATGCGCAAACTCGCAGGCTCCACGTGGGGAGAGTCCTCAAAACACTCTACTCTGGAAGAGTGCGACCGGTCCTGGAGTACGGCATTGCAGTGTGGAGCAGTGCATCAAACAAGCAATTCGCCAAAGTGAGCAATAGTCAGAACCGTGCAATGCGCATTATCACAGGAGCCATGAAATCCACGCCAATCAAGGCGATGGAAACAATCACAGGCATCCAACCAATGGCAGATCGAAGGAACAGAAAAGTCTTGGTGTTGACGGAAAAACTTAAACGGATCGATCGCAGACCATCTGGTGCTAGCAAACTGCAAAGCCAATGCAATCCCGTCAACCGATAAGTGCCCGCCGTGGAAAACCAAAATGCCGAAACTAAGGGAATCAATCCCAGGCATACTAAAAAAGGCCAGCAAGAAAACTTTGAAAGAAGAGCGCCCACAGAAAAATACATAGAGACAGAGTACCCTGAAAATAAGTTGTTACACGTCTATACTGACGGATCGTCTAGGAACGCAATCAGCGACGGCCGAGGAGGAATAGTGCTTAAACTCTCAAAGAAAATGACGGCCATAAAAGCGATTGCCACAGGCAAATACTCAAATAACTACGAGGCAGAGGCAATAAGAACAGCGGCCGAAATGATCATAGAGAGAAGAGACACCTCTTGCAACAAAGTCGTGGTATTCACCGATGCTCTATCAGTCATCACGGCACTCAAAACGCAGGCAAAACAGAGCTCAATGATCTCAAAGCGACCCTCGACGCATTAGTGCACACAATCAAACGCACCGTTATTCAGTGTATCCCATCACACTGCAATATGAGCGGAAATGAAGATGCCGACAAGTTAGCTAAAGAAGACAGCGACTACCTCAGACTGATTTCGAGATCAGTTATGAGGAAGCCAGAACAACCATCGGCTGGCACTATAGAGACAAATGGACAAAAGACCATCCTCAGGCTAACAACAGCGACGTTGTTATGGTCTGTCTCGTAGCGAACAAGTTGCCATATATCGCCTCCGTACCGGCCACAAAAACTCCGCGCCACATGTTTCACAAATTTAAAATTGGCACAACTAGCCTGTGCCCCTGCAAAAGGCGGACATGACGGCAGAACACGTTCTGCAAGATTGCCAACTGATAGCAGGTATAAGAAAAGAAACCTGGCCCCATAAGACAGAGCTTCGCGAGAAACTGTACGGAGGAACGGAGTCCCTTAAAAACACGGTAAAATTCATAATAAAAGTTGGTTCATCAGTATAGGCCGAGATCGCGAGAGAGATAGACGAGAGATGGTTGAAGACATTCATGAAGCATTGCATACCATATCGCATTG
Organism: Arion vulgaris; assembly: GCA_020796225.1. Classification (NCBI taxonomy): domain Eukaryota; kingdom Metazoa; phylum Mollusca; class Gastropoda; order Stylommatophora; family Arionidae; genus Arion; species Arion vulgaris. The sequence continues at coordinate 57,299,473 of CM036753.1, read as the reverse complement.
GTGAAGGAGTCTTGCTTTCATGTCAATCCTGAGAAGACGTGTATGTTGTTGTGCTCTTTGAATAATTATGTCGTCAGGGCTGACCTACCCGGCGTCACCTTTGATGGACAGGTTATTGAACATCGTGACAGGCTGCATTATCTTGGATTAATATTTGATCGCAGTCTATCTTTCAAACATCGTGTTGAGCAAGCAATACAACGTTGCATGCATGGTCTTGCAGCGCTCAAGGTTATGGTAGCCAGGACATCTGGCCTATGAGAGAGAGAAATTCTGAAGGACTGTTAGGGGGCGGGCAATTTCTGCTCAAGGCAAGCGATTTGATGATGATGATGAGGATAGAGGCTGATGCCGTTTTCGATACCGTCCATTGGGACTCTGGGACTCCGTTTACTGGGACCGTTGTTGTTTCTCATTCGCAGTCGATACTTCGGAAGATCCAGAATGGCAGGTTGCAATATGAGTAGATTTCGCCTATGGAGGTTTCCAACTTCCAGAGACACATGTGTATCTATTAGCCTGCGCATGCGGATGTTTGCGGCAATGAGAGAGCGCAGACGCTTACATCGAAAGCATTGATTTTTTGGGTAGTTTAGGATAGAAAGTTCATCTGTCTTTTTGCTACCTATTGTTAAATGATAGCACTAAATTAAACATTGAACCAATCCAACGATTTAAGGAGTTTATAATTACACGTTGTACAAGCAGAACGGGATGCTTGAGGTGCAGAGAAAGGAGTAAGGGTAACGAGCAAGCCACAGGAATAATCAGTGTGCATATCCTTTGACATCTTCTTGGGAAGACTGATCACCTATGGGTATGTCCGGAGTGCTATGAGGTCACCAGTAACCAATGACAGTGTCTTAAAAATGCATTAATTTGTGATAATTTTAATAATTTGTGATAATATTTACTATTACTGACAGATCCATGATATGGAGTTTGCTCCTAGTTTGGATATTATACTTAGTGAAACCCTGCCAGCTTTGCAGAAAGTGAAAGATGCAGGAAAAGCTAAATTTATCGGGATTACTGGATATCCTCTTGCTAATTTCAAGTACAGTTATCCATTTTTAAGTTTTCCTAAAAGTTGGCTATTAAATGATGTTTTGATTTATATCATATGTCATGCTGATGTTGCAATGTAACACATCAAATCAGATGTTCAACAGATCAAATCTTCTTTTTCGTGTGTTACATTACTGTCGATAATATCAAATCCATACTAAAGACATGCTCTGATATGTCTGGTACAGTCTATAACCTGGGCCTGATGATGTTAGGTACAGTCACATAAAATATCTGGAGGATAAAGGTCTTGCTAAATTATGCAAGTTTTTCAATAAGAGTATTCACACTGGGACTATTTCTGATGATTGGCTTCACAGCTATCTGAGACCCTTGTCTAAACCTGGAAAAAAACTCATAACACAAATGGATATAGAATCTTTACCCTGCAAAACACTGTCGGTAAATTCACATATAATGGAGACAAATGGTATTTTCCCTCCACTCTCGGCGGCTATCAGTCCAGGAAAGTACACCTGGTGCAATGCAGCGGTTTGTGCGTATGATGCGTATGAGATATTTCATATGGGGATGGAAACAGCAGCGGCTGCCATTGATTTGCAGGACGCATATAACAATTTTTTTTAATATATAACAATGTATTTTACAACTTACTTAAGCAGTTATTGATGGGTATGCAGGTAGAGAGAGGTTTGGTCAAGTGGATTGCTGCTGAGATTTTTGAACGCATGCTATCAATGCGTTGTGGTTCTTGGGCATCACAATCACAACGGGTCATAATGAGCCTTCCTCGGGGATCACCACTCTCGCTAGTCCTGTTCAATTTATACACAATCGGAGTAACCAGCGCACAGAGGGTCGGACTTGGCAGAACAATGTCTTATGCCGATGATATTCTGGTGTATCGAATGGCAAGGACAGAGATGAGATCCCATCTGCATTACTGTGTGAACTGGATAGGATTGGTGATCGGTGCAGCGAGTTCGAAGCGAATGTAAATCCAGCAAAGGCTTCTCCGACATGGTTCTCTCTTAACACTGACATAGTAAAAGCATCTACTCCAGTTGTCAGCATGTGCAACAAAGACATTGACAGAAGGAAAACACTAACATATCTTGGAATAACTGTTGACAGAAGCCTGTCATTTAAGAGTCATGTTGAGAACGTAGACCAGAAAAGACCTAACGGCTCTCAAAGTTTTGGCGGAGGTGGATATTGAACGATACCTGCTGCTCCTTTATCGGTGACTAGTGCTGAGCGTGGTGAACTATGGTCTTTGTCTTCTGACAGTGAGCAGAACATTGCTGGATAAGTTAAACAGGATCCAAAATAAGACGATTAACACTGCATGTTAATCGTCTTATTTGACCAAAAAAGATGGGTTGATGGAGTTACAGACATCTTAAAACTCCACAATACCAAACCATATCAAGCGACCGAGCGTGCATTATCTCGGAAACCGATCCCCAGTTAAACCTGCTACGCCTAGCGGCAAAAAAGCAGAGAAGGACAAAAGAAAAAGAAGAACACTGCATGTGCGGCAATGCGCTATATCCTTGACCTGCCAACGATGGTCATGAGACACAAAGTCGCACAGGTAAAAGCTTATCTGAGAGTATATGAAGACATAAATCATCATCTGCAAAATGCCATAAATGAAAACAAGGGTAGGCATTTGAAGAGAGGCCGATCCTGGATGACATATTATGTTATAAACAAGTGTGTACTCTAGACGAGATGGAGCATGGGGAAGAATGGATGCCTTTATTATAGGATTTTATTGATGACAACAGGGTTGTCAGTACACTTGAGCGCTGCTGTAGGGAATGGGCTCTTGGCGTCGCAAATGTGGAGATTCTTGCACTCGTGTATCAGCACTCCTATCCAGGTGATATCATTATTTACACTGATGGCTCTGTCAAACGCGGAACCAGATCATCGTGGGGTTATTCAGCACAACGAAATGGAAGCACACTTCATGAAGACTAGGGTGCTTTCGTGACAACAACATCGAGCATGACTATGGAGATCACCGCTGCCCCCAGGGCTCGCTATGGGTGGATGAGCAACAGGTAACCCATACGATTATCATATCAGACTCGATGAATATGCTTCAAATGATTGAATCTGGAAGTGTGCGCCTGAAATGGGTGTACATCATTCTGAGATCACATCTCAAGAAAATGACCTGGCTGTACACACCTGGACATGCTGTGCTGGAGTGCAGGATAACGAGCGTGCAGGCTTTCTTGCAAACAATGCCACGATTCAAGCGGGCAAATGTATGGACACAGCCGATGTCATAAATGCGGTACGCTCTCATTTATGTGATATGGGCGAGCCTCAGACACTGAAACGAGTCCGAGAATTAGGAATTAAGTTTGAACATGCCAAACAGTGTCGTTTTCGAGGTAAAATAGAGAAGGTATACTAATCAACTTCGCATGGGTACGGCGAGCAAATGGACTTTGGGATGGCTGGTGCAGCTGAGGACAAGACCACGCATGGAATGTCCAATGTGTCATGACGTCGATCGCATAACATAACATAACATGCTGATGTTGTGGCCTAGTGGTTATGAACACTGGTCTATCAGTCACGATGATGTAGTCTCAAACCCGTAGTAAAACCAGGAATATTCTTTGTTCAGGGTTCAGAGAATAAAATTCTAGTCTGCACATTGTGTAGCAACAGCTACGACAGAGCAGTGTTTAAAACCCTGAGTCTATAGAAAATTCTTCAGTGACCATATAACCAGGATATACATTATACAAATGTTGCTACTGCTTTGTTTATCTTGTTTGTTTGATTTCTTCTTCTTGTTTGCTGTTGTCCAATATCTGCACAAGGAGCCTGGTTTTCTGGATATATGTTGTGTTTGTTAGTTAGTCGAGACTTCCAAACAGCTTTGCATGAATGCTTATCTCAGTTGGCCAGTGTGCTTTCCACAGTAAACTCATCAGTTGACAATTTTGCAGGTTGTCTGTGTTATCTATTCACAAATTTGTTAGGTTGTCTATGATATCTATCCGCACGCACATGTGCGTGATATGACTAATTATATTCTGTGTATTTGGCTATTCAGTCACTGTGTTCAGTTCTGAACTGAAACAAAATCACCGGTCTTGCTCTATCTAGGTAGTAGTAATTATCTCCTTGTTGGTCTTCTTTTCTAATGACCTTTGATGAGGTTTTTATTTTTCTGGAAAGTGATTATTTGATTCTATTGTTCCTGTGTTGCTTCCTCCTTTGCTAGTGTGTCTGCTCTTTTGTTTCCAGATTATGCCACAGTGTGGTGGTATTCACTGAGTTCAATTTTCTTTTGGTAGTCAGCTCACTTAGTGTTCTATTTAGTTCTGGCAGAGTTTAACTTTTCAGGGCTTGCAGTACTGAGAGTACATTGGTGAGGGATACAATCTGTTGACATTTTCTTGTGTTTTTTAGTATCGTAGCTGCACTGTTTAGGACCTGTTTTTGTGCCGAGAAGTGTGAGCAGAATGTTCTGGCGGGTGTACAAGTCGATTTATTTTTTTGGTCTAGGTATATTACATAATTGTTTGATATTAAATTGATGTTATTATTGTCTTGATTTTTCTTGAAACTTAAATGCTGCTTATGTGACTGAGATCATTGTGTACTATAAAGAAAATCATGATATTAAAAGCAATAAAATACACACAGCAACAGAGACTAGAAAAAAATAAAAGCTCAAACATAGTCAAATCTGAGTGACATACAATATCACCTTTCCATAAAGAGGTATGTGCTAGTCAACTCAGTTTATATGTTTATAGGCCTTACTGTCTTCACTTGCTATTTTCATGACGCTAAAATCAAATAGGATGGTGTAAAAAATAACACATTGACTGTTTCCATTCATTTACTCATAAGTAATTTAGAATTTGGGAAAATAGAAATAGCTTGTTATCATATGAATAATATCTCAAATAGTGATAGATATTACGGATTACTGTGTAATTTTATTATTTAAAGTTGCTAACATTTTCAGGCAGATTTGTTTCTATCAAAATACTATACCATAAAATAAAGTTTAAATTGGTCCTTTGGGATGTGCTCAATGGGATACGCCATTGCTGCCTATTCAAGCCATCTTAAATTTTCTTGAGCATATTCATTGATTTACTCAGTATGCTCTCATGTGTGAATTTCTGGGTACACAACCACCCCAAAGCACTCCAGACAGGTCCATAGGTGCTCCAATCTCCTCCAAAATATTTGTTTATGAACAACTACCAAAGGTACGTCAATTAGATCGCCAAAGATCGCCAACATAAAAAACACTCATGAAGAAAAAGCTAACCATGTCACATTGCTTTTTATAATATGTAATAGGGTTACGCCTTTGCAATCATTTGCCACCATTTTGTGTATTACTGTAAATTCTAAACTTTGATTAACATTTTGTTGTGCTTATACAAATTTATATAACAAAAAACGTTTTTGCATCAACTAAGCTACCTACCAATTAGTTAAATATGGATTCGTAACGTCGTAAGGTATATAAGACTGCATACAAAAAATTACTTGTATCCATCAGATAGATTTCAAACAAATTAAACCTTAGTGTGATCACGAATTTTGGAACGAACTATAGTGTAGCTCGCCCTATGGTACGATCCATTCTGCCGTATATTTAGGCCCGGATCTACGCATTTTCGATCATCTCTGATCTGAGCCACGGTACTTGGACGTCATCTCACTCTGTGTATAGGATGATCGGCGTCTGAAAAGTATTGCCCTTAGTCAATGTTTGGGTCAAGCCTTTGCATTATCGGCTTTACTTTTTTTTATCCACTGTGAGTTTATCCTTAGTAGGAGTAATCTCAGCCGCTTCGGGGCACGTGTCGGCACTTGATAATTTGCAAGTGTTTATTCTGCATTTTCCCTGTCCCCGGAAAACACTAAACTGGGACTGCGCACAGATATTCTAGAAGGTAGTTTCAATCGGCGCTAGCAACGCAACTGAAATTTTGCGCTCGCCAATATCACCCACCTCAGTTCTTCCGGGGATGTTAGTCGTTTATGCAACAGTACCTTGCCCAGTTGTCCAGGGAGGGCAGTTTTGTTAGGCACTAAAACGCAACTTTAGAATTTGCGCTTATCCAACTTTACCCCATAGAATTATCTGCGCTTGGCCTCATGTACGGATTTTAACGCAATCTTCCCGTGTATCGACACGATGCGTTACAGTGTGTTCCAGAAACACTTACCGAGACCTTTGTTATGTACTGGAAACAAGCCTCTGCTGTGCTTTCCACTTTTCACCTGCTGATCTGGGTGGTCCGCTCACCCTTACTTTTGCCACGAATTTCCCTCTCACCATCAACAGTACCTTGCGTGTCTGCCCTGTCTTTGGGCTCAGTCGAGACTTTTGATTCGTTACGCATCGTTCTTATTGATTATTTTCCCACAGCTGGCAATTCGCACGCAACAAAGTTTACTCCGGGGGAGTTGGGATTACTTCACTGACGACTACTGTTTCTTACGTTTCTGTTGTTTCTCACCGTGCATACCTTCCTATTGCCTCTAGCTTATCTGGACACAGGGCTAAATTAGGGCCCCCTCCACGCCATCTGCGCCGTGCACGTTTGCCCACCGGTGGGCCCATCCGTGGATCGTCCGCATGCGTGCTCGCTCTTTGCCCTGAAGCATGCCTCACCATCTCCGTCAATTCCCTCCGTGCTCACCTTTGCCTCAGGGCTGTCCGAACCTTGGGCTTAACTCGGTCCCCACCCCTGAAATGGGTGACCGAATCTTGTCCTATGTGGGCCCACGTGCAACTCAAACCAGGGCCCAACATATCGAGACGAGAGAGAGAGAGAGAGCTAGAGCTATACGGGCTCCGTGTTTCGCCTCACGTGGGTCCACGTCTATTTGCTGGATGCCCCTCTCATCCCTTTAATTTTGGTGCGGTCTTTTACTCCGGGGAGTTTGCATTTGTTCGTAGACGACTCGTACACTGCTGTTTCTTACTTTTCGTCAACTTGGTCTAATTTTGTCGGACATCGGCCAGGAGATGCGTGCATTGTTCGTAGATTTGGCACCTGCATTGCTTTTATGTGCTTGCTTTACTACTACTACTACCAGTAGCTCTCCCTCGATCCCTGTTCCCTCTTAGCCAGACCTGAACCAAAGTCTGTCAGGGTCACCGCGTGGAGGTGGGGAACGGGGTCTTGATTAGTTGGCTCTTCTAATCCTGGCGCGGCGTTGTCCCCATGTGCCTTTGACCCCGTTTGGGTATTCTATGTACACTTGTACTCCTCCATTCTTCACAGCGTTTTCTGCTGACCCATCCGTGTATACCCGGACCCAGAGATCTTTTGGGTATTCTTCATCAAGTAAAATGAGAGTGACTGTCTTACATTGTACGCTGTTCTGCTCATCCTTGTCGAGTATTCCTTCACTTCTGTCTGGATACATACTTATGGTTCAGTCTCCTCTCTACAATGGGTTTGCTCTGGCACAGACTTAAGAGGAATGCCAACTTTTGGTAGGTCTGGTTTGCCTATGCAGGCTTTTGGCCTGATGAATAAAATTGCTTCTTTTCAGCCGCCTCATTGCTATATTTTGTAATCTGTTTTCCATAGGGTGGCTTGGCATACAAACTTTTATGCCTGCGTTATTACTTTTGTGTCTTTGCGTTCCCTCAGTGCTTGTATCCCCCCCACTCTTTCCATCTCCACTATTGGTGTTGATTGCATTGCTCCTGTGATGACACGAAGCGCTTGGTTTTGTACCTTATTTAGTTCTCCTAATGTGGCATTTGATGCTGGACACCATGCAGCTGATCCATATTCCAGGTGTGGTCGTATGCCCTGCTGATAAATATTTCAAAGTATTTTTGGCTAGTTCCCATGTGGTCCCACTTAATTTTCTCAGGACGGCTAACTTCCTCCTGGCCTTTGCTGCTGCTTTGTCGATACAATTTTTATTTTAATGGTGCCAGCTTTTTGTATGGGAAAGAGAGTAAAGAGCGTAGTGCTGCACGTATCTGTGTTAATGCTGAAACACCATCCGTTTGCCATGATGTTAAGGCATCTACAGCTCTTTGTATCAGTTTGGTGGTCACTGTTGCATACTCATTTGTGCACCATATTACCAGATCATCAGCGTACATTGCAACTTTTGCTCCCTGTGGTAATTCAGCAACCAGGTCGTTGATGAAAATCGAGAAAATTGTGGGGGGCAGAATTCCACCTCCGGTGATAGAAAGTTTATGCACTGCCGCTGAGATATGTCTGTGTAAGAAAGAGATAGGTCTACACAAGGTTTTTTAATCGCAAGGTAATACAATGGTCCAACCAATCAAAGAACTGACAAGCAATGCTGCGATTGTGAATGGGCCTTCTATTGCCACAAGTAACACCATCAAAACTTTAAGAAAAAACATGAGCTCTGAGATTTTGAAAGAATAAGATAGATTATTCTCGATCTTGGCCGCACAAGCTAAGCATTCCGATTGGTGCGGCAAGGCGGGATATTATTCCCGAAAACATAATTGATATATCAACCAGCACAGAACTGAAGTTTTTAGTCTAAACACACTGAAATATGTGCTCAAAAGGAGACCAGAGAAATTATGTACATGTCCGATGTGCGACCTCAAGTGAACAATGAAGTGTATTGTGCTATGTTTTCCTAAGTAGTTGTAATGATTTGAAGGTGATGATTCCATCCCTGGTTGCCAATTATATATAAAGCATTGCCAAATCATATGCAAATATGAAGCCATATCAAAGCCAGGTGAAATAATAAACAGTGACATTTCCACTGACCAACTGTAAAGTATCTTTTAGAGCCATCTGTTATAAAAGTTTTCATGTTAATCATGTTATTTGCTCATTTACCAATTTTCATTTTGCAAGGCTTGTGGCTGTTTTCTATTTCATTCTTGTGGTCTTTAGCTTTCTCAGGTCAATAGTTATTATAGTGTGGTATAAAACATGGCGGTGGCGTGTGTCTTACGGGATAGTGACTCGGTCTATGAACTCCGACGTTCTGAGTTCGAATCACACTGCGGACAATTTGGTTGCAAATTGTTTCGCATGGATTTTAACAAAGGGACGATGGCACCACCCGTTCAGAAAGCAATGGCAAACTACTGAGCGTAATAATGCCTAGAAAAATCACAAACAGCGTTAAAAGCTGGGGTTGATTCGCAAAGTCCTGTAAAGGATATGCAATTACATTTTATAAAACATGTCATGTGTTTTAGGGATCCATGTGAGGATGAATGAGATGTGTGTATAACTATTAAGCCGTGGGAACTATCGGTGTACATACCTTTTGTCATCTTTTAAGGGACTCTGAGCACCTACGATGCAAGAAGGATGATTATGTTAACCAACTAGATACAATTGGACATTCTTATTAGTCTGTACTGACTTGTTCTTCTCTCAGGCATGCTGCATTCAACTCCACAATAATCACTATACATGTACATAAGGATGTACACACAAGGAAGCTAAAACACTTTCACACAGTCTGCATCAGAACACTAATGAACATCAAATGGCAGGATATGATCCCAGACACAGAGGTCTTAAAAAGAGCTACTCTCCCCGGCATCCATACAATTTTACTGCAGTCACAGACACGATGGGCAGGACATGTGGCTCGAATACCGGATTGCAGAATACCAAAACGACTCTTTTATGGTGAGCTGCATAGCGCTAAACGCTCACAGGGTGGTCAGAAAAAGCGTTTCAAAGATACATTCAAGAAATCGGTGAAATCCTTTGTCGACAGCTGGGAGAATGTTACTCAAGACAGATCAACCTGGCGCACACTTCTTTGACACGGTTCTTCGGCCTGCGAGGCAGGTAGAACAGCACGGATGGAACAAAAACGTCAAAATAGAAAGACAGTAAAACGATCCATAAGTGCAAGTATACCTTGCCCACACTGTACAAGAACATTTCAAACCCGCATCAGGCTCATTAGTCATCCACGCACACACAGACAAACATAATGCAACTTCATTCCCTTGGATGAAAATTGTGTTATGTTATGTTATGCGATCGACGTCACGGCACATTGGGCATTCCCATGCATGCTCTGTCCTCCGCTGCAGCAGCCATCCTAAAGTCCATTTGCTCACCATACCCATGAGAAGTTGATTACTATATCTTCTCTCCCTACCACGAAGACGACACTGTCTGGCATGTCCACACTTAACGCCTAATTCTCGAACTCGTTCCAGTGTCTGAGACATGCCCATGTCACATAATTGAGAGCGTACCGCATTGATGATATCAGCTCTGTCCATACTTCTGCCCGTTTGAGTCGGGGCATTGTTTGCAAGAAAGTCTGCACGCTCGTTACCCTGCACTCCAGCTTGTCCAGGTGTGTACATCCAAGTCATTTTCTTGAGATGTGATCTCCGAATGCTGTCCACCCATTCCACACGTATACTTCCAGATTCAATCAGTTGAAGCATATTCATCGAGTCTGATATGATGATCGTATGGGTAACCTGTTGCTCAGCCACCCATGACAGAGCCCTGGAGCAGCGGTGATCTCCATAGTCATGCTCGAAGTCGTTGTCTCGAAAGCGCCGCAGTCCTCGAAGGGGTGCGACCATTTCGATGTGCTGAATAAGCCCAAGATGATCTGGTTCCGCGTCTGACAGAACCATCGGTGTAGATAATGATATCATCCAGATGGGAGTGCTCATCCACGAGTGCAAGAATCTCCGCATTGACGACGCCCGGAGCCCATTCTCTACAGCGTCTCCCAAGTGTACTGACAACCATGGTGTAAGCAGTCATATCCTCTGATATAGGCATCCATTCTTCACCATGTCTCAGCTCATCTAGAGTACAGACCTGTTTAATAACATCCTCTGCCTCGGCCATCCAGGATCGGCCTCTTTTCAATCGCGTGCCCTTGTTTTCATTTATGGATGTGTGCAGAGGATTATTGTTGTCAGCAGAAACGCTCAGATAAGCTTTTACCTGTGCGACTTTGTGTCTGATGGCCATCGTTGGCAATCCAAGGACATAGCGCATTGCCGCACATGAAGTGTCCAGTGTGCAACCAAGTATAAGCCTCATCGCTTCATTTTGGACCCTGTCTAACTTATCCAGCGATGTTCTGCTTACTGTCAGAAGGCCAAGACCATAGTCAACCACGCTCAGCACTAGTCCTTGATAAAGAAGAAGCAACAGACGTTGTTCAATATCCGCCATAACTTTGAGGGCAGTTAGCCCTTTTCTTGCCTTTAGAATTACGTTCTCAACATGACTCTTAAATGACAGGCTTATGTCAACTGTTATACCAAGATATTTGAGTGTTTAGCTTCTTTCTATGTCTTTGTTACACGTGCTGACAACTGGAGTAGGTGTCTTTACTATGTGAGTGTTAAGAGAAAACCATGTCAGAGAAGCCTTTGCTGGGTTTACATTCGCTGAATTCATTGCACCAGTCACCAATCCTATTCAGTTCACATTGTAATGCAGATGAGATCTCATTTCTGTCCTTGCCCATGCGATACACCAGAATATCATCGGCGTACGACATTGTTCTGCCAATGCCGACCCTCTGTGTGTTGGTTACCCCGACTGTGTATACATTGAACAGGACTGGCGGGGTGGTGATCCTGAGGAAGACTCATAGGACTTGTTGTGATTGTGATGCCCACGAACCACAACGCAATGACATCGTGCGTTCAAAGTGCAGCAGCAATCCACCTGACCAAGCCTGACTCCACCTGCATATCCATTAATGACTGCATAAGTAAGTTTTAAGAGACATTGTTATATGCGTCCTGTAAATCAATGGCAGCTGCTGCTGTTTCAATCCCCATCTGAAACCCCTCATACGCATCATATGCAAAAACCGCTGCATTGCACCAGGTGTCCTTTCCTGGACGATAGCCGCCAAGAGTGGAGGGAACAGACCATTTGTCTCAATTATATTTGAAACTCTACGGGCTATGAATTTTTCAAGCAGTTTGCCGATAGTGTTTTGCAAGGTAATAATTCTATTTCCACTTGTGCTTGTGAGGTCTTTGCCAGGTTTAGGCAAGGGTCTCAGATAGCTGTGAAGCCAATCATCAGGAATAGCGCCAGTATGGATACTCTTATTGAAAAGCCTGCATAATTCAGCAAAATCTTTGTCCTACAGACATTTTATGTGACTGTACCGAACACCATCAGGACCCGGCCTTGTATTAGAGCATGTCTTTAGTATTGATTTGATATTATCGACAGAAATGTATTCTGTATCGTCATCTATGACAGTCTGCATCTCAAGCGCATGGTGTACGATCTGCTGCATTCTTTTACGTTCCTCTCTGTCTTTCTTTTCTGTCTGGAGAATAAAGTTATGCAAGAACGCCTCACCCCTCTCCTCATCTGTCCTCAAGGTTACCCCACTGTCCATAGTCACATTGAAAAAGGTCTCCCACCGCCATTCATGCTGCGATGCAATCTCCAGAATTTTGCAAGTGATTGCTCGTTTCCAATTTCAACGCAGAATTTCTCCCATACAATGTGCTTGGCTTCTCTTGCAATCTGCTTGAAATGTATTGCCAGACTGTTCTTTCGTTCTGTCAGGCTCTTCTACGTTCCTCTGAGAGATTTTGTGATTTTCTGGCTTTTTCCCATACTCTGGTTGCCATCATTTTTTCCGCCCATGCCTCCGCAATCTCAGGTGTCCACCATGGTGTGCTGGAAAGAAGTTCTTGTTTTAATTGATGAACAATGTGCCTTTAGTCGCAGCTGACTGATGACATTAGGTTGGTGTCTGTCATACTGGAAAGCTGAGGCACGATTCTGTGATCTCATCCTAGCTGATTTTTTACAGTATTACACAAGGTATTGTGTGGTTATCATCACCCATGATGAACGAGGGATCACATAAGGATAAAAGTTGTAAAACATAGCCATTCTTTATGTTATATACGGTTATAAAATGTTTATAGACAATTATTTTATTACTGTATACTTCATAAAATAATGTAATTACTTGTTTTTCTTAGGACAGTTTTGAAAAAGTCATGTCCATATTGACACCATCCTGACTTACTGCAGGGCTTCAATGAATGATAATTCTTTTAAAAGACTGGCTGCCTTATTTCCATGTAAGGTGTTTTCTATTGTTACATAGTTTCACTATTGGCAGAAAATTTCTGGACACCCAGTTCTAACATAAATCAAATTAAAGCACGCACATAGAAAATGCACTATTTGACAGTACTAGTAAATGATAGTATAACAATAGTACTATATAACTGAAATTATTTTCTACCCAATTTCTAAGAATCATTGTTAAATTAAACTGTTGTTTTCTTAGTTATTAGTATATTGTTATGAATTGTACGTTATTTTGTAGATAAATAAATGCTTAAAGATTGGTATATGTGAATTATGTACTAAATTATATTTTGTATTTGAACCTGCAATGGCAAAACAAAAAAACATAGCAATCATTTAGATATATGCCCCTACAACCGATGACTACACTAACAAGGACACAAATCACTTCTTTGATAAAGTGTCGGACGTCATCAGTCAATTGCCTAGTATAGATGACTTATTCATAATGGTGGATTTCAACGGGCGTGTCGGTCAGAAACGAACAACATTAGAAAACATCTAGAACCTTTGGTAGACATTGACAGAGAATGTAACTATAATGGGAAACATGTATTAGAGCTATGTGCTAACATGGATTTTATATAACTAGTAGCTTTTACGAAAATCCTATGAGCCAGACATATACATTGTACAAGTCTCCGACCAATCTGCTCAAATAGACTTTATATTAGCACATAATATGAGAAGATCCAACATAAGAAACGTTAGAGTAATCCCAAACACCACATCTTGGAATAACCTTTGATCGTAGTCTATCTTTCAAACACCATGTCGAACAGATGATACAACATTGCAAGAGTAGTATTTCGGCTCTCAAAGTTATGGTAGCGGCACACCTTGAGCAGAGACTACTTGTCCTTTTGTTCGATCGACTGGTTATCCGTGGTAGATTACGGACTCGGCATTCTTACGATATCAAGATCACAATGTGAACGACTTGAACAGGTTCAGAATGAAGGTATGCGTATAGTTCTGGGCTGCACTAGAGATACCCCTCCCCCATTGTGAAAATGAGATATATGCTTGGCCTTCTGTCACTACGCTCCGTCATGTAATCGCCCAAACCAAGGCATACATGCGGGTTACTGCGGATAAGAGACATCCACTGAACAAAAACACTAATGATGTTAAGGGCACGAGAATCAAGCGTGGCATGTCGTGGATGGCCCAGGCTGAGAGAATAATTGGCCAGGTGACTACGGTTGCGACCCTACCAAAAGGGAAGAATGGGTCCAAACAGATGGTAGCGTGACCAACTATCTGAACGTTATCATTACTCTTGGAAGAGAATGTAGAGAATGGGGCAACATGAAGGCTGATCTCACAGTTAAGCAGTTCGGTCACGAAAGCGATTGCCACAGGTAAGTACTCGAATAACTACCGGGCAGAGGCAATAAGAACCGCGGCTGAAATGATCCTAGCGAGAAGAAGCACCTCTCGCAACAAAGTCGTGATATTCACCGATGCTCTATCGGTCATCACGGCACTTAAAAGTGTAGGCAAAACAGAGCTCATTGAGCTGAAAACGACCCTCGATGCACTAGTGTACTCACACGCACCGTCATTCAGTGGATACCATCACACTGCAATATAAGTGGAAATGAACAAGCTGACAAGCTAGCTAAAGAAAGTGGGCGACTACCGCAGACTGATCTCGAGATCAGCTATGAGGAGGCCAGAGAAACCATCGTCTGGCAGTATAAAGACAAATGGTCGAAAGACCATCCACAGTACAACAACAATGACGGGTACTATGGTCTATCTCGTAGCGAACAAGTTGCATATCTCGCCTCGTAACGGCACGATAAGCTTCGCGTCCACATGTTTAACAAATTTAAAATTGGCACAACTAGCCTGTGCCTCTGCAAAAAGGCGGACATAACGACAGAGCACACACTGCAAGATTGCCAATTGATAGCAGGCCTAAGAAATGAAACCTGGCCCGAAAACACAGAGCTTCGCGAGAAGCTGTACGTAGGGACGAGTCCCTAAAACCATGGTAGCATTCATGTTAAAATCTGGTTCATTGATCTAGGCGGGATCGAGAGAGAGTTAAGCAGTTGATAGAAGATAATACAAGGGATGCTAATGTTGTTGTATATACCGATGGGTCGGTTCATCGTGGTGAGAAGTCCGGTTGGGGTTTCTTGGCTAATGCGCATGGTAGGGTTGTTGCAGAGCGAAGTGGGACATACAGGACAACTACTTCTAGTATGATGATGGAGGTTGAGGCTGTTACTACTGCCCTCCATTAGCTCTCTGGGACTTCATTTACTGGGGCCATTGTTATATCTGACTCTCACAAGATCCAGAAGGGCAGGTTTTGATATGAGTGGATGTCATCTATAGAAGTTTCTAACCTTCAGAGACTTACGTGGATATACTGTCCTGGGCATGCGGGTGTTTACGGTAATGAGAGCGGACAGGCTTGCATCAACAGCATCGATTGTTGGGAGTTGAAGATGGATAAGGGGATGTTCTTTGGTCTCTTCGCGACTGTCTGTCGGATGATGACACTAAAATCGATGTTGAATCGATTAAGCTGATTTATGGTTTGGAGTTACCCGTTGTACAAGTCGAACTGGATGCCTGAGAGGCAGAGTGAGGGGTGTGTTTAATCAGCGAGCCACGGGAACCATCATTATGCATACGCTTTGATATCTGTTGGGGGAGACTGAGCACCTATGCGTCTGCCCGGAGTGCAATGACGTTAGTTTAGTTACCAATAACCAATAACCAAACACCACAGTGAATAACGACCACCACCCACTAATTGCATACCTCAATGAAAAACCACTTAGAAAAATTTAAAGAAGAACTGCAAGAACAAAGAATATAGGTACAAGAAAAATAAATGGCCCAGACACGCAAAGAAAAATAAATACAGAAATCGCAGAAACTATAGTAGAAGTATATATACACCAGATGATAACGTTGAAACAACATGGCAAACATTTTAGAGTACCCTTTTGAAATGTTTAACAATACATTGTAGCACCACATTTATATGAGGAACAGAGAAAACGAGGACCTGGATAAGATCACTAACAGAAGATGATTATGTTTGATATAGATTTCGCTTCCGGTGTCAATAAAATGGCTTGCGCAAAATTACCGTTACGTCCAACAACGTATTTTTCGCACTATTGTACTCTATAGAGGGATGCTATAAGCGAATCAACTCAAGCTTAAGGTGTGTCCACGTGCCGATGAGCTGAATGACTGCAATACAGCCATTAATATAGCCTTTAACGTGGAAATAGTTTCTCTACCTCGCAAAGGAATTTGTGTGTGTAAGCGGGGATCCTTCGCGGATTCTCAACAGCGCTTCACAGCCAGTTATTCTAACACTACGCAGAATCAGAGACACGACCCACAGCGAGGTAGACGGTTAAAAGGGAAAAAGATCTGGTGCCAGAAATAATATATTGAAGTGCGAGCGGCTGGGTCGAAAGAACGTACGCATCATGCACTTGAATTGTACCTACGTGAAGACGTCAAGCTTATTTGATAGGACGAGAAGATATCATCTTTTGTAGCGAATTTAACGCTAGGGGTAGACAGTCAGGAAATAACCCTACAAACAAGCAGGGTGAGAAGTTGGAAGACGCGCTCGTGACATCAGATCTGGTAATGTATCAATGATGGTAGATCAACTAGACTAGCGAGTCGACCCGGGGCATAGTCTCTCCCACTCTGTTGCCGCTGTGCAAATGGAGTATGCTTGGATATTACAACAGTGATCACCGTTCGTGCATGATCCTGGTCGAGAAACGCAGAACATGGGGACACAGAGAACAGGCGCCCAGATGTATGACACAGCAGGGTGTGACAATATCAGCAAGATCAGGCGCAGTAAAATTAGACCTCGCAACAAACAAAGGAATCTGATACAGCCTCCATGGTGGAATGAAATGGTCTAAGCCTGGCTGATCAAATTGTGGCAGAAGGTCAGAAGGGCCACTAGCACACAACCTTGCATATACGAAGGAACTGAGAAAGGACGTGGAATAGAAAACTGTCCATTAAAGCATGTACAAATATGGATAAGAGTGTCGCATGGGACGAATTCTGCAGTAGGTTGTGAGCTGAAAAATCCCTGTCGTCGTTCTGGAGGTTACACCAACGCATGAATGGTACTGCGAGACGTAAATGCATCTGGGATTTCCAAGGCACTGACTCAGTCTGGCAGAAGTCAGATGAAAATAAGGGTACAGCTCTCCTCAAACGTTATATGCAGCGGACAGACCACAATGACTAGGCAGAAAGACTCATGACACAGGAGGCCATAGAGGAGCTATGCAGCGCTGTGGTTTTGAATGAAAAACTGTGCGTCACTGCTAAGATTATCAGAACAACACTGAAAACTTCTGGAAGCACTGCACCAGGTCCTGATGACATTCGATATATAGACATGACCGATTTATCAAATGACGACATCGAGGAACTGGTAAAAGAATTAAAGTTCAGCATCCAGGACAGACTAAATGTGGCCTCCTGGTCCTCCAGGTTGGGGTTGGGCGCAGTGCTAACAACTCTGCCCCATAAAAAAGAAAAAATGTTACAGAAACTTCAAAAGGAAAAATGCTCTCGATGTCCAGCGGTCTTGAGACAGAGTACCACTGTCAGTATGAACAGTATGGGTGAAAGCCGCAAGGAAGCCCACGCTGGGAATTCAAGTCTGCTGGATGTCAAAACTAAACTAAGAATAGGATTCTGGAACGTCAGAACAATGTTCGAGACCACAAAGACATCACAGGTGGTAAAAGAGATGCAACACTATAAATTACACATTCTAGGGTCAGCGAAAGTAGATGGACAGGCTTTGGACAGACGACAACTAGAACAGGGAAACCATCTTATACTCAGGAAGAGACGACGGGATCATTCAGCAGGAGTTGCACTAATAATAAGGAAAGGATTGAATAAACATCTCTTAGAGTGGCACCCGATTAATGAAAGATTGTTGAAAGCCCGATTTAATGGGAAACAAGGAAAGCTAACTATCATTCAATGCTATTCACCCACTAACGAAGCCGAAGAAGAGGACAAAAACACATTTTATAGAAGGTTACAGGAAATAGTGGACAAGGTTCCAGCTCAGGACGTTTTGTGCATAATGGGAGACCTAAACGCAAAAGTTGGAAACAATAACAGACACAGAGAAGCAATAATGGGGAAAGAGGAATGTGGCACTGCAAATGAAAATGGAGAAATGTTGAGCAATTTTTGTCTAGAAAACAGACTGATCATAGGAGGCACATTGTTCCACACAGGACCATACACAAGTACACATGGATATCCCCAAATGGAAGAGATGAAAACCAGATAGACCACTTTATGATCAACAGTAAATGGCGAAAGACATTACTTGATGTAAAGGTAAAAAGAGGAGCTGACGTGGGCAGCGACCCTCTTCGTTGCCATGATCAGGCTCAAACTCAAGAAAAATAATACAAGCCAAGACAAGAACAGAATACTTTAATGTTAACCTATTAAAAGACAGAGATTGCTACAAAATATATAGTGGAACTAAAGAACAGATTTCAAATCCTGTCAGAGCAGTCAGACACAACACCAACTGAAAGTATCCAAGAAAAATGGAATGCGATCAAAGGCACATATAAAATAGTTAGCAGTAGTGTACTGGGAACCAGTAAAGGACAACATAAAGAGTGGATAAGTGGCCAGACCTTAGAATACATCCAAAAGCGAAAGGAGAAAAAAACTCATCAATAGCATTAGATCAGAACGTCAAAAAGATAAGGCAAGAAAGAATATACAGAACTAAACAAAATGGTAAAAAGAAGTGCTAGAACAGACAAGAGACAATTTATGGAAAAGACAGCAGAAATAGCAGAAAAAGCTGCTAAAGTACATGATCTGCACACACTGTACAAGATTACCAAACAATTATGGAGGTAAAGACACAACATAACATGCCAGTCAGAAACAGCCTAGGACAACTGTTGACAACAGAGCAGGAGCAGGATATGAGATGGACATCCAACTTTGAAGATGTGCTAAACAGACCTGATCCTGAACATCCACCGGATATCCCACCGGCCGCACAGGATATTGATATCAACCTCAAATTGCCAGAAAAGCAAGAAATAGTAAAAGCTATTGGATCCCTGAGAAACAACAAAGCACCGAGAAATGATGAAATGACAGCAGAGCTTTTCAAGATCGATCCCATCTTAGCTGCAAACATATTAGAGCCATTGTTTGCAGATATCTGGGAGAAAGAAGAATTGCCTAAGGATTGGACTAGGGGTACTGTGGTGAAAATCCCCAAGAAAGGAGATCTAACAGATTGCAATAACTGGAGAGGAATCACGTTGCTTTCAATCCCAAGTAAGATATTCTGCAAATTGTCATAATGCGAATACAAGAAGCAGTAGACAAGTGTCTACAAATGGAGCAAGCAGGATTTAGGAAAGGAAGAGGAACAAATGAACATATATTTACCCTGCGTAACATTTTAGAACAATGTAGCGAGTGGCAAAGGACATATATATCAACTTCATAGATTTTGAAAAGGCATTCGACAGCGTCCACAGAGACAGCCTATGGAAGATACTGAGACAATACGGCGTACCGCAGAAGCTTGTCAACATCCTAGCCCTCTTCTATAAAGATTTCTCCTGCAACCTAAAGAATTCCAACAAAACATTCCCAGTAAAATCTGGTGTAAGACAGGGATGCGTAATGTCTCTCTTTGTTTAGTATTACAATTGACTGGGTGCTAAAAATGCCATAAAACAACAAGCACCAAGAGGAATAAGATGGACCCCTTTCGAGATGCTTGAGGACCTGGACTTTGCAGACGATATAGCCCTGGTGTCCCACAAATATGAACATATACAAGAGAAAGTACAATACTTCACAGCACGGCAAAGACAGTAGGCCTCAAAATAAACACAGGAAAAACAAAAATTATGACAAACAGTGAAATCCAACAACCAGTAATGTTAGAAGATGAAACACTGGAAAGGGTTGAGCTGTTTACATATCTTGGTAGCGTACTGACACTAAATGGTGGCACAGAGGAAGATATAAAATCACGTCTGAGTAAGGCCAGAACCGCTTTTGCCAGAATGAAACCAGTATGGAAGTCCAAAATCTACAATAGGACACAAAACTTAAACTCTATAAAAGCATTGTTTTGCCAGTTTTGCTCTACGGATCGGAGTGTTGGAGGATGACCAAAGGAGATACTAGCAGGCTGTCAGTTTTCCACCACTCTTGTCTTCGCAGAATCTTGGGAATCTTTTGGCCAGTAAAAATATCCAATGACCAACTACTCCAAGACACAAGACAAGAGCCAATGAATGACATACTCAAAAGAGAAGATGGAAATGGCTCGGACATGTTATGAGAATGAGACAAGAAATGCCTGCAAGGATAGCCCTCACTTGAACACCAGAGGGAAAGAGAAAGAAAGGCAGACCACGGACAACATGGAGGCGCATGATGGAAGAGAACTGGACACCGCATCTCTGACGTGGGCTCTGCGCTGAAGGTTGCACGGGACAGGAGAGCATGGAAAGTCCTTTCTGAAGCCCCATGTGTCACTAGGCATGACGGATTAAGTAAGTAATCCAGGACGGTGATATCAGGAGGAGACACGTAATAACAAAATACTGTAGTTTTACAAATTACAAAAGCAATGATAATATACAGCAACGTTTCAACCAACAAGGCCTTTATCAAGCAAACGAACAACAGGAGTTACGAATTAAAAACAACACTAACATATGGACGACTACATACGGAGATATTCAAACGTATCTTATGAAAATCTGGGAATAAAAATGAATAACGAAATAAATGTAACACAAAAACACACACAAAAACTAGAAGTAGAAAAGAAGAGAAACAACAAAAATCAATTAAATATATAGCTTGAATACATGCAACATATGCACATATAGATTACAAAGCATGAGAAGAGAAAATACTAAGAAGCATAGGAATGTAATACGTTGAGCCCACGTGGTTGCAAGGTACCATACAACGAACCTTATAACATACAACATGCAAAGTACCATAAATCGATTCTCCAGAGCAAATCGACTGCGATCATCCGAGGAACCATGGTCGGATGGCTGTAGCCTGGACATCGTGAGCTCCTAAATGGCCAGTATCATTGAAATGGGTGGCTACAGGGTCACAGAGCATTGGCGTGTGTCGCGCAAGTGTTGGGTGAATCGGTCACTGAGCCTCTTGCCTGTCTCGCTGATATTAGCCTTGTTACACCGCTTACGGATAATGGCATAGATAAGATTACGGGACTCGCATGTGAAACCATCTTCAATAACAAACGTGGCTAAAGGAAAGATACAGTACGCGTCTGTATCACGTAAACACGCGTGTTGCAACGCCGACGCGCACACTGGACAGTGCCAAAATGACTCTGGATATTGGGCTTAAGGCGACTGTGTACCAACATATCCTTAAGACTTCTGTCTCGTCTGTAAGCCACCAAAGGATAGTTGGGGAAGACTGAACGGGTCTCAGGATCTGACTTAAGGATAGACAAATGACGGAATAAAACATTTTTCACCAGTGAACTATGGGGGTGGAAAGTTAAGATAAGTTTTACTCTGTCAGAGTTAGTAGTCCTATGCTGGCTGGTAAGGTCCTGCTGGCGAGTGATTTTCTGAACGCATGGCAGATACAAGCAACATTCTCCTGGTATAGGCGCCTGCAGACGAAATCAAGCATCTCGCGAGCTCTATCAAGAAAATCATCGTCCTCGCTACAAATGCGACAAAGGCGCAAGAGCTGCGAGAATGGCAAAGAATCACGACAAGTCTGGGGATGGGAAGAAGTATAAAGGAGAAAACTATATGCATCAGTAGGCTTGTAATATATTGATGTAGTGATAGTGGATAGGTATATGGTGATAGTAATGTCAAGAAAGTTGACACAAGTAGTGGAGATGTGAGAAGTAAAACGAATAGAAGTGTTGAAAACATTAATGAAATTAATGAAGCGTGACAAATCGGCTTCAGGCATATCAGTAATGCCAATACAGTCATCAATGTATCTGTGATCAACAGATACATTCCTACCATGTAATTTTTGGTACACTTCGTCTGTTTTTTGTGTACCTTGTGTACAATTGAAGAAGAGGTATTACACTTATCTTTGGGCACATGGGTGTCGTTGGCAATGAGAGAGCAGACAGGCTGGCTGGTTTTGTCACCATATCAGGGAACCAGCCAAAGGAGAGGGCTGACATTTTGAACGCCCTCATAGAGTAGTGGAATAATGACGGTTTTGGATACTTGTGGTTTTTAAGACAGTCCGATCAGCTTGTGGGGTACCCTGCATCCGGAAAACCGGTAAAACCGGTCCGGTTGAGGTGCCATAAGTTCAAGATGGATAATATCGCCCCCTCAATCTGTTTTCGGTCGAGAACCTGATCAGTGGGTAGCTCAGTATCACGAGGCACAAGCATCAGCTCTTCCCGAACAATGCCACGAGCGGGACCACCCACCAAGTGGTGGAGCTCGGGCTGGCCTTTCTGTCTGACGACATTGTTAATCATGTGCACAGTCGAGGACCAGTTAGGATCAGTTGCACGCCTACGTCCGCCCACCAAGTCATGTTCGCCCGGCGAGCCTGCATAGAGATAGCGGACCAGAGCACCAGATGGAATCGCCGGGCTCTCACCTTTCAGAGGAGGCCCTTTGCGTCGCCCGCTGAATCTTAACGGCGTCAACAGGCTTCTTGTCCGTCAGACGTGTCACTTCATTATTCAGAGCGGTAACTACAGCAGGTAGAGATCGCACCCACTCGACCGACCGTTCGGATGACCAGCGGGCAGCCAACAGCAGCTTCTGAGAATACTGGGCCCCGAATAATATCTCAGCCAAAGTACGGTTGAACCGTTCGACGATCCCTTCTGACGATGGTTTCCAGTTTGGCCGCGTCGTACATACACATCGTGCTTAGCCAGCAGCTGCGAAACGTCATCCATGAACTCGCGCCCTGGTCCACCATCAATCAGATTATGCAATTCTTAGAGGCCCGCTTGTGGTCTGCTTGAGAAGTCTGCAACCTCCGAGCTGCCCTTCGAGGTCAGAGGCTGGGCCTTCTTATATCGGCTGGCCACGTCCACCACAGTCAAAGCATATTTGTAGGTCATACGCAAAACAGATGAGACTGCAGTAAAACTATTTGATTGGCAAACACGTAATCACAAAGTACTGTAGTTTTACAAATTACAAAAACAATGACAAAATACAGCAACGTTTCGACCAACAAGGCCTTTATCAAGCAAACGAACAACAGGAGTGACAAATTTAAAAAAACAAATGGGCGACCAAAAACAAACGTTTCTAATGAAAATCTGGAAATAAAACGAAAATCTGGGAATAAAAACGAATAACGAAATAAATGTAACACAAAAACAAACACAAAAACTAGAAATAGAAAAGAAGAGAAACAATTAAAAAACTAGTAAATATATAACTTGAATACATGCAACATATACCCATATAGATTACAAGGCATGGGAAGAGAAAGTAGTAAGAAGAATAGGAATGTAATACGTTGAGCCCACGTGGTCGCAAGGTACCATACAAAGAAATCAACCGATTCTCCAGAGCAAATCGACTGCGATCATCCGAGGAACACGATAGGATGGCTGTGACCTGGACATCGTGGCTCCTAAATGGCCAGTATCATTGAAATGGGTGGCTACAGGGGTCACAGAGCATTGGCGTATGTCGAACAAGTGTTGGGCGAATCGGTCACTGAGCCTCTTGCCTGTCTCGCCGATATTAGCCTTGTTACACTGCTTACATGTAATGACATAGATAAGATTACGGGACTCGCATGTGAAACCATCGTCAATAAGAAACGGGGCTAAATAAAAGATACAGTACGCGTCTGTATCACATAAGCACACGTGCTGCAACGCCGATGGCCACACTGAACAGTGCCAAAATGAGTCTGGATATTAGACTTAAGGCGACTGTGTACCAACATATCCTTAAGACTTCTGTCCCGTCTGTAAGCCACCAAAGGATAGTTGGGGAAGACAGAACGGGTCTCAGGATCTGACTTAAGGCTAGGCAGATGACGGAATAAAACATTTTTCACCAGTGAACTATGGGGTGGAAAGTTAAGATAAGTTTTACTCTCTCAGAGTTAGTGGTCCTATGCTGGCTGGTGAGGGCCTGCTGGCGAGAGACAAACGGAAGGGGTCCATCATATGTAGTCCATACTAGGTATTCAAGATAACCCATAAATAGACAAGCATAACTAGGTCCCATTATAGTACCCATGGCAACCCCACTGATCTGCTCAAAGAATTGGTCATTAACTGAAAGGAGTTAAGAGTAAGAACTAGTTCCGCAAGACGAAGGAGAGCAGAAGTTGACACAAGTGGATTAGTTCTCCTATCGAGAAAGAACTGGAGAGCTTTAAGGCCGTACAATGAGAACACATCAAGGAGGAAGAGACGGTAGGTTCTCTCGGTAGCAACTCAACGGAAGAAAAGACAGACAAAGCGTGGTTCGTATCTTTCAAAAAGTACGACGGTGTGGTGACTATGAGATTAAAGATACTATCAATAAATTCGGAGATGTGTTCCGTAGGGCAAGAGCAAGCAGAAACGATAGGCCTACCGGAATTGTGGATTTTATGAATTTTGGGGAGCATATAAAAGGCGGGTTTACCAAACAGCTATCGATCACACAGAGTGATGATGCACTAGTAGGAAGGTCGTTCGTGGTTAGCACCAGCCAGCATAGGACCACTAACTCTGAGAGAGTAAAACGTATCTTAACTTTCCACCCCCATAGTTCACTGGTGAAAATGTTTTATTCCGTCATCTGCCGATCCTTAAGTCAGATCCTGAGGCCCGTTCTGTTTTCCCCAACTATCCTTTGGTGGCTTACAGACGAGACAGAAGTCTTAAGGATATGTTGGTACACAGTCGCCTTAAGTCCAATATCCAGAGTCATTTTGGCACTGTTCAGTGTGGCCATCGGCGTTGCAACACGTGTGCTTATGTGATACAGACGCGTACTGTATCTTTCCTTTAGCCACGTTTCTTATTGACGATGGTTTCACATGCGAGTCCCGTAATCTTATCTATGCCATTATCTCACGAGGCTCAGTGACCGATTCGCTCAACACTTGCGCGACATACGACAATGCTCTGTGACCCCTGTAGCCACCCATTTCAATTATACTGGCCATTTAGGAACTCACGATGTCCAGGTCACAGCCATCCGATCTTGTTCCTCGGATGATCGCAGTCGATTTGCTCTGTAGAATCGGTTGATTTCTTTGTATGGTACCTTGCGACCACGTGGGCTCAATGTATTACATTCCTATGCTTCTTAGTTCTTTCTCTTCCCATGCCTTGTAATCTATATGTGTATATGTTGCAAGTATTCAAGTTATATATTTACTAGATTTTTAATTGTTTCTCTTCCGTTCTATTTCTAGTTTTTGTGTTTGTTTTTTGTGTTACATTTATTTCGTTATTTGTTTTTATTCAAGATTTTCGTTTTTATTCCCAGATTTTCATTAGAAACGTTTGTTTTTGGTCTTCCACTTGTTTTTTAAATTGTCACTCCTGAAATAATTTGTCACTCCTGTGTTTGCTTGATAAAGGCCTTGTTGGTCGAGACGTTGCTGTATTTTGTCATTGTTTTTGTAATTTGTAAAACTACAGTACTTTGTGATTACGTGTTAGGTCTTACGCCCGACTTTGTCGTGAGGTAAAAATAGCAGATCGGCCTGGCGCGCTTCGTTGGGTTCGGATATATCAAACAGCGACCGTGGTATATGCCGTTGGCCAGACAATTATATTTGCCAAATGGCTTGCTTCTTCAACCGTTCCCTGGCTACGTCTTCGAAAACCTTGGCCGCCACTGCGAGCTTCTGGAGGGCTGCAATCCCTTTACAATACCCCTGTGGGCTGTAATATATATCCGCGAGTTTCATGTATTCGAAAAAGGTAATCAGTCTCCAACACGGGGTCAAAGGCGCAAGGAAAGAACGGCGCGCCAGATTAGTGAGCTGGCACTAATCCCTGCCCTCACCTCTACGTGGTGACCACGGTAACAGACGGTAGTTCCGGTCTGGCTAAGAGGGCAGGTGCCGTGGGAGAGCTACTCTGGGGCAAGTAGAGATGCAAAGGTAGTCACGATATATGGGATCCGCTCGCAACACAAACGAGCGAACTCCCAGAGTGACTATTAATACTCGTCTCTCCCGGCGGATGGGAAAAGCTGGAAGGATAAACATGGAACCGCGCGGGACGAAACTCGTAGCCCGCGTATGGTCTCTCTTGAGCCCTCTCTCTTGAGCCGATGAGTATGCTGGGAGTCGAGTTGAGCTGCGCGAGGGCCCACATAGTGTGAACTCGGCCCCTATCTCAGGGATAGGGCACAATTTAAAGCCATCGAAGAGATGTTAACCCACGCGAGGTAAAATTCGGGGCCCGAGTCTGCTCTCTCTTGAGCCCTATCATTTGAGCCGATGAGTATGCTGCGAGTCAGGTTGAAAAGCAGGTGGGTCCAAATAGGACGATCGAAGAGACGTCGACCCATCTTCTCTCTTATAACTGTTGTCAATAGTGGTTGACCAGACATGTCTCTGATTTCATCACTTCTCCTGAATTCGTTCCATTTTATATTATTTTTCGCAGACATCTATTTTCAAATGCATTCAACAAGCTTTCTATATCTTTATTCATTTTCCAACTCTCGATGGCATATGTTAGGATTGATACAACATTTGAATTGAAAATTCGTAATTTAGTTTTAATACTATATAATTTGAGTTCCTTATTTTATTTAGACTTTTAAAAGCTGATGTTGCTTTGCCAATTCGTATCATAATTTCTTTTTTAACATTTCCTGTCAATCAAAATTGCTACCTAAATAGGTGAACTGCTCTGTTATTTTATCATTTTAGATTCCAGGGTGATATCTGCGTTACTTGCCATAGGTGTCTTCATTATATTTGTTTTTCATAGCATATCTGTAGTCCAACTGTTGATGTTATATATGACAAGTTATCTGTTTTTCTTTTCATATCTTGGTTGTTTCTACTAAACAAGGCAACATCATCTGCAAAATTCAAATCTTCTAGTTGACTATTTTCTACTCAATCGATACCAGTTTCGCCCCTGCAACATTTTCGCATCACCCAGTTAATGGCCACTCCAAACAATAGCGGAGATAGAATACATCCTTGCTTTACTCCGGTTTCAACCATAAACCAGTCGCTGTGTCCACCATCAGTGCGAACTGCACATTGTGAACCATCATAGAGGCTCTTAATAATGTTTATTATTTTGTCTGGTATTCATAGCATCTCAGAATATTCCACAGGGAGATTCTGTGTAGATTATCAAGGGCTTTTTTTTAAAATCGATGAAATTTAGTATAAGAGGTTGCTGCTTCTCAATATGTTCCTCCAAGATTAGTCATAGGGTAATTATTTGGCTAGCAGCTTCCCATGTCTAAAACCAGCTTCTCCATATCTAAAACCAGCTTGTTCTTCTCCCCTTCTTCTAGCTTTGTCCACTGCCCTTTGATTCTTTTAAAGAATGACTTTGCAGAAAGTCTTGGTCATTACTGCCAATAGGGTGATCCCTCTCCAGTTGTTGCAATCTTTGAGATCACTTTTTTGGGGATCTTAACAAATTTCCTTTTTTCCATTGATCTGGACAGTTTCTTCTTCCTATACTTTTTTAATAGTTCTTGCACCTGGCTAATAGTTGTATCATCAGCCCCTTTG
Organism: Arion vulgaris; assembly: GCA_020796225.1. NCBI lineage: Eukaryota > Metazoa > Mollusca > Gastropoda > Stylommatophora > Arionidae > Arion > Arion vulgaris. The sequence continues at coordinate 57,271,544 of CM036753.1, read as the reverse complement.
AGCATTTCTGCAGTAATGTTGTCCCCACCGCTGCCTTTTGTTATCAAGAATGGATTGCCTCCTTGCCTCAGCTACACTTATCATTTCTTCGTAATTGGTAGGGGCTGTTTCTTGCCTCTTCGTCAAACGAGTAGTACTGGTGGATCAGGTCTATTTAATATTTCTTCAAAATGTTCTGTCCATCTTTTCTTCTGCTCGGTATCTGATGTTAGAAATTTACCATCTTCACTCTTGATTGGCCACGCTTTAAACAAAAAGTTCCCAGTGTTGTTTTAGTGTATTGTATAGCATTTTTTTCCCGTCTTGTCCCTTTCCTTCTTCAGCCAGTCGATTGACATATGTCTTTTATCTCTTCTAGCTGCCTTTTCACTTGTTTTTAAATCTACATTCCTCTCTAGCTTGGATTTCATCTGTTGTATTCTTAGTATTAAATATCACTAGTTTCATCTTTCTTCTTTCTTGAATACATTTCCATGTGTCATCGCTTATCCAGGGTTTTCTGTCTTTCGTCTTTAATCCTGTGCTACTATTTGCTACCCCCAATAGTGTGTCCTTTATCTTAGTCCATTTGTCTTCAATGTTCTGTTCATTTTCACCATTGAGTAACTCGAACCTATTCTTAAGTTCGAGCTGATATTCCTCTTTTACTTCTTTATTTGTAGCCTTTGGTTTGTCTATTCGCAATTTGTTCTTTTTTAGTATGGTGAATTTTCAATTTCAGTTTCAATTTACCTATCCATAAATTATGATCATTTCCCTACATCTACCCTCTGTATGCACGAACATCCAGCAATGATGTTCTAAATTGTGTATTTATGCACATATGGTTAATCTGATTCCTGGTCACTCCAATAGTACCAATATGGAAGAAAATAATAAGACTGTGTACAGAAATGCATTTTCCTTCTAAGTCATGTGGGGAAAATGTTCGCAAGACTTCTTGAGCAACAATGACCAATTGTGAATCAATACTCATCCCACAACAGATTGGATTTAGAAAGGGAAAAAGGTGCACAGCTGCAATATTTGCCCAAAGATAAATTAGAGAAAAGACAATAGATAAGTAAAACTTATCTTAACTTTCCACCTCCATAGTTCACTGGTGAAAAATGTTTTATTCCGTCATCTGGCTATCCTGAGACCCGTTCAGTCTTCCCCAACTATCCTTTGGGGGCTTATAGATGGGACAGAAGTCTTAAGGATATGTTGGTACACAGTCGCCTTAAGTCTAATATCCAGTGTCATTTTGGCACTGTCCAGTGTGACCGTCGGCGTTGCAATACGTGTGCTTATGTGATATTTTTTTACCGATCCAGAAGCACTTGAGCTTTGAGCTCTTCGGCTCGGTGCCATGGACATCGTAACCCATGGTTCGGTGTCACGAACACCGCGAATCTGGAGAACCTGTGGCTTTTCTGCCAGCCCGAGGAATTGAACCGGCACTCACAGGAAGCTTGTCACCCGCAGTCCAACGCGCTACGAACACGCTGGGCAGGGGGCGCTTATGTGATATAAACTCGTACTGTATCTTTTCCTTTAGTCACGTTTGTTATTGAAGATGGTTTCACAAGCGAGTCCCGAAATAAAATCTACGCTATCACTTGCAAGCGGTTCGCAAAGGCATATATCGGCGAAACAGGCAAAATGCTCAGTGACCGTTTCAGTCAACACTTACGCGATATACGTCAATGCTCTGTGACCCCTGTAGCCACTCATTTCAATGGAACTGACCATTTGGGTGCTCTCAACGTTCAGGTCACGGACATCCGATTATGTTCATCTGATGATCATAGTCGATTTGCTCTGGAGAATCACTTTATTTCTTTATATGGTACCTTGCGACCTCATGGACTCAACGCTCTACATTCCAATGCTTCTTAGTACTTTTTCTTCTCATGCTCTATATTTTATATCTGTTTATGTTAAATGTATATGAGTCATATATTTACTTGATATTTTTATTCTTCTCTTCTTTCCACTTCTAGTTTTTCTGTATTTATTTCATATTCGTTTTTAGTCAATATATTTTCATTTCTTTTAACCGTTGAATAACTTGTCAAAGTCTATATGGGTGTTCTGTGACATTCGTCACTTTCGTTGTATCGTTTGCTTGATAAAGGCCTTTTGTCGAAACGTTGCTGTGTATTGTCATTGTTTTTGTATTTTGAAACCACAGTATGTGTTATTACGTGTTTCGCCATTCTACATAGTTTTACTGCAGCTCTGTTTATATTGATAATACATCCTGCACCATGTGCAGCTTACTGCAGGCTGATATATTCACTGCTAGTTGTAGTATCAATGAATATGTTCACTATCATTAGTGCTAAATCACACACTACTATTGATTTAGTATTGTCAAAATCCCAATTCTCTTTCATGTTGTTTTAGTTCTCCTTGCTATCAATGTAGCTGTCAACACTGTTGAAATACATATCTGTGTTGTTTTTATTGTAGAAAAGCTATTTATGACACTATCACTGGCTGACATGGTAAATTACTTTCTGCAGTTTGATAGATACTTGAAAAATATATCAAGTTGATCAAGTAGTTAGCTTTACCAAACTCTCAGTCGACCGAGATGTAAAACTAGATATCCTTACATTAGATTAAAAACAGGAAATTGAATGAGAATGCATTAATTTAAAGTTAGCTCTAATTATACATGAAAAATTCTGACTCAGTGTGGTACTTAGTATTTTAATAGATAATCTTGATGCAGTAATGAGTACAGAATGTGTTAAGTTTAATTTTTATCATTTTCTCAACCTCTACGCTAATTCACTTGTCACACGAGTACTCACTCAAACATGTGTTTCACTTCCACACCACTGCTTTTATGCATGTTTACCAACATTCAAAAGTTTTAATTTCATGAATACTTAATTTGTAAAGAAAAATGAAAACCATTATTTATTCTGCATAATTAGAAAATTACTGTAACATGAACTTTCCATTAACCTGTTGGTCTTCTTACCTGCATCTGCATACTTCCTGCTTATCAGCTAATTTGGGCATTATACACAGTGGTTAATTGTCCATTATTATTTTTCTGGCATTTTCTTTCTTAACTGAGAGACTTCTAAAAGCATTAAAAACAGTGTTAATAATATATGTAAACATAATAAATATATGCCACCGTGCTTTGATTTTTTTGTCTGGTGAATATAGGTTTTTGTTAGAAAATAATGATTATGTACATTTTTTACTTCCAGAACCACGGATTGGTGTGGAATGCCTCCATCAGCATGGGTCTATTGTCAAACCGAGGTCCGCCATCTTGAACCCTGCCTCCTCATTATCAAGAAAGCATGTGCTGAGGCTGCCTCTTATTGCAATGTGAGCCTTTATATGTTACTTTTATTTCATCTTATATGCGTCAGTTTCAGTTTGAATATTCTAATTGCACTCAGGACATGTCCCTAGGTGCTATATCCTTCGCAATATCTCCAACATCTTTCAGCAACTAACCATACCAGTGCGATGTTCATTGATGGGCCTACTCATACATTTGTTGTGCTACCCTTTTCTGGCACCCAATCTTTAATCCAAGTTCTTGCAATCTAACAGTTGACGTGGATTGGTTTAGATTATGGGTCCCAAAGTAGGGCAACGCCCCAGTGGGCGCTGAAGCCTTCCAGGAGGGGGAGGGCGATAGTGGGTTCAGAAGCATTTTGAGTTTTTTCTTGATTTTGCGATTGATTATTCATTTAAAATGTGAATAGTTTTGATACCAGCTTAATTTCTTTGTTTAATCTGAGCTGTGTGTCTTTTGTTACTTTGAGTTAATTTTTGAGTGCATTTGATGTTTATAAGTACAGTTAATGTAGCAGTTCATGTTTCTGAACCGTTGACATGCATACTCTACTACATTTGCTGAGGGAAACTGAACACATATGGGTATGCTTGAAGTACAGTATGTCAGTTATCTTAAAAAATGTTTGTTTGTTGTGAAATCATTTCTGAAAAATAATTTATGTTTATTAGTACAAATGCTCTCCTCCATGAGGCCATTACCTTGTAGTGGTGGGGGCTTGTACCTCAGGGACCTGGAGAGCTCTGCGGCAGGGTTACCAAGCCGGGAAGGTCGAAGGAGAGAGGGCAGACTAAATGTGGTCTCCTGGTCCTCCAGGTTGGGGTTGTGTGATGGGCTAACTACCCATCCATTTAAAAAAACAGTAGTTACAGAAACCAAAAACAAATTGTTCAAAACTAACTCGAGTCTCGAAGGACTAGGCTCCATGCAGGAGACAGATGACGCAGCAGCCAAACCTGCATGGAAGCTGATGTGCTGACGACCCTTTTCGGCTGCAGACAACAAAGATAGAAGCACCCATGTTGATTACACAGAAGAAGTCCACCCTTGTAGGGATGTGGAATGTAAGGACACTGCTAGAGACAGGCAGATGTGCACAAGTGGTGAAGGAGATGCATCGGTACAAGCTTACGTTGCTGGGAATGTGTGAAACAAGGTGGAATGTTTTTGGGGAAACAAGACTTCAGACGGGAGAAACGCTGCTCCATTCGGGCAAAGAAAATAAAGATGATCCTCGGGAAGCCGGGGTGGCCTTGATGCTGACCAAGGAAGCAAGCAAAAGTCTGATGGAATGGGAACCAGTGTCGGACCGCATTATTAGTGCAAGGTTTGTATCTAAGTTCCAGAAGACCTACATAATTATGTGTTATGCACCGACGAAAGATGCAGAGGAGGTGGAAAAAGACCATTTCTATGCACAACTACAGGCAACTGTGGACAAAGTACCAAAGCACGACATGATGATTCTTATGGGGATTTAAATGCCAAGGTGGGCAACGAAAACACTGGAGAGAAAAGAGATGGGAGTAAATGGTCTTGGAAGCATGAACGAAAATGGTGAGATATTTGCAGACTTTCGCCTCCAATGAGCTTGTCATTGGGGGTACACTCTTTCCGCATCGAAGATGCCATAAGGCAACATGGATCTTGCCAGACCATCGGACAGAAAACCAGATCGACCATATGGCAATTCGCCAACGATGGAGAGCATCACTACAAGATGTTAGAGTGAAGAGAGGAGCAGACATAGGATCTGATCACCATCTGGTAACTGTAAAATTAAAAATGAAACTATCGGCAAAGAAGAAACAACAAAGTACACGAATCAAGTTTGATGTCAAGAAACTCCAATCGCAGGCCACAAAGGAAGTCTTCCAGATTGCTCTAAAGAACCGTTTCGAGGCACTACAGACAACAGAAGAGGAAGGTACAGTGGAGAGTAGGTGGAACACCTTAAAGCAGGCGACGGTTGGAGCCTGTGAAGAAATACTTGGGAGACCATCATCAATCAGGAAACCCTGGATCACGGACGAAACATGGCAGAGGGAGGAGGAGAGGAAGAAGCTGAAACAAGAAGTAAACTAGTCACGAACAAGACAGCAAAAACAGGCGGCAGCAACTAGATATAACGAGATGGCTAGAGAGGTAAAAAGACAGCTGAGAAACGACAAAAGAGCATTCATAAATGAGATAGCAGAAGAGGCAGAGACAGCAGCTAGCAAAGGTGACCTCAAGGCTCTCTATGAGACAACCAGATTGTTGAGTGGAGGAAAAATAAGCAGAGCAGGCCAGTGAGAGATAAGACTGGAAAACTTTTGACTAAAATTGATGAACAACTGGGGCGCTGGAAAGAGCATTTCCAGGAAGTGTTAAATAGACCTCCCCACTAAACCCACTAGATTTAGGGCAAGGAGACCCGCTGGACATAAACGTAGGGAAGATCACAAAACAGGAAATCCGCAATGCCTTGAAAAACTTGAGAAAGGGCAAAGCGGCAGGAGTTGATAATATCCCAGCGGAAGCTCTGAGGAGGGAGGAGAAAGATGGTAAACCAACTCCACATATTGTTCAACTTGGTGTGGGACAGGAAGGAGATACCAGCAGATTGGAAGAAAGGCCTCGTGAAACTGCCAAAGAATGGCAATTTGTCAAACTGTGACAAGTGGAGAGGGATCATGCTGCTCCCCATTCCCAGCAAAGTCCTCACTAGGGTTATTCTGGACAGGATGAAAGACGCTATAGACCAGACGCTTAGGGACGAACAGGCGGGATTCCGGAAAGATAGATCTTGCAATGACCAGATAGCCACCTTAAGAATCATAGTGGAACAAACAATGGAATGGCAGGCCTCGCTCTACGTGTGCTTTGTTGATTTTGAGAAGGCGTTTGACAGCATAGATAGGAAATCAATGTGGGGGATCCTAAGAAACTATGGGGTCCCGGAGAAGACTGTCGACATCATCAGGCAGCTGTATGAGGGGTTTGCCTGCCAGGTTATTCATGATGGAAGACTGTCAGAGGAGTTCCAGGTCACTACTGGTGTTAGACAGGATGCCTGCTGTCCCCCTCCTCTTCTTGGTGCTACTTGATTGGGTCACACGCACAGCCTACGACAGGTCTGGAAAAGGCATACAGTGGACACTTATGTCAAAGCTAGAAGACCTGGATTTTGCGGACGATCTCGCTTTGCTTTCGCATAGACTACAAGACATGCAGGAAAAAGTGGATGCTCTGGCACAAACGGCAAAACGAGTCGGCCTTAAAATCAGTCAAGAGAAGACTAAAGTAATGCGTAGCAACAACATACAGCAAGATCCAATACTGATTGAGGGAAGGGACATAGAAGATGTGGATGAATTTGTGTACCTTGGAAGTAACATCAGCAGATCAGGAGGTACAGATGAGGACATTAATGCTAGGATTAGGAAGGCCCGACAGGCCTTTGCGATCCTGCACATGGGGTGGAAGTCCGCTGCCATCTCCACGAAAACAAAGCTCAGGATTTTCAGCTCAAATGTGAATTCGGTGTTGCTGTATGGCTCGGAAACTTGGCGAGTCACTAGGGCAAATACAAATAAGATCCAGACCTTTGTCAACGGATGTTTGCGGCGGATTCTCAGATTGAGATGGTATGATAGAGTTACGAACACGGATCTGTGGATAAGAACAGGGCAGGAACCTATGATGACACAGGTCAAGAGGAGAAGATGGCGATGGATAGGCATACCTTGCGGAAGACACAGTCGAGTGTCACTAGACAGGTGCTCGAGTGGAACCTGCAGGGAAAACGAAAAAGAGGACGCCCTAAGCAGACTTGGAGACGAGGTCTTACTGAGGAGCTGAAGAGTGCTCAATTGACCTGGGAGAACATAAAAAGAACAGCCAGAGACCGAGAAGAGTGGCGAACAACTGTTGAGGCCCTATGCTCCACGAGGAGCGGAGAGGATTAATGATGAGTACAAATGCTATTGGGGAGAGTACTTGATGCCTTTTAGTACATTTGACGTTTTTCTTTTTGGCTATTTGTGAGTGCAGTTGCTCAATGTGAATGCAGTTGATGTTTTTTGTGACAATATTAGAACTGTAGTTTATGTTTGTTAGTGCAGTTGTTATTATTAAGTGAAAGGTATAGTCCCCCAAATCTGGAGAGAAGCCATCACATTAGCGATACTGAAGAAAGGAAAATGCAGAACCAAGGCTTCAAGCTATCGACCAATCAGTCTGAAAAGCTGTGTTGGTAAAACCATGAAAAGAGTCATCAACAACAGAATGAAATGGATTTTAGAATCTGAGCAGATTTGGTCCGGAACAAGCAGGATTCGGGGAATGCCATAGCATAGAAGACCAGTTACCTATGTAGCCCAAGCCGTTGAAGATGCCTTCCAGGAAAAAAAGTCCTAACATTATAGGTAGACCAAGAAGCCTTCGACAAGGTGTGAAAGTCGGTCTTATTGCAAAGCTTAACAGAAATGGAATCCAAGGCAACATGCTAAGATGGATCCAATCGTTCCTGCATAATAGAAGAACCAGAGTCACACTCGATGAACATCAGAGCAAAAAGGTCTTACTACGTCAGGGGTACCCCAGGAGGAGTTATGTCTCCAACTCTCTTCCTTGTCTACATCAACGACCTAGTAAAGGATCTGCCAGCAGGAGTGAAGGCTACTTTATATGCAGACGATTTAGTGCAATGGTGCGCAGACGAACACACAACATCTGCAACTAGTGGAATACAGCGAGCAGCAGATAAACTTATGGAATGGGCAGAGAAGTGGTACGTTACAATCAACACAGACAAAACCTCCACAACACTGTTCTCCCTCTCCCCCAGGGACAAAGCAGCCAACATACACTTAGGAATCACTCCAATACAAGAAGAAAACAATCCAACTTATCTAGGGATCACATTTGATAAACGACTCACATGGAACAAGCATATAGAAAACACAGAAGGAAAGGTCAGACGAATAATTGGAATACTCAGAAAACTGGCAGGTACCAACTGGGGAGCTAATGAACACACACTTAAGAAAGTCTACAGCGAACCCCACCTCGAGTTCGGCTCAACAGCATGGGCTACAGCTGCTAACACACACCTGCAGACATTGGACAGAGTGCAAAATCAAGCACTCGGGATCATCACTGAACCATGAAATCTACGCCTATCACAGAGATGCAGAACACCACTGGAGTACAAGCCCTGGCTTACAGAAGGAAACCAAAAATATGATCCAGATGGAGAAATACACCAGTATGCCCTTGCATCCAATGAAAGCAAGATTAAATGATCTGCACTCAGACTAAAACGCAGCAGCTTTGTCCATCAGGGAAAGCGACTAAAAAGACAGTACCAAGATGACCTACCAATGCACACAACACTGTGATACCTAATTCACCCTGTCCCCTGGGAACAAGTTAGCGATACAGCAAAATCATCACAACAATTAGTGTAATCACAACTGGAGAAATACACAATGACCTGCAGAAGAGAACAGCTACTATGTGCATGATCCAAAAAAAACTACCATAAACAATCATGGATCCACGCCTACACCGATGGATCTGCAACAGATGCAATTAAGAACGGAGGGCTGGTATCTATATTACATATCCCAACAATCACACTGAAACAAAGTACATGCCAACTGGTAAATTTTGTTCAAACTACACCGCAGAGGCTCAAACACTACTACAGGCCGCAATCATGATCAATAATTCCAACTCTGACTGCCAACAAGTGGTATTTTTCACAGATGCACTATCTATTTTGCAAGCCCTACAGAGTAACCATCCATCCCTGAGAAAAGAGCCCAGCAAGATTCTACCAACAAAGAGTTATACTTCAGTGGGTACCATCACACTGCGGAGTGCCAGGTAACGAGAAGGCAGACAAACTTGCTAAAAAGGGAGCAGAATGGGAACAAATGAATGAAAATCGTGGCATATCCCAAAGGACGTAGCCATCAACCACAGTAAACGAGTCGTTGACCACTTATACGTTCAGTAGTTTGCCATTGCTTTCTGAACGGTGAGGTCTATTTTTACCTTTGTAAAAATCCCACGGAAACGAATTTGCTTCCAAACTTGCCCACCGTGTGGTTTGAACCAGGTACTCTTGGGTCTGTGATCGAGCTCATTACCGCTTGAGCTACAGACGCTCACACAAATAGATAATGAAATCAGATACTTTGGAAAAAAAAGAGCTATCGTGGACATTAGAAAAGAACCACCCAACTTGACTACCACACACTTGACAGACAAGGACAGACTATCATCTTCCGACTCAGGATAGGTCATAACAGACTGAACAAACACCACACAGGCTACGATTGTCCCCATCCCTCTATGCCCCTTTGGCACCGTGAACAAACCACAGAACATGTTCTGCAAGACTGTCCCTATGTCCTCCCAAGAAAGGAATGCTGGCTCTACAACACAACACTACATTCAAAAATACATGGCACAAGAGATGATCTCCAGACAACAGTCGACTTCATCATAAGAACGCGTATAACGGTATAATCATCAAAATAGCGATCGCAAAGAAGAAGGCGCAGTCATAGGGACAACGTCGCGCCAGGATTAGTGAGCTGGAATTCATTAAGATCATACTCCATCTCCATGTGGTGACCCTGGAAACAGACAGAGGATAGAGTTCAAGGGGGTTACTTAGTATAAGTAGTGGTGCAAGACGCAGTTACGTCTGATGAGATCTGCTCGCAACACAGACGAGCAGAATCCCAGAGTGATTATTTCTGCACGTCTCTCCCGGCCGATAAAAAAAAAGCTGAATAAATAAAAAACGAATCGTAAGAATTGATAAAGTAAGAGTCGTTAGGAGACCCATGTAAAATGTATAAGCTCTTGGCAAGAATCGGTCGGTAAAGATGCAATATGTCGTATCGAAACCAGGAAAGTAAGTGAGTAAAGCGTATTCATCATCATCTTTAATCCATATTTCGAAGAACATATAATGTGACCTTTAGATTTCACAGAAAGATGTGTTTATCATATATATTTATTTGTGTCTTTAAATATTCTGTTTTGTCTATTTTGCCCTACAGGACAATGGTGTAGATATATCTAGACTTGGATTAAAGTTTACCATAGATCAAGAAGATATTCCAACAACGCTAGTTAGCACTGCTAGGTGGGATACTTATATGTTGGTTGTTGTGTGCATGTATTTGTTACTGGGTACTCATTTATTGTTACAATTTGTGTGATCCTAACCAGCATCAGTTTTGCCCTTGAGACTATGGAGATGAAAAAGTACCTAATAGATATGGAAAGGAGTAAAACAATGTTAAATGCAAGAGACCTCACAGTACTGGGCCTTAGCAATTAAATGTTTGTGGCCAGTTCCTTCCTTACTAACTTAATTCCGCACATAATTTTAAAATGCAAACCATGAACACAAAAAGAGCAATGTTTAACACAATCTTTAACCCCATATTATGTTTACCAGCGCCAAACCTGGACGCTGACAACGAATGATAGTAGAAAACTAGTCACGACAGAGATGAAGTGTCTACGCAGAACGCTGGGGTAAAAGAAGAGACCTGTTGGGAAATGAAGACATCAGGAAAAAGTGGGTACAACATCAGTACTAAACTTCATCAAGAAACAGCAAATTAAATGGTTCGGCCACATAAACAGATTACCAACAGACAGTGCACCTCAAAGAGCAATGCTGCTTCGATGCAATGGGTACAAAGCAAAAGACCGGCCACCCAAAAGTTGGACCTTAGAGATAACAGAGGCGACGAAAGACACTTTCTACGAAACCCACACAAAGGCCCATTTTAGAAATCCCTTCTTGACCTGACGTTGTGAGGCAAACAGGATTGGAGAAAAGAAAGGAAGAAAATATAATTTCTGTCCACATAAAGCTGATATAACAGCTGTAGCTGATAGAAGCATCACAGTTGATTATATCACTGTTCCTACTCTGATCTGAAACTGCAAGTGCCACTCCTTGAAGGAAAATCCAGTGGCGGTCGATCTCTCAAAGAATGCATTCAGATACGTTGTTTGTTTGAAGAGATAAGTATACAGATAAAGCCGACAAGTTCTTTAGTTATAGGACAAGGCAGAGGATGGTGGTTTTGGCAGTAAAATGGTTATAATGTCAAATAAGATTGCAAAAGAGGGAAGATCAGTGTTTTGGAGTGCTTGACAAAAGAAGGAAACATTTTGTTATTCAGAAATTCCTTTTTTTTTCCTTTTAAAATTTTGATTAATATTAACTGATTTGCTGTTAAGTTTTTTTTTAGGCCTCTGGACAGAATTATTTTTTAGTTACGAAAAGTTGCACTCTGCAGTTTAGCAAAACTAAAATATTCTTCTAAATATGACTTAAAATATGACTAACTAAATATCAGATTGAAGACGGGGCGCATGGTGCCAGGATTAGTGAGCTGGCACTAATCAAGATCAATCCCCACCTCCTCGTGGTGACCCTGGAAACATACATTGGTTCCGGTCTGGCTAAGCGGCAGGATCGAAGGAGAGCTACAGGTAGTGGTAGTAGTGCAAGCACGGAAAAGCAATACAGGACCAAAATCCTGAACAAAATGCACGCATCTTCTGGCCGATGTCGATGAAAAATCACCCGAATTTTGCAGAAACGTAAGAAAACAGCAGTGTACGAGTTGTCAGTGAACGAATGCTTACTTCCCTGGATCAAATGACCGCACCAAAATTGCACCACATTGAGTCCATAAGCACGGTAATGAATATGAAGGGATGTGAGGTGCATCCATAGCAGAGACGAGAGCCCACAAGGGACTAAACTCGGAGCCCCGCCCTAGGCGAGTTGCGTGTCAGGGCTGTCTCAAGGCACAGTAAATGTGAGCACGGTGAGAAACCCGATATACATGGTGGGGCAGGCACCAAAGAGGAGCAAACGTGAATACGGACGATACACAGGCTGACTCCAAGGCGGGGCAGATACGCAAGGCGCTGGTTATGAAGCGACTGGTAGGCGCGGCAAACGTAGAGGTGAGCGAACCACCCAGATGAGCGGTGAAAACTAGAAATCCCAGCAGAGGCTTGAATCCATTCCAACTCAAAGGTCTTGGCAAGTGTCTTGGAAAAAACACTGTAACGCATCGTGACGACATATGGGAAGATTGCGGTAAACTCCGTACAAGGGGCAAAGCGCAGATAAACCTATTGGTTAAAGTTGGCCGAGCGCAAATCCTAAAGTTGCGTTTTAGTGCCTAACGAAACTGTCCTCCTGGGACAACCGGGCAGGGTACTGTTGCATAAGCAACTAACATCCCCGGAAGAACTGAGGTGGGTGGTGTTAGCGAGCGCAAAATTTCAGTTGCGTTGCTAGCGCCGATTGAAACTACCTTCTAGAATATCAGTGCGCAGTCCCAGACCAGAGTTTCCCGGGAACATGGAAAATGCAGAGTAAACACTTGCCCCGTGCCGAAATGTGCCCCGAAGCGACTGAGAATACTCCTACTCAGGAACAAACTCATCATGGATAGAAAAGTAAGGCTGATAATGCAAGGGCTTGATTGGTACAAACCCAAACATTGGCTAAGGGCAATACTTTTCGGACACCGATCATCCTATACATAGTAAGATGACGTCCAAACACCATAGCTCAAATCGTATACAGGTTAAGTATACCGCCAACATATGATCATTTGTATGACAAAGCACATGCGTCTCCAATGACTGAGAATGATCCTAATCCGGAACGACCTCATATAGTCAGAAAGAGCGCATATTGTAGACATGCTCTTTGGCGAAGATCATAATGCCCAAATATACGGCGAAAAAATGATTGTAAAAGAGCAATGAATACAAGAAAGGTGACAGTTCCTGTGACTAGCACTAGAAGGGTCAAGATCGCTCGGGTCTTTACCGGAGCGACCGCACCCAGTCAGCGCAGAGTAGCTAATACTCTTTGTCCAAATTTACTGCACAAAAAGATCCTTAAAGAGTGTTTATCTTTCGATGCGCACGGAATGACCTCGCCAAAGGCAGGAATTCCGATAGAGAAGTCATCCGTTCTCCCTTCACTAACTAACTCTGTCCAAGAAAGAGTTACAAGGACAACAGGTTTACTGTAACGATCACTCTGGAAGGATCTAAGCTTCAAGTACCACTGAAGTCCACGAGGCGGTCCGTATGGCTGAGGGATACCCGTAAAAGGATAATATAAGTCTCACGCAAAAATCAGTCAGAAGCGCAATACCAGGCGTAATGACTTTCCGCCTGAATTAAACAGCGGGCGAATGACAGAAGAAGAAAGATTGAAGACAAATGGATGTAATTCCACAAAATATTTACTCTATTAGCAAATATAATGTAGTGTTAAATATGCAGGAAACATATTAGCAAGAATGAAAAATAGAAATTGAAATTGGAAGAACAAAACTCCAACTGACCAAGGGTCTTGATGAACAATGGGTTGAATAAACAAGTTGGACTGCTCTCATTATATTGATAATCCAGTTATGAATACATAAACATTAAGAAAATTCTGAATGGATGCATTGCGTATTAACTGTTTGGATTTACAAATTAGATTTTTTTCATGAATGATCATGATGTTAATTTGTAAATTAACATCATGATTATTCATGAAAAAAATCCAATTTGTTGGAGGGTCACGCAGTGTCCTAGAATTAATGTTAAACTCTGTTTCACTTCTATTTCTAGCATATGCCATGGTGATATGTAGTCGTTATCGTTTATGGTTCACTTTTAATGATTTGTCTTCAGTTAATATAACAGTAGAATAGAAACGGAAAATAATGGAAAAGCAGCGAAATGTGTCCAATCTTTACAGTGACAATACGTCCCGACGATAAGCCTTGTGGATCTTTAACAAGCGACGGCATGTGTACGCAGTCAGTTAAAACCAATAGAGTAACTTAAGGCGTCAGAAATAAATAACACAGTCGCCGCGTTGGACAGCCTTGTTCTATAGTTTTTTTTAATGTAGTTTGTTTTGATGAATTCAAGAAAGCTATTTTGTCTAAATCTTAGGATAGGTCTGTCTCCTTAAATTTTCAAGACTAATTATTGATTTCTTTAAAAGAAATAGTACACAATTATGTGGCAGTGATTTTGATCACGTTTCATCGACTCAGCTGAAGAAAACATAGAAAACATTGGGTACGGTTTATTCTGATATATTGGACTAACATGCACTGCTTTTAGAAGAGACGCTGGAGATCGATCAAACGTGCTACGCATGGAGACCAGCTCTATCACAAAAACTGCACTGAGACGGACACCAGAGGGTAAAAAAAACGTGGAAGACCAAAAGAAAAACCTGGAGGAGAAGAACTGGAGTAGAACAAGAACTGGAATAGATTAATAACAGTTGGAACACAATAACGAGGGCGGCAAATAATAGAGAAGAATGGTTTGCATTTCCTGCTGCCATAAGTGCCAGGATTGTCACAGGCAAGAGAATGAGAGCAGCGCTTTTTAAATAATTATGAAAATTAATAGAAAAGCGATAAAATAACATAAATATGATGCTGTGCTAAGATCAGTGATCACAGTAACAGTTATTGCAAGTAAATGAAGAGGACATGATAAAGCATTAGTTTTTATTCAAATAGCAATGGAGCTAAAATAGGGTGTATAACAATTGAGTTATTGATGATTTATTACAGCTGTGATAATGTACGCAGAAATATAGATTCTGTGTACACGCCTCTGAGTGATAAGGAACAGCAAGTGCTAGAGGAAGTAATGGAAAGGTAATAGTTATATTTACTGTGACTGTCCTTGTATGTATTTCATTACTGTCAAATCGTAACATATTCTCTCAATATGAAACATACAGTCAGTTGCATTATAGTAAATATTGTAAGTATATTTACACCCTAAAAAACAAGATTAACAAAAATTGAACCTTTTAGAATTTGAACTCTGAAAGGCTCTAAAACACAACAAAAAGAAATAACAGCAAGGGTAGATAGCATTATAACAGAAATGTTACTTGCATGTAAGACAATAGCAAAACACGTAATCACAAAGTACTGTAGTTTTACAAATTGCAAAAACAATGACAAAATACAGCAACGTTTCGACCAACAAGGACTTTATCAAGCAAACGAACAACAGGAGTGACAAATTTAAAAAACAAATGGACGACCAAAACAAACGTTTCTAATGAAAATTTGGAAATAAAAACGAAAAACTGGGAATAAACACGAATAACGAAATAAATGTAACACAAAAAAACACATAAAAACTAGAAATAAAACGGAAGAGAAACAATGAAAAATCTAGTAAATATATAACTTGAATACATGCAACATATATCCATATAGATTACAAGGCATGGGAAGAGAAAGTACTAAGAAGCATAGGAATGTAATACGTTGAGCCCACATGGTCGCAAGGTACCATACAAAGAAATCAACCGATTCTCCAGAGCAAATCGACTGCGATCATCCGAGGAACACGATTGGATGGCTGTGACCTGGACATCGTGAGCTCCTAAATGGCCAGTATCATTGAAATGGGTGGCTACAGGGTTCACAGAGAATTGGCGTATGTCGCGCAAGTGTTGGGCGAATCGGTCACTGAGCCTCTTGCCTGTCTCGCCGATATAAGCCTTGTTACACCGCTTACAGATAATGGCATAGATAAGATTACGGGACTCGCATGTGAAACCATCGTCAATAAGAAACGTGACTAAAGTAAAACATACATTACGCGTCTGTATCACATAAGCACACGTGTTGCAACGCCGACGGCCACACTGAACAGTGCCAAAATGAGTCTGGATATTAGACTTAAGGCGATTGTGTACCAACATATCCTTAAGACTTCTGTCCCGTCTGTAAGCCACCAAAGGATAGTTGGGGAAGACAGAACGGGTCTCAGGATCTGACTTAAGGATAGACAAATGACGGAATAAAACATTTTTCACCAGTGAACTATGGGGGTGGAAAGTTAAAATAAGTTTTACTCTGTCAGAGTTAGTGGTCCTATGCTGGCTGGTGAGGGCCTACTGGCGAGTGATTTTTTGAACTCGATGCATAGCCGAGACAAGCACCCTCTCCGGGTAAAGGCGCCTGCGAAAGAAATCGAGCATCTCGCGAGCTCTCTCAAGAAAATCATCGTCCTCGCAACAAAGGCGATGAAGGCGCAAGAGCTGCGAGAATGGCAAAGAGTCACGACAAGCTCGGGTATGGGAAGAAGTATAAAGGAGAAACTATGTGCATCAGTAGGCTTGTAATATACTGATGTAGTGATAGTGGATAGGCGTATGGAGATAGTAATGTCAAGAAAGTTGACACAAGTAGTGGAGATGTGAGAAGTAAAACGAAAAGAAGGGTTGAAAACTTTCATGAAATTAATGAAGCGTGATAAATCGACTTCAGGCATATCAGTAATGCCTATACAGTCATCAATGTATTTGTGATAGACAGACGGAAGGGGACCATCATATGTAGTCCATACTAGGTGTTCAAGATAACCCATGAATAGACAAGCATAACTAGGTCCCATTTTAGTACCCATGGCAACTCCACTGATCTGCTCAAAGAATTGGTCATTAAACTGAAAGGAGTTAAGGGTGAGAACTAGTTCCGCAAGACGAAGGAGAGCAGAAGTTGACACAAGTGGATTAGTTCTCCTATCGATTAAGAACTGGAGAGCTTTAAGGCCGCCAGGATGAGGTATAGAAGTGTACAATGAGCACACATCAAGGAGGAAGAGACGGTAGGTTCTCTCGGTAGCAACTCAACGGAAGAAAAGACAGACAAAGCATGGTTAGTATCATTCAAAAATGACGGTGTGGTGAAGTGTGGTGACTATGGGATAAAAGATACTATCAAGGAATTCGGAGATGTGTTCCGTAGGGCAAGAGCAAGCAGAAACGATAGGCGTACCGGGATTGTGGATTCTCCGAAAGGAGTTAATTCTTATTTTTCATGTTTGTTCACGCTCTGATATAACCAATAAAAGGTTCGCCTTAGGTTGAAAGGGCGTGCCTCGGCTTAAAGAGGCTTTAATCCCATACTAAACAAACAAACACAGCTATCGATCACACAGAGTGATGATGCACTAGTAGGAAGGTCGTTCGTGGAAATTAAGTTCTTAATGACTCCACGAACCTTATTATTATTAGACAGAGTGACATCAGTAGGGCTGGTTTTATAAAACTGAGTGTGACGCAGTTGGTTCTGACCTTCCTGAAGGTAAAGATCTTTGCTCCAGACGATATAGCTCCGCCTTTGTCGGCGGGTTTGATAACAATGTCATCACGTCGACGGAGGTGTGATAGAGTACGAAACTCCGACGGTGACATGTTAGAATGACATAGGCGTTTGGGGTGGAGCAGTCCAATATCATGTATAGTATTCTTGATGTAGAGATCAAGAGCGTTAGAGGCACCAGGTTTGGGTGTCCAGTCATGTTTACGAGTAGAAAACTTAGAAAACATACTCGTGTCAGTACATTGGTCAGTGTCAACCTGGTTCTGAAAGTGAAATTTCAATCGCAAGCCACGGTGAAAACGATTCACATGTTGAAGAGTTGAGTAGAGGTCAATAGCGGGTCGGAGAGGAACAAACTTAAGACCCTTACTTAAAACAGATCTCTCGTTGTCGGATAAAGGAAGGTCTGGAGAAATGCAAACCACCTGTGTGGTTTGACAGAGTAAAACTTATTTTAACTTTCCACCCCCATAGTTCACTGGTGAAAATGTTTTATTCCGTCATTTGTCAATCCTTAAGTCAGATCCTGAGACCCGTTCTGTCTTCCCCTACTATCCTTTGGTGGCTTACAGACGGGACAGAAGTCTTAAGGATATGTTGGTACACAGTCGCGTTAAGTCTAATATCCAGACTCATTTTGGCACTGTTCAGTGTGGCCGTCGGCGTTGCAACACGTGTGCTTGTGTGATACAGACGCGTACTGTATGTTTTACTTTAGTCACGTTTCTTATTTACGATGGTTTCACTTGCTAGTCCCGTAATCTTATCTATGCCATTATCTGTAAGCGGTGTAACAAGGCTTATATCGGCGAGACAGGCAAGAGGCTCAGTGACCGATTCGCCCAACACTTGCACGACATACGCCAATTCTCTGTGAACCCTGTAGCCACCCATTTCAATTATACTGGCCATTTAGGAGCTCACGATGTCCAGGTCACAGCCATCCAATCGTGTTCCTCGGATGATCGCAGTCGATTTGCTCTGGAGAATCGGTTGATTTCTTTGTATTGTACCTTGCGACCACGTGGGCTCAACGTATTACATTCCTATGCTTCTTAGTACTTTCTCTTCCCATGACTTGTAATCTATATGGGTATATGTTGCATGTATTCAAGTTATATATTTTATATATTTACTAGATTTTTAATTGTTTCTCTTCCGTTCTATTTCTAGTTTTTATGTGTGTTTTTTGTGTTACATTTATTTCGTTATTCGTGTTTATTCCCAGTTTTTCGTTTTTATTTCCAGATTTTCATTAGAAACGTTTGTTTTTGGTCGTCCATTTGTTTTTTTAATTTGTCACTCCTGTTGTTCGTTTGCTTGATAAAGGCATTGTTGGTCGAAACGTTGCTGTATTTTGTCATTGTTTTTGTAATTTGTAAAACTACAGTACTTTGTGATGACGTTTTTTTCCAATCAAATAGTTTTACTGCAGTCTCATCTATTTTGTGAGTATTAAGACAATAGCAATAGCTTGTCTGAACAGCATTTTTAACATAGATTGGGAGACGACAAAAAGCTCAGACAACAGTCAGAGAGCAATTAGATTCCCCATATGTAAGAACAAGGGAGACAAAAGAGATTGCGAAACATAAATGGGTATCTCTCTTTGAGTCATACTCTACAGGAAAAATGTTTGTAAAAATTTTGAATCAAAGAGCCAGACAAATATTAGAGCCCCCAGTTAAGCAATAGCACGTTTGGGTTTAGAAAGGGTAAGAGCTGCACAGGTGCAATATTTACAAGATCAGATCTGAGAACAATTAATATAATGCAACTAAAATAAGAAACTTATATTTATATACCAAAAGAAGGCATTCAACAGAGTAAACAGATGCGTGGATTTCGAATATTTAGCCAGCTTCTAAAACTCAACGTCCACCCTCTATTCATAAGATGGATAGCTGCGCACGATTTAAAAGGAAGGTTGTACTGCAATGTGGCTGTTGTTTTTCTGAGCTGGTGACTGTATATTCAGGCTTGCCACAATGCCTCCTCTTTCGCCAGTCTCATTCAACATATAAACAATGGAGGTACTGGCGGTGACTAGTGCGCTTCGCTGACTGGAGTCACAAAACTACACTCATGCGTGCATTCTAAGTGATTCATTGAGTATGATCCGAAAGGTGGAGTCTGGTTCGGTGCGCAGGCAATGGACTGAATCACTACAAACGTCAACAATTTGCAAAATCACACTTATCTTCGTTCTGGGTCGCATAGGTGTCGTTGGCAATGAGAGAGCAGACAGGCTGGCTGGCTCTGCCACCATATCAGACGGCCAGCCAATGGATAGAACTGATATTTTGAACGCCCTCATAGAGTGTGGCCGCAGTGAAGATGTTCATTTAAAACAATCCATGTCAACTACTAGATTGCAGCAGCTGGGTTTGAAGATTGGAGTAGCAAGAAAAGAACAGCATAACAGGTACGTGAGTAGGCTCATCAGTCAAAATCGAACTGGTACGGTTAGTCGCTGGACGCTGTTGGAGATATTGCGAAGGCGATCGGGGCACCTATGGACATGTTCGAAGTGCAATGAAGATATTCCAAGCTAAAACTTAAACTGAGTTCAACAGATACATAGCAATCTGATATACAGAACAACATACATGACAATCACAGAACTTGATGGAAGACTCCAGTGACTCCATGAGCATGATTCGTAAAGTCGAATCAGGTATGGTGAGACGCAACTAGGTGGAGGTACTGGTACAGACAATGATCAGAGAAATCACCTTCATTTTTGTCTCTGGGCACGCAGGAGTTAGGGGTAATGAACGAGCTGATAGATTGGCTGGTTTGGCTACAATATCAGAGGAAGCTGCCATGGATCGAAGTGACATTCTTCACGCATTGAGAGAGTCTTTCCGAACAGAGGAGTTTCAGGGCTGTGAATCCCACTCGCTGACCCGATTGAAAGAGATGGGTGTCAATATTGGTGCAGCCCGAAAAGAACGACATACTAAATATGCAAAGAGATTGATTAATCAACATCGAACTGGCGTGTTGGGTCGCTGGACGCTGCTGGATTTGCTGAGGCGGAGATCGGAGCACCTATGGACATGTCCGGAGTGCTATGATGATACTCCTCATATAACTGATAACTTGATGGAAGAGTTAAAACAATTTATTTTACTGATACATGCCAGTGTATAGACATGGGAAAGACAGGAATGAAATTTCAGGTGAGATACAGAGAAAACGTGGCCGCATCACAGATTGGTGTGATTTCTCTGGAACACTATTTAATCCTACAAACGCAGTAGTAACATGATTCTCCATTAATAATCACACTGTTTACGTATGTGAGTCTGGTCTGAGACCGTGCGGTGTTGGTTTATCCTGAGATAAATTTATGCAATATTTGGGTGTGAAATCTGACCGCAGCCTGTGTTTCAGGAAGCATGTTGAGCATGTCATTGTCAAGGCACGTAAAGATCTGGCGGTAATGAGAGTCATGACAGCTGTTGATATCAAGCAACGACTGCTTGTCACCATGTATCAGGTGCTGGTTCTTTCAATCATTGAATATGAAATGGCCATCCTCACTGTAATGCGCAAATTTAGACTGGGTAGAATACAGAATGAAGCAATGTGTATCATCTTAGGTTGCACTAGGGATACACCTTGCGTTCCGATGTGGTGTCTCCTTGGTTTCCCGACCATTGAGTATAGACTCAAGATAGCTAGAGCACATGCACATCTCAAAATAAGTGCTAAAAAGGATCACCCATTGCATGAGCTGCTCAACATCAGTAGAGGAAATCAGTTAAAGCGAGGCAAGTTGTGTGTTGGCCCGTGCTGCAGACACTGTTCAGCTGGTAAGCGGGAACACAAATGTAGACCATGGGGAAGAATGGATACAAGTTCCTTCAATATACAGGAACACCTTTACGACCATCATTAAATTCGACAAAGGCTACAGAAAGAGGAATCCCGTTGAGTTGGATGCAGACGTCATGGCGATCATAAATAAAAAACGGCAATGAAGGTGACTGATTTACACAGAGATGGAGATTTGTGGAGGTCCATGATTGCCTATGCCAGCCGGCATGGCACCTGATGATGATGATACTAAAACTTAGCTCTCTAGAATGTTTCGGAATATGTCAATATTTTCTAGATCATTTTAACCATGCCTTGTCTCAGTCAGTGTGCTATTAATTTTGCCTCAAATAATGGTCTTGATAATTAAATAAAAATATGTGTTAAATAATACGTCTGTAGCTTAAGCGGTAGTGATCTCGGTCACAACCTAAACGTACCTGGTTCAAACTCCGCGGCAGGCAAGTTTGGAAGTAAATTCGTTTCCGTTCGTTAAGAAAGTTAAAAATGGATCTCACTGTTCAGAAAGCAAAGGTCAAACTACTGAACGTATAAGTGGTGCATATAAAATCAAAGTCTCGTTTACTGTGGTTGATGGTTACGTCCTGTAAAGGATATGCTACGGTTTTCATTTTCATTAAAAAATACTAAATTCAAGTAATCACAACCTGTGTTGTTGAAAAATAGTTAACGTTTAACCATTCTTTCTATCTTATTTTCAGATACATGAAACCTCTAAACAATGCCAACTGGGAAGGTGTGGAAGTTGCCAATTACTGGAGATTATTGGCAGAACAACAAGGGAAGACCACACTAGTTGAGTGTCAGGAGAAGAGTGAACTAAGCTAGTGGCATCAATAACAGATGTGGCCAGTTGATTGTCAATAAAAGATACAATTATGCTAGCTGAGTATTGTTGAGAGATCTAGCTGTATTAGTTGTCAGTGAGTGATGTGACTATGTTAGTTGAGTGTCAGTGAAAGATAGGCATATGTTAGTTGAGTATCGGTGAGAGATGTAGTTATGCTAGCTGAGTATTAGTGAGAGCCGTGGCTGTTAGTTAGTCTTTTCCAAAAGCCACGTTCGTTGTTGAAGACAGTTTCACGTGCGAGTCCCGTAATATTATCTATGCCATTATCTGCAAGCGGTGCAACAAGGCCTATATTGGGAAACCGGCAGGAGACTCAGTGACCGATTCGCCCACACTTGCGCGATATACGCCAATGCTCTGTGACCCCTGTAGCTACCCATTTCAATGATACTGACCATTCAGGAGCTTGCGATGCCCAGGTCACAGCCATCCGATCATGTTCCTCTGATGATCGTAGTCGATTTGCTCTGGAGAATCGGTTGATTTCTTTGTATGGTACCTTGCGACCACGCGGCTCAACGTATTACATTCTTATGCTTCTTAGTACTTTCTCTTCCCATGCTTTGTGATCTATATGGGTATATGTTGCATGTATTCAAGTTATATATTTACTAGATGTTTCATTGTTTCTTTTCCGTTCTATTTCTAGCTTTTATGTGTGTTTTTGTGTTACATTTATTTCGTTATTCGGTTTTATTCCAGATTTTCCTTAGAGACGTTTGTATTTGGTCGTCCATTTGTGTTTCATTTTAATTTGTCACTCCTGTTTGTTCGTTTGCTTGATAAAGGCCTTGTTGGTCGAAACGTTGCTGTTTATCGTCACTGTTTCTGTATTTTGTAAAACTATAGTACTTTGTTTGTACGTGTTTCACTGTTAGTTGAGTGTCAGTGAGAGATGAAGCTTTGTAAGTTGATGTTGTGAAGGAAAACAGTGGTGGTTTTGCCATGACTACGAGCAGTCTCACTATGGATATCATGGCGGTTACTAAAGGAATGGTTTGACTGGAATCACAGACTTTTATCCATGCATGTTTTCTCAGTGATTCAATGAGTATGCTCAGGAAGATTGAAACAGGATGGGCTAGGAGACATTGGATGGAGTCGCTGGTGAGGTCTAAGCTGACAAAGATCACTTTTATTTTTGTGCCAGGGCATGCAAGTGTAAGCGGGAATGAACGTGCGGATAGGCTTGCAGGTATGGCTGCACAAAGTCCTGCTGTACAAAGCGGGCGAGCAATGGACCAGGCTGACATTATAAATTTCTTAAGGGAGAGAGGGCGTGTACATGATTCACGTAATAGCGGTGAATCCACAACACTAACCAGACTGGAAGAACTCAAAGTTAAGTGTAGTGTAGCTTGACAAGAACGCTATGCTGGCAGACAAAGAAGAATTGTAAACCAACAAAGAACCGGTGTCGTTAGTCGCCACACGCTTAGGGACATACTGAGGGAGAGATCGGAGCACTTATGGACTAATTTGTTCGAAGTGCAGTGATGGTGATCCGACGACTAAACTAAACTAAGCTATGTAAGTTGAGTGTCAGTATCAGATTGATAATGTTATTCGATTTTCAATATGGGAAGTAAAATATGTTAGTTGAGTGTTAGTAAGAAATACTGAATTACCAGGTAAGTCTCAGTGCAATTGATTGATTGATTGATTGGACCAACTGACTAACTATGTCTGTCTTACCCCTTTCTTAGACAGAAAGATCTCAGTGGCAGTATGCAAACTCTGCATCACCGTCAAGGGTCCATAATATAACTTTGAGCATAAGGAAAACTTGTAAAGATTTAACTGATTGGGTAAGAGCCGTCGCTTTAAAGATTCACAAGGCTTGCTGCAGGGGCGAGCCGTCGCTTTAACTGATTCAGTCCCGTGGAACACTGTAGTGCACATATTTCTTATCTGCGTGGCCCAAGCGTCGTTTAAAGACGGCTACTATTTCGTTGAGTTTTATTAATTTTCACTCCGATTGTAGTTTTATATCAACCGGAAACTAAGTAGAAAGGAAGTACTAACGATAACCAAATCACAACATCATGGTTTTGACTAGAATCAGAAGTGAAACCAAGTTTAATTTTCGTTTTCAAGTTAGCCTGTGATTAAAAAATAATGTCTAACAATTCAGAGTCTAGAAATGGTTTGTTATCAGCTCGTTCTACACGTTTTACAGCTGCAGAAGCGCGAGATTGGTTGCATGAAGATGTAGATACTGATAGTGAAGATAGTGAAGCTTCTGATGACACAGAAGTTTGTGATTTAAATACGTCGATTATTAATAATTTAAATAATACTAGTAGTGTTTCCCAACCAGCTGCGAGAGGGCGTTGCCCCAGTCAGGTTCCAGTAGGATTGCAACAAAAATAAGAAGGATTCAGACAGAACCTACACAGTCTACTTGGAGAGAAGTTATATAGTTGCTATGTTAGGACTATTATTCATATACTTTAGTTCTTTATTCCTGTAAATATTGCTATAATTTCCACTGTATGTGATTATATATTATGAGACATGAATGTTTAGTATGTGAAATCTTCAATTTGACAATTTTAATGGAAATTTCTTCAAAGATGGTCGTGTTGCTAATTTGCGAACAGTTAGTAAACCATATATTCCGTCAATATTTTCTTAATTTTTGTGTATTCATAAATGGATTACTTATATAAAGAGAGCAGTTACACTGACTTATTCACCATATTGTTCCTCAAGGCCCTTGGTAAGTTGGATTTTGTTCTCACAATTTCAATTAATTTTTTATTACATGCTAATATTTGTCGTGCACAGTCAACACAACATTATATTTTCGCATACAATAATATTTTATGAAAGTACAATCATTTATCTTTAATTTGATATATAATAAGTTCAACTTTAAATCATATTTAGAAACAATATTTTAATTTAACTAAAGTATGTGTGCAATATTTTTGAAGCTAAAAAATAATTCCGTCCAGAGGTGAAAAAACCTGGTACTGAATCAGTTAAATATTGGACATATTTCGTTACTTTTCCATTACATTTCGTTTCTATTTGAATTTTACCGAAAACTACAAAAAGTGAACTGTAAACGATAACGAATACATATCATTGTGGCTTATGCTAAAGTAGAAGTGAAACGTAGTTGTGGCTATGAATGATAATTCATTCTAAGAAACCCTGTGACAGAAAAAAAACTAGAGATTTTTATGAATGGTCACGATGCTAGTTTGTAAACAGGTAATAAACAGTGCATCGAATCACAATTTTCTTAATGTTTATGTACGTATTCATATATGGATTACCAATATAAAGATAGCAGACGGACTAATTTATTCAATCTAATGTGTAAGACCCTTCGTAAGCTGGATTTTTGTTCTACCAATTTCAGTTGTTAACGAATGCTAATATGCTTCCTGTATAGCTGCATTACTTTTGCAAATAAAGTAAGTATTTTATGAAACTACATCCATTTGTCTTCAAATATATATATAATAAGTCATATTGTAAATCATATATATAGGAACAATAATTTAGTTGCTAAACTATGAGTGCAATTTTTCGGGAACTAAAAAAGTAATTCCATCCAGAGGCTAAAAAACTCCTTAGTGAATCAGTTAATAGTTTTTATAAATTGTTGTGGTCTTTCAAACATAATGTTAAACATTCAATAGGCCTACGACATTGCAAGTATAGTCTTGAAGCTTTCAAGTTTATGGTAGCCGCACACCTTGAGCAGAGATTACGTGTTCTTCTGTTTCATCAACTGGTTATGTCTGTAGTAGATTACGAGTTTATCATCCTTAAGATTTTACAATCACAATGTGAACAGCTATAACGTATTCAAAATAAAGGCATATGTAGTATAGTCCTTGGCTGAACTAGACACTGTAAGGGCTTACTTTAAAGGCTTTGAGAGACTTCTTAGCCGAGTTACTGCTGACCAGAGACAACCGTTGCACAAGAATACTAAGAATGTTAAATGCATGAGAATCCATTATTTTTCTTTCGGTAGGGTCACAGCTGTGGCTATCTGGCAAATTTTTCGCTTAGCCTGGGCCATCCACGACATACTACTCTTCATTCTCGTGCCCATAACATCTTTAGTGTTCTTGTGCAGTGAATGTCTTATATCCGCAGTAACCCGCATATATGCCTTGGTTTGAGCCATTCCATGACGGGAGAGTAGAGACAGAAAGCCAATCATATATCTCATCTTAACAATGGGGGTATCTCTAGTGCAGCCAAAGGCTAGACGCATACCTTAATTCTGAACACGTTAGAGTCGTTTACATTGCGATATTTATAACGTGAAAATGGTAAGTCCGTAATCTACAACGTCTACAACGAACAGTACAAATTGAGCTAACAAAACGAACAAGTAGTTTCTGTTCAAGGTATGCGGATACCACAACTTTAAAAGCTGCAAGACAACACTTGAACGTTGTATCGTTTGTTTAACATGGTGTTTGAAAGTTAGACTACGATCAAATGGTATTCTAAAATAGCGCAGCCTGTCACTGTGCGCCAGGCTGTCCAACAAAAGCGACTCCGGCTAGTCCAGCCTTGACTGTGTAATTATTCAAAGCGCGCCACTGCATACATGCCTTTTCAGGATTGACCAGAAAGCGAGCTCTCTACACCAACGCGCTATGGTATGCAATGTTTTCTGAATGTCTTCTACCATCTCTCATCTACCTGACCCTGTCTTATATATTCAGATGTCATCTGCAAAAGTAAATGTCTGACCCAACTCGGGTGGCTGAATTTTAGCTATATTTGCTGTGTCAACATGGGCGATAGAGGTGAATCCCGGAATAATCCCGGGCTTAAACGTACAGAATCTGGAACACATATTCCTAAACGTGGTGCAACGGTTCTCTCCATTAAAGAAGCAACTTAAACCAACCAAGGATTAACGTCACATTTTGCAAAGAAAGTACCTTTCTTTCTCGAATCCTGTTTGCCTCACAGCGTCAGGTCAGGAAGAGATTTCTAAAATGGGCCCTAGTATGCGCTTCGTAGATAATCTCTTTCGTCGCCTCTGTTATCTCTGAGGTCCATCTTTGCGTGGCCGGCCTTTTGCTTTGTACCCATTGTATCGGAGCAGCATTGCTCTTTGAGGTGCACTGTCTGATGGTAATCTGCTTACGTGGCCGAACCATTTAATTTGTTGTTTCTTGATGAAGTCTAGTACTGATGTTGTACCCACTTTTTCCTGATGTCTTCATTTCTCAACCGGTCTCTTCTTGTTACACCCAGCATTCTGCGTAGACACTTCATCTCTTTTGTAACTAGTTTTCTTCTATCGTTTGTTGTCAGCGTCCAGGGTTGGCACTGGTAAGATAATGTGGGGAGAAAGATTATGTTGAACATTGCTCTTTTTGTGTTCATGGTGACGTGTTTGCATCTTAAAATTGGCGCCATTTGCCCTATCATTTGATTTGCTTTGTTGCATCTGTGTTGAATTTCATTAGTTATTCTTCCGTTTGCTGAAAAAATTCTCCCCAGGTATGTGAAGTATTTTACTTGATTTAGTGAGCGATTGTCAATGGAGATATTGGTAGTGCTTTCCTCTCTGGCGAATGTAATTACTTTTGTTTTGTCGATGTTTATTCTCATGTTGTATTCGTTACATGCTAACTAGAGTCAGTTGATATGTTGTTGTAGCTGTTCTTCTGTTGTTGATATGACTGCCTGATCGTCTGCAAAAAGAAATTCATTTAAGAGCTCTCCGAGGTTGTTTCCTTCGCTGGTGTTAGCTATTTTACAGATGTGGTCAATATACGTGATGAATAGCAGCGGGGATAGTACGCAACCTTGTCTTACTCCTGACCCTATGTGAAACTTTTCTGATAATCCTGTATTTGTTCTAATCGTACATTGGCTGTCAGTATAAATGCTCTTGCAAAGGTTGATTAGGTGGTCATTAACCCCATAGGTTGTTAGTATTTTCCACAACTTGTGCCTATCTATACGGTCGAACGCTTTTTCCTGATCTACAAATGCATCGTGTAGGTGTTTGTCGGATTCGACAGTCCTTTCTACTAACTGTCTGAGGGCGAATATTGCGTCTGTACAGCTTTTGTTCTTCCTGAATCCCATTTGGGAGTCATTAAGCTGTGGCTCGATGATGTGGCGGAGCCTTTTCGTACCATGATTGAAAAATTCACCTTGTTATAATCCTCTAAGTTGATGGCCACATTAACAAACAGTCTCTTGCTTAGATTAGAAGCCCTCATAAGCATCATAAACAAACGTGCCAGCATTGTCCCATGTCCATTTTATTAGCCGGTAGCTACCAAAATTGTCAGGGAGGATGTGGTACGTCTCTAAGCCTTTCGACACATTACCTTTCAGGCCACTATCTTCAGTAATTTGCAATATACGTTTTGCAAAATGAGTATGCGATAGCTTCTGAGCAGTTTCCAACACCTGTTATAATGAATATTTCATTGATTCTTTCCAGTTTACCAAATAACAACAGTAGACAGCACATTTTTGATGATGTCATGTACTTCGTTTTTAAAGTTGTTCTATATATACAGTCTAGTGAGACTTTAAAAAGACGCTGTACAATGATTGCTATAAAGTAGTATATAATCCAGAAATATAATCTACACTATTATTTGCAAACGGTGTTGCTAGACAAATATCGGCGAAACAGGCAAAAATACTCAGTGAACATTTCGGCTAACACTTAAGCGATATACGTCAATGCTCTGTGACCCCTGTAGCCACTCATTTCAATGGAACTGACCATTTGGGTGCTCGCGACGTCCAGGTCACTGCCATCCGATCATGCTTATCTGATGATCGTAGTCGATTGGCTCTGGAGAATCGCTTTATTTCTTTGTATGCTTTATTGCGACCTCATGGACTCATCGCTCTACATTCCTATGCTTGTTAGTACTTTCCCTTCTCATGCTCTATATTTTATATTTTATATTTGTAAATGTTAAATGTATATGAGTCATACATTTCTTTTTTTTTTTTTATTGTATCTCTGCTTTTTCCACTTCTAGTTTTTCTGTATTTATTTCGTTATTCGTTTTAGTCACATATTTTCATTCATTTGTAACCGTTGTAATATTTTTGTATTCACAAAATAGATGAGACTGCAGTAAAACTATTTGATTGGCAAAACACGTAATCACAAAGTACTGTAGTTTTACACATTACAAAAACAATGACAAAATAAAGCAACGTTTCGACCAACAAGGCCTTTATCAAGCAAACGAACAACAGGAGTGACAAATTTAAAAAAACAAATGGACGACCAAATACACACGTTTCTAGTGAAAATCTGGAAATAAAAACGAAAAGAATTCTACGCAAGCTTAAAACGCTCTGAGATCAGGGAGAAATAGCTTCATAGCTACTTGACACTACTGGTAAAATCTAACAAAAGTCACAAAGGTATAGGCGATAGGAGAACAATTGCAATGCAGAGCCCAGTGGGTAAGCTTCTGTAAAAAAATTAGAGCAGAAGGAAGTGGGATGTGAAGGTACGCCGGATGTTTCCTTCCACCCTCGACGGATACAGAGGAAATAAAGAAACTTGGTGCAATGCTTCTATCTTTGCATATGACCTCTTTGAAGAATTCCAGGCTATTTTGGAGACATACAATGTTGTACTTCATCTTGAGGATGCCTATAACAAATACCATTGTACATATTTTCACGTTACTCAATATCGATACATTGCGCATTATATAGATTGCTTATACACTGTAATCAGCGCCGGATTAGCTTAGTAGCAGATGTAGCAAATGCTACGGGCCCCGCGCTTCTTGGGGCCCCGCGCCTCTGGGTCATAAACAAGGGAAACCCAAAGTTTGGGAGGTGGGTAATAATATCCCCTTTCTTTTTTTCTTATTTAGGTTAGGACCAAGGTCATGTTTACTCAATTTCGGACTTAGGTGGGCGGTCACATTGAGCTCACTAACAACGTTACAGTTTTTACTTTTTGTGTAGGAGTGTCCCCTTTGTGCACACACTTCTAATAAACGAAAACTTGAAAGCTTGAATAAACGGTCCATATTACATTTTACTCATATCGCAGTTTCTGTTCCTTCAGCAGTTTCTGTTCCTTCATCGCGAAACTTAGTTTAAAATAAATGCAAGTGGTCGGTTTATGAAAGAAGGATTTGATGACTGGAAAAACGCAGATAATTTGTTGAAAAGACATGAAGAAATCACCTCCCATAGACAAGCGATAATTTCGCTGCTAGTTTGCAAAAAGAAGGATGCGCGTGTCGATTCTCAACTTGTAAGCCAAATTGAGACCGAACAAACATATTGGCGGACACTTTTAGAGCGAATTACTTCAGTTATCCAATTTTAGCAGAACGAAGTTTTGCATTTTGGGGTAATAATGAAACTATTGGTTCACCTAATAATGGAAATTATTTAGGTTTGTTGGAATTAATAGCCAAATTTTACATTTTTCTGGCTCAGCATATAAATACGAGGGTGCATTGAAAAGTAATGCCTCCAAGTCCATAACTTTGTTAATAGTGTTCGGAGGCAATTGACACCGATATCAGAATAAAGTATATGTAAGTGTGTTTTCAGGACAGTAAGTGTCAAGTGTCTGGAATGTTGCGCATGCGCACAACATTATCCAAGATGGCGTCATACATGGAAATTCGGTTGAAGCAAAGAGCTGTGATTGAATTCTTGACGGCTGAAGGTTGTGTTCCCATCGACATGCATCGGAGAATGAGAGCGGTATATGGTGACGCCTGTGTGGATGTGAGTACTGTTAGGAGGTGGGCAAGGACTGATCAGGCTCGCAGCGGACGACCAATTACAGCAGTGGATGAACAACAACAAGCTCGCGTGGACGAACTGATTCATGTCAATCGCCGCATCAAGCAAAAGATGTCGCTACAATGCTTGAAATTTCGACTGAACGAGTACATCACATTATTCATGTATTGCTAGGGTATAGGAAAGTTTGTGCAAGATGGGTCCCTCGCATGCTGACACCGGAAATGAAACACCGCACGTGTCAGGAACACCTGATGCGATATGAACGAGAAGGCGATGACTTTATCTGCCGAATTGTCACTGGCGATAAGTCATGGGTGCATCATTACGACCCTGAAAACAATCGCCAGTCTATGGAATACAGGAACAAAAACTCACCCACCCCAAAAAAATTCAAAACTGTCGCGTCAGCGGAAAAGTTTTGATGACCATTTTTTGGGACTGCCAGGCGTAATCCACACATAATTTTTGGAACGCGGCAATACTGTCAATTCTGATCGGTATGTGGAAACGATGAAGAAACTACGGGCAAGACTGCTACGTGTTCGTCCTGGAAAACAATGCTTCAACATGACAATGCTCGTCCACACACCAGTAGACAAACAGCGGCAGCATTAGAGCGTCTCAATTTTGACGACATTTTAGCGCACCCACTATATAGCCCCGATTTGGCACCTTGTGACTTTTTCCTGTTCCCAAAGCTCAAGGAACATCTCAAGGGAAACAGATATGCTTCTGACGAGGATGTGGCAGCAGATGTGCGTACCTGGCTTCGTGAAAAATCATCATATTTTTTCTTCGACGGGATGCAACAACTAGTTCGACGTTGGCATGGTGTGTGGAACGTGGAGGTGACTATGTCGGAAAAAATGACTATTGTGTAGTGGACATCTCAAGCTTTCTGAAAATGTATGTTTCATTTGTAAATTATGTATATTAACAAAGTTATGGACTTGGAGGCATTACTTTTCAATGCGCCCTCGTACCTATGCAAATAAAGGAAACGGACATACATCATACTTATCGAAAACAACATGTGAGGAATTTATCCATTTAATTTGCTTGCTTGTCTACAATATCAGAGGGAGCTACCATGGATCGAAATAATATTCTTCACGCATTGAGAGAGTCCTTCCGAACAGAGGAGATTCAGGGCTGTGAATCCCACTCGCTGACCAGATTGAGAGAGATGGGTGTCAATATTGGTGAAGCCGAAAAGAACGACATACTAAATATGCAAGGAGATTGATTAATCAATATCGAACTGGCGTGTTGGGCCGCTGGACACTGCTGGATTTGCTGAGGTGGAGATCGGAGCACCTATGGACATGTCCGGAGTGCTATGATGATAGTCCTCATATAGCTGATAACTGATTGCATTAAGCTTACTGGATCATATTATTTGTGAAATTAAGAAATGCAAGTACTATTCCGTATCACTGGACTCTACTCCAAACATTTCGCATGTGGATCAACTCACTCTAATAGTGCACTATTGTTACCATCTGGACAGGTGGAAAGGTTTGTGAGGTTCTTGGATATGAAAGGTCATACTGATGAACAACTCACCCACCGTTTACTTGATTTTTTAAAGACAAATGGCATTGATATCAAAGACTGTCGTGGTCAAAGCTGTGACAATGCCAACAACATGAGTGGAAAATACAACGGCTTACAAGCACGCATTAAGGAGATAAATAAGTACGCAGAATACATTCCCTGCTTTGCACATTCACTGAATTTGGTTGCAAAGTGTACTGCAGAATGTTGTATAGAAGCAACCATTTTTTCGATGTTGTTGAAAGCCTCTATACATTCTTTTCCGCCTCTACCTATCGATGGGGCATTCTTACAAAAGCACTGGAAGATACAGATTCAAAACCCATGACTTTAAAGAGACTGTCGGACACCAAGTGGTCTGCCCGAGCTGATGCGACAAAGGCACATTTATGTGGTTTTACCATTATCAAACAAGTTTTGGATGACATCTCAAATAACATGGATCAAAAGGTAGAGTGTCGTAAACAAGCGTATGGGCTAGTTTAGGAGATAAGTAAGTTTGGAAACGGTAATAGTGACCATTTTATGGAACGGAATTCTAGAACGCTTGCAAGCGTTCAAGCGCTTCATTACAGTCACCTGATCAAGACCTTAACACGGGATACGTCCTTCATGAATCGTTACACGTGTACGTTCAAGCAATGCGGCCTACATTGTCATATATTGAGGCCCAAGCCAAAATCCTGACTGACTGTGAAGAATGTCAACAACAAACTTCAAGACGACGCAAGCGAAATACTAAGTACGACGATTTCAGTCAAGTGTTTATTGTCATAATTGATAATGTTCTCTCTGCCTTAGCTAAACGCATGGAAGCGTACCATAGAGTGACTGGTGTATTTGGAATACTTCGGCAGTTAAAATCTCTTACAGCAGAAAAGATTTTGAAAATAACTCAAAATCTTCTTCTTCTTCTTTGCGTTCGTTCTTTACGACCAATTTTAATCATTCTTTGTGATATGTTTGATTTTTGTCAAGAACGTGTATACGTTGCACATTGGTTTGGTAGGCCCCTAAACGCATAGACCTCTATTCATTTAGGATATATGCATCCGATTTCAACCAAACCTCCTTAGTCGCCTCTTACAACATGCGTGGCAGGTAACAGTGGTTCTATTCTGTACATCCCAAATTGGGGCCCCGGTAAGCACTCGGGTGGAACTCCAAATAATGTCAGCTCTTACCAAGAGGGTAAGAAGAAAGCCTCTCTTGGAAGAAAGCCTAGGCGACAAACTTGTGCCGTTCTATTCTGTACATCCCAAATTGGGGCCCCGGTAAGCACTCGGGTGGAACTCCAAATAATGTCAGCTCTTACCAAGAGGGTAAGAAGAAAGCCTCTCTTGCAAGAAAGCCTAGGCGACAAACTTGTGCCGTTCGCTGAACTTCCTAAAACTAATGTAGCTGCTGCTATTAGCAATGAAAAGCATGAGGCTCTTGAACTGCAATTTTATAAACTTATAATGGAAAATTCATTAGAGTCGTGTTTCCCAAATGTAGAAATAGTCTTACGAATTTATTTGTCTTTAATGGTTACTAACTGTAGCGAAGAACATTTTTTTTCAACATTGAAGCGTATAAAAAGGGAATTAAGGAACATGATGGGACAAGATCGTCTAAATGACCTCACCTTAAAGAACATTGAATGTAACCTACTTAAAGAAATTGATGTGTCTAGTGTTATCTCTAAATTTGCTCACATTAAATCGAGACAAGTTTGTTTGTAAAAGTTTATTATTTATTATCACACAAAACCTAGGGCCCCGCGCTAAAATTTGCTACAGGCCCCGCGCTGGCCTAATCCGGCACTGACTGTAATGGCCAGTTTGAGAGAAAAGTGGCACTTGGGTGTGGTAACCTGTTTCGACAACAATTTCACCAGGCCTACCACAGTGGTCCCCACTATATCTAGTACTGCCCGTCCGCCCAGCGTGTTCGTAGCGCGTTGGACTACGGGTGACTATCCCTCTGTGTGTGCGGGTTCAATTATGCGGGATGGCAGAAAAAGCCACAGATTCCCCAGATTTACGGTGTTCATGGCACCGAACCGAAGGGTTACGATGTCCATGGCACCGAGCCGAAGAGCTGAAAAGCTCAAGTGCTTCTGAATCGGAAGAAAAAAAATATGTAGTATTATTCAATATAATGATTACAAAACAGCAACTATCTGACAAGGGAAGGACATTGTTATTTACAGACGACATCATAGTTTGCAGACAAGGAGGAAAAAAATGAAATATATATATATATATATTTATATATATATATATAAAGCAGAGATTAGTATGTATATATGTCCGTTTACTTTTATTGAAGATATCTGGACATCCTACGGACTTGAAATTTGACAAGAGGGTAGCTTACATAGATAGGAAGGTGAAACAATTATAAAACTGGACTATTGGTTCTTTTCATATCTTAAATACTAACTTAACGAAACTGTCATGAAATGTTAAACACCGAAAACGAGTATCCATGTTATTTAGCCTCTCATTTTATTTGAATATTTCCTCCCCAAGCGTTGCCAATCCACATCCAACTCTAAATAACTAGATCTGACAACTGACGGGGAACCCTAACCTATTATCAGTCGGGGGAGATGAGTTGAATTTATATATGTTTGATAGAACACTGCACACGTTTTTGCAATTTTACTCAATTATGTGAGTCTATGGTTATTTATTGGTAAAAAATATTCATAATATTGATGTTCCTTAATGTCAACTTAACTTGTTGCATAATATAACTTTGATTTAGTTTTTTGTGTTGATTTTAAAATGAATTCGTCTATGTATACCATTACTGGAATACGAGATCACGTTACTGGTTGTGGTCTGATTTCATAAAAAAATTTTAACTGAGTCCGCAGGCCCATAAGTTTATAGTTGGCTCTGGCCAATCACATGTTACGCGAATATTTTGACCTATTCGAACCCCCTCCTCTCTCCGAATGTGTTCTAAGTTTAGAGCTGTCTTTTTTAATTGGTATTCTAACACATCTGGTCGCTATTCGATAAGCTTATAATCATTTCAATTATTGTTGTTATTGAAGCTTTTCCTTCTTTCTTAGTTTGTGTTACGAGCTTTCCGACGTTACAATCTTTCTTAGTTTGACTGTTTTACCGCTATTCAATACTCTCCTTGCGTTTATCACGGTATTATTTTGTTTCATCGACGTAGCATGGAGAGAAAACATAGTGTGCAAAAGCAGTCGTTTTTGAAGTTATGCAGGAGGACGGGACAAGTCTCTTTAATATGCTCAGTCTCGAACTGTTTGGGACCTATAAATCTCCGTGCAAAGAACTGGTACATGTGCTAGTGTGTGAGTGTGTATATATATATATATATATATATATATATATATATATATATATATATATATATAAATAATAATAATAATAATAATTCCTCTCTACCGTTATACGTTACATAGGGCCTGCAAGTAATTTCTCCATACCGCTCTATCCTGGGCAACTCGCTCAATCTCCTCCATGGAACTGAGACCGATATTTCCTGCCTCTCTCAGCAAAGTTCTTCAGGGTCTCCTTAGGTCGACTCTCTTTCTGGAACCCTTTGCATCCCACTTCAATGCCTGCTTTGATATTCGTTGATCATTTCTCCTCAAGGTGTGCCCAACATATCTCCATCTTCTCTTTCTTATAACAGTTGTCACTAGTGGTTGACCAGACATGTCTCTGATTTCATCACTTCTCCTGAATTCGTTCCATTTTATATTCATTATTTTTCGCAGACATCTATTTTCAAATGCATTCAACTTGTTTTCTATATCTTTAGTCATTTTCCAACTCTCGCTGGCATATGTTAGGATTGATACAACATTTGAATTGAAAATTCGAAATTTAGTTTTAATACTATATGACTTGCAGTTCCATATTTTATTTAGACTTTTAAAAGCTGATGTTGCTTTGCCAATTCGTATCATAATTTATTTTTAACATTTCCTGTGCAATCAAAATTGCTACCCAAATAGTTGAACTGCTCTGTTATTTTTATCATTTTAGATTCCAGTGTGATATCTGCATTACTTGCCATAGGTGTCTTCATTATATTTGTTTTTTCATAGCTTATCTGCAGTCCAACTTTTGATGCTATAGATGACAAGTTGTCTGTTTTTCTTTGCATATCTTGGTTGTTTTACTTAACAAGGCAATATCATCTGCAAAATCCAAATCTTCTAGTTGACTATTTTCTACCCAATCGATGCCAGTTTCGCCCCTGCAACATTTTCGCATCACCCAGTCAATGGCCACTCCAAACAATAGCGGAGATAGAATACAGCCTTGCTTTACTCCGGTTTCAACCATAAACCAGTCGCTGTGTCCACCATCAGTTCGAACTGCACACTGTGAACCATCATAGAGGCTCTTTATAATGTTTATTATTTTGTCTGGTATTCCATAGCATCTCAGAATATTCCACAGAGAGACTCTGTGTAGACTATCAAAGGCTTTTTTAAAATCGATGAAATTTAGTATGAGTGGTTGTTGCTTCACAATATGTTCCTCCAAAATTAGTCGTAGGGTAATTA
Source organism: Arion vulgaris (assembly GCA_020796225.1). Lineage (NCBI taxonomy): Eukaryota > Metazoa > Mollusca > Gastropoda > Stylommatophora > Arionidae > Arion > Arion vulgaris. The sequence continues at coordinate 57,234,459 of CM036753.1, read as the reverse complement.
TTTGGTCTAAGCAGCTTCTCCCAGGTCTAAAACCAGCTTGTTCTTCTCTCAGGGTTGTGTCCACTGCTCCTTTGATTCTATTAAGAATGATTTTGCAGAAAGTCTTGGTCATTACTGATAATAGGGTGATCCCTCTCCAGTTGTTGCAATCTTTGAGATCACCTTTCTTGGGGATCTTAACAATTATTCCCTTCTTCCATTGATCTGGGACAGTTTCTTCTTCCCATACTTTATTAAATAGTTCTTGCACCTGGCTAATAGTTGTATCATCAGCCGCTTTGAACATTTCTGCAGTAATGTTGTCATCACCCGCTGCCTTAATGTTTATTAAAGAATTGATTGCCTCCTTTACCTCAGCTACACTTATCATTTCTTCGTTAATTGGTAGGGATCTGTTTCTTGCCTCTTCGTCAAACTTGAGTAGTACTGGTGGATCAGGTCTATTTAATATTTCTTGAAAATGTTCTGCCCATCTTTTCTTCTGCTCGGTATCTGATGTTAGAACTTTACCATCTTTGCTCTTGATTGGGCCACCCTTTGAAACAAATGTTCCAGTAAGTTGTTTTAGTGTGTTGTATAGCATTTTACTGTTTCCAGTCTTAGCTGCCTTTTCCCTTCTTCGGCCAGTCGATTGACATATGCTCTTTTATCTCTTCTAGCTGCTCTTTTCACTTCCTTGTCTTTTAGTCTATATTCCTCTTTAGCTTGGATTTCATCTGTTGCATCCTTAGTATTAAATATTGCTAGTTTCATCTTTCTTCATATATATATATATATGGCCTTTTCGTCTTTACAGACGGTCAATTGGCAAGTGTTTTATTGTGATAACTTCTGAGTTTTCGCTTTTCTCTCCTGTCGTTCAGCTCATACATAAGTCTCTGCTCAAAAGACTCTGCGCCCTTTCGTAATTTGGCTTTCCACACAATTCTGTCTTCAGCTAGTCCTTCCCATGTGCTGGGACCTATAGAAAAGTTTTTCATTGAGGCTTTGCAAACATCTTTATATATGAGCAGTGGTCTGCCCAGGTGCCTCTTCCTCTCCGTAAGTTCACAGAACAACATTTGTTTTGGTATGTGATAAGTATCCATTCTTCTCACATGCGTCAACCATCTTAGTCGTCTACTGCTGAGCATGCCCATAATGGAAGACAGATTTGCACGTTGCAGTACTTCAGAGTTGGTCATCTTGTCGTACCACCTGATGTTCATAATCTTGTGGAGACATTGAAGGTGAAAGATGTTAAGTCTCCTCTCGTGTGTTGAGTAGGCTGTCCATGTTTCTGAGCCATATAGTAAAGAACTAATTACACAGGCTCGATATATTTGAATCTTCGTCTGCAATATCAGTTTTGTGTTGTCCCACGCTCGCTTTGATAGTATGCCGAATGTAGCCGCACTCCCTACACGAGCGTTGATTTCTTCATCAAGAGAAAGGCTGGCAGTGACCATGGACCCAGATAGAAAAATTTTTTGAACTGGTGTTAGGTAGTTGCCATTTAAAGTGATATTTGATGTCTTACCCCCCTGAAAATAAATTTTTTTGGAGACATTTATTGTCAGGGGTTTTCCCCAAGTGTGTATATATATATATATATATAAAAAGTGTATATATATATAATATATATATATATAAAAAATTATATATATATATATATATAAAACTAGCTGTACCCTCCCCGGGGGGCCTTAAAAAAGAAAAATGAATTTAAAGGAAACTTGCTATAACAATTTTAGTAATTATTTGTTTTATCGTTGCCCTTTTTGTTCATTTTTTTGGGAAAAAAACTTACAATTTAACGTTTCTTTTTAAATTTCCCCGTTTATTGAAGTGTTTTTTTGGTATACAATATTTTTTTTTTTTCCGTCTGGGGGTACACGAATAAATCAAAAGGGTTTTTCTGACGGGGTAAAACGGGCCCAAATGAAAAGGTCCATGAAAAAGTTTGGGTTTTAAAAATGTAGTCCACAAAATTTCAGCGATTGTCCCTTGGATTTGTTGATGGTCATTGCAAAGGCGAGTCGCACCGGAAACTGCAAGCTTTTGAATTGGGAATGGATGTCGGCTGGAATCATTGGGATCCCCGGGGCAATAGTATATTTTCTTTAAATTTTCCTTTTAAAAATTGTACCTTCGATGATATTGTTCTTCATATTTTTCACAAAAAAGTCGGGTACCGTTGCAAAGTCGGGGTGGATTGATTTTTTGAGAAGAATGATGGGCCCGCCAATTTTCAATGTTAAAACATGTGGTGGCATCCCCTGGCAAATCAAGTGAATTCAAAATTTCCCAGGGATAATTGACAACTTCGGTCTTGATTCATTACAGTACGATGGACTTAAAATTTGGTCATTTGCCTGGTTTTTTGTTTTGAATGCTCAAATTCATGGCATATACATCCTTTTTTTTTTGCTGCTAATAATGCACGTGCACTGAGCCCCCGATGTTTTTTGTAATTTTTAATTTTTTGGGAAAACTTTAGGGAATAAACCCGTCTGTGGTCGCTATAAGGTTCCCTTTGTTGGAAAAGGAACATCGGGGGAATCATCGATTGGCTTTTTTTCCCTTTCCCCAATACCCAAACAATTTTTTTGCGAAATTTTCCAGGGGTTTAAAAAAGGAATTTTAACGCATATTGGTCTTAAAAAGTCAATTTCTGTATGTGTCGCCATAAAACTGATGATTTCAGGCATGCATTAAGTTCATCGGGTGTTGTTTTTGGGATAACTGGAAAGGATTTGCCGGAAATCCCCAAAGACAATAAAATGAGGGGCCCCCGAAGAGCTGGTCATTTCCTCTCAAATCTTTCAGTGTTTTTTGAAGCGCTTTAATGTTTTTTTGTGGCCCCATAGTAACCACCCCATTTTGAGTTGACATAATTGGAATTTTTACCCATTGCAGAATTTTTGTTGATATTGCATGTTGGTGTCTCAGTGATTTGATATTCAACGGCAATTTCAGCGCTGAATGCGCTGTTCGGCCACCATCAAAAGGGGTTGCTGAAATTTCCCGGGAAGATGCGATTCCAGTGCAATATTTTTTTGTGATCGTATGGTTCCAAAATAAGTGAAATGAGAAAAGTTTTGCCTGTGCCCCCGGGCGCATCTATGAAATACAATCCACCGTTTTGACTTGTAATTGAGATAATTTGCCATATGCTATGCGTTTTTCCCGGAATAAATTTTGGAAGATTCGTTTGAACAAATGTATTTAAATTCGTTGATATTTTTTTTCCCTTTTCCCAACTCACAATCAAAAAGGTTTTTTTGCAGATCGTTCTGGGGGCATCCTTTCCCCAATTTTCCCCAAATTGCTTTATTAGTGATTCCAAACATATGTCCCCCAATTGGAAACCAATGCCTCATTATATAGTTTGGGTGAATTGAATGTCAGGATTTTGATTGGGTCGCACGCAAGCGATGTAGGATGTCTTCACTCATGTAGTCTTTGTTTTTTTTCCCAAAAGTTTTTTTGGATTGGAGGGGGAAGCACGTTGTTAATATTACTGCAAAAATGTGCGTATTTGCTGTGGTCGTCGGTTTTGGGATGATCAGCGAGTGAAGTGCCCCAATGTGCACGTTTTAAAGAAGAAATTTTTGGCAAGCTTCACGATAAGTAAAACATACGTGACCTTTAAAACGGCCCCTTTTTAAGGATGTTGGTCCACCTTTGTTGATTAACAGTAATCGCAAGTAAAAGCATTCTGCATTTTTTGGGAAAATTACAAACCCTAACGCATTGGTCGAATATAAATTGGTGTCCTTCAACTACTTTACCTTTTTGGGAATGTTGTTTTTGGTTGCTGATTCCATTTTAGTATGTTGGCAGTTCAGAGTAAAGAGCGTCTTTGCAAATATATCATCTCTACACAATGAGAAAAATGCAGTTAACGTTGTTGGCGATGGTGAAAATGCTCGTGCAGGGCATTATCTGTTGAAATTTCCCTGCGCTGTCCATTTTCGGTGCACTGCCAAATGAAAAAAACTTTTTGGAGTCGTTCATAAATTTGGGAAAATGATAAAATGCGCCATATGTTTCATTCAAAATAATGTAGCGTCCCAGTTGATAACGCTCGATTTCATCGATGGAGTTTTTATATTTGCCACCCCAAAAACTGCCATATCGCTTCCTTTGTTGACATATTTGCAAATGTACTTGATCGATTTCACCGAATTGCAATACTCAACATTTATGTGTGCTTTTTTTCCCTTTTTGGGGAAGTAATTGAATAGGTAAAACCCCAACCCGATTACCCAACTTCAACATCATTGTTTCCCCTTTTTTTTACAGTGATGGATTTTCCGCCATTTTTCATTTGATCGTCGACGATAGAGAGGATACCCGTCATTGCCAGTGATAGTATCGGCATTAAGTTTTTTGGGTATCTTTTCGTGCTTTTTCCATCAGACATGCAGGGAATTATTGTTGAGTAAGCCAATGGACCATGAATCATTTTTTGGTGACGACTTCAAATAAGTCTGGATCAATGTCGACATCTGGTATTTCCTGGGGAGATGACGTCAATTTGATCTGGTGTATTTTTTTGATCAACCAAATCAAAATGGGGCATGTGGCAATCCTTTTTTTTTGCCATTCAGGAATAAAATTCAACAGCGTGTTTCTAAAAACACACTGTTTGACAATGAAATCCATTAAAGATTTCAATTTTTGTTTGAATACACGTGCGGTAATATCATGACGATCAGATGATAATTGTCCAGCTAACAAAAATTTTTTTAAATTTTTCCCTTTCGTAGGATTGCCAAAAAAAATTTTATAAATAAACTGGACGGCCCTGGGGGCGAACATATGTCATTGCATCTTGTGAGTATTCACGCAAAGGCCCTCGACTTCCGTAAATGTTTTGGGTAGTATGACCATTTTTCCCTTTCATTAGGATTTACCCTTTCCCCCTGAGGCCAAACCTTTTTATTTGGGGGGGAGGCTTTCGTCCAAAAGATACAGTGATTTTGACGGCGGGGAAAATGTTCCCGGAAGGGCCCAACCGGGGGTCCCCTGAAGAGGGGGCAGACGAAGCATGGTCTCCCGGTCCTCCCGGTTTTGGGGGGTTGGGACTAACAATCCCATCCTTTAAAAAAAATTAAAGTTACGGAAACAACAACAAACCTACAACCTATCTACGGGCATGAAGGGCTACCAAGTCCATTTACTCACAGACTGGAAGTGGTGAAAGCCGAAAGGAAGCATTTTGAGGACGGGGAAATCCTGAATGCCAAAACCAAGACCAGAATTTGGGTGCTGGAATGTAAAAAACAATGTACGGGAAAATGGAAAAATATCACAAATAACAGCAGAAATGAGAAGATATAATCTAAATTCCAGGGGGTTTGCGAGGAATGGACAGGAAATGGAAGAAGTACCCTGCAACAGGTGAAACAGTCCTTTTTTTTGGGCGAGACGATGACCTACACCATGAAGGAGAAAAAAAATCCAAGAAAAAAGGGGAAAAAATGTCTGTTAGAATGGAAACCTATCAGCAGCCGCTTGATTAAGATCAGACTAAAGGGGGAAGCATACAAACATCACAATCCTACAATGCTATGCGCCAACTAATGATAAAAGGGAAAATACAAAAAAAAAGACTCTTTTCCCCAAAACCCCAACAGGGTTAACAAGTCACCATCCCAAAATGTTACCCTTGTTATGGGAGATCTAAATGCGAAGGTGGACAAGACAACACGCATAGTTATGAAAATATGGGAAAATATGGATGTGGTATGATGAACGAAAAAGGGGAACGTTTGAAACCTTTTGCAGCATGAACAATCTCGTTATAGGGGAACCCCATTTCAACATTTGATATTCCCCAAAAATTCCCTGGATTCCCCTAATGGCAGAGATAAAACCAAAAAAAAACCATATAAATCAATGGGCCCCGGAACCCTGGGAGATGTTGTAGGGCAAGGGAGGTGCAGATGGGTACCCCCACCCAGTCACAGCTTATGTCAAAAATTAAACTAAGAAAAAAAAGGAAACAGAAAAAACCCCCAAAAAAAAGGTTCGATGTGGGTAGACTAAAAGACAGGGAAATAAGGGGTAAGTTTATAAAAAGAAAAAAAAGGGGTTCCAAGCCCTAGAAAGTAAAAGAAACTGGATGAAACTGACAACATAGATAGAACATGGGACAACATAGATCTATATAAAAGAGCAGTAAAAAGGGCTTTTAAAGCACAAAAAAAAAGAAAAAAAATGGATAAAACCAACAAATTGGGAAAAAAATAGGGCAATGAAGAATATTAAAAAAAAAAATTGGTTTTGAAGCAAAGTCCAAAACTAAAAACAAGATACCAAGAACAGTACAAAAAGGGAAGTAAAGAAACCAAAACGGGCTGTGGGGCCGACAAAAGAATGTATGTTGGGAAAACCCGGCAGTACAGGCAGAAGAAGCAGCAAAAAAGTGTGGGGTGGGGAAAAGTGTAAAAAAATTACAAAGCAAAAGGGGAAAAACCCAGAAGATCAAATACTCTAAAGGATAAGAATGGGGAAATATTAATTTGGAAAAAGGAAAAGAAAACGGGGTGGACAGAGCATTTTTTTAAAAAATTGCTAAACAGACCACCTCCCAAAGGTAGTAGCAGACATACCAGAACCAACAGAGGAGTTAGAAATTTGGCATTGAAAAACCCAGCCAGGATGAGATCATTACAGCAATTAAACCCCTTAAAAAAAAAAGGCACCAGGGAAGATAAAAACGCAAAAACTATTCAAAATAGACCCAGAACCTTTCAGCCAATATATTGCAACCCTTTTTCTACTATTTGGAATGCCCAAATAATACCGATGCATGGGAAAGAGGAGTCATCATCAAAAATACCCAAAAAAAAGGGTCCCTTGCCGATTGAATTTAAAGGCGGGGAAAAAAACTGCTTTCTGTCCCAAGTAAAATCTTAACAAAAACATCGTACAACGTATTACTGACGCTGTGGATAAGAAACTGAGAAAGGAAAAAGCAGGATTTCGCAGAGGGCGGGGCTGTTTTAGGCCAAATATTTGCTCTTAGAAATATCATAGAACAATGCACAGAATGGCAAAACAAAACCCATATCAACTTTTTTTTGAGAAAAGGCCAAGCATACACCGCGAAAGTCTATGGGGGTATCTTAAGATGGTATGGAATCCCACTGTGTTTTATAAATATTATAAAAAGCTGCTACAGCAAAATTTTCATGCAGTGTTGAAACTTCAGAACCCAAAGTTTGAAATAAAAAAAGGCGTGCGACAAGGATGTGTTATGTCAGCCTATTATTCAACACTGTCATAGATTGGGTGATGCGTAAAACAACGGAAGATAAGGCAAGAGGTATTAGATGGACGCTCACCACGCTGGAAGACCTGATTTTGCAGATGACATCGCACTCCTATCTCCCACATAGAATACCCAGGAAAAGACCTGCCGCCTTAACCAATATAGTGAGATGGTTGGGCTGAAAATAAATCGAAGAAAACTGATAATGACTCTGAACATAGCAACCCCAGCACCAGTCAAACTGGAAGGTAAAACCCTCCGAGATACAACCGCATTCACATACCTTGGAAGTGTTATTAGCAATGAAGGAGGCGCTGGATCTGACATTAAAAACAGACTGAGTAAAGCACGAAGTGCATTCATGACCCTTCAGACCGCCTGAAAATCTGCCCAATACAGCATCAGAACCAAGACTAGTATCTATAACAGCTGTGTGCGCACTTTGCTGTACGGATCGGAATGCTGGAGAATGACAGAACAGGATATGTCCAGACTCTCCGCCTTTCATAAAACTTGTCTGCGAAAAATCTTACGCGTGTACTGGCCGACTACTATCTCGAATCAAAATTGCACGATGCAACAAGAAATATGGCACTATCATCCGAAGACGACGCTGGAGATGGATTGGACATGTGATGCGCATGGAACTGGCTCCGACACGAAAACTGCACTGAGATGGACTCCAGGGTACGAAAGCGTGGGCCAAGACGACTTGGAGGAGAACGATAGAGCAAGAGCTGAAGGAAATGAATCATAGTTGGAACACAATACAGAGGAAGGCCATGAACAGGGGAAAAATGGTGTACGTTTGTTGCTGCCCTAAACGCCAGGGCGTAACAGGCTAAAGAGAGAGAGATTAGGATTCACATTGCCATCATTTAAAAATTGCATCACGTAAATGAATGTCTGTTCTGAACGCAACTTGGTTTGATTTAATCAGAATGAAGGGGTCGCTCAGTTTCGATTTTCGCATACATATCGACAATGTATTGATGGAACAATTGTCGACATTTCAAGATATGATTTTCAGCGTTTTCACGAATCATTATTCGATATGAATAATAATTCATAGCACTAACTTTCTTATTCGTTTCCCCATCTGTTTTTGGATTTCTCAATTTGATGTTGAAATGATATCCATCTTCTCCTTGCCAAAATAATATCGGATATTGTAATCCGTCGTAGGAGCGATGAGTTTCTGAGACTCGCTGAACATCACCACTTCTGCGATGAAGAATTATATCACGCGAATTAAATTCTTCGCCAACCATAACGATCGCCACTTCATCAATTGTTGGTGCATTGTACTGTCTTTCGTGTTGACCAACAGGTGTTTTGTCTGCTCTAAGTACAACTCGGTAGTCATCAGCTGGTAATTGTTGCAGGGCAGTTCTGAACAATCGAATTAATTCGTTGTGTTGGTCGAATAAAGTTTGTAATGCAGCGACTATTTCTCGTTTTGCACGCGTATTGAATCTACAACGTTGATCAATTTGTTCATCATTGTTTCCCATTGAAGAAATTTGTAATCTGCGTCAGGCAGTGGCAGTAGTGAGCCAGCACGATGATAAATTTGCCCTTGAACTTTGAATGTGGGCATGTAATTCTCACGCACGATATTTGTTGCACCGAACGATGTCATTTGTAAACATGAATTGTACTTGCGTATGTTTGCCAAGAAATGTTTTGATTGGCTTGTGTCACCTGCTACCAATGTTGATAATGGTTCGGGTGGTGAATGTAATACTGGCAATTTCACTTTTCCACCAGCGCAGCACATTCCTGGTGATTCATTCTTAAATTTGACGGCACTGCAATACACGCATAATCTATCCATTTTTCCAGTCATCAACATTAAACACCAGCGTCTCCAGTCAACGGACAACTTTGCTTATCTTGGCAGCCTCCTATCCAGATCGGCAAACATAGATTCTGAGGTCCACAATAGGATATCCAAAGCCAGTGCTGCGTTCGGAAGGTTACGTGTCACTGTGTGGGAACGGAAGGGGATAAGCATAGTCACAAAGCTGAAAGTTTACCAGGCCATAGTGCTAACCACGCTGCTGTACGCAAGCGAGACATGGACAGTATATAGCAGACACGCAAGAAAAATTAAACCATTTCCACACAAGCTGTCTACACAGAATACTAAAAATAAACTGGCAGAACAAAATTCCAGACAGCAGAAGTCTCACAAGACAACGATCCCAAGCGTCAACACCCTGTTGCAGAAGGCCCAACTGAGATGGGTCGGTCACGTTGCTCGAATGCCTGATAAACGCATCCCAAAACAGTTGATGTATGGCGAGCTTGAATGGGGCAGACGTTTAGCTGGTGGACAGAAAAAACGCTTTAAAGACACTCTTAAAGTGTCTCTGAAATGCTTCGATATAGACAATACGTGCTGGGAATCCCTTGCGCAAGATCGCCAAATGTGGCGTTGTAACAACAAAAGAGGAACCCGAATAGCTGAGAATCATCGTATTGTTGAGTCACAGAAAAACGAGCAGCGCGAAAAGACAGAGCATACAACACGCACATGTCTAACCTTGATCATGTATGCCCCACCTGTGGTCAGGGGATTCTGTTCTAGGATTGGACTCTACAGTCACCTCCGCACACACCAGAGAGGTGCAACAGTACGCGTCTGAGATTGTTGTCATCATATCGCTTGCGATGGACGGCTATTATATATCCATTTTTCCAATAACCACATTTGGATGAAGACTATAATCATAATTTGTATTGTAATGGAAAGCACCTAGATTTAAATCAGCGTGCAGTGTTCGTCTGGATTGAGTAGTGCGTATTCGAGCGGTTTGCAGTCTTGCTTCCCGTTGCTCGATTGTTTCAGCTAAACGGACTTGAGCAGTGCGTACTCGATTGGTTCTTAGTCTTGCCTCACGATGCTCGTCTGTTTCAGACGAACGGGCTTCAGCAGTGCGAACTCGAACAGTTTTCAGTCTTGCTTCCCGTTGCTCGTATGTTTCAGACGAACGGACTTGAGCAGTGCATACTCGAACGGTTTCCAGTCTTGCTTCCCATTGCTCATCTGTTTCTGAAGCTAGTAATGCCTTTCTTTTTCGTGATCTAGGTGTAGATGGGCCAATAGCAATCGTTTGGGAGGCATAATTGAAAATGTGTGGAAAATTCGTTGAAGTTTCGCTGGAATAAATAAAAAAATTAGCATTTGATTAAATTCTATTAGGAAATGCATATCTACTATATATATATAACATATAAATGCAAGGAAATGCGCGTAATATGTTTGAAAAATCAGTTAAACTGTATAAATCATTTGTCCAAACTACTCACTACTCGCGCGCCACCTATTGCGAAATGGTTGTACTAATTTAGAATTGCACGCCGCTATAGCGGTCAATGGTATAGATTGATTTACAAAATAATAAATGGTAACCCCGTTTCTGTCGTGTAATCTAATATTGGGTAATATTCATACATATAACGTGTACTTCAGGTAAACGTTGATGGCAAAATAACCATCTTGCCATTTATAGAAATGCTCGCTAATACTTCCCTCAAATGAACGTATTCCTCGGATCGTAGTTTTGTTTGGTTTAATCGAATATAGAGCAATTTTTGCCAACATAGCTAACAAACATTGATGGAATAGTTGGCGATAACTTAAATATGATTTGCAGTATCTATGATCATGATTAGAAACAAACCTGGATTGCGTATTTACTAAATTCAGCTTGTTTGAAAAATTGATTTGAATCGTGTAGTCGCATACCGTAAACTTCCAGAAAAACTCTCGATAAGAAATTTGCGTTTTCGATTTTCAAAGATTTTCTCTAAAATTGTCAGCGATACATATTTAAAACTGTGACAGGTAGCATTTCCGACATCAAAATGAAACATAAACAAACATATCCTGTAAATTTCAGCTAAATCTGATGTGTACTAATACGTACACCGTAGACACTAAAACGTTAATGGCAATTTTGATTTAGAAACTCTCGATGAAATGAGCGTGTTTTTATTTTAGATTTTTCGAAAAGCTTCAGCGCTATATTTCAAACTGTGACAGGTAGCATCCCGACATCGAAAACAAACATATCCTGTAAATTTCAGCTACATCTGTTCAGTAGTTTCGGAGTCTATAGGTAACAAACAAACATACATACATACATTTTGTATATATATAGTAGATATATATATCATCATCAAATAAAGCTTGTCTGAGGCAGAACTTTTGCCACCCAGCAGTCCTCCGGAATTTCTCTCTCATAGGCCAGATGTCCTGCCTCTGCAGCTGTCATGTTCAAACCATCAATTACATCTTGAATCCATCTTCTCCGTGGTCTTCCTCTTCTTCTCTTTGCCAGTATGCCTCCTTCCATGGTAACTTCTCAGCCTTCATGTCTTTTTTATATATCAAAAATATCTCAATTATCTCTTGCCCTATTAGTACTTAGCATCAGCAGCGTTTCTTTGATTTTGAGTTCTTTCTGGATATATCTATTTGTTCTCTTCTCTGTCCAAGATATATATATATATATATATATAATGTTGGAATGTATATGTGGCTGGATCTTTTCCCATTATTTCAAGATATCTGGACATCCTACAGACTTGAATATTGGCAAAAATTAACACCTTTCATAGTTGAAGAATGTAATGATTATAAAACTGGACTATTATAGTCTGTCCATTAATTCGTGAGCACGTTTGAAATTGATTTTCTCGAAAACTACCTGTTGGATCTCAGTGATTTTTGCATGCAGCCTTAGAATATCCATGACGCTAAAATAAAGCTAACCAGTAGTCCATAGATACTACGGATTTTGCACATCGGCGAATTCATTTGATCTTTTATGACAATTGCAAATAAGGGGCTCAAATTTTAGATTTTACAGTAATCCCAGAATTTGTCCATGTCAATTCTATTCATAGGTGTATCTCCATATTAACTTGATAGGTCAAGTAATTAAGTGTGTTGCCCTTTATGTGCAATCGTGAACTTGGATACAATATGCAACAGTTAGTCCTCCTTCGGTCACTATTAGACCCCAGGGTGTCTTAACTTCACCACAAATTGTATGATGGTAGACGCATTTGGATATGGAAATGTATACGTTGCTATTTCTTAGTCTGTAATCAAAATATGATTTGTATCATCCTGAATCTGACGATTCCATGAGGTTGATAATTGTTACTGGCTGGACAAATTGTAATCCATCTCGGTGCCAGTACTGTCTTCCTCCCCGGAGCACATGTTAGACACACTTCTTCCAGAACTGCATGTCTATCATTGAGAGGGACTCACGTATCAGAACTTCAACATATTTTAAACGTCCTGTTCTGTTTGGCAACTTGCCCTTTTACTTTAGCCCAGACAAGCTCTATCGGATTGAAGTGAGCATGATATGGAGGTAGTCGCAAAGACGTGTGGCCGTATTCCGCAATGATTTTGTCAATATGAAACACCTTTGTCTTATTTGTCATCCTCACCAGGTGCAACAACTCGGGTTTCAAATATGTATCATCAAAGCTGACATTTTCCTTAGCAAGCCAAGTCCTAATTTGATCTTTTGTATTTGATGCAGTTGGTACTTTGTCTTCCGCTGATACTGCGTTGTGATAGGATGCATTATCCATTACAAGCACGATGGTCTGTTTAGAATTGGAAGTAGATCTTTCTCCATCCAGTGCCTGAAAATATGTCCATTCATTTCTGTGGGGTAGTCCCTACCGTCGGTACATTTTGATTGGAAAATAAGTCCAGCGTCATGGACAAGACCTTCTTCACTGCTTCCTGCATGTGTTAGTATAATACGCTGGCCTTTGCTGCTTGGTATTTTTCTTTTCTGTTCACCGTCTACTGATTGCCATTCTTTAGCATTGGGGTGGTGAGCATTGACCCAGGATTCGTCCAAATATACAATATCATAGCCTTGCCTCCGCCGCTCACGGATCTGCCTCAGGTATTTACTTCAGGCAGCAATTAAATGTGGCTTTTCACAAATAATATTCCTGCCGCCTATAGTTTTTCTGAAGGTGAAGCCGGCGGCTCTTACAATTTTCCATAAAGTACTTTTGTAAATGTCTATGCTGCAATCTGATTGCAGTTTTAATTTCAGTTTCCTAGAAATAAAGTTGATTTGTCGCAAACATTTTCAAGAGCTCCCGTCTTATGACATCTATGTCAATGTCGTCAATTGTTCTTTCCTTCCTTGCTTGACATTAGTGCACTTTGTGTCCTGTTTAATCCATCGGGAAAAGGATTCTCTATTCAGACCAAGCGCTAGTTGCGTTCGTTTCTCAGGGTTATAAATATCGCAATATAGATGACCTCTCTTAGATTCCCTACGGAAGTGTTGGTATAGTAAAACTGTAACCTTCTGCATTGTTATAAATGTGCACTTCAGACTCATTATGAATGTGATATCAATGTCAGTTTTGATAAGCCAACAAATATGATACAATAGCTTCATACAAATAGCGAGATACACCTATAACTATACAACGGTATCCCAATTATAACGTCATATGCTTTCCGCTTTCAAAGTCGACTGGGTTAGGTGCACGGGAATTGCCGTGAAATTGTTGTTTACTCACGATATTTCAATGTTACCATAATGTATTTTTTGAACAACGCGTCTGTGTACCGTAGATCTGTTACTATTGTGTACAATCCGGTGAGGTTGATTTTAATATAACCTGAAGAAGAAATATTTCAAACTACATCAAATTTTCTTGGAAAAAATATTTCTCTAGCGTCATGGATATTCTAAGGCTGCTTGCAAAATATCACTGAGATCCAACAGGTAGTTTTCGAGAAAATCAATTTCAAACGTGCTCACGAATTAATGGACAGACTATAGTTTCAGTTTCACACTAAGTCTAGTGGCGAAAATGTAAATTCCTGTCAATGCGACAATATTCGCGGATAGTTTGCTACATTTTACATTTCCGTTTCAGATTTACCGTGGTTCATCTCATATTAAACTAATAAAACAACATTATATTTGTCTATGTTTAGTTCTCTATGTTCTGTAAAATGTTCAATTGTCTATGTGTACAACCGTCTATATGTGCATCGGTCAAGTGAGCTACTGTAAGGTACGCAACCATCAATGTGCTAATATCAAATGTGCAAATGTCTGGGAACCAGTGCGTAACAGTGTGACCATAACGTCTCCAACGGTTACGCACTATACCTATTTTGGATAGGCGTTCGTCCACGGTGTTTCGTATTTAGATATTTACGATAAACCCCACTACGTGTCGCTGAGTGGTTTTTCGTTCGAGAGTGTGGAAATGCTTTTACCCAGCGATATGAGAAAAACTATCCCATTCAAGAGTAGAACGTCAGTGATAACGTTACATTTTCGAGCGGAAACATTTTTGATCTGGAAAAAAAATGGTGAGGCATACCCTTTAAAGGTCGAAGTCGTAAAGTATACGAGGACTTTTCTGTAGTGCTAACCTTAAATAACTAGATCGAGTACTACATCTTTTTTCAGGTTCATATATGGTATATGGTTTGATACTGAAGTCCCTGATCAATAAAATATTGTCAAACTAATGTGCACTTGACGGTTGCTATGGAAACCAAGATAAACAGCGGCCATATTGGATTTCTTAAGTTTAATATCAAACAAATTTTTATGTACAGGCTCAATTTTTGGTTTTATGTACGGGAAAATAGGCCCTTTACCTTTATACAAGAAAATTTTGATGATATCACTTGTCATTTTTATTCATAATTTAAAAGTTTTACAGCTTTTCATGACAATTTTGGGGTTTTTTGACGCTGCAAAAAAACCACTCTTAATTTCACAAAGTGCTCTGTACAAAATGTAAGTAATACAATGAAGAATAAGTGTGCAAAGTTTCATTATAATCCAACAAACAGTTTTTGAGAAACAACGTACCAAAGTAAAAAAAAGTGACAAAATGAAAAAACTGGAAAAAAATTTTTGAAGTTTTAGTATACTTACATTTCTGCTGGTTTGTATTTTAATGCTTTAACAAGTTATTTGACACAGAAAACTAGTTTCTAACAGTACATGACAATTAGAACAATCCTGCTGCATATGCAGGACCTCCCTCCAGGGCATGCAGTTCTTCTTGCCTCTTCAATTTGGCAACCCATCACTGTCGCGTCTCTTGGTTTGCTTGTCTATCTTATATTTTAAGCTATTTCTAATTCTCTTCTGCATCCTAGACGCTCCTAGTTTCTTCATGTGCAGGCCTGTAGAGAACCCAAAAACTGGGCATATCTTGAGCAGCAGCAGCCCAAAGTTAACTCTCTTGCTGCTGTCACAACTGCAAACTGACGGCTTGCGGAGCAAGGTTGGTTTTATTCGGGAAAGCCCAGATCAGGCTGTGTAAACATTCATTTGAGTTCTAGTTTTCCCAACATCTGCTCAGTAGTTTGGTATCGACAGCCTGTCAAAAATTTGGGCCCAAAAGATATTTCTCTAACTTGCCAAGTTGGAAGCCATGTGTGCACATTTTGTCATAGAACCTGGAACCTGATGCTTTGCCAGGCGGACTGAAAAAAACACCAAGATTGCTCTCCACTTGGGCATTTCAGGGTGTGGACTTTTGTCTGTTGAAAAGCAGTGATGCAGAACCCTAACCTTTTCTTCATGGACTCAACACTTGCATTGTCCTTATCGCTCTATTGTAATAAATTGTCGCTACGGATGGCATTTGTGTAATGCCCTTTTACCACGTCCTCCTAGGTCACCCCCTGCTTTCGGCAGTCACCCAAACATTTGCGGAGCGCTGTTCCAAGGCGTTTACTCACATGGTTGATGCACTCCTCTTTGTCTATCTGAATGCCCTCTCCATATGGTTTGATTTTGGGTAAGCTCCGCCAAATGTTTTGGCGTCACCATCAGAAAGTATTGATGTGTAGCGAAGCTTATGGCGTGCCCGACCGTCGCCACAGCACTCTTGCCCTCCACCTCCATCATTCCAGCAGAACCTGTGAAATTGTTGTCACACTTTGGAAGATGGTCTGCCTTCCCCCTTTCCCAAATTCTGCGCTTGTCTCTTGAAAGGTCTTGCGGTGGTTTCCACACCTGACAATATGTGGCCCTCATGAACATCTATACACGTCCTTCAGAACATCCACTCACAACCACTCCAATGTGGAATGTGTGGCCTCTAGTAAGGCCAAAGTGCCATCAAAGCTGACACTAATATCTCAACATCTTGTCATGGAGGTGATGCCGATTTCTCGCTAACTTCGGAATTATTGCGGTTTGGGAGAAAACCCTGCCCAGATCTTCTAGTTTGATCAATTTATTCGCTTTTTTGGGAAATGTTTGTGGTGAACCCTTTTTGCAGGTTCATATTTTCACAAAAATTATTGAACGTTTTACCATTCCACAAACTAGTCAGAATAAACAGTCTGGCTGTTGATGGCAAAGATCTATCCCATCATTACTTTGCAGCTAGTACCTTCCACAAACTACTTCTTCATAAGAGCAGTAAACATCTGCATAAACAGCTAATCCTTTGACTTTTTTGCTGTCAGTTTGAAAAATAAGACTGGTATTTTTACATACTGGACAACATAATGTTTTGATGATTTCATCAATTTCAGAAAAATCAACTAATGCTCTGCCTTCAACTTTTTTGTACACATTGTCATCAGTAGAAACATACCTACTGTTAGAGTCATATTTCATATGTACTTTTTAAACTCATTGGTCTTTTCTGCAAGTAAGTGTCACTTCCAAAATTTTGAGCTAGCACGATGGATCAAAATCATTCATTTATAAAACTCATTACTAGGCACTGGCACATGCTGTTAGCTTGTCGCATTAAACTAATTTCACGAAGTTCTGAAACTTTCTCTTTAGAGCATTTGCCAGTTTAGACATCTTCTTTTTATGTTGGCAGCTGATGTGGTAAATTTCTTTGGGACGAGGCATTTTTCAATTCCAGCGTAGAGTGTACTATTGTAAACAATCGGCCATCTTGGAAAATCGGATACCCACGTGATCATTTCAGCCAACAGGAATCGCACATTGTTGATGGTAATGTAAAAGGGCAAACTACACCCCTATGGAAGTTCACGGAAGATTGTTGACGTGAATAAACAGCTTGTATCGGAAAGTTAGCATTCCACAGTCCCGAAACTTGCCGAACGATGCAGGGGAGATAATGACGATTACAACGGTTTTATGATCATGAAATTATCTCTTGTGCAAATACCGTTGCTAGGGTTTAAAACCCATTTCATAACAATTTTCAATAACTAAACAATTTGACACCTAGGGGTTGGGTTTAGCAAAATATGAATATGCATTAAATTAATATTTTAAACAAAAACAAGTGCGGAATCTGATAAGACATATTAGGTGTGTAAAAATGACTTTTCAAAATAGTCATCTGACCCATTTTGCTATTCCTTACTGGGAGATTGCCTTAAGCTGGATACGGTTGCCCTGTGTTTATGGGGGAGGGGAGAAGTCATGGGTCATGGGAAATTTGGTAGGTTGTGTGGTGATCTAGGTCGCATGGTTCTCCCTTGGTTAAGACAATGGTAAGCCTACTGCAGGAAGGTCTCGTACGGGTTTCAATTGCCAGGATGCTTTAAGGCAGACCCCCAGAACATAGGTATCCCTTTAAAAATTCACAGAAAAAACAACAAATATGTTGTCATAAGATTTGCCACATGTTGTATAATAATGTTCTTGTGATAACACAGTTTAGTCTGCCATTTAAATTATTGATTTAAACAAATTTATCATGAAGTTAGAAAAATAATTTAAAGAAAAACCCCATTGCATCGTGGAGGATTTCACTAACATAAAAGTGCTAAGAATACCAAACCAGCATATGATGTACATAACACCTATAATTATAGCGTGAACCTCCAAAAAATATATAAAAAATCGGTTTTGTAAATATGACTCTTAATATGATCCTTCTAAATAGCAAAAATTTTCCCAAATTTGAACAGCAATATCTCTGTTTATATCCACTTAGAAAAAAAGTGGAGTTTCACGCTATAAAGGAAGTTTGGGTATATGTATTTCAAATTTGATAACTCTACTTTAAAATTGTAGCAAATATCACCGACCGATGAGTCACATGCCTGATTTTCGTGAAAGTTTTTGTTTAAAAAAAGTTAAATCCTACCTGATGAGGCTCAATATCCCCAGGAAGATATGGCTGATCCTCTTTTCTGTCTGTTCTTCATTCCCACGAGGCCCTTCGTCTCTAGCTCTTCTTGCTTCAAAGAAGCAACTTTCATCTTATTTGGGATTTTTAATGCGAAAAATGTCTTTTCAGCACAAAATTTATTCATAAAAAGTCCCGGTTGAATATCCGTCTGTGTTTTGGTCTTTTTTCTTCCAGTCTGACAAGATTTGCAAATGTTACTCTTTGTATGAGTATCAGTACCTTTCCCGTTTTCAGACAATAACAGTTGTGGTACCAACATTAGATGTATGGCCCTAGTCATCCAGGTACCATCACATGATACATCGATGTCGCGGAACATGTTGTCGCCCCCTTCTGCGCTTTCAAACTCTTGAACAGAAGCATTTCTCATACTAATAATTTGTGCTCTAGTAGCAGCATTCTCCAATCCTTTCAATATAATATCTTTGCTACTGTGTCCTACAAAAAGGTAAATCCATTACGCCACAGAAAGTTTGCCAGTCGATGTGACTGCATCCAATACAGCGCATTGCAAAAGCTACTCGTCTATTGATAAGATTTTTCTTTCATTTCCTACAAAGCTGACTACTTGAAGGAAAGGTTTATGTTCATTGCAGTTTATATTTTACAATGAAATAGAAAGTCACTGCCAAGTCCTTTCTTCTTTACTTCAATTAACTCTACAGCACTTTGACAAAAAAGCCCTACCAATTTTTAACAAGGTTCTGATTTAGAAGACCTATGTCAACAATTCTGTGCCCCTCAAGCAAACTAGTAACCTTCCCAACTTCCTTTTCACTGGGAGTGTGGTGATTGTTTACAATACATCTGTATCAGAACATGACACTAACATATCCACATCAGAATCCATGTTGGTGCTAATTCCAAAAATTTCTGCTCTGATTGTGAAAAAAAGGGTTTGGGATTTGTTGCATTTCAATATCAAACATTCAGTTTCATCAATGTTGTCGAACTATGAACAATTTCTGACTCCGAAATGGACGTCGTAACATTATCGATAATTGCTAGGCACTGATTTAGTTCAGATATGTTGATTCCATGAAATTTACGCTGCTTTTAAAAAACGTTGTTTGATTTTGTCGAAGACATAACTATCACAAATATTTCAAATATAATCCTATTCAAAATTACTTTCAGTTTCAAACACAATTATCTTGGGGGGTTAATTCACTGCCATGATCTTATTCAAGGATATTATTCAAGCGAGATTAAAGGACAGCTCATTGTACAAGTTTCTTTCTGGGGTAATAATTATTTGGTGAATAATTTGATGGGTAGCTAAAGAGTATATTTTGGGACCAAAAATCTGTCATTTTTGGAACACACCACCTTCTTTGAACACCAATAACTTATAAACTATTAAAGATAAACACATAATTCAAAAGAATATCAAACTAGAAAGACTGATAAACATTAAAAGTACAATTTTGTTTATAATTTGAGAATATCCATTTTCGATTAAATCTGGGTGGGTCTCCCGCCTTAACTGGTAGGAACATCGGAGAGACATTTAAAGACCATGCCAAGGAAGCGGGAAAACAACTGCTGAGCGGGGTCGTCGACCATATAATTGGTAGCCAATTAGGTAGCGGCATTAGGCGTAAGTTGAGGCTTGCCCCACCAGGGCAACCCGTTAATTAAAGAATAAAACGGACTGTGGAACCTCATCGCAGTCATAAGAAATACTAGACTAACCAGAAGTGGTATTCCGATGTTTTTGAATAATGTCTCTGATACATCCCAACTCATGCAAATGTCTTCACTCTGGTTTGGATTTATTACCGTGCCCCGTCACAAACAGCTGCCGAGAGGGTCTGTTTTGGGGATACATCCCTGGCTTCGTTAGCGTCAGGTGCGCCCATAAAGTTTGCACTCTCGGGAACTAGTGAGGAGTACTTAGACCTTTTCAATACCTTTTTGCACGTGAGAGCCAAAGTCACTTTACGAAATGGCAACAAACTACCTCCAGATGTCGACGTCGCGCCCGTCAATTATTACATGCATAGTTTATTTTCTCAAGTTGACGATTCCTTTAACGATACGTTGATCACACCGAGTAAATACACCACCCGTATAGAGCTTACTTGGAAGCGACGTTGATCTATAGTGAAGAGTCAAAAAAGGGCATTTATCTGCCTCTCTTTTTTAACAGAACACACCGAAAACCGTTGATGACATGCAAGGTGATTCAAACAACGGTCCTAAAATAAGACGTATAATTGCGTTTGACAGTCACGAATTAGATATGATGGATCGCTTACACTTTGACATTTTGTCCAAGACCGCTACATGCTAAATGGTGTAGATGTAAAAATTAAACTCACACCTTCTAAAGACGTGTTTAATCTTATTGCACAGACCTGTTATTGGATGGGATCCACTCGCAACACAAGCGAGCAGAATCTCAGAGTGACTATTAATGCACATCTCTCCCAGCCGATGGGAAAAGCTGAACAAATAAACATAATGGGATGAAGGGTGCCATCCAGAGAAGAGACTGGGCCCATATGAGGCGAAACTTGGAGCCACGGGTGGGACCTCGGATGAGTTGCGTGTCATGACAGTCTCGAGACATAGTAAATATGAACACGATGAGAAAACCGATAAACATGGTGAACAGGCACCAAAGTAGAGCGAACACGCATACGGACGATAAACAGGGAAGCCCACCGATGGGGGCAGACATGCACGGTGCTGATGATGGAGAGACGAAAAGGCGTGGCAAACGGCCAGTGCAAAAGTTCCTACCGAATAGTGATAAACTGTGCACTGTGCACAGTGAGATAGAAATGGGTAAGGTATCGCCCAGTAGAACAATGTGAGCACAAGTGACGGAAAAAAGGACGGGCCCAGTCGGTGGACGAGGGTAAAAGCAGAAATGAGCAAATGTGCCCAAAAAACGCGAGGTGGCGAGCCTCGAAGATGGGTCTCCATCCAGAGAGCAATAACCGCATTTCCCTCGCAGATAACTCTACTGCCTTGTAGTTGATTGGGGACAATCAAAGGCATAGTGGAGCAAACCGTACACAAAACTGGAGGGCAGGCAAACCAAGGGCCGATCCTAGTGCTGAGCGTGGTGGACTATGGCCTTGGTCTTCTGACAGTAAGCAGAACATCGCTGGATAAGTTAGACAGAATCCAAAATGAAGCGATCAGGCTTATACTTGGTTGCACACGTGACACTTCTTGTGAGGCAATGCTTTATGTCCTTGGATTGTCAAAGATGGTAATGAGACACAAAGTCACACAGGTAAAAACTTATCTGAGAGTTTCTGCGGACACAAATCATCCTCTGCACAGATCCATAAATGAAAACAAGGGCAAGCGATTGGAGAGAGGCCGATCCTGGTAAACTGGACAGATGACGCTCAACAGCCCGGGAGGGAAAGTTGTCTACGGGTAGCTACCCTAAAAGAAAATAGCAACCTGCTGCCTTGCAGGTCAGCTGTGGACAGCCCGAGGCGACGAAGAGCGAACCCAGTAAACGCTGGCTAAAACCGGACACATCGCCGAAGGATAAGCACCAGAGCTCCAAATGGCACTAAAGGTGTGACGAAACACACCCATGCATCCGATTTCTACGTGAAAGCAGAAATTATGGGGAAAACTTATACATCAGTCTAAGCGGTGATCGCGCGCTTGAGAGAGAGAAATAAAGAGAGAGAGAGAGAGAAAGGAGTATTAACTTCTCGGAATAGACAAGAAATAGTAAATACTCCAAAAACCCACATTTTTCCGAAATTTTTGCCGGCCCCACCAAGAAAAATGACCACCAGCGCCCTGTATAATGTATATATATATATATATATAACTCCTTTCGTACCGTTATACGTTACATAGGACCTGCAAGTAAGGGTCTCCATACCGTTCTATCCTGGACAACTCACTCAATTTCCTCCATGGAACTGAGACCGATATTTCCTACCTCTCTCAGCAAAGTTCGTTTCAGGGTCTCCTTGGGTCGATCTCTCTTTCTTGAACCCTTTGCATCCCACTTTGCATCCTGCTTTGATATTCGTTGATCATTTCTCCTCAAGGTATGCGCAACATATCTCCATCTTCTCTTTCTTGTAACAGTTGTCACTAGTGGTTGACCAGACATGTCTCTGATTTCATCACTTCTCCTGAATTCGTTCCATTTATATTCATTATTTTTGCAGACATCTATTTTCAAATGCATTCAACTTGCTTTCTATATCTTTAGTCATTTTCCAACTCTCGCTGGCATATGTTAGGATTGATACAACATTTGAATTGAATATTCGTAATTTAGTTTTAATACTAATATATAATACTTATCTACTTTGGATAAGTTAGACAGAATCCAAAATGAAGCGATAAGGCTTATACTTGGTTGCACACGTGACACTTCTTGTGAGGCAATGCGTTATGTCCTTGGATTGTCAACGATGGCCACGAGACACAAAGTCACACAGGTAAAACTTATCTGAGAGTTTCTGCGGACACAAATCATCTTCTGCACAGATCCATAAATGAAAACAGGGGCAGGCGATTGAAGAGAGGCCGATCCTCGGAGGCCGTGGATGTTATTAAACAGGTCTGTACTCTAGATGAGCTGACACATGGTGAAGAATGGATGCCTTTATTATAGGATATGACTGCTTACGCCAGGGTTGTCAGTACATTTGGACGCCGCTGCAGAGAATGGGCCCTGGGCGTCGTCAATGCGGAAATTCTTGCACTCGTGGATCAGCACTCCCATCCAGGTGATATCATTATCTACACCGATGGCTCTGTCAAACGGGGCCACAGCTCATTGTGGGCTTACTCAGCACAACGAAACGGTCGCACACTCTGAGGATGCAGGGCTTTCGAGACAACGACATCGAGCATGACTATGGAGATTACCGCTGCCTCCAGGGCTCTGTCATGGGTGGCTGAGCAACAGGTTACCCATACGATCATCATATCAGATTCGATGAATATGCTTCAAATGATTGAATCTGGAAGTATGCGTGTGGAATGGGTGGACATCATTCGGAGATCACATCTCAAGAAAATGACTTGACTGTACACGCCTGGACATGCTGGAGTGCGGGGTAACGAGCGTGCCGACTCTCTTGCAAACAATGCCCCGACGCAAGTGGTCAGAAGTATGAACGGAGCCGATATCATCAATGCGGTACGCTCTCAATTGTGTGACATGGGCGGGTCTCAGACACTGGAACGAGTTCGAGAATTAGGCGTTAAGTTTGGACATGCCAGACAGTGTCGTCTTCGTGGTAAAGAGAGAGAAGATTTAGTAATCAACTTTTCATGGGTACTGTGAGCAAATGAAATTTGGGATTACTGCTGCAACGGAGGACAGAGCACGATTGGGGATACCCAATGTGCCATGATATCGATCGCATAACATAACATAACACTATGCAGACACCTGTCAGCATTGGGGGCTCCGACCAGGCTGTCGAAATTGACGAGAGCCTGTTTAGTCAGACAAAACACCCTGTCGGTTGCGTTTTGCCACAACAGTGGGTGTTCGGTGGTATTTGCCGCGACACAGGAGAATGTTTCATGAAGTGTGGTGCCTGATAGGAAAACTGAAACACTTATACCTTTCGTTAGGGCGCGCATTCGTCTCGGTACGACGGTCATGTCCGACAAGTAGCGAGCGTACAGAACAGTTGCTAGTATCGCGGGCTTAAACCACCAAACAGTCATCCACTCAGTGAACTGTGTTGACCCAAACACAGGCTCACATACCAAGAACATCGAGCGCCTGTGGAAAACAGAAAAGGAAAGAAATAAGATGCATAATGGTATACATCGCCATCTATTGGACTCATACATGAGTGAGTTTATGTGGCATCGTCGGACTAAATCCCGAAATTTAGACCCCGTTCGAAGCTATTATTGCTGATACCATAAGTTTATGGCCTTCACAGTAACACTCATAGTCCCGTCCTGCCTCCTACCACCTCACATTCCCACATACAGTCCTTTTCAATCTCAATTCAGGGCTCCCAATTCAATCAAAACACTGCGTATTTACATACAAAACACAAAAAACACCACATCCGTGACCTTTGAACTTGGCTCTCCTCTACGTCTGCAAGTCATGAACTCTGACACAGCCAGGCTCTAGCACACGTACTATATCTTTTCCTTTAGCCACGTTTCTTATTGACGATGGTTTCACATGCGAGTCCCGTAATCTTATCTATGCCATTATCTGTAAGCGGTAAACAAGGCTAATATCGGCGAGACAGGCAAGAGGCCGATTCGCCCAACATTTGCGCGACATACGTCAATGCTCTGTGACCTCTGTAGCCACCCATTTCAATGATACTGGCCATTTAGGAGCTCATGATGTCTAGTTCACAGCCATCCGATCATGTTCCTCGGATGATCGCAGTCGATTTGCTCTGGAGAATCGGTTGATTTCTTTGTATGGTACCTTGCGACCACGTGGGCTCAACGTATTACATTCCTATGCTTCTTAGTACTTTCTCTTCCCATGCCTTGTAATCTATATGGGTATATGTTGCATGTATTCAAGTTATATATTTTCTAGATTTTTAATTGTTTCTCTTCCGTTCTATTTCTAGTTTTTATGTGTGTTTTTTGTGTTACATTTATTTCGTTATTCGTTTTTATTTCCAGATTTTCATTAGAAACGTTTGGATTTGGTCGTCCATTTGTTTTTTAAAATGTGTCACTCCTGTTGTTCGTATGCTTGATAAAGGCTTTGTTGGTCGAAACGTTGCTGTATTTTGTCATTGTTTTTGAAATTTGTAAAACTACAGTACTTTGTGATTACGTGTTTTGTCAATCAAATAGTTTTACTGCAGTCTCATCTATTTTGTGAATAGTGCCAGTATACAATCTCTACATCACGGTCGTTAACAGTTTTTATAAATTGTTATCATTAATATTGTTATTTAAACTTTCAAACAGCTATCAGTTATATTGAGGACTATAATCATAGCATCCTGGACATGTCCAGGGGTGCTCCCATCCCCGTCTCAACAAATCCAGCAGCGTCCAGCAGCTCAACACACCAGTTCGATGTTGAATCAATTTTTTGCGCGCATATTTTGCATATCGTTCTTTTCAGGCTGTACCATATCGATATTCATTTCTCTCTATCTGGTCAACGACTGTGATTCCCAACCCCAAAACTCCTGTACGGAAAACTATCTTTCGGGGTTAAGAAAGTCATTTATGTCTATTGCTGCTCCCTCTGATATTGCAGACATGCCAGCCAATCTATCAACTCGTTTATTACCCCTGACTCCTGCGTCCCCAGGGACCAAAATTATGATTTTTTCCGATCCCTGTCTGTACCAGTACATCCACCATACATCATTCACCATTCCTGCTTCGACTTTATGAATCATACTCATGGAAATACTCTGAGAAAGAAAAAATGAGAGTAGTTATCTGTTGTCAGTTATTACGATAAAAAACGAGAGTGGTTATGAGATGTGAACCACATCAACGTCTCTGTAACCGCTGTACCTTCATTGCCAAACTACTTGTCGTTGCCGCATGATCTCCACTGGCCTCTGTTACTATTTTTCCTTCTGCGCGTGCTGAAAAGGCACACGGACATCGTTGTTGGCTAATGACTGAACCAGCGGTGTAAATAACTACACCCGTTTCATTGACGTTGTCATTCAAGACGGCCTCCACCTCCCCGTTAATTAATAATTGAGTATTTTGTTACTGTTTTTCTTAATGGATATAATAACTGTAAAAGTAGTCTGAAATCTAGGTGGCACAGCAATCCATTCATCTCCTGGTTCAATTCCGAAAGGTTCATATATTTTCCTAAGAGTATCTTCCGCCCTAACTCAACCATGATCTGCCTCTCTTGAGTCTATACTCTTTCTCCTTAATGAGTTCTTTATGGAGGGGGTGCTCCTTATTTGCGTTGATTATTATATATGATTGAACACTTCAAGTTTAAATTCTGTGAGCAATAGTAGGGAAATCAAGAAGGAATCTCATTGCCACTCCTGGTGTATCTTTGGTGCATCTCAGAATGATGCGCATATTCTCATTCTGAATTCTTTCCAGTCGCGCTATCTGCGTAGGGCTAATCGTGTGGATAACGCATGCATATTCAATACATGATAGAATGAGGACTTGGTACAGGAGCACAAAAAAGACGTTGCTCAATGTTAGCAGCCGCCATAATTTTCAGTACTAATAGCGCGTTGCGAATCTTGGCAATAACATGATCGATATGGTCCCTCTGCGATCAAACGTTACACCCAAATAGCCATTAGGTTCTTTTTCGATTGATTATATGTCCGTCTATTATGATACTTGATGTTTCATAATTTACAATGTGATTTGTTAGAGAGAACCATGATAAAGTTGTGTTGCTTTAGTGTGGTTTATAGTTCCACCAGATGCGTCACATCAGGCCACGATTTCTTGTAGCTTATTAGCAACTACCAGATGTACCCGTTCTTCGCACGGAAATGTATAGTTTAAATCTTATTATTTAATGAAAAAAATGGATGTGGATGTTCACCGTGTATTTGCATTACATAAAAATCGTGTGGATGTGACCATGAGTCGTTTCTTATGGACAAGTGTGATATATGTCCCGGCAGACTTTCTTGAATAATAGCAATTGTAACATATAGAAAGCTATGGGGACATTTACTTATCGCGACATGATATCCTTAAATCTATGCCTCTTTGTAGACAATATTGCAAGCTTTTTTCCTACAGGTGCTAATATGAACATATTGTCTTTGTTACTATGGAGCTAGAAACATAAAAATGACCATGAGATAAGCATGAATCCCGTAAATTCCAGCTATTTTGAAGGACTGTCACTGAGCGGTGTTAATAAGTCATTGCCAACCACAGTTTAATTGGGAACTGCAGGCGCTTGAACTCAAAAGGGTAGTTACTTGGAATTAGTGGTATGCGAGGTATGAATGGCGGAATGCTGGAGTGCCATTCAGAATCAGGACTGTTTGATTGTGGACACGACTGTGCTAGCGCATTTCCACCATGTTTGGTCGGGTATTTTCTGGTTTAGTTTGCGAACTACTGAGTTAGTGCTTGAGCAACGCTATGAGCTATGACTGTTAAATGGAATGCTTTTTGCTGTGCCAACCGTTCGTTTGTTGTGTGTATTCAGAAAATGGCGGACAGCGGTTATGACGAACCGACTCAATCTGGCGTATGCAGTGATATTGCGTGAGTAGAAAGCTGGTTTTTGTCGTGATTGATGTTCCATTCGACATGAATTGCATTTCAAGTGATGAACAGTTTTGTGTTGGCACTTTAACGACGGCCATATTCATTTATGCGGCGCAGGTTGCTTTTAGTGGCGGTACGGCTGTTTCACTCTGGAATTAGTTCACACAGGACACAGTTGTTAGCATTTCGCATGATTTTCGTTGGCACAGGAACGGAGCAATTATGGGGTGACCCTTTGGAGTGAAGTTGGAGCCGTACAAATGAACTATGAGCTATGAACATATGAGGTATGAATACGCAGTGTCCTACAAAACAGCCAATTAATAGTATCGCCTCTATCACAGTATGTTTCAAACTGCACACTCGCAACCTGATTCCATTACAAAAGAGATGGAGAGTTCAGATTTTTCAACATTATTATTGGGGCCCCGATCTTGAGTTTTAGTATGTGGTGGAGGGAAGGTGGTGAGCAGCATGATGGAGTCATGGAGTTCAGAAACTCTTCAAGTTAGTTAATATCATCGTCTTCTTTCAATACATTGTCTACTGTCTGTTAGATCTTATCCTCCCCTGGAATCTTACCTAGCAGGTATTCATTTATTGCAGTTGCTGTTTACTTCTTAGGTGTCAGGATGGTTCTCTCACAAAGTCCCTTTTAAGACAACAGATTGATCTGCCATACATTTTGAAATATATTAGTTGTTAATTCATCACGGCTATTTACCAATCTTTTCATTCTCCTGGTTATGTTAGTCTATCCTTTGTCTTCCGGTATTTTGCCATCACCTATATCCAACAGTGGTTTTGCAAATTCGCCACTTGACTTGTCGCCAATTAGGTGAACCCTCATGTTTACCGTCAACGTTAATTTCTGAACTTTGCTCCAAATTGGCGAACATTTGATAGAAGTTTGGACATCATCAGCTCTCGTGTCTCTCTCAGAATCACATACAGAGTTTTTCGAAATCACCAGAAAGCACGACAGTGACACCTGCCATCATCTTCTTACACTGTTCCTTAACTCCCGTAGAGTCCTGTCTAAAGCTTCAATAGCACCTCCGTGAGACACTGTGCATTCATCCCAGCTAGTAACAGAGAAATCACATAACTCTTTGGACACAGGTGTACCTTTCTTAATGTTGCTATAACACTGTTTGTTATTGATCGTAATGGATTCTGTGACAATCACTTGACTAGTTAAACAAATTAGCAATGTTGATGAGTTATAGTTTGTTAAATGTTAGTAAAATAAGTTACTTAACTTTAATTCAGCAACTGATTTCTAGGACAAGGCTATAATTTGTTGTTCGTGATACAATGTTTTGTTTACGCTATTGTAGTTGTTAGATCTTGTTTCTTTCTACGTTTCTGTGATTTTCTAGTAGGATGTAAATGAATGTTCATACAGGCTGTCTGATTGTTCAAATTATTTATTTATTCATTTCTGCTAACAATTATATTTGTTTCTATTGTTTGTCAAGTCATGTAGGAAGTGACCAGTCATACGACAGTCTTGACAGTGAGCCAGGATATATAACCCATTTTTCGACCAGCAAGGCACCCTAGTCTTGTCTTTCTCATCTCACAGTATGGAAAAATATGTGATTGATAAGTGCATTATGACTTATTTTAATGTATGTTAAATGAACACTCTGTGCTCATGTTATTCACAGAGCCCTAGCTGCTTTTCCATGCATTTTATAACGTAGCCTTTAAATATTTGTATTTGAATTCCTAGTAATCATTGTATCTGCACTAAAATAATATCACAACCTTCTTTTATTCATCTACAGTCAGTTTCTTCAAGCTTTATTTTGGCACAGAATTGTTGCAGCAGATGTACAATTTTACAAACCAGCAAGCAGCTGCAACAGGGCACACAATCCCGAGGGGACCCATATATACACAGACGGATCATCAGACACGACAGCGAGAAAAGGAGGTGCCAGAACCATCATCATACTCCAAGACGGCACGACACTAAAAAATTCAAGTGCCACTGGAGAACTCTCAACAAATTTTAGAGCTGAACAACAGGCAATTGTGGACACCTCAGAAATACTGCAGCAAAGAAACATCCAAAACAACAAACTTGTCTTATTTTGCGACTGTTTGTCAGTCCTGCAGGCCACATAAAGAGAACCACAAGATAATATGGAAAGAGAGCTGACACTACAGTGTGCATACCAGACAGAAACTTCAACTGACATAGCTTCATAGAGGCAACCCATTTCATGGTTTAGACGAGCATACGAAACTGAACGCACAGAAGAAGATAGTTTTGGTTCAGGATGTCAACATGCTGTTGTAGATCTTGTTCATTTTGGTGTATATGAGTATTATTTGAATTTGCCTCTTGTGTTATTTTATCCATATATGATAAAGAGCAGTGGTGAGAGAACACAACCTTGTCTGACACTTGATGTAATGGAGAACCAGTCGTCATTCCTTCTGTTGTTCTTACTGTACTCTGGCTATCTTGAAATAGGACCATGATATTACCTAATAGTTGTCCCTGGACGCCATATTCTTCCAGGATTTTGTTGTACCCACTTTTCCCCTGATCGCAACTGGTCTCTTCTTGTTACCCCCAGCATTCTACAGTCACTTCACCTCTGTTGGGACTAGTTTTCTTCTGTCATTTAATGTCAACATCCAGGTTTGACACTGATAGCAAAATATTGAGAGAAAGATTGTATTGAACATTGTTATTTTTGTGTTCATGTTTGCATTTTAAAATAGGCGCCATTTGTCCTATCATTTGATTTGCTGCATCTGTGTTGGATTTCATTAGTTATTCTTCCTTTTGCTGCAAAAAATCAAACCATATTACATGCTTAGTTTAAATGTTGTTGGTAATATAGCAGGTCATCAAAAACGGCTCAAATAACAAAAAACATAATAATATTTAATGGTTAATAATCTTTAATTTCATAAAAACAATCAAGATATGCAAAGAAAAACAGATAACTTGTCATCTATAGCAGCATAAAAACAATCAAGATATATAAAGATTTGCTTGATTTTGAAAAGGTTTGCATCAGCATAGTTCACATTGCATTAAGTCAAGGGGTGTTATAAAACAGATGACAGTGAGAGTTGGAAAATGACTGAAGACATAGAAAGCTAAAGACATAGAAAGCAAGTTGATCAAAAACTATCCAAGCAGACATTGAAGCGGGATGCAAAGGGTTCAAGAAAGTGAAGACGGCCTAGGTAGACCCTGAAATGAACTTTGCTGAAAAATCTGCAAATTTGCCATCCACCTAAAAAACTAAGCTTGTCTTGCTCCTCTGCATAGCCCTGCACAACGTAAGCAACTTGTGATGCAGAGTTTCATACTTCTTCTTCTTGACCTCTGGCTGTCCTACTCTAGCTTTTTCCAAAGTAAGCTTGTGACATGCCAGATCTCTTTCAAGCCCATCCAACAACCAGATACTTGGATGGCTACAATGGAAAATAGAGTTCAGTGCATTATGAAAGCCTTCACAGCAGTTGGTTGTTTTAGGAGACCTTTCAGCCGAAGCTTCATGGTGATTCCAAACTCTTAACGGGAATTGGGAATCTCTCCCAGCGGCACCTTCAATGTAGGTGGAGAAGAAGTATGTCAAAATTGAATTGTACCTCTCTTCATATGGAAAGGACTCTGCAAGGAGAGCAGATACAGGTCTAAACTCATTGCTTGGCACAAAGGCCTAGCCTTTTTATAAAAGGCTAAATCCACACAATTCATGCCAATCAGATTTCTTGCAGTGGCGCCAACATGCTTTATAAACTCTTTCATTTTTCTCATTGCAATGTTTGCTTGGGCCTATTGTGGGCAGAAATCGTGAGAGTGTGAGGATGGTGCTTCTACAATATTGCCATCATTTGTTTTGGCGAAAGCCTTTCAGCAGCTGGATTTACACTCTCTGCATCTTCAAGTTATCACACTAGTTGTTTTATTTTCTTTAAATTTGTTGTACTCAAAACCAAGATACGTCAAAATAGTATTTCCTTTCTGATTTGTTGAAAACTCCATCTCGACTCTAAAAATAAAAAGCATATTAAAAAAATATATTAATAATCAATACCGTGGTATAAATATCAATATTGTGTTACTGGGAACATCTATGATTTCATTTATTAATAAAGAATAATAAGGAGATGCATTCATTTATACTAACCATTCTACCTTGTAGTGGGACAAATAATAAAAACAATTTAGCAATACTGTTAAATTGTTAATTATATAATCTTATTAATGCTGTGTTGTGTAGCAATACTGTTAATTAATAAAGCTAGAATCATCATTATAATAGGAATATTCTAAATAATACGTCTCAGCAACTGGGTTTGAAAATACACAAGGAAAAGAACAAAGTCATGAGAATAAATGCAGTAATGTAAACCAGATTATGCTGGAAGAAACAGCTCTACAGGATGTAGAACCATACATATTCCTTGGAAGCAGCGTAGACACAGAAGGATGAACAAACAAAGATGTCAAGATAGAATACAAAAGTAAGGGAAACTTTATTGCATTGAGTCACAGAGATCAAAATAAACACAAAGCTGAAAATCTTTCAATCAAATGTGAAGTCAGTACTGCTCTATGGTTCGGAAACATGGAAGATAACAAAAGAAACCACCAGAAAACTACAGACCTTCATAAATGAATGTTTAGATAGAATAGAGGGACTGAGATGGTATGATACGATTACGAACGAGGAACTCAGAGAAAGAACTAAGCAGATACCAGTGGATAAAGAGCTGCGGAAGAGATGCTGGTGATGGATAGGACATACATTGAGAAGACCGACCGGAAGCATTGCAGACAGGCCCTGTTTTGGAACCCGCAGGGAAAGAGGAGTAGGGAAGGCCTAGACAGACCTGGAGAAGAGAGCTGAAGGCTGATATTAAATGGATAGGTACGACATTGAAGAATTGGAAGGGATGGCAAGAGAGAGGAAGAGCTGGTAGAAGTTTGTTAAAAACCTGTGCTCCGTTGGGAGTTGAAAGGTGAAGATGTAGCCTACCATTCATGTGCTAGTGATATCTACATAACGTCGACATGGATTTCTCAGCGCACAGCCTACTACATAATTCGTTCCATATGGCACGCTTAGCTAGATTTGCACATGTTTTAAAGGACACAGTTTTTTTCGTCAGTGTCCTTTTTAAGTTCATTTGTATATTCAGGTTGTGTGATAGTGAATCTTCTGCCAAAATTTAACAGCTCACCTCTTGGTTAGCCAGGCTTCTGCGACCTATTCATTCCAACAAGGAGGCTGTGTCAAGTTTAACTGTTGTTTGCAAGGAGCTATAATTTTACTGCACCTAATCTTGCTGATGGACTCCTGCTCTAATGTGTCATAGTTAAACTTGTGCCCGAATTCTCTGTACCCCCGTGTTTTGCGTATTTCGACCAGTATCATACACTGAAAGTGATCACTGTCGTAATACCCCAGTATACTCCATTTTCACAGCAGCACCAGAGTGTGAGACACTAATTATAAATCAATGACACTGTCAGTCACCTGGTCGACTCGTTAATCTGGTTGCTCTACCACCAATGATGCAGACTAGATCTGATGTCACCAGCGCCTCTTCTAAATTCTCACCCTGTTTGTTGGTAGGTTCATTTCCTACTACTTACTTCTGGCATTGAAGTCACCACAAACGATAATGTTCTTCTTGTTCTGGTCAAATAAACGTTGTCACTGCAATGTATCCACTTTCCCGTTACAAGCATACACATTAACAATGACGATGGGGACAGGAGTCTGCACTCTAACATCATGTACTTTTATGGTGTAACAGTTCCATCTTGGAATGTCTACTTTAGATGCCGACATGTTATTCCTATAGTCCGTTCAACAATTCATGCTCACAGTCCAATGCGAATTGTAGCAAAACCATCTATTCCACAGTAGTGAAACGTTGCACCCAATCTTAGAATTATACCGACGCAAATGTCTGATGGAAGAAATTGCTATAGGGAAAACCCGGATTTTGTAATATAATGGTTTCCTTTGATGTTGGCGGCATATTTGGCGAGTTTGATACAGAATTTTAGTTTTTACAGTAAATGCACCAATATGACATTTGCTGTCAAGTCTCATTCAAATGCGTATCATCCCAGCTCATACATGGGGACCAATGTTGATACTTGTAATAGAGTCATGAAAAAACAGGAAATATAGACATAGTTGTAATATTGGGTTTTTTTTTAATTTTACATTACAGTTAAAGTTAGCTGACATGTCATAATGCCATCCCCCTTTCGCGTCCAGGCTTGGCAATTGCGGAGCTACTTGGAGACGTTCTTCTCAAATCGCTATTTCTTCGGTACATTGTGCGTGTGTTAACATATGTTGTAGTATGTTGTAGTGATATGGGGTATCACTACAATAAAACAGCTGTTTACTATGGTTCTTGTATACTGTGGTAAACCTATACACTAAATTCAAAATAGGCACCAACGACCTGTACCCCTGTGGCTTGGCGAGTATGACAACAGAACATATCCTACAGAATGCCCCCAGTATGCAGACCTGAGAAGAAAGAGGTGGTCCACATACACCAGCATCCAAGACAAACTGTATGGCGTGGCTGATAATCTGAGGCAGACGGCTGCCTTTTAGAGAATCTGAAATCTCAATCTAGTGAGAACGCAGAAGAAGTATAATGTGGTACAGATGACCGATATGTGCCTGGGGTCAAATGCGCATAGGCACAACGCCGCACCAGGATTAGTGAACTGGCACTAATCAAAATCCTACCCACTTCCACGTGATGACCCTGGTAACAGACATTAGTTTATGTCTGGCTTAGCGGATAGGGATCGAAGGAGAGCTATTCTGGTGTGGGTAGTGATGCAGACGTAGTCACATTGGATGACATCCGCCCGCAACACAGACGAGCGGAATCTCAGAGTGACTATTAATGCACGTCTCTTCCGGCCGATGGGAAAAGCTGAAGGAATAACCATAAAGGGATGAAGGGTGCATACAGAGAATAGACGTGGGCCCACGTGGAGCAAAACTTGGGCCCGAGATGAGTTGCATGTGGTCACACATAGGGTGAAACTCGGAGCGATGAGGTGGGAGCCCGAGTTGGGCCCAGTGTCCGGGCAGTCTACCATTAGACGCTGGTAAATGTGAGCACGGTGAGAACTGATGGACATGGTGGGGCAGGCATGAGGACAGAGCGAGCACGCATGCGGACGATGCACGGGCGGGCCCATCGGTGGGTAGACGCGCACAACGCTGATGGTGAGGGATCGTGGCAGGCATAGGGGTGAGCGGACCACCCAAAGTTGCAGAAAAACTGGAAAGTCCAGCAGAGACTTTAATCCAGTGCGCGTTTCCGCTCGTAACGAACTACTACTGCCTTGTAGTTAGATTGGGGACAATCAAAGGCTAGCGTAGCAAACCGTAGACAAAACTGGGCTGAAGGAAAACCAAGTAGTCGACACAAATACCGGCAAGCTGGCCAGATGATGCTTGACAGCCCGAAACACGTACAAACAAAGTACTATAGTTTTACAAAATACAGAAACAGTGACGATAAACAGCAACGTTTCGACCAACACGGCCTTTATCAAACAAACGAACAAACAGGAGTGACAAATTACAATGAAACACAAATGGACGACCAAATACAAACGTATCTAAGGAAAATCTGGAATAAAAACGAATAACGAAATAAATGTAACACAAAAACACACATAAAAACTAGAAATAGAACGGAAAAGAAACAATGAAACATCTAGTAAATATATAACTTGAATACATGCAACATATACCCATATAGATTACAAAGCATGGGAAGAGAAAGTACTAAGAAGCATAAGAATGTAATACGTTGAGCCGCGTGGTCGCAAGGTACCATACAAAGAAATCAACCGATTCTCCAGAGCAAATCGACTACGATCATCAGAGGAACATGATCGGATGGCTGTGACCTGGACATCGCAAGCTCCTGAATGGCCAGTATCATTGAAATGGGTAGCTACAGGGTCACAGAGCATTGGCGTATATCGCGCAAGTGTTGGGCGAATCGGTCACTGAGTCTCCTGCCGGTTTCCCAATATAGGCCTTGTTGCACCGCTTGCAGATAATGGCATAGATAATATTACGGACTCGCACGTGAAACTGTCTTCAACAACGAACGTGGCTTTTGGAAAAGACACCGTGGGGGTCTGTATTACATAAGCACAAGTGTTGCAGCGCCGACGGCACACTGGATGGTGCCAAAATGACTCTGGATGTTTGGCTTGAGGCGACTGTGAACTAACATATCCTTAAGGCTTCTGTCCCGTCTGTACGCCACCAAAGGATAGTGTTGGAAGATTGAACGTGTCTCAGGATCAGACTGAAGAATGGAGAGATGACGGAATAAGACTTTCTTCACAAAGGGAACTATGAGGGTGGAAAGTTAAGACAAGTTTCACCCTGTCAGAATTGGAAGTTCTATGCTGGTTAGAGAGAGCCTCCTGGTGAGAAATTTGCTGAACGCGCCGCATAGCAGAAGCAAGCACCTTATCCGGGTATAAGCGCTTACGAAAGAAATCCAGCATCTCGTGAGATCTATCGAGAAAATCATCGTCCTCGCTACAGAGGCGACTGACGAAGGCGCAAGAGTTGAGAGAATGGTAAAGAGTCACGACAAGCCTGGGAATGGGAAGAGGTATAAAGAAGAAAACTATGTGCATCAGTAGGCTTGTAGTATACTGATGTAGTGATGGTGGATAGGCTGATAGTGATAGTGATGTCAAGAAAGTTGACACACGAGGTAGAGATGTGAGATGTAAACCGAATAGCCGGATTGAAGACATTAATGAAATTAATGAAGCGTGACAAATCGGCTTCAGGCATATCGGTAATGCCAATACAGTCATCAATGTATCTATGATACACAGACGGAAGAGGGCCATCATAGGAATTCCATACTAGGTGCTCAAGATGTCCCATGAATAGACAAGCATAACTGGATCCCATTTTAGTACCCATGGCGACCCCACTGATCTGCTCAAAGAACTGGTCATTGAACTGAAAGGAGTTGAGAGTTAGAACTAGTTCTGCAAGACGAAGGAGAGCCGAGGTGGAGACAAGTGGGTTAGTTCTCCTGTCGAGAAAGAATTGGAGAGCTTGAAGTCCGTCGGAATGAGGTATGGAGGTGTACAATGAGCACACATCAAGGAGGAAGAGACGGTAAGTCCTGCCAGGCAACAACTCAATAGACGAAAAAACAGACAAGGTGTGCTTGACAGCCCGGGAGGGTAGGTCGTCTACGGTCGCTACCTAAAGAAAATAGCAACCTGCTGTCTTGCAGGTTGGCTGGGGACAGTCAAAGGTTGACGGAGAGCGAACCCAGTAAACGCTGGTTGAAATGGGACACGTCGCCGAATGACAAGCATGGGACACGTCGCCGAATGACGAGCTCCAGATGGTACTTAAGATAGTAACGTAAAACAAGCGTTCTTGGCAAAGGCTTATCACAATAAGAATGATCAAAATGGACGAAACAGTACGACCGAGATAAAGAAAGATATGTGCCTCTTTGCGGAACTGCGCGTATAGTATTAATGACACTTTTTGCATTGCAACTTCAAACTCATTAGAAATGTTATATCAATGTCTGTTTTGAGAAGTCAACAATATGACTCAATAGCTTCACACTTTTTATAATTTCGATACACGCCTTTAACTAAGGAATTGAGAATAAATGTCTACGAAAATTATTAAAAGTCCAATGGAGTGATTTCGTTTCTAACAACACAGTGAGAGATAGAACACACCAACAACCCATATCAAATATTATAAGGAAACGACGGTGGAAATATTTAGGTCATGTGCTTAGATCAGACGAAAAGAGACTAAATCGACAAGTCCTTATGTGGTCACCAGTTGGGAAAAGAAAACGTGGAAGACCAAAGACCACTCTTCGAAGAACCATCCAACAAGAAAGTAAACTATTGGGATGTAAAACCATACAAGATCTGCAACTGCTAGCACAGAACCGTATCACATGGAGATCTAAAACCTCTGCCCTATGTGCCGCCTTTGGCACGAAAGGAACAAACTATCTAACTATAGTCTGTCCATTAATTCGTGAGCACGTTTGAAATTGATTTTCTCGAAAACTACCTGTTGGATCTCAGTGATTTTTGCAAGCAGCCTTAGAATATCCATGACGCTAGAGAAATATTTTTTCCAAGAAAATTTGATGTAGTTTGAAATATTTCTTCTTCAGGTTATATTAAAATCAACCTCACCGGATTGTACACAATAGTAACAGATCCACGGTACACAGACGCGTTGTTCTAAAAATACATTATGGTAACATAGAAATATCGTGAGTAAACAACAATTTCACGGGAATTCCGTGCACCTAACCCAGTCGACTTTGAAAGCGGAAAGCATATGACGTTATAATTGGGATACCGTTGTTTAGTTATAGGTGTATCTCGCTATTTGTATGAAGCTATTGTATCATATTTGTTGGCTTATCAAAACTGACATTGATATCACATTCATAATGAGTCTGAAGTGCACATTTATAACAATGCAGAAGGTTACAGTTTTACTATACCAACACTTCCGTAGGGAATCTAAGAGAGGTCATCTATATTGCGATATTCATAACCCTGAGAAACGAGCGCAACTGGCGCTTGGTCTGAATAGAGAATCCTTTTCCCGATGGATTAAACGAGACACAAAGTGCACTAATGTCAAGCAAGGACGGAAAAGAACAATTGACGACTTTGACATAGATGTCATAAGACGGAGCTCTTGAAAATGTTTGCGACAAATCAACTTGTTACTCTCAGAAAACTGAAATTAAAACTGCAATCAGATTGCAGCATAGACATTTCTAAAAGTACTCTATGAAAAATTGTAAGAGCCGCCGCTTCACCTTCAGAAAAACTATAGGCGGCAGGAATATTATTTGTGAAAAGCCACATTTAATTGCTGCCCGAAGTAAATACCTGAGGCAGATCCGTGAGCGGCGGAGGCAAGGCTATGATATTGTATATTTGGACGAATCCTGGGTCAATGCTCACCACACCAATGCTAAAGAATGGCAATCAGTAGACGGAGAACAGAAAAGAAAAATACCAAGCAGCAAAGGCCAGCGTATTATACTAACACATGCAGGAAGCAGTGAAGAAGGTCTTGTCCATGACGCTGGACTTATTTTCCAATCAAAAGTACCGACGGTAGGGACTACCACACAGAAATGAATGGACATATTTTCAGGCACTGGATGGAGAAAGATCTACTTCCAATTCTAAACAGACCATCGTGCTTGGTAATGGATAATGCATCCTATCACAACGCAGTATCAGCGGAAGACAAAGTACCAACTGCATCAAATACAAAAGATCAAATTAGGACTTGGCTTGCTAAGGAAAATGTCAGCTTCGATGATACATATTTGAAACCCGAGTTGTTGCACCTGGTGAGGATGACAAATAAGACAAAGGTGTTTCATATTGACAAAATCATTGCGGAATACGGCCACACGTCTTTGCGACTACCTCCATATCATGCTCAATCCGATAGAGCTTGTCTGGGCTAAAGTAAAGGGCAAGTTGCCGAACAGAACAGGACGTTTAAAATGTGTGATGTTGAAGTTCTGACACGTGAGTCCCTCTCAATGATAGACATGCAGTTCTGGAAGAAGTGTGTTGAACATGTGCTCCGAGAGGAAGACGAGTACTGGCACCGAGATGGATTACAATTTGTCCAGCCAGTAACAATTATCAACCTCATGGAATCGTCAGATTCGGGATGATACAAATCATATTTTTATTACAGACTGAGAAATAGCAACGTATACATTTCCATATCAAAATGCGTCTACCATCATACAATTTGTGGTGAAGTTAAGACACCCTGGGGTCTAATGGTGACCGAAGGGAGGACTAACTGTTGCATATTGTATCCAAGTTCACGATTGCACATAAAGGGCAACACACTTAATTACTTGACCTATCAAGTTAATATGGAGATACACCTATGAATAGAATTGACATGGACAAATTCTAGGGATACTGTAAAATCTAAAATTTGAGCCCCCGTATTTGCAATTGTCATAAAAGATCAAAGGAATTCGCCGATGTGCAAAATCCGTAGCATCTATGGACTACTGGTTAGCTTTATTTTAGCGTCATGGATATTCTAAGGCTGCATGCAAAAAATCACTGAGATCCAACAGGTAGTTTTCGAGAAAATCAATTTCAAACGTGCTCACGAATTAATGGACAGACTATAACTAACTTTAACTAAAAGTCTGTGTCGCACTTATGACGTCATCTAATTACTATGTTCAAGCCTGAGTCTATTTGGTGCATGGAATATGCAAGAATCGTTAAAAAAAACTATGGATTTCGTCCTCAATGTTGCTATTTTTGTCATCAATGTATTAAATGGCTGTAAACATGCGGTTTCTTCCAACCATGCCAATGGACGCGTTAAATTTATAGCACAAAGAAGGAAACTTCTAGATGGTAAGATTGTTTGAATGGCAAAAAATATTTTAGTGATGCTTTTGTTTAGTTTATCTCTTTGGTACAAACTTTTTTCCATGACTAATCTTTAGTCCCTATTTTTAGCACAACTCATATTTGTACATTGCCTTAATAATCAAATAAAATGAAAACAGCTTGCAGTCACTATACTATAGAATTTACAAAGGCAACATGTAGCATTTCTCTATTATAGATAATTTTATTAAGAAACTTGATATCGTAAGTACTCGTAGATATTTGACACAAATCTATGCAATTCTTTTGCAAAAAATATTCAGATCTAGTGAGGAAATAAATTCAACCAAATACTCTATAAAATGTGTGCAACTGAAGGGAAACACTTGAGATAACTCTAGCCAATACTAGTAACAGGTTGAATGTCTTGTCATTGCGGCAAAGGTGGAAAAATACATCAAATTTAGACATCGCTAAATGCAACAAAATTCAACACAAACTTTTCAATCAGGGTTTTTCTGCAGGCTTCTCAAAACTAAACTATAATTCCGTAGGCTACTATATATTTGCTGCAGTGCGCGCCAAAATTGTCTATTAAAATAACTCAACTACCTCTTACTGCTCCATTGTTATTGTAAAATAATAAAAAATTTTAGTGGCCCGCCCTGGATGTGCCATACCAGGTGGACCCCGTACAACGGAACGTGAAAACGTTTATAAACTGTCAAACCCCATCAATCCTTCGATCGATGGCACTCCTAGTTTTGTACAAGGGTAGCCATGTGGCATTTAATGAAGGCTCCGGACCTTCGGCTTCGATCAAATGGGCACTAGTTCTGTAACACAAGCTGATAACTTTGTGAACCCATATAATGGGCCACGTGACAGATATCAAGCGATACAGATACTACACTTTGATCTTAGCCAAAAGGCCGTGTTATTGTAAAATTAGTGCTAAATTTTGATAATTCTAATCCAATTTCCTGTTTTTATCTCTAACAAAGCTACCTATTTCTACAACGTGATCCGATCAGGAGTTTGGTAACAAAAATTTAACGTGATGAAATTTATATATTGCTGAAAAATGTGAATAAAAAATTAATTTTGCCAGTTTTTTTTTTTTTATTTGGTGTGTTAAGGAATCAATGATGGCATTATCTACAACATACTGCTACATGTCAATTCTAATAACATATGTGCTTAACATAAACTATGCATTTACTGACATCTGTAATTTAACCTACAATTATTTTACACTGAGTTAAATTGTTACTTTGGGTTGCCATATTTTTTCTTCCGAAATGAGGACACTTATAACATTAAATGCCATTTAAATTAAGCTCCATGTATATTTTTCTGATGACCTGATTTTTTTAGAATGTCTTTCTTTTTGCATAAAATTGCATGCATATGAAATGTTTGAAATTAAATTTTACAAATGAAATTGAGGACTGAATCCACACTAAGACGATATATCTCATTGGCCATGGATTAAAGAAAATAGTCTTTCTGCTAAAGCATTGTGTGCTAGAATAGCAAAGAAGAATTGTGCCATCTTCACGATTTTAGTGTGCATGTTCCTACAGTTTTCAATATAGTCGCACCACATTTTTTTGCGATGACACTTGATTTTTATAGATGGATGCAAATTTCTCCGTTTCTGTTATCCTTGCTGGTTACACTCAATAGCTTGTCTAGTGACGTCCGACTGTTTTCCCGACATGGTTTGCCAGACACATCGCACGGCGTCATATTTGCATTGAGATACCGCTCTTTTAGTAATTTGCACTACTTTTTCAGCGCAGTCCGTGACGGTAAATAAATTTAACACAAGTCAGCCATTGTGTTTTTCGATCGAATCGATGAAACAGCGTGTAAACAATTGCTTCATATGAAATATGTGTCATTCATATAGTAAAACCGATTGTTCTACGTGTAACTGTAACATATTCTACAGATCTGGAAAATTCTATGATTATATGTTAATTAGAAGCTATTTTGAACGAAATTTTTTCGATGGTCACTACCATTATTTTGGAACCTTGAAAATTTCGCTTGGGTACTACCCATAAACATCGTATTTACGTGAAACGACATTATTAACTTCTCTTTACTAGTAAATTTTCATTACTAGAAACATTTTTCTCTCTTCTACGGGCAACTTTACGTCTGCACGGCGTCAATAACCTACCAGACTTACCATTTCTCTGTGCTACGAAGCCGGTTTGCTTTTGACGTCCATAACAACCGCTGCAGTTTGTGATCTTCTCGTGAATTCTTTTCGTCATTTTACTTGTGTCAACGATATCCAGCAATGCTAAATACAAATTTTTAATTTTCTTTTTATATTTCAAACATTATTTATGCCTTTCAGTTGACTTTTGTATCGAGTATCAACGGTAATATTAAATATCCCACACTAGATCTAGCTGTCCAAAGTGAACCATTCGTCAGCGATAGACAGCAATAATGATTGGACCGATCTTTATCATACACTATTCAGATTTACTTGAGAAGTCTCATATTATTGTACTGTGATTTCAGAATTAAAATAACTAGTGAATCATTTCAGTATTCTGTTAATTGTCTTTCTTAATTATAGGCATTTCATGTTTAAAAGTTGTGCCATTTAAATTGCACTCATTGCTTAGCTGCAATCAGCTGCAATGAAGCTTTTTGACAAAATATAGTCCAGTAGTAATTTCAAATGTAACTTGCAAGATCATCTACATTTTCTTGTTTATGTAAACTTCTTCTGTGACTTTTAATTTGTTAGTGGTTAACCTAAATGTGATCATTTATATTTAGGCTACTCAACATATATAAATGATTTACCAAATAAGTATCCAGCATGTTTGTATGTGAGATATGCATACATAAGTAAATATATAAAACTCACACTATTCAAAGAGTCACTCAGAACAGCACAACATATTGCAGATAAATCAAGAAATATATGAATACAAAAATTAACCTCTGATGCTAGAGTGAATAATTTACCAATATGCTTTTATTATTTTCTAAATTGTTTTGGTTCTGTGAAACATATAATGAGCACTAGATCAACAGTTTCAATAAATAATATTCATTATGATCTCCCCATGCAACTGGCTTCAACCTTGCAATAACATTAAATATATTTATTACTTTATTTTAAAAACTGGAGATAGAGGTTGTGTGAATAATTTACTCAGAAAGTGTTAAAGCTTGACCATCATTGCAAGACTAAGGTCAAATGCATGGGGAAATTAGAAAGGATATTATTCAATGAAATTATTGATCTAGTAGTCAATACATTTTTAAAACAATCAAAACAGTTTTTGACAATAATGAAAACACACTGGTAAATTATTTACCTGTACTTCAACTATATAGAAATTAGGATTTATACAAAGATCTGATTTGCTGTATCATTGTGTTTACTGTACCTTCGATTAATCAATTTTACTCAAAGCTCAGGTCCTACACAAAACTTTCAATTACATAAAATGTGCTTGTTCAATGTATGTTCATATAGAAGACATGATGCAGTATTTCATCACTAATTATCACATTTAGTTCAACCACTAACAAATTAAAAGTCACAGAAGAAGTTTACATAAACAAGAAAATGTAGATGATCTTGCAATAGTTACATTTGAAATTGCTACTGGACTATATTTTGTCACAAAGCTTCATTGCAGCTGATTGCAGCTAAGCAATGAGTGCAATTTAAATGGCACAACTTTTAAACATGAAATGCCTATAATTAAGAAAGACAATTAACAGAATACTGAAATGATTCACTAGTTATTTTAATTCTGAAATCACAGTACAATAATATGAGACTTCTCAAGTAAATCTGAATAGTGTATGATAAAGATCGGTCCAATCATTATTGCTGTATATCGCTGACGAATGGTTCACTTTGGACAGCTAGATCTAGTGTGGGATATTTAATATTACCGTTGATACTCGATACAAAAGTCAACTGAAAGGCATAAATAATGTTTGAAATATAAAAGAAAATTAAAAATTTGTATTTAGCATTGCTGGATATCGTTGACACAAGTAAAATGACGAAAAGAATTCACGAGAAGATCACAAACTGCACCGGTTGTTATGGACGTCAAAAGCAAACCGGCTTCGTAGCACAGAGAAATGATAAGTCTGGTAGGTTATTGACGCCGTGCAGACGTAAAGATGCCCGTAGAAGAGAGAAAAATGTTTCTAGTAATGAAAATTTATGAGTAAAGAGAAGTTAATAATGTCGTTTCACGTAAATACGATGTTTATGGGTAGTACCCAAGGGAAATTTTCAAGGTTCCAAAATAATGGTAGTGACCATCGAAAAAATTTCGTTCAAAATAGCTTCTACTCATACATATAATCATAGAATTTTCCAGATCTGTAGAATATGTTACAGTTACACGTAGAACAATCGGTTTTACTATATGAATGACACATATTTCA
Source organism: Arion vulgaris (assembly GCA_020796225.1). Taxonomy (NCBI): domain Eukaryota; kingdom Metazoa; phylum Mollusca; class Gastropoda; order Stylommatophora; family Arionidae; genus Arion; species Arion vulgaris. The sequence goes on along the minus strand of CM036753.1, from coordinate 57,189,904 downwards.
TATGAAGCAATTGTTTACACGCCGTTTCATCGATTCGATCGAAAAACACAATGGCTGACTTGTGTTCGTCGGACTGCGATGAAAAAGTAGTGCAAATTACTAAAGAGCGGTGTTGAGTACGCCGTGATCGCCATTTTCTCATCTTAACCTGGGTGATGAGTTATGCTAACTGTAATTTTGAAGGGAGAAAAAGATGAATGAGCCAACTCATATAAAAGAGGAAAGCACACGAATGTGCATCATAATTGTTTTTGCTCTTATGAATCTAAGTAGTTTTCCAAAAATTGTAGATTCTGTTTGAATGCCAAGTTTAAAATCGAAATTTTACGCAGTTACCACATGATGTCGCTGACAGTGTGTTAATTTTGTCTTGGCTTGTAAATTTGCAGAAATCTACGAATTTTCCAAATCGTTTATGGACACTCAGATTTACTCGTGAAATTAGGATGTGTCCGCAAAAATTAGGACGTATGGCAACCCTATTGTGTTTCACAGTTCACAAATGTATTTTCTATAATTTTTTTATATGCCTAAACACATGCTAATTTATCAGATCGGCTTCATTTTTAACATTTATTTCAAGTTATCAAATTTTAAGATTTATAATTTGCAAGGTTGCAGTGAAACTGTATACCAAAATCAAAATATCATAACTTAAAGTAGTATTACAAAGTACAAAAACAGTATCAGTCTATGTTTTTACCAAAAGGTTTTATTAAGCAAATGATATAAAATACTGAACGACAACAACAGTACTATATGAAACACTGCACAATGATAACAGTTAATGTAAGGCAAGGAGACTATCTAATTAAAAGGATATAGGATCATGGGACCAGAGTACCAAGAAGCATAGGAATTTAGTGTGATAAGTCCAAGGGGCATCAAAGTAACATATAAACCAATAAAATCGTTTTCGAGAGCAAATTGTTGAATACATGGTTCATACTCTTCTAAAAACTAATGTTCTAAGTGACTGTTATCATTCGATATGGCGAATTGCACTGTGATACCGACCCATAGTTAGTTTGTTCCTTTCGTGCCAAAGGAAGCAAATAGGGCAGAGGTTTTAGATCTCCATGTCATGCGGTTCGTTGCTAGCAGTTGGAGATCTTGTATGGTTTTACATCCCAATAGTTTACTTTCTTGTTGGATGGTTCTTCGAAGAGTGGTCTTTGGTCTTCCACGTTTTCTTTTCCCAACTGGTGACCATATAAGGACTTGTCAATTTAGTCTCTTTTCGTCTGATCTAAGAACATGACCTAAATATTTCCACCTTCGTTTCCTTATAATATTTGATACACATATCTATTTGTTTATCTATCATATTTCTAAGCAAAGTTTAGTATTAGATACCTGAAATTGGCTCTATAGTTATTTATAACTACTACTCTTTATTGCATATATGGATAAAATAACTCAAGAGTCAAATTCAGATAATGATGAAATAAATGAACTGCTGTTTGCAGATGATCAGTGCCTGATACATCAAAATGAACAAGATCTACAACATCATATTGACACCTTGAACAAAAATTGTGTAAAACATGACATGAAAATCAACAACACTAAAACAGAAATAATGAATATGGGAAGAAAACATAATAATCTAGACATCCATGTCAATGGCACTAAAATAAACCAAGTGAAAGAATTCAAATACTTAGAAAGCATATTCACAGAAGACGGAAAACTGGATAGAGAGATAGAGGCTAGAGTACAAAAGCAAATGCTGTAACCTACCAGCTAGCCCCATTGTTAAGGCACCCCAAAATTTCACAGGCAGCTAAGCAACAGATGATCAACAGCATTTTTATACCTACTTTGTGTTACCAGAGCCAAACATGGACATTGAGCAAAGCGCAGTCACAAAAATAACTACATGTGAAATGCATTGCCTGCGAAAAGTTACCAACAACACAAGAAAAGACAGAATCACCAACATCAGCATAAGAAAGAAAGTTGGCACAAAACCGTGCTTGAATTACATAGATAAACAAAGAATGAAGTAGTTTGGCCACTTAATAAGAATGCATCCAAACTCCAAAGTATACAGTCTTCTACAACAAAACATCGGAAAGAAGGCAAGAGGAAGACCACGGAAAAGATGGTTAGATGGCGTAGCAGAATCCTGTGAAAGAGCAAAGATAACAATCACACAAGCCACCAGAACAGCGCAAGACAAAAAAAGAAAACCACGACACTGGGCAACAACCCGGGAGCAGTGTGATGACAAAAGAAGAAGAAGAAGTTATTTATAAACATGGTAAGAATACTCAGCAGCTATCATATACTTACATAAAAAATGTATATGACAAGTTACTGGAGAAGATAGTGGCAGAAAGGTAATGTGCCACATGGAGGCAGACCCCATTCTTCCAGATACCCTGGGTAACTACTGGCTAATGACAGTGACTTGGGACAATGCTGGCACGTCTACTTATGATGTTCACAAGGGCTTTCAGTCTAGGCAGGAGACTTGCTGTGGTGAGGATTTGGAGGATGCTTATAAAAGTTTTTAGTCAAGATACTAAATGTGGGAGAGAACATTACACTTCATTTATAAACAAGAGCATCAGACTGCAGTCCTATGTTTCTTGATAAATTTAGAACTCCTTTTCCAAGATCCAATCTATCTATATCCTCTTCGTGTCCTGATTGACACATTAGGCTTCCACAAGAGACTTCTACTATTGCCGTTCTGCTGCTTTTCTACCAACTGTCTCCCATGTCAGGACACACTCCTTCAATTCCCTCTCCACCGTTCTTCTCCTTGTTTCCTTTGGACGTCCAGGTCTTCTCTTCCCATCCGCTGTCCATCTGAGAGCTGTCCTAGCCAATGTACCCACTGGCATATGACATACATGTCCAAACCTCCTCCATCTTCGTCTCTTAATGATGGTCTCCAAGGATGCACAGTCTGTTTGTTTCAAAATCTCCTCATTTGTTATGGTATTTGACCAAAAATTTGCAGGATTCTTCTTATACATTTATTCTGAAATGTCTCCAACTTGTGTATTATGTGTTGGGTCATTTTCCAGCATTCACTAATAGCACTCCCAGTAATCATAATTTTTTGTATCTGTTTTGTATCAGTTGTTGTATCTGACTTTCAGTCGATGCTTCACAAGATCCAGAAGGGCAGGTTTCGGTATGAGTGGATGTCGTCTATAGAAGTTTCTAACCTCCAGCGGCTTACATGGATATACTGTCCTGGGCATGCAGGTGTTTATGGTAATGAGAGAGCGGCGGGTTGCATCAACAGCATCGATTGTTGGGGAGTTGAAGATGGATAAGGGGATATTCTTCGGTCTCTTCACGATTGTCTGTTGGATGAGGACACTAAAATCGATGTTGAATCGATCAGCGATTTAAGCAGTTTGGAGTTACCCGTTGTTCAAGTCGAACTGGATGTCTGAGAGGCAGAGTGAGAGGTGTCCAGCGAGCCACAGGAACCATCAGTATGCATACTCTTCGATATCTGTTGGGGAGACTGAGCACCTATGGGTCTGCCCGGAGTGCAATGACGCTCAGTTTAGTAACCAATAACTCCCAGTACATTACTTCTATATATTTTAAGTTTTGTCCTAAGATTTAGTCCTTTTGTTTTCCAAATTTTGTTGAGCATCGCAAAAGTTTGTCTTGCCTTCTTGATTTTTCGATGATATCCTTTTCTGAATCTCCATCTGGTAATACTGTACTTTCCAGGTATACAAAATCCTGGACTTCCTCTATGACTTCATTTTGTTATAAAATTGGGTTCTCAAATTTATGATTATTTCTTATTACCTTCGTTTTCGCTATATTTATTTTAAGTCCTATTGTTTGAGCTGTTCTGGAAAGTATATATAATTTCCTTTGAGCATCTGCTGGCCAAAAGACCAATATCATCAGCATAATCCAAATCTTCCAGAACTGATGTAAGTGTCCATCGAATGCCTCTGTGGTTATACTTTATGGTTTCTCTCATCAACTAGTCCATGGCAAGGTTAAACAGGAATGGTGAAAGAATACTTCCCTGTCTAACTCCTGTATTGACCTCAAAACACTCTGTCAGCTGGCTATTGCATACTACTTGACACTGAAAGTCCGTATATAATGCTTTAATTACACTGACCATCTTTATTGGTATTCCATAATGACGGAGTATCTTCCATAGCGATTCCTTGTGCAGGCTATCAAATGCTTTTTCAAAGTCAACAAAAACCATGTAGATGGAACTATTTCATTCATTGCTTTGTTCCACTATCTGTTGCAGTGCAAAAATGTGGTCTATGCATGATCTTCCTTTTCTGAAACCTGCTTGTTCTATTCTAATTTTGTTGTCCAGTGCTACTTTCATTCTTTGAAGAATCACTCTACTAAATATTTTACTTGTTAATGATAACAGATTTATTCCTCTCCAGTTGTTGCAATTTCCTAAGTTCTTTGGTAACTTGATAATAGAGCCTATTCTTCAGTTTTCTGGAATTATTTCTTTATCCAATATATCATTTAGAATTTTGCACAGGAGTCTTGGTGTTTCTGCTTCTTCCACCATAAGCATTTCTGCGCATACTCCATCTTTGCCTGGTGCTTTATTTTTCTCCTGTGCCCTAATGGCCTCTTTTACCTCTGCTTCCGAGATAGGTTGGGTGTCTATGTCCAAATACTCCCCATTTAGAACTACTTTTCCAAGATCCCATATCTATATTATATATATTTAATAAATATATTTATTATTATATTCCTCTTATATCGTTATACGTTACATAGGGTCTGCAAGTAGTTTTTTTCATACCGCTCTATCCTCAGAAACTCAATCTCTTCAATGAAATCAAGTCCAATATTTCTGGCCTCTATCAGTAAAGCTTGTTTTATTCTTTTCCCTAGGGCATCCTTTCTTTCTTGAACTCTTTGCCTTTCACTTCAATGCCTGTTTTGTTATTCTTTGATCATATCTCTTCTTCTCTTTCTTATAACAGTTGCTACTAGCAGTTGACCAGACATTTCTCTAATTTTATCCTTTCTTGTGAGTTCATCCGATTTTATATTCAATATTTTTCACAGATGTCTATTTTCAAATGTATTCAATTTACTTTCTATATCTTCAGTCATTTCCCAACTCTTGCTGGCATTTGTTAGGATTGATATAATATGAGAGTTGAAAATTCGTAATTTATTTTTAAAACTGTATAACTTGGGAGCTCTATATTTTATTTAGACGATTTTAAAGCTGATGGGGCTTTGACAATCTATAACATAAATTCTTATTTAATATTTCCAGTACAATCACAATTGTTATTCAAATAAGTGGAACTGCTGTGTTATTTCTATAACTTTCGATTCCAGTGATATCTGCATTACTTGCCATATGTGTCTTCGTTATATTTATCTTTTCATAGCTTATCTGCAGTCCAACTTTTGATGCTATAGATGACAAGTTGTTCGTTTTTTCTTTGCAAATCTTGGTTGTTTTTCAAGGCAATATCATCTACAAAATCTAAATCTTCCAGTTGGCTATGTTAATGTGTGTATATGTATATATATCTAGCTTGTGACACCCTGGTAGCAACAAATGCACATCATTCTTCTCTATTCTTGGCTGTCTTCTGTATTGTGTTCTAGCTATGATTCATTTCTTTCAGTTCTTGTTCCCTCAGGTCGCTTTGGGTCTTCCACGTTTCTGTTTACCATCTGGTGTCCATCTCAGTGCAGTTTTAATTTACACAAGTTAGTCTCCATGCGAATCCATTTCCAGCATCTATGTTCAATGATGGTGCTCATATTCTTCTGTTGACACTGTGCAAGCAGTTCTTGGTTATAGTATTTGGCCAGAACATGCACAAGATCTTTCGCAGGCAAGATGTATTTATGGTGAAAAGTTTAGACATATCTTGTTCTGTATTTCTCAGCATTCTGATCTATATCTATAAAGTTGATAGCTCACAGCTGCAGTATATATTTTTCATGGTTTTGATGCTGCATTGGGCTGATTTCCAGACCATCTGAAGGGACATGAATGCACTTCGCACCTTACTCTGTTTTCAATGTCAGATCCAACTCCTCTTTCGTGGCTGATAACATTTCCAAGATACGTGAACATAGTTGTATTTTAAAAGCTATCTAGTTTGACTGGCTGCTATGTTTTAACATTTTTTAATTTATTGGGGAGGGGGTGGGTCTCTGTGATTAAGTCATTGTCTTACATTCCGAAGGTTCTGGGTTCCAATCCAGAACAAACTATTCTCTTCACATGTGCATTTTTTCCAGAGACCCCTAGAATTATTGCTGGAGGAATTTATGAAGCTACGGATTTTATGCTTTATACCATACTCTCGGCAGGGGGCATGCCTGTTCTGCGGAGAAATACCAAGCCATATGGGGTAAAGGCCGGTGCAATGAAGTCAATCCTTGGGTTTAGGCCCAAACTTTTGACCTTACCTAAGGGTCGAACATGTTATGTTTCCATCAGGAAAATTTTTTTCGTTACCATATTTAGTAGTTTACATGTATTTTGATTAGCATGTTAAGTTTTCAGATATATGTTAATTGATCAGATTGAACCCTTTCCCTCCACAGTGAAAGGTTTAAGCGATGACACCTGGAAATGTATTCAAGAAAGAAGAAAGATGAAACTAGCGATATTTAATACTAAGGATGCAACAAATGAAATCCAAGCTAAAGAGGAATATAGACTAAAAGACAAGGAAGTGAAAAGAGCAGCTAGAAGAGATAAAAGAGCATATGTCAATCGACTGGCCAAAGAAGGGGAAAAGGCAGCTAAGACTGGAAACAGTAAATGCTATACAACACACTAAAACAATTTACTGGAACATTTGTTTCAAAGGGTGGCCCAATCAAGAGCAAAGATGGTAAAGTTCTAACATCAGATACCGAGCAGAAGAAAAGATGGGCAGAACATTTTCAAGAAATATTAAATAGACCTGATCCACCAGTACTACTCAAGTTTGACGAAGAGGCAAGAAACAGCTCTCTACCAATTAACGAAGAAATGATAAGTGTAGTTGAGGTCAAGGAGGCAATCCATTCTTTGATAAACAATAAGGCAGCGGGTGATGACAACATTACTGCAGAAATGCTCAAAGCGGCTGATGATACAACTATTAGCCAGGTGCAAGAACTATTTAATAAAGTATGGGAAGAAGAAACTGTCCCAGATCAATGGAAGAAGGGAATAATTGTTAAGATCCCCAAAAAGGTGATCTCAAAGATTGTAACAATTGGAGAGGGATCACCCTATTATCAGTAATGACCAAGACTTTCTGCAAAATCATTCTTAATAGAATCAAAGGAGCAGTGGACACAACCCTGAGAGAAGAACAAGCTGATTTTAGACCTGGGAGAAGCTGCTTAGACCAAATAATTACCCTACGACTAATTTTGGAGGAACATATTGAGAAGCAACAACCACTCATACTAAATTTCATCGATTTTAAAAAGCCTTTGATAGTCTACACAGAGTCTCTCTGTGGAATATTCTGAGATGCTATGGAATACCAGACAAAATAATAAACATTATAAAGAGCCTCTATGATGGTTCACAGTGTGCAGTTCGCACTGATGGTGGACACTGCGACTGGTTTATGGTTGAAACCGGAGTAAAGCAAGGCTGTATTCTATCTCCGCTATTGTTTGTAGTGGCCATTGACTGGGTGATGCGAAAATGTTGCAGGGGTGAAACTGGCATCGATTGGGTAGAAAATAGTCAACTAGAAGATTTGGATTTTGCAGATGATATTGCCTTGTTAAGTAGAAACAACCAAGATATGCAAAGAAAAACAGACAACTTGTCATCTATAGCATTAAAAGTTGTACTGCAGATAAGCTATGAAAAACAAATATAATGAAGACACCTATGGCAAGTAATACAGATATCACACTGGAATCTAAAATGATAAAAATAACAGAGCAGTTCACCTATTTGTGTAGCAATTTTGATTGCACAGGAAATGTTAAAAAGAAATTATGATACGAATTGGCAAAGCAACATCAGCTTTTCTAAAGATATAGAAAGCAAGTTGAATGCATTTGAAAATAGATGTCTCGAAAAATAATGAATATAAAATGGAACGAATTCAGGAGAAGTGATGAAATCAGAGACATGTCTGGTCAACCACTAGTGACAACTGTTATAAGAAAGAGAAGATGGAGATATGTTGGGCACACCTTGAGGAGAAATGATCAACGAATATCAAAGCAGGCATTGAAGTGGGATGCAAAGGGTTCCAGAAAGAGAGGTCGACCTAAGGAGACCCTGAAGCGAACTTTGCTGAGAGAGGCAGGGAATATCGGTCTCAGTTCCATGGAGTAGATTGAGCGAGTTGTCCAGGATAGAGCGGTATGGAGAAACTACTTGCAGGCCCTATGTAACGTATAATGGTACGAGAGGAATTATTATTATTATTATTATCCAGCAATTTAATAAGTTTGAAATTACATGTACAAGTAGGACTGGATGCCTAAGAGGCAGAATGAGGAGTGTATTTACCAGTGAGCTGCAGGAACCTTTAGTATACATACCCTTCAACATCTGTTGAGGGAGACTGAGCACCTATAGGTCTGCCCAGAGGGCTATGATGCCGGTTCAGTAACCAGTATTAAAAACTAAATTATTCTGCGATGTGACATTTAAAAAAAAAAAAATTTAGAATTTTACATGTGTTGCTATTAACATTTTTAGTTTTCAGATATGTTAACATATCAGATTTAAACTATTTACTCCACAGTATTTTAGGCCTCAGGACACTGTGAAACTCTCCATGCGTGTCAAGTACGTTAAGGCTATCCATCTTTAGTATTATTACACTAAAATATTATGTATTACATAACAAACTGTTCAGAAATGAACACAGAATGCACTGAACAAGTATATTTCATTTTTCGAGGTGCACCTGTGTAAAAAAAAAACAATTCTGAAAAAATACAATTTGTATTTAAAAAATATATAGCATTTTGTCTGTTACAAAGCAAACTGTACAGTATATGTGTACTCTCCAGTGTTGTCATACAATTTAGGCCTTTTATTTGTATCAGTGCTTGGACAAAGTTCTCCCTCCACAACATCATATGCACTTGTATTACTAATTTTATTACTAGACTAGAGCTACGCATGCTAGAACTTAAAGCATTACCATCAGAATCTATGTCTTCCAATAACTATGATTATCTATTATATAATCAACCATGAGACACAAAGTTGTACAGGTAAAAGCTTATCTGAGAGTTTCTGAAGACACAAATCATCCTCTGCACAAATCCATAAATGAAAACAAGAGCAGGCGTTTGAAGAGAGGCCGATCCTGGATAGCCGAGGATGTTATTAAACAGGTTTGTACTCTAGACGGACTGAGGCATGGGGAAGAATGGATGCCTATATCAAAGTTACACCAGAGCTGTCAGTACACTTGGACGCTGCTGTAGAGAATGGACTCAAGATGTCGTCAATGCAGAGATTATTGAACTCGTAGAACAGCACTCCCATCCAGGTGATATTATCATCTACCTACACACTGATGGCTCTGTCAGAAGCGGAACCAGATCATCGTTGACTTATTCAGCACAATGAAATGGTAGCACACTTCATGAGGGCTGTGGTGCTTTCGAGACAACATCGAGCATGACTATGAAGATCACTCCTTCTGGGCTCTGTCATGGGTGGCTGAGCAACAGGTAACCCATACAATTATCATATCAAACACGATAAGTATGTTTCAAAGGATTGAATCTGGAAGTCTGCGTGTGGAATGGGTGGACAGCATTCGGAGATCACATCTCAAGAAAATGACTTGGCTGTACACATCTGGACATGATGGAATGCAGGGTAACAAGCGTGCCGACTTTCTTGCAAACAATGCCCCGATTCAAGAAAGGCAGAAGTATGGACAGAGCTGATATCATCAATACTGTAATCTCTCATTTATGTGACATGCGTAAGTCTTTGACACTGGAATGAGTTCAAGAATTAGGCGTTAATTTTGGACATGCCAGGCAGTGTTGTCTGCATGGTATAGAGAAGATATACTAATCAACTTCTCATGGGTATGATAAGCAAATGGACTTTGGGACGGCTGCTGCAGCGGAGGACAGAGCGTGAATGTCCAATGTGCCATGACGACGATCACATAACATTACAACATAATCAACCATATTCTAATTGAAACAGTCAAATACACTTTGGTTATGATTAAGATGGTTTACTCATTCCAGTGACTATAATCAAGCACAGCATTTAGCAAAAATATCTTATGTAACCAAATTTCTCTCACAATGTGTGTATATCTACATTTCTGGGATGTAGTTTCATACTTGGGAAGCAGGATAGAAGCAAACCTCTACCAAAAGAGATGTAAAGTGGAATACCGGCTTAGCCTCCCTGGAAGGGTAAAGGAAAGCTATGGGAACAGGTGGTAGATGAGTGCAGGAGCAGCAGACAAAGTGTCAATGTTTATGGTCTCAAAACTCATGATAGTAGGCAGAGAATATTTGTAATTGAGACAATGGCTATGGTCATGGACCCCTATGGTTACAAGGAAGGAAAGCAATGGCAGACTACCTTGCAATAAGGTGCCTAAATAACAGTAACAGGTAGTGTTACTCTCAACATCGGTAAAACAGATTGCGAAATTAATAATGACAGTGCAAGAGAAAAGTGAAAACCATTACCTATTTACCATATTTAGGCGATTACATATCACACAATGGAGCAACCTCACCCAGTCAGCGCAATGTAGCTAATGCTCTTTGACGTAGATCCAAGTCCAAATTTATGGCACTAAAAGATCATTAAAGGGTGTTTATCATATGATGCATACGGAACAACCTCACCAAAGGCAGGAAATCTGATAAGAGAAGTTGCACTTCTCAATTAACACTGGTCATAAAAGTACAAATGGTATGAGGACTCAAGGCAAGAGTTACACAGACAACATGTTTCCTGTAATGATCACATTTGAAGGATCTAAGCTTCAAGTACCTCTGAAGTTGGTGAGGCTGTCCACATGGTTGAGGGCACCTGTAAAGGGTAATTTTAGGTCCCACGCAAAAATCAGTCAGGAGCGCAATACCAGGCATGTTGATTTTCGCCTGAATTAACAGCGGGCGTTCAAGAGAAGAAAGAAGAAGATGTCACACAATCAGATACATCATGGCAGCATTGTCACATTGGCTTTTATAAGCCAAATTCAAAACATCTTCTCTTTTTATTGTCCACACGCTATGAATTCAGGCATAGTCAGAGTTCACCTGACTGATTTTTGCATGTAGGCTAGCTTTCCTTAACACCAGTGTTTCTCACCATTCAGACGAGCCTTACTTAAACTTCAGAGGTACCCCATGTAAAGGATGAAGGTCTGTAGTCCAACCTAGTACCGCCAACACTTTTTGGCCCAAGCTGGCCCCAAACCTCAAAATGTCTATGGCATGTGGTCACTAGCTCAGCGTGTTATTAACTTCGGTATTGCAGAATTAATGACTGCTAAGTAACGAGTACTAAGTAGAGAGTATTAGCTATGCAACAAATAGTTACAAATACTTGAAACAAGATTGAGAAAAAGAAACAATTTAAATCTGGAGTAAATGTTGATTATTAGAATACATCTGGTGTCATAACTTTAAATCATAAAACATCAATTTTATGGTATATTCTCCTGAAACAACATCATTGTAATTTGGCGTCTACAATTTAAGTCTAATCTCTCTATTTGGATTAATGAACACAGAAACTAATAATAGAAGAATAATCTGAAGATGGATTACTTCCCCAGCTCTTTGCATATTTTCACAAAAGGTTTCCGGGAAAATTAAAATTTATTGCAACGTAGGCACAACTCAGAACAGTAAAATATATCAAACTAAACATATGTGTGTGCTTAAGAGATATGGTTACTAAGGACATTTTGTTCTAATCATTTGACTGGAAAGACAAAATACTTTCTCATTTGCAGGTCACTAAATATTAACACTTTCACTGCCACCTATGACAAAAGTTGGTGAAAGACCAAGTCTCTTTCGCTGCCATCGTCGACTTTTGTCGTCCGCCATTTGTCGGCGACAATGTATTTTTGAAACGGAGTGTTTCGCTGACCGTACACCGGTATTACATTAGGCACTACTTCTGTATTTTTTTAAAAGCTCTCCAAAATGGCAGATCTAACATACGTGTGGTAAACATATCATAAGTCTGATATTGAACATTTTGTTCACGATTTTTCAAAAGTAAACAAATATAGCTGATGAATAGTGATGTCCAAAATAACTCTTTTTCTGACTTTTTAGCTAGTGATAGTGATAAAACTTACTCTGAATGTGATACAAATTTGAACTTTGATTCACGTGACGATGTTTATAGATCGATAGCAGATATTCCCATGCGTACAGGAGTCTGTGATGGACACCCATCTTGAAAACAGCAGCATATCAGACTGTGAATAGGTATGGAGCGCGACGCCAATATCAGTTACAGCAATAGCTTGTGGATTTTGAAGAATATACTCTACATATAGACAAGTTAGTGGCTCATTAATATATGAACATTATTCCATAGTTTAAAAGCCCTAAGTTTATTAGTTTATTTTTTATGATTTTTGAAATTGTCACCCTGAAAACTGATCATGCCCAAAAATAGCGTGGCAGTGAGCCAAACTTGGTTGAAAAATGGGCAGCAGCGAAAGTGTTAATGAGCGTTTAAGTTTCAAAAATTGTATGATGGAATATAATATATGAAAATGCTGCACTGCAGAAGAAATATCAGCACTTTGACAATGAAAATTAAGTAACTTCTTGGGTACAGCATCGTTTTCAGTAGTCGTTAGAACTGGGACTGCTGTCTTGATTATTGAAAATATAAATATATGCAAAAAAATGAATGTACATATTTAAAACCAAAATAATATAAGCATCAATGAGATATAAATTGATTTGGGTTAAGCTCAAGCTTAAAAATATGTCAAAGAAATTGTTGTAAAGGATTGCATGGTATAATGATTTTGTTTATCCAACTTGTTGCTACCATATGAAGTATGGATACAAATTTGTGCACATAACAACATACAAAGAGAACTTGAATGTGCTGGAATAAAGTTATAATATTTAAATACTGATGATTTAGGGTAGACTATACTAATTCTGTGAACACATGTAGACACAAGCATGTCAGTGACAACAATATCTAGATGTGGAAATGAAGTCTAGTGATTATTGTAAAAAATTAACTATTTATAAAGAGTCAATACTCCTATTTGCATCAGTCGATAAAAAAGGTTGTTTAAATGATTGAGGAGATCACCTCTGAGATGAAGCAGGTGAGAGCTTAGGGACCAATAGGATTTAAAGACCACTAAATTCCAAAAGGATGCATCAGATGCAAGCAACATGTCTCAAATGACTTTAGTGATGCACCCGTACATGGGCTCAGTGACTGGGGTTTTACAATATACAGCTTCTGCAGAGAAGAATTGGAGATGATTTATTATTAGTGTGGAGACTGTCACTGGCTAGAAAGAGTGAACCCATGCTGAAATTGAATGTGCTAGCTTGAAAGGTGAAAAATATTACAACTTAACTGTTAAAATTTATGGCACAATCTACTCACCCTCAAACCACAAAGTCTGGTTTATAGGTGATTATTCTAGAGTGAACACAGAAGAAGAAGAGTTATATATAATAGCTCATCTCACGCAATAACAAGTATACAATGGGAATAATTATACTAACAAATGTTAATTGTAAAATGTTAAAAATATATGATGGTTGTGTAATAATTATTGGCAACCATGAGAAATGAATGCCTACATTGTAAATGCATTTAGATTTATTTTTTTAAAAACCCTTCAAAGATCAAATTCACAACATAAGCTTTGATCCCATAACTTAGGATCACTAAAGAAGAATGCAATTAAATGAATGACTTGGATATGATGCACCAACACCAACAATATTTTTATATAGAAAAACAAAGTGCATAGGGTTGTTCACTATTCATACAATAAATGCACTAGAATATAGTCAACAACAATTGTAATAAAAGACAGATCTATATCCTAAAACTTCTCTCAATGATAAACAGTAGACAACTTTTCTGTTAAAATTTTAGGTAACAAGAAATGCTGAAAACAAATTTGTAAACAAAATATAAATAATTTTCAGTAATGGTAAATTATCCATAGGTAAACAATGTGGTCTCCTTGGCAGTAAATTAATAACAGTGTTTTAGTTAAAACTGTTTAAAAACATAAACATTTGCAAAGTGTGAAACAAATAAAGACATGCCAAAGGAAAAACATAAAAGTATCAAAATATTGTAGACATATATAAAGTCTTATGATACTGTTCAAAACAATATTAAATGTAAATAAAAATTAAAATCTTAATCAATGCTATCAAACTATGCCATCTAATATGGGTTACCTGTAACCTGTACAGGTTTTTTCATTTTGAGATCTATACTGCTGTACACACTTCTTTACCGATTTTTTTATGCCAAATTGGCAAAAATGCTGATTGCAGAAACAAACTAAATGAACAATTAGCAAAATAGTTTTTACAGTGTAATATAAACTTACTCTTATCTTTTTGGATTTAGCACATATAATGACTTACTTTACACTTTCCTATCCAGAATCAATGATTGCCAAAGTTATGGTGACCTATGAAAGTTACAAGACAGATGTACAGATACTGACAAAATATAACTCACTTCTGGCTATTTTCTCAAATGACACTGTAGATCTATGTTTCTAATGATGTTATATGCCTGCGTGCCCAGCGTGTTCGTAGCGCATTGGACTACAGGTGACTAGTCCTCTGTAAGTGCGGGTTCAACTCAGCGGACTGGCAGAAAAGCTACAGGATTCCCAGATTTATGGTGTTCGTGGCACCGAGCCGAAGGGTTACGATGTCCATGACACCGAGTCAAAGAGCTTTCAGCTCAAGTGCTTCTGGATCGGGAAACATTTTTTTTTTTTTTTTTAAATGATGTTATAACTAAACACTGTTTGCGCATTCATTACTTTTGTTACTAAAAAAATTGATGACTTCATAAAAAGTAGCTATTTAAGAGTTTGAAGTTGCCTGTTATACAAGTAGAACTGGATGTCTAAGGGGCACAGTGAACTTAACCAGCAAGCCAAGCCATCAGTATGCATACCCTTCTTCATCTGTTGGGGAAGACTGAGCACCTATGGTTCTAGCCCGGACTGTTATAAGGTCAGTTCTGTAACCAATAACCCTTATCTTTTCTACAATTATATACCTTGTTGATACACTTACTACTTAAAGTTCTTTATGAAACTTTCTAGTTTAATTATGTTGGTAGTTGGTTTGCATAACAATGTGATTGATATATTTTCACTTTCCTCATCTTACTGTTTAGTAGCTTATTTATTATACTCTATATTTGTAGTTCATGTCTTGTTGTTTATGTCATTCAGTCAAAGTTGCCTTGATTTATTTTTCTTTATTGCTTCCTTACACATCTCATTGAATCATACACTCTTGTTGGTAATGGTTGCCAATCCTAAGCATTCTTTTTCAGAAGTTTAGGTTACATTTTTAATATATGTCTATCTTTGATCAATTTATACTGACATTCTGAGTCTCAATTTTTTTTTTTTTTTTTATTTCTTCTTATTTCTTTTTATATCTTCATGCTTTTCCTGATATCTTTTGACTTTAATTCTCAGTGTATGCCAACACATCTCCATCTTCTCTTTTTAATAACAGTTGTTCCTAGTGGTTGGCCAGACACTTTCTCTGATTTCATCACTTCTGAATTCGTCCCATTTTATATTCACTATTTTTCACAGACATCCATTTTCAAAAGCATTCAACTTTATTTTGTCATTTTCCAGCTCTTGCTGGCATATGTTAAGATTGATACAACATTGCAACTGATAAAATAAAAAATTTAGTTTTAAAACTATATAACTTGGAGTTCCGACTACCTTTTGATGCTATGGGTGATAAGCTTTCTGTTATTCTTTACATATCTTGGTTGTTCTTACTTAACATGGCATTATCATTCTACTCAATTTATGCCAGTTTTGCCCCAGCAACATTTTCTCATCACCCAGTCAATGGCCATTCAAAACAATAGTGGTGATAAAATGCATCTTTGCTTTACTCCAGTCACTTTGAGCATTGTCAGTGCGGATTGCACACTGTAAACCATCATACAAGATTTTGATAATATATATAAAATATACTACTCATATATGCATAGAATAAATGCATGCAGGATTTCTGACACGGAAGTCTGCTTTGAAGGTTGCAAAAAGAGGAGCATGGAGAGTCCTTATAGACATCTCGTGTGTCACAGTGCATAATGAGAATTAGTTAACTATAATACAGTCTACTCTGATAACAAATATGTCACACAAATAAATATGTAACACTTAGGCTCAACTATATTGTTTGTCTTCTATTTTTGTAGTTATTTTTGTGCCTGTGTACTGTGTTCTTAATTTTTCGCATGTTTTCCTTCTTCATGGGTTGGCATTGTATGATCAAACAAAAATTTTCCCAAAAAAGTTTACCTATATGATAATTTACTAGCTAGCAGATTTCAACATCAAGCAGCCTGAATTAATTGTGAAGTATGCACAGCTCATTAGCTTGCTTAACTCTTTAGCTAGTATTTAAGAAATTCATTTGCACAAAGAATATTCTCTTGAGTACATTTATTAAAAAATCATTGTCAAAATCTCTTTCTTATAAAGAACATTATTAGATCTTAAATAAAACTAAGAAGTGAGCATCAACTCAACAATGAAACACTGCAACTCATTTGTAAAAATTTTGTAAGATATATTCTATAACTAAATTTTGTTTCTAACTTTTTGCGACAAAAATTAATAAACAAATGTAAATAAATAAATGTAACACCATGTAAAGCATTTAAACATTCTTTTGGTAACAAAAATGAGCTCACCTAAAAATTGCAAAAATGGGTAATCTAAGTGCAAAATAAAATTGTGTTTTGACAAATCATTGTTTTTCATATTTGGTACTCATGTTTTCTCAACAAAAATTTTCCTGGCTTTGTCCAAGCTGTTCTTTAGCCCTTGGTGGGGCTTGTGGATAGCACATCCCCAGAGCTACCTCTTGCTGAGGAGCCATACTTTGGTGGGCTTATGGAGTAAATGCCTCGTGGCAGATCAGCCTCTTCCATGGACATAGAGCGTGTGCGGCCTGGAGGTGTCCCAGTGCTGTCAATAGAAGCTGAGCGCTGCACTCTGGGCATTGGCACTCCTCCGACTTGAATAAATATAGGAAAATATTAAGTGGTAATAAAATTTTTAAATGTATCAAAACAAATTCACATAGACACTATGTTATTTGTGCCAAACGAAGATCAGATACACACAGATGCATGTTCTTCCCTGTTTTAATAAAGTGTATTTATTTTTACATCCCTTGCATTGCAAAAACCAACTAGTAGATATTTAGATAAGGAACAACGCATAAAGTTCTTCTTCTTTGCGTCCGTTCTTTATGACCAATTTTAATCACTCTTTGTGATATGTTTGATCTTTGCCAAGAACGTGTATCGTTGCACATTGGTTTGGTAGGCCCTAAACCCTATACTTCTACATGTGTAGGACACGTGCATCCGATTTCAACCAAACCTCCTTAGTCGCCTCTTACGACATGTGTGGCAGGTAACAGTGGTTCTATTCTTTACATCCCAAATTTGGGCCCTGGTAACCACTCGGCAAGCATAAAGTTAATCGTTATTATAATTAGAACTGTAGCATTAGTTATTAAGTGCAGAAAATCTTTCTGGTATTCAGTAAACTCAAATGTATAACACCTTGAAAGCAAGTCATTTTTTGGTGGTGTATAATTAACCCTTTCGCTGCTATGCACATATATATACAGTGTTCCCGTAGACTGCTAAAACCATATAAATACTATTTTATTTTCTGTCCTCTGTGGGCTAACAACGTATTTTTATGTTAAACAATTCTAAGGTGGCTGCTAAATCTGTCTTCTTTCCTTTTTTCCGCCTTGAAAATTCTGGTATATGTTCTAATGATAAAGAGCAGCTATTTTTAGACATCTGTGACCTATTTACACACATTTGAACACCTGTGTTACTAGTTGAACCGGTTTTTATATGCCTTGATAAGATTTCAGATTCATTTGTGTACCTCGTGTTGAGTCAACTTTCTACTCGTGTTAATTCTTGTGTTGTAGAGTATTAGTCTGTGTATATTTATTTCATAAAATGGCAAGGAAACTAATTAAAGTAGATGAGGAATTAATAGAGTTTTTTTCTAGGAGTGATAGTGAAAATGAAATGTGTAGCTCTGAGTCTGAAACTGAACAAGACGATCAGACCCAGCCATCAACATCGACAACAAAAAATGGCGTGGCTGAGCACATGTTATTTGCATGTCCTGCGTCTTCATCGCCATCGGAATACAGTGAAGATGACATGCCATCAAAAAGGCAGAAATTTGATTCAATTCCAGTCTTCCAATGACTAGAATCCAATTATTCAAAATTTTGACAACTCCAGCTCTGGATGTAATGCTGATGTGAATCAGAACAGTTCAGTGCTTGATTTTTTTCTACTATTTTTCACAGAGTCACTGGTTACGTCTATAGCTGATGAAGGCAACCGATTTTATAATGACATTCTTCACTATGCTTCTGCAACCATAAGCAATCGTCTCTCTCGTTGCACCAATACTAACTTTGAAGAACTATTTACTTTTTTCACTGTGTGCCTTCTAATGTCTAGAATGAAGAAGTTGAAAATTAATGAATACTGGTCGCAAGACCCTTCTGTGTTTGGTGAAATCATGTCACTGGGTAGATTTCTATTACTTCTGAGAATGCTTCACTTCTCAGACAACAGCATTGATGCAGGCGGTGATCGACTTTATAAAATTAGAAATGTGATTGACAGTTTGCGTACTTCATTTCGGAATGCATTCTCACCATATCAAGATGTTGTTATTGACGAGTCTCTTCTTCTTTTCAAAGGAAGATTGTCTTTCAAATAGTACATTCCATCAAAAAGAAGCAGATTTGGAATGAAGACTTTTGTTTTGTGTGACTGCAGAACTGGTTACATTTTAGATTGTATAGTTTATACTGGTGTCAACAGTGACATTACTGCCTCAGGTTTAGGGAAGGGGGCTGATATTGTGACCACCTTACGATCACCCTATCTCCAAAATCCAGACTTTTGTAGATAACTGGTATAGTAGCCCTGAATTATTTCTTTTGCTTCATAATCATGCCACAAGTGCATGTGGTACTGTGAGGAAACACAGAAAGTGCATGCCTAAAATGGATGAAAAGTTGAAAAAGGGAGAAATTAGCTATAGGTCAGCCACAAATTTATTCGCTCTAAAATGGTCTGATAAACGAGAAGTTTGGATGCTGACTACATGTCATAATGCAGAAGTAGTTCAAACTGACAAAATAGATTGGAAAACTGGAAAAAGTGTTCGAAAGTCCAAGTGTGTTGTGGACTATAATAAATGTATGGGTTCAGTAGATCACTCTGACATGCTTCTCAGTTCTATTGAGTCTATTAGAAAAACTGTGAAATGGTATAAGAAAATTTTTTTTCATGTGCTAGATCTTTCTGTTTTGAATTCACATGCATTATACAAACTTGTTACAGGTAAAAGCATCCCTGTTGCTGATTTCCATCTAACTCTAATAAGGGAAATTCTGGAAAAATATTGTAAAGAAAGGAGAAAGTGCGGAGGAGGACATAGGAGTGCAGATCTGCCACTGCGATTGGTACAGAGACATTTCCCGTCAACCACAGAGTCTTAAACATCCCAGAAGAAGGGTCCAGTGAGAAATTGTGTGGTGTGCTCAAAAAAAAAACAGCGAAGTGAAACATGATACTTGTGCAAAGACTGATGTAGCAATGTGTATTTCACCATGTTTTGAAATATTTCACACTAACAAAAATTATTAGAAGCACATTTAACAGTTCTATTGTAATGACCAACATTTTCACTTAGCGACTGATGAATTTAGTGTTATGTGTGCTTATAGATGTCCATATTGTAACATGCATCATTATGAAATATTGTTCTGATGAATTTATTGTTATGTGCTAATGGATGTCCATATTGTTACATGCAGTATTATGAAACAATGTGTTCAAGCTATTTGGTAATGTTTGCATGCTATGTGTTTTTGTTTTCAGTTCAGCGGATATAATTTTCTGTGTGTTCTTCAAATATCCACAAAATTTATAAACTTGGAAGGTAACTTCAAACTTCACTAGCAAGTAATTGTTTATAGTCAATTGTTTACAATACTTATCATTACATATCAGTGATCTGAGCAAGAAGGACATTTATAAAAGTAAAACAAAGTTTTCTACAGTTATAGCACCTTCTGTGTATGTTAGAAATGTTTATTGTACATATTAATTGTTGTCATATTAAATATTACATTTTTTATGAATTTTTGGGTAAACACAGCCCCCCAAAACAGCTTTCTTTGACCGAATTTTCAGGAATTTTATCCCAAAATTTATAAAAATTTAATATATCCTTAAAAACATTTGTAATATTTTAGATATTACAATTGCGCACCTTAGAGTGAAAACATAATTAATTTACATTCATTAGATTCAGAGCCATAGGGATTTGAAATTTTGTTTTTGGTGGCCATTTTGTATTGTTTCCATGGCAACGCGTTGACATTTTTTTTAAAAATTATTTTTTTCTACTATTCTAAGTCATAATCTTTCAAAATGGTTATACAAATTTTACATTAATATGAAAACAACGAAAATAGCTTCATGGTCCCCACACTACCGAATCCCCCCTTAAGTTACAGTGTGATGGTATCCACTGAATGACGGTGTGTTTGAGAGAGCGCGCTAGTTCATCGAGGGTAGCTTTGAGCTCATTCAGCTCTGTTTTGCCTACGCCTTTGAGTGCCGTGATGACTGATAGAGCATCAGTGAATATCACGACTTTGTTGCGAGAGGTGCCTCTTTTCTCTAGGATCATTTTGGCCGCTGTTCTTATTGCCTCTGCCTCGTAGTTATTTGAGTATTTGCCTGTGACAATCGCTTTTGCGACCGTCACTGTCTTTGAGAGTTTAAGCACTATTCATCCTCCACCGTCGCTGATTGTATTCCTAGCCGATCTGTCAGTATAGACGTGTAACCACGTATTTTCAGGGTACTCTGTCTTTATGTATTTTTCTGTGGCGCTCTTCTTTCAAGTTTTCTTGCTGGCCTTTTTTAGTATGCCTGGGATTGATTCCCTTAGTTCCGGCATTTTGGTTTTCCACGCGGGCACTTATCGGTTGCCAGGATTGATTTGGCTTTGCAGTTTGCTAGGACCGGATGGTCAGCGATCAGTGCTTTCGCTTTTTGCGAGCTGGTCCTCTGTATTCTGCCTCTTCCGAATCTGCTCATTCTTTCGTACATAGGGTGGGAATCGAGCCGTTTTCTGTCCCTTCGATCTGCCATTGGTTGGACGCCTCGTGATTGTTTCCATCGACTTGATAGGCGTGGACTTCATGGCTTCTGTGATAATGCGCATTGCTCACTATTGCTCACTATTCTGACTATTGCTCACTTTGGCGAATTGCTTGTTAGATGCACTGCTCCACGCTGCAATGCTGTACTCCAGGACCGGTCGCACTCTTCCAGAGTAAAGTGTTTTGAGGACTCTGGTGTTTGCTCCCACATGGAGCCTGGAGTTTGCGCATCATCATGATCCTGTGTTTTGCTTTTGCCGTAGCATTTTCGATTTGGGGACACCAAGTCAGTTTTCGGTCGAGTGTGACTCTAAGGTACGTTGGGGTCTTGCTTTCTGGAAGATCTTGCCCATTGAATTTAAGCTTAATTTTGTGATTCTGGTTGTTCTGGGAGAACACAATGTAGGTTGTTTTTGAAGGATTTATATTCATATTCCACTTTTTTACCACACTTCCAGGTTATTTAGGTTTCTTGCAGTCAATTTGTTGATATGGGCATTGACTCTTCCCTCGCCCATATTGCCAGGTTGTCAGCATACATGGCAGAGTGTACTCGCTTTGGTAGGCATGTTGCTATGTCATTGACAAAGATTAGAAAGAGGGTTGGTGAGAGCACTCCTCCTTGGGGGACTCCTTGCTCCAATGTGGCCTTCTTGCTAGTGTACCCCTGAACTTGAACCCTTACTGTTCTGTTCTCAAGGTATCTATCAAGCCATTTGTACATTCTTCCCTTAATACCAAGGGTGAGGAGTTTCAGTCTTAGCCCTTCCTTCCAGACTGTGTCAAACGCCTTCTCCATATCTACCAAAACTGCCAGTGTCTGTTTTTTTTTTCTTGGAAACCATCCTCGATTTCCTGGGCGATATAGGTTACCTGATCTTCTGTATATATCGGTGCTTCCGAAAGCCTCCATGAGAAGCCCTTTACTTTCCAAGTGCCAAGATAGCCGTTTGTTCACCATGCGTTCCATCAGTTTGCCTGCGCAGCTTAGGAGGCTTATTGGTCTGTAACTCACCGGGTCGAGTTTATTTTTGCCTGGTTTTAGGATGGGTACCATGATCGCTTCCTTCAATTCTCGTGGTACTATGCCTGTTTTCCAGGACATATTTAGGATGGCCAGTAGAGCTGCCTTTCCTCTAGTACCCAAATTCTTAAGTATCTCATTTGTGATCCCATCCTTTCCGGGCGACTTTCTGAGCTTCAGCTCTCTTAAAGCCTCTTCCAACTCGTTGATGGTGAATGCATTCGTTAGGTGACTATCAGCTTTTCTTGGCTCGCCTTGGAGGGCTTTCGCTTTTCTCTTAGTGTCATCGACTTTTCCTTTTGCTATTCTTACTCTGCTCACTTCGGCATATTTTTGCATTGGAATGTTTGCAGCTTCCCTTCCCGAGGACATCATTTTATCTTGTTCGAGGACTATTGGGGGTCGGCTGGTGTTTTCATCACTCAGCGCTTTAGCTAACTTCCACAATTTATGGCCGTCCCTATCAAGGTTCAGGGATTCGGTCTTATCAACCCAACTCTTTCGCGCTGATCGTTTGACCTCTCGCTTGTATGTTGCTGCTGCCGCCTTGTAAGCAGTATTGGTCGTTACTGACTGTGCCTGTTCAGCCTCACTCCTTGTCAATTCAAGGTCGTTTTCAAGCTTCTGAACCTCTGCTGTTCAGTATGGCTTGTAATCCTTCCGCACGCCTCTAGGAATGGTGTCCTGTGCCGCTTTCAGGATTGCTTGTGAGAGTTCCCTTGCCACGGATCACATGTGTTTTTTTTCATGCATGTTGATGCGTTCAACATTGGCCTCTGTCAGTGACCCATACTGTTTCCAATTGGTTTTTTGTAGTTCCACCATGGCAACCACATTTTGGGCTCAGGTACAAATTTTAGGTCTACTTGGAGTTTGACGGGCCTATGGTCACCATCTCCAAGTTGCTTTGTGGCCGTACGTAATGTTTTTGTGGAGAGGTCACTTGTTGCGAAGGCCAAGTCGTATGCCACCTTCTCGAGTAGAAGGTTGGCGGGTCATCTGGGGCATTGATGAGGAACAGGTTGTTCTCTATCTCCCAGTCTTCCAATTCTACGCCTCTGCTGTTCGTTTCGAGGTAGCCCCATCTTTCTGAGTGGCTGTTGAAATCACTGACCACCATGCATGCTGTATCATTGATACTCATTGCATTGAGTGACAGTGAGATGTCACTTGGGCAGTATAAGTTATACAGAAGAATCTGTATTACTTCACATGTAATTTGGACGCCTATGATCTCTGCTGCGCCGGCGCTTCCTGTGGTTACATCTACTTGCTTTGCTGGAATGCCGTTCCATACTAGGGTGAGGACTCCATACTAGGGTGAGGACTCCACCCTTGTGCCCTTCTCTGTCTAGTCTGAAGGTTTTGGTTATTGGTTATTAAACTAACGTCATTGTACTCCGGCAGACCCATAGGTGCTCAGTCTCTCCCAACAGATATCGAAGAGTATGCATACTGATGGTTTCTGTGGCTTGCTGATTAAACACACCTCTCACTCTGCCTCTCAGGCATCCAGTTCGACTTGAACAACGGGTAACTCCAAACTGCTTAAATCGCTTGATCGATTCAACATCGATTTTAGTGTCCTCATCCAATAGAGAGTCGCAAGAGACCGAAGAATATCCCCTTATCCATCTTCAACTCCCCAACAATCGATGCTGTTGATGCAAGCCTGTCCGCTCTCTCATTACCGTAAACACCCGCATGCCCAGGACAGTATATCCACGTAAGCCGCTGGAGGTTAGAAACTTCTATAGACGACATCCACTCATACCGAAACCTGCCCTTCTGGATCTTGTGAAGCATCGACTGAGAGTCAGAGACAACAACTGCCCCAGTAAATGAAGTCCCAGAAATCCAATGGAGGGTAGCAGTAACGGCCTCAACCTCCATCCTCATACTAGAAGTAGTTGTCCTGTATGCCCCACTTCGCTCTGTAACAACCCTACCATGTGCATAAGCCAAGAAACCCCAGCCGGATTTCTCACCACGTTGAACCGACCCATCAGTATATACAACAACATCATCATCCCTTGCATTATCTTCTATCAGCTGCTTAACTGCAAGATCAGCCTTCATGTTACCCCAATCTCTACATTCTCTTCCAAGAGTAATGATAACGTTGAGATAGTTGATCATGCCACCATCTGTTGGGATCCATTCTTCCCTTTTGGTAGGGTCGCAACCGTAGTCACCTGGCCAATTGTTCTCTCAGCCTGGGCCATCCACGACATGCCACGCTTGATTCTCGTGCCCTTAACATCATTAGTGTTCTTGTGTAGTGGATGTCTCTTATCCGAAGTAACCCGCATATATGCCTTGGTTTGGGCGATTGCATGACGCGAGCGTAGTGACAGAAGGCCAAGCATATATCTCATCTTCACAATGGGGGTATCTCTAGTGCAGCCCAGAACTATACGCATACCTTCATTCTGAACCCGTTCGAGTCGCTCACATTGTGATCTTGATATCGTAAGAATTCAGAGTCCGTAATCTACCACTGACATTACCAGTCGATCGAACAAAATGGCAAGTAGTCTCTGCTCAAGGTGTGCGCCACCATAACTTTGAGAGCCGCAAGACCACGCTTGCACTGTTGTATCGTCTGTTCAATATGGTGTTTGAAAGATAGACTACGATCAAAGGTTATTCCAAGATAGCGCAACTTGTCTCTGCGCTCGATGGTATGTTCATCAAAGATTACACAGGGTAGGTCAGCCTTGACGATGTGATTATTCAACGTGCACCACAACATACACGCTTTTTCAGGATTGACCTGAGAGCGAGACTCTCAACACCAACCCGAGATGGTACGCAATGTTTTCTGAATGTTGTCAACCATCTCTCGTCTATCTGACCCAGTCCTATATATTAAGATATCTGCAAATGTCAATGTCTGACCCAATCCGGTTGGCTGAATTTTAGCCACATTTGCTGTGTAAATATTAAACAACACGGGTGATAGAGGAGAACCCTGGGGTAATCCAGGGCATATACATGCAGGATCCGATGTCCATGTTCCTAAACGTAGTGCAACGGTTCTCTCCATTAAAGAAGCAGCTATCCATTTCACCAGCCAAGGATTAACTTCACATTTAATCAAAGAGCGAACCATTATTGAAAAATTCACCTTGTTATAAGCATCCTCCAAGTCGATGGCCACAGCAACAGTCTCTTGCTTGGATTGGAAGCCTTCATAAACATCATATGCAAACGTGCCAGCATTGTCCCATGTCCCTTTCATTGGCAGGTAGCTACCCAAAGTGTCAGGGAGGATGTTGTCATTCTCCAAGTGACACATTACCTTTCTGGCCACTATCTTCTCTAGTAATTTGCCATATACATTTTGCAAGGTGAGTATGCGGTAGCTGCTGAGCAGTTTAGAATCCTTCCCATGTTTGTGGAGCGGTCGTAAATAACTATGAAGCCAATCCTAGGGTACCACAGCATTCTGTACACTTTTATTAAAATCCATCACAACTGCATTAATAACAGTCTCGTCCAGCTGTTTGATGTGATGATATTGGACACCATCAGGCCCTGGAGCGGTGCTGTGGCTTGCCTTGAGTGCATTAACAACATCCTCCTTTGTTATTAAGTCAATGTAAGGTTCTCCAGAGCTAGTAATATCACGAAGAGCACTTATGATATTATGACGGTCAGTTTTATCACCTTTTTCTGTCTGTTCCACAAAACGATGAAGGAACCCCTGCCCCTTTTCTGCATCTGTTGCCAAGACGGATCCTGATGAGTCACGTAAAGTAGGAAAAGACTGGCTGGTATTCCTCCTGTTTAACTTCACATTTAATCAAAGAGCGCACCATTATTGAAAAGTCTGAAGGTTTGGTAACCCTGATCCGAATCTATGTTGTGCATTTAGATGGGTCTCTTGTATACACGCAACATCAATTTTGTCTTCTGCAAGTCTTATTGCGAGTGCTTGCTTTTTGTGATGAATACCTTTCGGCATTCCATTGCAATGTTTATTCGTGCCATCCAGTACTTTGCCGTATTGAACCAGTAGCTTTTTCCCGTGGGCCTCGCTCGCAGCTTTGCAGAGTTAGAGGATGGGGACCGTTGTAGCAAAAACGGCCACTCGAGGCATGGGGCCCGGCACTCATCCTGCCCGACGGATCTCCACAGGCGTAGCACTATATCGATATTCTTTATTAAACATATTCATGAAAAAATTTGGTGCATGCAGCCTTAGCATGGGTAGCTACGTCACAACTTTCAGTGCCAATTGGAGCTCAGTTGCTTGTCTTTCGGCTGTGTGTCCGATTTCAACCAACATTTACTGGGTTCGCTCTCCGTTAGCCTTTGACTGTTCCCAGCTAGAACCCACAAGGCAGCAGGTTGCTATTTTCTTTCAGGGCAGCGACACTTAGATGACCTGCCCTCCCGGGCTGATGAGCATCATCTGCCCAGCAATACCTGTTTTGTTAATGACTGCTTGGTTTGCCTACCGTCCAGTTTTGTTTACGGTTTACTCCGCTAGCCTTTGATTGTCCCCAACCAAAACTACAATGCAGCAGTGGTTCCCTACGAAGAGAACAGAGTCCCGGGACGTTTTATGGACGCTCAGGTTGGCACTAATTTGCGCTGGCTCTGTCGTTTCCTTTGATCCGGGAAACCCAGGGCTGGGGCCCCGCACATCGTATTGTATGGGTAGTTTCATTTGGCACTATCAGCGCAACTTTGGATTTGCACTCGCCGTTTATCACCCGCCCTGATATTTCCGGGGATGTTAATTGTGTGAACAATCGTACTCTGCCTGGCTGTCTCATGGAGGGCAGTTTCGTAAGGCGCTAGAACATAGCTTAGGTTTTTCGCTCGCCAACTTTACCCAGTATCATAGTCTGCACTCTGCCACATATACAGAGTTTTATCGCAATCTTCCCTTGTGAGTGCCATGACACGCTGCCCATTTTACGCTCATGACTCCGAGTTTCACCGCTCAGAATGCACCTCTCATCCCTTCGCTTGCAGCCTTTCACATCTGCTGGGAGGCTGATACAACCAACCTGTTCACACATCTGCCGTTTCATGTACCATGCCTCGGTCTGCTCCAACACTCAGTTTGACTCGTGCCCATGGCACCTAGTTTCACTTTATGTCTTGGCTTTCTTGGGATGCACATCTCCCTTAAATTCGGTCATTTACTCCGGGAGAGTTGGTGTTTTGTTCATGGGTTGATTTAATGAGCCATTTTGCATCACATCACGACCGAGCACCTTCGATATACGGACACACACACCAC
This sequence comes from Arion vulgaris, assembly GCA_020796225.1. NCBI lineage: Eukaryota > Metazoa > Mollusca > Gastropoda > Stylommatophora > Arionidae > Arion > Arion vulgaris. The sequence goes on along the minus strand of CM036753.1, from coordinate 57,162,146 downwards.
CAGTAAGACTGCGCGAGCGAGCGAGTCTTAATAGCAGGCGCTACCTTGTCCTTTATACGCTTGGAGCCTCGTTCGCCGCATGAAGAGCGGAGAGACACTCCAGCCGTTAGAGACTATGCACACAATTGGTTATTGACACTGGGGAACTGCGCTCGTTTACTGGCTCACTCGTCCGGTTATTTTCAAAACGAGTCGCAGTTTGTAGACGCACACCCCAGTTCACAGACATTCGTACTCTATTGTATCATGCTTCTTTTGAGCTTAGGCATATTTTAGCGGACTTCGGCCAGGAAATGTGTGTGTTGTTCAGGGATTTCCGGCCCATTTCTTATCCGTGTTTGCGCTTTCACCACTGTTTTGTTTGCGGACGCTTGTACTCTATTGTTTCATGCTTCTTTTGATCTTGGGCATATTACACATATTCAAATAGTATACAGCAGCTAAAAGGTTAAGATGTTATACAACTTATCAAGATTGAAATAATTGTCATGAAGAACAGCGTCACTTCTTGTACACCACTCATTATAACATACTAGTGCAGTCTGAAAGATAAAAAGACATACTCCTACTATGCACATACAACACACTTACTGCACTGATAAAATGATTTGACATATTTTAGCCGTCACAAAAAACACATGATTGGAATGTCAAAGTTTGAAGTCAAATCATCAATATAAAATTTCTTGAAGAGCACAAGTGCTCTGGGACTAGAGTCAGTTACAGAGCCAGTTGCAAACAAAAAACAAATCATCAAATCTGAACATACTGTTAATTATGATGTTACAGCTTCTACAAGCGATGGCCTAGTAGATCTAACTCAACAACCAGCAATGTCAGAAAACCAAGCGACAATTGCAGATGTATCACATGGAATCACAGTTTTACAGTTCAACCAATTCTAAAGGAATATCCTTAAACTTATTTCTTGTGGTTTCAACCACGGTTATTTCAAGCTATTTCCATAGGTTGAAACTCCATTTATTAGTATGCTGTGTTTTGCTGTCAGTTGCCATTATAGTTCAAATATTGTTGGTCCAGGTGAAACGTTTGAGAACATTATGTTTGTCAAAAAGAGATTTTTAAAAAAAGATATGAAAGAAATACTGACTCAGCATGAGCAAGCACATACACAGCACAGTGCTGTGGATGGAAGATGGAAGCAAAGAATGTGCTAGCTGGAAAGTCAGAGTGTGTGCTAATATGGCACATCTATATATATATATATATATATATATATATATATATATATATATATATATATATATATATATATATAAAAGACAAAGATGAATGGAATTGTATGTCTGTCCCAATTGTTTGGAGATATAGGGACATCCTACGGACTTGAAATTTGGCAAGAAGGTAGCTTTCAGAGATACAAAGAGGGAAGAATTATCAAACTGAACTATTTGTTCCTTTCTATAACCATATTCTCAACTTAACGCACATGGTCATTTTGCGTATAAATCGCCGAAAGTGTCTTTCCATGTTTTCATGACGTTCCCGGTCACATGATGTGCAAAGCAATTATGTTGTTATAGTTCGGTGACGTCTTTCGCACATCACACGAATCATCATCATCAAGGTGTGTATCCTTTATAGGACATTGCTCTATTTGCAGTGCATCTGAAATTCACTCTGTCTCTAGCCAGTTCACCCATTTCATCGATGGTCATATTCATGGTTTCTTTAATATCTTGTAGCCATCTTCTTCTTGGTCTACCTCTGCGTCCTGGGACCTTGCCCTCTAATATTGTTCTTTCCAGACCATAGTGATGCTTAATGTGTCCAAAGTATCCAATTTTTCTTTATAGTATGTTGTTTATCAGCCAATTCTCTTTAACATTTAGTTCTTTCAGGACATCAGTGTTCTTTCTTTTTCTGTCCATGGTATTCGTAGGATCTTTCTGTAGCATTTAGTTTCGAAGGACTGGATTTTCATTTCACACGAATACTAACATATTTATTGGTATTTCAACTTGTCAGTTCTGTAGATGAATACATAAGATGCTCGATTGCAATCATATGAAGACAACATGTTCAATCTCACGCTCTGCCTATTTTTTATTTAAAAAATTTTTTTAACACATTGATAAGTTAAAAATCTAAAGAAATTTAATTTGCCAATTGTTATTTTTCAACTTTCACTGGAATTCAATTGTATCAGGTTTTACTGGCAGTCGGAATGAGTTTGTTTTAATCATTTTAATCTTATGTGGCCAACCGACAGAGTTTTCAAACTTTCATGGAGACAAAACATATTGTTTTTAAAAGCGATCATGTTGTTATATTTCAGTGACGTCTTATGCACATCACTCACATGAATACTAACATAATTATTGATATTTCAACATGTCAGTTCTGTAGCGGAATGGATTAGATCATAGATTCCCAAACTTTTTCGGCCCACCACCCACTTTGCACGACATAAACTTTGTAATGCCCCCTCCCCATTATAACAGTTTGCCAACGCCTCCTCCATACATGTATACATGCTCTATTTTTCTTTGACATAGAAAATTGATATATATTTCTGTTACACATGGTCAATTTTCAAATGATTATATACATGAAATCGAAAATTGATGAAAAAATTAATCGTGTAAGATGGGCATAAGATGAATTAAAATACAGAATTCAAATTTTTAATGATTATTCAATGGCAAAATCACCAAAATAAAACTCTCCCCATTCTTCTGAACCCACTTAACGCACATGGTACCGCCCACTTTGGGAAACACTGCATTAGATGCTCGACTGCTATTCTGAAGACAAAATGTTCAATCTCACGCTTAGCCAAATTTTTTTTTTTTGAAACACATCGATAAGTTAATAATCTGAATAAATTTAATTTGCCAATTGTTATTTTTCAACTTTCACAGGAATTCAATTTTATCAGGTTTTACTGACAATCGGAATGAGGGATATTTTAATCTTATGTGGCCAACCGACAAAGTTTTCAAACTTTCATGGAGACAAAGCGTATTGTTTTTAATGGGGAAGAAGCCAATTTTGTGGCAACTAGTATTAAATAAAAGAAAGGAAGATAGTCAGAAAAATAAGAATCTAAGTTTCTAATTTTAGCGATTTCATATCTAACCTGTCAAGATTTTGCATTCATGATGATATACAATTTGGCCCTTCTATCCCCTCCACACAAGGTTTATATTACGAATTGTAATAGCATCATCAGTTTTTAAAAGTCTTAACAAAATATGAAACTTCAAGTTATATAGTATTAAAACTAAATTACGAATTTTCAATTCAAAAAATCCTAACATATGCCAGTGAGAGTTGGAAGATGGCAAAAGATATAGAAAGCAAACGTAATGCATTTAAAAATAGATGTCTGCAAAAAATAATGAACATCAAATGGAACGAATTCAGAAGTGATGAAATCAGAGAAATATCTGGTCAACCACTAGTAGCAACTGTTATAAGAAGGAGAAGGAACTATGTTGGAAACGCCTTGAGAAGAATATAAAAGCCGGCATTGAAGTGGGATGCAAAGGATTCAACAAAGAGAGGACGACCTAGGGAGACCCTGAAATGAACTTTGCTGAAAGAGGCAACAAATATCAGTGTCAGTTTCATGGAGGAGATTGAGCGAGTTTTCCAGGAGAGAGCAGTATTCCTTGCAGGCCCTATGTAATGTATAACGGTAAGAGAGGAATTATTATAATCCCCTCCACACACTACTTTGTGCAGATGGGAGATTTTAAGGTACCATGGCAGTGACCACCGTCTTGCAGGATTTTAATCAACAAAGATAAATTTGGTAAGTGCAGATCAAGAACACATTCTTTTAAGTACAACAGTGCAACTCAAGACATAATGCATGCCAAATATAGAAATTTATATCAGCAGAAATAAATGCTGGGAACAACCACCCTGGTGGAATGAAAAGGTGGAGAAGGGTGGACAAGTGGTATGCTGTGAGGAAGTGACAAAATGACAAGGAAAATGAAAACCACCCCAGCCTGCCATTTCCTGCAGATGAAAACTAGACATGAATAATAAAACAGGATATTTCAAAGCCCTTATAAAAACAGTTAAAAGTGAGAATTTGGCAGAGTTCCGTGAACGGTTGAGCAGTCACAAATCAATGAATTTGTTCTGGCAATGACACAAAAGCATGAATGGTACAATGAAGAATAAATTTGTTCCGGACTCCCAGAGCATTGATCTTACCATGCAGAGGATGAATGAAAACAAAGGTAAGGCTCTGTTTGCACATTATTTAGAGCAATGACAATTGAAAATAAATGTAAGAACTAAGAAATAAGCAAAGATGATGTGGTGAAAGTGGATGAAATTAAGGATGTGGCACAAAACGCAAAAAACAGTGCGCTGGGTACAAATGACCTACAACATGGTGACATTGGCAAGGTGTCGGATGAAAAGTTGGATGAACTGGCTGGAATCTACAACAAAAACATTGAGATTACAATAATCAAAGAAGAATGGTTGCATATCTACATGGTGCCTATGCCGAAGCCTGACAAAGAGCACACAACAATTCAGAAATGTCATGTAATCATCACACAGAATATGATAGGTAAATTGTTTGAGAAAATTATCAGCAGGAAAATATTCTGCCAACTAGAGAGGTTATGTTTCCTTCCACCTACCCTTAGAGGATACCACCCAAAAAGAGAGACATGATGCAACATGTTTTTTTTTGTCTATGATATCTATGAAGGTTTCCCCCAGGCATTGAGATGTGCTGCTGCAAATGACCTGGAATATGCATATTATAGAGTGTCTTCAGATTTTTTAATGGTTCAGTTGACTGAACTCAATATCAGCCCATTGATCCGCAACTGGATCTTTGCTGCCCTCTTCCAGCAAGAGGTAGCATTTAAATGTGGAAGCTGTGCTTTGTTACCAACAACAATACACCTTGGTTTACCACAAGGTTCACCATTATCTCAATGCCTATACTGTGAGAATAACAGCTGTGCAGATCACAGGTAGGGGAGAACGATGTCATATGCAGATAATGTTTTGGTGTATCATCAGGGCAAGACTCAAGAGCAGGTTATGGAAGAACTTCAGTCATAACTCGACCGCATAAGTAGGTGGTACGGAAAGAAGAAGCCTCTCAACCCCACAAAAGCAGCAGTGACATGGTTATTTTTAACAGTCATATTGTCAATACTCCATCAACTGTGATTTTATATTTGGAGGTAGGGGAGAGATATCAAGCAATGAAAAACCTAGGGTTGCGATTTGACTGAAGTCTTGCTTTTATGGAACACATAGACCATGTGACAATGAAGGCTAGGAAGGGTATGATTGCAGTGAGGGTAATTTAGGGTAAGAAGATGGAAGTAAGGAATATGTGAAGTATTCATATGTAAAATGGAACGGCATAGTGGTATAAGGAGTGTTAGCAGATATATCAAAAGAGGAAGTGGATAGGAAGAGAAGGCATTAGTGTCTCCATATATGTTGTTTTTACTAGGTTAATAATTTTCTGTGAAATTCCAAGGTCTCATCAATTTCCAAAGGCCTTCTCCTAATGGAGAAATCTGATATAGAGTGGGGACTTCCATTTGATACTTTGCTCTATTATTTTACATAGTTCATAGTTCATAAGTACGGTTCCAACTTCACTGCAATGGGTCACCCCATAATTGTTCCGTTCCTGTGCCAATGAATATCACACGAAATGCTAACAACTGTGAAACGTTTCCTGTGTGAACTAATTCCAGAATGAAACAGCCGCGTAACGCACACAAAAGAAACCTGCTCCGCATAAAATGCATATGGCCGTCGCTAATGTATCAACACAAAACTGTTCATCACTTGAATTGCAATTCATGTCGAAGGGAACATCAATCACGACAAAATCCAGCTTTCTGCACTCGCAATATAACTGCATATGGCAGTTTGAGCTTGTTCATCATAACCGCTGTCCGCCATTTTCTGAATACACACAACAAACGCACGGTTGACACAGCAAAAGCATTCCATGTAACAGTCATAGCTCACAGCGTTGCTCAAGCACTAACTCAGTAGCTCGGCACATGAAACCGGAAAATACCCGACCAAACATGGCGGAAATACGCTAGCAAAGTCATGTTCAGAATCAAACAGATCTGACTCTGAATGGCCCTCCCGCATTCCATCATTGCTGGCCAGATTTTTACATAACGTGGATATCTCATCTCTTAGTTTTATGTTAATAGCTTCTCTCAATCTTTCCAGGATGACACTGCTTATGTTTTTTCCAGAACTGACAGCAACATTATTCCTCTATAGTTTTCACACATCTGGAGGTCCCTTTCTTTGGTAGCTTCAAAATGATGATCTGCACCTCTCTTACCCTTACATCTTGCAGACACCTTGTTTACTTTGTATCTAAGTAGACTCTCAGATTTGCTCACTTGATCCCAGAAGCCATGCGATGAATAGACTGATACTCCAGGGAACATACGTGACCATGGGAGATGATAGTTACCTTTGGGTAGTAGAATGGTCTTCTAAGATTTTATTTACTAGAGCAATTATATCCACTCAGAGTTCATGCTTTGGAAGTCCAAATGGCATATTCTGGTTTCATTGACTATTGTCTATACACAGGGGCTAATGTGGTTTACTGTCCTGGAAATGTCAAGAGTTTGTGGTAATGAGAGAGCAGAGAGGGTTGCATCAAAGGTTTCATCAACCATATGGTTATTGCAGATGAATAATATGGATTTACTTCAGTTGTTTCACAGCTACCTACTGGATGAGAACATTGTAATTGATGTAGAATCTATACAGAATTTTAAGCATTCTGGCATCATACGTTCGAGTAGGACTGGACAACTCAATTCAGACAACTGACTTTCAACAAATGAGGAAAGGCACTAGTCTGCCTACTTTCCACATACTTAGGTTTATAAATATGAAGTGACAGGCATTTCACACTCTCCAGTCTGCAAAGATTACTTTCTTGCAAATTACTTTCTTGTAGGATTGTTCTTTGAAGAGTGATCTTAGGTCTTCCACATTTTCTTTTCCCAACTGGTGACCACATAAGGACTTGTCAATTTAGTCTCTTTTCTACTGATCTAGAAACATGACCTAAGTATTTCCACCTTCAATTCCTTATAATATTTGATACAGGTTGTTGCTGTGTTCTATCTCTCACTGTGTTGTTCAAACGAAATCACTCCATTTTACTTTTAGTAATTTTCTGAGACATTTATTCTCAAAGCTGTCCAGTTCCTTATCAATTTTGTTTGCTGATTTCCAACTTTCACAACTGTAGGTCAGTACAGGAATCACAGAGGACCTAAACATTTTAACTTTTGTACATATACTAAAGTCTTGAGATTGCCAGATATTTGTTAACTTAGTGACAGCACCAGCTGCTAGAACTATACAAGAGTTTATTTCTTTCATTGTGTCTCCGTTGTTTGACACTTTACTACCCAAATATGTAAACTGTTTAACTTTCTCCAGTGTTTGGCCATTTATTACGATATTGTCTGTGAGTTTGTGAGGTCCATAATTTTGGTCCTGGCAGAAATAATCTGGAGACCAACCTGTTCTGCAAGTGTGCAAAGATTGCTCGTTAGTTTGTGGGTTGCTTGTGTGGGTGAATTCAATATGGCCACATCATCTGCAAAGTCAAGATAAAATAGTCTACTGTTATTAAGCCATTTGATGCCTAGTTGATCATCTTGGGTGCATTTGCGCATGATCCAGTCTATATCAGTTATCAGTTATATGAGGACTATCATCATAGCGCTCCGGACATGTTCATAGGTGCTCTGATCTCCGCCTCAGCAAATCCAGCAGCATCCAGCAGCCCAACACGCCAGTTCAATGTTGATTAATCAATCTCCTTGCGTATTTAGTATGTCGTTCTTTTCGGACTTTACCAATATTGACACCCATCTCTCTTAATCTGGTCAACGAGTGGGATTCACAGCCCTGAATCTCCTCTGTTCAGAAAGAATCTTTCAATGCGTGAAGAATGCCATTTCAATCCATGGCAGCTCCCTCTGATATTGTAGCCAAGCCAGCCAATCTATCAGCTCGTTCATTACCCCTAACTTCTGTATGTTCAGGGACAAAAATGAAGGTGATTTCTCTGATCATTGTCTGTACCATTACCTCCACCCAGTTACGTCTCACCATTACTGATTCGACTTTACGAATCATGCTCATGGAGTCACTGAGTATGAAAACAAGAGAGTAGTTGTGAGATGCCAACCATTTCACCGCCTCCATAACCGCCCAAACCTCCATTGTCAAAATACTTGTGGTTGTTGCGTAGGCCCCACTGGCATCTCTTATTATTTTTCCCCCTGAGCGTGCAGAAAAAGCCCACGCACAGCGCTGTTGGCGAATGACTGAACCATCAGTGTAAATAACCACATCTGTATCATTGATGATGTCATTCAAGAGGGCCTCCACCTCCAAGTTAATCAGTGATAGATTATTTTGTTCGCAGTTTTTCTTAATATATGTAATAACGGTGAAAGCAGTCTGAAATTGAGGTGGCACAGCAATCCATTCCTCTCCTGTTTCAATTCTGGAAGGATCACATATTTTCCTAAGAGTATCTTCCACCTGACTCAGCCATGATCTGCCTCTTTTGAGTCTACACCCAATGAGTTCTTCATGGAGAGGATGTTCCTTGTTTGCGTTGATTCTTAGATATGATCGGGGGTCAAAGGCGCATGGAGGCTACATGAGTCAGGGTTAGCGAAGGGCGGCACTAATCAAGACCCTGCTACCCATCTCCACACCTCCAAGTGGTGACCCTGGAAACAGACTGTGGTTCCGGTCTGGCTAAAGGGGTAGGGATCGGGAGACCTACAGGTAGTGGTAGTAGTGCAAGCACGGAAAAGCAATACAGGGGCTGAAAATCACTGAACAAAGCACGCATTTCCTGGCCGATATCCGCTAAAATATGCCCAAGTTCAAAAGTACGAAACAGCAGCGTATGAGTGTCAGCGAACAAAACAGTAGTGGTAGTGCAAACATGGAAAAAAAAGCAATGCATGTGCCAGAAATCCTTGAACAATGCACACATTTCCTGGCCGAAGTCCGCTAAAATATGCCCAAGTTAAAAAAAGAAGTACGAAACAGGAGAGTACGAGTGTCCGCGAACAAAACAGTGGTAGAAGTGCAAACACTGAAAAGCAATGCAGGAGCGGAAATCCTGAACATCGTACACATTTCCTGGCGAAGTCCGCTAAAATATGCCCAAGTTCAAAAAGAGTACAAAACAGCAGAGTACGAGCGTTCAAGAACAAGACAATAACTCTCCGGGAGTAAATGACCGAATTCAAGGGAAGAAAGGTGCATCCCAAAGCCAAGACATGTAGCGAAACTCGGTGCCATGCACACAAGTCAAGCTGAGCGTCGGAGCAGTCCCGAGGCTCGGAATATGAAACGGCAGATGTGTGAACATGGTGGTCATATCAGCTTCCCGGCAGATACTAAGGGCTGCATGCGAAGGGATGAGAGGTGCATCCAGAATGGAGTAAAACTCGGAGCCATGAGCGCGAGTTGAGTAGCTTGCCGGGCACTCCGATGCATGGTAAATGTGGTACATCAAGGGACGGCGGCACTAAGAAAGATTGCGATAAAACTCTGTATATGAGGCCAAGCGCGGAGTAAGAAAAGGGGTAAAGTTAGCCGAGCGTAAACCCCAAAGTTATGTTCTAGTGCCTTACAAAACTGCCCTCCCTGAGACAACCGGGCAGGGTACGATTGTTCACGCAATTAACATCTCCGGAAAAATCAGGGCGGGTGATAAACGTCAAGTGCAAAAGCTAAGTTGCACTGATAGCGCTAAATGAAACGACCCATACATTACAGCGTGTGGGGCCCCAGCCTAGGGTTTCCCGGATCAAAGGAAATTACAGAGCAAATGAAAATTGCTTAGTGCCGACATGAGCGTCCATAATGCGTCCCATGAAACAAAACTCTGTTCTCCTCGCAGAGAACCACTGCTGCCTTGTAGTTTATGGTTGGGGACAATCAAAGGCTAGCGGAGCAAACCGTACACAAAACTGGACGGTAGGCAAACCAAGCAGTCCATGAACAAAACAGGTATAGCTGGGCAGATGACACTCATCAGCCCGGGAGGGCACGTCATCTACGGGTTGCTGCCCTGAAAGAAAATAGCAACCTGCTGCCTTGTGGGTTCTGGCTGGGGACAGCAAAAGGCTAACAGAGAGCGAACCCAGTAAGCGCTGGTTAAAATCGGATACACGGCCGAAAGATCAGCACCTGAGCTCCAATTGGCACTGAAAGTTGTGACGTAGCATACCCATGCTAAGGCTCATGGACCAAATTTTATCATGAATATGTTCAGTATAGAATCTCGATATGTTGCTACTCCTGTGAAGATCCGACGGGCAGGACGAGTGTCGGGTCCCATGCCTCGAAGGGGCCATTTTTGCTACCGACGGTCCCTGCCCTCCAACTTGGCAGAGCAGTGAGTGAGGCCCATGGAAAAAAGCTACTGGTCCGACACGGTAGAGAACTGGCCAGAGGCGATTAAACATTATGGAATGGAATGCCGAAGGGCTCCATCACAAAAAGCAAGCACTCACAATAAGACTTGCAGAAAACGAGATTGATGTTGCGTGCATACAAGAGACACACCTAAATGCCCAATATAGATTCGGGATCAGAGGTTACAAAACTTTCAGATTAGACTGAAAGGGGCACAAAGGTGGAGTCCCCACCCTAGTACGAAACGGCATTCCAGCAAAGGAAATGAAAGTAACCACAAGAGGCGCCGGCGCAGCAGAGATCTTAGGCGTCCTCATTACATGTGACGAAATGCAGATTCTTCTGTATAACCTATACTGCCCAAGTGACATCTCGCTGTCACTCGAGGCAATGGCTATTAACTGATTCACTACCAGGTTTTTTTCGCCTCTGGACTGAATTATTTTTTTAGTTTCCAAAATATTGCACATACTTTAGCTAAACTAAAATATTGTTTCTAAATATGATTTAAAGTTTAACTTATTATATATCAAATTAAAGATAAATGAATGTACTTTCATAAAATATTTATTATGTCCAAAAATATAATGTGTTGACTATGCTTGAAAAATATTAGCATGTATCAAAAAAAACTAATTGAAATTGTGAGAACGCAAATCCAACTTTTCAAGGGCCTTGATAAACATTATGTGGAATAACTCAGTCTAACTGCTCTCTTTATATATGTAATCCATTTATGAATACACAAACGTTAAGAAAATAGTAAAGGAGTGTATAGTTTATTAACTGTTCACAAAGTAGCATCATGAACATTCATAAAAATCACATTTTTTTACGGTCACAGGGTATCCTAAAATGATTGATAAACTCTGTTTCAATTCGAATTCTATTATAAGCAATGCTGCTATGAATTCGTTATCCTTTACACATCACTTCTAAGTAGTTTCCGGTTAATATAAATCTTCAATCAAACAAAAATAATAAAAACTCAACAAAATAGCAATCGTCTTTTGAGCGACGATGGTCCAGGCAGATAAGAAATAGTTACACTTGAGTGTTCCACGGTGCGGAATCAGTTAATGATACAGCATGCATGGTGGTCGGTGATTTCAACAGCCACTCAGAAAGATGGGGCAACCTCGAAACGAACAGCAGAGGCGTAGAAGTGGAAGATTGGGAGATAGAGAACCTGTTCCTCATCAATGCCCCAACCTTCTACTAGAGAACGTGGCACACGACTAGCACCCCCGATTTGGCTTTCGCAACAAGTGATCTCTCCACAAAAAAGTACGTACGGTCACAAAGCAACTCGGAGATAGTGACCATACTCCAAACTCCAAGTAGACCTAAAATTTGTACCTGAGCCCAAAATGTGGTTGCCACAGCGGAACTACAAAAAAGCCAATTGGAAACAGTATTGGCACTGACAGATGCCAATGTTGAGCAGCTCAACATGCATGAAAACAAACACATGCGATCCATGGCAAGGGAACTCTCACAAGCAATCCTGAAAGCAGCACGGAAACCATTCCTAGAGGCGCACGAAAGATTACAAGCCATACTGGACAGCAGAGGTTCAGAAGCTTGAAAACGACCTTGAATTGGCAAGGAGTGAGGCAGAACAGGCACAGACAGTAACGACCATTACTGCTTACAATGTGGCTGTGACAAAGTACAAGCGTGAGGTCAAACGATCAGCACGACAGAGCTGGGTTGATAAGACCGAATCCCTGAATCTTGATAGGGACGGCCATAAATTGTGGAAGTTAGCAAAAGCGCTGAGTGACGAAAACACCAGCCGACCCCCAATAGTCCTGGAACAAGATAAAAAGATGTCCTCGGGAAGAGAAGCAGCAAACATTCTAATGCAAAAATATGCCGAAGTCAGCAGAGTAAGCATAGCAAAAGGAAAAGTCGATGACACAAAGAGAAAAGCTAGAGCCCTCCAAAGCAAGCCAAGAAAAGCTGATAGTCACCTAACGGATACATTCACTAGTAATGAGTTGGAAGAGGCATTAACCCTTTGAACCCTGGCCACCTGTACCTTAAAATCTCTTCCTGAAGCTCCTGGGCAAAAACAGTACACATCAGAGTTATATTAAAACACAATAATTTAGCATTAAGTGCTCTATAATTTGTTATTGATTTACCCCATCATCTCCGTTTTTCCTGCTTATTATATATTTGAAGAATACTAAACTTTAAAATTTATTTGATTTAATATGTCGGCACGGCCGCGAATACTCCCGTATATGAAGATAAAATACTTAATTAAATACCTTACCAGTACAATAAAATCACACAACAGCGTCCGCCATCTCGTAAAACGATGTAGAACACATGGGTTATGTTTTACGTATCATTTGTACCCAATTTATTTTCAAATACCGAAAAATAGCGAATAAATATGCTCAGACCAATATATCAGGAGCTTGGGGTATGGAGCGATTACATTCAATCCCGAAATATCGGGAGCCCAGGTTCTGAGGGTTAAGGGAGCTCAAGCTCAGAAAGTCGCCCTGAAAGGATAGGATCACAAATGAGATGCTTAAAAACTTGGGTACTAGAGCAAAGGCAGCCATAATGGCCATCCTAAATATGTTGTGGAGGACAGGTATAGTACCACGAGAATGGAAGGAAGTGATCATGGTACCCATCCTAAAACCAGGCAAAAATAAACTCGACCCGCGAGTTACAGACCAATAAGCCTCCAAAGCTGCAGGGCAAACTCATGGAACGCATGGTGAACAAACAGCTATCTTGGCACTTGGAAAGCAAAGGGCTTCTCATGGCACAACAGGGAGGATTTTGGAAGTACCGATCTACAGAAGATCAGGTAACCTATATCGCCCAGGAAATCAAGGATGGTTTCCAAGAAAAGAAACAGACACTGGCAGTTTTGGTAGATATGAAGAAGGCTTTCTGACAGTCTGGAAAGAGTGGCTAAAACTCCTCACCCTCGGTATAAAGGGAAGGATGTACAAATGGCTTGATAGATACCTAGAGAACAGAACAGCAAGGGTTCAAGTTCAGGGGTACACAAGCACGAAGGCCACATTGGAGCAAGGAGCCCCCCAAGGAGGAGTACTCTCACCAACTCTCTTTCTAATCTTTGTCAGTGACATAGCAACATGCCTACCAAAGCGAATACACTCTGCAATGTATGCAGACGACCTGGCAATATGGGCGAGGGAAGAGTCAATGCCCATAGCAACAAATTGACTGCAAGATATGCTAAATAACCTGAAAGTCTGGTAAAAAAAGTGGAATATTTACATTAATGCTTCTAAAACAACCTACACTGTGTTCTCGCAGAACAACCAGAATCACAAAATTAAGCTTAAAGTAAATGGGCAAGATCTTCCAGAAGCAAGACCCCAACGTACCTGGAAGTCACACTCGACCGAAAACTGACTTGGTGCCCCAAAGCAAAAATGCTATGGCAAAAACGAGACACAGGCTCACGATGATGCGAAAACTAGCAGACTCCACATGGGGAGCAAACACCAGAGTCCTCAAAACACTCTACTCTGGAAGAGTTTGACCGTTCCTGGAGTACGGCATTGCAGTGTGTAGTAGTGCATCCAACAAGCAATTTGTCAAAGTGAGCAATAGTCAAAACCGTGCAATACGCATTATCACAGGAGCCATGAAGTCTACGCCCATCAAGGCGATGGAAACAATCACAGGCATCCAACCAATGGCAGATCGAAGGGATAGAAAAGTCTTGATACTGGCGGAAAAACTTAAATGGCTTGATTTCCAATCTATGTACAAAAGAATGAACAGATTCGGAAGGCAGGATAAAGAGAACCAGATTCGCAAAAAACGTCAAAGCACTGACTACAGACCATCTGGTCCTAACAAAATGCAAAGTCAAATCAATCCCGGCAATCAATAAGTACCCGCCGTGGAAAACGAAAATGCCGGAACTAAGGGAATCAATCCCAGGCATACTGAAAAAGGGCAGCAAGAAAACTTCGAAAGAAGAGAGGCGACAGAAAAATACATAGCGACCGAATACCCTGAAAATGAGTGGATACACGTGTATACTGATGGATCGGCAAGGAACACAATCGGCGATGGCGGAGGAGGAATAGTGCTTAAAATCTCAAAGAAAGTTACGGTCACAAAAGCGATTGCCACAGGTAAATACTCAAAAAACTACCGGGCAGAGGCAATAAGAACAGCGGCCGAAATGTTCCTAGAGTGAAGAGGCACCTCTCGCAACAAAGTCGTGATATTCACCGATGCTCTATCTGTCATCACGGCACTCAAAAGCGTAGGCAAAACAGATCTCAATGAGTTGAAAGCGACCCTCGATGCACTGGATACCATCACACTGCAACATAAGTGGAAAATGAACACGCCGACAAGCTAGCTAAAGAAGGCGGGCGACTACCTCAGACTGAACTCGAGATAAGTTATGAGGAAGCCAGAAAATCATCGGCTGACACTATAAAGACAAATGGTCAAAAGACCATCCTCAGCACAAAAACAGCGTGGGTACTATGGTCTGTTTCGTAGTGAACAAGTTGCTATACTCCGCCTCCGTACCGGCCACAATAAGCTCCGTGCCCAGATGTTTAACAAATTTAAAATTGGCACAACTAGCCTGTGTCCCTTCGAAAAGGCGGACATGATGGCAGAGCACATACTGCAAGATTGTCAACTGATAGCAGGCATAAGAAAAGAAACCTGGCCCCAAAACATAGAGCTTTGCGAGAAGCTGTACGGAGGAGCGGAGTCCTTAAAACCACGGAAAAATTCATGATAAAGTTGGTTTCATCAGTCTAGGCCGGGATCACAGAGAGAGATATGATCGAACTCTCCAAGTTTCAATTCTGTTAGCAATAGTGGGGAGGTCAAGAAGGAATCTCATTGACACTCCTAGTGTATCTTTGGTGCATCCCAGAATGACACGCATAGCCTCATTCTGAATTGTTTCCAGTCTCACTGTTTGCGTAGGACTAATTGTTAGGAGAGCACATGCATATTCTATACATGTCAAAACAATACCTTGGTACAGGAGCACAAGAAGGCGTTGCTCAATGTTAGCAGCGGCCATGATTTTTAGTGCGGATAGTGCGTTGCGAGGCTTGGCAATAACTTGGTCGATATGGTCCTTAAAGCATAGACTGCATTCAAATTTTACACCCAAATAACTCATAGATGCTCTTCGGGTGAGTGTATGTCCTTCTAAAGTGACATGTGGTGTGTCAGACTTCACAATGTGATTATTTAGGGAGAACCATGATAGCACAACTTTGGTATGATTTATCGTTACACCAGAAACATCGCACCAGGCCATGATGTGGTTCAGTTCTTTCTGGAGTTTATTAGCAATTTCATCCCGTCTCTCCCTGTCTGTACACCATGATGTCGTCTGCAAATGACAGTGTTGTCGCCTGCCAGATAATTGCTGCTTCGTAATCATTATGGTGAATACATTGAATAGTACTGGAGATAGTGGGGACCCCTGGGGTAGGCCCAGTGAAATTTTTGTAGGCACAGAGTACCAATTACCACACCTGAGTGCCACTTTTCTCTCAAACAGGGCCCTTGCAATCCATCTTATGAGCAATGTATCTATATTGAGTAGCGTGAGCATTTTTATAAGGTATGTGATTGAAACTTTGTTGTAGGCATCCTCGAGATCTAGTACAACAGCACATGTCTCCAAACCACCCTGGAAACCTTCAAAGATGTCATAGGAAAAGATTGATGCATTACACCAAGTTTCTTTATTCCGCCTGTATCCGCAGAGGGTGGAAGGAAACATGCGATGTTCCTCCAAATCCCGATCGAGTCTGCATGCCACTAACTTTTCCAGAAGCTTGCTGTGTTCCCGCTGTGTTTTGCATTGTAATTATTTTAGAACCACTTATGTGTTTGTGATTTTTGTTAGGTTTTGCCAGTGGTATTAGGTAACTGTGAAGCCATTCCTCCCTGATCTCGCCATTTTTAAAACTAGTGTTGAATTCTTTACTAAGCTCATTCATGTTATTGTCCGATATCCTGCCCGATGTCACTGTATTGGATACCATCGGGCCTGGTGCAGTATTGTGTGATCTCTTAAGCATTCCACACATATTTTATCACTCGTGAATTCAAGATCATCATTCCACACCGTGGCGACACATTGCTCCGATAACAGCAAAATGATATTGAGTCTTGCTTTCCTATCATTTCGATTCATCTGTTGAATAAAATGATCCAGAAAGGCCATTCCTTTATCTTCATCAGTTTTCCACCACACCAGATCGTGATCTGGAAAGTCTGTGTGGCGTGGTGAAACCGTCAAAATTTATGGAGAGAGTTATCGGAAAACATTTGTGCATAAAATTCTTCCCACCTAGCTGACTTTGCTTAATACTTTGCTTATAACTTGATATGTGATAATTGCTTAGCACAAATCTTAAAAATGCCATTTTCTCATCCAACTCCAAGATATGCTCAGGCAAAGCTGTGGCTGCTCGGCGTACCTTTTTCCATGCATTAACCACTCTCCTTTTGGTGCGTCAAATGGTTTCAATCTTCCCATTCCACCACAGGGGCTGTGTTATATTCTTCTGCACCTGATGAGATACTTGGGCCTTGGCATGTCAAATTTTACCAATCGTGTCTCGAGCTGCGTTGTCATACGTGAACGCTTTCGGCATAATCTGACTTCTCTGCTCGATCGGCGCCTCTCAATTAAGATAATGCATGGGCAGTGATCAAGACTATCAATCAATCAAGTGCCATGCCTGCTGGCATAGGCGATCATGTCTCTCCACAACTCTCTTTGCTTGGTGCATGTAATCAGTTCTGATGTCGATATTTTGTCGAACCATGATGTCAGGCCATCCAACATCTTCTCCCTCTGTCTTCCACGATCTCTCCTTCCCTGAATTTTACTTGTAGTCACCAAATGTTCTAAACCTTCTCTTCGCATTATATACCCGAAGAACTTTGATTGTCGGATTATTATTCTTTTGATAAGTTTTCTTTGTGTGCAGGTCTGATTAACAACCTCCACATTTGTTTCCTTTGCTGTCCATGGAATTTTCAGCATTCTTCTGTAAAACCACATCTCTGTGGCTTCCAATGATGGTATTGATTGTTTGTTCATTGTCCATGATTTGCTGCCGTACATAAGTATTAGTTCAATATAGCACTGGAGTACTCGTTTTCGCAATGTCATTGGTAGTGAGTTCACGCATAGTGTGTTCTTCATTTTCATAAAAGTTGCTTTCGTTTGAGCTATTCTACTCCTAATCTCTGTTGTACATCTTCCATCTGATGTTAGGAATGTTCCCAGATACTTGAATCGATGGACTTGTTTCAGTGTTGTTTATTTTGATATTACATGTTGGTGTTTCCTGTTTCTTGGAGACAACCATAACCTCTGTTTTCTTTATATTCATGCTTAATCCTTTCTTTTCACTTTCTCTCACTAGTATGTCTATTAAGTCTTGTAGATATTGTTCATTTGTAGCCATGAGAATTATGTCATCAGCGTGTCTTAGATTGTTCATATTTTGTCCACCTACTGTTATTCCTGTCTTTTCTTCTATAGATCTCATGATGTTTTCGCTATATAGGTTGAACAGGTCTGGTGATAGTATGCACCCTTGTTGTACTCCTAACTGTATCGCCTGATAAGATTCCAATCTTACTCTCTAGTCTTATGGCTGCGCTTTGTTGCCAGTACAAATTCTTGATCAGTCTCAGATCTTTCCCATCAATATTTATACTTTCTAACATGCTGATTATTTCTCCATGTTTTACTTTATCGAAAGCTTTTGAGTAGTCTATGAAACATAGGTCCAACTTCATTTCTATTGATCTTTTCATTATTGTTCTTATTGTATATATTGCGTTGTTTGTTCCCCTGCGTTCAACAAAGCCACATTGTTCTTCCTTAACTGCTGGTCTTATTTTTTCGTCCCTTCTCATAATAATGCTGAAAAGTAGTTTTGTTACGTGACTCACGAGACTGATTGTGCGGTGTTCTTCGCATTCTGTCGTTCCTGCTTTCTTTGGTAGTGCTATAAAAATGGATTCAAGACTATAGCTATCCCAAAAAGCATTGGTGACATAACGTAGCTCTGCTTCACACCTGAATTGACTGTGAACCAGTCTGAGTTTCCTGCATCTGTTCTTACACAGCAGGATGCTTCAGAATAGAAGGCTTTTATGATATTGATGTATTTTTCCTGGAAGTTGTAGGTCTTAAGAATCTCCCAGAGAGTAGAACGGTGAAAACTATCAAACGCTTTCTGAAAGTCTATAAAATTTATTACTAGTGGTGACTGGAATTCAATTGATTCTTCTATGATGGATCTTAGCGCGAAGATATAATTGGTACAAGAACAATGTGGACGAAAGCCAGTTTGTTCTTCTCTTAGTCTTGCGTCGATGGCTTTTTTCAGCCTATCCATCAAAATGCTGCAGAATAATTTGCCAGGTGTTTATATATATAAATGCACATACATTAAGAAAAAAGGTCTCCAACCCATAATTTTCTTATGTGAACCTACTATCCTAGATTAGCAGATAACTGACAGACTCTTTGATAGTTCATAAAGTAATATTCTTACCCCAATAGGAAGATATAGAGCTATCTGATAAAATCAACTTTGAGACAAGATCACAAACTATGATGCATTAAGTCTTCAGGATTGTAATTCTTAAAATGTTCACTTAATAACTGTCAGTACTCATTTTTTATTTATTCAAATACAACCTGTCATTCCCAAAAATAAAAACAAATGCAACAAATCGTTTCTACAAATGCAGACCAATTAAAAATAGTTAAATTCTAAAGTTATATTCTCTCTATAAAATACCAACAATATGCATCAAAATTAAATGACATAAAAATGTTTATTAGAACTCACCAAAGCCCAAGCCTTGTAGGAAGTACAGCAAACTTTCTGCAAACCGCTCCGGCTTGGAAAAATAAACAAATATAAATGTACTCACAATATTTACTTATATTAACACTAGTATTTAGTTACATTCTGTGATGGATGGTCACTCTAATTATAATTTCTCATCTAATTATATTTTCTTCATAAAAAAAGTTTATCGATCTTTAGTTGTTTTTAAGTTTAAATATTTTGAATTACATTCGGGACCAAATGTCCACAATGACAAACATCTCCCAATAAAATTAATCAGCATGGTGGTTGCTAGAATCTTTGCAGAAATTTTTGTTTATATTAATATTGATAACAGGAACAATTGCAGTAAAACTATACACCAAGGACAAAATGTCGAAACATGAAGTAAGGTAGTTTTACAATGCAAAAAAAGCAGGCTAAACATTATGACCAAATGTCTTTATCAAGCAAAGGATACAAGAAACCAAGGTGAGCACAAAATGATGGTCCTGTATGAAACACAGAACAATCACAAAGGTAGAGAATCCTAACTAGTGATATGTCTCCTTCTTCTTCTTCGCGTTCGTTCTTTACAACCAATTTTAATCACTCTTTGTGATATGTTTGATCTTTGCCAAGAACGTGTATACATTGCACATTGGTTTGGTAGGCCCCTAAACGCATAGACTTCTACACGTTTAGGACACATGCATCCGATTTCAGCCAAACCTCCTTAGTCGCCTCTTATGACATGCGTGGCAGGTAACAGTGGTTCTATTCTTTACACCCCAAATGTGGGCCCTGGTAACCACTCGGGCGAGTGATATGTAAATAGTAACTATCCGTTGACTCAAATATCAGGTACCGCCTGGATTTACTAATAATGTGTGTGACTGAGATAAATTTATTAGCTGCTTGACAAATACTGGTTAAATGGCCACTATCTGTCCTGAACCTGTGGATAGCAGTTTCAAAAATTTACATCAACGTTATCATTACTCTTGGAAGAGAATGTAGAGATTGGGGCAACATGAAGGCTGATCTCGCAGTTAAGCAGCTGATAGAAGATATTGCAAGGGATGATGATGTTGTCGTATATACTGATGGGTCGGTTCAACGTGGTGAGAAATCCGGCTGGGGTTTCTTGGCTTATGCGCATGGTAGGGTTGTTGCAGAGCGAAGTGGGGCATACAGGACAACTACTTCTAGTATGAGGATGGAGGTTGAGGCCGTTACTGCTGCCCTACATTGGATTTCTGGGACTTCCTTTACTGGGGCAGTTGTTGTCTCTGACTCTCAGTCGATGCTTCACAAGATCCAGAAGGGCAGGTTTCGGTATGAGTGGATGTCGTCTATAGAAGTTTCTAACCTCCACGGCTTACGTGGATAAACTGTCCTGGGCATGCAGGTGTTTACGGTAATGAGAGAGCGGACAGGCTTGCATCAACAGCATCGATTGTTGGGGAGTTGAAGATGGATAAGGGGATATTCTTCGGTCTCTTCGCGACTCTCTATTGGATGAGGACACTAAAATCGATGTTGAATCGATCAAGCGATTTAAGCAGTTTGGAGTTACCTGTTGTTCAAGTCGAACTGGATGTCTGAGAGGCAGAGTGAGAGGTGTGTTTAATCAGCGAGCCACAGGAACCATCAGTATGCATACTCTTCGATATCTGTTGGGGAGACTGAGCACCTATGGGTCTGCCCGGAGTGCAATGACGTCAGTTTAGTAACCAATAACCAATAACATGTCTCCATCCAATCTTTTCTATTTTTTTATAGATATGATCTTGTGGTGTTTGAGATTATGGACATGTATTCTTTGAAATTGTTTATGCATTGCAAAAGTACCAGAGAACATGAAGTATTTCAGTTAGAACCTCATGATCAGTCATTTTTTCAAAGTCTGGTAAACTCTATCAATTACCCACTTTTTTTCAGTTAGTATGTTCTCTGGAATCGATTATGCATCATTCTGCAATTGATTCTATATAATATATAACAAATTGAATGACTGGAGAGAACATAGAATGATACTATGCATATCATTATGGGTTGTACTAGGGATACACCCTATGTGGTGATGAGGTTTCTGCAGATGTCGGGGCTATCATCAATTCAAACTGTAGTGAGGGTCACATTGTGATCTACACAGATGGTTTGGTAGTTTGCCACAAGTCAACTTGGGCATTCTCTGCAAACTCATGCAGCATATAAATAAAGGAAGCAAGTGGTGCATTTAGTAAAATAACAAGTAGCATGACAATGGAGATACTGATGATGATTAAGACACTACTCTCAAAACTACTCTCATGTGTGCATTCTCAGTGATTCACTAAGCATGATCTGGAAAGTGGAGGCTGGCTCGGCATGCAGACAATGGACTGAATCCCCACAAGGGTCAACAATTAACAGATATACGTTCATTGTCATCACATGGGTATCAATGGCAATGAGAGTGGATAAAATCCAAGATTACATAAAAGCTGATATGTTATGAAGATAATTTGCATTTCAACTAAAATAGCTGTGTTGAATACCTTTAAAATTTGTTGTAATTTTGCAATACTTTTAAAAATCACCAGACATTTATTATATATATTATTTTCTACACTTGAATTATCATTGTAAGAAAATGGTATATGACTTGTTCCTTTTGCAAAAATAACAGATTCATTGCAAAATTTGTAACAGCTGCCATCAGCAAAAATTATGCTGGACAGTAACTTGTAAAAACATGAATTTCAGGCATGTCTACTAGGAGTTAAGGAGCTGTCAAAACATAAAGAAAGGCAGACAGTAAAAGATATGGAATGATAGAATAATAAAGTGACAGGATTCAGTGTAAATAAAATTTAAAAGTTTATGACAAATCTAGCAAATAACTTACATGAAGATCATCAGTGTCCTCATGATACAAGTTAAATGAGATTTTTCCCGATCACCGCTATAATTCAGGTGTAGTCTAGGCATTTGATAAGGCACCTCTGACTGATTTTTGCATGTAGGCCTGCTTTTCTTATCATCAGTGTCCCACGCCATTCAGGTGAGCCTTACTCTGATGACTTCTGAGGTACTTGTAATTTAGATCCCATGTAAAGAATCAGGAAACCTTTAGTCTAACAATGTACTGTGTGAATTGCAAAATGTTTCTTTGACCCACGATGGCCTCGAAATCTGGAATTAGCCTGGCATGTGGCTACTAGAGAGGCGTGTTATCAACTTCGCTATCGCCACTCCAGACAAAGAAAATGAAATAAAATATGTGTTTCCATACTTTTACTTTGTATTTCTAAAATTGAAACACCTTAATGTCCTGATATGATCATGCTTACTTCACACTGAGATAGCTTCTAATCTGGTTTCAATGTGATTTTATATGTAGAAAGGCTCATAAAAATATTTTATTCACAAAATAGATGAGACTGCAGTAAAACTATTTGATTGGCAAAACATGTAATCACAAAGTACTGTAGTTTTACAAATTACAAAAACAATGACAAAATACAGCAACGTTTGACCAACAAGGCCTTTATCAAGCAAACGAACAACAGGAGTGACAAATTTAAAAAAACAAATGGACGACTACATACAAATGTTTGTAATGAAAATCTGGGAATAAAAACGAATAACGAAATAAATGTAACACAAAAACACACATAAAAACTAGAAATAGAAAGAAGAGAAACAATGAAAAATCTAGTAAATATATAACTTGAATACATGCAACATACGCCCATATATATTATAAGGAATGGGAAGAGAAAGTACTAAGAAGCATAGGGATGTAATACGTTGAGCCCACATGGTCGCAAGGTACCATACAAAGAAATCAACCGATTCTCCAGAGCAAATCGACTGCGGTCATCCGAGGAACATGATCGGATGGCTGTGACCTGGACATCGTGAGCTCCTAAATGGCCAGTATCATTGAAATGGGTGGCTACAGGGTCACAGAGCATTGGCGTATATTGCGCAAGTGTTGGGCGAATCGGTCACTGAGCCTCTTGCCTGTCTCGCCAATCTATGCCATTATCTGTAAGCGGTGTAACAAGGCTTATATCGGCGAGACAGGCAAGAGGCTCAGTGACCATTCGCCCAACACTTGCGCGACATACGCCAATGCTCTGGGACCCCTGTAGCCACCCATTTCAATGATACTGGCCATTTAAGAGCTCACGATGTCCAGGTCACAGCCATCCGATCATGGTTCCTCTGATGATTGCAGTCGATTTGCTCTGGAGAATAGGTTGATTTTGATGTATGGTACCTTGCGACCGTGAGCTCAACGATTACATTCCTATGCTTCTGTACTTCTCTTCCCATGCCTTGTAATCTATATGGGCATATGTTGCATGTATTCAAGTTATATATTTACTAGATATTTCATTGTTTCTCTTCTTTTCTATTTCTAATTTTTTGTTTTTTTGTGTTACATTTATTTCGTTATTCGTTTTATTCCCAGATTTTCATTAGAAACGTTTGTATGTAGTTGTCCATATGTTTTTTAAAATTTGTCACTTCTGTTGTTCATTTGCTTGATAAAGGCCGTGTTGGTCGAAAAATTGCTGTATTTTGTCATTGTTTTTGTAATTTGTAAAACTACAGTACTTGTGATTACATTATTTTAGAAATATTTTACATGATTTTCCTTTCACCAAACTGGACAAAAAATGTGGACATATTTGTCGGATCTAGTAAAGAAGATATAAAATACCTTCTCCTCTAAAACATTTGCCACTCCATCCACCTCTAGGATGTCACACTCCATTTTGTCTAGCCTCTCCCTCATCCGTGCAAACAAATTGTGCACAGTGTGGTTGAAAGAAGCTTTGCTGCCTGTAACCATCAGAACTCTGCATCTATTATATATAAGAAATTAGTAATGTCCTAGTGCATCAGTTATTTGCTAATAACACAATATAATAAAACAACAGGAATTAAGTAATTTTTAACTTAATTTCAGCCAAGTTGAAAGATTAAAGAAGCTTATGTGCATTTATTTTAGAATTGATATAGCGCTTCAAAAGTGATGAGTTCCTGATTCCAACTACTGTGTCCAACAAGTCTATCAAAGGAAAAGAAATTCATGCTTGCTACAGTATCTAAAATTTATGTTCCCACACATATTTATTGTTTTTGGAACAGTCAGCAAATAGTCTAGATTATACACCCCTAGATACTTTGGAACTTCTTGAAATCTCTGATACACACAAATAAAACTAGGAATGGTGAACATCTAGAAGATAAAAACTAACAGTATGTATTCATGATTTGCTTGCTAATAGCGCATCACATCTGAATTTATGTATTTAAAACAATTGTAGGTACATTCAACATATTCTAAGAATTCAAGTATTTTTATTGGAATTCTTAAACATATTTTTCCTATTATGTTTCAGTTATGAGACATCCTGTGTACATCTCTACATTTCAGTGACTACCAAAAACTAACTTGCAATAAATAGTAAAGCAACTTTTCAGACAGACAGGAACTTCTACATCAAGGTGTTGATGCTTGGAATCTTGGCTCATATGAAGACTTTGGTATGTGGAATTCTGTTCTGCCATTTTATTTTGAGTAGTCTGCATAGACAACTTGTGTGGAAGTGGTTTAGTTTTCTTGTGTGTCTGCTATACACTGTCCACATCTCGCTGGAGTACAGCAGCTTGGTTAGTACTTCTTCTACTTCTCTTCCACCATTTACTTCTTTATGGAAGTGTTGGGGGTGAAACGTAGTGATCTTGTGTGTGCTTTTTAAGGCACTTTGTAAGCTGATATTAATGTTTGTAAGGTTGTTCTTGATGCCGTCGCTCCATCTTTTGCATGGTTCTCCTCTTGCCTTGTACTCATTATACTTTTTATGTGTGGCTCTCTGTGGTAGGCGATACCAGGGCATTCTGGTCAAGTGTCCAAACCATTTAATCTGTTGTTCTTTTACGAATTGCATAACTGGTTTCACATCCAGTCTCCTTCTGATTTCTTCATTTCTAATTTTGTCTCTTATTGTCACACCTGCAGCTCTTCTAAGACACCTCATCTCTGTCGTTATGATTTTCCGCTCATTAGCTGCTGTTATTGGCCATGGTTAGCACTAAGACCTGGTAAACTCAGTTTTGTGGCTACGCTTGTTCCTTTCTGCTCCCACACAGTAAATGCAGCCTTCCAAATGCAGCACTATCTTTGGATATCCTAACTTTGACCTCAGAGCCTATGTTTGTCAATCTGGATAGGATGCTGCTGGCAATTAATAATGATGACTGGATCATGGTACTGCTCTCTAGTGGTGGGCTGAAGCATTACCTCAGTTTTCCTGGTGTTAATGATAAATCCTGATTTACCTGCAGAAGCCATCAAAGCAGCTGGAGAGGCAGGTACAAAATGCGTTAGACGAATCTTCCATGTTGCATGGGAGAACCAAGAAACACCAGAAGATTGGCAAACAGCAATAATCACACCAATTTGGAAAAACAAAGACAGCAAGAAGGAATGTAATAACTATAGGGGATTCTCGCTACTAAGTCACATAGGAAAAATGTATGCTAAGATAATTGAAAAAAGACTAAGACCAACAATTTAAGAACAACTCTCAGAAGCACAGATGGGTTTCAGATGAAATAGAAGCTGTACCGATGCAATATTCACATTAAGACAACTGTCGGAAAGCGCAATAGAACATAACAAGACCTGTAGTGTGGCATTCATAGATCAGGAAAAGGCTTTCGACAGAGTCGATAGAAACAAACTATGGGATTGTCTAAGAAAATATGGAATCAGCAAACATCTCTTCAAGGTCTGCAAGAGTTTATACATTTCATATAAAAATTACATAAGAACAAAAGCCGGAACATCAAAAACATTCACAGTTAACTCAGGAGTTAGACAGGGAAGTGTGCTCTCCCCACTGCTGTTTATAACATACATGGACAACATAAGTAGAGAAGCAGGAAAAGATGAAGAAAATAATACTTCAGAACTTTTATTTGCAGATGACCAAGTACTGATTTAGAGTTACAAACACGGATCTGTGGATAAGAACAGGGCAGGAACCTATGATGACACAGGTCAAGAGGAGAAGATGGCGATGGATAGGCCATACCTTGCGGAAGACACAGTCGAGTGTCACTAGACAGGTGCTCGAGTGGAACCCGCAGGGAAAACGAAAAGAGGACGCCCTAAGCAGACTTGGAGACAAGGTCTTACTGAGGAGCTGAAGAGTGCTCAATTGACCTGGGAGAACATAAAAGAACAGCCAGAGACCGAGAAGAGTGGCGAACAACTGTTGAGGCCCTATGCTCCACGAGGAGCGGAGAGGATTAATGATGATGATGATGAAGTACTGATTGCAGAAAATGAAGAATCTCTCCAGAACCATTTGAGCTTAGTTAACATCAAGGGTGAGGAGTACAACATGAAAATAAATATAATAAAGACAGAGACAATGACAATAGGTAGACAACCAGAAAACCTTACAATAAAACTCCAGAATGTAGAAATAAAACATACAATTGAGCCCAAATACTTAGGAGCAATTTTCACAGCAGATGGAAGTATCGATTGTGAAATCAGCATCGTTGACAAAAAGCTAACCAGGTAGTAGGACAGTTAACACCACTGTTGTCACATACAGAGATACTGCTAACAATTAAAGCAAATCTCATAAGAACGATTTTCTGGCCAACGCTATGTTACCAGTGTCAAACATGGCCAATAACAGCAGCTACTAAACAGAAAATTAAAATGACAGGGATGAGGTGTCTAAGAGCTGCAGGTGTGACAATAAGAGACAAAATAAGAAATAAAGAAATCAGAAGAAGACTGAATGTGAAACCAGTTATGCAATTCATAAAAGAACAACAGATTAAATGGTTTGGACACCTGACAAGAATGCCATGGTATCGCCTACCACAGAGAGCCATGCAGAAAAAGTATCAGTTATCAGTTATATGAGGACTATCATCATAGCACCCCGGATATGTCCATAGGTGCTCCGATCTCCGCCTCAGCAAATCCAGTAGCATCCAGTGGCCCAACATGCCAGTTCGATGTTGATTATTCAATCTCTTTGCATATTTAGTATGTCGTTCTTTTTGGGCTGCACTAATATTGACACCCAGCTCTCTCAATCTGGTCGGCGAGTGGGATTCACAGCCCTGAAACTTCTCTGTTCTGAAAAACTCTCTCAATGCGTGAAGTATGTCATTTCGATCCATGGCAGCTCCCTCTGATATTGTAACCAAGCCAGCCAATCTATCAGTATATTGAGTACAAAGCAAGACAAGCAAGAGGAAGACCACGCTAAAGATGGACGGCGGCATCAAGAACACCAACAGATGGAGACAAAAATCCACATGCTGGAGAAGATACAGAACGAAGCAATGCACATCATATTTGGCTGCACCAAAGGTACAATATGTAGAACAATGAGATATCTGCTGGACCTTCCAGACATAAACAGTAAAATTGGGCTGCGTAGAACAGTTGTCTACCTTAAAATCACTCAAGACTTAACACATACTTTACACAACGAGCTAGAAAATTGCAATGGTAATACTTAAACATGGCCAGTCGTGGTTGGCCTGAGCAGAGGAGGTCATACAACGCCTATGTGCCATTCAGGACATTGATCATGGAGAAGAGTGGATACCAATACCCACTGATCACAGGCAATCCTTTGTAGTAGTCACCACAGTAAATAATCCAAGTCGAGATTCACTGCCCACAGAGTCAACACAGAAATCGTGGTATTAATAAATGACTACACATCGGAGGAAGATGCTGTTGTCTACACTGATGTTTCTGTCTTCTTCTTCTTTGCGTTCGTTCTTTACGACCAATTGTAATCACTCTTTGTGATATGTTTGATCTTTGCCAAGAACGTGTATACGTTGCACATTGGTTTGGTAGGCCCCAAACGCATAGATTTCTACACATTTAGGACACATGCATCCGATTTCAGCCAAACCTCCTTAGTCGCCTCTTACGACATGCGTGGCAGGTAACAGTGGTTCTATTCTTTACACCCCAAATTTGGGCCCGGTAACCACTAGGGCGGATGTTTCTGTGATTCTGCACAGTCGGAGTGCATGGGCCTTTATGGCTAGAACTAAAGGAAAAGTCATCAAAGAGGCAAGTGGCGCATATGCGACTCTATGAGCATGATACAGAAGATCAATTCCTTTATGTACAAATGCAGTGGATGCAATTAATACAAAATGTGACAATCCAGACACTTACCTACATCTTTGTCCCAGGTCATTCTGGGGTGAAGGGCAATGAGAGAGTGGATGAGAATGGACAAAAGTGACATCATAAAAAAACACACGCTCTGAAGATTTCAACGAATAAGATAAAGGGTATTCTCTATCTCGGTTGCGCAAGTTATGCATACCATTAGGTGCTGCAAGACGGGCAAAACCACAAGAGAAATTCCATTAGATACACCAATCAACAAAGAATGGGAGTTGTTAGTCTAAACACACTGAAATACATGCTTGTGAGGAGATCAGAGCAATTATGGACATGTCCAATGTGCGATGATCCTCAAATGAACAATGAACAGCAAAGATAAACCAAGATGGGTTATGCAAAAATTTTGAAAACATTGTTACTTACTTTAGTTTAGAGACTTGGTCAGCAATGTTTGATCTCCTAAAAAAACAAACCAAACTCTTAAAGTTGGGCACATGTAAAAGCAATAATTTAAAAATGTAGAAACATTGCTAAGAAATTTATCTTGTTATGTATCAACAATTTATTATTGACATATTCTGTTTTGTTATACTAAATGCTTACATTTCTGTCCATCTGTGTTGCATCATCAACATATCACCACTATGGAGTAGACTAGATCAAATCTAGTTAACACAGCCAATCTATGACCCCCCTGCAATTTGAGTATGCCCAAATTTGTTGGTCCTTAATGCACATCCTTTGTCAACATGGCCTATTTAATTTAGGGTGTAAAGCATGGTCTTATAACACCCAATGATATATTTCTATACACTCCAGCATACTAATATCACAACCTTATTGCTTTCAACTGTAATGTGGACAAAGTCATGTTAAAGCAACCAACAACGAGTGTAATAAACACATTTTTTTAAGTCTTATAAAACCCATTATGGTGGTACATCTCTTTTACAACTATTTTTCTGTGATCCCTGATCACAATGTAGGTAAGTTGAGCGATTGTTCTATTGGACTATGTACGAAGTTTGTATTTTGAACACATCCAAGTTTCTCACATTGTGATCATGACATTGTGAAGATATGCAGTTCATAATTCACCATGGACACAACCAGTTGATGAAACAGGAGGACAAGTAGTTGCTACTTAAGGTGTGTGGCTGTCATAATCTTGGGAGCTGCAAGACCATGCTTGCAAACGTTGTATCGTTTGGTCAACCCAGTGTTTGAAAGATAGACTATGATCAAAGGCTATCCCAAGATAGATCAGACTATCAAGTATGCTCGATAGCCTGCTCATCAGAAATGACTATTTGCCAGGTTGGTCTACAGCATTATCCCAAATGCCTTTCACTGGCCAGTAGCTACCCAGGGTATCAGAAAAGATGTGGTTTCTCTCTTCAGGCTTGTGACACATTACCTTTCTGACCATTATCTTCTTCAGTAATTTGTCAGGATGGACAGAACGGCATACAACGTAAGACAGTCACTATCAGTTTCCTTGATGAAGAATACTCACAAGATCGTTGTGTCAGGGTATAAAAAGATGGGTCAGCATAAAACGCAGTGAGGAATGGAGGAGCAGGTGTGTTCATAGAATACCCAAACAACGTTAGAGATATGATTAGAGCACCAATGGGGAAATTCTGGACACCAAGGACTTTTCGTGGCGAACTACCGATCCATCAGTGTAAATCACAAAGTCACCTTAAGTTAGGGTTGCCAGAAGACGTCTGCGAATGAATGCAAACTCCCCGGAGTAAATTATCGCACCAAAATTAAAGAGATGAGAGGTGCATCCAATGAAGAGACGTTGACCCACGTGGTGCGAAACTCGGTGCCCGTATAGCACTAGCTCTCTCTCTCGTCCCCTAAAGTCAATATGCTGGACCCTGGGTTGAGTCGCACATGGGCCCACATAGGGCGAAACTCAGGGCTCTGAGGAGGGGGCCCGAATTTAGCTCTGTGTCCGAACAAGCCAGAGGCATTGAGAAGGTGTGCACTGTGAAAGAAAAACATAAACGTAAGAAACAGTAGTCGTCAGTGAAGGAAACCCAACTCCCCAGAGAAAAGGGTCGCAAGCAAACTGCCAGCTGTGGGGCAATAATAAATAAGATCGATACTCGGCTGAGTCAAAAGACAGAGCAGACACGTTTGGTGCTCTTGATGGGGTGATGGGAAGGCGTGGAAAACGTACGGGTGAGCGGACCACCCAGATGAGCACGTAAAAACTGGAAAGCACAGCAGTGGCTTGAACCCAGTATAAAACAAAGGTCTCTGTGTTTCTGGAACACACTGTAACGCATCGTGTCAATATATGGGAAGATTGCTGTAAACTCTGTACATGAGGCCAAGCGCAGAAAACTATTAGGTAAAGTTGGCCGGCGCAAATTCTAAAGTTGCGTTTTGCGCCTAGCGATTAACATCCCCGGAAGAACTGAGGTGGGTGATGCCTAAAGGGACTGCCCTCCCTGGAACAACCGGGCAAGGTACTGTTGCATTTATAATTAACGTCCCCGGAAGAACTGAGGTGGGTGATATTGGCAAGCACAAAATTTCAGTTGCGTCGCTAGCGTCAAATGAAACTATCTTCTAGAATATCTGTGCGCAGTCCCAGTCAAGTGTTTCCCGGGGAAAGGGAAAATGCAGAGTAAACACTTGCAAATTGCCAAGTGCTGATACGCTCCCAGAAACGGCTGAGAATACTCCTACTCAGGAACAAACTCACCGTGGATAGAAAAGTACGGCCAATAATGCGAAGGCTTGACTGGTACAAACCCAAGCATTGGCTTGGCTAAGGGCAATACTTTTCAGATGCCAATCATCCTACACAGATGATGTACAGACACCATGGCTCAGATCACATAAAGGCTAAGCATACCGCCAACATATGATCATTTGTTTGACAAATTGGGGCAACATGAAGGCTGATCTCGCAGTTAAGCAGCTGATAGAAGATAATGCAAGGGATGATGATGTTGTTGTATATACCGATGGGTCGGTTCAACGTGGTGAGAAATCCGGCTGGGGTTTCTTGGCTAATGCGCATGGTAGGGTTGTTGCAGAGCGAAGTGGGGCATACAGGACAACTACTTCTAGTATGAGGATGGAGGTTGAGGTCGTTACTGCTGCCCTCCATTGGATTTCTGGGACTTCATTTACTGGGGCAGTTGTTGTATCTGACTCTCAGTCGATGCTTCACAAGATCCAGAAGGGCAGGTTTCGGTATGAGTGGATGTCGTCTATAGAAGTTTCTAACCTCCAGCGGCTTACGTGGATATACTGTCCTGGGCATGCAGGTGTTTACGGTAATGAGAAAGCGGACAGGCTTGCATCAACAGCATTGATTGTTGGGGAGTTGAAGATGGATAAGGGGATATTCTTCGGTCTCTTCGAGACTCTCTATTGGATGAGGACACTAATATCGATGTTGAATCGATCAAGCGATTTAAGCAGTTTGGAGTTACCCGTTGTTCAAGTCTAACTGGATGCCTGAGAGGCAGAGTGAAAGGTGTGTTTAATCAGCGAGCCACAGGAACCATCAGTATGCATACTCTTCGATATCTGTTGGGGAGACTGAGCACCTATGGGTCTGCCCGGAGTGCAATGATGTCAGTTTAGTAACCAATAACCAATTGACAAAACAATAAAAAAAAGGTGATACTTCCTGTGACTAGCCCAAGAAGGGTCTGGGTCGCTAGGGTCTTTACCGGAGTGACCTCACCCAGTCAGAGCATGTAAGCTAATGCTCTTTGGTGTAGATCTAAGCCCAAATTTACGGCACTAAAAGATCATTAAAGAGTGGTTACCTTACGATGCGTATGGAAAGACCTCACCAAAGGCAGGAAAGCCGATAGAAAAGTCATCCGTTCTGCCTTCCCTAAACTAACTCTGTCCGAGAAAGAGTTACAAGGGAAACAGGTCTCCTGCAACGATCACTCGTGAAGGATCTAAGCTTCAAGTACCTTGGAAGTCGGCGAGGCTGTCCATATGGTTGAGGGATGCCTGTAAAAGGGTAATATAGGCCCATGCAAAAATCAGTCAGAAACACAATACCAGTCAGAAGCGTCATGACTTTCCGCCTGAATTAACAGCGGGCTTACAAGGAAGAAGGAAGAAGGGTTGCCAGAAGTCCCAGTTTTCCGGGACAGTCCTCGTTAGTAAATAAAAATTGGGGTGTCCAGAAAAAGGCTTTTGGGGCACATTTTTGTCCCTGTCAAACTTTTTTCCCAATTTTCAGATGAGAGAACTGTTTTAATTTGAAAACTTGAAAAGTTCACACCCATAAATACTGTCACTGTAGTTTTGTTTCATTATCGTTGTGAATAAGTACGGAACTGTACTGTTTAATTTGAAAAGTCCAAGAAGCAGCAGTAGTTTTGGTTTCATTACCGATGTTTCATTACAGTTGATCGGTTTCTGTCAGTTGTAGCTTGGGTATAACTCATAACTAGTTGTAAGTCATGGCTCATATAAGAACTAATTGGTGATTAAGATTGATATATTTTACAAATCGCGTGAAAGGATTTCACAATACCAGAGAGAAAATGTTCATTCCAGATAAGATACTCAGAAGAATGGTCCTTCATGAAATGAGGAATATACAAGCACTAAGTAAAATGTAAGCAGTGCAAATGTTATATTTCTATTTCACAGGAGGGAAGAACGAACATAACAGACTATGTAGAAAGCATCAAGCACAAATCGAGTATGTACACTGCAAGCACTTAAAAAAGAATGACCAGCTATTTTGTTTCCAAATCGTCAGATCATGGTACAATGGTGACATCAGCAGAATTAGCTATGTGATATCATACCATTAAACATAATTTGTCTTTGAAATCAACGGACTGTACAAGAAAACAAAACTCTAAAATCTTTAGTGATTCTTAAACACCAAAAAATGTGACACTAGGAACAATAGTGAAGTCAGTGTTAGCGCCCGACATTACCAAACAGTTATGTGACGATCTTGCAGGTGTTCGTTTTCTGTACCTTTCCTTGCAAATGGACATAACCAAATTTAACTCATATGTCACCACTGGTAATGGCTGCAACCTATGTTTTTGCCCGGGCTTCTAACATGTTTTGTTTAGCTGCTACAAATTTTGTAGTATGGCCTTTCTGCAAAATTTGTATGAATTTTCTGCAAAACTTGTTGCAAGATGGAGCTAATTATTATTCAGATAATGGAGATTTTTCATCAGATATTGGTGAACAATTAAATTAATTCAAGATTTTTGTAAGCAAATTGATGACACTCCACTCTAGTACTTACGGAGCTAGTAGTTTAGATGAATTTTGATTATTGATGGATAGGGGCGCTACCCTCTTCCCCTCTAGCCTAGTCGTAACAGTGATAGAGAATAATCATAATAGCTGAGCAGGATCAATATTGGAAATATAGGGAGAAAACAGGTCTTGCAAATGAAATTGATCCAGAATCAGAATACTCTTCATTTAGTTATGCCTCTCACTATTTTTATTTGAGGCCTTTTTTTCTGCAAACCAATGCATATGTCTATTAAAATTCCAGAAAAACCAGATCCTTCATGATAACTGTTCTTCCTGATAATATCAAAAACTTTCTTTATGTAAACTATATGTTTGGAATTCACCAGTTACATTACTACATAATGTTTGGTCTACTGATGAACTGTTGAATGTACCTGCTGTGTCAAGAAAAAGATGGGAAATTATCAGCAAATATTTGTACCTCAATGAAAATTTCACATTGCTTCCACATGGACAATATTGAATGTTGGACCTCTAAACTACTGTCTTGATTGTGTGTGGGCCCTCTTGCTCAGACTTTAAAGGGCAAAACAACACCCAGGAATTACAAGAGTGACAAACTCCATTCAGGCTAACCCTCAACCGACTCTGATGTTTGACAGAAAGCAAACATGCAGTTAGTGCTTCAAAATGAAGATCCGAACTGCACCAGTTGAGCCCACGTGGTCGCAAGGTACCATACAAAGAAATCAACTGATTCTCCAGAGCAAATCGACTGCGATCATCCGAGGAACACGATCGAATGGCTGTGACCTGGACATCATGAGCTCCTAAATGGCCAGTATCATTGAAATGGGTGGCTACAGGGTCACAGAGCATTGGCGTATATCGCGCAAGTGTTGGGCGAATCGGTCACTGAGCCTCTTGCCTGTCTCGCCGATATAAGCCTTGTTACACCGCTTACAGATAATGGCATAGATAAGATTACGGGAATCTATGCCATTGTCTACGCATTTGTTTTTTTAAATTTGTCACTCCTGTTGTTCGTTTGCTTGATAAAGTCCTTGTTGGTCGAAACGTTGCTGTATTTTGTCTTTGTTTTTGTAATTTGTAAAACTACAGTACTTTGTGACTACGTGTTTTGCCAATCAAATAGTTTTACTGCAGTCTCATATATATTTTAGAAGAGATGGAAATAGGATAAAGGAAATTAAAGGAAGAACAAACATACTCTACAAAAAAATTAAACAACTAAAAATGGTATGGAATAGAACTGATAGAAAAACAAAGATACAAATACTAAGAGCACGCATATTCCCAGTGGCAACATGTGCGTGTGAAGCATGGATATTTAACAAAGCAGTGAAAAAAACATATATGTACTTCTAAATATAAGAACTCAAAATCCATAAAGTACTCAAAATCTAAGAAAGCTGACGGATACTACCAATAAGAAAACTAAAGTATTTTGGGCATATAAAAGGACACAAATGGCTGGAGAAGACCATTATGTAGACATCACAGCAAAGAGGAGAAGAGAAAGACCATGAAGAAACTGGATTCAGGATGTAACATGATTTGAGCATGATGGCTGCAGAGGTGGAACAAATGGCATATGAGAGAGAGAAATTAGAAGGACTTGTAGGGTAGCAAAGTTCTTCTCAGGACAAGCTATTTGATAATGGGTTATTGAATTAGTAAAGTTGAAATTAAATATAAAGTAATTTGTCAAGCTTGAAATAAGAATGTATGTTTCAGTCAGAAGAGAAATTGCCTGTTATAGTTCGTTCCAAAATTTGTGATCACACTAAGGTTTAATTTGTACGAAATCTATCTAATGGACACAAGTAATTTTTTGCATGCAGTCTTATATACCTCACGACGTTACAAATCCATGTTTAACTAATTGGTAGGTAGCTTAATTGATGCAAAAACGTTTTTTGTTATATAATTTTGCATAAGCACAACAAAATGATAATCAAAGTTTAGAATTTACAGTAATACACAAAATGGTGGCGAATGTTTGCAAAGGCGTAACCCTATTACATATTATAAAAAGCAATGTGACATGGTTAGCTTTTTCTTCATGAGTGTTTTTATGTTGATATTATCTTTGGCGATCAAATTGACGTACCTTTGGTAGTTGTTGCAGTCCCTGGTATTGTGAGGCAATTGGTGAAGGTGAAAGCAAATGGGATGTTAGCTATTAGATTCGGAGTCTGAAGAGTCGAAGAGATTGACTACTGCTGCGGGCTGGAGAAAATGCAAACCATCTCGTTGCCAATATGCCTCTTCTTCTCGGAGCACATGCTCTTCACATTTGTTCCAGTATTCTATATCTATTTTTTGCGAGGGCATCATGTGTTAGGACTTTTACATCACGAAGTTTGAAAGTCTTGTTTACTGCTGCAACTTGACCTTTGACTGCAGCCCACACAAGTTCAATGGGATTGAGATGTGAATGGTAAGGTGGTAATCGAAGAGAAGTGTGGCCGTGCTCAGCAATGACTTTATTGATTATAAAAATCTTTGACCTCTTAGTCTGTCTCACCAGTTGCAACAACTCAGTTTTGAAATTGTTGCATCAAAACTATATATTTTCTTTTGCAAGCCACGCCATGATGTCTTGTTTTGTGCTTGATGAGGTGGGAATTTTGACTGCATGCGCCACTTCATTATGATAGGAGGCATTGTCCATTACAATACACTATGGCCTATCCAGAGCAGGCAGAAGTGTGTTCGCTAACCAATCCCTGAAAATAAGTCTGTTCATTTCGGTGCGGTAGTCCCTACCATCTGTAGACAGTGCTTGGAAAAGAAGTTCTGCGCCACTGACAGGACCATTTACTTTGCTGCATGCATGACCTATCACAATGCGTTGCCCATTCATACTTGGAATTTCCATTTCTTAGTTCCGTCTAGTGATTGCCATTCTTTATCAAATGTATTATCTTCTATCAGCTGCTTAACTTCAAGATCAGCCTTCATGTTGCCCCAATCTCTACATTCTCTTCCAAGAGTAATGATAACGTTGAGATAGTTCATCATGCTACCATCTGTTGAGATCCATTCTTCCACTTTTGGTAGGGTTGCAACCATAGTCACCTGGCCAATTGTTCTCTCAGCCTGGGCCATCCACGACATGCCACGCTTGATTCTCGTGCCCTTAACATCATTAGTG
The DNA here is from genome assembly GCA_020796225.1 of Arion vulgaris. Taxonomy (NCBI): domain Eukaryota; kingdom Metazoa; phylum Mollusca; class Gastropoda; order Stylommatophora; family Arionidae; genus Arion; species Arion vulgaris. The sequence continues at coordinate 57,125,197 of CM036753.1, read as the reverse complement.
TTCTTGTGTAGTGGGTGTCTCTTATCCGAAGTAACCCGCATATATGCCTTGGTTTGGGCGATTGCATGACGGGAGCGTAGTGACAGAAGGCCAAGCATATATCTCATCTTCACAATGGGGGTATCTCTAGTGCAGCCCAGAACTGTACGCATACCTTCATTCTGAACCCGTTTCGAGTCGTTCACATTGTGATCTTGATATCGTAAGAATTCGAGTCCGTAATCTACCACTGACATTACCAGTCAATCTAACAAAATGGCAAGTAGTCTCTGCTTAAGGTGTGCGGCCACCATAACTTTGAGAGCCGCAAGACCACGCTTGCACCATTGTATCGTCTGTTCAATATGGTGTTTGAAAGATAGACTACGATCAAAGGTTATTCCAAGATAGCGCAGCCTGTCTCTGCGCTCGATGGTATGTTCATCAAAGATTACACAGGGTAGGTCAGCCTTGACGATGTGATTATTCAACGAGCACCACAACATACACGCTTTTTCAGGATTGACCTGAGAGCGAGACTCTCTACACCAACCTGAGATGGTACGCAATGTTTTCTGAATGTCGTCAACCATCTCTCGTCTATCTGACCCAGTCCTATATATTAAGATATCATCTGCAAATGTCAATGTCCGACCCAATCCGGTTGGCTGAATTTTAGCTACATTTGCTGTGTAAATATTAAACAGCACGGGTGATAGAGGAGAACCCTGGGGTAATCCTGGGCATATACGTGCAGGATCCGATGTCCATGTTCCTAAACGGAGTGCAACGGTTTTCTCCATTAAAGAAGCAGCTATCCAGTTCACCAGCCAAGGATTAACTTCACATTTAATCAAAGAGCGCATCATTATTGAAAAATTCACCTTGTTATAAGCATCCTCCAAGTCGATGGCCACAGCAACAGTCTCTTGCTTGGATTGGAAGTCTTCATAAACATCATATGCAAACGTGCCAGCATTGTCCCATGTCCCTTTTATTGGCCGGTAGCTACCCAAAGTGTCAGGGAGGATGTGGTCATTCTCCAAGTGAAACATTACCTTTCTGGCCACTATCTTCTCTAGTAATTTGCCATATACATTTTGCAAGGTGAGTATGCGGTAGCTGCTGAGCAGTTTAGGATCCTTCCCATGTTTGTGGAGCAGTCGTAAATAACTATAGCAAAGGATGATGATGTTGTTGTATATACCGATGGGTCGGTTCAACGTGGTGAGAAATCCGGCTGGGGTTTCTTGTCTAATGCGCATGGTAGGGTTGTTGCAGAGCGAAGTGGGGCATACAGGACAACTACTTCTAGTATGAGGATGGAGGTTGAGGCGTTACTGCTGCCCTCCATTGGATTTCTGGGACTTCATTTACTGGGGCAGTTGTTGTATCTGACTCTCAGTCGATGCTTCACAAGATCCAGAAGGGCAGGTTTCGGTATGAGTGGATGTCATCTATAGAAGTTTCTAACCTCCAGCGGCTTACGTGGATATACTGTCCTGGGCATGCGGGTGTTTACGGTAATGAGAGAGCGGACAGGCTTGCATCAACAGCATCGATTGTTTGGGATTTGAAGATGGATAAGGGGATATTCTTCGGTCTCTTCGCAACTCTCTGTTGGATGAGGACACTAAAATCGATGTTGAATCGATCAAGCGATTTAAGCAGTTTGGAGTTACCCGTTGTTCAAGTCGAACTGGATGCCTGAGAGGCAGAGTGAGAGGTGTGTTTAATCAGAGAGCCACAGGAACCATCAGTATGCATACTCTTCGATATCTGTTGGGGAGACTGAGCACCTATGGGTCTGCCCGGAGTGCAATGACGTCAGTTTAGTAACCAATAACCAATAACCAATATCAAACGTATGGTGAGCATTTACCAACGATTCGTCCAGATATACAATATCGTAACCTTCCGTCCTACGCTTCCGTATCTCCCGTAGATATTTGCATCGTGCAGCTATCAGATGCGTTTTCTCACAAACTATATTCCGACCTGTACTAGATTTCCGAAAAGTGAAACCACTGCACCTAACAACTCTCCATAAGGCGGTTTTAGATATATCAATATCACATTGAATTCACAGACGTGATTTCAATTTACGTAGTGTAACCACATCATTGGCCTTTAACATTTTATGAATCTCTCTCACAATAACATCTTTATCGAAATCATCAGTTTTCCATTTCCGGCCATTTATGTGTTCCTTACATTCATCACTACAGTCCTGTTCTATCCAACAGCAAAATGACATTCTACTTATACCAAGAGCATGTTGTGTTCTCCTCTTCGGTCTTGTAAGTTGTGATATAAACCACCACGTCTGGCTTCTCTGCAGAAATAGCTATACAGTTGTGCAGTCACCTTCTGCATGGTAGTGAATTTACACTTCAAACTCATTTCTAATACTGATAATAAAATAGTACCTTCTGCTTCAAGTAACGCAAATAAATGGTTTGTGACACGCCAATGACAATCTTTCACATACAGTGTGAAATGATTAATTTCCCGTGATTCCCGATTTTAACTACTGCTGAATTGCACGTTGGCAATTGACGTCAATACTTCATTTTTGTACCGTTAACATTCTAAAATCATACCAAATCAACATCGCTGTTAAATTAGTAATAACATATAATTCAAATCTTACATAACTAAAGTTTTGGGTGGGCAAAAATACTTTTGGAACGTCGTCACTGTTACCTATCTAAAAAAATATATAAATCAAGAATTTCTGTCAAGTGGATGATTTTATATCGGTCGGTAAAGATGATCACGAATTTTGGAACGAACTATAGATGAATATTTTGTGCCTGGGTCACTGAGTATTCTTAAAAGATGCAGATAACTTGTATCTGCTTATTTTGTCTATAAAATATCATTGTGTACTCATATTTAGTTTAACAATATGCTTTACCTGCTATATTCTGAAATTACTCATATATATCCTTCAAATACTATAAGTGTTAGTTCTTTATAGGCTGCTTACTAGACCAGATATGTATTATTTTCTCTTGAAGGCCTTATTTATTTATGTTGCTCTTCAAAACAAAGGATATAATTAGATTTTACAAACCTCCTGATTACTATCTTATATACTGTCCAAACTACTCCCTTTTTGATATCTTGTGTAAATATGAAGATACTAAAAGCCTGTATTAAAAGTTTTCATTATATATTCCATACTTTCCCCCTATTCTTTGTGACTGTACACACATTTCTTGCCATTTATGAAACATATTTTAGCAACAATAAAGCATGCCATGGTATCACATATTACATAATACTGGTAATAAAACCCCATAGCTTATTCAATTTGCTTTCAACCATACATAACATGTCTTTTTTCAATGAAAGAAACATTGTTAGTATTGGAGCAGGATATCATAAAAAACAAAAAAGTCTTTAAAACCTCTAGATGTTTAAGAGCTAATCAACACAGTACAGAAGGGATCAGTCACTGCACACTGATGTAAATGTTGAGATTTTAGCAGCTATTGACCTGTCTAGAGCGCACTGAGATACTGATCTTCACTAATCACTCATAGCTTCATTAACAATCTTGCAGCCCAAGTGGCCTTTAGGGCACTGCTCACGGTGTATCGGTAGCGCTCTTTCAGTTATGTCCCTTTTTTACGCTTAACTCCCCCTTTGTTTACATTCCTGTACAGGAATGTGAAGGTCGAAATGGCGACATTTCGGTAGGCTTATATGTAGCTTCAAAGTCCGGTTGTTGTTAATGTAAAAACACACTATATACGCTATTGCATCTAGCTATAATAAAAGTTCATATGTAGCTCTAGATTATTGTGTAGTTTAAGTCTGTTATATAATATAGTTATGAAGTTATATCAGTATGAACTAGTCACTTTCCAAGTAGCTGACGATGTGCTAATTACGCTGATGGTGTACGTTGTTAATATTTATTGAAGGAAGAAATATGCGGTACAAACATGTACAAAGTTTAGTTTTTGACAAGGGAACACGTTATCACTACTAAAATTTATGTTTCTTAATACGCACATTTAACAGAAATATAGTGAGAATTCTTCATTGCCGTGAGATTTTCTGAATGAATAAGAGTAAGATAATAAGATAAGAATAAGTAATAAGATCAAAACATTGTTTAAATAAAAATGAAATTGTAATAAGACTGTAGAATATAATGATTCCAGAATAAATTAATTTTAAAGAATTTTATTTCATTATAACGTGGGGCACAATGGTTGACATATAATACTATACTCATATAATGTCATCAGCTAACGAAAGACGAATTTTAAAAGCTATGTCTGGTCATTTATAATAGCATAAAAATGTCATAGACAGTTATGACAAATTTACTGTTAAATTGCTAATATATTTAACATATCTCAACCTACCAAAATGTTATATATATATATATATATGTGTTAATCACAATAACATAAATTCACACATCTATTTCCATAAATACATAAGGATAGCTTACTTCTTCATGAACTATGTAATGTTTAACATAATTAATTTATCATTTAACAATAATACTTTCATTTCTAAATATACTGCTAATGGTAGTTCAAACAAAAATACATATCTTCATACATTGACAATACACATTTGTAATATAATTGTACAGTATATATATATGGAACTGCAGTAAAACTATTTGATTGGCAAAACACGTAATTACAAAGTACTGTAGTTTTACAAATTACAAAAACAATGACAAAATACAGCAACGTTTACACCAACAAGGCCTTTATCAAGCAAACGAACAAACAGGAGTGACAAATTAAAATGAAACACAAATGGACGACCAAATACAAACGTATCTAAGGAAAATCTGGAATAAAACGAATAACGAAATAAATGTAACACAAAAACACACATAAAAACTAGAAATAGAAAGGAAAAGAAACAATGAAACATCTAGTAAATATATAACTTGAATACATGCAACATATACCCATATAGATTACAAAGCAGGGAAGAGAAAGTACTAAGAAGCATAAGAATGGAATATAACATGAATACATGCAACATATACCCATATAGATTACAAAGCATGGGAAGAGAAAGTACTAAGAAGCATAAGAATGTATACGTTGAGCCCGCGTGGTCGCAAGGTACCATACAAAGAAATCAACCGATTCTCCAGAGCAAATCGACGCATCATCCGAGGAACATGATCGGATGGCTGTGACCTGGACATCGTGAGCACCTAAATGGCCAGTGTCATTGAAATGGGTGGCTACAGGGTTCACAGAGCATTGCGTATGTCGCGTAAGTGTTGGGCTAGATCGGTCACTGAGCCTCTTGCCTGTCTCGCGATCATAAGCCTTGTTACACCGCTTACAGATAATGGCATAGATAAGATTACGGGACTGGCATGTGAACCCATCGTCAATAAGAAACGTGCCTAAAGGAAAAGATACAGTCGCGCTCTGTATCACATAAGCACACGTGTTGCAACGCCGACGACCACACTGGACAGTGCCAAAATGAGTCTGGATATTGGACTTAAGGCACTGTGTACCAACATATCTTTAAGACTTCTGTCCGTCTGTAAGACACCAAAGGATAGTTGGAGAAGACAGAACGGGTCTCAGGATCTGATCTAAGGAGAGACAGATGACGAATAAAACATTTTTCACCAGGGAACTATGGGGGTGGTAAGTTAAGATAAGTTTTACTCTGTCAGAGTTAGTAGTGCTATGCTGACTGGTAAGGGCCTGCTGGCGAGTGATTTTCTGAACTCGATGCATAGTCGAGACAAGCACCCTCTCCGGGTATAGGCGCCTACGAAAGAAATCAAGCATCTCGCGAGCTCTCTCAAGAAAATCATCGTCCTCACTACAAAGCGACGAAGGCGTAAGAGCTGCGAGAATGGCAAAGAGTCACGACATGCCCGGGGATGGGAAGAAGTATAGAGGAGAAAACTATGTGCATCAGTAGGCTTGTAATATACTGATGTAGAGATAGCGGATAGGCGTAAGGTGATAGTAATGTCAAGAAAGTTGACACAAGTAGTGGAGATGTTAGAAGTAAAACGAATAGAAGGGTTGAAAACATTAATGAAATTAATGAAGCGTGACAAATCGGCTTCAGGCATATCAGTGATGCCAATACAGTCATCAATGTATCTGTGATAGACAGACGGAAGGGGGCCATCATATGTAGTCCATACTAGGTGTTCAAGATAACCCATGAAAAGACAAGCATAACTAGGTCCCATTTTAGTACCCATGGCAACCCCATGATCTGCTCAAAGAATTGGTCATTAAACTGAAAGGAGTTAAGAGTGAGAACTAGTTCCGCAAGACGAAGGAGAGCAGAAGTTGACACAAGTGGATTAGTTCTCCTATTGAGAAAGAACTGGAGAGCTATAAGGCCGTCAGGATGAGGTATAGAAGTGTACAATGAGCACACATCAAGGAGGAAGAGACGGTAGGTTCTCTCGGGTAGCAACTCAATGGTAGAAAAGACAGACAAAGCGTGGTTTGTATCCTTCAAAAATGACGGGAGGGTGGTGACTATGGGATTAAAGATGCTATCAAGGAATTCGGAGATGTGTTCCGTAGGGCAGGAGCAAGCAGAAACGATAGGCCTACCGGGATTGTGGAGTTTATGAATTTTGGGGAGCATATAAAGGCGGGTTTACCCAAACAGCTATCGATCACACAGAGTGATGATGCACTGGATGGAAGGTTGTTCGTGGCAATTAAGTTCTTAATGACTTCACGAACCTTATTATTATTAGACTGAGTGACATCAGTAGGGCTGGTTTTATAAAACTGAGTGTCACGCAGTTGGGTATGACCTTCCTGAAGGTAAAGATCTTTGCTCCAGACGACTATAGCTCCGCCTTTGTCGGCGGGTTTGATAACAATGTCATCACGTCGACGGAGGTGTGATAGAGCACGAAACTCTGACGGTGACATGTTAGACTGCCAAAGGCGTTTTGGGTGGAGCAGTCCAATATCATGTATAGTATTCTTGATGTAGAGATCAAGAGCGTTAGAGGCACCAGGTTTGGGTGTCCAGTCATGTTTACAGTAGAAAACTTAGAAAACATACTCGTGTCAGGACATAGGTCAGAGTCAACCTGGTTCTGAAAGTGAAATTTCAAGCGCAAGCCACGGTGAAAACGAGTCACATCTTGAAGAGTTGAGTAGTGGTCAATGGTGGGTCGGAGAGGAACAAACTTAAGACCCTTACTTAAAACAGATCTCTCGTTGTCCGATAATGGAAGGTCTGGAGGAATACAAACCACCTGTGTGGGAGGAGAAGATCTTAGTGGACAATTGGAAGGAGTGGTAAAGGTACAGGCGAAGAAGGTTAAGTTTTTGTTGGTGATGGGTGCAAAGAAATTCATACAGTTGTCTGTTAAGTACATGGATAATGAAACGAATAAGGGAGTAAAGGAGCATATTGTTAGAAGTGAGAAGTCGTAGACGCTGAAGAAGTTGGGACTGGGAGGAGTCCAAGTCAGACAGAAGATGTGTATGATTAGCAGCAATACAACGCATACGCTGTAGAGCACACTTAGCTTCCAACTGTTGTAACATGCGCTGCCCTAGGGTATAATGGTCCTGCAGATGGGTGAAAGTTAGAGGTAAAACCTTTGGGAATAACCCTAAGTCGCTGACATGTAAAAAGAAAATTTCGATGAGAACAAAAGCGGGTTTTCTTTAAAGTAACCATGGCAAAACTAGTAGCCGTAAGACGAATATCGGTCGGCAAGAGACTAAAGGAAATAAAGATATAGTGACGAAGAAAATTCAATACGTACTGTAAGGAAGGCATAGTAATAGAAAAATCAACACTAGTACAGCTATTATATATGAAAACAATAGTGACAGGAAATTACATACACCACACATATAACTACTAACACTTACCTAATACGTCACAACGAAGAGTTGCAGAGAAATGTCTAAATATTCAGTATATATATATGGAACTGCAGTAAAACTATTTGATTGGCAAAACACGTAATTACAAAGTACTGTAGTTTTACAAATTACAAAAACAATGACAAAATACAGCAACGTTACCAACAAGGCCTTTATCAAGCAAACGAACAAACAGGAGTGACAAATTAAAATGAAACACAAATGGACGACCAAATACAAACGTATCTAAGGAAAATCTGGAATAAAAACGAATAACGAAATAAATGTAACACAAAAACACACATAAAAACTAGAAATAGAAAGGAAAAGAAACAATGAAACATCTAGTAAATATATAACTTGAATACATGCAACATATATCCATATAGATTACAAAGCAGGGGAAGAGAAATTACTAAGAAGCATAAGAATGGAATATAACATGAATACATGCAACATATACCCATATAGATTACAAAGCATGGGAAGAGAAAGTACTAAGAAGCATAAGAATGTAATACGTTGAGCCCGCATGGTCGCAAGGTACCATACAAAGAAATCAACCGATTCTCCAGAGCAAATCGACTGCGATCATCCGAGGAACATGATCGGATGGCTGTGACCTGACATCGTGAGCTCCTAAATGGCCAGTGTCATTGAAATGGGTGGCTACAGGGTCACAGAGCATTGGCGTATGTCGCGTAAGTGTTGGGGCGAATCGGTCACTGAGCCTCTTGCCTGTCTCGCCGATATAAGCCTTGTTACACCACTTACAGATAATGGCATAGATAAGATTACGGGACTCGCATGTGAACCCATCGTCAATAAGAAACGTGCCTAAAGGAAAAGATACAGTAGCGCTGTATCACATAAGCACACGTGTTGCAACGCCGACGACCACACTGGACAGTGCCAAAATGAGTCTGGATATTGGACTTAAGGCGACTGTGTACCAACATATCTTTAAGACTTCTGTCCCGTCTGTAAGACACCAAAGGATAGTTGGAGAAGACAGAACGGGTCTCAGGATCTGATCTAAGGAGAGACAGATGACGGAATAAAACATTTTTCACCAGGGAACTATGGGGGTGGTAAGTTAAGATAAGTTTTACTCTGTCAGAGTTAGAGTGCTATGCTGACTGGTAAGGGCCTGCTGGCGAGTGATTTTCTGAACTCGATGCATAGCCGAGACAAGCACCCTCTCCGGGTATAGGCGCCATAAAGAAATCAAGCATCTCGCGAGCTCTCTCAAGAAAATCATCGTCCTCACTACAAAGGCGGCGAAGGCGTAAGAGCTGCGAGAATGGCAAAGAGTCACGACATGCCCGGGGATGGGAAGAAGTATAGAGGAGAAAACTATGTGCATCAGTAGGCTTGTAATATACTGATGTAGAGATAGCGGATAGGCGTAAGGTGATAGTAATGTCAAGAAAGTTGACACAAGTAGTGGAGATGTGAGAAGTAAAACGAATAGAAGGGTTGAAAACATTAATGAAATTAATGAAGCGTGACAAATCGAAGCTCAGGCATATCAGTGATGCCAATACAGTCATCAATGTATCTGTGATAGACAGATCGGAAGGGGGCCATCTATATGTAGTCCATACTAGGTGTTCAAGATAACCCATGAAAAGACAAGCATAACTAGGTCCCATTTTAGTACCCATGGCAACCCCACTGATCTGCTCAAAGAATTGGTCATTAAACTGAAAGGAGTTAAGAGTGAGAACTAGTTCCGAAAAGACGAAGGAGAGCAGAAGTTGACACAAGTGGATTAGTTCTCCTATTGAGAAAGAACTGGAGCGCTATAAGGCCGTCAGGATGAGGTATAGAAGTGTACAATGAGCACACATCAAGGAGGAAGAGACGGTAGGTTCTCTCGGGTAGCAACTCAATGGTAGAAAAGACAGACAAAGCGTGGTTTGTATCCTTCAAAAATGACGGAAGTGTGGTGACTATGGGATTAAAGATGCTATCAAGGAATTGAGATGTGTTCCGTAGGGCAGGAGCAAGCAGAAACGATAGGCCTACCGGGATTGTGGAGTTTATGAATTTTGGGGAGCATATAAAAGGCGGGTTTACCCAAACAGCTATCGATCACACAGAGTGATGATGCACTGGATGGAAGGTCGTTTGTGGCAATTAAGTTCTTAATGACTTCACGAACCTTATTATTATTAGACTGAGTGACATCAGTAGGGCTGGTTTTATAAAACTGAGTGTCACGCAGTTGGGTATGACCTTCCTGAAGGTAAAGATCTTTGCTCCAGACGACTATAGCTCCGCCTTTGTCGGCGGGTTTGATAACAATGTCATCACGCAGACGGAGGTGTGATAGAGCACGAAACTCCGACGGTGACATGTTAGACTGCCAAAGGCGTTTTGGGTGGAGCAGTCCAATATCATGTATAGTATTCTTGATGTAGAGATCAAGAGCGTTAGAGGCACCAGGTTTGGGTGTCCAGTCATGTTTATGAGTAGAAAACTTGGAAAACATACTTGTGTCAGGACATAGGTCAGAGTCAACCTGGTTCTGAAAGTGAAATTTCAAGCGCAAGCCACGGTGAAAACGAGTCACATCTTGAAGAGTTGAGTAGTGGTCAATGGTGGGTCGGAGAGGAACAAACTTAAGACCCTTACTTAAAACAGATCTCTCGTTGTCCGATAATGGAAGGTCTGGAGGAATACAAACCACCTGTGTGGGAGGAGAAGATCTTAGTGGACAATTGGAAGGAGTGGTAAAGGTACAGGGCGAAGAAGGTTAAGTTTTTGTTGGTGATGGGTGCAAAGAAATTCATACAGTTGTCTGTTAAGTACATGGATAATGAAACGAATAAGGGAGTAAAGGAGCATATTGTTAGAAGTGAGAAGTCGTAGACGCTGAAGAAGTTGGGACTGGGAGGAGTCCAAGTCAGACAGAAGATGTGTATGATTAGCAGCAATACAACGCATACGCTGTAGAGCACACTTAGCTTCCAACTGTTGTAACATGCGCTGCTCCCTAGGGTATAATGGTCCTGCAGATGGGTGAAAGTTAGAGGTAAAACCTTTGGGAATAACCCTAAGTCGCTGACATGTAAAAAGAAAATTTCGATGAGAACAAAAGCGGGTTTTCTTTAAAGTAACCATGGCAAAACTAGTAGCCGTAAGACGAATATCGGTCGGCAAGAGACTAAAGGAAATAAAGATATAGTGACGAAGAAAATTCAATACGTACTGTAAGGAAGGCATAGTAATAGAAAAATCAACACTAGTACAGCTATTATATATGAAAACAATAGTGACAGGAAATTACATACACCACACATATAACTACTAACACTTACCTAATACGTCACAACGAAGAGTTGCAGAGAAATGTCTAAATATTCAGTATATATATATGGAACTGCAGTAAAACTATTTGATTGGCAAAACACGTAATTACAAAGTACTGTAGTTTTACAAATTACAAAAACAATGACAAAATACAGCAACGTTTCGACCAACAAGGCCTTTATCAAGCAAACGAACAAACAGGAGTGACAAATTAAAATGAAACACAAATGGACGACCAAATACAAACGTATCTAAGGAAAATCTGGAATAAAACGAATAACGAAATAAATGTAACACAAAAACACACATAAAAACTAGAAATAGAAAGGAAAAGAAACAATGAAACATCTAGTAAATATATAACTTGAATACATGCAACATATACCCATATAGATTACAAAGCAGGGAAGAGAAAGTACTAAGAAGCATAAGAATGGAATATAACATGAATACATGCAACATATACCCATATAGATTACAAAGCATGGGAAGAGAAAGTACTAAGAAGCATAAGAATGTAATACGTTGAGCCGCGTGGTCGCAAGGTACCATACAAAGAAATCAACCGATTCTCCAGAGCAAATCGACTGCGATCATCCGAGGAACATGATCGGATGGCTGTGACCTGGACATCGTGAGCACCTAAATGGCCAGTGTCATTGAAATGGGTGGCTACAGGGTCACAGAGCATTGGCGTATGTCGCGTAAGTGTTGGGCGAATCGGTCACTGAGCCTCTTGCCTGTCTCCCCGATATAAGCCTTGTTACACCGCTACAGATAATGGCATAGATAAGATTACGGGACTCGCATGTGAACCCATCGTCAATAAGAAACGTGCCTAAAGGAAAAGATACAGTACGCGTCTGTATCACATAAGCACACGTGTTGCAACGCCGACGACCACACTGGACAGTGCCAAAATGAGTCTGGATATTGGACTTAAGGCGACTGTGTACCAACATATCTTTAAGACTTCTGTCCCGTCTGTAAGACACCAAAGGATAGTTGGAGAAGACAGAACGGGTCTCAGGATCTGATCTAAGGAGAGACAGATGACGGAATAAAACATTTTTCACCAGGGAACTATGGGGGTGGTAAGTTAAGATAAGTTTTACTCTGTCAGAGTTAGTAGTGCTATGCTGACTGGTAAGGGCCTGCTGGCGAGTGATTTTCTGAACTCGATGCATAGCCGAGACAAGCACCTCTCCGGGTATAGGCGCCTACGAAGAAATCAAGCATCTGAGCTCTTCAAGAAAATCATCGTCCTCACTACAAAGGCGACAAGGCGTAAGAGCTGCGAGAATGGCAAAGAGTCACGACATGCCCGGGGATGGGAAGAAGTATAGAGGAGAAACTATGTGCATCAGTAGGCTTGTAATATACTGATGTAGAGATAGCGATAGGCGTAAGGTGATAGTAATGTCAAGAAAGTTGACACAAGTAGTGGAGATGTGAGAAGTAAAACGAATAGAAGGGTTGAAAACATTAATGAAATTAATGAAGCGTGACAAATCGGTTTCAGGCATATCAGTGATGCCAATACAGTCATCAATGTATCTGTGATAGACAGACGGAAGGGGCCATCATATGTAGTCCATACTAGGTGTTCAAGATAACCCATGAAAAGACAAGCATAACTAGGTCCCATTTTAGTACCCATGGCAACCCCACTGATCTGCTCAAAGAATTGGTCATTAAACTGAAAGGAGTTAAGAGTGAGAACTAGTTCCAAGACGAAGGAGAGCAGAAGTTGACACAAGTGGATTAGTTCTCCTATTGAGAAAGAACTGGAGAGCTATAAGGCCGTCAGGATGAGGTATAGAAGTGTACAATGAGCACACATCAAGGAGGAAGAGACGGTAGGTTCTCTCGGGTAGCAACTCAATGGTAGAAAAGACAGACAAAGCGTGGTTTGTATCCTTCAAAAATGACGGGAGTGTGGTGACTATGGGATTAAAGATGCTATCAAGGAATTCGAGATGTGTTCCGTAGGGCAGGAGCAAGCAGAAACGATAGGCCTACCGGGATTGTGGAGTTTATGAATTTTGGGAGCATATAAAAGGCGGGTTTACCCAAACAGCTATCGATCACACAGAGTATCATACATAGCTCTCCAGTTCTTTCTCAATAGGAGAACTAATCCACTTGTGTCAACTTCTGCTCTCCTTCGTCTTGCGGAACTAGTTCTCACTCTTAACTCCTTTCAGTTTAATGACCAATTCTTTGAGCAGATCAGTGGGGTTGCCATGGGTACTAAAATGGGACCTAGTTATGCTTCTTTTCATGGGTTATCTTGAACACCTAGTATGACTACATATGATGGCCCCTTCGTCTGTCTATCACAGTACATTGATGACTGTATTGGCATCACTGATATGCCTGAAGCCGATTTGTCACGCTCATTAATTTCATTAATGTTTTCAACCCTTCTATTCGTTTACTTCTCACATCTCCACTACTTGTGTCAACTTTCTTGACATTACTATCACCTTACGCCTATCCGCTATCTCTACATCAGTATATTACAAGCCTACTGATGCACATAGTTTCTCCTCTATACTTCTTCCCATCCCAGGGCATGTCGTGACTCTTTGCCATTCTCGCAGCTCTTACGCTTCGTCGCCTTTGTAGTGAGGACGATGATTTTCTTGAGAGAGCTTGCGAGATGCTTGATTTCTTCGTAGGCGCCTATACCCGGAGAGGGTGCTTGTCTCGGCTATGCATCGAGTTCAGAAAATCACTCGCCAGCAGGCCCTTACCAGTCAGCATAGCACTACTAACTCTGACAGAGTAAAACTTATCTTAACTTACCACCCCCATAGTTCCCTGGTGAAAATGTTTTATTCCGTCATCTGTCTCTCCTTAGATCAGATCCTGAGACCCGTCTGTCTTCCCCAACTATCCTTTGGTGTCTTACAGACGGGACAGAAGTCTTAAAGATATGTTGGTACACAGTCGCTTAAGTCCAATATCCAGACTCATTTTGGCACTGTCCAGTGTGGTGCGGCGTTCAACATGTGCTTATGTGATACAGACGCGATGTATCTTTTCCTTTAGGCACGTTTCTTATTGACGATGGGTTCACATGCAAGTCCCGTAATCTTATCTATGCCATTATCTGTAAGCGGTGTAACAAGGCTTAAATCGGCGAGACAGGCAAGAGGCTCAGTGACCGATTCGCCCAACACTTACGCGACATACGCCAATGCTCTGTGACCCGTGTAGCCACCCATTTCAATGACACTGGCCATTTAGGTGCTCACGATGTCCAGGTCACAGCCATCCGATCATGTTCTCGGATGATCGCAGTCGATTTGCTCTGGAGAATCGGTTGATTTCTTTGTATGGTACTGCGACTACGCGGCTCAACGATTACATTCTTATGCTTTAGTACTTCTCTCTTCCCATGCTTTGTAATCTATATGGGTATATGTTGCATGTATTCATGTTATATTCCATTCTTATGCTTCTTAGTAATTTCTCTTCCCATGCTTTGTAATCTATATGGGTATATGTTGCATGTATTCAAGTTATATATTACTAGATGTTTCATTGTTCTTTCCTTCTATTTCTAGTTTTATGGTGTTTTTGTGTTACATTTATTTCGATTATTCGCTTTTATTCCAGATTTTCCAGATACGTTTGTATTTGGTCGTCCATTTGTGTTTCATTTTAATTTGTCCTGTTTGTTCGTTTGCTTGATAAAGGCCTTGTTGGTCGAAACGTTGCTGTATTTTGTCATTGTTTTGTAATTTGTAAAACTACAGTACTTTGTAATTACGTGTTTTGCTAATATAATTGTACAATTCTACTAACCCATATTAGTCATGATTAATGTAGCCCACAATTATAATTAATAACTTACTCATACATACTTTGCTCACACATACTTGCTCATACATACTTACTCATACATACTTACACAAACTTACTTATATATACTTCATGACATGTAAAATGCTTGCCTAAGACATCTTACAAACACACATTACATATAAATATTAACTTCTAAATTGTTATTAAGACAGCTAGACAATACAGCAGTGACAAATTGTACAGCCCAGAGGTCTGCTATTATTTAAACTTTATGTTTTTCACAGTGAACTTGTGTATTTACAGTTGGATAAGTTTGTAGCAGCTGTGTTTCTATGATAAATTTTAATTCCTTAATTTTATTTCTTATACCCCAAGCTCTTTTCTCTATACCAGCTACCATTGAATGTACAACTTCTCCTCCTTGTTCTTCTAAAAAGCCCAATCCGAAACCATTAAGTCTGATCCAGTTTGCACAGTGATGTTCTAGTATGTGTTGTTTTGGAATTATTTTATCTGGAAAATACAGTCTGTACATTTTCATGTAATCTTGTATTGCTAATTGTATTTCTGGAACTGTGTCAGCATGGATTGGTCTACTGTGTGAGATGTAATTGTGAACTTTTTCAAATGCTGTATTTAATGAATTAAAAATGTCTCTTGTGATCAATGCAATATTTATTATATCCTTATTCTGTGTGTACAATTGTGTGTGTGTTATGACATCTTCTGTGAGATCTTTATAGACTTTACATGTTAAGTATTAATGACAGTGGTTACCAACAAAAGCTCTACTATGATATGCCTGTGGTGTGATTTTGTGTTTGTCTAATACTTTATCTAACTGTGAACACACTGGACCAGACCTATCACACAGTGCTACAAACTCAAGTTCTAATATGCTTGCTTGTGCTTTCTTAATCTTAGTATTGCATTTTATTTTCTCCTCCCCACTTTCACAAACTAATAAATCTGCATGTAACTTGTTTATTTCTAATGAGAACATTTCTGCCTGATGCCAATTCTTACCGTATTGTTTTAAATATTGTATGGTGTTTGAACTAGTGTGTTCCTTTTCTATGTTTACCATGATATCTCTGTCTATTCTGTCAGCTGCTTTTTCTAGTAATGTGTGATGTTTATGAACAATACCTAATAAAATGTGAAGGTAAGGAGGAGCAACTTTGTCAATATCAATATTTAAAATTGGAGCATGCAAGCAGTTATAATACAGAGATGCATGTTTTTTATTACCATGGCCAATTGTAATGAAACGATTGTGATATTGTTTCAACAATGACAGACCTCTGGCTTGTACAGATCTGCTCTCCGTTGGAACCTGAAAGTCTTTACGTGATTGGAGGCACCACAAGCATGGATATCTTCCTTGTGCACCTGATAGCCCATACACCTTTGTTAAAAAATCATAATCTCCATAAAAAAACCACCAGTTTCTTACCCTCCCACTCTAACCGTGTCAGTGTTTCTATCCAGATTTCACTATCTGTCATAATTGTTTCTACATTGTTGTATGTATCTTTAACTTTAGCTATTGCTACTAGAATAGTATTTAATTTAGAATTTGGTCTTGCTAAGTTTGCAATTTGCATTGTGACTTTGAAACTGTTCTTGCCATGGTCACCTCGCACTTTAACCCTAATCTGATCTTCTGGTATACATCTGCTATGCCATGTTAATAATCCCTCTCTGCTATAATCACTAAGAAGTGTACAAACAAAACTACCCAAATCTTTAATATAAGCATATGGTGCCTCCATTGTATGACCATCAGGTCCCTTGAATACTTTCATATCAATATGCACCCAGTCTCTTGTAACATCTTTCGCACACTGCCTTTCTGATCTTTCATGTGGCATCTCAACCCCAACCTGCTTCAGATATGCTTTATGTTTTCTTTCTTGCCTCCATGATAATCCTAATGATTCTTTCATAGAAATAGCTAAAGGAGTTGGGACTATTACTTTTAATTCTGCTACTTTACTGATATTCACACGGGATCTTTTTGGGAGTCGTTTAATTTCATGTGCTTGTTGCACTTCTAAAGAATCAGTTGATGTGCGCTACAAGTTCCCTAACATCTTGAAGATATTTAGACCGCTTTCGTTTTGTTGGAGATTTTATTTGTGATGTTTGTTTCCTGGATTTTACTATTTTTTTTCAATACAAGTGGTTGTCCTCTTGTTCTGCATGTTATTACATTATGTGAGTGAGATGTGTTTAGTTTTCTTCTAACAAAATGTGTAAATAACTCTTCTTCACCTCTAGATAGAGGCTCTTGAAGTGATTTACTACGATAGAGATGAATGTTTTTGCTATCTAACATTGGTGAGGTTGAAGAGCATGTCATGTGTGATGCAGTTTTTTTCTATGTAAATTGTCTTCAACAGTCACATCAACCTCATCCTGTAAAGAAATATCCCTACCATCACTGCAAGGCTGCTTAGAATGCATGGGGAGATCATGGAGGACAGTATCCAATGTAACTGTGGGCTTAGAATTCATGACATTTTTTGAAACAACCAAGACGATTTTGTTTATAATGAAAACATAGACTACACTCATTTACACTAACATCAGAGTTAAACTCAGTCCATATATTCCGAGATTTATCAGCAATGTTGTGCGTTGACTTGAGTGAATTTTCTGATAGTGTTCTTTGAATACGTATAATTCTTGACACACATCTCCTACACATACTTGTTGAATGTTTATTGGGCAAATCATTATTTACATTTATTCCAAATACATAAAAATTTCATTTGTTTTATGTATACACTGTGCTAGCTTGTGGTATGATTTTTTTCTTTTCGATTAAGAAGTTTTTCTCCACTTGTCCTACACAGACCTTGGATATTTGAGACATGCTTGTCCAATGTATGTGCCATGTTAATATAATGCAGTATTAATAGGATGCAGTATTTGAGTTTGTAGTATTGAAATAGTTCCAGCAAACAATATCTCAGCCTGAAATAGATAATTTACAAATTATAAGCTATTACTACATATTATATATAATTTTTCTGTGGTTACAAGCAATTTTTTTCAATCATAATATATTCTATTATTTACTTTTATTTTTACTTATAACTCCCAATAGCACAATGTTACGAACTTACAGTCCCTAATTAGATCTCCAAAACATATTGTAATCGGTCGTTGGTAATATTCAGATAATGTAATAATGTCTTCTGTCGTCAATATATATGGATGATTGCATCTAGTCACATTTAGCTAGGAATTTATATCACTAAACTTGCTATTCGAAACAAATAGCAACTAACCAGCAGAAATACAGCATAACAGAGTTTTGTAATTATGCTTAGAATTAGCGTTTATCGCTCTGTAAATAACAACACTGTTGTTTACAAGAGTCGGAGTGAACATGACGTAGTAGTCGGTAAAAGTGACATCGAAACAAAAAGGGGTCGTCAATCTAGCGATCAAAAGTTTGTAGCTTCAAGATAATGTGCACACACTCAAATTGAACAAAAGAGAGAGGAATCATTCATCATTTTGAAAATGTATGATTCAGTGACGTAATATATTTTAATCGTATGAAAATATGAAGTTTTGGAGCTGTAACTGTGCAAAAGTAGCGGTGTACAAAATTATTGCTGTGACCCTTCGTAATTGTCTCGTTATAGGTAGCTTTCCCTTACGAAATGTTTATAAAATTGTTTGGTAATATGGAATACTTTAAAGTTTATAATAAATTTCATATTTTCTAGAAAAATTGACATACAAGTATACTAACCTGATTTATTTCCCACCAGTTTCACCGATTCACTAGAAATTCAAAATGGATACAAGTTATGAACTTTTTTAATTACCCAACATTCAACGCGCGAAGAATGTCTTGGAGGTTCCTTAAAGATCGGTATTTTAATACAAATAGGTCGCCGTGTGCTGTTTGAGAATGTTATATTATTAACAGCCATGTGTGAGTGCGCATGCAAATGATAGTTTATTCCATGATATTGTCCTCTCATCATTTCTTCAGACAACTTTTCTTCTTGATCCATGTATTGAACTTTGCAAAATGGTTTTTGATAGGCCAGATGATCTTAATATTTGACCATATCAAAATATATGAATAACAAGCTACCAAAATAAGTGATTAACCCTTAAACATTGGGATAATGTGATCTAGATCATTTATGATCGATGCAACATGCCTATTTAGGTGGCCGTAAATTTGTACACCTTTTACATTTAAGTTCGTAAAATGTATGTTAACTAATGCAAAACATATGATAATTTCATAAATAATTGTAAATAAAAAAAATATATATTTTTGAGATGTCTAGTCTTGTTGACTGAAGCACACCTCATTTCCCAAATGCCATTTTGTAAAAACACCCACCTTGCTCCAGCCAAAATCACAAATTATGTGATACAATGGATTCTAATAGCTCAGATTACTGTCCTTAACGTTCAACCCCATTAAATTCAAGATGCAACATCACCTCACAACAAAAATTAGATAAGTTTGACAATTTGATCAATTAACAACCCAAAATCAGTTATCATTAACAGATGTTTTATAACATTCTTAGCAGATGTTTCATGCGCTAATAAAAATATATGTCTAACATTTTACAACAAAACTCACTTCATAAAAGCTTGCACAAATCTCTTGAGGTTTCTGGGATTTATTTTAGACCGTAGCAAGTGCTGGAAATTCTCAATTACATGCTGTAGCTGTTCCTTATTTTCTGCCTTTTCAAACTGAAATCACATTGTGTAGAATGTCAAGTACCATTCAGCTCACAAGTCATCTTATACTCTATGAATGACATTTACTTAGTAAACTTATCTCAGCAAACAATCGCATTGCATTTTGTTAATTAACAAAATGCAACTGAGACTATATTAACATGCATTACTACTTTAATTCTGTTTCTCAATGAAAATGTTACAATTATTTTCAGTAGGATTTATTGACATGTTTTCAACTAACAATAGCTACAATATACACTGCGTAATGTTAACAAATGACAAAAAAATCTTGCATTGTTGAACTGAAGTACAATATTGTACAATGAACAATTACCACTGATGATATCAAAAGTATGTAAGCAAGTTTGAATAATGGCAAGCCCACATAGACAGGTTATGATTTAATATTTGTAAACAGTTGCGAAAAACTGACATCATGTTGGAATGATATATTTCTCTAGCTTTCAAGTTTAGTTAAAGAATGTTTATTATTTGTGTAGTTCTGATGTTCAGTCTGCATATTTATGAAATAATGAATGCAGAAAAGTATTTTCATACATTTCTTCTGGAATTTTGAAAGAGGGCAAAATTTGATATTAGATTTTAGTCTTTCCATGAAGTGCTACATTACTTAGATCCTACAACAAAAGTTATCTCAGATAATGAAAACTGGGGGTGGGGGTTATTATTCCAGAGTACATTCTATTTAGAGATAATAGAAATATGTATATTTAAAAATGAATCTCTACTTAATTTTTAAATAGTAAATGATAGTAAGGTTGGATAGGGGTGGGGGAGGTAGGTATGCTTTATTCTGTATCAGTATGATGTGATCTGTTAGCAAGTAAAAGCAATACTGATTATAGATATAAGTGATAATAATCAGGAGTTCACAGATAGACCTATAATGTTATATCTGAAAAATGATTCTGGATTCAGTATCCAAATATCTCATTACTCAGTTAACTTGTGTTAAGACGTAGTAGTTTTTAATTGTATGCCTGTCACATTACATACAACTTTTAATGACATTTTACTAAGTTTAAAATGATATTGATTACGGTGAAAATGTGAGTTGTTTAAAATTTTAAATATTAACAGTCCTTTATCATTGATAAAAAATTATATGTGAAGGCAATATTTTGTACACTGTGTTATCAGAAAGACAAAAAAATAACACAATTTCCACCACTAATTTTAAATAGACTCTTACATGTTTATAAATGTACTCAATTTATCTCAATAGACAATTGGTGCTCCGTGATTCATATCTATGTAAATAAATATTAGTGATAGCACAAAAGGCAACATTAAAGGAACGCAGGAACATAATAGAAAGCATAAACCATTGTAAATTTTATAAAAGGTTAGTACATAAAGATCAAGGTGCAGAATTGGTTTAGCATGTATGTTATTATAAGCATTGCACTTTAAATTTATATCACAGCTACTAGATTATGCATAAGAGAACTGGGTAAAGAGCCCAATATGGAGTAAAATCGAACATCTGGAGGATAATGAAGACTAAAAAAAAAAAGTACACAACAAATATTGTGAGTTCTGAATATGAATATTCCACTAACATATCACAGGTGGATTTTGAGCGACCTTGCAAAAATGTTCTCACATTTATCCCAAATCATGGACAGTAAAAGTATTTGGTACTAGATTAAACATCGATGTCTTTATGCCTGAGCTAGACTTCAAAAATCCACTTTCTCACTAGTAATTAAATAGGTGTAATAAGTGCAATTCCAACCTGGTAAACTTACAACAGTGGTTAGTTTCACCAAAATAAAGGAAGCCACTCTACAATTAAATCACAAACAACAAATTTAATTTTCAGAGTTTTTGGTGACCTTGGAGACTTCAAAGATGGTGGTGAGTGCAGTGATAGTCTCATATCCAATGCAAGGAACGTTATCACAAACTGACATCGATTGTGTTCAGTTTGTGAGAAATTTGAATCTCTATTGACATCAGATTAGGAAAATTTATCTTAAACAGGGAACATTTTGAATTGATTTTGATGGAAAAAACATGCGAGGAGGAACAGAAATAATGTAAAACTGACCCAACGCAGAATCAAGATCAGAGGGAGACCATTTTTTTTAAAGGAGACAAGAGTAGACACAGATCAAAGATAGATAATTTCAGAAAGGAACAGTCCAGTGACCAGAAACAAATAGTGTGAGAACTGAAGAGCATGAGAACTAAATATTTTTAAACATTCAGGAAAAGGAAATGCATGGCAAGAGTTTCTCAATTATGGTTTCACATAAAAATAAGACAAAAGTAAAATTAGGCATGATTTGCTTGAACAAGCTGTGGAATTTTTCTCAATAATCAGTTGAAAATACACTTGGACAATTTAAATTCTGATCTGTCCTCTAAACCGCAGGAATACTTTGAGACTTTAGAAAAAGCTATAAAAAGAACAGAAATTGTTAAGCAGCCTGAGACATGCATTTTATGAACTTTCAGCATGAAGAGCCAACTTTGAAATCATTTAGTTGATGGCCTGAAGCCTCTGAAAATTGCAAAAATCATTGAGTAGCTAGAAAGAAGCTATGCAACTATGTTCAGGGCTGTTGGCTGCAAGAGTTGTGAGAGAGTTTCCATCTAAACAAAAGTGTGAAGGATTAATAATTTCTTTAATCAGGAAAAAAAAACCATCCTATACATCTTGATCAGCCTACAAAGTTTGGTGATAATTCACAGCTGATGTTGTGGTTCAATACAGCGATTGTGGTACAACTGAAGAAATGTTCTGTCTCTTGAGTTGAGAGCTTATGGAATTGATGCTTTCAATAAGGTTGATGTATTCTATAGAAATGTTGATATAAAATGAGAAGACTGTACTGGTGTGTCTGCTGGTCAATGCTTCAGCTATGTTGGGTCATACGTAAGTTACTTTCTGGCTTTAGACAAAAAGCAGAATTTTAAAAAATGAAGTTACCCACTGTATGACCCATCAGGCATTGTTTGCAAAGGAGGCTGGAATTTTAACTGGTAGCTAGCTGTCATAAGTAATATAATCAAGATAATGAGTTCTACTGAAGAGCATGCAATAAACATGTAACTATTTCCTGATTTATGTGGGAAGGAAGAGGCTCAATATTCAAGTATCATGTTTCATAGTGAATGAGGTGGCTTACTCGTGAAAATCATATGAATCACACATGGGTTTTAAAATCTGAACCCAAAATCTTTTCTTGTGTGCCATGAGCATACCCTTGCAGATAAATTGAAAACCACCAATTGACTTTCAAATCTAAATTGATGAGAAATTGCAAGGGAAAGGATTTCAGCATTTGTAATGGAACCAGAAAGTGGAATAAAACTAGCTAGCTGTTATTCTAAAGCTAGAAGAGTTTCTTGAAAATTGTAGATTTGTCTTTTGACAGCTAAGAATCATTTGCAAGAATAAACTAAAAATGTGTTTTTTAGATTTCTTTCCAGTTTGGTTGAAAATGTAAATTCTTTCATTTGTCAGCTTGCTGATATGCCTGAAGGATTAGTTATCTTTCATCTTTTAGGAAGTCAAAAAACTGTAAAAGCATTTACATGTAGAAGCAGAAAAAAATACTCTGCCCTTTCCAACAAATCTACCTTTTGTGAACAAGGATCATATACCCTTATGAATTTGACAACAAAGTACAGTAATTGGTTGGACCCAGAAGACAGCATCAGTTATATGAGGACTATCATCATAGCACTCTGGACATGTCCATAGGTGCTCTGATAACCACCTCAACAAATCCAGCATTGTCCAGCGGCCCAACACAACAGTTCGATGTTGAATAATCTTTTTGCATATTTGGAACGTCATTCTTTGGAATGCCGGCTGTGCCAATATCAACACCCATCTCTCTCAATCTGGTCAGCGTCTGGAATTCACAATCCTGAAACTCCTCTGTTCGGAAAGACACAATGCGTTGGGAATGTCATTTTGGCCCATTGCAGTTTCTTCTGATATTGTAGCCATCTAAAACTTGTGGCAGGTCAGTTATTTTTAATTAGCAATTAGCCTATGTTTGTTTATTCTGAAGTCTGTAGGTAATTTTTTTAACATAACTTGGAGCAATACCCCAAAAGAAAAGTTCCCCAAGTCTTGTAACAGAGGATAAAGAAACAAAACTTACAATACTAGTTTGTTAATGTTTTGTTCTCCAAAGATGTTTTGTTAGCAATCTAGAGACGAACACAAAGACCTTGTTCACAAGGATAGAGCAAAAAGATTTTATAAAGAAATTATGATAATGATGGCGTGCTGTTAGCAACACAAGACAGTGGATATAGCACTCTAGTGCAGATTTTTTTGAATGAGGTTCTCTTGTTTGATAATAATAATTCCTGTCGTACCATTATACAATTACATAGGGTCTGCAAGTAATTTCTCCATACCGCTCTATCGTGGGCAACTCACTCAATCTCCTCCATGAAACTGAGACCGATATTTCTTGCCTCTCTCAGCAAAGTTCGTTTCAGGTCTCCTTAGGTCGTCCTCTCTTTCTTGAACCCTTTGCATCCCACTTCAATACCTGCTTTGATATTCGTTGATCATTTCTCCTCAAGGTATGTCCAACATATCTCCATCTTCTCTTTCCTATAACAGTTATCACTAGTGGTTGACCAGACATTTCTCTGATTTCATCACTTCTCCTGAATTTGTTCCATTTTATATTCATTATTTTCGCAGACATCTATTTTCAAATGCATTCAACTTGCTTTCTATATCTTTAGTCATTTTCCAACTTTCGCTGGCATATGTTAGGATTTGTACAACATTTGAATTGAAAATTGTAATTTAGTTTTAATACTATATAACTTGCAGTCCCATATTTTATTTAGACTTTTAAAAGCTGATGTTGCTTTGCCAATTCGTATCATAATTTCTTTTTAACATTTCCTGTGCAATCAAAATTGCTACCTAAATAGGTGAACTGCTCTGTTATTTTTATCATATTAGATTCCAGGGTGATATCTGCATTACTTGCCATATGTGTCTTTATTATATTTGTTTTTTCATAGCTTATCTGCAGTCCAACTTTTGATGCTATAGATGACAAGTTGTCTAATTTTCTTTGCATATCTTTGTTGTTTCTACTTAACAAGGCAATATCATCTGCAAAATTCAAATCTTCTAGTTGACTATTATCTCCCCAATCGATGCCAGTTTTGCCCATGCAACATTTTCGCATCACCCAGTCTCTTGTTTGCCATGAGACAAATCAGAAGTGTTCTCTTCATGGCTCTTTCCTGGCTATATTGATTTACAAGATCATAATTGTCAATGCAATAAATTGCACTCTGCAGACAGCTGTTGAGATAAAATAATAAAGCTGATATACAACAGCCTGACCTCACTGGTGTTGCTGTAGTTGCTATAGTGTAAACAATAACAATGTCAGATGACCTTAGAAACTCAGACTTAACAAATGATTGTGAGGTTTACTCCCAAAGAATGAGTATGGCACAAAGCAACAGAAGTTTGAATTCAGTGATTTCCTTCTTCTACATGAGCTGTCTTCCTAGGTGAATAAGTCACTCATACTCCAAAAAATACTATAGGAGTGTTAAAAATAAGCAAACTATAGATTGCTGAACAATAGAAGATATTTTGCACATAAAAAAAGGACTAAAAGAGACTACAACTATAAGTTTTAAAGCTAAGAATAATGTAAAGAAATAAACACATTTTCATTAAATAGCTTTAAGCACATTCGTAAGGCTCAACTTAACATTCAGAAATGTGCTGTTATGTAGAGCTTTCAACTCGGTGAAAAATAAACCTAAAAATCTGATGAAAAACAAGCTTGTTCAAAACACTGGATGAAACACATTATAGGTCAGCACAAAAGTAGTGTACAATATATCAATTCCATAGAAGCAGTTAAGAGATATAGTAGTTAATTGTCCCTTAGTGCCTCAACCAGTTCTATATTACACAAAGAACATTTTGATATCTTCATGCTATCTTAGATTCCAAGAAGATAACCCTCCTCAAATGGACATCCCCTATGGTGGCCATGTAAGTTTCTCATTTGGATAGAGATAATAAACTAGCAACCATTTTCATCTATCTATCTATCCATTCTCTAATACTGTTTGCCTTTCAGCATCAGGTCAAAAAAGGAGACACCTGGAGTGAGCCTATGCGCATGGTCTCAAAGTTTAAGGACTCTGTTTTTTCCTTCCAATCCTGAGTTGCCTTACAGCTTCAGGGTAAGAAGAGTTTTCTAGCACGGGCTTTTGTGTGTGCTTCATAAATAGTGTCTTTCCTCGCCTCTGTTATTTCTGAAGTCCCCTTTTGCGTAGCCGGACTTTTGTTTTGTATCCACTGTCATTTTCATATGCTCAGATATCTGAACACTGTTGCCCTCATGAATCAAGCTGTTAAGCAATAATGTTATCATCCAGGTCCCACAATTTATCCTTCAATTTAGACCTCCAAATTAAAAACCACAAGAAATTTAAGGGGGGATTCGGTAGTGTGGGGATCATGAAACTATTTTCGTTGTTTTCACCTTAATGAAAAATGTGTATAACCATTTTGAATGATTATGACAGAATAGTAGCAAAAAACTTGGAGTAAAAAAAATGTCAAAGTGTTGCCATGGAAACAATACAAAATGGCTTCCAAAAACAAAATCCCTAAGGCTTTGAATCTAATGAATGTAATGAATTGTTTTCACTGATTTTACAAAGGTGCACAATTGTAATATCTAAAATATTACACATGATTTTTAGGATATATTAAATATTAATTTTTTAATTAATTTTGTAAAATTCCTCAAAATTCGGTCAAAGAAAGCTGTTTTGGGGTGTGTTTACCAAAAATTCATTAAAAATGTAATATTTAATGTATCCTAAAAATCATGTATAATATTTTAGATGTTACAATTGCTCACCTTAGAGTGAAAACATAATTTATTTATATTCATTATTTTCAGAGCCTTAGGGATTTAAAATTTTGTGTTTGGTGGCCATTTTTATTGTTTCCATGGCAACGCGTTGACATATTTTTTTTCTACTCTTTTAAGTCATAATATCTCAAAATTGTAATACAAATTCTACATTACTATAAAAGCAATGAAAAAGTTTCCAGACCAGAATCCCCCCTTAAGGAGGTACATGTTTGTATAATGCATTCTGGAGTCTGGGGACCATTTAAGTTTGGTCGACTTTCATTTTGAGAAGTTGTGCTTGCAGATTTCAGTGCCCCATGCAAAGTCTAAAGATTGTGGTTTGTTGGGTTCTGCCTAACTTTAAGATCGAGTATTGTGGGTAATTGCTGCACATTCTACGACTTCCTGTACATTTGTAATTTCCTTTTTTGTAAGTATTTTTACTTCTCTTAGTGATATTCTCTGGTAAAGTTGTTTCTTTATAGTTCCTGATTTTTTTCTCTCCTCACTCCACATAATATCAGTGTGCTGGAATCTATTAGTCTTTGTTCTTGACAGACAGGTGATTCAAATATGTTATTTAAGAATTTATAAATTACTTAATGATGACATAACAAATTATTAATAATCAAGTTGACAACTATTCCAGCAAGCAAGAATGTGAGTGCTCTTGGTTAAATAAAAATTAAAGGTTTTTACTGCCACAACCATGAATTATTAATATAGAATGTTCATGCATGCTATTACCTTTATTAATAATGAAATTAAGCATTTGGTTAGACTGTGCACTTGTGGTTACTAATAAAGATCACACAGGATAATATAGTAAAACGAATAGATAACTGGAATACAGTTACAAATGCAACTGGTCAAACAATGCTTAATTTTGCCCATTTTACATCAAATTGCACACACACACTGCCATCCAATAAACACCCGCAACATGAAACCTCAACTTTGAGTGCTATATACTTTTATTCACTGCAGCTGTATTCTTAAGTCAGAAAGTTTATTTCATGTTATATTGCAGTCTTACAAAGCAATAGATATGTTCTCACTATGGGATAAAATTGTCCAACTTTAACAATTCAATCTGTAAACATTTATCCCACAACTAGAGTATTACTTCTTGTCAAACAAGCAGAAAAAAGAGTTATGGAAAAAAAAAACATAAAAGCATAAATTTTCAAGGATAAAAACATTCGCAAGTATAAATTTACAAAATGATGGAGGCAGGGCATAATCATTGTTGAGTAACCTTTCGGAAGAGAAGAACAAAGCCCGAACCTCATGAATCTGCATAGATTAGTCATAATTGACACAAAACAGGCTGAGCTTTTAACAGACACTTTGCAACTGTAAAGAAGTCCACAAAACTGAGCAATCAGAAATTTTTGGCAAAAATAACCAAACGGGCAGGTGGAGGTGGAGGGGAAGAGAGAATACCTGAAGGGAAGAGAGAATACCTGAAGGAAAGTAATATCCACAATATGACTAAATTTCAGTTCAAATGACCCAAGTTGGTCCTATGGAAAAAATTTGTATATTGATGGAAAAACTGGCAAAATTACAGGAGGTTGACAAAATGCACATACAATCTCAATATTAAAGAAATATTTTTTTTAAATCCAGAGGATCTCAAAAAAATGTTTGTCCTGTCTGGGGAAGCTTGCTACATTCTTTACTGCCAATTTGAAAATAAGAAAGTGTTTAGTCCAGAACATGTAGACTTTATTGATGCAGGGCTGACAATAAACTCTTCAGCTTCAAGCTGTGCATACATGAAACACATTATAAGCAAAAACAACTTCGTAAAAGAGTGAACACTTAGTAGCTGTATTTATAGATCTACAGAAGGTTCATGACAGAAAAAAACCATCTGTAAAATTGGAAGCAAGCAGTATCCATGATCAGATGTACATCACTGACATGCTGAAAGGCATTAACTCAGAAAAAACAATGCATGCTGATGATCTAGTACTTTGGTGCATACAAAATTATACAAGACTGAGTAAAAAAAAAAAGCTAAATGAAAACATTGAACGTTTAAACAACTGCTGCTCAAAAATGAAAATGAGGATATACTGTAGTACAATAGTTTATAGTGATCACTAACAGCAAAAAGGAAGAAGAAATTTAAATCTCTAAACTGACCCACACCAACTGGAGAAAGAAGCAAACCTAACACAGCATGGGGTCCAATTAGATAAACAACTTACCATAATAGATCATATAGAGAACCTTAAAGGGAAAAGGCAACCAAAAGACTGGCACTCATTAAGAAACTGGTAAAGCACATCAGACTTTCAGAAAATGGTATCTTTGCTATGTCAGAATAGCTATATATTATAATCATACAAACCACATGCAGCAAAATGACAGTTTCTAAACTGGATAAAGTGCAAAACTATACTCTGATTCAGTTCTGAATAAATGAAATCCACACCAACATTCTCTTGGTGTTATAGTTGACACATAAGACATTCAGAAGTGATTCCCCATTACGGTATTTCTACTCATGGTATCTTATGTCAGTTAGTCACAAGAGATACTTATGTTGCAATGTCTGTGGTGTCAACCTGAGGGAAGCATATTCTCAGAGAAAATGGGTGTGGTCATGGACTACTGCGACAAACTTGCAAAGATGGCTTCCAGATTTAGTTCTACCAGGGTGGTTACTGGGGCCCAAATTGGGGTGTAAAGAATAGAACCACTGTTACCTGCCATGCATGTCGTAAGAGACGACTAGGAGGTTGGGCGGGGGCTAGCTACCCCACACCGTAAAAAACACTAGATGGCTACAGAACAGAGAGCGAATCGAGTAAATGCTGGCTGAAACCGATCACATCGTCGAAGGATAAGCACCAGAGCTCCAAATGGTGCTGAAGATGTGACGTAAAACACACCAATGCTCAGACTGCATGAATAAGATTTCCACATGAATAGAATTTATGGGGAGATCTGGTACATCCGTCTGGGCAGTGATCGCGAGAGAGAGAGAGAGATTTAGTTCAGCAAAAAAGTCAGTTGATGCAAGTCTTGTGTATCCTGAATTACTGCAGCGGTGGTCCACAAATTATTAAATGTGTCCTTCCCAGAGATAATGGCTCAGTGCATGTGATACTGCAATAACTCCCATATATGTCATCCGAGTATCATCCGATAGACTTCATAGCACACAATACTGCATACCACTTCAAGAGTTTTGCGGTTTCCTGTGTATGAAAAAAGCTCTAGAAACTCTACCCAGCACTAGATAAGAAAAAGTGAAAACTCATAACACTACACATAAACAAACCCACATCAGTCCATAATCTTTATTTTTATTTCCACCTCCACCAGCCTTCTGCATGTTTCCTTTAGTCTGACTCATTTCCTTCTGTCTGCTGTTCACCAGAAAACTGTCTTTTGCCAAATTTTCTTATTGCATTCTAGACATATGTCCAAGCCATCTCCATTCTCTTTCAACTGTGACGGATGTGTGATCAATTCTTTCTGCAGCTACTCCCCCATGATCTCTTCTGGCCAAAACATTCACATAATTCTCTCAAGACCATTATCCTAAAAGGTCTCCAATGTATGCACAATGCATGTGGTCAACTTCCAGTACTTGCCACCATCCTGCAACAATCTGAACATGTCATCTCCCACATCCAATTTTGCATGTAAAATCCACACTAATATAGATCCCTAAATCTGCATAATGAAAAGAGAGCATGTGATACATCTGAGAGATGCAAATGGATGGATAGACAACGCCATAACAGGAAGCTGGTAGACAACTGGAAACCAAAGCAATATAGAAAATAGAAGTCAAAACTCCTATAATGTGATGACTGAAATAAAAGTACCACCTCCCTAGTGAGAGGCAAAAAAGCAGAAATTGCAGCCTTGCACTGAATATGAAAGTGCAAGCAATTTTTAAAAACAAAATCATTAACATTGAAGTTCAACTGTACCAATTTAAAACTTGCTTCAGCAGATACCATAAACATCTATCCAGACCAGTCAGTGTTTAAAGACATGACTACCATTGGTTATGGAGTTTGGATCTGCTAAATGGATGGGGTGTTCTAATGAGCTCTCTTGACTCATGTAGCACTAGCAGTACAGATTACACAGCTGAATTTATGACTGTATATCTTCTCTATGCAGTGCTTGTAGCATATCCATCTAATGCATTAGATGTTTTGTTCACAGGCTCACTTTGATTCTCCCCACAGTTGATATGATGATGGCAAACTAACAGAAATAATGATAGCAGCTGGTAAGCTACTGTCCACTTTTGCTCTGTGACTTGTGCTGCAGTGGACACCTAATCATTCTAACATCCCAGAAAATAACAGGGCAGACAGACTTAAAAAGAAAGAATTCTACTTAAATCAGTAAGACATATTCACTACAAAACAAATAATTTCAGACAATTATATGGAGATGTGGTTGAACAAGTGGGAAACTGGAAAGAATGGCATGTCAGTTTACCAGATGAGCAAGCCAAATTCAAATGAATCTGAACAGAAGGGAATAGACCACCATATTTGGTATGTGCAGTTAGCATATTCTGTCAAATTATCACGTTTGTTTGACAGAATCCACCCATTTGCCCCCTATGTGAGCATTCATAAGAGACAGTACAACAAACAATGTTCAAAAGCCCATGTTTAAATTACATCAAGACTCGCTTTCTTCCTGCAAATCTAAGTTTCCCTAGCTCGATGTATCAAACCTTCTGGCAACTGAAGAGCACCTGTACATACTTCAACATGGTTTGGGGCAGAAGGGTAACTGCCAATTATGCATCTGGATCATAGCCAAAAGCAACAACAACTAGAGCAATTGTGTATGTGAAAACCGAACAGCTAGGTTTCCATGCATGAAAGTGATTGCTTAAAACAAATTAAGTTGACATGTATTTCAGTATTACAAGTGAATTGTTGGAAACAGCACAATTGACATACAAAAGAAATATTGAAATGAATGGTTTAGTTCACATTCAAGACAGTATTTTTATTTACTGAAATTGAAAAACGTCCATGCCTAAAGCTAGTGCACTATAAAATAAGAAATATATTAATTTAAAATAACATTAAATTAATAACAGACACAAACTCTTCCACACACAACACTCTTGCACATTCTGTGGCACAAATATGCACCAACTATTTATCTCCTTATTCACAAACATACACACAAATTCATAAAATGTGAGTATACTGAACCTCATACAACACAGACAGGGTCAACTACAGCTTTAAAAAAACACAATGAATACATGCAGATGTGTTCAGCAGTGTGAGTAGATGTAGTTGAGTAGATTCAAGTACTACATTGATATGATGCTAGCTCTGTTAATAAGAATCTACACCAGCATATAGTGAAATACATGGTAAGCAGACAAAAGCAAATTTTTGCAATTGTGATAACTAAATGTGACAGAAGCCACCAAATGAGTATTATATGAACATTGTGTAATACATGTGACAGCACAACATGTCTAGTTGTATTAGAAGTAGTGGCAAAGACTAGAATATATAATTAGAAATAGGTGTACATTACCTCAGCAGTTACCTATAAACGATAGTGTGGGGGGAAAGTAGAACAGGGGGAGAGATAAGATAAAGAATAAGCATTGACGCAATCAACTTGATGCAATACACAGCAAATCTCATTCACAATGCAACACAAAACGCTGCCATCCAAAGTAGTGCCAATAACTTTTTTACTTTCAAATGAAGCAATAAATGAAGGCAACATAAAGACATGACTGATGGTGTTATCCAGATGTTGTGCCAGAACATTTTTATGAAATAACAAGGCAAACAGGTTATGTATATGTTGTGTATTTGATTGATAGACTGGAACATCAATACACTTCGGTGAATAACCATGTGGACTGCCATGTTTTTCTTACATAGGAGGATCTTATTGGCAGTGCACAAACTATGCAGTATCAGTGAGTGTTCCCAATATAATTTTGATAATAATAAAATTTTGTTGGAATTTTATTTTCTTAAATTGGAATTAACTATTTTTTTGCTCAGGCAGCAGATTTTAAGCCTATACTTCTCAATTTTCAACTGCCAAGGGCTTTTTCACATGCTCAACAGGACCTATAATTTATTGTCTACCAATGAAAGGACTAAGAACTCTTCTTCTTCTTCAGTGATCTCTGGTCATGCGCTTAATTTACTGAGGACCACAAACTGGGCAGTCAACTTCAGGTCTGTCAGGTTTCTCCAAAGGTTAGTTTTCAGGTCGGCTGGGTGTGGCCACATGTTGCTTCTCAGCTCACCCAGGAGAGGACAGTCTTTCAGGATATGCTCTGGTGTCTGTTCCGCCTGCTGACACTGGCAGAGAGCTGTTTGACTTATTCTTAGTCTGTGTTTGTTGTATAAGTGTTTGTTGAGTCTGCAGTGTCCGGTGCGTAGTCGAAATAGAATGACTTGGTCTGTTCTGCTTAGGTCTTTGAGGGAGTCTTTTCCATAATCATATCCAGTGTTTGTCTTCCAGTCTACTGCAGATTTTCTCTGTATGAGGATTTTGACCTCTTGAAAAGACAGGGGTTGGTAAATTTTCTCTTTGGCACTGCCCTCCTTAGCTAAGACATCGGCACTCTCATTGCCTGCAATGCCACAGTGAGATGGAATCCACTACAAGTGAATTTCTGCCTTTTCTGAAAGCTGAGCAAGTTCTCTTTTTAGGTTTTGTACTGTGCTGTCAGCGGATTTAGCCTTCAGGGTTTGTATAGCTGACAGTGAGTCTGTGAGAAATACCATCTTGCCTGCAGGTGCTTGCAGTTTATTCATGTGCTGTGCTGCCATCAGAAGGCCTAAGAGTTCTGCTTTGTAAAAAGTAAAAAGTAAAGGAACCCTTTCATACCTCGTGGTATATAGGTCAATACAGTGTTAGTCCTGTATTTTCCATTGACCGTCGGCACACGGCCGCCTTTACTTTCCCAGAGCATGTCTGGTACCCAGTTGAGGCTGGGTCGACCTGAGAGCCGTCGTGGTCGGGAAAAGTTCCACGCGCACTGCGGGAACTGAACCCAGACCACCAGCCTTGAGAAGCGAGTTCACTAACAACTACGCTACGGGCTCTCTCTGCTTTGTAGTTGGAACATAATATTCCAGTAGGGGCCGCTAGAGACACAGTAGCAGCATCTGGGTGCCTAATGTACACTCCTGCTCCACCATTCATGGTTGCCCACACTGCCGATCCATCTGTGTAAATTCTTATCCAGCTATCTTCTGGAAACATGTAATGGAGATGTTCCATTGTAGTTGCTTTCTTCACTAGATTAGGCTCGCTATCTTTGCTTAACAATTTAGGGAAGCAGGTTGAGAAGTTTAGTGCTACTGAGTCTGGTTCCCAGTGATCAAAAAGTAATTCTACAGGTATGGAATTATGATTTAGTAATTCCAAGAAAGACTTTCCTATTTCTTTTGCTTTGTGGTTTAGACTTGTACACTTTAGTCTGTTTTTTGTCCTAGCTGCCATTTTTTCCTACAGTGGATGGTAAGGCATCCTTTTGATCCTTTCAGTCTATAGAATCACTTTTCTCCTTCTTCTGTCTTCCAAGGGCTGGATGTTGGCTGCCTTTTCCATTTCTACAATTGGTGTAGATTTAATGGCTCCCAAAATAGTATGCAGACACCTGTTTTGTGTTTTTTCCAGTATCGATTTGTTCGAATGGGCTGCTGATATCCATGGAGATGATGCATATTCCAGGGTCGGTCTAACTGCACCAGTGTATACCTGACTTAGGATTCGACTATCAGCTCCCATGTAGTTCCAGCCAGCTTCCGCATCACGCTTTGTTACCTCATAGATTATACGACAAAACACTTATACGACACTTATACGACAAAAATTTCACGGGCCTACCCAGGGTCTCCACTATCTCCAGTACTGTTCAATGTATTCACCATAATGATTACGAAGCAGCAATTATCTGGCAGGGGACGAACGCTGTCATTTGCAGACGACATCATGGTGTACAGACGGGAGAAACAGGGATGAAATTGCTAATAAACTCCAGGAAGAACTGAACCGCATAATGGCCTGGTGTGATGTTTCTGGTGAAACGATAAACCATACCAAGGCTGTGTTATCATGGTTCTCCCTAAATAATCACATTGTGAAGTCTGACATGCCACATGTCACTTTAGATGGACATACACTGACCCGAACAGCATCTATGAGTTATTTGGGTGTAAAATTTGATCGCAGTCTATGCTTTAGGGACCATATCTACCAAGTTATTGCCAAGGCTCGCAACGCACTATCCGCACTGAGAATCATGGTGGCTGCTAACATTGAACGCCTTCTTGTGCTCTTGTACCAAGGTGTTCTGTCATGTATAGAATATGCATGCGCTCTCCTAACAATTAGTCCTACGCAAACAGTGAGACTGGCAAGAATTCAGAATGAGGCTATGCGCATCATTCTGGGATGCACCAAAGATACACCAGGAGTGTCAATGCGATTCCTTCTTGACCTCCCAACTATTGCTCACAGAATTAAAACTTGGAGGGTTCGATCATATCTAAGAATCAATGCAAACAAGGAACATCCTCTCCATGAAGAACTGATTAAAGAGAAAGGGTGTGTCAAGAGAGGCAGATCATGGCTGAGTCAGGCGGAAGATACGCTTAGAAAAATATGTGATCCTTCCGGAATTGAAACAGGAGAGGAATGGATTGCTGTGCCACATCAATTTCAAACTGCTTTCACCATTATTACATCTATTAAGAAAACTGCGAACAAAATAATCTATCACTGCTAAACGTGGAGGTGGAGGCTCTCTTGAATGACATCATCAATGATACAGATGTGGTTATTTACACTGATGGTTCACTCATTCGCCAACAACGCTGTGCGTGTGCTTTTTCTGCACGCTCAGGAGGAAAAATAATAAGAGGCCAGTGGAAAAATAATAAGAGGTCTGATCTGATCCGCTCGGAACAGACTAGATTTGTAGGCTTCCGCACATTGCCTGCTTTCGTGAAATTTCTACATTATTGTGCAGTAGTTCCAATTCACTGCTCCAGTAAGATGTGTAGTACTCTCGAGCCCCTCTAGGAATTGTTTCATAGGCAGCCTGTTTTATGCATAGGCTGAACTCATCAACTACCTTGTTGATGTCCTTGTCAGTAGATAGAAATAGTGTCAGTATACTGGTGCGCTGCTTATACATTGTCCAATTTGCCTTCTTGTAATTCCACCTAGATAGAGTGCTGCTCTCCCTGATGAGTTGATTTTCAACAGTGAGAAAGACTGAAGTGTTCTTCCTTTGTTGACAATGAGAAAAGCGTTGCTGTAGTTTTATAATAATAATTCCTCTTGTACCGTTATACGTTACATAGGGCCTGCAAGTAATTTCTCCATACCGCTCTATCCTGGGCAACTCGCTCAATCTCCTCCATGGAACTGAGACCGATATTTTCTGCCTCTCAGCAAAGTTCGTTTCAGGGTCTCCTTAGGCCGACCTCTCTTTCTTGAACCCTTTGCATCCCACTTAATGCCTGCTGTAGTTTTGCTCCTGTTTATTTCTAGACCCCATTTACTTTCCCACATTATGACGCTGTTCAGGCTTTCCTGGAGTTTAAATATGGCAGGACCCAGAAACTCAGAGGTGTACCACCAGCTAGATCATCAGTGTAGAGAAAGTGTGATACATATCTGGGCAGAGCTTGTGGTAGTTCATTGATATATACCAGGAAAAGCAATGGGTACAGTACGCTGCCCTGTGGGACTCCTGCTCTTAATTTGAATCTGGGACTGTGCACTCCATCCAATTTTATAGATGCTTGTCTATGGGTAAGAAAGTATTTTATCCAATAGTACATTCTACCCCATATTCCACTGCGTAAGAGCTTGAGTAGCAAACCATCTTTCCAGACTTTGTCGAAGGCCTTGGACATGTTGAAGAACACTGTGAGGTTTTTCTTCTTTTCTTGGAAGCCATTTTCTATGTCCTGTGTGGGGTATGCCACTCGTTCATCACTGCTTCTATGTTGCCTGTACCCTGTCTGGGCCGGATCCAGTTTATGGTTGGATTCTAAAACCACTGGAGTCTAGTGGTTATCACTCTCTCCAGCAGTTTTGGAGTGCAACTTAGCAGACTTATATGTGGATCATTTTTGTCTTTTCCGCTTTTAAAAATTGGGTGGATTGTAGCATTTTTCCAGATGTCTGGGACTCTCCCCTGTCTCCAACTATTGTTAAATATCTGGAGTAGAAGACTGTGCTATTGGGCCTATTTGTGTGAGCATGTCATTTGATACTCCATCTGGTCCCAGGGTCTTTTTAGGTTTGAGCTTTTTCAGTGCTCTCTGCAGCTCAGTCAGTGTGATGTCTACCTCCATACAAGGTTCACTTGTTGCTTTTTTTAATGTAGCATTTATCTCACTTCTGACTTCTTTCCCTTGCTCCCGACATATTGAGCATGAGCTGTCTTGCCATCAAGGTGGCTGCTCGCTTTCCTGTGAGAAGTTGTTCTCCTTGCTCAAGAACTGTTTTCCTTCTAGATGGGTTGTCCTCGTTAAGGGCTTTTGTAAATCTCCACAACTTTTGAGTATCTTTTTCCATGTTCAAAGAGACTGTCTTTTTTTTTCTACACTGCTGGTTTCTTTCTCTAACATAAAGGGCCCTTGCTCTATTGTGTTGCATTACATTTAGTCCGTTGAGTGCGAGTTCTATTGTATTTCTGGCACTGCAAAGCGAGCTATGGAGAACTTCCATCTCTGGTGTCCAATATGGCTTGTAGTTTTTCTCCTCCCTCTGGGTATAGCCTTTTTGCAGCATCTAAAATGGCTTTATTGAATGCTAGTGCATCTGTCCACTTTTCCTGATTGATTAATTGCTTTACAGTACTTGTCTGCTAGTTCGTGGAATAGCTTCCAGTCTGCCTTTTTGTAATTCCAACTAGGTGCAGAGTTTGTAAGTTCCTCCTTGTTAATGCTATTTATGAAGAGTTTCACAGGTCTATGGTCACTACCTCCAATCTGGTCGCAGAATTGCCTTTCGTTTATCCTGTGAATGTTGTCTATAGCAAAAGCCAGATCTGGGGGTGCTAGTTGTGCGCCACCGTCGTAACGTGTGAGGATCATCTGGGTGGTTGAGAATGGTGAGACTGTTGGTGATCAGCCATTCTTCAAGGTTTTCACCCCGAGGATCTAGCGTGTCATAGCCCCAGCTTGGTGAGTGGCTGTTGAAGTCTCCTACTATAAGCAAGTTGTCATCTTGAACTTTGATAGTTTCCAGCTCAGTTTGAATGGAGGGTGGTGAGTATATATTGTATAGTGTCATCTTAGTGTTGTTGATAAGGAGTTGAAAGCTATGAATTCTGTGCTCATCTGATTGGTCCTGTGTAGTTCAACAGCCGGTATGGAATTGCGAACTAGTGTTACTACTCCACCCTTATGTCTATTTTCTCTATCCTGATGGAAGGTTTTAAATCCTCTAATGCTGAATCTATTTCCCGGATACAGCAGATGTCAATCTTTTTCTGCTTGCAGACGTTTCTCTTGTTCTCGTTTTTTGTTGGCTACCCCTTCTGCATTCCATTGTATAATTGTGAGGGGTAAAAGTTTGTCCTTGCTGCCTGTAGTAATACCCTGTCCTCCCCTGGATTTGCAAGAATCAACAGGGCCGCCAGTAGCTAAGGGTGGACCCTTCGAGGTAGGGGGTACAGTCCCACCACCACCAGGCTGTTTCCCATGGTGGTGGCACCAGTTATATAAATATTTGTGCATGGCCATTGAGTTGTTCGTATGTGTTGATTCTTCCCCGCCGATAATGGCTGACACATTCCATTTCTGAGGACATTTTTTTGAGGTTGTTCTCTAGACAGTTGCAGTCCCCTGCAGACAAGATATGTCTTCCCGGGTTGGTCTGGAGGCATTCTACTCTAGATGACTTCAGCCTTCTGTTGCCGGGCTCACCAACACAGGCTTTTATGCAGGGTGTACTCCCTGGACACTGTGGTTTAATCCTATATACTTATGGGAAAGTGTCATAGAAGTAGAAGACAAGAAAAAGGA
This sequence comes from Arion vulgaris, assembly GCA_020796225.1. Classification (NCBI taxonomy): domain Eukaryota; kingdom Metazoa; phylum Mollusca; class Gastropoda; order Stylommatophora; family Arionidae; genus Arion; species Arion vulgaris. Next base: position 57,086,512 of record CM036753.1, on the reverse strand, counting down.
TGTCCTCCTCAAGGGAGCGAGAGGACAAGTGCTATTTACTAAGAACTCTCAACTATATTGAAACCAAGGATCACTAGAAAATGAACACAGCAAACCGAATGAAGAACAGAGTACTTTTGTAACACGAAGTGGGCACTGTATTCCATGCCACATAGATTCTCTACATTGTGTATGTGTTACACAATACTTCATAATTCATTATCATCATCAAGTAGCTTGTCTCTTCTGGAACTTGGCTCCCATGACAGAATTTTTGGAAAAATGTCTGTTCTGTGTAAGTTGGCTGCGTCAGCAGCAGTCATTCTCAGATCGTCAATGACATCTTGCATTCATTGTCTTCCTCTCATTCTTCTTCCAGGCACCATTCCCCCCAAAATTATTTTCTCTAGGCACTCATGTCGTTTTGATGTGTCCGAAATACTTAATTTTCCTTGTTTTTATGCTTTGTAATAGCCAACTCTCTTTAATATCAAGCTGTTGCAGAATAGAAGTGTTTGTTCTTTTCTCCGTCCATAAAATATTCTAAGTACTCTACTGTACATTTGCATTCAAAGGCATTATTGATCTTCTCTGCTGCTTTGTCAATGTTCCTTGTCTCACAACCATATGTTGCCAAGGGAAAACGCAGGCTCTTAAACACTTGATTTTTGTTCTTATGTCAATTCCTTCTATAGGTTAGTTAGTTCTTTTAGTTTTTGCAAAGAGCAATGCTCAACCTTCTTTTAATTTCTTTTATAGTATTCTCATCATTTGTCAACAATGCCCCAAGTTATTCAAAGCTATCTACTATTTTGTGGCCATTGACACATATATTAGCCATTAATTCTGTTTTATCAGTTGTAAATATCTTGGTTTTCATTGTATTAAGATGAAGGTTTTGATCTTTGCTGGTTTTTTTAAGTGACCATATCAAGTTCTCTGTACAAATTTGTGATGTAGATAATAGCACTGTATCATCAGCATATCTTAATTCTGGTAACTTGTGACCTACGATCACCAGAGCGTCGTATTTCTTCATCTCTGCAGATTCTCTGACATTCCTCATGTTTTCAGTATATACGAGGCGTGTTCAAATGAAAACGGGACTTGTGGATTTATTTAAAAGGTATCATACGCAAATTAACAGTTTAAACGGAATTAAATAAAGCAACCACTTGTGAATAAGAATGCACCTGGGTTCATCAGAAAAATCTCCGTATACATTTAGGCAGACGTCGAATGCCGTCCGAGAAAAAGGTGCGTGGCTGCTCACTGAACCATGTGGTCACCGCTGTCTTCACGCTGCATCGCTGTTGAATCGCTGTCCCTTTAGTACTTTCTTCAACGGTCCGAACAAATGGAAATCACACGGGACAAATCGGGACTATAGGCTGGGTGATGAAGAACTTTTCAGTTCTTCTTTGCCAATGTTTCCTGCACAATTTTTGCGACGTGCGGACAAGCGTTGTCAGCAGATCTTGCACGGCCAGGTCAGGCGCACATTGTTGCAACAGAAAAAGCCATAGCCTTGCTTGATAAAGCAGTACTGACTGACCGTCGCGGATCATTCGTTCGCTTGCAGAAGAATTCCATATGTCAATTGGGACAGCCCACATGGTTGTTCGGAAGAAATTGAACTATCTGAAGGTGTGTTCACAGTGGGTCCCACGGATGTTGACTGACCACCATAAGGAAGAACGGATGGGGTGGAGTTTGAACCACTTGATGCGTTACAGGACAGAGGGTGATGCATTTCTGTTGAGTATTGTGGCAGGTGATGAATCGTGGTGCTACCACTATGAACCGAGCAGCAAAATTGACAGCATGCAATGGAAACATCCAGGTTCATCAAAACCCAAAAAATTCAAGACACAGGTTTCTGATGGGAAGGTTATGGTGACCGCATTTTTTTACCATGAAGGGCTTTTGTTGGTCGATTTTAAGGAACCTGGTGTTAACATCAATGCCGCCCATTATAAAGACACTTTAGACAAGCTGCATAAGGCCATCAAGGCTAAGCGACCAGGCAAGCTTTCTCAAGGTGTGATTCTTCTCCACGACAACGCTCGTCCGCACGTCGCAAAAATTGTGCAGGAAACATTGGCAAAGAAGAATTGGGAAGTTCTTTATCACCCAGCCTATAGTCCGATTTGTCCCCGTGTGATTTCCATTTGTTCGGACCGTTGAAGAAAGCACTAAAGGGACAGCGATTCAACAGCGACGCAGACGTGAAGACAGCGGTGACCACATGGTTCAGTGAGCAGTCACGCACCTTTTTCTCGGACGGCATTCGACGTCTACCTAAACAGTGGGATGCTTGCCTAAATGCATACAGAGATTTTTCTGATGAACCCAGGTGCATTCTTATTCACAAGTGGTTGCTTTGTTTAATTCCATTGAAACTGTTAATTTGCGAATGATACTTTTAAAATAAATCCACAAGTCCCGTTTTCATTTGAACACGCCTCGTATGTTGAATATGTGAAATGAAAATCGTGGCATATCCTAAAGGGTGTAGCCATCAACCACAGTAAATGAGTTGTTGATTTTCTAGGCACCACTTATATGTTCAGTAGTTTGCCATTGCTTTCTGAATGGTGTAGTCTATTTTTACCTTTCATAAAAATCACACGGAAACGTATTTGCTTCCAAACTTGCCCACTGTGGGGTTTGAACCAGGTACGCTTAGGTTCGTGATCAAGCTCACTACCGCTCGGGCTACAGGGGTACAGTGACAAAATGCAGCCCTAACTCCTTGGCTTATGCCAAACCACTCTGATGTTCCTTTTCTATTCTCACAGCTGCTTGTTGGTCTTTATATTGCATTTTTACAATATGCACTATATGTGAGAACCCCACCTCTGACATTATGTTCCATAGCTTGTGGTGTTTTACACAATCAAAGGCCTTTGAATTGACTATTGAAAGGACAAAGCAAGCAAATAGGTCTATGTTATACTCTCTACATATTTCAATGATGATTTTCATATTGAATATATGCTCCCTAGTTCCTCTGCCTCTTCTGAAACCAGCCTGCAAAATGTTGAACTCCTCTTCCAATTTATTGTAGATTCTTCTCATGATGATTTTAACCAAGATCTTACTAGCATGGCTGATTTGTACCAGTTATAATTTGTGCACTCCTTTTCATGATTATAAGTTGCAAAATTAATTTTTTTTTTAAACAGATCATTAACCCTTTCAGTCCCATAACAGCCAAAAGTCCTGTCTGTTCCGTGGTTTTAAATAAATACATGTTATTCCCAATTCTCCATTATTTTCATCCGTTAGGCACAAAAGTGTCTAAAGATTCTGTTTTTCAAAGGTCTGCAATATTCTTCTTCTTCCTTTGTCATCATACTGTTACCAGATTGTTGCCCAGGTTGTGGTTTTCTGTTTTCATCTTCTCTCCTGATGTTCTGTGGTAGAAGACTCCATATACAGTGGAAATCGGTTGCATTCTTATTTAGTGCTGAACCACTTCATTCTTTGTTTCTAAATGTAATTCTCTCTCTCTCGCAATCCCCAAATGTAATTCAAGCAAGGTTTGGTCCCAATATTCTTTTTTTTATGCTGATGTTGGTGACTCTTCTTATCCATATAGAACAATTGGTCTTATTACAGTTTTGTATACTGTGATCTTGGTGTTACAGGACAGACACTTGAATTTTAGCAGGTCCTGCAAAGCAAGGTATATCTTAAAGATAGTATTCTAGACTTTATTTCTTCTATTATGTTGAAGTTTGTGTCCAAGTACTTATATAATTCTGATTTTTATATCTATTTGTATGTATTCAGCTGTCCTTTTAATTTCCGCTCTTGCTATTATAATATAGTCTGCTTTGTCTTGATAAATATTTAGTCCTATTTATTACTGCTATAAATTGATAAAATGGTATATAGAATGACATATATTATGTGATATCTACGGCAAACATAAAACCATTCTGGTGTTTCAAAACAATTGCAGTCAGATATCAGAAACAGAAAGGACTACAAAATTAATGAAATGACTGTGATATTCCTTCAGCAATGATTGGGAAATAAAGTTTGAATGTAACTTTTCAACACAGAGGTTTATCGAGGACCGGTTGTCTCTGTTTCACACTAGCACAATTCCAGTACATGATCTGTGTATTTTTTCAACCCAGTCGCTCACATTCCCAACACATTTTTCCTAGCACCTGCTAATTTTCCCCTTTTACACCTTCCAGCTGTTGTTGATCGTTGTCTCCAGCATATCTGTGTAGTTCCTAGCATTATTCTGGCTGTGAATCGCTATTGGTTAACCGTGAAGGATTCACGCTTACATCCACAATCTCTGTTGAAAGACAAACTATTTCCTCATTAGAGATTGGCTATACCACAGTCATACTACAGCTCATCAACATGTGGACACACCTTAAGTTTGGTTTGATTCCCTTGAAACCTGACTTTTAAACACAAGTGTAAAAAATGCATTTTTAGCTATTTATTCAACAGCCAAAAAAAAATATATATACAATTTTTAAATACTTTTTCAAAAGATGTACCACCATTTTGTTGACTTCAGAAGCATATTGTCAGGCATGTTAAGGTCTGGCGGCAATGAGAGTCATGGCGGTTTCTAGTAACAGGCAATGGCTGCTTGTCACCATGTACCAGGCGCTGAATCTTTCAACCATCAAATATACAGTGGTCATCCTCACTCTTAGAAAAACGCAAATTGAATGACTGAAGACACCTGTGTGGTGCCAGGGCCCACAAGGGAAGCAAAGAATAGTACCACTGCGACCTACAAGGCATGTCGTAAGAGGTGACTGATGTAGGACCTAGGAAGCTATCCTAGTCAATAAAAGCATTGCAGAAATTGGATGTGCTGGCCTACTTGTAGGCACATAACTGGTACAACATACAAATCAAACAGAGTGGTTAACAAGTGGTCAATATGGAGCGTTTGAAGAAGAAAAATAAGAATGGAGAGAAAACAGAATTACGCTTTGCGCATCATCCTGACTTGTACTAGGGATACACCCTGCATAGCAATGAGCTTTCTTCTTGATATCCTGACCACAGAGTATAGAACCAAGATAGCTAGAGCACTTGCATATTTCAAAATGAGTGTAAAAAGAATCATCCACTGTACATGGTGTTCGTCATCAGAGCTGGAAATCGGTTAAAGCGGGACAAGTCGTGGGTTGGACGTTCTGTAGACACTGTTCATCTGGTACGCTGGCTCACAAAAATCGATCCAGGGTAGAAATTAATAAAAGTGCCTTCAAAGGTAAACCTTTCAGTATGATTAAATTGGACAAAGGCTGCAGAGAAAGGACACCCTGTGGCTGTGATGTCAAAGCCATCATGAAAACTATAATGAGAAAGGCATAATTTACACGGACGGATCTGCAGTTCATCACCAAAAGTCAGCATGGACTTTCTCTGCAAGTTCATACAGCAGAAAGATCAAGGAAGCCAGTGGTGCACTTAGTACAACAACAAGTAGCATGACAATGGAAGTACTGGTGGTGACTATCCTTGCTTTGGTCACAAAACTACACTCGTGAGTGTATTCTGAGTGATTCATCAAGTTTGATCCAGAAGGTGGAGGCTAGTACAGTGCGCAGACATTAAAAGTGTAAACAATTCACAGAATTACATTTATCTTCCTTCTGGGGCACATGGGTGTCGATGGCAATAAGAGAGCAGACAGGCTGGCTCTGTTACCATATCCGTAGGTCAGCCAATGGATAGAACTAACATTTTGAATGCCCTCATAGAGTGTGGCCGCAAAGAGGACTTTCATCTAAACCAATCCACATCAACTGCTAGATTGCAAGAGTTTGGATTGATGATTTGAGTGGCCAGAAACAAACAGCACAACAAGCATATGAGTAGATTCAGCAATTAGATTGAACTGGTATTGTTAGTAGCTGGAAGCTGTTGGAGATATTGTGAAGGAAATTGAAACACCTATTGACATGTCCAGACGGCAATGAAGATAATCCAAACTCCAACTGTTTTAAGAAAGAACTGTGATAGAAGCCTGCATGTGACTTGAGGCATCACAAGCAAGGATAACACTACAATTTGAACAGATCATAAACCTCTGTTAAAAGATCAAAATCTTCATAAAATAGAACCCAAACTTTCTTGCTTTGTCAATCTAATTATGTCAGTGTTTCTATCTTAGTTTTCATATTAGTCATAATTGTATCTATACAATAATGTGGTGAGTCCCAATATTATGACAACCATCTTTCTTACACTCTTTCAGTTGAACAAACACTCAAGTCTCTTGTAAAATCATTTACACTGCCTTCCGATCTGTCATGTAGCATCTTCTGTTTTGTTTGCTCTGAAGATGTTGTGGTCTGTCACAGTTTACCTCAAGGCTGTATTATTGGAGCTCCCTTTCCTTCCAATCTTACTTGCTTAGGCAAACTGCAGTAATGCATATGTTTACCAGGATCACAACTTGAGGGCCTTGTGGTTCCAATAAGCTCTAGTTTCTGATTCTAACTTATGTCATCTCATTTGATGTGTCTTAGGCATGTAAACATCAGTCTACAAGCAAGCCTGTATATATTTTTTGTAATATACCAGAGACACTCAGAAGCTAGACCACAGCAAATCTGCACAATGTAATTGCCAAGCTGACCTATTTCATTTAGGGGGGGTTTGTCACACAATTTCAGGCTTTCTCAAATTCTAGAAACTCTACGAAGAGGAAAGATCATGAACTATTGTTCTTACTGTGGAATCATTTCACTTTGAGATTATATCAAATGATTATTCACTAAATATGCTTAGTGTGTGAACCACTTAAGAGTTCAATGTGACATAAAACATGCATCATTGATTTCCTTTGCTTCCAAGTTTCAGCTGTGTTGTAATTAAAAATTATTTGTTTATCAACACTGCAAAAAAAACTTACATGGATATCTGTGTGAGCTACAAGCACAGTGAAGTTTAAATAAAAGACATCACTGAATATAAAAACAATATTTCCAGTGAACAAAAGGAAGAAATTGTTGGTCAGAGCTCTGTCTGCATGAACAAACAGAAAATGATTGCTCTGAAGACATGCTATGAACCAGTGGACATATGTGATGTAGTTTTACTTTGAATATTTTATCCAATGACTGCTATGCTTTGATCACGGAATAGGGCGGAAGGAAACATGCAGCATCCCACCAAATTCTGCTCCAGTCTGCATGCCAATAACTTTTCCAGAAGTTTGTCCACTGTGTTCTGTATTGCAAATATCCTAAAACTGCTTATATGTTTGTGATTTGTTAGGTTTTGCTAGTGATATTAAGTAGCTATGAAGCCATTCCCCCAATCTCGTCCCTGTTTAAGCTGGTGTTAAATTCTTTACTAAGCTCACTCATGTCACTGTACTGGATAATATCGGGGTACTGTGTGATCTCATGACATTAATGATCGCATTACATGGATTTCCTCTATTGTAAATCCAAGCTTGTTGTTCTGCTCCGTGGCATCACATTGATCCGATAACAAAATTATATGGAGCATTGCTTCTTTATCATTTCGATTAGTCTGTTGAATATAATGTTTGAGAAAGGCCATCCCTATATCGTCGTCGATTTTCCACCACACTAGATCGTGATCGTGAAAATCTGGTATGCTACGTCTGTGTTGTGCCTGGTAAAGCCATCAACATTTCTGGAGTGAGTTATCAGAGTATACTTTTGCACAAAATATCTCCCACTTAGTTGTCCATTCTTGGTTAGCACAAGTCTTGAAAAGTACAATTTCTCGTCCATGTTTAACTTTAAGGCCAATTTATGCTCCGGCAAGGTTGTGACTGTTCATTGTGCCTTTGTCATGTATTTACCCCTCTTCTTTTGGTGAACAAAATGGTTTCAACTTCATTCTGTACTCTAGATGAACTGAGGCATGTGGAAGAATGGATGCCTATATCAGAGGATATGACTGATTACACCAGGGTTGTCAGTACACTTGGACACTGCTGTAGAGAATGAGCCCCAGGCGGCGTCAATGCAGAGATTTTTGCACTCGTGGATCAGCACTCCCATCCAGGTGATATCATTGTCTACATCAATAGTTCTGTCAGATGAAGAACCAGATCATGGTGGGCTTATTCAACACAATGAAACGGAAGCATACTTTATGAGGACTGCTGCGCTTTCGAGGCAACAACATCGAGCATGGCTATGAAGATCACCGCTGCCTACAGGGCTCTATAATGGGTTGCTGAGCCACAGGTAACCCATACGATTATCATATCAGACTCGAATATGCTTCAAAGGATTGAATCTGGAAGTCTGCGTGTGGAATGAGCGGACAGCACTTGGAGATCACATCTCAAGAAAATGACTTGGATGTACACACCTGGACATGCTGGAGTGCAGAGTAACGAGCACGCTGACTTTCTTGCAAACAATGCCCGACTCAAGCGGGCAGAAGTATGGACAGAGCCAATATAAATGCGGTACACTCTCAATTTTGTGCCATGGGCAAGCCTCAGACACTGGAACAACATCGAAAATTGGGAGTTAAGTTTGGACATGCCAAACAATGTCATCTTTGTGGTAGAGAGAGGATATACTAATCAACTTCTCATGGGTATGGTGAGCAAACGGACTTTGGGATGGCTGCTGCAGCGGAGGACAGAGCATGAATGGGAATGCCCAATGTGCCACGATGTCGAATCACATAACCATATCGTCTATCCTTATTCCACCACAGTGGATGTACTATATTCTGCTGCCTATGTTGATATACTTGATTGATTATATTGCCTATGTTGATTAGTTGAGCATTCTCAACTAATAAGGCTGTATGTCTTCTTCCTTGTTTTCTCTACTTTAATCCTGTTTTGCCTCACGGTATCAAGATAAAGAGATTTCTAGAACAGGGTCTCGTGTGTGCTTCGCACTTGGTGTGTTATTTCTATGATTCACCTTTTGCCTTGTATCCACTGTATCTTAGTAGCATTGCCCTTAAAGTTGCACTGTCTGTTGGTTATCTAATTATGTGGCTAAACCAACTAATTTGTTGTGCCTTGATGAAGTTCAGTACTGATGTTGTACACACTGTTTTCCTGAAGTCTACATTTCTAAACAGATTTCTTCTTGATACTCCCAATACTCTGCACAGACACGATATCTATGCCATTACTAGTTTTCTTCTGCCATTTTATGTCAATGTCCAGGTTTGGCACTGATAGCATAGTCTGGAGATTAAATTGGTGCTGTACAATGCTCCTTTAATGTTCATGGGGACATGATTGCATTTCGAAATTGGTGCCATTTGCCCTATGATTTAGTTTGCTTTATTGCATTTATGTTGGATTTTGTTAGTTATTCTTCCATTTGCTGAAAAGATACTCTACGATATGTGAAGTCTTTAACTTGTTTTAAATTGTTTTTGCATATAGAGATAATGGTAGTGTTTTTCTCTAGCAAATGTCATTACTTTGGCCTATGTTTATTTTCATGTAGCAGTCATCAAATGTTAACTGAAGCCTGTTAATGTGTTGTTGTAACCATTCTTCTGTAGTTGATATAAATGCTTAATCGACTGCAAAAAGCAAGTAATTTAGGAGTTGTCTAAGGCTGTCCCCTTCACAGGTATTAGCTATTTTACAGATTAGGTTGACATATGTGATGAACTGTAGTGGTTTAGAATATACTTTTGTCCCATAGCTATGTTGGAGATAATCAATGCAATTTGCAATATACAAAATTTAAAACATAAACCGCTTTCCCACACTACTACAGTTCTAATTTTCTATACTCTTAATTCACAATAACAAATTTTTCCGTGTATTGACAGGGCTCACAAAGGGAGCAAAGAATAGTGACACTGTGACCTACAAGGAATGTTGTAAAATGCGACTACGGTGGGGTTAGGTTAAGCATAGGGGTGGCTACCCTATCCAGTAGAAAATTTCAGCCACAAAATTCAACCAACCATGAACAAGTCATATAAAAATAAAATAACTACCAATTAAGGAAGGATTCGGTAGTATGGGGATCATGAAGCTATTTTTCGTTGTTTTCACATTAATGTAAAATTTGTATAACCATTTTGAAAGATTATGACTTAGAATAGTAGAAAAAATTAGTTTTAAAAAAAAATGTCAAATCGTTACCATGAAAACAATACAAAATGGCAAAACAAAATTTCAAATCCTAAGGCTCTGAATTTAATGAATGTAAATGAATTGTTTTCACTCTAAGGTGCGCAATTGTAATATCTAAAATATTACACATGATTTTTAGGATATATTAAATATTTAATTTTTATAAATTCTTTGGGAAAAATTCCTCAAAATTCGGTCAAAAAGCTGTTTTTGGGGGTGTGTTTACCAAAAATTCATAAAAATGTAATATTTAATATATCATAAAAATCATGTGTAATTTTTTAGATATTACAATTGCTCACCTTAGAGTTAGAACAGAATTCATTTATATTCATTACTTTCAGAGCATTAGGATTAAAATTGTGTGTTTGGCTGCCATTTTTTATTGTTTCCATCTCAACACGTTGACATATTTTTTTACTTATTTTTCTACTCTTTAAGTCATAATATCTCAAAATTGTAATACAAATTCCACATTAATATGAAAGCAACGAAACAAGTTTCCAGACCAGAATCCCCCCTTAAGAGGAAAGGAAGCTCTTCTAGAAGAGGTATGATGCGATGCAGAGAAAGCTGCTAGGAATATACACAGCAGATTATCTTTCTTTCAAAAGTAAAAGCTCCAGAATTGGCACCTGGAATGTTAGAAGTATGTATGAAATGGGAAAAACTGCACAGGGAATATAGCAATAGCCTTTTCCTGAAACCCACAAGGGCAGCAGAAGAAAGTGAGGTCTGGAAATACATAGAGACGAGATTAAGAGGCAGAGAATTGATAATCCACAGAAAGGCTGGAGGGAGCTGCAGAAGATAGGAAGACTTGGCATGCTTTGATTGAGGGCCTATACCCCCAACAGGGTTGAAAAGGCAAGAGAATTCACAATATAATATGATACTTCTTAATTAAACCTAGAAAAAGATATGAAGAGTTTTCTGTCATCAATGGATGGGTCTATAGACAGATCTAGTTAGGGATTTATACTAAACTTGACATTACACATAAATGTCATCACTGTGCATGAATAAACATATCATAAGAGAGTGTTAAAATTATGTTCAGGGTTAAAATGCAACACTACAACAAGCAAAATCAATGAAAAGAGAGAGTGAACAGCATAACCACATAACTTGGGAGACAGTCGGCACAAAAAAAGGCTAGCCATACTTAAAATGTATTGCATGCCTGAGATATCCTATTGCATATAAGAGAGAAATATCATTCTCTAGTAGTGAAACTACATGAGTGTGCTCAGGTTGGGGAAAAAATGTATTATTTATACGCTGTACCTATGCAAAAATGTGCAAAATAGAGAATAAAAATAATGACCATTTAAAAAAATTTTGTGAAAAGTAACTATCACTTAACACATTATATTAAAATATTCAGGTACTGTAGAATGTGTTATCGTTGCATGACAATATTGTAACGAAGTCAATGTAGTAATATATTTGGTGCCAAATTTAATATTTCTAAGAAAATCTTTAGTATCCAGTGATTCTTGAGACTATATACATTTGGCTAGAAAACATAAATTTTGAACATGCAACTGCTGACATATACACCTGCAGAACAGAAATTCACACAATATGATGCTGTTGTATAATTAGTACATTTCACTGCAGTCCACTCCTAATGCCAGGCAATAACAAAATAATCACAAATGCTTACAAACACTGCAAAAAACAAGAAACCAATTAAGCCATTAGACGAACACTCAAAAAGGAGATCACTGGCACAATGGCACAAAATGCACTAAGACAGTCTATTTTATACTATTTATAAATAGCTTATTTGAGTGCAAACAGTAAGATTCTATTTTTTTTTTTTTAATCTGAAGGAAATCAAGTCAGCACTTTCATTAAACAGATCATAACAACAAACAGTCCTTGCATAGAGGATAGTTATTAGCTATTGGTTACTGAACCATCCTCATAGCACACTGGGCAGACCCATAGGTAGCTCAGCCTCCCCAACAGTTGTCAAGGCGTATGCATACTAATGGCTTCTGTGACTCACTGTTTAAACACACTCCTCACCCTGCCCCTTAGACATCCAGTTCTACTTCTACACCGGGTAACTCCAAATGTCTTAAACCACTGGATAGATTCAACATCAGTTTTTAAATCCTCATCCAACATGTGTTCAACAAGAGACCAAAGAACATCCCCTAATCCATCCTAGACTTCCCGACAATCAATGCAAGTCTGTCCGTTTCTGCAACACCATCATGCCCAGGACAGTAGATCCACATGAGTCTCTGGACATTAGAAATATCTATAGACGACATCCACTCATACCACAGCCTGCCATTCTGGATGTTCCAAAGCATCGACTGAGTGTCAGATACAACAATGGCCCCAGTAAACAGAGTCCCAGAGAACCAATGGAGGACAGCAGTAATGGCCTCAACCTCCATTTTCATACTGGAGGTAGTTGTCTTGTATACTCTGCAATGACCCTACCATCCCCACGATGCACAGACCCATTGGTATAAACAACATCATCCTCACTTGCACTAGCTGCTTAATTTCCAGCTAGCCTTCATGTTGCTCCAGTCTTTACATTCCTATTCTAGAGCAATGATAACAATGTGGAATTTGGCCATGCAACCATTTATTGGGAACCATTCTATCCCTTTCGGTAAAGTTGCAACCGTAGCCACCTGGTTAATTGTTTTCTCAGCTTGGGCCATCCTCAACATGTCTCACTTAATTTTTATACCCTTAATATCATTAGTATTCTTGTGAAAAGTACATTATAATCTTGATATTGTAAGGAAATACAAAAATCCTTAGAGGATTTTGGTATTTCAACCATTACAGATTTGTGCAATGATATATATAACACAGGATATATACCAAGAGACTTGAAGACATCAGTATTCATACCACTACCCAAAAGCCCAAAGCACAGGAGTGCACAGACTATAGGACAATTAGCCTGATGAGCCACATAACAAAAATACTACTCAAGATCATACATGAAAGAATTAAAAACAAGATATAGAAGTAGGAGAAGAACAGTTTGGCTTTAGAAAGAACAGAGGAACAAGAGAGGCAATACTTTGTATAAGACTACTCGCTGACAAGTATATAGAAGTGCAACAAAGTATCTACTTGTGTTTCATTGATTATAGCAAAGCTTTTGAGTCAAACATGAAAAGCTAATCATATGTCTACAAGAAATAGGCCTAGATGGGGATGATATCAGACTAATAAGTAACATATACTGGGAACAGACAGCAATAATAAAATATGAAAATAGCTATTCTCCATACATAGACATAAAGAGAGGGGTGAGACAAGGATGCATTCTGTCACCAAGCCTCTAAAGTTTAAAATGTTAAATCATCTACACAGAGAAAATCTTCAAACAACTAGAGGGAATGCCAGGACTCAAGATTACTGGAAAAATAATAAGCAACTTGAAGATATGCAGATGACACAGTATTGGTAGCAGAAAATGAACAAGATCTACAAGAACTAGTGGACAAATTGGACAGAACTAGCAAGGAATATGGATTAGACATTAACATACAGAAAACAAAAACTATGGTAATCAACAAGGAAATGGAAAAACCTAAAATGAATATAAAAATACATGGAGAATTACTACATCAAGTAAAAAGTTTCTTATATCTTGGTCAGATGATAACAGATGATGGCAGATGTATAATAGAAATTAAAAAGAGAATAGGAATGGCCAAGGATAATTTCAATAGTATGAGGAAGTTACTGACATCCAAACAAATTACAAACAGGCTAAAAATGAGAATGATCATATGCTATATATATCCTATATTAATGTATGGCTCGGAAACATGGACAATGAACAAGCAGTTAGAAGACAGAAAAGTTGAGAGGGGAAGAGCAAGAGGAAGACCGAGAGATAAGTGGGAGGGAAACTTTAAGAAATGGACAGGTTACAGTCTGGCAGTGTGCAACACCAAGGCGAAAGACAGAGGATGCTAGAGATTCATTGCAGCCAACCTTCGATGTGGAGACGGCACCTGATGATGATGATGATGATTGTAAGGAAGACAAGTCAGTAATCTAACACATACATTACCAGTTGATGAAACAAAAGGACAAGTAGTTTCTGCTCAAGTTATGTGACTACCATAACCTTGAGAGCTGCAAGACCACGCTTGCAACAATGTATTATTTGTTTAAAATAATGTGTGAAAGATAGACTACAATCAAGTGTTATTCCAAGATAGTGTAGCCTATCACAACATTAAATAGCCTGTCCATCAAAGGTGAATGGATAGGTCAGTCCTGACAATGGGGAAAATTCACAGAGCACCACATACCTTCTCAGGGTTGACCGAGAGTGAGACTCCCTACACCAATGCAAGATGGTACGCAATGTTTCTTGAATGTATTCAAACATTTCTTGTCTATCTGATCCAGTCAGTGTCATCTGCAAAAGTCTATGTCCTACCCAACATGGTTGACTGAATTTTGTCTACATTTGCTATGTAGATATTGAACAACACAATGTGTAGGGTAGGAAAATGAGAGGCATTATCTGCAACAAGTCCTTGTCAATCCCGATCAGAATGCGAGTTATTCAGTGCTACATAGAACCAATACTGACATACGGATGCAAGTCATGGACAATGAACACACAGATCGAAAAATCTCTGATGGCCACAGAAATGTGGTTTTATAGAAGAATGATGAGAATCCCATGGACTGCTAAAATGACTAATGTTGAGGTGCTGAATGAAATCAAGACACAGAGAAAGCTTAACATCAATATAAGAAAGAGGCAGTCATCATTTTTCGGTCATGTGATGAGGAGGGAGGTTTATAGCACATTGTAACAACCGGTAAAATCGAGGGTAGATGAGACAGAGGAAGACAGAGAGAGAAAATTTTGGATAGCCTGACTTCATAGATTTGGTAGAGCGTCAACATCCAAGTTGATAGCAAACACCAATGACAGAGATTTGTGGAGATCCATGATCGCCTACACCAGCCGGCACGGCACCTGATGATGATGATGATGATGTTCATGTTCCTAAGCATAGTGCAACGGTTCAATCCATCAAAGAAGCAGCTATTCAGCACACCAGCCAAGGATTAACCCCCCATTTTAGCATAGTATTTTGATTGAAAGGGCATCTTCATTATATGCATATTCCAAGTCAATGACCACAGAAAGTCTCTTGTTTGGATTAGAAGCCCACATAAATACCATAGGTAAACATGTCAACATTATCATAAGTTCCAGTCTTTGGTCAGTAGCTACCAATCATGTCATGGAGGATGGGGTCTAGATCCAAGGAACACACTAACTTTCTGGCCTCTACCTTCTCCAGTATTATGCCATACACACTTTGCAAGGTGAGTATGCAGTAGCTGCTGAGCAGTCTAGGATCCTTCCCATGTTTATGGAACTCTATTCTAAATATATAGGATAACATTAGTGTAGTCAGATGATATACAATATCCTGAAAAAGTAGAGAATGACAGAAATTGACTTGTAAGTAATTTTTCAGCTTAAAGACATAGTAATTATCATGAGCTGCACATCAAGCTGTAGAATCTAATCAGTCTGGCAATCAGCAGTACTCATATTTTTACAGCTAAATTTGTGTTTTATTGCATTCATAACCATTAAAGGTGTGTAATACTCTAAAAAATGATCATTTTATAAGTTGTGCATTGATACTGAGCTAAACAAACTCATTTGTGGCCATATAGTATATTTTCCAAGTCAAGCCATTCAAAATATCTCACCATGCAACCAGCAAAAGGTTTACAAACAGCACATCTAAACCTCATCCAACTGCTAAACAGGCTTATTCCAGATGTTGGTTCATAAAACTATTATATAATTATAATAATAATAATAATTCCTCTCGTACGTTATACGTTACATAGGGCCTGCAAGTAATTTCTCCATACCGCTCTATCCTGGGCAACTCGCTCAATCTCCTCCATGGAACTGAGACCGATATTTCCTGCCCTCTCAGCAAAGTTCGCTTCAGGGTCTCCTTAGGTCGACCTCTCTTTCTTGAACCCTTTGCATCCCACTTCAATGCCTGCTTTGATATTCTTTGACCATTTCTCCTCAAGGTGTGCCCAACATATCTCCATCTTCTCTTTCTTATAACAGTTGTCACTAGTGGTTGACCAGACATGTCTCTGATTTCATCAATTATATAATTATGCTCTATCAATAATTATGGCAGGAGAAACAACATAAATAGTGATTGAATTGTGGTTAGAAAAATAATAGCTATGGATGAAACAGTAAAAATAGTGAAGATAGTTACTGATATTATAACTTCTGCAATAAATACAGGAATCTCTGTTATTTATCAATTTATTCAGATCTTTCAAGATATTTATATGTTCCTGGTCCTCCAGGTTGAGCGGGGGAGGTAGGGGGTGTTGACTTGGGACTAACATTCCCATCCTGTAAAAATCTTTATGTTACGGAAAACAGCAATGAAGACATTATCTATTCATGGGCATGAAGGGCTAACAGTCATTGACTCATAAGACTGAAAGTGGTGAAAGCCTAAAGGAAGCTACTTTCATGAATTTCACAGCACACTACATATAGAATACGACAGAGACATTCCAATGGTTGTGCTGCAAAATTCGTCACTCCTGTTGTATTGTTCGCTTGATAAAGGCCTTTTGGTCGAAACGTGTATTGTCATTGTTTTTGTATTTTGTAAAACTACAGTACTTTGTTATTACGTGTTTCACCATTTTACATAGTTTTACTGCAGTATCGCACTAAATCTATATTTTGTACAATTCCTTTTGCTACCTTTCTTCTTCCAAATGGAAATTATTGTTGCATTCCTCCAATCTTCTGGTGTTTCCTGTGTGATCCAGACTTGGTTGAATAGTCCGTATAGCCAGCATATTCTGATCTCTTTAGTTGCTTTGAGTATGTTGGCAGGGATATTGTCTGGACCTGGTGTTTTGTTAGGTGGAGCCACGTTTAGAGCATTTTCAATCTCTGAAAGTGTTATACTTGGTTCTAGCTCTGTAGTTACGTTTACTGTGTTTTCTTGA
The DNA here is from genome assembly GCA_020796225.1 of Arion vulgaris. Taxonomy (NCBI): domain Eukaryota; kingdom Metazoa; phylum Mollusca; class Gastropoda; order Stylommatophora; family Arionidae; genus Arion; species Arion vulgaris. The sequence goes on along the minus strand of CM036753.1, from coordinate 57,069,378 downwards.
CAGTTGAATTTTGCCCTTTTGTTGTAGGTTGCGAAGTTCATTAAAGTAATGCAGCCATCTTTCATTATAATTTTTGATTCATTTAGACTTTCACATTGTATGATATCAAATGTTATGTTATATGTTATGTTATCGACATCATGGCACATTGGGCATTCCCATGCATGCTCTGTCCTCCGCTGCAGCAGCCATCCTAAAGTCCATTTGCTCACCGTACCCATGAGAAGTTGATTACTATATCTTCTCTCTCTACCACGAAGACGACACTGTCTGGCATGTCCACTTAACTCCTAATTCTCGAACTCGTTCCAGTGTCTGAGACGTGCCCATGTCACATAATTGAGAGCGTACGCATTGATGATATCGGCTCTGTCCAAACTTCTGCACGTTTGAGTCGGGGCATTGTTTGCAAGAAAGTCTGCACGCTCGTTACCCTGCACTCCAGCATGTCCAGGTGTGTACAGCCAAGTCATTTTCTTGAGATGTGATCCCCGAATGCTGTCCACCCATTCCACACGCATACTTCCAGATTCAATCAGTTGAAGCATATTCATCGAGTCTGATATGATTATCGCATGGGTAACCTGTTGCTCAGCCACCCATGACAGAGCCCTGGAGGCAGCAGTGATCTCCATAGTCATGCTCGATGTCGTTATCTCGAAAGCACCGCAGTCCTCATGAAGTGTGCGACCATTTCGCTGTGCTGAATAAGCCCACAATGATCTGGTTCCGTGTCTGATAGAGCCATCGGTGTAGATAATGATATCATCTGGATGGGAGTGCTCATCCATGAGTGCAAGAATCTCCGCATTGACGACGCCCGGGGCCCATTCTCTACAGTGTCTCCCAAGTGTACTGACAACCATGGTGCAAGCAGTCATATCCTCTGATATAGGCATCCATTCTTCACCATGTCTCAGCTCATCTAGAGTACAGACCTGTTTAATAACATCCTCTGCCTCGGCCATCCAGGATCGGCCTCTCTTCAATCGCCTGCCCTTGTTTTCATTTATGGATGTGTGCAGAGGATGATTTTTGTCAGCAGAAACGCTCAGATAAGCCTTTACCTGTGCGACTTTGTGTCTGATGGCCATCGTTGGCAATCCAAGGACATAGCGCATTGCCGCACATGAATTGTCCTGTGTGCAACCAAGTATAAGCCTCACCGCTTCATTTTGGACCCTGTCTAACTTATCCAGCGATGTTCTGCTTACTGTCAGAAGGCCAAGACCATAGTCCACCACGCTCAGCACTAGTCCTTGATAAAGAAGAAGCAGCAGACGTTGTTCAATATCCGCCTCCGCCATAACTTTGAGGGCAGTTAGCCCTTTTCTTGCCTTTAGGATTACGTTCTCAACATGACTCTTAAATGACAGGCTTCTGTCAACTGTTATACCAAGATATTTGAGTGTTTAGCTTCTTTCTATGTCTTTGTTACGCATGCTGACAACTGGAGTAGGTGTCTTTACTATGTGAGTGTCAAGAGAAAACCATGTCAGAGAAGCCTTTGCTGGGTTCACACTCGCTTTGAATTCATTGCACCAGTCACCAATCCTATTCAGTTCACATTGTAATGCAGATGAGATCTCATTTCTGTCCTTGCCCATGCGATACACAAGAATGTCATTGGTGTACGACATTGTTCTGCCAATGCCGACCCTCTGTGTGTTGGTTACCCTGACTGTGTATACATTGAACAGGACTGGCGAGAGTGGTGATCCCTGAGGAAGACTCATAAGGACTCCATGAACCACAATGCAATGATATCGATGCGTTCAAAAATGCAGCAGCAATCCACCTGACCAAGCCTGGCTCCACCTGCATATCCATTAATGACTGCATAAGTAAGTAGTAAGAGACATTGTTATATGCATCCTGTAAATCAATGGCAGCTGCTGCTGTTTCCATCCCCATCTGAAACCCCTCATACGCACCATATGCAAAAACCGCTGCATTGCACCAGGTGTCCTTTCCTGGATGATAGCCACCAGAGTGGAGGGAACAGACCATTTGTCTCAATTATATTTGAAACTCTGCGGGCTATGAATTTTTCAAGCAGTTTGCCGTGTTTTGCAAGGTAATAATTCTATATCCACTTGTGCTTGTGAGGTCTTTGCCAGGTTTAGGCAAGGGTCTCAGATAGCTGTGAAGCCAATCATCAGGAATAGCGCCAGTATGGATACTCTTATTGAAAAGCCTGCATAATTCAGCAAGATCTTTGTCCTCCAGACATTTTATGTGACTGTACAACACCATCAGGACCGGCGCTGTATTAGAGCATGTCTTTAGTATTGATTTGATATTATCGACAGAAATGTATTCTCGTCATCTATGACAGTCTGCATCTCAAGCGCATGTGTACGATCTGCTGCATTCTTTTACGTTCCTCTCTGTCTTTCTTTTCTGTCTGGAGAATAAAGTTATGCAAGAACGCCTCACCCTCTCCTCATCTGTCCTCAAGATTACCCCACTGTCCATAGTCAGATTAGGCATTGAAAAAGGTCTCCCATCGCCATTCATGCTGCGATGCAATCTCCAGAATTTTGCGAGTGATTGCTCGTTTCCAATTTCAATGGAGAATTTCTCCCATACAATGTGCTTGGCTTCTCTTGCAATCTGCTTGAAATGTATTGCCAGACTGTTCTTTCGTTCTGTCAGGGCCTTTCTACGTTCCTCTGAGAGATTTTGTGACTTTCTGGCTTTTTCCCATATTCTGGTTGCCATCCTTTTTCCGCCCATGCCTCTGCAATCTCAGGTGTCCACCATGGTGGCTGCTGGAAAGAAGTTCTTGTTTTAATTGATGAACAATGTGCCTTTAGTCGCAGCTGACTGATGACATTAGGTTGGTGTCTGTCATACTGGAAAGCTGAGGCACGATTCTGTGATCTCATCTTAGCTGATTTTTTTACCAGTATTGCACAAGGTAGATGATCACTGCCATGGTGTCCGAGAACATCCCAGCGACACAATGCATTCAAATCTGGAGAAACCAGAGCGAGATCAAGTACACTATTTGTGTCACCCTGTCGGTCAGGTAGACGTGTTGGCCTGCCATCATTCAGACAGACTAAGTCCGTTTCAGTCAATACTTCTTCCAGTGCCTCACCCTGCTCATTAACAATACTATTGCCCACAACTTTCCACTGGCGTTAAAGTCACTGCACATAATGACACTTGATGGAGCATGAAGACAGATATCTTGTAATATCTTCCACCTGTCTTTGTCCATCTTGTGATTGCAGGCATAGATATTAACAAGTGTGAACTTTTTTGGTGCGGTAATTGTTACTGCCTGGACCTGCAAGTCGTCCGAGTTCCATGCAGAAGTGTCCATCTCCGAGGCCTTGAGATCTTTCCTAACCAGGACTATCAAATGCTATCAAATGCTTTCTCTAAGTCAATAAAGTTGATACAAAATTTGCTTTGACATTCTGTGCATTTATCATATTTCTAATAGCAAATATTTGACCTTTACATCTTTGCCCTATTTGAAATCCAGCTTGCTCCTTTTTCAGTGTCTTGTCTACTGCATCAGCAATGTGCTGCAGGATTATTTTGCTCAAGATTTTGCTTGGGATAGAAAGGATGGTTATTTCATGTCAGTTGTTACAATTGTCAACGGAGGTATATCTTGATGACTCCTCTGTTCCAATCATTATTTGAGTACATCATATAGATTAAACAAGGGTAGTAGTAAATTGTTTAGATTTATAATTTTTTTTGGGAATAATTCAGCATTTAAATTATCATACTCTGATGCCGTGCTATTCTTAAGAGATCTGTAATGACCTCATCTAGTCTGGGTGTTTCAATGTCATTTTCTAGTTGTGCTAATGGTTTTTGTAGCCTACTACTACTGTTGATGGTGGTTTGTTTAGCAATTTGTTAAAATATTCCTTCCAGTGCATTTCTTGTTCCCTTTCTATTGTCAATAGTTTTCTGTTTTTATCTTTTAAGAGCGTGTCCAATCAACTGTAATGTTACCACTTATTAGTTTAGTAATTTTGTCCACTTTTCCTTGAACACATTTTTTTGCTGCTACTTCTGCCTGTGCTGCCAGGTCTTCAACATAATATTATACCTGGAATCTTGCTTTCAGACTTTGCTTCTAAAAGTTTCTTTTTTTTAGCATTCTTCTGTTGTCTATTATTTTCCATGTTGTAGGTGTTATCCACTCTTTTCTTTTTCCCAGACGATACCTTAGACAAGTTTCACTGCTCTTGGTATATATAATGTTGTTTCCAGATTGATTTATTTATGTTTTCTGTTGGATCTGCATTTCATAACTTTCTAGGGCTTGCAATTTGTTATTTATCTGCAGTATAAATTTACCCTTTACTTCGGTGTCTCTTAGTCTATCCACATCAAATCTCTTTTTGAATGTTTTTCTGGTGCCCTGTTTTGGGTTTTTCTTAGTTTAAGTTTGCTATAAGCTGTGATTAGGTGGTGTTCGCCGCCAACATCTGCACCTCTCTTGACCGCAACATCTAGCAGTGAGTGTTACCTGTGTCTATTAACTTTTAGTGGACTATGGCAGAATCTATGTTTTCACAAGCCAATTATTTTTAGAATAAAAAATGCCCTATAATGTGGCTCCTTGTAAAAAGACGTTCAACCAAAATCCACGTAGTGTTGTGTTTGGTTCACAAGGAGTTAATCACGAAAATATATTTGAATTTTATATCTGCCGTTAGGTTAGTATCATGTTAATTTATGAATGTCCAGATGTTGAAACAAGGTTTCTTGTATAACAATATTTTTTAATGCTACAAAATATCATTGAACATTCTCCATTATCATTCATCGCACCACATCCATATTTTTCCATAGTTCTGTAGCTATGTGTGTCGTCTTGTTCGACTTCTGCATTGAGATCTCCCATAACAAAAAATGTTGTATTGTTCATTTGAGGATCATCGCACATTGAACATGTCCATAATTGCTCCAACTCCTACCGAGCTTATATTTCAGTATGTTTAGACTAACAACTTCCGTTCTGTGCTGGTTGATGTATCTAATGGGGCTTCTCTCATGGTTTTCCCTTTTCCTCAACCATCGGTTTTCATAACTTTCTCAACCAAGATAGCGAATACCCTTCAGCTTCTTCGTTGAAATTTTCAGAGCATATGTTCTCTCTTAGAGCATTGATGATGTCTCTGGTTGCATGGTGAGTTATGAATGTTACATGGAATGTTTTTGCTGTGTTTACTGTGCGTTTGTTGTGGGTATTCAGAATATGGCGGACAGTGGTTATGAGCGACTCAATCTGCAGTATGCAGTGATATTGCGTGTGCAGAAAGCTGGATTTTGTCATGATTGATGTTCCTTCGACATGAATTCCAATTCTAGTGATGAACAGTTTTGTGTTTACACTTTAGCGACGGCCATTGCATTTATGCGGTGCAGGTTGCTTTTCGTGGTGGTACAGCTGTTTCATTCTGGAATTAGTTCCCATTCCCACAGGAGACAGTTGTTAGCATTTGATGTGAATTTCATTGGCACAGGAACAAAGCAATTATGGGGTGACTCGTTGCAGTGAAGTTTGAACCATACATATGAACTATGATGTCATGGATAATATTCATCCACAACATTGCTCTCCAGTGCATCCAACATTCATTGCTCTTCACCCCCAGAATGACCTCGATGATAATAACATCCTGGCATGGTGATTTGTCTATCTCTGCTTGCAGCATCATCTCTTCCAGAAGAGAGAACTGTTTTACCTGTAACAGTGGCTTCTTCTATTGCCTGTCCACCTGCTCTCGCTAATCCCCAAAATAGGTTGTTTGCATTTTGCATTTGTAAACCAGCAAAAAAAGCGTTTGACAGTGTAGACAGAAACAAGTTGTGGAAAGTATTGTCAATCTATTAGGCTAAATGACCACCTAATTAATCTTTACAAAAGTCTCTATATAAACAGGCAGTGTACAATTCGACCAAGCACAGGACTATCAGAAAATTCCACATAGGGTCAGGAGTAAGACAAGATGCGTACTCTCAATGCTGCGGTGCATCACACATATCGGTAAAATCTGCAAAATAGCTAACACGAGTGAAAGAAACAACCTTGGGGAACTCTTAAACAAATTTATTTTTGCCGACGATCAGGCAATCATATCAACAACAGAGGAACAGCTACAGCAACACATCAACAGACTCCACTTAACATGCAATGAATACAATATGAGAATAAACATCGACAAAACCGAAGTAATGGCATTCAATAGAGAGGAAAACACTACCAATGTCTCCATTGACAAACAGCCATTAAAACAAGTCAAAGACTTGATATATCTAAGGAACATTTTTTCAGCAAAAGAAAGAATAACTAACAAAATCCAATATAGATGCAACAAAGCAAATCAAATAATAGGACACCTGTGTGTTGCCAGGGCTTTCAAGGGAAGCAAAGAATAGTAACACTGCGACCTACAAGGCAACTGAGGTAGAGGCTTAGGGAAGCTACACTAGTAAATAAAAAGCATAGCAGAAATCGGATGTGTTGGCCTACTTGTAGGTGCATAACTGGCACAACGTGCAATCACTCTTAGGCTCAGATCACATACAAAATCACAAAGAGTGGTTAACAGGTGGTTGATAATGGAGCTTTCAAAGAAAAAATAATAGGACAAATGGCGCCAATATTAAAATGCAAACATGTCACCATGAACATTAAAAGAGCATTGTTCAACACAATCTTTCTCCCTACATTATGCTATCAGTGCCAAAACCTGGATGCTGACATCAAATGATAGAAAAGTCACGACAGAGATGAAGTGTCTACACAGAATGCTGGAAGTAACAAGAGACTGGTTTAAAAATGGGACATCAGGAAAAAAGTGGGTACATACATCAGTACTGAACTTCATCAGGAATCAACAAACTAAATCATTCGGCAACATAAGCAGAATATGAACAGGCAGTGCTTTTCAAAAAGCAATGTTACTCTGATACAATCGATACAAAGTAAAAGGTGGACCTCAGAGATAACAGAGTGGATGAAATTGGAGCACTAACTGGCTCAATCGTTAGAAAGGTGGAACACAGCAGAGCGATGTGGAACACAGCAGAGCGATGTGGACCACATAGAGCATGCAAGGCACGTAGAAAGCCCACATCCACTGCATCTGGTACTATCTCCAGTTGTCTCAACTTGTCTTGTTCCTGCATACAAATAATCCTGACAAGAGTGTGGTTGGCAAATAGTGCAACTTTTCCTCACTTAATCCAACTACAGTGCAAGCTTCAGTTTCAGACAACTATAAATCACACAATAACACAGTGTCATGATGAAGAATAATTTTAAGACTCTAACCATGCGCACTTGGAACGTGCAAACACTACTAGACAATCTCAAAGATGAACAACCTGAGAGATGGACTGCATTTGTGGCTAAAGAATTGGCACGCTATGCTATTGATATAGCTGCCTTGAGTGAGACTGGACTCTTTGACATGGGCAGTTGTCAGATGTGGGTAGTGATTACACTTTTCTGGAGTGGACGAGCCAACATTTTGATGATACAGTGTTACTATCCACTTTGAAAAAAAAAGAATTGAGAAAATAATTACAGCACAAGAGAAAAGAGAAAAATAAATTTTCTCAATGTGACCAAAAAAAATAATGACTAATGGGGGAAAAACATGACAAAAGATATTTTTATCAAGGGAGAGAAAATAGACAAAGTGAACAGTTTTCAATTTCTTGGTTCACTCCTAACAAACAATAGAAATGAGATAAAGAAAATCAAAAGAAGAGAAAACATAGCACTACAAAAACTTCAGAACTAAAATCTGTTTAAAATGGAATAGATAAGACAACAGAGATCAGAATACTAAGAGCATGAATATTCTTGGTGGCAACATATAGGTGTAAAACATGGACATTTTACAAGGTAGTGGAAAAATGTGTAAGCGCTTTTGAAATATAAATGTAACAGAGTTCTCTGTATGTTGTGGACAGAGATAAATATACCTATCCATAGGGAATTCAAAAGCAAACAAAACTAACTGATGCCTTGATCTTCAGCCTTTAGAAGCTCTTTAGAAGTTACATTATTTTAACTATTCAATAGTTAAAATAATGTAACTTGATTTGCAGACAAACCACTGTTAGCAATTGTAAAAATATGTAAACTTACCATTTAATACTGATTTTATTAGCCACTTAATGCAATTATCCTGATGATTATCAGGTGGTATATGCATTTAAAATGTTCTTTAGCATATACAGTAAACCCTCATTAACACGAACAACGGTGGAAGCGTGGTCTTGCGGCTCTCAAAGTTATGGTGGCCAGACACCTTGAGCAGTCTACTTACCCTTTTGTTCGATCGACTGGTTATGTCAGTGGTAGATTACGGACTCAGAATTCTTACGATATCAAAATCACAATGTGAACGACTCGAACGGGTTCAGAATGAAGGTATGCGTGTAGTCCTGGGCTGCACTAGAGATACCCCCATTGTGAAGATGAGATATATCCTTGATCTTCTATCACTACACTCCTGTGATGCATTCGCCCAAACCAAGGCATATATGCGGATAAAAGACATCCACTACACAAGAACACTAATGATGTTAAGGGCACGAGAATCAAGCGTGGCATGTCGTGGATGGCCCAGGCTGAGAGAACAATTGGCCAGGTGACTACGGTTGCGACCCTACCAAAAGGGAAAGAATGGATCCCAACAGATGGTAGCATGATCAACTATCTCAACGTTATCATTACTCTTGGAAGAGAATGTAGAGATTAGGGCAACATGAAGACTGATCTCGCAGTTAAGCAGCTGATAGAAGATAATGCAAGGGATGATGATGTTGTATATACCGATGGGTCGGTTCATCATGGTGAGAAGTCCGGCTGGTGTTTCTTGGCTAATGAGCATGGTAGGGTTGTTGCAGAGCGAAGTGGGGCATACAGGACAACTACTTCTAGTATGAGGATGGAGGTTGAGGCCATTACTGCTGCCCTCCATTGGATCTCTGGGACTTCATTTACTGGGGCAGTTGTTGTATCTGACTCTCAGTCGATGCTTCACAAGATCCAGAAGGGCAGGTTTCGTATGAGTGGATGTCGTCTATAGAAGTTTCTAACCTCCAGCGCTTACGTGGATATACTGTCCTGGGCATGCGGGTGTTTACGGTAATTAGAGAGTGGACAGGCTTGCATCAACAGCTTCGATTGTTGGGGAGTTGAAGATGGATAAGGGGATATTCTTCGGTCTCTTCGCGACTGTCTGTTGGATGAGGACACTAAAATCGATGTTGAATCGATCCAGCGATTTAGGCAGTTTGGAGTTACCCGTTGTTCAAGTCAAACTGGATGCCTGAGAGGCAGAGTGAGAGGTGTGTTTAATCAGCGAGCCACAGGAACCATCAGTATGCATACTCTTCGATATCTGTTGGGGAGACTGAGCACCTATGGGTCTGCCTGGAGTGCAATGATGTCAGTTTATTAACCAATAACCAATAACTATTGAACACATCTATGTGTACTATTCTTTAGGTTATAATAATGGCACAGTCATTTATCTAAAACAAAGTTACAAATCATTCATCAAACTCTGTCAAAAATTAGTTTAATATCTACATAAACCTGCAAAGTGCAAATATTTTTTTAAAATTAATTCTGCCACATGTTTATCAATGTGGTGATCATTGTGCTAAGTAAATGTTTTATTAGATTTCTTGTTTCAATTATTAAAATTGAAAAGCATTCAAATCTAACTATTTGCAAAGGTAACCAGTGAGTCTCAATTTTTCAGTCAAACGTTTTGAAGCATTCGTCAAAAAAATGTTCAAAACAAAACATTCGTAACAAAACATTTGTAACAAATGTTTCACACAGCATGAGCAGCCACTACTTAAAACAACATCTCTGGAAACTAGCCTGTACCAATGAGTCCATTAGATAATTTATGTTACTTTAAACACTTCTGTCATGGTAACTGCAAACAAACTCAAGTATCAATAAGCATGCACCATTCTGTAAAACTTCAAACTGGAACAAAATAAAGTGAAAGTAATCAATCTTGAATGATCAAAGCAAATATCCAGAGGGAGTTATAGGTCATATCCTCATTAAAAAAATCAATCTGATCTCAGTGTGTTTCACTTTTTGACTTATGTGCTTCGTCACAGACTTGCTGGCCTTTTCACACATGAAATATTATAAAAGCATGACCCCTAGAAATTAAGACTTTAAAAATAACAGTGGGGAAAGGCAGTGTTGTACTAGTATTATATCAGAGGCTTGATAAACAAAAATCAAATGTTTCCATGAATCATTACTAGTGTTTTTTAAACAGACATGACAGAAGATGTAAACTTACAACTAAATGACTTAGATAAGGTCTAAACTTCTACAAGAAAATAACATTAGAGACAATATTAAGACTGCTACTACACTCAGACTTACTGAGCCAAAGCGATGCAGACAGAGGTAAGCTTCTGTTGATGGGTTCATTCCAATCTGTTCCAGTTTCCAGTTCATCACCTAATGGAATACAAGGAGGTCTTTTTTTAAAAAATGGTTAATGGTTACTGAACCGGCATCATAGCACTTCAGGCAGACCCGTAGGTGCTCTGTTGTCCCCAACAGTTGTCAAGAGGTATGCATACTAATGGTTCCTGTTGCTTGCTGGTAAAACACACTTCCTTCTGCCCCTTAAGCATTCAGTCCTACTAGTAAAACATTTTTATTTCAAACTCCGTAACTCTTTTTGTATACAGTTATTTCCTCAGTTGTACAATTAATTCAAGGAAGCAAAAAGCCTTTTCTTTAAAATCATAACTACTCTCAATAAATAAACATATATATATATATATATATATATATATATATATTATAAAAATGAATGTTTGTCTGTTTGTTACCTATAGACTCGGAAACTACTGAACAGATTTAGCTGAAATTTACAGGATATGTTTGTTTTGATGTCGGGATGCTACCTGTCATAGTTTGAAATAGGTAGCGCTGAAGCTTTTCGAAAAATTCTAAACAATCGAAAACACGCTAATTTCATCGAGAGTTTCTAAGTTTGTTTACAATTTGCTATGAACGTTTCCGAAGTCTGCGGTATACACATTAATATATACACAAGATTCAATGACGTATGTTTTAAAACTATGGAAACCTCGATCTCTTTCATAGCATAAAATAATCATTTCAAGGCAATTTTACAAACAAGCTGAAGTTAAAATATGCAATCCAGGTTTGTTTCTTCAAAGGATTTCTACTCATTTCGAATCATGATAAGAGAAATATCAACTGGGACGCGATATTAGTAGCAATGAAGCAGTATGCCAACTGGAACGCGACATTAGTAGCAATGAAGCAGTATATCGACTGGGACGTAATTCAATTTTTTGTTGGAGGCGTAGCAATGCGCGCAGGGTACAGCTAGTATATATATATATATCTTATTATATACTAATTTGAAGAAAACTAGACAACCTATTAGAATAACAAGGTTTTAAAAAGTAGAAGTAAAATAGTAGAAGTAAAACTAGAGACTTGTATAAGGGAAAAAACTCAAATGAGGCAGTGTGCAGTGAATGGCGTTCAAAGAGAATATGCTGTAGTGCAGTGTGCAGCGACAGGCATGGAAAGTGTTAAATCAACGGATAGATTCAACATCCCTTTAAGTGTCTTCATCCAACAGAAAGTCTCCAAGAAATCAAAGAACATCCCCCTTATCCATCCTAAACACCCAGACAATTGAGGTTGTTGATGTAACACTGTCCGCTCTCTCACTGCCACAAATATCCAAATGTCCAGAACAGTAGATCCTTGTAAGGCTCTGAAAGTTGGAAATGTCTATAAACAACATAGGAAACCCCTGCCTGACTTCTCACTACAATGCATAGACCCATCAGTATGAAACAACATCATCACCACTAGCATTATCTGCTATCAACTGGTTAATTTTGAGTTCAGCCTTCATGTCGCCCCAATCTCTACACCCCCTTCAAAGAGTAATGATAACATTGTGGAATTTGGCTATGATACCATTTATTGGAATCCATTCTTCTTTTGGTAGTGCCACAACTGTGGTCACCTGAATAATTCTTTTCTTAGCTTGGGTCATCCACGACCTGCTATGCTTGATTGCCATACCCTTAACATCATTAGTATCATGTGCAGTGGATGTCTATAATCAGCATTACCCGCATATATACTTTGGTTTCGGTGATTGCATGACGAGAACATAGTGACTTACTTTGAAGCATGACTTCTTTACAATGGGAGTATCCTCTTGCAAAAAGTTCAATCTGTGAAGTGTGGTCGAGCATTATCATGCAAAAGGTACAATTTCAGTAGACAGCAACCCACATTTTTGTTTTGACACTTCAAAGTTTGATTAGAATAGAAAAAACATTTGGCATTAACTATCACCCCTTGTTCAAGGAAACCAACAAGCAAGGCCCTTTTTCGTCCCCGAAAACAGTGGTCATTGTCTTTTTGATAGGTGCTATCTTAAACCCTTGCTTTCTGGTACCATGTACACCAACATTGCACTGACTATTGTTGCTTTGACTCAACATCTGTGTAAGAAATCCAGGACTCATCTCCAGTAACAATGTGAGAAAATCCATTTCGATAGCACTGCAAACATTTTTTAGCTGCCGTCATGCGTTTCTGCTTGTGTTCATCGGTTAGCATTTTTGGCACCCATTTTTGTCACAATGTCATAAATCACTGGCCATGCAACTTCAAAAAATTCAACAGACAATGCAGAAATTGTGAAACAATGACTTCCTTAACTTTTGTGTTCACTTGTTCTACCAAATCATCTATTTGATGACACTTGGGTGACCACTGTGATATTAATCATAGATATTTGCTCACTCTTCTTTAAGCAATTGACACTATCAGTTATAACATTTACGAGACCCTCCCTACATTTCTGATCTCGACAAAGTGATAATCTGCCTTGTAATGCATCCCTACTATTTATTCTCTCTTTAGTCTGTTATGCCCTTTGCATTTAGGGCAGCAACAAATGCACACCATTCTTCTCTATTCATGGCCTTCCTCTGTATTGTGTTCCAGCCAGTATGACACAGCAGGGTGTGATACTATAAGCAAAATCCGACGCAGTAAAATCAGACCGCATTGCAATAAACAGAGGCATCTGACACAGCCACCATGGTAGAATAACGAGGTCGCGGAAGCCTGGTGGATCAAGAGGCAAGCGGTTAAGTTGTGGCAGAAGGCCAGAAGGTCCACTAGCACACTACCTGCACTTACCAAGGGTCTGAAAAAAGACATGCAAGAGAAAACTGTGTCTTTCAAGACATGTGCAAATCTGGCTAAGAGTGTCGCATGGGATGAATTCTGCAGTGGGCTGTGCGCTGGGAAGTCCCTGTCAACGTTCTGGAGATTTCACCAGCGCATGAATGGTACTGCAAGACGTAAATGCATCCAGGATTTCCAAAGCACTGACTCAGCCTGGCAGAAGTCAGACGAAAATAAGGATACAGCTCTCCTCAAACGCTATATACAGCAGACAGACCACAATGACGAGGCCAAAAGACTTATGACACAGGGGGCCATAGAAGAGCTTTACAGTGCTGTTGTGGTGGATGAAGAGCTGTATATAACTGCGGAGGTCATCAGGACAACACTGAAAACGTCTGGAAGCACTGCGCCAGGGCCTGATGGCATTCGATACAAAGATATTACTGATTTATCAAAAGACGACATCGAGGAATTGGTAAAAGAATTCAACGTCAGCATCCAGGACGGTGAGATCAGGAAGGAGTGGCTTCATAGCTACCTACTACCATTGACGAAGCCCAACAAAGATCACTCTCAGATAGCCGGCTACAGAATTATTGCACTGCAAAACACAACAGGTTCTTGAAAGCTTCTTGAGAAAATCGTGGCACGTCGACTGGCATGGGACCTTGAAAATCGCCATATCCTCCCACCCACTCTTGGAGGTTACAGATCTGGGAAAGAAACATGGTGCAATGCTGCGGTCTTCACCTATGATGTCTTCGAAGGTTTCCATGCAGGTATTGAAACATGTGCAGCAATGGTGGACTTGGAAGACGAATACAACAGAGTGCCCTATGATTATCTTATGACCAGCTCATCAAACTCCAGGTGCATCCTCTTACATAAGATGGATAGCTGCTGCGCTGTTCAAAAGGAAGGTTGTACTGCGATGTGGTAGTTGGTTTTCTGAACAGGTGACTGTACATTCCGAATTGCCACAGGGCTCTCCTCTTTCCCTGTCTTATTCAATATATACACGGTGTCAATCACATAACAACAACTCGATGGCAGAGGTAGAACTCTGTTATTTGCTGATGACATCCTAGTGTATAGACAAGGAAAGACAGGGATGCAATTGCCAGTGAGATACAGAGGGAACTCGACCGCATCACAGACTGGTGTGATGTCTCTGGTGCACTAGTTAACCCTACCAAAGCAGCAGTGACATGTTTCTCACTCAATAATCACACTCTTAACGCATGTACGCCTAGTGTGAAACTTCAGCGTAGTGTTTTGCCCGTAGATAAATCGATGACATTTTTGGGTGTGACATTTGACCGCAGTCTGTGTTTCCGGAAACATGTTGAGTATGTCATTGTCAAGGCACGCAAAGGTTTGGATCAATGAGAGTCATGGCGGTTGTTAACATCGAGCAACGACTGCTTGTCATTCTGTATCAGACATTGGTCCTCTCCACCATTGAATATGCAATGGCCATCCTCACTGTCAGCAAAACGCAAATTGAAAGACTTGAGAGAATACAGAACGAAGCTATGCGCATCATCCTCGGTTGCACAAGGGATACACCCTGTGTGGTAGGAGGTTTCTCCTGGATTTTCCGACCATGGAGTATAGAGTCAAGATAGCCAGAGCACGTGCCTATCTCAAAATAAGTGCCAAAAGGATCACCCATTGCATGAACAGCTCAGCGCCAGTGGTGGACATCGGTTAAAGCGGGACAAGTCATGGGTTGGCCGTGCCACAGATACTGTTCAGCTGGTATGCGGGCTCAATAATATTGACTATGGAGAAGAATGGATACCAATGCCTCCAATATACTGGAACACTTTTTCAATCATCATTAAATTTGACAAAGGTTGCAGAGAGGGAAATCCCACGGCGTTGAATGCAGACATCAAAGCCATCATCTATGAAAATTGCAATGCAGACGACGCTTGGATCTACACGGATGGATCGGTAGTTGTCACGAAAAGTCTGCATGGGCCTTCTCTGCAAGCTCATGTGGCAGAATGGTCAAGGAAGCCAGTGGTGCATTCAGTATGACAATAAGCAGCATGACAATGGAGGTACTGGCGGTGACCAATGCACTACTCGGGCTAGAGTCACAAAACTACACTCATGCGTGCATTTTGAGTGACTCATTGAGTATGATCCGAAGGTGGAGGCCGGTTCGGTGCGCAGGCAATGGACTGAATCACTGCAGGCATCAACAATTTACAGAATTACACTTGTCTTTGTTCCGGGGCACATGGGTGTCGTGGCAATGAGAGAGCAGACAGGCTGGCTGGCTCTGCCGCTATATCAGACGGCCAGCCAATGGACAGAGCTGACATCGTGAACGCCCTCATAGAGTGTGGCCGCAGAGAAGACCTTCATCTAAACCAATCCACGTCAACTACTAGATTGCAGAAGCTGGGTTTGAAGATTGGTGGGAAGAAAAGAACGTGCAACAGGTATACGAGTAGGCTCATCAATCAAAATAGAACTGGTACGGTCAGTCGCTGGACGCTGATGGAGATATTGCGAAGGAGATCGGAGCACCTATGGACATGTCCGAGTGCAATGAAGATATTCCAAACTGAAACTGAAACTGTGTTCCAGCCATGATTCATTTCTTTCAGTTCTTGCTCTATCGTTCTTCTCCAGGTTGTCTTGGGTCTTCCATGTTTTCGTTTACCCTCTGGAGTCCATCTCAGTGCAGTTTCGTGTCAGAGCCAGTTTCCATGCGCATCACATGCCCGATTCATCTTCAGCATTGTCTTCGGATGATGGTGCTCATAGTCTCTTGTTGACATCTTGCAAACAATTTTTGGTTAGAGATAGTATTTGGCAAGAACACACATAAGATTTTTCGCAGACAAGCTGTATGAAAGGTAGAGAGTTTGGGCCTATCTTGTTCTGTCATTCTCCACCATTCCGATCCGTATAGCAAAGTTGATAGCACGCAGCTGTGGTATATGTTAGTCTTGGTTCTAATGCTGTATTGGGCAGATTTCCAGGCTGTCTGAAGGGTCATGAACGCACTCTGTGCCTTACTCAGTCTGCTTTTAATGTCCGATCCAGCGCCTCGTTCGTTGCTGATAACACTTTCAAGATATGTGAAAGTAGTTGTATTTGGGTAGTTTAACTTCTAGTTTGACTGGTGCTGGGATGCCATGTTCAGTCATTATCTCTGTTTTCTTCTGATTGATTTTCAGTCCAACGATCTCACTGTACTGACCAAGACAGCAAGTCTTTTCCTGGATATCTTTATGTGTGTGAGATATAAGTGCGATGTCACTACTATCGGCTACAACGTCATATCGGAGAACCAGAAAGAAGCGACTTAGAAATATGTGTGATGTGGCTGAAAAGTCTGCTATTCGTCACAAAGCCACTGGGGATTTCAAAGTATTGGCTAGTGAGGCAAAGAGTAGGTTATGGGAGACTTTCATAACACAAGTTTGTGGTGACAAGTTGCTACATCAATTCTGGCATTTTCATCGCAAAATGAACAGGAGGAATACCAGACAGTCTTTTCCTACTTTACGTGATTCGTCAGGAGCCATTTTGACAACAGATGCAGAAAAGGGGCAAGGGTTCCTTCATCGTTTCGTGGAACAGACAGAAAAAGGTGATAAACTGACCGCCATAATATCATGAGTGTTCTTCGTGATATTACTAGCTCTGGAGAACCTTACATTGACTTAATAACAAAGGAGGCTGTTGTTAATGCACTCAAGGCAAGCCACAGTACCGCTCCAGGGCCTGATGGTATCCACTATCATCACATCAAACAGCTTGACGAGACTGTTATTAATGCAGTTGTGATGAATTTTAATAAAAGTGGACAGAATGCTGTGGTACCCGAGGATTGGCTTCATAGCTATTTACGACCGCTCCATAAACATGGGAAGAATCCTAAACTGCTCAGCAGCTACCGCATACTCACCTTGCAAAATGTATATGGCAAATTACTAAAGAAGATAGTGACCAGAAAGGCAATGTGTCACTTAGAGACTGACCACATCCTCCCTGACACTTTGGGTAGCTACCGGCCAATGAAAGGGACATGGGATAATGCTGGCACGTTTGCATACGATGTTTATGAAGACTTCCAATCCAAGCAAGAGACTGTTGCTGTGGCCATCGACTTGGAGGATGCTTATAACAAGGTGAATTTTTCAATAATGATGCGCTCTTTGATTAAATGTGAAGTTAATCCTTGGCTGGTGAACTGGATAGCTGCTTCTTTAATGGAGAAAACCGTTGCACTATGTTTAGGAACATGGACATCGGATCCTGCATGTATATGCCCGGGATTCCCAAGGTTCTCCTTTATCACGTGTTGTTTAATATTTACACAGCAAATGTAGCTAAAATTCAGCCAACCGGGTTGGATCGAACATTGACATTTGCAGATGATATCTTAATATATAAGACTGGGTCAGATAGAAGAGAGATGGTCGACAACATTCAGAAAACATTGCATACCATCTCGGGTTGGTGTAGAGTCTCGCTCTCAGGTCAATCCTGAAAAAGCATGTATGTTGTGGTGCTCGTTGAATAATCACATAGTCAAGGCTGATCTACCCCATGTAATCTTTGATGAACATACCATCGAGTACAGAGACAGGCTGCGCTATCTTGGAATAACCTTTGATCGTAGTCTATCTTTTAACCACAATGTTGAATAGACGATACAACGTTCAGCGATGTCTTGCAGCTCTCAAAGTTATGGTAGCCGCACACCTTGAGCAGAGACTTGACTTATCTTATCTTAACCACATTTGCCAAGAAGCGTTGTGGGGAGAGTTAGTTTTATATCTTGTGCCAGGTGTGTTGCGATTGACGTTGTCAGTCCATGCTTACGCAGGGACTCTGAGATGTTATCTATCCATCATGTTCTTGGCCTGCCTCGTGCTCTGCGCCTTGAGTGTTGATTATTGTTGGCACGTGATGGAAGTAAATGTGGTTCCATTCTCATTAGATGGCCAAACCAGTTGATTCTTTGCTTCTCGATGTACTGTATGCATGGTATAGTACCAACGATGCTTCTGATATTCTTGTCTCTCACTCTATTTCTCCTTGTAACGTTGACAGCTTTTTGTAGACATCTCATTTCGCATGTTGTAATCTTTCTTTCTTGTATCTTAGTCAGAGGCCATGTTTGGCACTGATAGCAGAGAGTTGGAATAAATATGCAGTTTATCAGTTGCCATTAGACTGCCATGTTAATGCTTGGATGTTTTAATAGTGGTGACGGTATGTCACTGCATTTGCCTTCTGGCATCTAGTCTCGATTTCTCTGTCCATCTTTCCATCTGCTGTGAATATACCCCGAGATATTTGAATTCTGGAGTCTGTTGTATTTTTACATTATTCATGTGTATATTTAGTTGACCTGTTGACCTACTTATTGTCATGACTTCTGTTTTGGAGGTGTTAATTTAAGACTGAGCAGAGACGTCTTTTTGTTCGATCGATTGGTTACGTCCGTGGTAGATTACGGACTCAGCATTCTTACGATATCAAGATCACAATGTGAACGACTCGAACGGGTTCAGAATGAAGGTATGCGTATAGTCCTGAGCTGCACTAGAGATACCCCCATTGTGAAGATAAGATATATGTTTGGCTATCTGTTACTACGCTCCCGTCATGCAATCTCCCAAACCAAGGCATATATGCGGGTTACTGCGGATAAGAGACATCCACTGCACAAGAACACTAATGATGTTAAGGGCATGAGAATCAAGCGTGGCATGTGATGGATGGCCCAGGCTGAGAGAACAATTGGCCAGGTGACTACGGTTGCGACCCTACCAAAAGGAAAGAATGGATCCCAACAGATGGTAGCATGATCAACTATCTCAACGTTATCATTACTCTTGGAAGAGAATGTAGAGATTGGGGCAACATGAAGGCTGATCTCGCAGTTAAGCAGCTGATAGTAGATAATGCAAGGGATGATAATGTTGTATATACCGATGGGTCGGTTCATCGTGGTGAGAAGTCCGGCTGGTGTTTCTTGGCTAATGCGCATGGTAGGGTTGTTGCAGAGCGAAGTGGGGCATACAGGACAACTACTTCTAGTATGAGGATGGAGGTTAAGGCCATTACTGCTGCCCTCCATTGGATCTCTGGGACTTCATTTACTGGAGCAGTTGTTGTATCTGACTCTCAGTCAATGCTTCACAAGATCCAGAAGGGCAGGTTTCGGTATGAGTGGATGTCATCTATAGATGTTTCTAACCTGCAGAGGCATACGTGGATATACTGTCCTGGGCATGCGGGTGTTTACGGAAATGAGAGAGCGAACAGGCTTGCATCAACAGCATCGATTGTTGGGGAGTTGAAGATGGATAAGGGGGTATTCTTCGGTCTCTTGGACTGTCTGCTGGATGCGTACACTAAAATCGATGTTGAATCGATCCAGCAATTTAGGCAGTTTGGAGTTACCCATTGTACAAGTTGAAGTGGATGCCTGAGAGGCAGAGTGAGAGGTGTGTTTAATCAGCGAGCCATGGGAACCTTCAGTGTACATACTTTTCGATATCTGTTGGGGGAGACTGAGCACCTATGAGTCTGCCCGAAGTGCAATGACGTCAGTTTAGTAACCAATAACCAAAACCAATAACACTACTATCTATTGCGGAAGATATTTGCCAGAATCCTTTTGAGCCGCCTCACGGCTCATCTTGACAGAGGACTCTTGCTTGAAAGTCAGTGTGGATTTCATCAAGATCGCTGGACCACAGTCATAGAACCTGTGGCAAGGCAACTGTAGGACAAATTTCAAGAGCTACATCATGATCTGCTGACAGCGTTCATTGACTTGACCAAGACATTTCATATGGTCAGTAGAGAAGGTCACGGCTAAATATGGCTGCAAAAATTCAAAATTGTGCAACAACTGCATGAGGGGATGCATACCAGAGTGCAGAACCAAGGCGAGTTATCAGAGGGTTTTCCCATCCTGAACAGAATCAAAGAAGTCTGTATGATTGCACCAACTCTGTTTAGCCTTATGCTTTCTGCCATGCTGACCGATGCATTCAGAGATGGAGACATAGGTGTTGAAATCAAGTATCGTACAGATGGAAAACTTTTCAACCCAAGGAGATTTCATGCAAAAACAAAGGTAAAATCTTATACCATCAGAGCTCTCTTATTTGCTGACGACTGTTCCCTCATTGCCAACACTGAGGCAGATCTCCAGACTAGCATGGACATATTACAACAAAAGTCAAGCAACTGAAAGTAGTGAACAGATTTACTTATCTTGGACGCACACTGTCCCACAATGTAACCATAGACAATGAAATAAATACCAGAATCTCTAAAGCTAGCAGCACTTTTGGCAGACTACAAAGAAAAGTCTGGCACAGATGTGGTATTGGCCAAACTACAAAACTGAAAGTATATTGAACTGTCGTGCCGCAAGTCCTTCTTCATGCATGTGAAACCTGGACGGTGTATCAGCTACATGCAAGGAAGCTACACCACTTTCCCACAGTCTGCCTCAGATAAATAATGAACATCAAATGGCAGGATATGATCCCAGACATCGAGGTCCTAAAGAGAGCTGCTCTCCCCAACATCTACACAATCTTGATGTAGTCCCATCCACAATGGGCAGGACATGTGGCTCGATTGCCGGATTACAGAATACCCAAAAGACTCTTGTATGGTGAGCTGTGTAGGGGTAAATGCTCCCAGGGTGGTAAAAAAAAAGAAATTCAAAGACACAGTCAAGAACTCGATAAAATCCTTTGGCATAGATGTCGACAACTAGGAGTGTGTTGCGCACTTCTTCGACACGGTTCTTCGGCCTGCGAGGCAGGTAGAACTGCACAGATGGAACAGAAAGGACAAACAAAAAAGGCAGTAAAACTCCCCACAAGTGCAAATATTCCTTGCCCACATTGGAAAAGAACATCGGGCTCACTAGTCATCTATGCACACATAGACAAACATAATGCAACTACATTCTATTGGATGGTGGTCATCATCACCTGTGATGGACGAGCATCATCAATAGCAAGAAATGAAATAGAGCTCCAGAAACTAGTGGATAGGGTTGTGACAGAAAGTACAACAAAGGACTCAGTTTGAATATTAGAAGACAGAAGTTATGATCATATATAAAAAAGCAGATTCTTGGCAAAATACACCATAACGTTAAATGGGACTGAGCTAAGACAAGTTAGTTAGTTAGTTTATTCCTTTCGAGCCAAAGGCGGCACATAGGACAGAGGTTTTAGATCTCCATGTGATACGGTTCTTTGCTAGCAGTTGGAGATCTTGTAGGGTTTTACATCCCAATAGTTTACTTTCTTGTTGGATGGTTCTTCAAGAGTGGTCTTTGGTCTTCCACGTCTTCTTTTCCCAACTGGTGACCACATAAGGACTTGTCGATTTAGTCTCTTTTCGTCTGATCTAAGAACATGACCTAAATATTTCCACCTTCGTTTCCTTATATTTGATACGGGTTGTTGGTGTGTTCTATCTCTCACTGTGTTGTTAGAAACGAAATCACTCCATTTTACTTTTAATAATTTTCGTAGACATTTATTCTCAAAGCTGTCCAGTTTCTTATCAATTTTCTTTGTTGATTTCCAACTTTCACAACCGTAGTCAGTACAGGAATCACACATGACCTAAATAATTTAACTTTTGTGCATATACTAAGGTCTTGAGATTGCCAGATATTCGTTAATTTAGTGAAGGCACTAGCTGCTAGCACTAGCTGCTATAGCAGCTATTTAAGACAAGTACAGCAATTTAAATACCTAAGAGTACTGGTAATATCAGATGGCAGATCAGAAATAAAGAGCAGAATAGGGCAGGCGAAAGCATCATTCCAGAAAATTGTATATGCAAGTCATTGTCAATTGAGATCAGAATGAGAGTTATACAGTGCTACATAGAACCAATACTGACATTGGATGCGAGTCACGGACAATAAATAAACAGATCAAAAAATCTCTGAGGGCCACAGAGATGTGGTTTTACAGAAGAATGATAAGAATTCATGTACTTTTAAAATTACTAATGTGGACGTGTTGAATGAGGTCAAGACACAGAGAAAGCTTATCATTAATATAAGAAAGAGGCAGTCATTTTTCAGACATGTGATGAGGAAGGGAGGCTTAGAACACATTGTAATAACCAGTAAAATCAAGGGTAGATGAGACAGAGGAAGACAGAGAAACTTTTGGATAGCTTGACTTCATGACATGGAAGAGTGTCAACACCAGAGATTTATGGAGATCCATGATCGCCTATGTAGGCCGGCACAGCACCTGATGATGATGAGAGAATTGTCAACTTTGAATTATCTGTTCTTGTTTTAACAGCTCAATGCATATTTTAATATTTTCTATTACTTCAAAATTAAATATTTAAATAGAAGAACAAACTAGCTCTACAATTTGTACACTCTACCCTTTACTTAAGAGACTATGTCTTTGACAATACCTTATCCTTGAGTGACTCCATAACACCTGCTGTAGTACCTGTACAATGGATCAGCACACATCCAAGAACTCTCTCAGGCTGAGCCATCTATAAAAAAAAGGAGAAAACTGTTGTAACCAAAAATAGTGTTTTAGTAATTTGTAATCACACAAAGACAAATGCAGTCCCTCCTCAACTTTAACTTGCACAGAAGAACCATGAGCAAACCTGTTATCATAATTATATGTTTACAGTAAAAAAAAACTGTGTAAAACTATACAGTCTATGCATTCAGGACACTCCCAATCCTATAAGTACTTGGTTACTTTCAGCTATAACTGACAGTGCCAGCATACTTTCACAGCAGATCTGCAAACAATTAGAAATTTCTAACAATGTAGAAAGTCTTGGTACCCATTTTCAACTTGGTGACTGGATAATTTACTGTACAAGGAATAGAACACTATCACTGTCACACAAATCAAACTAAAATAGATACTTCAGTCCCTCTGAAGTCATCTTCAGAAACCTATAGAGCTGATATGTGATGCTTAGTTTTATAGAACTACTTAACCGGGAACGCAAATGAAGGAACTACTTAACGTCGAGATCCAAGATGATTGTAATGTTTTGTCCGCTTGGCTAGAATCATAGAGAAAATCAAAGAAAGTGTAAATTCAGCTGAAACTTCCGTATGAAATAACTTAACTAGAAAGCATAAAGCACAATATACAGCTTAAATACATAAGTATTGTTGGCGTTGACCTTTGCAAATCTACAGATTTCCATGTTTAAAAAAAAAACAGTTGAGTTCTTGAACTCTGAAGCTAAGCGTGACATGTTAACGTTTCAACTTGTGTTCAAGTTCTATTTAAAGTTTTATTTCATATAAATGTTTGTATTTTCTACCGTTTGCTATTTTTGAATTGCGTTTAGCCTACTATCGTCATTGAATAGTGGTTCAAATTATTCCTACAATCCATTTACTTAACAGACAAAAAACAATACACTGTTTTATATTTTTTTTAATTTACCTATAATAACCAGATATAATGTTGAATGCTCATTGTTTACAGGTATATATTGTTTTGTAAGTTGTAATACTCTCCCTCAAGTATCTACACATTGGCTATTGAAAATGTGGAAGTACAAATCAATTAGCAACAATTCTACAGAAGCTGGTTTATGATTTCGATATCTTCATGATTCAAGAAACAAAATTGCAGCAGAAGGTGCACAGATGGTGTCATCGATCTGGAACTTATGTCCACAACTGAATCTGCTTTTGCTCGATGAATGTCTTCTGGGTGAAGAAAGTGATCATCTACCCTGCATTGTCCTTCTTGACAAGGTCAAAACATTGTGACACAGAAGGCCTAAACCTATTTTACAGTACACAACATGTCATAGTGATCACGAAAATCTATTATGTTTCGGCAGAATGTCAGTAAGAAGATTGCTAGAACTCCCTTCCTGCAACCACAGTGGTAGAATTAAATGGTTGAAAAGGCATGGTTGGCAAAATACCAACATTGCTGTAGTTGGCCATGCTAAAATCTATTGGATCCATCTCACCCTTTTGGTAGAGTAGCAACTGTGGTCAGCAATTTTATCCTCACTCATGGAAGAGAATGTAGAGATTGGGGCAAAATGAAGGCTGAACTTGTAATTAAACAGCTGATAGAAGATAATGCAAGTGATGATGATATTGTTTATACCAGTGGATCTGTGCTTCATTGTGAGTAAGTCAGGCTGGGGTTTCTTAGCTAGCGCACATGGTAGGATTGTTGCAGCGCAAAATGGAGCATACAGGAAAACTACTTTCAGTACGAGGATGGTGGTTGAGGTTGTTACTGTTGCCCTCCATTGGCTGTCTGGTACACTGTGGGGCCATTGTTTCTGACTCTCAGTCAATGCTTCTGAAGTTTCAGAATGTCATGTTGCATTATGAGTGGGTGTCGTCTATGAGGTTTGCAGCCTCCAAAGATACACATGGATCTATTGTCCTGGTCATGAGGGTGTTCACGGCAACTAGAGAGCAGACAGGCTTGCATCAGAAGCATTGACTGTTGGAGAGTTTAGAATGGATAAGGGAGATGTTCTTTGGCCACTTGGCGACCTGCTGTTGGATGAGGACACTAAAACTGATGTTCCATCAGTATGCATACCCTTTGACATCTGTTGGGGGAGAGTGTGCACCTATGGCTCTGCACGGAGTGATGTGGCCAATAACCTCATTTCTCATGATGTAGTCACCACAATGCATATATAAACACACAACATTCTCACTAAAGTTGTTGTTGCTTTACTTATAACTTAGTTTTATAGTACTATTATCATGACTAGTAAGAGGCAAATAGTCCATGCCTAAATGGAAATAATTTAGAGATATAAATGTGTTTGAATGATGAGCCTACTCATAAACCTTTTATACTGTTCTTTTCTGGCCACTTGAATCTTCAATCTCAGCTCTTGCAATCTAGCAGTTGACGTGAATTGGTTTAAATGAAAATCTTCTTTGGGGCCACACTCTATGAGGACATTTAAAATGTCAGCTCTATCCATTGGCTGGCCGCCTGATATAGTGTGATCTCTCCCATTGCCAATGACATCCATGTGCCCCGGACCAGTTTCAGTTTGGAATATCTTCATTGCACTCGGACATGTCCATAGGTGCTCCGATCTCCTTCGCAATATCTCCAACAGCGTCCAGCGACTGACCGTACCAGTTCTATTTTGATTGATGAGCGTACTCGTATACCTGTTGTACCGTTCTTTTCTTGCCACACCAATCTTCAAACCCAGTTCTCGCAATCTAGTAGTTGACGTATCCAGGACCAGAGATAAGTGTAAGTTTGCAAATTGTTGATGCTTGTAGTGATTCAGTCCATTGCCTGCGCACCGAACCAGTCACCACTTTTCAGATTATACTCAATGAATCACTCAGAATGCACGTATGAGTGTAGTTTTGTGACTCCAGCAGTAAGAGTACTGCCTTAGTCACTGCCAGTACTTCCATTGTCATGCCGCTTGTTGTTGTACTAAATGCACCACTGGCTTCCTTGACCATTCTGCCACATGAGCTTGCAGAGAAGGCTAATGTGGACTTTTCGTGGCGAACCACCGATCCTTCTGTGTAAATCACAACATCATCTTCATTGCAGTTTTTATTAATGATTGCCTTAACGTCTGTATTCAACGCCATGAATTTCCTCTCTCTGTAACCATTGCTAAATTTAATGGTGGTTGAAAAGGCGTTCCCATATTAAAAAGCTCAATGCGCCTGTGTGTTGCTGGGGCTCATAAGGGGAGCAAAGAATAGTAACACTGCGACCTACAAGGCATGTCATAAGAGGCGTTTGAGGTGGTGGCCTAGGGAAGCTACCCTAATAAATTAAAAAGCGTCACAGAAATCAGATGTGCTGGACTACTTGTGAGCGCATAACTGGCAAACGCATCAATCACTCTTAGGCTCAGATCACATACAGATCATGAAGAGTGGTTTAACAGGTGGTCGATATGGAGCATTCAAAGAAGAAGAAGAAGAAATTGTTCACTGTATGAGGACAGTTGCATGCTTTTCCTGCAGAAATCTATGCCTACGGATTTTGGTCTTAACAATTAAGGAAAAAGAGACGAGACATAAAACCGGAACGCAGTATAAAATTCTCAGGACCCAAGCTGGGTGGACTCTCTTACAAGAACAACTGAAGTGATATCTACTTATGCAATAAGGAGTAAGAAGGAGACGAGACATTAGAAGAGGATGACGGAGACAAGAGAATTTAAGAGAACCGGATACCTTTAGAAGAGATTCAAGAACATCAACATTTTTGGAAGGAAGACAAATCAAAAGACTTGAGAAGCAAAGCAGACTCTTCATTGTTCAAGACACTAGACTTAGAAATCTTCAGGAGAATTGGAAGGCAGAAATCAAGCCATGGACCATGATATGAAGTCATGAGTTGATAGAGGACCTTTGTAGTAGAACCAGTGTTGATAAATTTGGAGAGAATATATATATATATATATATAGAGAGAGAGAGAATGATATAAGGGACCATATAATCGTCTGGATCTTCAAGGCACATTTGTGTAGTGCTTAGACAAGAAGTGAAACAAAGGATACAAGAGAAGGACAAAGATGAATGTTGTTTGCATTGTCCTATTGTCTAATTGTGTACCAAAAATTAGCATGGAGGGACAGTACATCCCACACTGGTAGATAAGTATAGTCTGAAATAGTTTGGTATTCCAAGCAGTTCACTGATCGCTTGTCAGAGGACTGTTAGGAAATAATGTTGTCCATAGTGTAGCTGTAAAGCTGTCACTGTGAAGTTGAAGAATCATGTGATGTATAGAAGATGATGCCACTACAAAGACAGAAGTAAAGAGCGGCGCATGGATTCAAGACACCAAATTTTAATTAAGGTATTGAAATCTTGTATATTTTCTTGTAAATTGAAATTATCATGATTCTAAAATTGCCATGTGCATGGTATAGAGGTTTACACTTACATACTATGTTGTGTTGCACTATATAAACTATCAATTCTATTACTTGACTCTTTCCGTACGCAGTTATTCTCTCAGTTGCACACGGTTAATTCAAGGCAAAAAAATGTATTTTTAAAACGTAACTACTTGTTAATGAATAAACATATATATATATCTTATTATATACTAATTTGAAGAAAACTGGACAACCTATTAGAATAACAAGTTTAAAAAGTAGTAGAAGTAAAAATAGTAGAAGCAAAATTAGAAGACTTGTTAAGAGGAAACAACTCAAATGGTGCAGTGTGCGATAATGGTGTTCAATGGGAATACGCTGTGGTGCAGTGTGCAGCTATTGGTGTGGAAAGAGTTATGATTCTGACCTAGTCTCGTGTTTAGTGTATGATTAATAGAATAGTTGAAAGAGAGAAAGAAAGATTTATATTATTTAATAAAAGGATAGAAGGTTTGAGCCACTTGAAAAATTAATCAAAGACCTCTGTTCAAGGTGATTCGCAAGATGACCCTGTAACATTATGCTGAATAATTATGAAGATGAATTAAGACTTAAAGACTCATTATGCTGATAAGGAAATGAAAAGTGAATCAGGTGATAATTTAGAGGTGCATTGTTTGAATCGATTGATGTTGAAGTTATTTTGTTAAATTTGGACATCAGAATACAGCAGTACATGAGAGTATATGTGGGCATGAGCCACGTAATATATCAAATAAATTTAATACAGTTTAATTCACCTGCAAATTAATAATAAGCTGGAATATCTGAGAAAATTGAGTAAGTCAATTACAATTTATAGAGCATTTAGTGGTAACAAACTTTCTGATTAGCTTGGAGGAATGGGTTTTTAAGGTACAGGTGAGCCAGGGTTCAAAGGGTTAAAAGCCTGCACCTTTCTTGTCAACAAAACAGAGTATCAAAAGGGAATATGTACACATTTCTTAAATATATAAAAAGAGGACAGTCACTAGTAACGTTAAAAAACAGATCATATTGGCTTTAAGGTAGGTCAAGTTACAAACTTACTGCAAATCTTGCTGTAATGTTGTCACCAGCTCCTTCTCTAAGCCAATTACTTGCTTCACACTACAGAAAAAACAATGCTCATGGAAACACTGAATCATTGATTATAACTTATAAAATGTCAGTATAATACAACAGAGTCCACGGTAAGCTACGGAACGGGTGGACAAAAATAGGTAGACAGCAGAAATATAGAATGCATGCATTCTGAGTGATTCATTGAGTCTGATCCGAAAGGTCAAGGCTGGTTCGATGCGCAGGCAATGGACTGAATCACTACAAGCATCACAAATTTGCAGAATTATACTTATCTTCATTCCGGGGCACATGGGTGTCGTTTGCAATTAGAGAGCAGACAGGCTGGCTGGCTCTGCCACCATAACAGGGGGCCAGCCAATGGATAGTGCTGACATTCTGAACACCCTCATAGAGTGTGGTCGCAAAGAAGATTTTCATCTAAAAAAATAAACGTCAACTACTACATTGCAGGAGCTGGGATTGAAGATTAGAGTAGCAAGAAAAGAACAGCATAACAAGTATATGAGTAGGCTCATCAATCAAAATCAAACTGGTACGGTCAGTCACTGGATGCTGCTGGAGATATTGGGAAGGAGAATGGAGCACCTATGGACGTGTCCACGGTCAGTCGCTGGATGCTGCTGGAGATATTGCGAAGGAGAATGGAGCACCTATGGACGTGTCCACGGTCAGTCGCTGGATGCTGCTGGAGATATTGCGAAGGAGATGGGAGCACCTATGGATGTGTCCCGAGTACAAGGAAAATATTCCAAACTGAAACTCATAGATACAGAAATACCGGTTTGATCTTCTTCTTCAAATGCTCCACATCGACCACATGTTAAACCACTCTTTGTGATTTGTATGTGATCTGAGTCTAAGAGCGATTGTACACTGTGCCATTTATGCACCCACAAGTAGGCCAGCACATTGATTTCTGTAAAGTTCTTTATTTTCCAGGGTAGCTTGACTAGGCCCCTACCTCAGTCGCCTCTTATTTTCTTCTTCCTCTTCTCGTTGCTCTTCACGGCCAATTTGATCATTCTTATTGTGATGTATAATTGGTCCACTGGCAGAACGAGTGATCTCGCGGACGATTGTGCGCCCATGGTGACTAGGCCCGCCGTCCGTTTTCAGCCAGCTTTTGATTTACTAGGATGAACTTTCCCTAGGTATGATCCTTTCTGCCGACTATGTCGGCTCGGATCTACGCCTACGATCAACTTTGCAGTATTTGGGCTTTGTGATCACGCCAGGACAGTGAGTTACGCTGTTTTGCCCGTTCTGATTGAGAAATATTTCTCGGGGCTTGACAGCTTGTCCTCGGACGCGTCTTACTCAGTATAAAACACTCGTAAAGTATCGCTCGCCAATGTTCGGACCCGGACTTCCTGTCTGATCCGTCATTGTCAGCCTCTTTACCATACATTTTTAGTTTGATCCGGAGAAGGAACATTCTCAGCCTTTTCTAGACGCGCATTGGTACGTGGCAATTTGCAATTAACCTCGAAAGGCACCGGCATGGGGCCTAGTACAAACAATGTAGAGGGTCGTTTCAGTCGGTGCTATCAACGCAACTGAGGATTTTGCGCTCGCCACCATCACCCGCTCCAGTTATTCTGGGGATGTTAGTTACGACTGCAATTGAACCTTGCCCGGTTGCCCCAAGGCTGGCAGTTCCTTTAGGTATCACCAACCTCAGTCCTTCCAGGGATGTTGAATTCGACTGCAATTGAACCTTGCCGGTTGCCCAAGGCTGGAAGTTCCTTTAGGTATCACCAACCTCAGTCCTTCCGGGCGTTAATTTTATCGCTAGTACCTTGCACAGTTTCCCAGGGCGGTATTTTCGTTATGCACTAAACGCAACTTGTTCTTTTGTGCTCAGCAAACCTTGCCCAGTACATGTATCTGCACCAGGCGCACCGATGCGGGGTCAGCTGCAATCTTCTCTCGTACCTACACGAGGGTAGACTTTTGTTCGTTACGGTCTTGTCTTATTTATTCTTGCCGACGGGCTGGAAATGTTTGCCCCCTCCTCAGGGCTTCGAGCTTCGCCCTATGTGGGCCTCGTTTGGTCACTGGATGCACCTCTCATCCATGCCAGACGTTTGTTGCTGTTTCTTACGTTCAGGAGCTTGGCCAATATATTGTTGGACATCGGTCAGAAGATTTGTGCATTTTGTTAGTATGGATCTGTATTGCATTTCCATACTTGCACTGCTACCACTACCAGTAGTTCTCCCCGATCCCTGCCCTCTTAGCCAGACCGGAACCAGAGTCTGTTTCCAGGGTCACCGCGTGGAGGTTGGGCAGGGTCTTGGTGCGCGCCCCTCGCAAACCCCTGGCTCATGTTACCACCATGACCTCATGAGCCTTTGACCCCAGTCGCCTCTTATGACATACCTTGTAGGTCGCAGTGTTACTATTCTTTGCTCCCATTAGGCAACACACGCGCAAACCGGTTTGATCAATAATTATTGACCACTGGTAACTAAATATAAAAACACAAAATCTGCACTATTAAAAATTGAATAGTTCTGGGTCCTGTTTAAAATGATAAGCTGTTTCTAGAACTGATATTATCACACATTAAAATTTCTTTTCTGATTTTCGACTACAGACTGAAACTGGCCATCTGTCTAACTCTTAGTGTGACAAACGTTCTTAGAAGTCATTATAATTTATGTTTTGTATCGCCCATGGTATAATCATCATCATCCAATAGTTTGTCTTGAGCGGAACAGTCCTTCTGAAATTATCTCTCTTATAGACCAGATGCTCCACCACTACTGCCGCCATGCTCAAATCATCAGTTACATCATGGAAAACAAATTTCAACTATAGGCACAATGAGTGGATTGTGATTTGTAAGGGGTTGTTCTAAATCAAGCGCAGAATAACATTTTTTAATGCTTTTTGATAGAACGTTAGAAAGGATAAATATTGATGGGAAAGATCTTAGACTGATCAAGAATATGTACTGGCAACAAAGCACAGCCATAAGACTGGAGAATCAGCATGGAATCTATCAGGAGATACAATTAGGAGTAAGACAAGGAATCATTTCAAGTATCTGGGAACATTCCTAACATCAGATGGGAGATATAATACAGAGATTAGCAGTAGAATAGCTCAAGTGAAAGCAGCTCTTACGAAAATGAAATACACACTATTCGTGAATTCACTACCGGTGACACTGTGGAAATGAGTGCAATATTGAACCAATACTTTTATGTATGGCAGAGAACCATGGATAATGAACAATCAATAAGATCACTGGAAGCCATAGAGATGTGGTTTTACAGAAGAATGTTGAAAATTTCATGGACAGCGTAAAAAAACCGAATGATGAGGTTTTAAATCAGGCCTGGGGTCATAGGCGCTTGGGGACAATGCTGCACCAGGATTGGTGAGCTGGCACTAATCAAGACCCTGCCCCACCTCCATGTGGTGTCCCTGGAAACAGACATTGGTTCTGGTCTGGTTAAGAGGGCAGGGATCGAGGGAGAGCTACAGGTAGTGGTAGTAGTGCAAGTATTGAAAAGAAATGCAGGTCCAAAAATTATGAACAGAACAAAATGACACATCTCTGGCGATGTCCAATAAAAATTTGCCCAAGTTGCCAGAACTAAGAAACAGCAGTGTACGAGTCGTCTGTGAATGAATCCCTACTCCCCCGGAGTAAAGGGTCACAAACAAATTGCCACTTGCGGGTCAAGAGTCCATACACAAGCTTGAGTGTAGTCAGCAGTCGCACTACAATTACCAGTTTCCCTGCCGATGGAAAGTGCAGTACAAATGAACAAGTGATGTGGGTCCAAGGGGGCGAAACTCAGGAAGGCTTGAAGGGGGCAAAAAAATTTTGCCAGCTGTGGGACAAGAATCAATAAGAATGAAGTGTAAAATAAAAAGTCTCGGCAAGTGTCTCTAAAAAATGCTGTAATTTATCGGCACACCATGAAGTTGCGGAAAACTCTTATCAAAGGCCTAAGGGGAAATACATTTACTTTTAAGGTTAGCAAACAAATTCTAAAGTGTTTGAGCAACGCTGTAACTATGACTGTTACATGGAATGCTTTTGCTGTGTCAACCGTGCGTTTGTTGTGTTTATTCAGAAAATGGCGGACAGCGGTTATGAGGGAACCCAGCTCAATCTGCCCTATGCAGTTATTTGCAGTGCGAAAGCTGGTTTTTGTCATGATTGATGTTCCCAAAAAAATTGCAATTCAAGTGATGAACAGTTTTGTGTTGCTACTTGCGCGGCAATATGCATTTATGCGGTGCGGTTGCTTTTGTGGATGCGCGACTGTTTCATTCTGAATTAGTTCACCGGGAAGCTTTCCCAGTTGTTGGCATTTCATGTGATTTTCATTGCGGGAGGGGAAGACATTTGATGACCATTGCAGTGAATTGGAACAGCTATGAACTATGAACTAAATTCTAAAGTTGCGTTAGTACTAAACTGCCCTCGGGACAAGGGGGCAATTCTGTTCATTAACAACTACATCCCAGAAGAACTGAGGTGGGTGATGTTGGGGGCGTAAAATTTCAGTTCGCTGCTGGGCCCAGTTGAAACAACCCTCTGTGTCATGTGTTTCACGAGGACAGAAAATGCAAAGAAAAACCATGCAAATTGCCAAGTGTGAAATGTGCCCAGAAACGAGAATACTCCTGCAAGAACACATTCACTGTGGATATAAAAGTAAGGCTGATAATGCAAAGGCGTGGTCAGTACAAACCCAAACATTAGCTAAGGGCAATACTTCTTGGACGACGCTAATCCTACCCCAAGTAAGATGACGTCCCAAACACCATGGGTCAGATTGTATACAGGCTAAGCATCCCACAAACATATGATCGTTTGTATGACAAAACACATGTGTCTCCCAAAAACTGAAAATGATCCCAATCCGGAATGACCTCATATAGTCAGAAAGAAACGCATGTTTTAGACATGCTCTTTATGAAATCATAATGCCCATATATTGGCGAAAAAATGATCGTAAGAGCAATGAATACAAGAAAGGTAATACTTCCTGTGACTAGCCATAGACAGTTGAGATCGCGGTCTTTCCGGAGACCTCACCCAGTCAGTGCAGATTAGCTAATGCTCTTTGGTGTGATCTATTAAATTTGCCAAAGATCATTAAAAGTGTTTATGCGTCGGAAAGACCTCACCAAAAGGGAGGGAAAACCGATGAAGTGGGATGTCACTAGTTCTCTGGCTGTAAAACCCCAGTACGGAGGGGCAAGCACGAGTTTCAAAAACAGGTTTCCCTGCGATCACTCTTGAAGGATCTAAGCTTCAAGTACCTCTGAAGTCGGGGGCTGTCCATTGGTTGAGGGGAAAAGTTAATATATGGCTCATGCAACCAGTCGCGCGCAATACCGGTGTCTGACTTTCCATCTGAAATTTTAAAGCGGCGACGAAAAAGAAAGAAAACGGCCTTCCCCAAAACCTTATCAAAAATAGAATCAATCAAATTCTTCGGCATATAATGCGAAGGGAGGTTTGGAACTTTGGTGACAACTGGTAAAAATTCAGGGATGGAAAATGTGAAAGATGGGGAATATGTTGGATGGTCTGACATCTTAGTTGACAAAGATGGACATCAGAACTGATAACCTGCAAGGGGAGAGTTGTGGAAGACATGATCGTCCAGCAGGCATGGTATTGATCGTTTATATGGTTGGATTGCATTATTTCTATTAACAATATCTTTACTGCAAAAATCCATACTTGAAAAAAATTGACTCCATGAAAATTTTTTTTAATTTAAAAATCTTAAATTCTGACAGTGTTTTTTCCGGTTGGGTATTATAGACTGAAATTTGCAATTTGTATTTCCAAAAATTGGATTAAAGCATATTCATCTAATAACAAAATCCAATAAAACTATAAACTAAGAAGCAAATTGGTTATTGGTTACTAAACTGACGTCATTGCACTCCGGCAGACCCTAGGTCTCCACAACAAATATCAAAGAGTATGCAGGTTCCCATTGCTCGCTGATTAAACACACCTCTCACTCTGCCCTCAGGCATCCAGTTCTACTTGTACAATGGGTAACTCCAAACTGCCTAAATCACTGGATCGATTCAACATCTATTTTAGTGTTCTCATCTAAGTATAAAGAGACCAGAAGAACATCCCCTTATCCATCTTCAACTCCCAACAATCGATGTAAGACTGTCTGCTCTCTCATTACCGTAAACACCTGCATGCCCAGGGCAGTATATCCACATACGCCTCTGGAGGTTAGAAACATTTATAGACGACATCCACTCATACCGAAACCTGTCCTTCTGGATTTTGTGAAGCATCGACTGAGAGTCAGATACAACAACGGCCCCAGTAAATGAAGTCCCAGAGAGCCAATGGGGCAGCAGTAACACCTCAACCTCCATCCTCATACTAGAAGTAGTTGTCCTGTACACTCCATTTCGCTCTGCAACAACCCTACCATGTGCATTAGCCAAGAAACCCCAGCCGGACTTCTTACCACGATGAACCGACCCATCGGTATATACAACAACATCATCATCCCTGCATTATCTTCTATCAGCTGCTTAACTGCAGATCAGCCTTCATGTTGCCCCAATCTCTACATTCTCTTCCAAGAGTAATGATAACGTTGAGATAGTTGATCATGCTACCATCTGTTGGGATCCATTATTCCCCTCTTGGTAGGGTTGCAACCGTGGTCACCTGGCCAATTGTTCTCACAGCCTGGACCATCTACGACATGCCACGCTTGATTCTTGTGCCTTTAACATCATTAGTGTTCTTGTGCAGTGGATGTCTCTTATCGCAGTAACTCGCATTATATGCCTTAGTTTGGGTGATGACATGACAGGAGCGTAGTGACAGAAAGCCAAGCATAAATCTCATCTTCACAATGGGGGTATCTAGTGCAGCCCAGGGCTATATGCATACCTTTATTTTGAACTCGTTCAAGTCATTCAAATTGTGATCTTGATATCGTAAGAATGTCTATTTCGTAATCCATCACGGACATAGCCAGTCGATCGTACAAAAGGGCAAGCAGTCTCAGCTCAAGGTGTGCAGCTACCATACCTTGAGAGTCATAAGACCATGATTGCAACGTTGTAACGTCTGTTCAACATGGTGTTTGAAAGATAGACTACGATCAAAGGTTTATTCCAAGATAGTAAAAAATCAGGTTAAATAAAAAAAAACTATTGGTTATAGCAGATAATCAATTTAACGTAATTGAGCATAAGTAATCTTGACTGTAAGTGAAATCCATATCCATATATTTTTATATGACACAATTGTACTGATGAGGCAAACCACTAAATGAAAAGTAAATGTTTTTTGTACATGGAATGTCAACCTGTCATATTTTGAGTTTGCAAAAAATGTAAAGCCAATTCCAAAGAGGTAGGGATGTGAAAAAGAGACTCATCACAGTGTACAGTTGTGATGTGCAAATAGCTATTTTTTACTTGATTAGCAGATACTGCATGGATTTGCTAGTAATGAGTACAGCTGAGGAAAAATGTACCAGTTACTTGACAAATACTGTCTAAATGACTACTATGCATTCTCTACATGTAAATGACAGTTTAAAATATTTACCTGCCTCTGGACATTTCCTTTTTTTTTCTAGATTAAAAGGGTTTAAAAGCCGAAGGATTGACTTCATTGCACAGGGTTACCCCATATGGCTCGGTCCTCTCCGCAGAAATGGCACGCCACCTGCCGAGAGTATTGCACAAAGCACGAACTCCGTAGCTCCGGCAACAATCCTAGGGTCTCTGGAAAAACTGCACTCGTGAACAGAAGGCTGCGGTCCGGATTCGAACCCACGACCTTCGACTCGCAAGGCAAAGGGCTTAACCACTCAGCCACAGAGACCTCCTTTTTTTCTAGATAAGATCTTTAAAGAGTTTAATATCTTTTATCTTTCAAATATCACGTTGAACAAACGATATAGAGTTCAAGTCCCCCTTCAAGTTGCAAGCATGATCTAAAGGTCATGGCAGCTGCATATCTTGAGAACTAGTTATGTCTGTGATAGATTATGGACTTGGCATCCTAACAATATCACGATCTAATAGCCGTCCATCGAAAGCAATTATGAAAATAGCCTTAGGCGTGTGTTGCACATCTCTGGTGTGTGCGGATGTGACTGTGGAGTCCAATCCTGATCACAATCCCATACTACAGATGGACCATACATAATCAAGGTTGGGACATGTGACTGTTCTGTGTTTTGGTGCAGCTTGTTTTCTCTGCACCCCAGCAGTACGACAATTCTCAGCTACGTAAATTCCTCTTGTGCTGTTGCGCCATATTTGGTGATTTTGCTTATGTGGTGTCTATATCAAAGAATTTTAGAGACGCTTTATGAGTATCTTTCTTCTTCTTTCTCGAATCCTGTATGCCTCACAGCGTCAGGTCAGGAAGAGATTTCTAAACGGGCCCTAGTATGCGCTTCGTAGATAGTCTCTTTCTACGCCTCTGTTATCTCTGAGGTCCATCTTTTGCGAGGCCGGCCTTTTGCTTTGTACCATTGTATCGGAGCAGCATTGCTCTTTGGGGTGCACTGTCTGATGGTAATCTGCTTACGTGACCGAACCATTTAATTTGTTGTTTCTTGATGAAGTCTAGTACTGATGTTGTACCCACTTTTTCCTGATGTCTTAATTTCTCAACCGGTCTCTTCTATTTATTCTGTCCATCAACCGATCATCTGCCCCCTTCAAGTTCACCATATCTTAATTCTTAGTGGACCAGGGCAAAGCCCTATTTTACAAGCCAATTGTTTTAGAATAAAAACGGCATTTAGTGTGGCTCCTGGTAAAAGGCATCCAACTGAAAGCCACATAGTGTGGCGTTTGGTCCACAAGGAGGTAACTGTTTTGAGATGCGTTTTCAGGTGTCCAAGTGAGCAGTTCATTTCACCTTGGCCATCTGCAACAGGGTGTTGTCTGTGTTCACTAGGTGAATTGATTTCTCCGCTTGGGATATGCTGGGCTTGATTCTCTTGCTTCATTACTAGTTTTGCGCATGGCCATTTGAGTTGTTCGTATGTGTCGATTCCTCCCGCCAATAATGGCTGACACATTCCGTTTCTGAGGACATCTTTTTTGAGGTTGTTCTCTAGACAGTTGCAGTCCCCTGCTGACGGGATCTGTCTTCCCGGGTTTGTCTGGAGTCGTCCTACTCTAGATGACTTCAGCCTTCTGTTGCCGGGCTCACCAACCCAGGCTTTTTGCAGGGTGTGCTCCCTGGACACTGTAGTTTAATCCTTATGCTTAAGGGAAAGTGTCATAGTTTTTAGTGGACAGAGATGCATGTTCATTCAATAAAGCCATTTTAGATGCTGCAAAAAAGGCTATACCCAGAGGAAGGAGAAAAACTACAAGCCATATTGGACACCAGAGATGGAAGTTCTCCATAGCTCGCTTTGCAGTGCCAGAAATACAATGGAACTCGCACAACGGACAAAATGTAATGCAACACAATAGAGCAAGGGCCCTTTATGTTAGAGAAAGAAACCAGCAGTGTAGAAAATCCTGGAAAGAAAAGACAGCCTCTTTGAACATGGAAAAGATACTCAAAAGTTGTGGAGACTTACAAAGCCCTGAACGATGACAACCCATCTAGAGGGAAAACAGTTCTCCAGCAAGGAGAACAACTTCTCACAGGAAAGCGAGCAGCCACCCTGATGGCCCAGTGTTACAAGCAAGAAAGCTCATGCTCAATAAGTCAGGAGCAAGGGAAGAAGTCAGAAGTGAGATAAATGCTACATTCAAAAAGCAACAAGTGAACCCTGTATGGAGGTAGACATCACACTGACTGAGCTGCAGAGAGCACTGAAAAGCTCAATCGTAAAAGGCCCCGGGACCAGATGGAGTATCAAACGACATGCTCAAACAAATAGGCCCAATAGCACAGAGTCTTCTACTCCAGATTTTTAACAATAGTTGGAGACAGGGAAGAGTCCCAGACATCTGGAAAATGCCACAATCCACCCAATTTTCAAAAGTGGAAAAGACAAAAAGGATCCCCAGAGCTACAGACCTATAAGTTTACTAAGTTGCACTGCAAAACTGCTGGAGAGAGTGATAACCACTAGACTCCAGTGGTTTTAGAATCCAACCATAAACTGGATCCAGCCCAGACAGGCTACAGGCAGCATAGAAGCACTGATGACCAAGTGGCATACCGCGCACAGGACATAGAAAATGGCTTCCAAGAAAAGAAGAAAACCCTCACAGTGTTCTTCGACATGTCTAAGGCCTTCGACAAAGTCTGGAAAGATGGTTTGCTACTCAAGCTCTTACGCAGTGGAATACGGGTAGAATGTACTATTGGATAAAAGACTTTCTTACCCATAGACAAGCATCTGTAAAATTGGATGGAGTGCACAGTCCCAGATTCAAATTAAGAGCAGGAGTCCCACAGGGCAGCGTACTGTCCCCATTGCTTTTCCTGGTATATATTAATGATCTGCCACAAACTCTGCCCAGACATGTATCACACTCTCCATGCTGATGATCTAGCTGTGTGGTACACCTCCGAGTTTCTGGGTCCTGCCATCTTTAAACTCCAGGCCAGCCTGAACAGCGTCATAATGTGGGCAAGTAAATGGGGTCTAGAAATAAACCGAAGCAAAACTATAGCAACGCTTTCTCATTGTCAACAAAGGAAGAACACTTCAGACTGAAATTTAACGATGATATCGTTCCCGTTCCCATACTCCAACCTTTTTGGGAGTTAAGCTGACAGTCGTCTGACATGGAAACATCACATAATGGAAACAAACAGAAAGGCTATGAGGAAACAAAGTGTGATGCAGAAGCTGGCTGGAACTACCTGGGAGCTGATATTCGAATCCTGAGTCAGGTGTACACTGGTGCAGTTTAGACCGACCCTCGAATATGCATCATCGACATGGATATCAGCAGCCCATTCAAAAAATCGATACTGGAAAAAACACAAAACAGGTGTCTGCGTACTATTTTGGGAGCCATGAAATCTACACCAATTGTAGAAATGGAAAAGGCAGCCAACATCCAGCCCTTGGAAGACAGAAGAAGGAGAAAAGTGATTCTACAGACTGAAAGGATCAAAGAATGCCTCACCATCCACTGCATGAAAAAATGGCGGCTAGAACAAAGAACAGACTAAAGCGCACAAGTCTAAACCACAAAGCAAAAGAAATAGGAAAGTCATACTTGGAACTACTAAATCATAATTCCATACCTGAAGAATTGCTTTTGATCACTGGGAACCAGACTCAGTACCACTAAACTTCTCAACCTCCATCCCTAAATTATTAAGCAAAGATGCCGAGCCTAATCTAGTGAAAAAGCAATTACAATGGAACATCTCCATTACATGTTTCAAGAAGACAGCTGGATAAGAATTTACACAGATGGATCGGCAATGGAGGCAACCATGAATGGTGGAGCAGGAGTGTACATTAGGCACCCAGATGCTACCACTGTGTCTCTAGCGGCTCCTACTGGAAGAATATGTTCCAACTACAAAGCAGAACTCATAGCCCTTCTGATGGCAGCACAGCACATGAATAAGCTGCAAGCAGCTGCAAGCAAGATGGTATTTCTTACAGACTCATTGTCAGCTATACAAGCCCTGGAGGCTAAATCCACTGACAGCACAGTACAAAAACTACAAAGAGAACTTGCTCAGCTTTCAGAAAAGGCAGAAATTCACTTGCAGTGGATTCCATCTCACTGTGGCATTGCAGGCAATGAGAGTGCTGATGTCTTAGCTAAGGAGGGCAGTGCCAAAGAGCAAATTCACCAACCCTTGTCTTTTCAAGAGGTCAAAACCCTCATACAGAGAAAATCTGCAGTAGACTGGAAGACAAACACTGGATATGATTATGGAAAGACTCCCTCAAAGACCTAAGCAGAACAGACCAGGTCATTATATTTCGACTACGCACCGGACACTGCAGACTCAACAAACACTTATACAGACTAGGAATAAGTCAAACAGCTCTCTGCCAGTGTCAGCAGGCAGAACAGACACCAGAGCATATCCTGCAAGACTGTCCTCTTCTGTGTGAGCTGAGAAGCAACATGTGGCCACACACAGTCGACCTGAAAACTAAGCTTTGGGAAACCTGACAGACCTGAAGCTGTCTGCCCAGTTTGTGGTCCACAGTAAATTAAGCGCATGACCAGAGATCGCTGAAGTTTTGTGCATCTGATAAAAGTGTGAATGACTCAAAAATATTCATAATGAAGACATGCATATAGTCCTTGGCTGTACTAGAGACAATCACACTGTAAAGATTTATATATGCTTCAAATTCTGTCACTATGTTTCCTGTCATGCAATCACCCAAACCAAAGCATATATGTAGTCTATCTTTTGTGGGTTATTTCTGATCAGAGACATCCACACTTTCACAAGAATACTATTGATGTTAAGGCAAGATAATCAAATGCTGCATGATGTGGATGGCCCAAGCTGAGAGAACAATTTGCGTGGTGATCACAGTTGAGGCTCCATCTTCTTCTTCTGCATTCGCCCGCTGTGAATTCGGGGGTTAGCCATGACGTATATTATGCCGCATTCTACTAATATTTGCATGAAAGCTTGCTTTGCCATTTGAATGGTGTCCCTCCCCAATACGGCGGGCCATCGCCGACTTCAAAGGTACTTGAAGTTTAGATCCTTCATCCGTGATCTTTTCAGGAAACCTGTAGTCCGAACAACTTGCCGTGAGTCTTTGTACTCTCTGAACTTTTATGACCGGTGACAATTAGTTTGACTTCTCTATAGCCTTTTCTGCCACTTTCTGCCTGTGGTTAGGGCATTCCGGATTACAAACATTCTCAACAATTAATTCTGGGACATGTGGACATCATTCATAAAGTATCAGCTTTCGCAATGTTTTGGAATATGCATGCACTATCCTAACGATTAGTCCTATGCAAACAGTGAGACTGTCTCTGCTTCACGCATGCACAATTCCAGTACATGATGCGTATGTTTTTTGTACCCAGTCACTAATACTTCAACATACTCTCCATGGCTCCCTCTTTTTCTTTTACACCTTCTACCTTGTTGTATCAGTGCCAAACATGGCCCCTGACTAAGACACAAGAAAGAAAGATTACAACATGTGAAATGAGATGTCTACGAAAAGCTGTCAACGTCAAGGCGAGATAGAGTGAGAAACGAGAATATCAGAAGCATCGTTGGTACTATACCATGCATACAGTACATCGAGAAGCAAAGATTCAAGTGGTTCGCCATCTAATGAGAATGGAACCACATTTACTACCATCATGTGCCTATAATAATCGACACTCAGGACGCAGAGCACGAGGCAGGCCAAGAATACGATGGATAGATAACATCTCAGAGTCCCTGCGAAAGCATGGACTGACAACGTCAAGCGCAACACACCTGGCACAAGATAGGAAACTAACTCTCCCACGACGCTTCACGCCAAATGTGGTTAAGATAAGATAAGACGTTGTAGGCTGCGTTTCCGACACATCTGTATATTGTCTAGCGTCATTCTATCTATCTATTCTCTAATCCTGTTTTGCCTTTCAGCGCAGGTCGAAAAGAAGACACCTGGAGCGAGCCTGTGCGCCTTGTCTTTCTTTTTCTTCTCCAGTGCTGACTTGCCTCACAGCTTCAGGGTAAGAAGAGACTTCTAGAATGGGCTTTTGTGTGCGCTTCATAAACTGTGTCTTTCATTGCCTCTGTTATCTCTGAGGTCCACCTTCAGTCCTTCTGGCTGTGAAGTGCTGTTAGTATGCCCTGAAAGGTCCCTGCCTACACACATGATCTCTGCTGCGAGACAGACAATCCATTTCCACATTAGAGACTGGATGTACCACAGTCATTGAGCTCATCGACACAAGGACACACCTTAACCCTTTGAACCCTGGCCACCTGTACCTAAAAAATCTCTTCCCCACAGCTCCTGGGCAAAAACAGCCAACAGAATTATATTAAAACGCGATAATTTAGCACTTAAATTATCTATAATTTGTTATATATCTACCCAATCATCTCCGTTATTTCTGTTTATTATATATTTGCAGAATACTAAACTTTAAAATTTATTTGATTTAATATGTAGGCATGGCCGCGAATACTCCCGTATATGAACATTTTTCTCCATACTGAAGATATATAGCTTCAATATCAATCGATTAAAACAATTCTTTGTTCTCTAAATGATTAGCTAACTCTCTATATCCTTTTCAGAATAATCATATTCTAAGTCTAATTTATCTTCAAATTCTTTCAAAACAATTCGACAGCTTGCTCTGTTATACTTTTAGAATGACCCATTTCCGAAAATTATCTTTTTAACACAAAAATACTCAACTAATTACCTTATCAGTACAATAAAATCACACAACAGCGTCGCATCTCATAAAAGCGATGTAGAACACATGTTGTGTTTTATGTCACATTTGTACACAAATTATTTTCCAACACCGAAAAATAGTGAAAAAATATGCTCAGACCGATATATCGGGAGCTCAGGGTATGGAGCGCTTACATTCAATCCTGAAATATCAGGAGCCTTGGTTCTAAGGGTTAGGCTTTGATTGCTTTGCTTGAAACATTGTTCTAAACATAATAACATTGTGAAAATGCTCGTTAGCCATAACTGTAAAAACCGCATGCAATTTTTGTTGACACCAGAAACGAATTATCAATGGATATCTTTATGTGTGTAAGATAGAAATGCAATATCATCAGCAAAATCTAGGTCTTCCAGGGTGGATGTGAGAGTCCATCTGATACCTCTTGATTTATCTTCAGTTGTTTTATGCATCACCCAAAAACTATGACAATGTTGAATATTAGGGCAGACAATGTTAAATAGTAGGGCAGTCAAAAATTTGAAGTCAAAACAGGAGTGCAACAAGAAGTTGTTCAAATGTCAGTACAACATGCATATTTTCTGTGCAGTGACCACAGAGCTGAACTCCTGACACCATTGGATGTTTGTACATATTGCTCCTTGAATGTTTTGGGTCAATCCTTCCCTGTCCAACCCAGTCTTGTAAGTAAAATTGTTGTTAGCAAAAGTTAATGTATGGCCAATCTTGGGGTTTTAATTGTGACTACCTCTACTATATAAATAATGAACAAGTCATGTGACAGAGGGGAACTTTGGGGCAGTCTTAGACATAACAGCACTTGGTCTGAAATCCTTATTACTAATCTTTGCCACAGAAACAGAAATCCATTTCATAATTCAAGGATTGACTACACAGTTAATAAAGAGAGCATCATGGTCATGATAGCTATGGAAGCTATCAGAAACAACATATGCAAATGTGCCAGCATTATCCTAGTTCCTTTTCTTTGACACATGGTATCAAAAAGTGTTCTGTCTAGGTGCCGCATTACAATTTTGGAAAATCTTTTTCTGTAACATGTCAAGCAAATTTTGTAAAGTGATGATAAAGCAGCTGCTGAGCAGTCAATGATCCTTTTTAAGTTAATATAAAAATGTGCGTGAGGCAATATGATTGCGTGCAATAATTTGTATATTTCACATTGCAGTCCAAAAACTATGCTGTAAAGGAATGCCATTTTTCAACAAACACAACTTACTCCAGCTGATCAAGTACACAGACCAAGTCTTCTCCAAGACTTTGCATCGTGGGAAACATATAACTGAAGATATAAAAGAAAACAAAATGTGCATGCAAATGTTACTTTAGAACACAATACAAAAAAATGGAAACTAAATTATAAATTGGTTATTGGTTTCTGAACGTAGTTCATAGCACACCTAGCAGAACTATAAGCACCTGGTCTCCCACAGCAGATGCTGAAGGGTATGCATACTGATGGTTCCCGTAATTTGCTGGTTAAACACACTCCTCACTCTGCCCCCAGACATCCAGTTTTACTTGTGCAAGGAATAACTCTAAACTTCTTAAATCATTGGATAGATTTAACATCAAGTTTAGTGTCCTCATCCAACAGGTGGTCATCAAGAGGTCAATGAACATCTCCCTTATCCATTATGCCCAGGATAGTAGATTCATGTAAGCCTCTGGAGATTAAAAATCTCAATAGACGACATCCACTTATACATCAACCTGCCATTTTGGAACTTTTGAAGCATCGACTGAGAAGCAGATAAAAAGGCCCCAGAATATAAATATACTGAAGCACATTAATAACGCACCACCTGTATAATCCAGGAACAGAGTGTGAAATGTAAATATAAGTGTTTACAAGCTTACATATTTGGAATCCTTATTCATTTTCCTTTCAATGCATGATGGTAATTAATTTGTACATTTGATTGTTATGAAATTAATAGCATTTTGTGCAGGCAAGGGAGAACACCAAAAATACAACCAATAAAAAAATTCATTCACACTATCCTCAGTATCTGGTATGTCCACCGTGTGCTTGTAAACAAGCTTGGCAGCAGCTCCGCATGGAATGCACAAGTCTGTGAAGGAAATTATGTGGAATCAAGTCCCATTCACATGTAAGAGCATCTGCAAAGTCACGCATCTGCAAAGCGCTCTCCACACTGTCGCCAAATCTGCACACGTCCATCAGCAAAGGATTGGTTGAATCTGCTCTCGTCTGTGAATAGGACAGCATTCCACTGCAGTGTAGTC
Organism: Arion vulgaris; assembly: GCA_020796225.1. Lineage (NCBI taxonomy): Eukaryota > Metazoa > Mollusca > Gastropoda > Stylommatophora > Arionidae > Arion > Arion vulgaris. The sequence goes on along the minus strand of CM036753.1, from coordinate 57,024,490 downwards.
CATCTGACATGTTGTTCTGCCCATTGCAGTCGCTGCTGACGATGTCTGTGAGTCAAGTTTGGCCCAACATAAGGTCGTCTTGCAGTAAGGCCTGTATCTCTGAGTCGTCGTATGACTGTCATTCGAGAGACTTGCCCACGTCTACCCACTATTGCTGTTGCTGTTCGACTTGCCGGGAAGACGATTCCTTAGGTGACTGAGCACAATATGGCGATCTTGCGCAGGGTAGTAACTCGTGGATGACCACTCCGCGTCTATCCGGGCACTGCCAGTGGCTCCGTAACGTTCATTGAGACATACAATAGTGCTGTGGTGGCAATTCATCCTTCTGGCAATGGCCCTCGAGCTCATTCCGGTAGATAACATACCAATGGCTCGTTGGCGGTCATTTTCCGATAGTCATGGCATTGTAAGCACATGTATCGGGTGTTTTGTCTCAACGGCCTTTTTATACCGAGTATACTGCCACAACAGTGTGTATACCGAGTATACACACTTTCAAGATCCTAGCTGTTGGGAATCGTGTTGCACGTGTAACTTTCATTGTTTTCTTGTAGTCTGTACACAAACCCGTGGGTTTGAAAATTCACTTTCCATTCCAGTAGTCATTCGCTCTCTACCCCATGACAAACACGGGGAAAATACATTCCCACACTTTTTTGCTCACCCTCTCAGCAACAGTATTTATCATAGTGGTGCGTTTTTATGTCCTTCAGTATACAATGACACCAGTGTTTAAAGATACTAATGTGATCCAAACACGTTCATTTTTTGGCTCTATTTTCTGTACATAGCATATGTGTCCAAAAATGGCATCTGAATACAACAAGCATTAAAAACTGGAATATAGTTTGAGATCACATTCTGGAATATCGCTTAAAATATCACACATGACTGTTACTTGTATAGGTTATCATTCTGACTTCTTGTGCTATGATGGCTAACTGTCTAGTCCTAATTTTAATTCATTCATCAGTAGCCATGTCCATTATGAAACTTCTATAAAATTGTGCACCCATCTTCTCCACAGCCTCTTTCTCTTTCCTGTTATGTACCCTTCTATGGCTGTCTTGACCAAGCTTTCATGACATTTTATATGACCAAATGAAATCACTTTTTATTGTTCTAATTTTTCACTTGTCAACTATCTTCAATGTTTAATTCTTGCGTATGTGTGCTAGGTTAGCAGAGAGGAGTAATAGTTCATAGAAAATATCAGCCATATCCTGGCTGCAGATGGACAAGATCTCATTTAGTCACCTAGCATATGTGTGGTTACTCATGTCTCATCGAGGGCAAAAGTCTTGATTGACTTGTTAAACTATTTAATGCAAGTGGAAGAAATACCACTGGTGGATTTCACTGGCTTGTTTATTACTACCCCTGTAAGTGAGACTGATCTAACACAATTCCAATTTCTCATCAGGGATTGAGGAGAGGGGTGTTGCATAGAGGGGGATATAAGGAGAATGGATCGAGAAGTCCAACTGACCACTCGTGAGTGCATACAAAAATATATCACTGTCAATGTGAAGCCGCTTTTACAGGCCCAATGACCAGGATGTAATAATAATCTGTCACTTAAACTTTGATACTAAATATCACTAGGAAAGAAAGATAGCAAATGATGGGAACTGTGCAGCAGTGAACCCTACCTAACCTATGCAAAAAAAAACCATGAACAGACCTGACATTAGCTAATATGTTCAGACAAGACAAAGGAAAAATCAAAACTTGATTGTGCCTCTCATAAGTGCTGCTAAACTCCTGTGAGCTTTACCTTGAAGTCCTGATCATATGGAGGTTGTAAACTCTGAAGGTAATTTTTTGCTCTTTCACCTGTTATGAATTCAGGCCAATTCTACATGTTTATGATTTCGACCGACATCTTCATGATTCAGTAAAGAAATTTGCAGCACAATAGTCATTCCCTGTTTAGTTTAGTCGTCAGATCATCATCACTGCACGTATAACCAATTAGTTCATAAGTGCTCCGATCTCCCCTCAGTATTTCCTCAGCGTGTGGCACTAACAACACTGGTTCTTTATTGGTTTACTATTCTTCTGTGGCTACCAGCATAGCGCTCTTGTCTAGCTACACCACACATGACTTGGAGTTCTTGCAGTCTGGTTAGTGTTTTAGATTCACCACTATTACATGAATCATGTACATGTCCTCTCTCCTTAGGGAATTTATAATATCAGCATGGTCCATTGCTTGCCCGCTTTGTACAGCAGCCATATAACAAGACAATCCATGTGTTCATTCCCCCTTACACCTACATGCCCTGGCACAAAAATAAAAGTGATCTTTGTCAGTTTAGACCTCCCAACACTCCTTCATGTCTCCTAGCCCATCCTGTTTCAATCTTCCTGAGCATACTCGTTGAGTCACTGAGAAAACATGCATGGATAAAAATTCCAGCCAAACCACCGCTTTAGTAACCGCAATGATTTCCATAGTGAGACTGCTCGTAGTCACGGCAAAACCACCGTCTTCCTTCATAACATCCCCTCCTACCTGAGCAGTGAAAGACCACGAGCTTCGCACATGTTGAATCACCGAACCATCTGTATAAATGATTACATCATGCTCAGATGAGTTCTCCTAAATTAATGCCTGAATTTCTGCCTCCACGACAAGTGGGTTGTCTTGTCTGCATTCTTTATCAAGTTTGATGCATACCGAAAATGATGTATTGATTCCTGTTGGCAATGGTATCCATTCTTCACCGGGATCAATGTCTTCAAGTGTGCTCACCTGTTCACTACAGTCCTAGGCCTGACCCATCCAAGATTTTCCTCTTTTTAATCTATTTCCTTTTTGTCTCTTTATTTCCATGTCAAGGAGGTAACACAACAAATATCACTTTAAATGGTAACCATCTAACACCAGTTCAAAATTTTGCTATCTCGGGTCCATGGTCACTGCCAGCCTTTCTCTTGATGAAGAAATCAACGCTCGTGTAGGAGTGCTACTACATTCGCAAACTATCAAAGCGAGGTTGGGACAACACAAAACTGACATTGCAGACAAAGATTCAAATATATCGAGCCTGTGTAATTAGTTCTTTACTATATGGCTCAGAAACATGGACAGCCTACTCAAGACACGAGAGGAGACTTAACATCTTCACCTTCGATGTCTCCGCAAGATTATGAGCATCAGGTGGTACGACAAGATAACCAACTCTTGTTACTCCAAACAAATACTGCAACGTGCAAACCTGCCTTCCATCATGGGCATGCTCAGCAGCAGAAGACTAAGATGGTTGGGGCATGTGAGAAGAATGGAAACTTATCACATACCAAAACAAATGTTGTTCTGTGAACTTAGGAGGGAAGAGGCACCAGGGCAGACCACTGTTCAGATATAAAGATGTCTGCAAAGCCTCAATGAAAACTTTTCTATAGGTCCCAGCACATGGGAAGGACTAGCTGATGACAGAGTTGTGTGGAAAGCCAAATTACGAAAGTGCGAGAGTCTTTGAGAAGAGACTTATGTGTGAGCTGAACGACAAGAGAGAAAAGCGAAACTCAGAAGTTGTCACAGTAAAACACTTGCCAATTCATCATCACCTTTCAACTCCCTCGGAGCACAGGTCTTCAACAAACTTCTTCCATCTCTTCCTCTCTCTTGCCATCCCTTCCAATTCTTTCAATGTTTTGCCTGTCCTCTTTATATCCGCCTCCAGCTCTCTTCTCCAGGTCTGCCTAGGCCTTCCCCTCCCTCTTTCCCTCGGGTTCCAAAACAATGCCTGTCTTGGATGCTTCGGTCGGTCTTCTCAATGTATGTCCTATCCATCGCCAGCGTCTCTTCCTGAGCTCTCTCCACTGGTATCTGCTTTGTTCTCTCCCTGAGTTCCTCGTTTGTAATCTTATCATACCATCTCAATCCTTCTATCCTACGTAAACATCCATTTACGAAGGTCTGCAGTTTTCTGATAGTTTCCTTTGTGGTCTTCCATGTTTCAGAGCCATAGAACAGCACTGACTTCACATTTGACTGGAAAATTCTCAATTTTGTGTTTGTTTTGATCTCCTTTGCCTTCCATATCTTACTCAATGCAATAAAGTTCTCTCTTGCTTTTTGTATTCTTATCTTAACATCTTTGCTTGTTCCTCCTTCTGTGTCTATGTTGCTTCCAAGATATGTGTATGATTCTACATCTTGCAGTGCTGTTTCCTCCAGCATAATCTGGTTTACATTTGCAGCATTTATTCTCATGACCTTGGTCTTCCCTCTGTGTATTTTCAAACCTAGCTGCTGAGACTTATTATTTAGGGTATTCATTTTGTCTTTAATCTGTGCGTGGTTGTGAGACAGCAAAGCCAGATCGTCTGCAAAATCCAGGTCCTCCAGTTGTTTCACAAGTGTCCATTGTATTCCCTCTGTTATCCATTGTTGATTTCATGATCCAATCTATGGCCAACAAGAACAGGAATGGTGATAACAAGCATCCCTGCCTCACCCCTGTTCTTATCTCAAAGGATTCCGTCAGTTGGCCCGTGCATGACTCTGCATTTCATTCCTTCATACGTTTTTTTATTAGGTTTGCAATCTTGGGTGGAACTCCATAGTGTATTAATAGTTTCCACAATGATTCCCTATCCAGACTATCAAACGCCTTTTCATAATCCACAAAACCTATGTATAGTGGCGAGTTCCATTCCAAGCTTTGCTCCACTATAATGCGCAGTGTAGCTATCTGGTCTGTGCAGGATCTATTCCACAGATCCTGCTTGTTCTCTCAGTTGTTTATCTATGGCCTCTTTAAGTCTATCGAGTATAATCCTGTTTAATACTTTGCCTGGCACTGATAGTAGCATTATCCCTCTATAGTTCGTACATTCTTGCATGTCTCCTTTCTTTGGCAGTTTTACCAAGTGACCTTCTTTCCACTCTACTGGTATCTCTTCTCTCTCCATATCTTCCTAGTAATTTGTATAGTAGCTCTGTTGAGGTATCTTTATCTGCCTTAATGGCCTCTGCTGGAATGTTGTCTGGCCCTGCTGCTTTCCTATCCTTTAAATTTTCTATGACCATTATTTCTTCTTTACTTGGTCTTTCACAATTAATTTGTAGCTCCTCTTCAGCTGGCTCTATTTCCGTGGGACCTCGGTTTTGGCATATTAAGCAGTTCTTCAAAATGTTCTTTCCATCTCTCCATTTGTTCTTTAGTGTTGTAGTGTTGCTAATTACTTTGCCTCTCTTGTCTTTTATAAGGCCACTTGATTGTTTGTATTTTCCTGTTAACTTCCTTGTGATGTTATACAGGTCCCTCATATTTCCTTTTTCTGCTGCTTCTTCTGCTTCTCCTGCCAACTCCTCTATATATTTTATTTTATCCCTTCTTATGTTTTGTTTAACCTTTTGTTGGCTTCCCCATATACCTTGTGGGCTTTAGCTTTAGCACCTCTAGTTTTGCATCTGTTTAGATCCGCTTTCCTGCTTTTTCTTTCTTTGATCAGACTAAGGGTATCTGTTGTTATCCAATCTTTGTTTTTCCACTCCTTATCTCCCAAAACCTCTGAGCATGTATCCTTCCATATATTTTTATCTGTTGCCAATGTTCCTCAATATTCATATCGTCTACCAGCTGTTCCAATGCTTGGTACTTGTTTGATACTGCGACTGCAAATCTGTCTCCTACTTCCTGGTTCCTAAGCTCTTCTACTTTGAATTGCTTTCTATAATTTGGGTTTGTTGAATATCTTTTAGTTTCAGCCTGATTTTACTTAACAGGAGGTGGTGATCCGATGCCACGCCTGCACCTCTGCACACTTTAACGTCTTGTAATGATGTTCTAAATTTCTTAACAATACATATGTGGTCTATCTGGTTAGCTGTTATGTGGTCTGGTGATATCCATGTGGCCTTGTGTACTCTCTTATGCTGAAATATGCTGCCGCCTATGATTAACTGGTTTGAGGCATAAAAATTTGCGAACATTTCCCCATTCTCATTCATTCTACCCAGCCCATGATTTCCCATGGTCTCTTCGAAACTGCTATTGTCGTCTCCTATCTTTGCATTTAAGTCCCCAATCAAAATTATAATATCCTTTTTCTCTTCCTGTCCATAATACTTTGTACTTTGGTATAAAACCTCTCTTTAGCTACTTGTTCCCGATCGTTAGTTGGCGCGTAGCATTGGATGACCTTTAGGTTAATTTTCTTTTTGTTAGTTCTAAATGTTGCTGTTATTATTCTGGGCCTGATTGTTTCCCATTCTATTAATGCTTTTGTGCTTCTCTGGACAGCATGAGGGCAACTCCTTTACTATGGTGTGTGCTCTCTTCTTCTTTTTTGCCCTGAGGACAGCATTATTTCGCCTGTGTGTAGTTTAATTTTGTCTATTCCTTTCCATCTTGTCTCCGAGACTCCCAGAATGTCTATCTTGTAGTTTTCATCTCTGTCGCAAGCTGGGCCGTTTTTCCCTGCTCCAGCAACGTCCTCACGTTCCAGCAACCAATTCTGGCTATTTTCCGACAGGAAAGAAGGCTAGTCGGCATCCCGGATCCTGCGGCTTTCCTGGTGATACGTCATTTGCCCCCTGTTGGGGACCTTCCCTGGTTCGGATAGTTAGTTATTCCATATTGTTGTACTATCCATGTTTGTTGAAGTTTTTTGGCTTATTTTTTCTACAGGGTGAGGTAGCCAGCCCCACGACCAACCCTCCTTAGTCGCCTCTTACGACATGCCTGGCAGGTAGACATTGCTGCATATTCTTTCCTCCCCTGTGGGCCCGCAGCACTGGGCAGATCCCTACCTTAGTCGCCTCTTACGACATGCCTTGTAGGCGAGTGTTGCAATTCTTTGTTTTCCTTACGGGCCCCAACACACGGCGAAGATAGTATTGAAGATAATATGATTAACAAACCTATAGCTTCCTAGTTCTCATATTCCAAAATATCTTTAGATGTATCATTTTAGACAAAATCTTATCAGACATAACAACCACGGATCAGATGTAAAAAATGTTAATGGGGAACATAAAATAAACTTACTCAGCTGGTAGGTCTGGAGCCTCTCTTCTTGCCCTGGGATATCTACATGGATAAATGCACCTGCGATTTATCTCCTCCATTGACGGCCCTGCCAGAAAGTTGGTCCACATGGAATCTATAGAGATAAATATGAAGTTCAATAACATTGCAATGTTTGGTTATTTACAGAATAACTACTCACTACAAAAATATGTCAAGTCAGATTAAAAATAACAAGTGGGAGGAGATTTGTTTGAAGGTAGGCAGTGTAAAGCCACTGAAGTTTTTCTAGCAGCTACAGTAATCCATGACTGGGATGACTCATCAATACAATATGACTGACCTCTAAGGAGACAATCATATTTAACATAGAACAGATGAGATCAATGGTTAATCCAATATTTGGAGCAGACAGACCAAACAAACACTTATGGGCGGAAACAAGTCAAGGAAGCCTAGGAAAATAGATGCAGAAACGATACACTAGAAGATCATTTCTATGTCCCGTAGATGAGCAAACATCCTAAAACATTTTTAAACTCTGGCACCTGGACCTGATGTCACCGTGGCACCTGATTTCAGATACAAAGATATTGCAAAACTAGCAGCAGAAGAGCATGCAGAATTATGTAGCAAATACAACAAAAAGATAAGAAATGGCAAAATATATGAAACATGGCTGTAGAGCTACTTAATTCCCATGCAAAAGGCTGGCAAGGATCCATCTCAAACGAACAGCTATTGCATCTTCAGCATGCAAAACACCATTGGTAAATGTCTGGAAAAACTAACAACTAAAAAAATCAGAAAAAGGTAAAAAAACGTTTCTAGGAGGAAGAACATTATCATGCGCTGATGATATACTGGTTTACCGCAGAGTCAAAGACAGAAGTAAGACTGCAGAATGACTACAGGAAGAATTGGAATGCATTTCCAAGTGGTGTCAAACATCTAGATCATAAATCAGACAACAAAGCTACTGTAACATGATTCTCCTCAACAACTATATAGTGAAGAGAACTACCCTCGATGTGTATCCTTCTGGGTTGTACTAGGGATACACCCTGCATGGCACTGAGGTTTCTCCTTGATTTCCCAAACATGGAATATAGATTCAAGATGCATGTGCATATCTCAAAATAAGTGCTAAAAAGATCACCCAGTCAAAGCTGCCCAGCCATCAGTACTGAAATGGGCTAAAGTCATGGATTGAAATATTTTAAAATCGGGATAAATTATTCTTTTAAAAAAAAAAAAAAAATTTTTGGGATGTTTTAAACCCTTTTTTTTTTAATTCAGGTATAAAAAAAAAGAATACCAAAAAACCCTTTCCAGGTGAAGAAGGTTTAAAACATTTGCAAAAATCAAAAAATATAATCATTAAATTGACTAGGGGGCCCATTTTCCCAAATTAAACATGGATTAGGGGGCCCCCTAATGTATTCTCATGGAAAGCCCAAAAAGGGTTGGGCCCCAAATAAATAGGGGGTAACCAACAAAACTTTCATTGATTGGAGACCTTATTTACTTCTTCTTCTTTTTTTAGGGATCCCCCCTTTTGTGAATTCAAATTGGGGGACTCCTAGTGGAGGTTTTGAGTTTTGCGGAGGCCTGCTTATACCATTTGACCAGTGTCCCCGCCTTTTCAGGCAGCCCTTTTTTTTTGGGGAAAAAATTGAAGATTAGATATTTCATGTAACTTTTCAAAAATTAAAACCAACCACTTTATGTTAAGTCCGTAATTTAGGAAGTTAGACTTCTCATCGGATTTCCACCATATTGTGCCTGCAGGATTTCCTTTGCATTACATTTTTTAAAGATTTTTTTAAAAAAAACAAAAGAGTTTTATCATATGATGAAAAAAGAAAAAAAAATACCATCAGATGTTTGCATTTTTCATTTCCATTGATTTGAAATTGTATAATTTTCATGTCATTATAACTGCATCTTTTTTCTTAAACTAAGCTATAAAAATTTAAAATAATTGTTATGTAAAATTTAAAAATAATTATTTTTGTTTTGTCAAAAACGAGGTTGGGTTTTTATTATTAAAAAATGTGCTTTTTTAAAAAAAAGAAAACTATTCAGACTAGAAGTGACTCTAAATGAGGCGGGGACGTATACCCATAGAAATGTAGAAATAGGGGGAAAATCGGAACGGAAAGGTCGAAAAATGGTCAATGCAGAGTTGAAGAAAATTAAGATGCTGAAATTGAACAGGAATAAAGGGAGAAAATAAACTTAAGTCTGGTAAGAGATGAAGAAAAGAATAACCCTTTGATTCGAGGGAAGGTAATAGATAAATTAAATTTCCCAAAGGGGAAAAAAATTTTTATAATTTTTTGAAGTTTTTACATTAAAGGGTTCCCCCAAAATATTAAAATCGATATGGAAAAAGTTATTAAAAAAATTTCATTGAGGGGAAAATATTTTTTTAAACTTTCCCCATCAAATTATCTACTAAATCATAAAAGATTTCAATCCCGGGGAAGATTTTTCAGCAAATGGAAGAATAACTAATGAAATTCAAAACAGATGCAACAAAGCAAATCAAATGATAGGCAAATGGCGCCAATTTTAAGATGCAAACACGCCACCATGAAACAAAAAAATGTTCAAAAATTTTTTCCCCCACATTATGTTACCAGTGCCAAACCGGGACCCCTGACAACAAATTTATAGAAGAAAACTAGTCACAACAGAGAGGGAAGTGTCCCAGAATGTGGGTGTAATAAGAAGAGACGGGGTTGAGAAAGGAAGATTTTTGGGGAAAAAAGTGGTACAAAATCAGTACTAGATTTCATCAAGAAACAAAAAATTAAAATGGCCCGGCCAACCCAAGTTTACCCCCCCGCAGAAAACCTTAAAGAGCAATGCTGCCCATACAATGGGTCAAAGAAAAAGGGGACGCAAAAAGATGGCCCTCAGAGATAAAGGGGGGGACAAAGGACCCCCCACAAGGGCTTTGGGGGCCCGCTTAGAAACTCTTTCCTGACCTGACCCCGGAGGATAAGTAGGATTCGAAAGAAGAAGAAAAAAACCCCCCCTTTTCCAAAAATTTTTAGAAAATACAATTTAGTTTTTCGATGACATTTTTGGGACAGTTTTCCCAAATTTCCTCATCAAGGATTAATACCAACCTTTCAAAATTTTCCAAATATTTTATTAGGTTGAACGGGTTAGGTTCCCCAAAACGGTTTTTTAAAAAAACCCCCCCAATTTACTTAAGAAAAATGAAGCAGCTCAGGAAACCAGCGCAACAACTGTAACCCGGGGGCCCAATCAAATACAGATTACCCATTCAACGATGCTACCTAACCCATGTTAGAATTTTTAAGAATTAGATAAAGGTTTCATGGACATATGAAAATTGCAACCACGGGGAAAATAGATCCGGCCAGTCAACACTAGCGGATTTATAATGCACCGGTAGTAAATGAATTTAAATTTTCCCCACAGGGGAATCAAAAAGAATAATGTCCAGATCAATGGAAAAAGGGAATAATTTTTAAAAACCCCCCAAAAATGTGATCTCAAAGTTTTGAAAAACCCAGAGGGGGTTTCCCCCCATTATCAGTAATGACCAAGCCCTTTCTGCAAAATCATTCTTAATAGAATAAAAGGGAGCAGGAAAAACCCCCTGAGAGAAGAACAAGCTGGTTTTAGCCCTTTGGGAGAAGCCTTTAAAACCCAAAATAATTACCCTAAAAACAAATTTTTTTGGAGGAACATATTCTTAAAAAAGAAATTAAATTCCAGACCCCCAGAAAAATTTTTAACGAAAAAACCCCCTTTATGTCCCAGAATTCCTGTGGAATATTGAGTTTAATGGAATCCCAGAAAAAATTAAAAACATTACGGAGCCATTTTATGATGGTTCAAAGGTGTCCCTGTGAGATGAAAGGGGTAATGGATGGGGGAAAGGGAACTTTTTTTAGGGCAAAAGGAAGGGTTTAGGGGGGAAAGAATTTTTTTTATGGTTAAAACCCAATAAAGCAAGGCTGTTTTTTATCGCCGGTATTGTTTGGGGGGCCATTGACTGGGTGATGGGAAAATTTTGGGTAAGGATTAAATCATTTTTTCGAGAAAATAGTCAGCTAAAAGGGATTTGGTTTTTGGAAAGGATATTGCCTGTTAAGAAAAAAACCCAAGATATAAAAAGAAAACAGACAATTTTGTTATCTATAGCATAAAAAAGGGACTGAAATAACCCATAAAAAACAACATAATGATACACCGGGGCAAGAATGCAATAACCAAAAAAGAAAAAAAAACCAAAATTTTAAACCCATTTTCCTTTTTAAAAGGGAAATGTTAAAAATGAATTATGATAATAAAAGGGCCAACATCGGGGTTTTTAAAAGTCTAATAAAATATGGAATTGCAAGTTATATAGTATTAATTTTTTTCCACCGATTTATTTTTCCTTTTTAAGAGAATTCAAAAGAAAAAAAAAAAAATTTTAAATTACATCCCAACTACCTCCAATAAATAAACATATATATCTTATTATATACAAAATTTAAAAAAAAAAACTGACAACCCAAAGAATAAAAAAGGTTGAAAAGAGTATAAGTAAAACAGTAGAAGTAAAACTAGAAAACTTCTATAAGGGAAAAAACCTATGGCGCAGTGTGGGGCAAAGGGTTTGCAACGGTTTTCCCGCTGGGGCCAGGGGGCTTAAAGGGAAAGATTAAAATTAAATTACAATTTCAATTAAAAATTTAATCCTAACATATTGAGTTGGAAAATGACTAAAGATATAGAAAGCAAGCTGAATGCATTTAAAAAATAGATGTCTGCAAAATAATAATAAAAAAGGGAAAAAAATTGGAGAAGGGGAAAAATCAGAGAAATGTTTTGGCAACTACTAGTGAGAATTGTTATAAAAAAGAGAATAGGGAGATATGTTGACACTTTTTGAGGAGAAATAACCCCCCCAATATAAAACAGGCAAAGGGGGAAAAAGGGTTAAGAAAGATGGGATGACCATGAGACCCCTGAAATGAACTTTGCCAAAGGGGAAGACCTGAAATGAACCTTTGCTCTGGAGACCCTGAAATGAATTTTGCTGAGAGAGGCAAGAAAATATCGGCCCCGGGTTCCAGGGAAGAGATTGAGCGAGTTGCCCGGGAAGGGAGCAGCATGGAGAAATTGTTTGCAGGCCCTATGAAAATTTAGAATGGTAATGAGGGAATTTTTAAACCATTATCCACAGTATGCAAGGAAGTAAAAGTTGTCCTATTTTCCCTTGATTTTACCCAAAATAAAGCCCCCCATTTCCATGGTTTTTTTAAAAAATCATAAATGGGGGGAAGAGGGGGTAAGAAAGCCACATGACGGCTCTATTGGATATTACTAGACAAGGTCTATATCCCCCCATCAATCCCAAATTATATTAGTGTCAGATTGTAAGTTACATAAGTTTTGATAAATTGAAAAATGATGACAGCACAATGCAAAAAACCATTAGGACACTGATACATTTAATTGCATCCTAGATCATGGACTGTCAAGATGACAAACTGACTAGGGTTTAACATCACCCTGAAAAAAAAAATATTTACTTTTTGTATTTTGTTTTTTTATTTCAAGAATTACATGGAAAAGTGAAGGTAAAATAATGAACCAAAAAAAAACCCCCAGTCCCAAAGCTGGGTTCCCGGGAAAAAATAATTACATCTAATTTTTCCCTTTTTGTTTTTTTTTTTTAGTTTTTGTTTTATGTTCTACCCTTTTTTAAATTCAATCTGGTCTCGGGAAATTTCCAAGAGTATTATGTTTTTGCATACTTTTTTTCTTTTTTTTGGCAGCCCTTTCTGTTTCTTTGGGGTTTTATATTTATTTTGGGAAATGGAAATAAAGAGAAAAAGGGGAAAAACAGGTTAAAAGAGGAAAATCTTGGATCGGGCCCAAACAAAGATTTTTCAAGGGGTGTGTTCATTTGAAGACATTGAAGGGGGTGAAATGCCAACAGCAATCAATACACCCTTTTTCTGTATGTATTAGACTTAATGGAAAATTTTGGACAAGAAAACCCCAGGGAAGCAAATGTTTAGGGTTAAATTATCTGAGAACTCAAGGGGAGGACAATATAATACTTACAGATGGGCCAGTGATTCCACATGGGATTTCATAGACTTTCACTCCCTTGTAGAGTGGATTTTGGGGTGAAGGAAGACATTTTTTGAGGGAGATGGGGAAAGATTCATAAACCGGCGGGGAACCCAAATTGATGGTCGGGCTGGATTTACAGACGCTCATCTCCACATGTTTTTCTCAATGCCCAAATGAGAATTTTTGGGAATATTAATTGCCAAAGCCGGTTGACCCGAAGAGTTTCCCATTAAATTATTACAGTTTGCCCCTTCCGGGAATTTGGGCCCCCAAATGAACAGCAGTCCGGGAAAACTCTATTCTGGGTGTTGCCCGGGCACGGGGCAGTCTTTCCCTTAGATCATCAATAAATTTTTTGCCCCTTATCGTCTAGATCTTCCTCTCATTCTTTTTTTCCAGGCATCTTTCCCCAAATTCCAAAATTATTTTCCTAGGCACTCATGCCAATTAATGTGTCCAAAATTTTTAAATTTTTCCCTTGATTTTTTTGTTCTTTAATAGCCAACCCCTTTTTAATATCAAGCTGTTGCAGAACAGAAGCATTTGTTCTTTCTTCTGATCATGATATGCTAAGTACTTTTCTTGTGATTTGCCAAAGACAATGATTTTTGCCATTTTGTCAATGTTCCATGTCCAAAAACCTTGTTGCCAAGGGAAATACGGGGCCTAAACACTTGTTTTTTGTTTTTTTAATGTAATTTCCCCTTCCATAGGTTTGTTAGTTCTTTTATTTTTGCAAAGAAATGCTCACCCTTTTTTTAAATTTTTTATAACATTCCTCTTATTTGTCAGCGATGCCCCAAGGTAGTTGTCCAACTTTCTATTTTGTGGCCATGAACATACATTAGACCCAGGGGAGGCCAGGCTGAAAAAAAAAGGGGTTTTATTTTTGTGTTAGGAAAAGAACGTGCCGATAGACATGCAGGTATGGTTGCAGAAAAAAAGCGGGGGAGAAAATTGAAAAGGCTGATTTTCAGAAATTTATGAGACAGGATGGGGGTGAATTAAAACCCCCAACCAGACTGAAAAAATCCCAACCAATGGGGTGGGCCAGACAAAGAACTATAATGGAAGTCAAAGAAGAAGAGAAACTAACTGATATTGTTAGTTGTGCACTAGGAAAGGGAAGAAACAATTATTAAGAGAAAAAAATTCAAAAATTTTTGAAATTTTGGGACAAAAAAGACATGAAAATTTAAAACATTTACTAGGGGGGAAAGGGGGGGGAAAAGAGCAAGAGGAAGACCCAGAGATAAGTGGGGGGGGAAATTTTTAAGAAATGGACGGGATTACAGTCGGGGCGGGGAAAAAATCCAAGGCAAAAGACGGGAGGATGCTGTCGGGGCAGGGGAAAATCCCAAAGGGCCCAAAGACAGAGGATGCGGGAGATTACGCACCCAAACCCTTCGATGTGAGACGGCACCTGATGAAAATTAACCAGCAACAAGAGAAAATCAGATCACTTATGGACTAATTTGTTTGAGTGGGGATGATGATCCAAACCCAAAACTTATTTATTAATTTACTATACTGTTTTAATAGCTATTGTGATATTTTTTTGGTTTTAAATTTTCAAATGTCAAACAAAATCATCATCATCATAAACCATGATTTTTGGCCCCCTCCCATTGGGGGTTTATGCTGCTTTGGGTTTTTCCAGCAATTTCTGTTTTCTGTCCTCCTGGTAATGTAATAAGAGTTTTCCAAGGAAGCAATGATGACAAAAGTTTCAGATGTGTGTTGTTGCACCTGTCTGGGTTTTTGTGTGGAGGGACTGTAGAGTCCAACCTGAGACAGAATTCCCCACCATGGTGGGGTATAAAAGGGTAAAGGGGAGACATGTGGTTTTTGTGTGTTCTATCCTTCATGCTGCTTGTTTTCTCTGCGCCAACAGACAAAATTCTCATTTTGTGAATTTCCCCGTGTTGCACCCACTTTTCAATTGCACAAGACCCAAAAATGTTTTTCCACACCCAAACCCAAAAACAAAGGGGCCCGCCCTGATGGTGTGGGTTTTCACCAGCCAGGACAAAACCCTTTTTGGGGTGAATTTACGACATGTACGCAGGGACCAGCCCATATACTTTGGGGCCTTTTCAAATGAGGTTCAGCGGACCGAATCTTGTCCTGCCATTTTATTTTTAAAAGTCTGGGGAAAACAATTTGTGTGGAGTGGTTTAGTTTTTTTTCGGTCTGCTATACATGTTTTATATCTTCAAACATTGTTGCGAATTTTGTCCCGGGAACCCCAGCTTTTAGAACACTTATTTTTCCCACTTTTAACGTGTCATGCAGTCTTTCCAAAAACAGGGATTGGGTTTTTAATTATTGAAACAGAGTCAATGTTTTTTCTAAGTTTAATAGGATGCCGCCAAGATAGGGTTGTCTGCTTTGGCAGGAGACGCGGGAAATTGAATCATATCCTGGTACTGCTCTTAGGGGTAACCCTGAACTCCAAATTTTTTTGGGGTCAATTGTAAATCCAAAAATATCACAGGCATAGAAAAATGGCCAATAGGTTTGAATCTTCATCATAACAAGGGGAAGGGCCCTCAGCAAACAACAGGTTTGAGATAGAATTACTTTTCCAGCAACCGAAAGCCAGCTTAATTTAAAAACTAGATGCAACAAAGCAAGCCAAACCCTCCCAATTGAAAATGAACTATTTTCCCTGATTTTAAAAAAAACAAACTTTATGTAATGATCTTCTTACTAACTTTGGGATTGTTTTAAAAATTGAAAGAAAAAGGTTGGTAGAAAAGAAAACCTTTAAAACTAAACGGGGGGAAAAAAAAACAAACAATTTAGGCCAAACGAGGGGGCAAATTTTTACTTTCAGATGAAAGACAAAGCAAATCAGCAATCCCAAAAAAGCCAAACGGACTGGGAAAAAAACACAAAGAGATACCCAAAAAATAAAGCAAATTTCAAAACAATTTTCTTTGCCAATTATTTTACTTAGTGTCAAAATGGGAAAACAGCAGCTAAAAAGGGAAAATCATACCCCCGGGGATGAGGTGTCTTAGAAGAGCTGAGGTGTGACAATAAGAGACAAAATTAGGGAAAAAAAGAAATCAGAAGACTGGTCAAAAACTGGATGTGAAACCAATCATGGAATTCATAAAAGAACAACAGATTAAAAAATTTTAACCCCAAGAATTTCCTTTGGATCGCCCACCACAGAGAGCCACAAAAAAGTATGAGACAAAGCAAAGAGGAAGACCATGAAAAAAATGGAGCAAAAGGCATCAAGAAATAGCCTTATGAAAATGAAAAGTCAGCTTTTCAAAACGCCTTAAAAAAAGCACACACAAGATCATCACGCCCTTAAAATTTTTATAAAAAATAAATGGTAAAAAGAAGAAGAAAAGAAGAAAGAAAAAAATTAAAAAACATGGTAGGAATTTAAAATTGCTAAGAAAATTAAAAAAATAAACCAAATGGGTTTGGCCAAAAACACACCAAACATACATCAAAATACACTACTATTTTGATACAAAAGGGTTTAAGGGCAAAGGTTGTCCATGCAAATGATGAACCCCAAAATATCAGAGGGGGAGGAAACACTTTTACAAGGCACACTAGATAACACTCGCCAGAACTTTTTGATACCCCGAATGGAAAAGGCCAACCAAAATTAAAAAAAGATTTTCCAAAACCCTTGGGAGGATTTAACCTGGGTTGAGTTGTATTCAAACCCCAATTTCCCCCCTGGGAATTAAGGCCGGGCCCACGGGTTTTTCCCGTTTAAAAGGCAAAGGGGGGGTTCCCCCCCGATGGGTTCATTGGAGGATTTTTTTAGTATTTGTTAACACCTGAAGGGTTCCTGGGTTATCGTGAGGCCTGGTGATTGCCTTCAGCTTATACAGGTGGGAAAAGGGGATCCCTTTTAAATTTTTTGTGGCATGCAATCTTTTGTTAGTTTGGGCGGGAAAAGATCTGGGCAACTTTAGCATGGGGATGGGTTTTCCTTTTGTAAATTTTTTCAAAAAATCCGCATTTGGTGCCTTCCCCATTGGGCATCTTCCCCGGTTGCCTTCTTGACCCTTCTAAGCCAGGCATCAAGCTTGGTATGAACTAGAACCCCCCGGCATGCACCCCTTTTGGCTTCAAAACATATGATGGGTGGATGGTTGAGGACAGCACGGAAGTGGGGATACCCAATTTGGATCAAAACTTTGTCTGTTATCAGTTTTTCACCCCTTAAAAAGGGGTACGGGGAAGGTTGAGGGCCATAAACAGTTCTCAGAGATTTATTTGGGTTTTTTTTTGTCTAATAATCTGGATTTTTTTATAAGGGTTTTTTTTTATTCCCTGTCCTTTTCATTTTTTTGAGCCTTTATGGGGGGCAGTGTGAAGGTTATTGTTTTTTGGGTGGTGGTGGATCATTTTGATAACCTTTTTTCCCCCCGGGTTTTTTAAGAAGAATAGAATTATTTTTTACGTTTTTTCAAAACAGCCATGATTCCCTTGGGGGCATTGTGTCCAATAAGCCCCCAGGGTATCCAATCTTCATCCACATTGGTCTTACCAAACTGAAGATCCTTCGCCCTGCTGGGTACACTCCCGACAGGATGCTGCCTGTCCCCTTCCCAAAAAGTTTCCCCCCATTTACAAAATTACACAACAAAAATTTTAAAAAAAAAGAGCAAACTAGGTTTCTATGTGTGGGGAAAAAAACCCGGGGAAATAGATTAATCGACGCCCTTTTGGTTTTTTTCTGCAAATTATTAGCTCCAGAAAGATAGTAGAGCACCATAAATGCAATAATCTTATTACAAAACCCCCGAAAGAGCTTTTATTTTTTTTGTGCATAGAATTAGGGGGGCCATAAATCTGCTTCCCATTGAAGCTTGGAAACTTTATGAGTGTAATTAATTTAAAAGAGCCCATCTTTTCGGGCCCTTAAAATCTAATGTGTGGAGGGGTCATTTCTAACACTGGGGAAAAGGTAAAATTACTTTGAACTGGGGAAATGGGGGGTGGCAATTATTTGGAATGTTGATGAGGACATTAAAAATATATTGAATCTATCTAGTGATTTAAATAGTTTGAAATTATACAGTGTACAGTAGAGTTTTGGGTGCCTGGGAAAGAGCCAAAGCCATGGGAACAACAGATGTATACCACCCACACGTTGGGGGGGGGTGGGGGGGGGGCTTAACTTCCCATGAGTCTGCCAGGGGGTGCTTTACTTTGGTTAGTAACTAATAAATGATGTGGGGTTCCCGGACTACTTCCAGGGGAGGGTGAAGATTAAGGCCGCACTGCTACCCTACATTGGGTCTCAATTTTGACCCGGGGGTTTTTTCTGGGTTCTCGGGCGAAAGTTTCAGGGAAAATTCAGAATAGCAGGTTGCAAAGGGAAAGTTATGCAATCAATTTTATGGCACACTGGGCATTCCATTCGTGTCCGCCCCCCACGCAGAGCCCTTTTCCAAAGTCCATTTGCTACCGTACTATGAGAAGTTGATTAGTATGCCCCTTTTCCCAGGGAAAATTTTGGAAAACTGCCCCATGACCAAAACCCAACCCCCCAAACCCAAACCCCCCAAACCCCATTTACAAAAAGATGACTGCATTGAAGCCCGCAGGTCCCCCCCATACATACTACTGCAGCTTGAGTCGTGACATTGTTTGCAAGAAAACCAGCGCCTTTTTTCCTGGGACCAGCACGTTCAGGCCCGCAGTCAAGTAAGGGGTTTATATTAAACACCAATGCTGCCCACCCATTCTGCAGGTAGACTTTGGGTTTTTAAACCATCTGAAGTATATTCCCTTGAGTCTGATATTATAAAATTTTTGGGTGGCCTGTTGCTCAGCCACCCATGAGAGCAGAAGGCCACCCCATTTTCACTGGGGGCAGGGACTTTAGTCATGCTCCATGTTTTTTTTCTAAGGAGCTACCTTTCCCCTTAATTGTGCTCTAGTTTCTCAGCTAATAAGCCAACGCTGAACTGGTTCCACATCTGACAGAGCCACGATAAATAATTATATGACCTGATGGGAGTGCTGGGTTTAACGAAAGGCCAAAACCCCCCAAATTTGGGGATTTCTAGGGGCCCTTTCATACAGCAGGGCTTAGTGTAATGAAACCCTGGGGTTTAATTAAATCATATCCCTGATTCATTCTTCAGCCCAGTCATCTAGATTAGAGTTTATAATATCCTTGGGGCCCCGGGCCCTCCAGAATCGGGCTTTCATGAGAAAAAATGCCCCTTTTTTTCCTTTTTTTTGGCATTTGCAGAGAATGATTTTGTTTTCAGATACTTTCAGATAAGCTTTTTCCTGTGTGATTTTGTTGTGAAGTGTTGTCTAATATCTGGGATAAAGAGAGCGGTTAACCCCCTTTTGACTTTTTAGAACGTTTTAAAATGACTTTTTTGAAAAGTTTTTTAAAGTATTCCAGATATTTGAGTGTTTCCTCTGTCAATGTCTTTGTTAAAATGCTGACAAAAGGAAATAGGTGGGGGCCCAGGGGAGGAAAAGAGGGAACCCTGCCCGTTTCGCTGGGGTTACATTTGTCCCCAAACTTTCTGCACCAACTTTTCTAGTTCCCCTGAATGCAAAAATCTTGCCCCTGTCTTGGGGGCCCCTTCGATACATCAGAATATAATTGGCATAAGACATTGTTTTGGGAACTCGAAAGTGTTTTATTTTGGGAAAAGACCGGCAAGAGTGGATCCAAAGAGAAAGGCCCAGGAGGGGGTTTGGGCTTGGGCATCTTTAAAACCCTAAGCATTTATAAAAAAATCTTAAAAATCCAGTAATTGTTTTACTGCCTGATTTCATCTATATATTCATTAATTTAATTTTATAATAAGGGGTTTTAAGAAAAACATTAGTGGTGGTTTATTTTTAAAGGGGCCAAGGGAAATAGCTTTCCCCCAAAAAAAAAATGTATTATTTTATAATTTTCTAACTAATTAACCCAGCTTCGCTTTGAGATATAAATTCAACTTTGGGTTTTTTGCAAGGTTAATCCCACTTTTTAAGAACATCTAAGAACAACTAACACCCAAGAACAACAGAAGGAATGACCGACTGACATAAAAAAGGCCGACAAGATTTTTATCCTTTCACCACTACCTTTTTTTTTCATATATGGATAAAATAACTAAGAATCAAAAATTTAGATAATGATGAAACCAATGAACTGCTTTTGCAGGGTGATCAGTGCCTGATACACCAAAGTGAAAAGATCTACAAAAACACATTGACAACCCCGAACCAAAATTGTATAAACCATGAATGAAAATCCCAAAAAAAAAAGAAAAATGAATATGGGGGAAAAAAAATAATAAACTTAGACATCCATGTTAATGGACTACAATAAATCAAGTGAAAGAATTTAAAAAATTTTCGGGAACATATTCACAGAAGAGGGAAGGGTTTAAAAGAGGTTTGAGGGGGCAAAAGGTAACCTTTCCAGCTAGTCCCATTGTTAAGGCAACCCCAAAAATTTTACTGACAGCTAAACAGATTTATCAACCCGCATTTTCATACCTACTTTGTGGGTTTCCAGAGCCAAACATGGGCAATGAGCAAAAACCAGCCACAAAAAAAACTACATGGGGAAAAGCCTGACTGCAAAAAATACCAACAACCCCCAAAAAAAAACAACAACCTTAGCTAAGAAAAAAACTTTAATTTTCTTGAATTACATTGAGAAAAAGGGAAAGAAGGATTTTAACTTAATAAGATGGATCCAAACCCAAGGGATTAAAAATTTTAAAAGGAGCAACAGGAAAGGGAAGGGGGGAAGACCATGAAAAGATGGTTGATGGCAAAAATCCCAAAACAGCAAAAAAATAAATTTACCCCCACCAGAACAGCAAAAAAAAAACAGAAAACCCAAAAATAAAACCCGGTTTTGGGACGATAAAAAGAAGAATCCCATTTTAAAAAAACATTTCCCGTTATGAAACAGATAGGCAGGAGAAAAGAGGAGGGGACAAATTTATAACTTTTGACCCTTAAAAAGGTCTGGGTAAAAAACAATGTTTAAAAAACATCCTTTAAGGTTATATTTCCCGAACGCCACTAGACAAAAAGATTGAATCCAAAAGAATACAAAGAGATGGGATCAATATAAAATAAAACACCAAAACCCCCCCTGGTGAGACTGTGGGAAATGTACCAGAGCTATTAATGGGAATGATAAAATTTTAAAAAAAGAAAACTAGAGAAGAAAAATAAAAACCCGTACATTTTTACGCTAATAAAACCCCGGACAAATATAGAGTAGAAGTGAAGAACAGATTTGAAATACTGATGAAGTCCAAAAAAAAGAGACAACCCACATTTGGTTTCCCAATTTTTACCCAAAAACCAAAAAAAGAGAAAGAATGAGGATTAAAAATGATAATTAATTTAGAGTAAAAAGCCACCTGACAAAATCAAAGTTAAATTCCTACTTTACGGAAAGCCACTTTCATGCAAATGGTTCTAACCAGTTGTTAAATACCCAGAGGGCCATTTTGCAATAACCGTGGAAAAAATTTTTTTTCCCGTTCAATTTATTTCCATTCCCAAAAAATTGTTTACTCCTTTTTAGAAGGGGGTATTTTTTTTTTCATTTTTGGGAAAAAAGGGTTTTTAATAATGGTTAGTAATGATTTTGCCACTTTTTTAAAAAGGGCCCCCCAAATTATTTATTCATGGATTAACAATGATAATAATGGTTAAAAGGGTGACAGTAACAGACAGTAGTTAGTGACCCCCTTTGGAATCTGATTTTATATTGGATATTCCTAATTTAAAAAAAAATTAGCAGTATTGCTCATGAAGAAAGGGCTTGTCTTTTGTCAGGAGTTTTGATGTGCCAAATCATCATATAATCAAATTCCCTTTTAAAGAAAAGGATGAAATTTGGATATGTGGGGTAGAAATGGATATCCTAAGGAACTGATGTAGTTTTATTTAGCTTTGGACCAATGGAAAGTTTAACACATGTTGATGAGTTAACATCTTTCCTGAAAACTTTTAATTATAATTTTTTTTCCAAATACATTTAATGCTTAAAGTGTATTTTTACAATTCAAATACAGCAAGTGGATGTTTGTAATAGATCTTTCAAATGCGCAAATTTTGGTGTATGCAGTTTCCCCTTCTGCTGTTGAATGTAAGAAAGTTATAACATTTTTTAAGGACACCTTCACCTTAAAATGTGTTCTCAAAACTGCGTAAGAAGGTGATTTTAGTATGCGATTTAAGAGTTTAGAGTCAATACAACAGAGAAGAGAGAAAAATAGCAAAGGAAGAAAATAGGTTAGGATACAAATTTTACAAAAGAAATAAGCAAGAACATAAGAGATAAAAAGTAATACCTACAAAATTGTTGTGAAGGTTAGAAAACACCAGAAGAAAGGAGAGAGAAAGAAATGTTTAAAGAAATAAAATCAATGACCATAACGCTTAAACCTGTTTCCACGGTGAGGGGCCCCCGCCCACTGGGGCATTTTCATTGTTAGGGGCAATTGGACTCATTCAGAGTTTAACTAATTTTATGCTGTTTGCAAAACCGATATATCGGCTTTGGATGTTTTGAGAAAAAAAAATGTTGCTTTTACAATCACGTTCATTGAAGTTTATAAAATCTTCAGGAAATGGAAAGTACTTACATCTAGGTACATTTCACTTCCTTTTAACAAAGATTTGAAAGGGAAAACGTTATTATATTAAAATCAAGTCATATTTTTTTAAACGTAATGTGTCCGACATTTGCCAACATTGTCATGAAGACAAAAATGAGTTTATACAGTGCAAACTTGAGTATTGTTAGATCAAATTATAACTTGTGATAGTAATGAAGATTTAATTGATGGTAATAGCAACATTTTATTGTTTATGGAATGCAGTATCATGTGAGTTTCGATAGTTGTAATTGTAAATCTAATGTGATAATTGCATCTAAAGAATGGACCTTGCACATTCCTACCACGCATTTATATGACAAAAGTAATATTTTGAGATGTATTATTCATAATTCCATAAATCCATTATAATATAGTAGGATGAGTGTGATGTGTTATATAAGTGATATCAATATTTTTCGACAAGTAAATATGTTACGTAGTTTAGTTTTATCTTTGTATGCTAATTTTTTGGGGAATTTCTATTTGTTGACATGTCTGAACTAAAAAGTGAATATCATAAAAACTAATATGATGGGCAAGAAAAATGGTGGCTTAAAATTGATGAAAGATGAGAATCCAGAAATGTTTCTGGTGCATTGTGTTATTCTACAGGAAAATTTGTAGCTAAAAATATTATGCATGTTCTAAATGAAGTAGTAAATTCAGTTATGTAGTGTATCAATGCTATTAAAGTTAATGCAAATGAGCGTTTCTTCAAGCTATTTTAGAAGAACACAATGCAGACCATGTGTGAGACTTTACTTCCCACTGAAGTAAGATGGCTCTAAAGGAACTGCTTGAAAAGATTTATGGAACTATTTGATACTCTTAGTGATTTTTGCTATAAACCTGAAATGATGTATCTGTTAATGGTGTGATAAAACATTTGTGGGTTATCTAGTTGATATCTTTGAAAAACTAAATATATTAAATAACCAACTTCAAGGACAAATAAACTCTTTGTTTATGCAAAGCGAAGATAGTTGGTTTCATTACCTTTATTGAATTATGTCATAAATATATTTACAACAAAAATTTTGACAAGTTTCATTGGCTCCAAAAATGTGAAAGGACTGATACCGCTATATCATTATTGTTATCATCTGAAAATTCTATCGGCTGATTTAAAAGACAGATTTTCTAATTTGAAACAAATTGATTTTCCAGCTTGGATGATGCAGCCAATATTAGTGGATTTGTCTGATATTTCAAATATGCGGTATCAAGAAGAACTCAAAGTACAAAATGATGAGTCAGTTAAAACATTTAATATAAAAGGAGCAATGGCATGGCTTTATGAAGAAATAAAAATCAAATACTCAAATTCAACCAAATGTGCAAGAAAACTGTTGTTACCATATCATCTTCATATTTAGCTGAATGTGGATTTAGTGCCATAACTGATTTGTTGCTTAAAAATAAAAAGAAATCGGCTGGAATTAACACAATGAGAAGACTTGAGACTGAAGCTAACTAAATTGGAACCAACATAAAATTCTATACAGCATGCATCATGTGCAAAGGATCTACTAAATGTAATAATAAAATATACTAATAATTAAAAAGCAAGAAATCCTATCAAATTATTTTGTACTTGAATTTCAATCTCCATTATATGCTTTGAAAATTTACTTACTATGTTTCCTCAACATTTTTCTAGTGATTTCTCCCTAAAATCTATCATTTAAGTTTCTTCAGTGTACAATTTTTGGAAATTAAAAATTGTCTATGTTACATAGGAAAGGTGGGGCATACAAATTATTTAAAGGCATTGGTTGGGTATGGGACAACAAAAGGTTGGGAAACACTGGTTTAAACCAAAACTAAAAGCAATAAAAGATAGTGTGGGAAGAACCCTAACAGAACAAGCAGAAATTCTCAACAGATGGAAAGAATATTGCAGCAAAATGTATACTGAAGCACATTAATAACGCACCACCTGTATAATCCAGGAACAGAGTGTGAAATGTAAATATAAGTGTTTACAAACTTACATATTTGGAATCCTTATTCATTTTCCTTTCAATGCATGATGGTAATTAATCTGTACATTTGATTGTTATGAAATTAATTGCATTTTTTGCAGGCAAGGGAGAACACCAAATATGCAACCAATTAAAAAATATTCATTCACACTATCCTCAGTATCTGGTATATCCACCGTGTGCTTGCAAACAAGCTTGGCAGCAGCTCCGCATGGAATGCATAAGTCTGTGAAGGAAATTATGTGGAATCAAGTCCCATTCACGTGTAAGAGCATCTTCCAGCTGTTGCATAGGCAAGAAAGTCAAGAAAAAAGCTGCTAAAAGTTTTGATTGCAAGCTGGAAAGTTGCACAAATACCTAGTGAATGGAAAGAAGCTATCACAGTGCCCAATCTAAAACAAGGAAAAGACAGATTCAATCCAAGCAAATCGAGACAATTAGCCTCTTTATGTTGGAAAGTGATGGAGAGGCTTTTCAATAGAAGACATGGGTAACTGGAGCAAAAACAATTGATACTACTTACACAGAGTGGATTCAGTCAGCATGGATCAACAGAAGACCAAGTAACTTACATTACACAGGAGTTCGAAAGTGGATTTCAAGAAAGAAACATAAGGGAACGATGGGTTGACATGGAGAAGGATTTCACAAGGTCTGGAGAGATGAACTGAAAATAAACTGCCCAAACCCGAATCAAAAGGCGCATGATATTTGGATATGTCACTATCTGGTAAATAACAGCTAAAGTATGGGACCAGGAAAACATAGCGGGAAAAGTCAATCATCGAACAAGTTGTTCCAAGGAGGGGTCCTGTTCCACGCTATTAGTTTTTAAAAATGATTATGGAAGAATCCTAAAGGTATGGTGATCTACGCTGATGATTGCACTGAGACACAGAAGAACAAAGCAGAAGCCACTTAAGGATGCAAGATGTAATTTAAAGCTAGAAAAATAGACCAGGTCTTAACTGCCCATTATAAATGAAAATTCATCAATCTTCAGCCTATTCAAGATGAAACAAAATAAAACCCTCAAGTTCAATGACCATCTACTCAATAGACGAATGTCCAAAATATATGGAAATCATGATGGACAGCAGGCGGATGGGGAAAAACACAGATAAATCTAGGGAAAAGATCAGATCGTGAACAAATTTGTAGGGACCAACAGGAGGGGCTGAGCATTCTGAAAATTTCCCTTTTGGGAGAGTTTGACCAGCATATCATTCTGGGTCATAATTCCAAGACACACTTCATAAAGCTCCCGAGTGTTGTCAGGCAAGGATCATCACTGAAACCATGTTTACCCCCATAGAAATACTGAAAGGGCCATAGACTTCAACCATTGGAAGACAGACGAACATGAAAGTACTTCAACGAGGAGAAAATGCAAGAGACTGTTTAAACCCCACAAATAAACAGCTACGGTAGTGACAGATTGAAAAGGAGTAGCTTCTGGCAAACCCAAAGAGCTTGCCCACGAGACCCAATATTGGCACTGGTCAACCAAGACACATACAACGAGCCAGTACTCTCCTCCTGGTCATACAGGCTCCTCACAGCTTGATGCCCCAATGCAGCTGCAAAAATGGCACACAACATATGAAACAAATACATGGAAAAATTGTGCTTTTTGTCTGCTATCTCAGCAGTGAAAGGAACACAGAACTAAGTGATCTCAGGTCAACGTAGCCAGTTGGCCCATGTTTCCCGAGAGGTAGTAATCCAGTGGATACTCACACTGCAAACTCAAGTGGAATGGAGATGCTGACCGACTGGCTAAAGAGGGAGCAGGGATGCTTCAAGATGACAACCTGGTCAGCTAGGAAGAAGCAAAAACATTGCCAGAGGGAATACACAACAAAGTGGGAAAATAAACACAAAACACAAGCATGATGGATATTAAAACTGCCCAGAAGAGACCATATTATCATACCTCTCCGGACGGGTCACAACAGAATGAGAACAGAACTAGATTCAAGATAGGACAAACGACTTATGCCCCTGTGGTTTGACGAATATGACGACAGAGCACGTTTCACAGAACTGCCCAATATGCAGACCTGAGAAGAGAGGTGGCCCAATTACACCAGCGCCAAGAAAACTGATGGTGGTGATGGGATGCCTTTATTAGAGAACCAAATCCCAGTCTAGTGAGCACGCAGAGAAGAAGAAACAGAAATGTACATATAACAGAATTATTACTGAGGAAAAGTTGATAGAATTGTCAACACATGAAGAGTTGAATGGAAAATTGAATAATGGATATCAAGAATTGTGTCTACAAAGTTAAATTTCAATATTATATCAACCCTAATGGTTGCAAGAAGTTTGTATTGTATTCCTTTCACCATATTTTGCTGAAAGAGGATGTATCATGGTCACCAGACTATTTACAAAGAAACGAAACAGATTGTCAATAGAGGAATGCCGCGATTTAAAATTATTGATGACAAAAATGTCACCATACATCGAAAAATTAGTTTCATCACATCTAGTTCAGCTCTAATTAATACATTATAATAAAAATTTAAAATAACATACTGGAGCTTTACACCAATATTGGTATTATCTTCTAATAAAATAACTGAAAAATGTGTCCGTATTTTCAATATATAGTATGTACAATATAGTTTACCCTAGGGGGGTAGCAATTATTCACTGAAAAGGGGGCCTATTAAAAAAAGGTTGGGAACCTATGCTCTCCCCTAGGGTTATTTGTACCTGTTTCTAACTCTGAGTTTACCCCTCGAGTGCGTTAAACCGCAGGCTGGCAGAAAAGCAACAGGTTCCCAGATTCACGGTGTCCATGGCACTGCCAAGAGCTGAAAGTTTAAGTGTTTGGATCAAATTTTAAAAACCTCGAGTTATTGGCATCATTTGTGAAAGAAACCAACATATATGCCACTCAGTTACTGAGAAAATGGCAACCCTCAAAATCTATTTTTAAAAATTGAAGCACCAATATTCCCCAACTGAAAGACTGTTTAGTATGAGGCCCGTTTGAAGGAGGAGGAAGGAAGCAAGCAGAAACAGTATTCTGCAGGGAAAGGTGACCACTACTGTTTTGAAAAATATCATTGTAAAAAGGTCAAGGCACAATAAAATATATGAAATAACTGTATTTGGTTGTATGTATCTACCTGAAGTTGTAAATTCACAAATTGTCTTTTTCTATTTTTAGATATGCAAATGAGCTAGTTTGATGTGTAATTTATTTACATTTTGTTGATCATTAATGTAATTCAATACATACCCTTCCTATAAATATATATATTACATGGTGTCAGAAAAACAGAAAGGTGTCAAACAAAAACAAAACACAACCAAATTTACTCAAAAGTGCCCCTGTTTTGGCGTTGCTAAAACATCCCATGCTAAAAGGGATTTTAGGTAAATTGAAAGGGGAAAAAACAGATTTTTAGAAAGGGCTTAGTGTGCAATTTCAAAAATTTTGTTTTTTCCCCGCCTCTGTTATTTTTGAGGTCAACCTTTTCATGGGCAACCTTTTGCTTTATATTCACTGTATCAGAGATACAAAAATTCCATTAAGAGTTCCCCAAAGTTGTCATTTCACTGGTGTTAGATATTTTACATATTTATCGATATAGTGGTGAACGGGGATAGTAACTAATTTTTTACTTGACCGCTGAAACTTTTTTGATAGACTTTGTTTGTTCTAACCAACACTGGCTATTTATATAGAGGTTCTAAAATGAATAAAGTGGTAATTAACTCCCAAAAGATTGACAATATTACAACAACTTGTTCTTTGCTTCAGCCAATATAAGAGGCATAGTTATTTTCACTGACGTTCAGTTATTCACCCAACAAAAAATGTAGCGGGGCTTTTTTTAGGCAAAATTTCCCGAATAATAATAGGAGCGCCAGTGTCCACAAGAGTTTGACAATAGAGGTGGGGAAAACATACATGATGAAGTGGAAACAGAAATTCAACCACATGACAAATGATGCATATTATGAGTTTAACAGAAAAGAGCAAATTTAATTTTTCAGATTGCACAAGACAAAAAAGATTGAGATACCATGTTTTACAAGCATAGATATGAAATTTGATGAGTGACTGTGGCACTGACAAAAGACTTTGAACATATTTTACAAATATGCTCAGCATGTGAGGAGCAGAGATGATTGATTAAACCTTCACAGGTCAATGAATGACTAGTTTCTTTGGGGATCTTAATAACCTAAGACGACCACTGCTTTATTTGAACATATTCAATTTGATGTCAGAGTGTGCAAAGAAAAAGTAGTTTACATTAAACAAAACAACAATAACTAAATATCAACAGTGGATACAAAACCTCACCTGAATATAAACTTTAAATCGCCCCACCCCTTTGGGCTGAGATTTTCGCTGCGAAAAGAAAGATAATTGCATGTCAAGGTTAGGGAATCACATGCAGATCAATAAAGATATATTGCTGTGGAACAAACAGAGAAAATTAATACTGTTTGTGCATTGAAGGTTAGATGTTTAAAATTTTATTTACTGTCAATGTCCCCAGCTGTTTCCTTTTTAAAATTTTGGAGTTATCTTGATTTAACACTTGCCTTTACTTTTCTTTATATACTAAGTACATGAAATGATTATATTTCCTAGGCATTATCTTTCGCATTTATAGTTTTCAATGTGCTAAGTTTTTTAACTATTAACAAAAAAACTCTCTCTTGCAATACTTTCCTTGTCATTTTAAGGAATTCATTTTTGCAATTTGTTGGTTTCAATCACTAAATATATAATGATGGCAAGACCACATCTCCAATATAGAAGTCCTGACAGTGCCATTCCAAGCATGTACACCTTGCTAAGTCAGCGATGTCTAAGATGGCTGGGGCATTTCCGATGAGCGGATAGAATCCCAAAGAACATTCTATATGGTCAACTCGAAATCTGGTGCTAGACAGCATGGGGTCCCCTTATTGCGCTTCATTGACACCTGCAAGCTGATCTAACTCGGGACAGACAAAGAACACTAGAGCGGCGGCCAAAGACAGACAAGACGAGGGGCGTGAGGGGCGGCTCAAAATAAAGAAGAAAATGATTTTCATTAATGTATGGTTATTGGTTTTCAAACTGACGGCATTGCACTGGCAGACCCATAGATGCTCAGCCCCCAACAGACATCAAGAGTATGCATACTGATGGTTCCTGTGGCTCACTGATTAAACACACCTCTACTCTGCCTTCAGGCATCAAGATAGTGGCCGAAAGGTAATGTGTCACTTGAGAATGACTCACATCCTCCCCCGACACTTTGTAGCTACCGCCAATGACAGGACATGGGACAATGCTTGCACGTTTTCATAGATGTTTATGAAGGCTTCAATCCAAGAAGAGACTGTTGCTGTGGCCATCGACTTGGAGGATGCTTATAACAAGGTGAATTTTTCAATAATGGTGGGTTTATTAAATGTGAAGTTAACCTTGGCTGGTGAACTGGATAGCTGCTTCTTTAATGGAGAGAACCGCTGAATTTGCTTAGGAACATGGACATCGGATCCGTATGTATATGCCCGGGGTTACCCCAGGGTTCTCCTCTATCACCCGTGTTGTTTAATATTTACACAGCAAATGTATAAAAATTTAGCCAATCGGGTTGGGTCGGGCATTGACATTTGCAGATGATATCTAATATATAGGACTGGGTCAGGGTAGACGAGATGGTTGATACATTCGAAAACATTGCATACCATCTCGGGGTTTGGGGTAAAGATATCGAAGAGTATGCATACTGATGGTTCCTGTGGCTCGCTGATTAAACACACCTCTCACTCTGCCTCTCAGACATCCAGTTTGACTTGAATAACGGCTAACTCCAAACTGCTTAAATCGCTTGATCGATTCAACATCGATTTTAGTGTCCTAATCCAACAGAGAGTCGCGAAGAATATCCCCCCTATCCATCTTCAACTCCCCAACAATCGATGCTGTTGATGCAAGCCTGTCCGCTCTCTCATTACCGTAAACACCTGCATGCCCAGGACAGTATATCCACGTAAGCCGCTGGAGGTTAGAGACTTCTATAGACGACATCCACTCATACTGAAACCTGCCCTTCTGGATCTTGTGAAGCATCGACTGAGAGTCAGGTACAACAACTGCCCCAGTAAATGAAGTCCCAGTAATCCAATGGAGGGCAGCAGTAACGACCTCAACCTCCATCCTCATACTAGAAGTAGTTGTCCTGTACGCCCACTTTGCTCTGCAACAACCCTACCATGCGCATTAGCCAAGAAACCCCAGTCAGATTTCTCACCACGTTGAACCGACCCATCGGTATATAAAACAACATCATCCCCCCTTGCATTATCTTCTATCAACTGCTTTAACTGCGAGGTCAGCCTTCATGTTGCCCCAATCTCTACATTCTCTTCCAAGAGTAATGATAACGTTGAGATAGTTGGTCATGCTACCATCTGTTGGGATCCATTCTTCCCTTTTGGTAGGGTCGCAACCGTAGTCACCTGGCCAATTGTTCTCTCAGCCTGGGCCATCCACGACATGCCACGCTTGATTCTCGTGCCCTAACATCATTAGTGTTCTTGTGTAGTGGATGTCTCTTATCCAAGTAACCCGATACATGCCTTGGGCGATTGCATGACGGAGCGTAGTGACAGAAGGCCAAGCATATATCTCATCTTCACAATGGGGTATCTCTAGTGCAGCCCAGAACTATACGCATACCTTCATTCTGAACCCGTTTGCATTGTGATCTTAATATCATAAGAATTCCGAGTCCGTAATCTACCACTGACATTACCAGTCGATCGAACAAAGGGCAAGTAGTCTCTGCTCAAGGTGTGCGGCCACCATAACTTTGAGAGCCGCTAGATCACGCTTGCACCATGGTATGATTTGAGTATATGTATCCAAAATAACTGAATATTGATTTTTTTTTTACCAGTCCATTTCTGGACATTTTTATACTAAACTAAACTTGTTTATGCAAACAATAACAATATAATTTATAATCATAATAATCAGAACCAACAAAGAACCTATTACTATTACTATGAGTATTACAGTAATTAGTGTAATTAGCTCTTTTCTATATGGCTCAGAAACATAGACAGCCTACTCAAGGCACGGGAGAAGACTTAACATCTTTCACCTTTGAGATCTCTGCAAGATTATGAACATCAGGTGGTACAACAGCAGTTCTATTGTATGGGTCATAAACATGAAGATCAACTAAAACAATAGCGCATAAATTGCAAACATTCATCAACTGCGCAGAATAAATGGTATGATAGGGTCACAAATGTGGAACTTATGGAGAGAATAAGACAGATTCCAGTGAACGAACAGGTTAAAAAAAAGCTGGTGCTGGATATGACACACTTTGAAAACCGGAGAGAATATAACAAGAAGGGTCCTTGCCTGGAACCCACAGGGACAGCGAAAGAAGGGCAGGCCGAGAAACACATGGAGACGAGATTTGGAGGCGGAGATCAACAATATAAAGAAGAGTTGGAGGGAGCTGCAGGAGATAGCTAGAGATAGGAAGACTTGGCATGAGTTTGTTGAGGCCTATGCCCCAATCCGGGGTAAAATGGCAAAGAGAGAGGTGGTACAACAAGATAACCAACTCTGAAGTACTGCAACGTGCAAACTTGCCTTCCATCATGGGCATGCTCAGCAGTAGAAGACTTAGAAGGCTATGGCATGTGCAAATAATGGACAATGGCCGCATTCCAAAACAAATGTTGTTCTGTGAACTTTTGGAGGAGAAGAGGCACCAAGGCAGATTACTGCTCAGATATAAAGATGTCTGCAAGGCCTCAATGAATAACTTTTCTATCGGTCCCAGCAAATGGGAAAATTGGCTGATGATCGAGATATATGGAAAACAACATTGCACAAAAGTGCAGAAGCTTTTGAAAAGAGACTTAGGGATGAGCTGAAAGACAAGAGAGAAAACTCAGAAGTTGTCACAGGGAAACACTTGCCAATTGACCCTCTGTAAAGACGAAAAAGGCCATATATAATGTTTTACAGTATAATATAATAGTATTAGTAACTACACACAAACGTTACTTATATTAAATATTAACAACAATCTGAAAATTGTTATGCCATGGCAGAACAGAAAAATGATTATGCTTTATTTACAAAAAGGGTTACGGCTAAGGAGGGATAGTGGCGAATAAACTGACCATTTTTAATACATTTTTATGTTAAACAGACTAACACCTAGTCAGTCAACTCAAGTTATGTTTATTGAACAGTTACAGTACACATCCAGCAAAGTGTAAAACCTGTAATGCTTTTTTGCTAAACAAAACTTTAAAAAAACAAGAACACAAAGAAGATTTCAAATGATAATAAATTACACTAAAAATAACTGATTTCATTCTAATCTCATCGTAAATATCAATAGGTAATATATGAGAAGCGATGTTGATTACAGGACTTGGGAACGAGGGCTTAAAGCTCACTAACTGTCAGTGGTGATGACCTGAACAAGACACAAGCCCAAGGTCATTTTGATATATCACTAATTCCATTGAATGTAGATTCGAATCTTCGCGTGTATTCAAAATATTTCTTCACAAATAACTAGAAGTGGTGTCTACCTCCAGTGGCAATTGATTCATTTTTGTTTGTGCAGTGTACGTTATGCTCTCTGTCGGTATGCCAAGCGCCAAGGTCTAGCTCAAATATTCTAAATGTAAAGTGTATAATATTGTGTGTGGTTGTCCAGATTTTTCTACATTTTAAGAACATTGTTTACTGTTTCTTTTCTTTTTTTTTTTTTTGTCCTTCTCTGCTTTTTTTTGCGTTGTGAAAAGCAGGTTTAACTGATGATCGGTTTACGAAATTGTGCATGATAGCTGTAACTCCATCAACTTATCTTTTTCTTGGTCTGCCCCTTCCTCTTGATGATTCCACTTTCAGGTTTTACGCTCTTGCAGCTAATGTATTTGGGTTCATTCACACCAGGTGGCAAACCATTTGAGTCCGTTTTTCATTGAATCTAATTATCATCAAATAGCTTGTCCTGAGCAGAACTTTGCCACCTCAACAGTCCATCGGAATTTCTCTCTCTCATAGGCCAGATGCCCTGCCTCTGCAGCCATCATGTTTAGTTTAGTTTAGTCGTCGGATCACCATCACTGCACGTCGAACAAATTAGTCCATAAGTGCTCCGATCTCTCCCTCAGTATGTCCATCAGGTGTGGCGACTAACGACACCGGTTCTTTGTTAGTTTACAATTCTTCTTTGTCTGCCAGCATAGCGTTCTTGTCGAGCTACACCATACTTAATTTTGAGTTCTTGCAGTCTGGTTAGTGTTGTGGATTCACCGCTATTACGTGAATCATGTACACGCTCTCTCTCCCTTAAGGAATTTATAATATCAGCCTGGTCCATTGCTCGTCCGCTTTGGACAGCAGCCATACCTGCAAGCCTATCCGCACGTTCATTCCCCTTACACCTGCATGCCCTGGCACAAAAATAAAACTGATCTTTGTCAGCTTAGACCTCCCAGCGATTCTATCCAATGTCTCCTAGCCCATCCTGTTTCAATCTTCCTGAGCATACTCATTGAGTTACTGAGAAAACATGCATGGATAAAGTCTGTGATTCTAGCCAAATCATCGCTTTGGTAACCGCCATGATTTCCATAGTGAGACTGCTTGTAGTCACGGCAAAACCACCACTGTCTTCCTTCACAACATCACCTCCGACCTGAGCAGTGAAAGCCCACGAGCTCCGCACATGTCGAATCACCGAACCATCCGTATAAATGATTACATCATGCTCAGATGCGTTCTCGGAAATTAATGCCTGAACCTCTGCCTCCACAACAAGTGGGTTGTGTTGCCTGCATTCTTTATCAAGTTCGATGCATACAGAAAGGATGTAGCGATTGCTCTTGCACTGGTATCCATTCTTCACCGGGGTCAATGTCTTCAAGTGTACACACCTGTTCAATACAGTCCTCGGCCTGACCCATCCAAGATTTTCCTCTTTTTAACCTATTTCTTTTTGTCTCTTTATTTCCAAGTGCAGAGGATGTTGTGTGTCAGCATTGACTCGAAGGTATGCTCGTGCACGGCTCATCAGTATTCTATACTCCATAATAGGATAGTCAAGGAGATAGCTCATCGCCCTGCACGACGTGTCTTTAGTGCAACCAAGTATAATGCGCATCGCCTCGTTCTGTATTCTTTCCAGTCGTTCTATCTGACTATGACTGAGAGTCAGGATCGCCAGCGCATACTCAAGCACAGAAAGGACCAGACCCTGGTATAAAAGACAAAGATGGCGCTGTTCACAATCCGCCGCAGCCATTACCCTCATCGCCAGCAAACCTTTCCTCGCCTTCATTATCACATGAGCTATGTGTTCCGTAAAAGCTAGACTACGATCAAAACGCAACCCCAGGTATTTCATAGACTGAGATCGCTCCACCACCTCTGAACACAAAACCACAGATGGTGTTGGAGTGTTGACGATGTGGTTGTTTAAAGAGAACCATGTCACCGCTGCTTTTGTGGGGTTGACCAATGCTCCTGCTTCAACGCACCATCTACCTATGCGGTCGAGTTCTGACTGAAGTTCCTCCACAAGCTGTTCTCTATCCTTGCCCTGACGATACACCAACACATCATCTGCATATGACATTGTCCTTCCTCTACCCGTGATCTGCTCTTTTGTGATGCTCACAGTATAGGCATTGAACAACACCGGAGATAATGGTGACCCTGTGGTAAGCCAGGGTGGATTGTTGTTGGTGATGACGCCCAACTGCCACATTTAAACACTATCTTTCGCTGGAAGAGGGCCGCAAAGATCGAATTGAGGAGGAATGGGCTGATATTGAGTTCAGTCAGCTGCACCATTAAAAATGCAACGGCACTCTATTATAGGCATCTTCAAGGTCAATTGCAGCACATGTCTCAATGCCCGAGTGAAAACCCTCATAGACATCGTAGGCGAACACCGCTGCGTTACGCCATGTCTATATGGACGGATTTCCTCAAGGGTGGGTGGAAGGAGACGTAACCTCTCTAGTTGGCAGGATATTTTCCTGGCAATTATTTTCTCATTTGCCTATTGTATTCTGCATGGTGATTACCCGATATCCCTGAATTTTTGTGTGATCTTTGCCAGGCTTCGGCAGAGGTACCAGGTAGCTGTGCAACCATTCTTCGTTGATTATTGCAGTCGTAATGCTTTTGTTGTAGATGCCAGCCAGTTCTTCCCACTCCCATCAGACAACCCGTCAATGTCACCATATCGTATGCCATCTGGACCAGGTGCACTGTTTTTGCTCTCCGTACAGCATCCTTGATTTCCTCCACCGTCACCAAATCATCTACATCTAATTCCTGGTTCTTACATTTAGCTGCAATGGATTGTCTTGCAGTGTTTCGCCCTACAATGTCTTTCTGGTCACTCTGCTCTAAATAGTGAGCCAAACAGAGCCCTACCCTTGTTTTCATCTGTCCTCTGCCATGTAAGATCCAAGCTCTGGAAGTCAATAACACACCGATTCTTTACTGTACCATTCATACTTCTGTGCAATCGCCAGAACAGATTCAACGATTTGTCATTGCCCACACGTTGACAGAACTCAGCCCACTTCTCACTTTTACCATCCTTGCAAGAGCTTTGAAACACCCTGTTTTATTATTCATTTCCTTGTTTCAACTGCAAGATGTCTGCAGGATGGGTAGTTCCATTTTTCCTGGCAGTTTGCCACCTCCTAACAGCACACCGCTTGTCTATCCACGCCTTCTCCACCTCGTCATCCCACCATGGTGGCTGTTCCCAACGTTTACTACTGTTGGTGTGCTTGCCTCGTTTGACACATCTTATTCTACTGACAACGTCTTGCCCTGTGGTGTCGTACTGGAAAGAGTGTGTTACTGACCTGTGTTGTTTTGATCTACCTTTCTTCACCAGTATGATGCACGGACGGTGGTCACTGCCATGGTACCTAAAATCCCCATCTGCACACAGCAGTGAGTGTAGGGGATACAAGTGCCAAATCAATAACACTATCCTCATCTCCTGGGCGACTCGCAATTCTAGTGACACCGCTGGTATTGATGCCATCATGTTCAAACCATAAGTTACATCTCGAATCCATCTTCTCCGTGGTCTTCCTCTTCTTCTATTTGCCGGTATGCCTATTCCATGATGGTCTTCTCAGCCCTTCATGTCTTTTTATATGTCCAAAATATCTCAATTTTCTCTTTCGTATTTGTAGCATCAGCCAGTTTTCCTTGATTTTGAATTCTTTCTGGATGGATCTATTTGTTCTCTTCTCTGTCCAAGATATACGAAGGACTCTTCTGTAAACATATATTCGAAAGTACATATATGTTTTTCCCTGCTTTACTAAATGTCCATACTTCACACCCATACGTTGCCACTGGAAATATGCATGCTCTTAGTATTCTGATCTTTGTTTTCTTATCAGTTCCGTTTCATACTGTTTTTAGTTGTTTAATTTTTTACAAAGCCATGCTTGTTCTTTTAATTTCCTTCATCAGTGAACCAAGATATTCAAAACTGTTCACATTTTCTACTTTCTCTCCGTTGATAAAAATATCTTGTCATGTTCGTTTTATATGTTGTCATTATTTTTGTTTTTGCCACATTGAAATATAGATTTTGTTTTTCGCTTTTATCTTTCACTTCTAATAATTTCTAAATCCATTTTCGTGATGTTGACAGTGCAACATGTATCATCAGCGTATCGTAGTTTAGATATTTCTCTTCCTCCGATTATAAAAGGATCGTACTGTTCTTTTCCGTTATCTTCTGTAACATTCCTCGTGATGTTTTCTGCATATATGTTAAACAGATATGGCGACAAAATGCAGCCTTGTCTGACTCCTTGCCTTATGTCAAACCAATCTGATGTATCATCACATGTTCTTACAGGTGCCATTTGATCACTATAAAGCTCTCTTATGATCTGTATTAAATGTAATGGAAATCCCATTTCTCCCATAATCTTCCACAATTCCTAAGGTTCTCCACAATCAAATGCCTTTGAGTAGTCAA
This sequence comes from Arion vulgaris, assembly GCA_020796225.1. Classification (NCBI taxonomy): domain Eukaryota; kingdom Metazoa; phylum Mollusca; class Gastropoda; order Stylommatophora; family Arionidae; genus Arion; species Arion vulgaris. The sequence continues at coordinate 56,986,712 of CM036753.1, read as the reverse complement.
TAAAACATGAGAATAGATCTACATTATACTCTCTAGATTTTTCTATGATTGTTCTCATGTTAAATATATGGTCAGGTGTACCTCTGTTCAGTCTAAACCCAGCTTGTGTTATGTTGATATTTTCTTCCATTTTTCTATACAGTCTTCCCATAACAATTTTTAATAAGATTTTACTTTCGTGGCTAATCAATGCAACTGTTCTATATAATTTGGTGTACATAATTTGGTGTCTCCCTTTTTAGGTATTGGGATGAATATTGATCTGTTCCATTTCTTTGGCCATATTCCTGTTTCCCATACCTTTTTGCATATTACATGATATATTTTTATGCTTTGTTCTCCTCCTGCTTTGATAAACTCTACTGAAATATTATCACATCCCGGTGATTTTCCCATCTTCAAGCTTTTTATTGCCCATTCAACTTTCTCTAGCGATGGTTCTGGCTCTTTCTCTGAGATTATTTCAGTGTATGCTCTAGTGTCCCTTTCGCCTCTGTTCATATACATTTCGCTGCAATATTTTTTTCCATCTGTTGAGAATTTCTGCTTGTTCTGTTAGGGTTCTTCCCCCACTATCTTTTATTGCATTTAGTTTTGGTTTAAAGTTATGGTCATTGATTTTATTTCTTTGAACATTTCCTGCTCTCTCCCTTTCTTTTGGTGTCATTCTAACCTTGTACAACAATTTTGTAGGTATTGCTTTTTTATCTCTTCTTATGTTCTTCCTTATTTCTTTTGTTGCCCGCCTGCCCAGCGTGTTCGTAGCGCGTTGGACTGAGGGTGATTAGTCCTCTGTGAGTGCGGGCTCAATTCCGCGGACTGGCAGAAAAGCCACAGGTTCACCAGATTCACGGTGTTCGTGGCACCGAACCAAAGGGTTCGTGGCACCGAGCCGAAGAGTTGAAAGCTCAAGTGCTTCTGGATCGGAAAAAAATAATTTTTTGTTATATTTTGTAGGCTATTTTATTCCTTCGCTATTCTCTGTGCCCTTTTCTCTCTTCTCTGTTGTATTAACGCAATGTTGTGTATCGTTCGCAATCCACTCATTCTTTCTGTCTTTTCTTCGTGGAACCATATCTTTGGCTGTCGACACTTTGGCTGTGTTATTCCGACTGTTCTTCTAATTTCATAAATTTTATGGTCTCTTCTTGTTTTATGTACCACTTTCCTCAAACATTTCATTTCACAGATGGTAATTTTTCTTTCTTATTATTTTATCAGTGCCCATGTTTGGCACTAGAAGCACAGTGTTGGTATGAAGATTGCATTTATAATCTGTCTTTAGTCTCTACTGGAATTGCTGGGTGTTTCAAGATTGGGGTAAGTTGGTGTGTAATGTTGCTGACTTGCTGGATTCTAGTTTCGATCTGTCTGTCCAGTCTACTATCAGATGCGAAGATACTTCCAAGGTATATGAATTCTCTCACCTGATTTAGCGTTTGGTCTTTATTTGTATATTGATATCTTTATGTTTTCTGTTTATAGACATGACTTCTGTCTTTTGAACGTTGATCTTCATGTTGTATAAACGTTATGTGCTCTTGAAAGCTGTTCACTATTATTATGGAATAGACACTTGTGGTCAGCAAAGGGGAGTTCGTTTTGTTGATCTACGTCCAGTGATGTTTCGTCCATTTTGGTGATACTATCCATGTACGTAATTGAGAGCAGAGGTAATCAAACACATCCTTGTCGTACTACCGATGTTACTGGAAACCAATGTGTTGAGTCCGGTTCTTGTTCGTATTGCTTGGGCTACTGATCTGATATATATATATATATATATATATATATATATATTTTTACCGATCCAGAAGCACTTGAGCTTTCAGCTCTTCGGTCGGTGCCGTGGACATCGTAACCCTTCGGTTCGGTGCCATGAACACCGTGAATCTGGTGAACCTGTGGCTTTTCTGCCAGCCCGTGGAATTGAACCCGCACCCAAAGGGAGCGTGTCACCCGTAGTCCAACGCGCTACGAACACGCTGGACAGACAGGCGTCTGTTATATTATCGACCTACAATAAACAATCGTAACTTGTTCAGCAGAAAATTAGTCGTTCTTATAATTAGAGAAATAAATTATATGCGGACTGCACCATCAAAAGCAGCTAAACTTAAAGTCAGAATGTGATTAAAAAATGGACTGAAGAAAATATTAGAAAACGTAGGCCTCCTGATCAAAACAAATGATGGGTCTTCAGCAATAAGTTGTGGGTATTCTTGATATTAGTGTATGCGTTTATCATTTCCTCTGGCACGTTTTATATTTACAGTAAACAAAGTAAGTCGAGATTCGCTGCCTACAATAGTTGACGCAGAAGTTGACGAGTTCATGACAACATAAATGACAACACATCGGAGGAAGATGTTATCTACACTGATGCTTCTGTTATTCGGCACAGTGCATGAGCCATTACGGCTAGAACTAAAGGAAAACTCATCAAAGAGGCAAGTGTCGCATATGCTACAACTACCAGCAGCATGACTATGGGGTGGGAAGTGTCATTGTTATGTTTTAAGTCATGGCGGTGACAAAATCCCTGGAGTGGCTACAGACGCAAGCATTCAATCATGCATGGATACTCAGCGACTCTATGGGTCACGCTACAAAAGATCAAGACCGGTTAAATAAGTAGGCAGTGTATGCAATTAATACAAAATGCGACAGTCTGACCATAGATTCCAAACTTTTCCGCCCATCGCCCACTTTGCAATACATAAACTTTGTATCGCCCACTTTGCAATACATAAACTTTGTATCGTCTTCCCTTTGGGAAACGCTAGTCTAGACCATAGGTTCCCAAAGGGGTGGTGCTGCCCACTGGGGCGCTGAAAAGTTGGAAGGGGCGCTGGGTTGAAAAGTAAATTTTGTGGGCGTTGAGGACATCCGCCACCCCCTTGGGTGAAAATTCAATGTCCGCACATTCGCTTCATGAAAGATGAAAACATTTGTCAAGAACTATTATTTGCAAGAACATTAGAAACGGACAACAAAGAAAAATCTATATTTGACGTATTAGAATACCATTTTTAAGAAAAAGAATTCCGCCGAATAATATCTTCTCTGCTGCCGAAGATGCTCTGGCAATGGTTTGACGCTACAGCTAGTTGATTTCATATTTTTAAAAACTGTCCCAAATGTAGTCACCGTGCGTTGTGTGCTTCACTGACAACGTTTTGTTACAAAAATCTTTAATAGCCTTCATTATAGTACTCAATGACATCAGTTAACATGACCAGAAGAAAATACTCTAGATGAAAGTTTATTTAGAAAGCTTTGTGATGAAAATAACGAAGACTTCAATCGTTTACTATTGCATACAGAAGTTCGTTGGCTGTCAACAGGTACCTCTCTAATATGATGTTAGGAACTCTTTGAATCAATTACAAAGTAATTTTTTTTAAACAAAAAAAATATTCTTTTAGATATATTTATTGAAAGGTTATATCAATATTGCTTACCTGATCAAAATGAGGAATGGGATAACGGATTCTATGGTCGCCGCTCTGCCCCCGAGACTTAGCCAGAGAGAAAGAATATTGGACCAACCATCACGAGGGTGGCCAATAATAACTGCTGATCACGCTGTCACTGGTGCTAAAGCAAAGGAGCGGCAGGAAAATCTTTTCAGATCAAACCCCACCAGACTCAGGAGATTCAACATAATCCGATGGAACGCCAAGGACATTTACTCCAAAAAGCAGGTCATAGTAGTGAAAAATAGACCTTGCATGTAATCAGGAAACACATCACCCCCTTCCCCACACACAGATTCTCTTTCCAAGATTATCAGTTATACAGATAAGGCCACACAGAAGGAAGGGGGCTCATACTGTGAGCAACAAATACACCATGAAACATATAGAAGTCAGCACAAATGTGGAAACAGAAATCATAGGGATTGACATCTTTGTAGACAACTAACAGATTCGAACTAACATACCTCTTATGCTGGAAACCATGACACTGACCAATACAAACTGTCTAGTAGTGAGATATTTTAACAGTCACTCAGAACAGTGGGAAATAGATAACAAACTGCAGCTCCGCTATGGACTCGATGACCCACCAACCATCTTCTCAAAAAGATATAAAAATATATCCCACAGACCTCGTCTTGCCACTGATGACAGCCCAGAACTTGGATCGAACGTTCATGGAACAGCTAGGAGACAGTGACCACAAACCTGTCAAGCTCTCCTTAACGATTACATATTCCCCCCAAGTCCAAAAAATAATGATCCAGTGGAACTACAAAAGACTTGACTGTGCACAGTTTGCGAAGCTCAGCGACATCTACTGTGACCCCATAAATACGCACCAAAAAAGATAAGGAACATGACAGACCTACTCAACATATCTATTTTGAGGGCAGCAAGAGTATCAATTCCTAGGGGTGCAAGAAGAGACTATAAAACTTATTGGGCAGAAGAGGCCCAACATGTTGGAGATGAAGGGAGTCAGGTCAGAGAAAGAGTAGAAACTGAGCAGAGCATAGACATCAACATAACACTCAATGCAGCATCGGCTAAATATAGGAGAGCAGTTAAGCAAGCCGTGTAAGGCAGAGCTGGAGAGACAAGACGTCTCAACATGGACAAAGGTGAGTTGAAGAAGCATTCCAGGGTTTAACCTTAAGAAGTCACCAGGAAAGGATGACATCACAAATGAGATGCTCATCAACCTAGAAAGTCAGGAAAAAGCTGATAAAGGTTTTGAATGCGAGCTGGAAAGTCGCAGAAATACTCAGTGAAAGAAGCTATCACGGTGCCCAATCTAAAACAAGGAAAAGACAGATTCGATCCTAACAATTGCACACCAATTAGACACTTTAGGTGTGTTGGAAAAGTGATGGATAAGACTCATGTGGCAACTGAAGCAGAAACAATTTATACTACTACAGTAGAGTGGATTCAGTCAGCATGGATCAACAGAAGACCAAGTAACTTACATTGCACAGGAGATCGAAGGTGGATTTCAAGAAAAGCAACATACACTAACGGTATGGGTTGGCATGGAGAAGGCGTTTGATAGGGTCTGGAGAGAGGGACTCAAAATCAAACTGCACAAACTCGGAATCAAAAGGCGCACGTATATCTGGATATGTCACTATCTGGTAAATATAACAGCAGAAGTATAGGACCAGGAAAAACATAGCAGGAAGGCAGTCATCAAACAAATTGTTCCCAAAGGAGGGATTCTTGACTCTAACGCTACTTCGTTTTTATAAATGATTATGGAAGAGATTCCCAACAGAGTGCAATCTAGGTTGATGATATGGCACTGTGACACGAGAAGAATCTTCTTCTTCTTCGAACGCTCCATATCGACCACTTGTCAACCACTCTGTGTGATTTGTATGTGATCTGAGCCTAAGAGCGATTGTACGTTGTGCCAGTCAGGCGCCTCAAGAGACCAGCACACCCGGTTTCTGCGCTGCTTTTATTTACTAGGGTAGCATCCTTGGGGCCGACATCAGTCGCCTCTTACGACATGCATTGTAGGCTGCAGTGGTACTATTCTTTGCTTTCCTTGCGGGCCCCGGCACCACACGGGCGACGAGAAGAATCACTAGCAGTAGCCATCTCAAGGATGCAAGATGTAATTAAAACACTAGAAAAATATACCAGGTCTTGACTGCCCTTTATAAATGAAAAGGAAATCAATTTCACAGTCTTCAGCATATCCAAGAAGAAACAATTGCTCAAACTCAAGTTCAATGACCACCTACTCTCAATGGACGAATGTCCAACATATATCGGAATCATAATGGACAGCAGGCGGGATAACAAAGATAGGCAAATCTGGGAGAGAACCAAAGAGAATGGGGATCGTGAACAAATTAGCAGGCACCAACAGGGTGCGGGTTGTAGCATTCTGAAAAGGCTGTGGGAGAGTTTGATCAGTACTTGAGTTTAGTTTAGTTTAGTTTAGTCGTCGGATCACCATCATTGCACGTCGAACAAATTAATCCATAAGTGCTCCGATCTCTCCTCAGTATGTCCATCAGCGTGTGGCGACTAACGACACCGGTTCTTTGTTGGTTTACAATTCTTCTTTGTCTGCCAGCATAGCGTTCTTGTCGAGCTACACCACACTTAACTTTGAGTTCTTGCAGTCTGGTTAGTGTTGTGGATTCGCTGCTATTACGTGAATCATGTACACGCCCTCTCTCCCTTAAGGAATTTATAATATCAGCCTGGTACTTGAGTATGGCATATCAGTCTGGGTCATAATATCCAAGACACTTCATAAAGCTAAGCCGAGTTTTAAGCCAGGCCTCACGCGTCATCACTGAAACCATAAGTATACCCACATAGAAGTGCTGAAAACGGCACTAGAACTTCAGCCAATGCAGGACAGAAGGAACATGAAGAAACTTCAACGATGAGAGAAATGCAAGAGACTGATTAACCATCCAATGCGCCCCCAAATAAACAGCTACGGTTGGGGCAGATTGAAAAGGAATAGCTTCATGGCAAACTCCAAAGAGCTTGTCTCCGCAGACCCAATATTGGCACTGGTTCAACCAAGACACATGCAACCAGCCATCACCTCTCCTCCCTGGTCATACAGGCTCCCGGAGCTTGATGTTCTCAATGCAGCTGCAAAAATGGCGCTACAACATATGAAACAAATACATGGACAAATTGTGCTTTTGGTCTGCTATCTCAGCAGTGAAATCTGAAAGGAACACAGAACTAAGTGATCTCAGGTCAACTGTAGCCCAGTTGGCCCATGATTCCGAGAGTGTAGTAATCCAGTGGATACCTTCACACTGCAAGCTCAATGGGGATGAAGATGCTGACAGACTGGCAAAGAGGGGCAGGGATGCTTCAAGATGACAACCTGGTCAGCTAGGAAGAAGCAAAAACATCGCCAGAGGGAACTACACAACAAAGTGGGAAAATAACACACAAAACACAACAAGCATGATGTATATTACGAACTTCCCAGAAGAGACATTCATCATACTTCGCCCCCGGATGGGTCATAACAGAATGAGAGCAGAACTAGATTCAAGATAGGCACAAATGACTTGTGGTTTGGCGAATATGACGACAGAGCACGTCCTACAGAACTGCCCCAGTATGCAAACATGAGAAGAAAGAGGTGGCCCACTTACTCAAGCGTCCAAGAAAACTGTATGGCGTGGCTGATAGGGGTCTTTATTAGAGAATCCGAAATCGAAGTCTAGTAAGAGCGCAGACAAAGAATAGGAAGAAAATGTATAAATAACGGAATTATTACTGGAGGAAAAGTTGATAGAATTGTAAACACATGAAGAGTGTAAATGAAAAATTGAATAATGGATATCAAGAATTGTGGCTACATAGTCAGATTCCAATATTATATCTACCAGTATTGGCTGCAGAAAGAAGTTGTTTATTGTATTCCCATCATCCTATTTAGCTGAAAGAGGATTTAGCATGGTCACCGTGCTATTCACAAAGAAACGAAACATATTTCCACTAGAGAAATGCGGCGATATATAATTATTTACCAAAATGTCACCAAACATCGAACAATTAGTTTCTCACATCAAGCTCAGGTCCAATAAATACATTATAACATAAATTGTGTCAATGATACTGTGAGTAATACAGTAATATTGGTATAACCTTCTAATAAAATAACGGAAAAATGTGTCATAGTTTTTCAATTTATAGTATTACAATATACAGGGTGTTCAAGATAATTGCAGCCCCATTGACAATCGAAAGTTGCCAGATAACCTATCGCGTTGTGTTTATTTACTATTTAAACCGGTTCTGACTAGCTCGTCCTACGTCACATTTGTTCAGTGCCCCTTTCCGCACTACAATTACACATAATCACACAACCTTGACCTATACTACGTCATAACTGAACCTTCTCATTTCCATACATATATGCCAGATTAGCTCCATTCATAGACTGCTTTTAAGTTGAACACTGTAGTTTATCCATATAAATCATATAAATTCAAAAACAAGGGCATATTTTTCAGTTATTTTATTAGAAGATAATACCAATGTTACTGCATTGCTCACAGTATCATTGACAAAATGTATGTTATAATGTATTTATTGGAGCTGAACTAGATGTGATGAAACCAATTTTTCGATACATGGTGACGTTTTTGTCATCAATAATTTTTAATCGCCGCATTCCTCTATTAACAATCTGTTTCCTTTCTTTGTGAATAGTCTGGTGACCATGCTAACTCCTCTTTCAGCTAAAAATGGTGATGGTAATGCAATAAACAACTTCTGACTCCAGCCTATTAGGGTTGATATAATATTGGAATTTAACTTTGTAGACACAATTCTTGATATCCATTATTCAATTATCAATTTCATCTCTTCATTTTTTGACAATTCTATCCACTCTTCCTCCAAATAATTATGTTTTTTGTACATTTTCTGCTTCTTCTTCTTCTCTCTAACTAGACTGGGATTTCGGATTCTATAATAAAGGCATATATCAGCCACGCCATACAGTTTTCTTGGACGCTGGTGTAAGTGGCCACCTCTTTTTCCTCCGGTCTGGGGCAGTTCTGGGGCTATACTGGGGCAGTTCTGTAGAACTTGCTCTGTCGACATATTCGTCAAACCACATGGGCATAGGTCGTTTGTTCCTATCTTGAATCTAGTTCTGTTCTCATTCTGTTGTGACCCGTCCGGAGGCGAAGTATGATAATATGGTTTCTTCTGTGCAATTCGTAATATACATCATGCTCGCTGTGTTTTGTGTGTTATTTTTCACACTTTGTTGTATAGTGCACTCTGGCGATGGTTTTTGCTTCTTCCTAGTTGACCAGGTTGTCATCTTGAGACATCCCTGCTCCTCTTAGCCAGTCTGTCAGCATCTTCATTCTCCTTGAGCTTGCAGTGTGAGGGTATCCACTGGATTACTACATTCTCGGAATCATGGGCCAACTGGGCTACGGTTGACCTGAGATCACTTAGTTCTGTGTTCCTTTCAGATTTCACTGCTGAGATAGCAGACCAAAAGCACAATTTGTCCATGTATTTGTTTCATATGTTGTAGTGCCATTTTTGCAGCTGCATTGAGGGCATCCAGCTCTGGGAGCCTGTATGACCAGGGGGGAAAGGTGCTGGCTGGTTGTATGTGTCTTGGATGAGCCAGTACCAATACTGGATCTGCGTGGGCAAGCTCTTTGGAGTTTGCCATGAAGCTATTCCTTTCAATCTGCCCTACCGTAGCCATTTTTGGGGGGCATTGGATGGTTAATCAGTCTCTGCATTTTTCTCCTCGTTGAAGTACCTTCATGTTCCGTCTGCCCTCCATTGGTTGAAGTTCTATGACCGTTTCCAGTATTTCTACGGGGGTATACTTATGGTTTCAGTGATGATCCGTGCCTGACTTAACACTCGGCTTAGCTTTAGGAAGTGTGTCTTGGAGATTATGACCCAGAATGATATGCCATACTTAACGTACTGGTCAAACTCTCCCAGAGTAAACCCTTTTCGGAATGCTACAACCCGCACTCCTGTTGGTGTCTGTTAATTTGTTCATGATCCCCAGTCTCTTCTTTCTTTTCCCTAGATGTACCTATCTGTGTTTTCCACGTCTGCCTGCTGTCCATCATGCTTCCCATATATGCTGGCCATATTCGTCTATTGAGAGTAGGTGGTCATTGAACTTGAGTTTGAGGATTTGTTTCTTCTTGGATAGGCTAAAGACTAAAGCATTTTCATTTATAAAGGGCAGTCAAGACCTGGTCTACTTTTCTTGCTTTAAAATTACATCTTTCATCCTTGAGGTGGTTACTGATATATATTGTTCTCGTGTCCACAGTGCTAGATCATCAGCGTAGATTGCACTATGCACTCTGTTTGGAATGTCTTCCATAATTATTTATAAAAACTAGAATTAGAGTTGGAGACAGAAATCCTCCTGGATAACAACTTGTTTGATGACTGCCTTCCTGCTATGTTTTTCCTGGTCCTATACTTCTGATGTTCTATTTACCAGATAGTGACATATCCAGATATACATGCGCCTTTGATTCCGAGTTTGAGCAGTTTGATTTTCAGTTCCTCTCTCCAGATCCTGTCGAAAGCCTTCTCTATGTCAACCCATACCGTTAATTGTGTTTCTTTTCTTTAAATCCACTTTCGATCCACTGTGCAATGTAAGTTACTTGGTCTTCTGTTGATTCATGTTGACTGAATCTACTCTGTTGTAGTAGTATCAATTGTTTTTGCCCCAGTTGCCACATGAGTCTTCTATTGAGAAGCTTCTCCATCACTTTTCCAACACACCTAAAGAGGCTAATTGGTCTACGATTGCTTGGATCGAATCTGTCTTTTCCTTGTTTTAGATTGGGCACTTTGATGGCTTCTTTCCGTTCACTGGGTATTTCTGCGACTTTCCAGCTCGCATTCAAAACTTTTAGCAGCTTTTTTCCCGGCTTTCTTGCTAGGTTGATGAGCATCTCATTTGTGATGCCATCCTTTCCTGGTGACTTCTTAAGATTAAGACCCTGGAGTGATTCTTCAACTCACCTCTGTCCATGTTGAGACGTCTTGTCTCTCCAGCTCTGCCTTACGGCTTTCTTAACTGCTCTCCTATATTTAGCCGATGCTGACTTGAGTGCAATGTTGCTGTATTTGCTCTGCTCAGTTTCTACTCTTTCTCTGGCCTAACTCACTTCCTTTTCAACATTTTGGACCTCTTCTGACCAAAAAGATTTCTTGTAACTCTAGGAATTGATTCTCTTGCTGCCCTCAAAATGGATATGTTAAGTAGGTATGTCATGTTCCTTATCTTTTTAGTGGGTATTTATGGGGTCTCAGTAGATGTCACTGAGCCTCGCAAACTGTGTCCAGTCAGCTCTTTTGTAGTTTCACTGAGTCATTATTTTTTTAACTTGGGCGAAATATCTAATCTTCAAGGAGACCTTAACAGGTTTTGTGATCACTGTCTCCTAGCTGTTCCACGAAGGTTCGATCCAAGTTGTGGGCTATGTCACCGGTGGCTAAGACGAGGTCTGTGGGATATATTTTTCTGTCTTCTTGAGTAGAAGGTTGGTTGTTCATCGAGTCCATTCCTGAGCTGCAGGTTGTTATCTATTTCACTGCTCTACCCCTCCCTTTTTTTTTTCATTAGTGTCTTGGTATCCCCACCTTTCTGAGTGACTTAAAATATCCCACTACTAGAGAGTTTGTATTCTATATTGGTCAGTGTCTTGGTTTTTGGCATAAGGGCTCTGTTAGTTCGAATCTGTTAGATGTCTACAAAGATGCCAATTCCTATGATTTCTGCTTCCCATTTGTGCTGACTTCTATCTGTTTCACGGTATATTTGCTTAGCATGTAGAGCCCCCCTTCCTCCGTGTGGTCTTATCTGTATAACTGATAACCTCGGACAGAGAATCTGTGTGTTGGGGAGGGGGTGGTTGATGTTTGTTTCCTGAATACATGCAAGGTCTATTTTTCACAGCTAGGGCCTGCTTTTTTTGGTGTAAGTCTCCTCGGCGTTCCAGCTGCTTATGTTGAATCTCTTGAGTCTGGTGGATTTTGATCTGCAAGATTTTCCTGCCGCTCCTTTGCACGGCACACGGCGACTACATTTGGGACAGTTTTTTTCAAATATGAAATCAACTGGCTGTAGCGTCCAACCATTGCCAGAGCATCATTGACAGCAGACAAGATATTATTCAGCAGAATTCTTTTTCTTAAAAATGGTATTCCAATACGTCAAATTTAGATTTTTCTTTATTGTCCGTTTCCAATGTTCTTGCAAATAATAGTTCTTGACAAATGTTTTAATCTTTTATGAAACGAACGTTTCATAATGATTCAGATGTCAGATGTAAAGACTCATTTGTTGGTAAAGAAGACGCATCAAGTTATAAAAAAGCTTCAAAAGTAGTCGTCAAAACATCATTTCGACCATTCATTACTACACTGTGTTATTTTTCATTGAGACTTAAAAATAATTTCAGACCGCGGCGTATGCAGTACAGAACGCAGAACCTCACCACCGCTGGCAGTATCAATTCTTCCAAATAGTGTGCGGTTATTCAGATTTAGAAATAAGTAAGAGAATGTTGCATGAAGAGGTAACCCATCATTTTCTTGTTTTGCTGCTGCCGAAACCATACCAACCAAAGTTGACATCTCGAATATTGACTTCTAAGATTGAACATGATACATTTTCATCTTTTCTGCCAGGATGTATTTTGCTCGCATGTTCTTCTAATCGTGAAGGTTTCATAGCTTTTGTGAAAACATCTTGCGGGAATTCAGACACATTGGTAATGTCTTGTTTGTGGGTGATTGAATAAAACCTATTTAAAATACTCGACATCAAAGTGTCTGGATTTCTTCTTTGATTCCGACATAACCTTGTACAATGCGCATAGATTCTGTCTATTGCACTATTAATCGTTGCACGTGGGTAGGATTTGCGTGACTTTGAATTTTCAGCTTAAGAGGGCGGCGGATGGTCCTCAGCGCCCCCAAAATTTACTTTAAGCCCAGCGCCCCTTCCAACTTCAGCGCCCCCTGTGGGCCGTATCGTTCTCGTTGGGAACCTATGGTCTAGACCTAGATTCCCAAACCTTTGGCCCACAGCACATTTTGCACAACATAAACTTTGTAACGCCCTCCATATATACATGCTATATTTTCTCTGACATAGAAAATTGATATATATTTCTGTAATACATGATCGATTTTCAAATGATTATATGCATGAAATAGAAAATTGATGAAAAAATGGATCGTGTAAGACGGGGATAAGATGAATTAAAATGCAGAATTCAAATTTTAAATGATAATTCAATCATAAAATCACGACAATAATTTATTTTAAAATGTTTGTTATTAATTTCTTCTGTAATGAGCCACCGACCCCTAATCGCCTGAACCTACTATCGCCCCCAGAACGCTTGGCACCACTGGGGGCGGTACCCCTACTGTGGAAACGCTAGTCTAGACACTTATCTTCATCTTTGCCCTGGTCATTCTGGGGTGAACAGCAACGAGAGAGCGGGTGCACTCTCGATCATGGCAAGAATGCTACGGTCGAGAATGGGTCTTCTATGGACAAAAACTACATTATCAACGCTCTAAGAGAAAACATACGTCATGAAGATTTAAACGAAGAAGATAACGGATATTCTCGGTTGCGTAGCCATACATACCGATGGGTGCCGCTAGATGGGAAAACCATGAAAGAATCACCAGAAGATACACCAACCAACACAGAACGGGAGTTGTCAGTCTAAACACACTGAAATACATGTTTGGGAGGAGATCGGAAAAATTATGAACATGTCCGATGTGCGTCGAAGATGATCCTCAAATGAACAATGAACGTCTTAAATTTGTCAGTTGTCTGAACCTAGTTTTACCAGTACTTATACTCAGTGGCGGCTCGTGATCATTTTTGTTGGTGGGGCCATACAAAAATTATCAGAAAAGTCATGGCTTTGGGTTGTTATGTTTTAATTTATGAAATAATAATAAATACACGTTACACATTATTTTTGTGCCACCGGCCCAGTGGCCCAGTGGTCAACGGTCACAAAATAGAAAGAGTCGACAACTTTGAATACCTTGGGACATTTCTGACAAATGACGAGAATGCTATAAAATAAATTAAAAGAAGATTGAGTACTGCTTTGCAAAAACTAAAAGAACTAACAGCCCTATCGAAGGGAACTGACATAAGAACAAAAATCACGTGTTTAAGAGCCTGCTTTTTTCCTTTGGCAACATATGGTTGTGAGACATGGAACATTGACAAAGCGGCAGAGAAGATCATTACTGCATTTGAATGCAAGTGCTACAGAAGAGTACTTAGAATACCATGGACAGAGAAAGAAAGAAACGATTCCGTTCTGCAACAGCTTGATATTAAAAAGATGTTGCTATTAAAGAGCATAAAAACAAGGAAAAATAAATATTTCGGACATATCAAACGACATGAGTGCCTAGAGAAATTAATTTTGGAGGGAATGGTGTCTGGAAGAAGAATTAGAGGAAGACCTATAAGACAATGGGTGCCGGATGTCATTGACGATCTGAGAATGACTGCTGCTGACGCCGGTCAATTTGCACGGAACAGAGTTTTTCAGGACTGCTGTCATGGGAGCAAAGTTCCTGAAGGGACAAACTACTTGATGATGATGATATCTCCTTAACCCTCTGCTGATTTGGTTTTGTACTGTTTTTAACAGTTATGTTTTTATCACTTCTGGTCATCTGAAATGGAGTATGTGCCCCTGGTCATCTCAAAATAAATTCTACGTACAGGATATCCTTATAGGGTTATGCACCGCAGCATGGATGACAGTGTGGACTTTTTCATTGCCTAATCTGGCTATCTGAGTATAGAACGGAACTGAAAAGAAAACAAAGATCAGAATACTAAGAGCATGCGTATTTCCAAAAACAACGTATGGGAAGCATGGACACTTAATAAAGCAGTGGAAAAACATATATGTGCTTTGAATATAAGTGTTACAGAAGAGTCCTCCGTATAACGGACAGAGAAGAGAATAAATAGATCCATCCAGAAAGAACTCAAAATCAAAGAAAACTGGCTGATCCCACAAAAAGAAAAGAGAAAATTGAAATATTTTGAACATATAAAAAGACTTGAAGGGCTGGAGAAGACCATTATTGAAGGAGGCATACCGGCAAAGAGAAGAAGAGAAAGACTACGGAGAATATGGATTCACGATGTAACTGATGGTTTGAACATGACGGCTGCAGAGGCAGGACATCTGACCTATGAGAGAGAAATTCCGAAGGAGACTGTTGGGGTGGCAAAGTTCTGCTCAGGACAAGCTATTTGGTGATGATGAATCTGACTATGGACAGTGGGGTAATTTTGAAGACAGATGAAGAGAGCCGTGAGACATTCTTGCATAACTGTATTCTCAAGACAAAAAAAAAGACAGGATGAGCGTAAAAGGATGCAACAGATAGTACACTATTCGCATGAGATGCCGTCACAGACGACGATATGGAACACATTACTGTCGATAATATCAAATCCATACTAAAGACATGCTTTGAGCACCTGGGCCTAATGGTGTTAGGTGCAGTCATATAAAATGTCTGAAAGACGTCTTGCTGAATTATGCACAAAATAGATGAGACTGCAGTAAACTATTTGATTGGCAAAACACGTAATCACAAAGTACTGTAGTTTTATAAATTACAAAACAATGACAAAATACAGCAACGTTTGGACCAACAAGGCCTTTATCAAGCAAACGAACAAACAGTAGTGACAAATTTTTAAACAAAACAAATGGATGACCAAATACAAACGTTTCTAATGAAAATATGGGAATAAAACGAATAACGAAATAAATGTAACACAAAAACACACATAAAAAATAGAAATAGAACGGAAGAGAAACAATGAAAATCTAGTAAATATATAACTTGAATACATGCAACATATACCCATATAGATTACAATACATGGGAAGAGAAAGTACTAAGAAGCCTAGGAATATAATACGTTGAGCCCACGTGGTCGCAAGGTACCATACAAAGAAATCAACCGATTCTCCAGAGCAAATCGACTGCGATCATCCGAGGAACATGATCGGATGGCTGTGACCTGGGCATCGTGAGCTCCTAAATGGCCAGTATCATTGAAATGGGTGGCTACAGGGGTCACAGAGCATTGGCGTATGTCGCGCAAGTGTTGGGCGAACCGGTCACTGAGCTTCTTGCCTGTCTCGCCGATATAAGCCTTGTTACACCGTTTACAGATAATGGCACATATAAGATTACGGACTCGCATGTGAAACCATCGTCAATAAGAAACGTGGCTAAAGGAAACAACACAGTACGCGTCTGTATCACATAAGCACACGTGTTGCAACGCCGACGCCACACTGGACAGTGCCAAAATGAGGAGATTCGTAGATCAGCACTCCCATCCAGTTGATATCATTATTTACACCAATATCTCTGTCAAAAGCGAAACCAGATCATGGTGGGCTTATTCAGCATAACGAAACGGTAGCACATTTTATGAGGACTGCGGAGCTTCCGAGACAACAACATCAAGCATGACTATGGAGATCACCGCTGCCTCCAGGACTCTTTCATGTTTGGCTGAGCAACAGGTAACCCATACGACTGTCATATCAGACTCGATGAATATGCTTCAAAGGATTGAATCTGGAAGTCTTCGCGTGGAATGGGTAGACAGCATTCGGAGATCCCATCTCAAGAAAATGACTGTACACACCTGGACATGCTGGAGTGCAGGGTAACGAGCGTGCTGACTTTCTGCAAGCAATGCCCGAATCATGTGCAGAAGTAGGACAGAGCTGATGTCATCAATGCAGTACGCTCTCATTTATGTAATATGGGCGAGTCTCAGACACTGGAACGAGCAAGGAGGAGTCAAGTTTGGTCATGCCAGACAATGTTGTCTTATGGTAGAGAGCGAAGGAATACTAATCAACTTATCATGAGTACGGTGAGAAAATGGATTTAGGATTGTGATGCAGCGGAGGACAGAGCACAAACGGAATGTCCAATTTTCATGACGTCGTTCGCATGAACATATGAACATCATAGCAGGGCCGTGCTGTGCATGATACAGAGAGGGGGCCCGCATCAGGCGTATGGTATTAGGCCGCATCAGGCGGTGTAAGCAGCGAGCGAAATAAAAATACTATTTGAACTATTTAATACAAAAATCTTTACCCAACGCTTTTCTAAATTCATCTATGATAATCCGATATTGGTGTATATGATTCGCAATTGTGCCTTTAAAAAATCTAAGGTTTTTTTTAAAGAAAAAACATTTTAGGGTGGCATTGAAGACTTGAATCATACTGAGAAAATATACGCATGCCCCTGATCCTAGGGTTATTGCTGTCATCCAATAGTCATTTAAAGTGGTGTTGCTGGAGGAGACTGATCATGCAGGAAATCCCAACATATTACAACACCTCGTTGTTTGTTACTTTGTCACCCAATAAATGTCACCCAACTTTGTCCCGAGTATGTCTCAAGCAAGTAACGTACCATATTTAGTATATGCAAAGAGATGTTCTTGTTGTTATGGATCTAGCAGCCATGTATGTGGTTTTACTTTGATTCAATACAAATTATTGTATTGCTTTGGTAGTGTGTAAAGAGACCCAAAAATCGGCTTTTAAACGAATCTGATCCATTCAGTAAGCATCAAGGACGTAGTCCCCAGCGTGCTAACTGTCGCCCAACCTATGCAAGGAGAATACAAAATAAAGTTAATTTGTTTAGTATTCACAACGATATTTACTAGAGTATTTAAAAGTAGCTGTCTATTGTTGAATTGATGCGACTGAGCAAGCTGCCAGTTTTCTATAGACGCGTTATGACACGCAATTCCGGTAGGGAGTACTTAGAGTTCTCCGAGCATCGCTCGATTTTTTCCCGCCCAACGTGTGCTGGTCTCTTGATTCTAACGCGAACTATGACGCTTGTGAAGCGAGTGAAAGGAGAGATTGGTGGTCAAGTTGTGGTTTTACATAGTATATATTTTGGAACTGCAGAAAAACTATTTGATTGGCAAAACACATAATTACAAAGTACTGTAGTTTTACAAATTACAAAAACAATGACAAAAAAAAGCAACGTTTCGACCAACAAGGCCTTTATCAAGCAAACGAAAAACAGGAGTGACAAATTAAAATGAAACACAAATGGACGACCAAATACAAACGTATCTAAGGAAAATCTGGGAATAAAAACGAATAACGAAATAAATGTAACACAAAAACACACATAAAAACTAGAAATAGAACGGAAAAGAAACAATGAAACATCTAGTAAATATATAACTGAATACATGCAACATATACCCATTAGATTACAAAGCATGGGAAGAGAAAGTACTAAGAAGCATAAGAATGTAATATAACATGAATACATGCAAATATACCCAATAGATTACAAAGCATGGGAAGAGAAAGTACTAAGGCATAAGAATGTAATACGTTGAGCCCACGTGGTCGCAAGGTACCATACAAAGAAATCAACCGATTCTCCAGAGCAAATCGACTGCGATCATCCGAGGAACGATCGAATGGCTGTGTCCTGGGCATCGTGAGCTCCTAAATGGCCAATATCATTGAAATGGGTGGCTACAGGGGTCACAGAGCATTGGCGATGTCGGGTAAGTGTTGGGCGAATCGGTCATTGAGCCTCTTGCCTGTCTCGCCGATATGTTTCTGTTACACCGCACATATAATGGCATAGATAAGATTACGGGGCCGCATTTGGGAAACCCCTCGTCAATAAGAAACGTGCCTAAAGGAAAAGATACAGTACGCGTCTGTATCACATAAGCACACGTGTTGCAACGCCGACTGTCACACTGGACAGTGCCAAAATGAGTCTGGATATTGGACTTAAGGCGACTGTGTACCAACATATCCTTAGACTTCCGTCTGAACCAAGGATAGTTAGAAGAGATAGTTAGGGGAAGACGAACGGTACTCAGGATCTGATCTAAGGATAGACAGCAGGGAAAAACATTTTTCACCAGGGAACCATTTTTATGTTTTGCAGGAAAACGGAGAAAACCGCAAAAATATCAGTATTGGTGTTGAACGTTAAAATTGGAATTTTGACGTACGTTTATGATTGTGGTTTTTTTTGGGAAGAGTTCATAATAAGCTTCGTACATCTGCGTTTATTGAAATTAGTCCGATTTAGGTTTAGAAGTTAACTGCAAATTGATGACTATTCCAAAACGCAAGGTCGTTATTGGAATCACAGTTGCGCATTCACAGATATAATTCAACTTAACCTTGGGTTCGAGCCCATAACGACGACTTAACCCTTTCTTATTATTTTATCTCAGATTTATTTTGATTCATAAATTCAGTCATGTTTACTTAATCTTGATGTTTTCAAGTATGATATATATTAAACTGTTGTAATTGATGTTGAATACTTAATAAAATAAATTTTACATCAGGTGAATAGTTTAAGATTAATTATTAGAATATTAAACAAATCATAAAATATATTTTACTTGTATATTACATCTAGATTCATAGATGTTCTAAGTAGAGTTAATGAAGATAATCATGGAATATTCATGTTTCATCAACTAGGTAGTAGTTTTATAATATTCACTTTGTGCGACTTACAATAAATGGAATGTGTTGAAAGTTATATTTGAGAATTATTACTTGACTTTACAAATATCGACTTCTGTATTTATAAAGATAATAAATGTCATTATTACCATTGAAATTAAACTTCTTTATTACATTAAAGATGTTAAATGACTAAAGTACTCAGGAAATTCACATGTAAACAATCGTTGGAAACATTAACGTTTAAAAAAGTCTGGACTCTGAACACAATAATACACGCTTCCCTCTTTCAAATCTTGTTAATGGAGTATAATGTACCTACATATATGTATTTCCTTTAGATTTAATCATAAATTGTCAATACATTCGTTTCTGAACGAATCCAAAGCGATATACGGTCTCGAATATGACTTACTGAAACTATATCGGTCGATCCGTTGTTAAACCACCTTTGTGATTTTGTGATCACATAAGAACGATTGTACGTTTTGCCAGATGTTCGCATACAATTAGGCCAGCACATTCAATTTCTACGACGTTTTTAAGCAGTGTTACTATTCTTTGCTCACCGTGAGAGTCTTGGCAACAAACGGGCGAGCCTTTTGTCTATTGAATATGAGCTTTTGAGCAAGGTTAGAATGAAGAATTCATTTTACGATGCCGTCACATGATGAAGAATGGATATTATTTTAAAGTGAAACATGCAAGTGGAAATATATACCATTTAAAAATATATTTTCCCAGTTATGTTGATGAATATAGTATGCTTTTCAATTAAAAGTGAAAAGATGTTAAATACGAGGGGCACATTCATTTTAAGTAGCAGCACACCTATCTCGCATTATCAGGCTACGTCACTGGTAAACATCTTTTTTTTTGTGTGTTCAAATGTCTCGATGTATTCACATCAAATAGCATAAGATGGGTATTGGCAAAAATGCGCTAGCCTAAAAGGTATAGTTCATTTTATCTATTTTCCACACACATCTAGTGCGTTAGTGACACATCCTCTAAACTAATGTCCTCTAAGTGATATGGCGGAATTACGTTTCATATATATATACATATATATATATATATATATATATATATATATATATATATATATATAGCCCGGCTTCGCTCGTGATATAAGTTGCAGCTTGTTGTTTCGTTCTCCCAAGATTACGTCCCGCTTTCCAAAATCATTTCATGTGATAATGGCAACTTCTTTTACCAATGGTGCATTATAAGTCCGCTTGTGTTGACCAGCCGGAGCTATGTCTGAGAGGATTTCAATTTTCATGTCGTCCGTGGGCAACTGATCTAATACCGTCTTAAAACTTCTGACATAGCTATTGCACGTATGTTGCATACGTTGAAAAGATAATACCGTATTTCGACTAGTCCCAATATTATAATTGAAGCGCTGATGTGCATGAGCGTCTTCATTATCTATGAATTAAAATTAAATAAATTTTGGATCTTCGTTTGGTAATGTTACAAGGAAACCTAATTGATGATATATTTGACCTTGAATTTTGAAAGTTGGTATTCATCCTTGATGAGGAATTGGTAAGAACCCAAGAGATATCATCTGAAAACAAGAATTGTATTTTGAGATATTTTTTTAAGAAGTTGTTTGAATCGGCTATGTTGTCCATAAACAGTTTTTAATAGTTTGGGTGGTTCTTGTAATGCTTCACGTCTAATCAAAATATCGTCTTCACTTTCTTCAGCTCTGGTAATTGTTATTTGTGATCTATTAGCTTCACGTTGAATCAACTCAGCATCTTCGTTTTCTTTAGTTTTTGCGTAGACTTTTCATGATTTATCAGCTTCATTCCTGTTCAATACAGCATCTTAGTTTTCTTCAGCTCTAGCATTGACCATTCTTGATCTATTAGCTTCGTTCCGATTTTCTGATATTTCCACATTTTCTATAGATCTACGTGCTGCTCTTCATTTAGAGTCACTTCTAATCTGATTGTAGTAGTATTTTCTTTGGCGTCATTTCATATTTTAGTAATAATAAACCTGTTCTGCGGAATTTTGACCAAACAGAATAATTATTTTAAAATTTATATAGCGTATTTTGAAACAGAAAGATGCAGTTACAATGACATGGAAAATTATGGTATGCGCAAATCAACGCTAACGGAAAAACTCAACGGAACTGATGGTGCATTTTTTTGTAAATAAGGTCGACATTAAAAAGATAATTAAAGAGTGTTTAGCCACAGCCAGGCTATAGCCCAGACCGTACAACTCTGCCAGGTATTCCTGACCTAGATAAGAAAAGGGGCTGACTATATTCTTAAGATCTCTTTACGAAATCCATTACTGTACAGACATACATTTAATGACAAACATCGTAAATGGATTATAGATAATAATAAACTTGAGATATGGTCATAAAATGAATTTTATTTTAATCAAATGATCATGGTTTTATTCATATTTGGTTTTATTCATATTTAACACAGCTTTAAGAAAATTCAATGTAGAAGCTCAAAATGATTAACAAAGTATTGCAGAACAACAGTTGCATTATAATGTAATACATAGCTGTATAATAAGGTACAATATACATTTCTAACAGACACAGAAGTTGCTTTAACTGTAGCACACTTTGTTGTTCTTTTATATATGTCCATCTTACTTAGATCATTGATATGTAATGATAAATATTGTAAACAATTGACTATAAACAATTACTTGCTAGTGAAGTTTGAAGTACCCTTCCAAGTTTATACATTTTATAGACATTTGAAGCACATACAGCAAATTATATCAGATGAACTGAAAACAAAAACGCCGTCATGCAAACATTACAAATTAGCTTATACATATTGTTTCTTAAAGTTTGCCTTGAGATTTTGATGTGTAAACTGAAGGTTGTTGCAAAGTGTTAATTGATGAAACTTAATGTGAAAATTTGGCCAATTTTCTCTTGTTAGAAGAACTGACTGTTTTATCATTATGCATTTTCTGTAATTGTTTAATAATACATTAGACAGTGGGGATAATGCTTTTGAAATAATGCTTGCCTTTGGACATCCATTAGCACACATACCACTAAATTCATCAACACAATGTTTCACAATACTACATGTAACAATATGGATAAGGAGCTTCTTATGCTGTTTACAAGCCAGAAATTTTGCTTCTAATTCTGGTGATATGAGCCTCTGCATAGCAGCATATGACACAAATGTCAACAGTGTAATCAGTTTAGATGGGTATTTTAGCCTCCTCTATCCAGTAATTGAATGTAGTCAGTTGCAATCTCTGGCTGAACATCAACTGTCAGTGTTTTCTCCATTTGTAGCAAGGCCTTACATGAAATGCACTGAGTTTTCCTACTGATCTTACTGGAGACATATCCAGCAATATATACTAATGATTCCTCTGTACCTTCTACACAAAGCAACTCACAATCATTAGGATCAATGTGGAAAAACACATTGTCTACATCAGACTGGATACCATCTTCAAAAACACTATCACATTCATCACCCTCATGACTCATAGCTTCAGCAAAGTTACGAATTGAAAATTACCATAGACAGATGATGTGAGACACAATAGGGAGTAAATCTTCAATTTCTTTTCTGTTTCCAATATTTGTTTCACTGATACTAGATAATTAGAACCAGACAATTGACGATATTCACCAAAGCGGGCTTCTAAGTTATCAGTTTGTAATTTTCCCAAAAGTATGAATTCTACATTGAAAGTAGAAAAGGAATACTCAGCCAGTTCAATCATAACAGTTACAGAATGCAGTAAAGCAGAATATGTCTCTCTGGTTAGTTTCCCAATGGAAGTAGGCAACTTGCCCCATTCAGTCAACCACACAACAAAATTTTTCAAATAAAGAAACAATTCGCTGTTAATTGAAGTTAGTGGATTAGCAAAATTATTACAGCTATTCCTTCCTGCGAATTTACTCTTAACATTCATAATGTGCCACCATCTCCAAATGACCTCAATGAAATCTGCTGTTTCTTGACTTCCTAGGAACCTCAAAGCTGCAATATTGTACTCACTGAAAATTGCAAGAGCTAGTGAAACTTTCTGCCTCTCTATACTTGAGGGGCAAAGGGCTTTACTAGTTAAAGTTGGTGCCAACTTCACAATACTCAGACGCTCATTTTGATACAGTTTTTCAAATGTGAAAAAGAAGCACTTGCTACTTGGCTAGAATTAGTACAATTTGAGATTGATGTTTTATTCAGAAGTAACTCGGTTGTGGTGGGATATGATAATGTCTGCTCTGCATCTTTCTGGTTCAGCCAATTTCTCCACAGACATTTCAACAGATGCACTGAGTCATACAATAAAAATATTTTTTACCAGCAATTCCAGGATTTTCTATATATGTACTGTTGTTTTTTAGAAGGTTATTATAAACTTGACGGTTAACTGAGTTGTTGTCTGCAAGTACTGCCAGAACTGTGAAACCACACTTTTGTACACTGTTGATGATCTGAAGCAATTTTGTGCCAAGATCCTCTGATGTCATCCTGTACATAGGCGACAGCTCGACAACTTCTCGATAACTTCCAAACACTGAGAAATCAGAAAAGCTTGTACTGTTGTTGCTGATTGCATAGAGTTTTCAGCCCTACCAAGTAACCTACCACCTGAGTATGTTACAGCTGATTTGATATGAATTTCATCCATTTGTACTGCCACAATCTTTTCCAACTCAGAAAGTCTGCACTCTTTAAATTTCATGTATGTAGAAATGTTGCCATCATCATTAGACAATGAATAAGGAGAAGTTAAATTTTTAAATGTAGATGGATGTGGGAGACATAATAAGAGAGATTTTCTGATAAATCTATAGCATGCAGGAGATTTCAAGAAAACCATATAGGAAAAGCATAATGTACAACTACTGTAGCGTCTTCTGTATTTGTCCTTATTGACAAGTTGTACCTGCTCTAAGATAAATGTTAGTTGTTTTTCATGTATGTGTGTATTAGTATCTTCAGATGATAATATTAATTCTCTAACAATTTCTAAATTACTAATATGCTTCTTCTAATAAATCAATAATACTCTTTATGTTTGGAGAAGTAGCAGGATCAGTATCTTTGTAGTGGATCAGTAAATTTTCCAGCTGTGACCACCTCTCAAGTTTACTGTTAATTAAAATCCAATCAAGATATTTACCAGACACTTGTTTATTTTCTACATAAACTTGTACACTCATGTCTGGTAAAACATTTACACTTACAGAAATGGATGGTGCACTGTTTGCTTTCACATTCATAGTATACAAAACAAGACAAGTAAATATATCCTCTGACTGTATGCATTCTCAGTTTTTTTCTAACAAGTCTTTTAACTTTGCTGTTATCTCACACTGTAAAGTTGGAAAATCTTGTATAATATCTGCAGACAACCACTCAGCTGTTCTATTGTCATGTTTGCTGACGATTTCTGCTACTCTTATTTCTGGATCTTTACGAGATTGTGGTTGTTGACTCGATAAATAAGATGGCAATTCAGGAAAAAGAGATGGATAAGCAGTTTTTTTAAACCAGGATGCTTCCGAGGAAGTTCATGTTTAATTCCACATTTATCTATAAATCTATCAGACAATATAATGTCACATGGATGAAAATGTTTACGACACACAACGCTTGATTTAGCTGGTGACCAGTCTTTTCGTGGAATGCATTTCTTCCATCTGTCTCTCCTATCAGAATTTGATAGGAATTTAAAAACACTCACATATTCTTTAGTCGAGTCGTAGTTCGATTTACATCCAGGAACACAGCACTTTTTGCCCATTTTAAGATGAAAACAATATGCACAAATTTAATTTAACACTCTGCAATATCAGTAATCCAAATATTTATTGTAGATAAATATACAAGGACTCAAAATCGAATAATATAACAAGACACGCTGACGTTCTATCGTTTACCGACACACACAAAATGTCAGACCACTTTACGGAAGAGAGAAAACCTGGTGTCCGGCCCAGTAGTTTATAGTTGGCTCTGGTTTAGCATGCAAAGGGACAACCTCACCCCAGGTACAAAACGGCAGGAAATCCGATAGAGAAGTCAAACTTCACTAAATGTCACTGGCTTCACGGCAAGGGGTTCGGACTACAGGTTTCCTGAAAAGATCACACTTGAAGTATCTAATCTTCAAGTACCTCTGTAGACAACGAATGTCAGCCTGTATGGCGGGGAACACCTGTCAAATGGCATAAACAGGCCTCACGCAAAACTCAGATGCGCTTCTTCAGGCGTCGTGTGTAGCGCCTGAATGCGCAGCCGGCGATTGCAAATAATAATAAGAAGTAAATAACGTCTCCATTCAAAGAAAGTTTTGTTATTTTACCCATGTTTATTTGGTACTGGCCACCTGGTGGCAACAAGCTTCCATATACGTTAGGGATGTAATCTATTTTTATTTGGTAGTAATCACTAGGTCAATTTAGTAATTGTATCCCTTTGATTTATTCAAATATAAATACTACTTGACTTCAAGGAAAGTGTATTTGGTAGTGGAATGTACAAAAAAAAGGATAAGACATCAAAATTGGGGTTTTATTCGTTTTTAAAACTAATATTGATCCAATTTTGAAAATATTTCTTCAGGAAAACTAAGTTTTGTATGAGAAGTATTTCTCCAAAGTTTGGGAATTTTTTATGTATATTGAGTCGTGTATAGGCGAACACGCAGTCACACACACACACACATTTTGAGAATTACATAGTATATATAAATCCCCAAAAAAACGGCTTTTAAACGAATCTGATCCATTCAGTAAGCATCAGGACGTAGTCCCTATGCGTGCTAACTGTGCGCCTCACACCTATGCAAGGTCAGAATAAAAAATAAAGTTATTATTCTGTTTAGTATTCACAACAATATTTACTAGATAGTATTTATAGAGTAGTTAAAAGTAGCTGTCTTTTACATAGTATATATTATATAGTAAGAATTACATAGTATATTATATATATATATATATATATATATATATATATATATATATATATATATATATATATATAGTGTCCTTTTCGTCTTTACAGAAGGTCAATTGGCACGTGTTTTACTGTGACAACCTTTGAATTTTCGCCTCTTTCTCTTGTTTTTCAGCTCATACATAAGTCTCTTCTCAAAAGACTGCGATCTTGCGCTATATTACTTTCCACACAACTCTTGTCAGCAGCTAGTTTTTTCCATGAGCTGGAACCTATAGCAAAGTTCTTCATTGAGGCCTTGCAGACATCCTTATATCTGATCAGTGGTCTGTCCTGTGCCTCTTTCCTATTTTGGAAAGCCGGACGTAATCTTGCAAAGACTAGAAAACAAGCTGCAACTTATATCACGAGCGAAGCCGGGTCAATTAGCTATATATATATACATATATTTATATATCCATAGTCACGATCAATTCTGCCAGTTTGAACACTTCGTTAAAACCTGAATTGATAACAATTTCAACTAAAGCTTCAGGAAGTCATGAACTGAATTATTGTAGAACTCTTCCGAAAAATAAAGTACCACGAGTTCATTTTTCAATCATACGTAGTCGAAAATTCCAACATAAACGTCTTTTAAACACCAAGTACTTTTATCGTTAGTGCTGGTTTTTCTCCCGCACGCATTCGCTATGTAAAACCACAACCTGTCCACCAATCTCTCCCTTCACTCGCTTCACAAGCGTCATAGTTCGCGTCAGAATCGAGGAGGCACGCGTTAGGGCCGAAACAATACGTGAGTATATATATATGTATATACATATATTATCATCAAGTAGCTTGTCCCTTTCGGAACTTGGCTCCCATAAGAGCAGTTCTGAAAAAACTCGATTGGCTGGTGTCAGCTGTAGTCATTCTCAGATCGTCAATGACATCCTGACATCCTTTTAGGTCTTCCTCTCGTTCTTCTTTCAGGCACCATTCCTTCCAAAATTATTATCTCTAGGCACTATATATATGAAGTAGTTGCATGCTCCTTGTGAAACGTCGCTTTCATCCCAGTCAGTCTAAAAATGCTCTCTGTCTCTAGCAGGTTCTCCCGCCTCTTCCAGCGTCATGTTCAATGTTTTTTTTAAATATCCTGCTGCCACCTTCGTCTCGGTTCTGATTCGTACTCCAGGAACCAAGCCTTCCATTACTGTTCTCTCCAAATCATTGTGACGCTTAACTTGGCCAAAATAGTTAATCTTCCGGGACATAATGTTATTTATGAGGCAATGGCCTTGAAGCATGCAGGTCTTGAAGGATATTTTCGTATTTCTCTGCTATATCCAGGATGTTCTAAGAGCTTTACTGTAACACCTTGTTTCAAACGCTTCAATTTTGTTCTTTAATGTTTGCGTTATGGTCCAGGATTCACATCCATATGTTGACAAAGGAAAGATGCATGATCTTATACTTTTATTTCTTTCCTTGTGTCGTGTTATAGTCTCTTTGTACTGACCACCCTCTGGAAAGCCACGGATAGTCTTCTTCCAGCTTCTCTTGTATAATCTTCACTCTTGTTAATTATAGAGCAGAGGAGGTCATACAACCCGTATGTGCCATTCAGGACATAGACCATAGAGAAGAGTGGATACCAATACAGACTAAACACAGACAATCCTTTGTAGTAGTCACCGCGATAAACAAACCAAGTCGAGAGTTCGCGCCCACAATAGTCAACGCAGAAGTCGAATCAGTAATTAATGACTACACATCGAAGAAAGATGCTGTTGTCTTCACTGATGGTTCTGTTATTCTGCACAGTCGGAGTGCATGGAGCTTTACGGCTAGAGCGAAAGGAAAAGTCATCAAAGAGGCCAGTGACGCATATACGACAACTACCAGCAGCATGACTATGGAGGTCAGGGTGGTGACAAATTCATTGGAGTGGCTACAGACGCATACTTTCATTCAAGCATGCATGCTACAGAAAATCAAGGCCTGTTATGCTCGAAGGCAGTGGAGGCAATTAATACAAAACTCGACAATTCAGATACTTACCTTTATCCGTGTCCCGGATCACGCTAGGGTGAAAGGCAATGAGAGAGCAGTTGCACTGGCGGGCAATGCTACGATTGAGAATGGGTCTTCTGGACAGAAGAGACATCATCAACGCTCTCAGAGAAAACATACGCTCTGAAGAGTTCAACCATGAAGATAAATGATATTCTCTATCTCAGTTGGGCAAGTTGTGCATACCGATAGGTGCTGCAAGGCGGGAAAACTACGAGAAAAAATCCAGTGGATACACAGAACACGCCCGAGTGGTTACCGGGGCCCAAATTGGGGATGTAAAGAATATAACCACTGTCACCTGCCATGCATGTCGTAAGAGGCGACTAAGGAGATTGGGCGTGGGGCTGGCTACCCCACACCGTAAAACACCAGATAGCTACAGAAACCACAGCCAAGAAAATTCAAAGCTTGCCATCCGAGGAAGAAGAGGGACCCCAAATAGAGGGACTCATGAAGCGACCCAGTGAAATTCGAAAGAAAATCTGGCTGCCGACTCACCTTCTTTCAAGCCGGAAGATCTCCAGGATTGGCACCTGGAATGTCCGCACGATGTTCGAAACTGGGAAGACGGCACAGGTGGCACGGGAAATGAGGACATATGGATTGGCCATCCTGGGACTGGGCGAAACCAGATGGACAAAGGCAGGACACACTAGACTTATAACGGGGAATCAATAATGTACTCGAAGAGAGGAGGAAGACGCACCACACATGGAGGGAGTAGCATTGATGTTGGTCAAACAAGCACAAAAGGCATTAATTGAATGGGAGCCGTCAGGACCAAGAATGATCCGGGCAACTTTCAAAACCTTCAATGCAAAAATTAAACTGAACATAGTCCAATGCTACTCCCCAACAAATGACAGCAAAGAACAAATAAAAGAAGAGTTTTACAACAAGTTACAGGGTGTATTAGGCAAATTTAAAAGTAAGGATCTTACTATTTTGCTAGGAGACTTTAATGCAAAGATAGGCAGAGACAACTGGGGCTTAGAGGAAACCATGGGCAAACATGGACTAGGGGAAATAAATGAAAATGGAGAGATGTTCGTGGATCTTTACGCAGCATACCAGTTGGTTATAGGAGGTAGCCTCTTTCAGCACAAAAGAATCCACACAGCTACATGGATATCAACAGACCACAGGACAGAAAACCAAATCGACCACATCTGCATAACAGGGACGTTCAGAAGGTCACTGTACGATGTAAAAGTCTATAGAGGAGCAGATGTGGCCTCTGACCACCACCTTGTTATAGCAAAGGTGCGAATGAAACTCAAGAGATTCATGACGACCACGCATGGTAACAGGGTGAGATACAATGTGGAACATCTGAAGGAGCAGAAGGGAAAGGATGTATTTAGTGTCACGATTTCCAACAAATTGAGGCCCTAGAAGTTGATGAAGGAAGTATTGAAGACCACTGGCATAAAGTTAAAGAAGCCTGGACTAGTACATGTGAAACTACCCTTGAAAAAAAGACACACCACCACAAGGAATGGCTATCAGAGTCAACGTTAGATAAGATAACAGAGAGAAGAGGCAGAAAGGCTGACCTCTGTAATAGCAGAACAAGATCAGCAAAGGCCGCAGTACAAGAAAAGGCCGCAGTACACAAAGGCCGCAGTACACAAAAGCCAACAGGAGTGCAGAGAAGTATAAAAGCAGATAAAAGAAAGTATATAGAGGACCTGGCAAGAGAAGCAGAAGAGGCAGCAGCTAAGGGTAACCTGAAAGATTTATACGATAACACAAGAAAATTGACAGGGAAATATCAACAAACAAATAAACCGATTAAGGACAAGGCTGGAAGATTACTCGGCAATGCTCAAGAACAGATGCAGAGGTGGGCAGAACACTTTAAGGCCTTCTAAAAAGGCCAGTTCCCCAAGGCCAACCGGACATAGATCCAGCTGCAAAAGATCTAACAATCGACTGTAGCAACCAAGCAAATCAGAAATAAAGAAGGCCATTCTCCAACTACGAAATGGTAAAGCTACAGGCCCAGATGGTATACCTGCAGAGGCCATAATGGCAAATGCTGACATCTCAACAGACATGCTATATGGCTTGTTAGGAAAAATTTGGGAGAGGGAAGAAATACCAAAGACTGAGAGAGGGCTATATAGTCAAACTACCTAAAAGGGTGACCTCCAAGAATGCTCGAACTATAGAGGAATAATGCTCCTGTCTGTACCAGGCAAAATACTAAGTCGAATCATCCTAGAGAGACTCAAGGAAACTACAGATGCAGTACTAAGGTATGAACAAGCAGGATTTAGGCAAAACAGATCCTGCACAGATCAAATATCGACGCTGCGTATCATAGTGGAGCAGAGCATCGAGTGGAACTCATCCTCTATATCAACTTTCGTAGGACTATGAAAAGGCATTTGATAGCCTAGACAAGGAAACACTCTGGAAACTTCTACGACACTATGGCGTCCCCCAGAAGCTAACCAACCTAATAAAGAAAATGTATGAAGAGACAACGGCTAGAGTACTGCATGAAGGAAAACTGACAGAGGCCTTTGAAATAAAGACTGGTGTGCGAAAGGGCTGCCTTTTATCGCCCTTCCTTTTCCTGCTGGCCATTGACTGGATAATGAGATCAACAACTGCCAGGGGG
This sequence comes from Arion vulgaris, assembly GCA_020796225.1. Classification (NCBI taxonomy): domain Eukaryota; kingdom Metazoa; phylum Mollusca; class Gastropoda; order Stylommatophora; family Arionidae; genus Arion; species Arion vulgaris. Next base: position 56,955,991 of record CM036753.1, on the reverse strand, counting down.
AAAAATGGAATACAATGGACCATGATGAGCCAATTGGAGGATCTGGATTTTGCAGATGATCTAGCACTCTTCTCTCACAACCATCAGCAGATCCAAGAGAAAACAACAAAACTAGAAACAGTCTCACAGCAACTAGGCCTGGCTATTCACGGGGAGAAAACAAAGATCATGATATTAAATGCTGGTTCCAGAGACCCAATCTTACTGAGAGGATCACCACTAAAAGAGGTGGACACATTTACATATCTGGCAAGTGTCGTCAACATTCAAGGTGACACAGATGAAGACGTTAGGGTTAGAATACAAAAGGCAAGATCGGCATTTGCCATTCTGAAGAACATATGGAGTTCAAGAATGATCAGAATAAAACTAAGATAATGATATTTAACTCAAATGTCAAGTCTGTCCTTCTATATGGAACGGAGACATGGAGAACGACTAAGGTGAACACCAAAAAGCTGCAGACATTCATTAATAGATGCCTACGCAGGATACTCCATTTGAGATGGTAGGACAAGACCACAAACAGAGAACTGTGGGATAGGGCAGGACAACGGCAGGTGGAACAGGAGATAATGAGCAGAAGGTGGCGATGGATAGGACACAACTGAGTGAAACCCCTGACAGCATCCGAGACAGGCTCTCCGTTGGAACCCCCAGGGCAATAGAAGTAAGGGAAGACCCAGAAACACCTGAGACGGGTGTTAGAGATGGAATGCAAAAACAGGGAGAGAGTGGCGAGATCTGGAAAAGATGGCCTTGGATAGGCGGGCTTGGAAGGCCTTGGTTCCGGACCTATGCTTCCTAGGGGCAAGGTGAAGAAGAATACACAGAACGGAGTTGTTAGCCCTAAACACACTGAGATACATGCTTGGGAGGAGATCGGAGCAATTATGGACGTGTCTGTTGTGCAATGAAGATGATCCTCAAATGAACAATGAACAATAATTATAGAGCCATGATATTCAGAATATGTGAGCGCTCAATGTTTTCACTCATTATGGTAATTTTGGATTTATATTTTGCGTTGTCGGTGGACATAATTTTGTATTCAGGAAAAAGTTATGATCTTCTCGTGTTTTTACAGACTGAATTAGTTGTTCTGAACCATTGACACTATTTGAGAGGAGAACTGTGTCATTCTGAATCAGATTTCACCAATTGTAAGCGGTTTTTGTCCTCCTAACATTTCTCATTATATGTTCTGCATAGATGTTGAATAAATATGGGGAGAGTATGCATCCTTATTTTAGTCCCCTTTGCACTTCAAACCATTGTAATGTTTTACCCGCTACTATGACTGCTGCTTGTTGTTCGTTATTAAGAGTTTTTACTAGAAACAAGTGTGTTTCTATTGGAAACAAATGATTAGGATAAAATGTGATGGGAACTCACATGTCTTTTATGTTGTCCCTACAATTTCTGATGTTGCACATAGTCGAATGCTTTGGTGTAATCTACAAAACAGGTAGGGAGATCCTTACAGTTAACACATTTCATCGTGCGATTCGATCTGGTGTGTACATATTATGGAAATGACATTGGTTTCCTTACTACATACCCGTAGGTGTATATTTCTCCCAATTTATATAAAATAGGCCGATTATCCTTATAGCTAAATGTGTATACATACTTGTCATCTGTCTCAGCAGGTGCTCTGGCCTACACGGAACTATTTAATTACAAATTACTTTAGTCGTAGTATAGCTAGCGGCAAATGTCAAAAACCAAATCAACAAAATTTAGATCTCTTATAAGATTTGCGGTGTAACAATGTGAGATAAAATTAGAAATGAAGAAAAAAACTATTAATGGCACAAGTCATTCAGTTTATTTAAAAAAAACACCAGACTGACAGGAATGCCGTGATGTAACGTATACCATAGTACCTTCGTCTTTAAACTCTATTTAATGAATACAGAGCAAGAATAAGAACAAGCAAAAGAGTGATGACATCAAGAATAATATCAGAGAAAGGAGTAACAAAGAGTAATCACAGTAGATAAAGGATAACAAACCTGGTGCCTCTAACGCTCTTGATCTCTACATCAAGAATACTATACATGATATTGGACTGCTCCACCCCAAACGCCTATGGCAGTCTAACATGTCACCGTCGGAATTTCGTGCTCTATCACACCTCCGTCGACGTGATGTCATTGTTATCACACCCGCCGACAAAGGCGGAGCTATAGTCGTCTGGAGCAAAGATCTTTACCTTCAGGAAGGTCATAACCAGCTGCGTGACACTCAGTTTTATAAACCAGCCCTACTGATGTCACTCTGTCTAATATCGATAACGTTCGTGAAGTCATTAAGAACTTAATTACCACGAACAATCTTCCTACTAGTGCATCATCACTCTGTGTGATCGATAGCTGTTTGGGCAAACTCGCCTTTATATGCTCCCAAAATTCATAAATTCCACAATGCTAGTAGGTCTATCGTTTCTGCTTGCTCTGCCCTACGGAACACATCTCCGAATTCCTTGATAGTATCTTTAATCCCATAGTCACCACACTCCAGTCATTTTTGAAAGATACGAACCACGCTTTGTCTGTCTTTTTTTCCGTTGAGTTGCTACCGAGAGAACCTACGACTCTTCCTCCTTGATGTGTCTCATTGTACACTTCTATACCTCATCCTGACGGCTCTCCAGTTCTTTCTCAATAGGAGAACTAATCCACTGTGTCAACTTCTGCTCTCCTTCGTCTTGCGGAACTAGTTCTCACTCTTAACTCCTTTCAGTTAATGACCACTCTTTGAGCAGATCAGTGGGGTTGCCATGGGTACTAAAATGGGACCTAGTTATGCTTGTCTATTTATGGGTTATCTTGAACACCTAGTATGGATTACATATGATGGCCCCCTTCCGTTTGTCTATCACAGATACATTGATGACTATTGGCATTACTAATATGCCTGAAGCCGATTTGTCACGCTTCATTAATTTCATTAATGTTTTCAACCCTTCTATTCGTTTTACTTCTAACATCTCCACTACTTGTGTCAACTTTCTTGACATTACTATCACCATACGTCTATCCACTATCACTACATCAGTATATTACAAGCGTACTGATGCACATAGTTTTCTCCTTTATACTTCTCATCCCCGGGCTTGTCGTGACTCTTTGCCATTCTCCCAGCTCTTGCGCCTTCGTCGCCTTTGTAGCGAGGACGATGATTTTCTTGAGAGAGCTTGATTTCTTTCACAGGCGCCAATACCCGGAGAGGGTGCTTGTCTCGGCTATGCATCGAGTTCAGAAAATCACTCGCCAGCAGGCCCTCACCAGCCAACATAGGACTACTAACTCTGACGAGTAAAACTTATCTTAACTTTCCACCCCATAGTTCACTGGTGAAAAATGTTTTATTCCGTTATCTGTCTATCCTTAAGTCAGATCATGAGACCTGTCTGTCTTCCCAACTATCATTTGTGGCTTACAGACGGGACATAAGTCTTAAGGATATGTTGGTACACAGTCCAATATCCAGACTCATTTTGGCACTGTCCAGTATGGCCGTCGGCGTTGCAACACGTGTGCTATGTTTACATACGCGTACGTATCTTTCCTTTAGCCACGTTTCTTATTGACGATGGTTTCACATGCGAGTCCCGTAATCTTATCTATTCCATTATCTGTAAGCGGTGTAACAAGGCTTATATCGGCGAGACAGGCAAGAAGCTCAGTGACCGATTCGCCCAACACCTGCGTACCATACGTCAATGTTCTGTGACCCCTGTAGCCACCCATTTCAATGATATTGGCCATTTAGGAGCTCACGATGTCCAGGTCACAGCCATCCGATCATGTTCCTGATGATCGCAGTCGATTTGCTCTAGAGAATCGGTTGATTTCTTTGTATGGTACCTTGCGACAACGTGGCCTCAATGTATTACATTCCTATGCTTCGTAGTACTTTCTCTTCCCATGCCTTGTAATCTATATGGGTATATGTTGCATGTATTCAAGTTATATATTTACTAGATTTTTCATTGTTTCCCTTCCGTTCTATTTCTAGTTTTTATGTGTGTTTTGTGTTACATTTATTTCGTTATTCGTTTTTTATTCCAAGATTTTCATTAGAAACGTTTGTATTTGGTCGTCTATTTGTTCTTTTAAATGTGTCACCCTGTTGTTCGCTGTTTGATAAAGGCCTTGTTGGTCGAAACGTTGCTGTATTTTGTCATTGTTTTTGTAATTTGTAAAACTACAGTACTTTGTGATTACATGTTTTGCCAATCAAATAGTTTTACTGCAGTCTCATCTATTTTGTGAATAGATAAAGTTCACATTTTTACATCTCCTCGTATCCCACCACGCCGCACTAAAATACAATGGAGAAGTAAAAACAGAAAAGATTTTCGAAAAAATATCTTCAAAATGGTCACCACGAAAGATAGACTACGAAATGAGGACACCAGAATAGGTGGGCATAGCTTCATGCACTGAACACATTGAAAGACAACAAATGCAGTGGTTGGACATTTAATGAGAATGGAATACAATCAACCACTAATAACAGCATACAATAAAAAGAGATCAGGTACTAGAGCCATGGGAAAACCAAGAAAAGTTGGATAGACAATATCAAGACACAACTACATAAATACGGATATAACACAACGGCAATTCATCTGACCCTGGAACGCAAATTAAAGCTCCAACCCCTACTCTTAACGGCAAGAGTGGGCAACCAATTCCATTGTCCAACTGGGTAAAGACATAAGACCTTCAACATGACAATGGATATTGATGATGCTACTGTTTTCTATGAATATCGAAAGTTAATTATTTTGCCAGTCTTCCTAGATCCTATTAATTCTATGCAGTGTCTAAAATTATTGACTGTGACACCAGTTGATACGCAGGACAGACAGAACAGGACAGGACAGACAGGACAGGACAAACGGAACAAGAAAGGACAGAATATACATGACAGGAAGGACAGACAGGATAGGACAGACAGGACAGGAGAGAAGAAGGACAGACAGAACAAGACAGACAGGACAGGACAGACAGACAGGACAGGACAGACAGGAAAAGAAAGGACAGGATAGACAGGACAGGATAGACAGGACAGAACAGAGAGGACATGACAGGACATACAGAACAGGATAGGAAAGGCAGGACAGGTCAGGTCAGTTAGAACAAGAGGACAGACATGAGAGGAAGGGAGTGGACAGAGAGGACAGGATATAACATATAGGACAGACAGGAAAGAACAGACAGATAGAAAGGACAGGATATACACAAACATGAATGACATGACAGGACAGACAGGACAGGACAGACAAATCAGGACAGGACAGACAAGACAGGACAGGATATGATAGACAAGACAGGACATACAGCACAGGACAGACAGGAAAGGAAAAGACATGACAGGAGAGAGAGGACAGGACAGACAGGACAGGACCAACAGGACGGGACAGGACAGACTGGAGAGGAATGGACTGACAGAACAGGACATACAGGAAAGGACAGTACAGACAGAAAGGAAAGGACAGACAGGAGAGAGAGGACAGACAAGACTGGAAAGACAGGACAGGACATGCAGGACAGTACAGATAGGACAGGACAGGAGAATACAAACAGGAGAGGACATACATGACAGGACATACAGGACAGGAAAGACATGACAGGATATGATAGACAGAACAGACAGGACAGACATGACAGAAAAGACAAGACAGGACAAGACAAACATGACAGGAGAAACAGGACAGGATAGGACAGGCAGGACAGGACAGACTGGACAGGACTGACAGGACAAGACAGGAGAGGACAGACATGACATGATATGACAGACAGGATAGGACATACATGACAGGACAGACAGGACAGACAAGATAGGACGTACAGAAAGGAGCGGACAGACAAGACAGGACAGACCAGATAGTACAGACAGGACAGTACAAGACAGACAGTGCAAACAGGACAGAGAGGACAGGACAGACAGGACAAACAGGATAGGACTGACAGAAAGGACAGGACAGGAAAGACAGAACAGGAAAGGTCCGTCAGGACAAGACAGACAAGACGGGACAGGACAGACATGACAGAACATGACAGGACAGGACAGAGAGGACAGACAGGAAAGACAGGAAACGAAAGACAAGACAGGCAGGACAGGACAGAAAGGTCAGGTAGGACAGGACAGGACCGAAAGGACAGGACAGTATATACAGGACATGACAGACAGTACAGGACAGGACAGACAGGACAGACATCACAGAACAAGACAGACAGAATAGTACAGGACAGACAGAACAGGACAGACAAGACAATACAGACAGGATAGACAAGACAGGAAAGGACAGACAAGACAGGAAAGGACAGACAAGACAGGACAGACAAGACTGGACATGACATAACAGAGCATGACAGGACAGACAGGAAAGGAAATACAGGACAGGCAGGACAGACAAGACAGGACATGACAGGACAGACAGGAAAGGAAAGACAAGATAGGACAGACAAGACAGGATAGAAAGGTCAGACAGGACCGGACTGGACAGAAAGGACAGGACATACAGAACAGGGCAGACAGCACAGGACAAGACAGACATAATAGAACAGGACAGAGAGACAGACATAACAGGACAGACAGGACAGACAAGATAATACAGACAGAACAAACAATACAGGAAAGGACAGACAAGACAGAACAGGACGGACAGGACGTACATGACAGGACGGATAGGAGAGGACGGCTACAACAGGACAGACAGGACAAAACAAACAGTACAGGACAGATATGACAGACAGGACAGGAACGGAAAGGACAGACAGGACAGGTCATGGCAGACAGAACAGGACAGGACATACAGGACATGACAGACAGTACAGGATAGAAAGAACAGGACAGACAGAACGAGGACAAGCCAAAAAAAGGACAGATATGAAAGGACAGACAAGACAGTTACAGACAGATAGGACAAGACAGAGAAGACAGGAAAGGATAGACAGAACAGGACAGAGCGACAGGACAGACAGGACATGACAGACAGTACAGGATAGAAAGAACAGGACAGACAGAACAGGACAAGCCAAAATAGGACAGATTTGAAAGGACAGACAAGACAGTTACAGACAGATAGGACAAGACAGAGAAGACAGGAAAGGACAGACAAAATAGGACAGGACGACATGACAGGACAGACAGGACAGACAGTACATGACAGACAGGAAAGGACAGGACAGAAAAGACAGGAAGGACAGAAAGGACAGGAAAGGACTTGAAAGACAGGGAAGGACAGAACGGACAAGGAATCATACTACACGCACGACACGAACGACGAATGGCAACGGTCATACGCGACATACACGACACACGACACACACGTCACGCACGACGCACACGTCGTGAAGACACGAAGACATGACAGAGAAGACACAAATGACACGAACAACACTCATGACACGCACTAAGGGCACGTCACTCATGACACGAACGAAACGCACGACAACTACACGCACTTCACGCACGTCACGTACATCCCGCACGACATCCACAACAGACACTACCAACGCGATACACACGATTATACAGACTTACACGACAGAAACGATATACACGACACGTACTGATGCTCACGACATGCACCTAACGCACGACGCACAAGACACGCACGACGCGTACGACACCTACGACATACACGACACACGACATACGCGACAGACACACGACAACCACGATGCACAGGACACGCACCACACGTTTGACACAAACAACACGCACAAGTCTTAAGACACGTACTACAAGCACGACAGACACGATACGCACGACAAGCATAACACACACGACACACACGTCCCGCACGACACACACGACATGCACGTAGCCCACAAAAGGCACATAACGCACGACAGAAATGACAGACAAGACATGCACGACTCGCGCAACACGCACGTCCCGCACGCCACACACCACAAGCTCGCGACACACGAAACGCAAGTAATGCAGTACAGGACGATACGCATTCATACAAAACACGAACGACACGCACAAATGGCACGTCAGGCACGTCATGCGCGACATACACGACACCTGACACTCAACACACACATCTCGCACGCCATGCACGACACGATAGGCACGACATAGAAGGCCCGAACGACACGAACAACACGAACGACATGTATGAGGAACGTGACTCACGACACGCGGGACACACACGATACTCCAGTCACGTTCGACACGTACGACACACACGACTCATACGATACGCACATCACGCACGTCAAGCACATCTCGCAGGACACGTACGACAGAACAGACAGAAACATCATACGATAGACGAGACCCACCCGACACACACGACACACGATCGACACGACACGTACGACAAACTCGAAACGCGCTTCACGCACGACACGCACGTTACGCACATAACGCACGAAGACAGGACCAACACGACACACACGACATGCACGACTTACACGGCAAACACGACAAAAGTGACATACACGACACGCACAAAACGTACGACTCGCACAACACGCACAACACGCACGTATGCAAGTAACGAATGACGCACAAGACACGCACGATAGACACGACACCCACGACACACACGACAAACTCGAAACGTACTTCACGCACGACACGCGCGACATGCACGACACGCACGAAAGATACGACAAACTCGAAACGCACTTCACGCACGACACCCACAACAGGCATGTCACGACACGCATATCACGTTCGACACAAACAACACGCACGAGTCGTATGACACGCACGTCAAGCACTACAGGCACGTAACGCACGATAAGCATGGAAGACGCGACACACACGACATACACGAAACACGAGAAACGACACACACGACACCCACGACACACTCGGCAAACTCGAAACGCACTTCACGCACTGACAGGATGTCACGCACATCACGCACGACACCACGACAGACACGACCAACGCGACACACACGACACACGACTTACGACAACGATGACAGACACGACATAAACGAAACGCACAAAACGCACCATTCGCATATCCATTCGTGTCATTTGTGTCGTGCGTGGCGTACGACTCGTGCGTGTTGTTCGTGTCCAACGTCTCTGCGTGTCGTGCATCGCTGCTGTTTGTCGTGTGTCGTGGCTGTCTGTCTGTCATGCTTGTCGTGCGTTACGTACCTGTAGTGCTTGAACGTGCGTGTCGTACGACTCTTGCGTGTTGTTTGTGTTGAACGTGACGTGCATGTCGTGACATGCCTGTCGTGGGTGTCGTGCGTGAAGTGCGTTTCGAGTTTGTCGTCTCGACATGCGTGTCGTGCCTGTTCTGCGTTCGGCGTGTCGTATGACTAGTGCGTGTTGTTCATGTATAACGTATCGTGCATGTCATGCGCTGTGTGCATTTCGTACGCTTCGTGCGTATCGTGCGTTTTGTGCGCGTCGTTTATGTCGTATTTGTCGTGTTTGTTGAATAAGTCGTGTATGTCGTGTGTGTCGCGTTGGTCGGTGAGGGTTGTGCGTGCGTGCGCGTCATGTCAGGTCGTGCGTGTCGTTTATGTCGTGTCTGTCGTGTTTGTCGTGTAAGTCGCGTTGGTCGTGGCTGTCGTGCGTGATGTGCTTGACGTGCCTTTCGTGTGTGAAGTGCGCTTCGAGTTTGTCGTGGGTGTCGTGTGTGTCGTGTGTCGTTTGTGTCGCGTCTGTTGTGTCTCTCGTGCATGCCTGTTGTGCGTTAGGTGCATGTCGTGTGTGTCGTGTCTGTCGTGCGTGTCCTGCATGTCGAGCGTGTCTTGCATGTCGCGCCGTTCTTGTCTGACATGCGTGTGGTGTCTGTTCTGCGTTAAGTGCGTATCGTAAGTGGCGAGCGTGTCGTGCGTGACGTGCGTGTCGAACGACTCGTGCGTGTTGTTCATGTCCAACGTCTTGCTTGTCGTGCGTGATGTGCGTGTTGTTCATGTCTGTCTTGCTTTTCGTGCGTGATGTGCATGTCGTGCATGTCGAGTGTGTCGTGCTTGTCGTGCCTGTAGTGCGTGTCGTACGATTCGTGCGTGTTGTCTGTCCAACAAGACGTACATCTCGATGAGATCATCCCTGTTGTGCGTGTCGTGTCTGTCGTGATTATATTGTCGGACGTGCGTGTCGTGGGTGTCATGTGTCTGTGTGTGTCGTGTATGTCGTGTGTGTCGCGTATATCGTGTCTATCGTGCGTGACTTGTGCGTCTTTCGTTACGTGCATGTCGTGCGTGTTGTGCATGTTGTACGTATGTGTATGTCCTGTGTGTTGCGTTGGTCCTGTCTGTTGTGAGTGATGTGCGTAACGCTGAAGTGCGTTTCGAGTTCTCGAGTTGTGGGTGTCGTGTCGGTCTGTGTGTCGTGTGTATCGGATGCGTCTCGTCTATCGTGTGACGTTTCTGTCGTGTCTCTCGTACGTGTTCTGCAATGTCGTGCGTGTCGTGTCTGTCGTGCCTGTAGTGTGTGACGTGCGTGTCGTGGGTGCCGTGTGTCTATCGTGTAGGTCGACACTCCATGCTTGTCGTGCGTGATGCATGTCGTGCTTCATCTGAGTCGTGTGTGTCGCGTTTGTCGCCGTTGTCTTGTGCGTCGTGCGTTACGTGCATGTCGTTCGTGTTGTGCGTGTAGTGCGTGACATGTGTGTCGCGTTGGTCGTGCCTGTCGTGGGTGTCGCGCGTGATGTTCATGACGTGCTTGTGGTAACGCACAACAGACATGCATGACTCGTGCAACACGTACGACATACGCGTATCGCACAACAATCACAACAGACACGATATAAACAACACGCACAAAACACGCATGACACGAACGATACGTTAGACACAAACAACGAGCACGAGTCGTACGACACGCACGTCCCGCACTTACAGGCACCAAGAACAACACACGATACGCATGTCACTCACGACATGCACATAACGCAGCACGACACGCATTTCAAACACGACAGGCTCGACATGCACAACACGCACGAGTTGTACGACACGCAGACGCGACACACACGACAGAAACACGACAGCCACGACGCTCACGTCACACACTACAGGCACGACAGACACGACACACTCGACACGCACGTCACGTATGACACAAAGGACATGTACGTTATTACGACAGACACGCGCGACATGCACGTATCGCAGGACAAGCACGAAAGACACGATATAAACGACACGCACAAATCGCAGGATTCGCACGACACGCACGATATGCACGATACGTTGGACACAAACAAAGCGCACGTCCAGCACTACAGGCATGACAGGCACAACACACACGACACGCATATCACGACGACAGGCTGTTACACTACACACACGTAACGCAGAAAAGACAAGACACGCATTTCAGACACGACCGGCGCGACATGCACGGCACGCGCGACAGACATGATCAACACGAGACTGTACGTACGACGACACAAGACTTGCACGTAACGCACGACATGCACGTAACGCACGACATGCCCGTCACGTTCGATACACACAACACGCACGTCATCTCTTGCACGGCGTGCGTGTCGTGCGTGTCGTGCATGTCGCGCCGGTCGTGTCTGAAATGCGTGTCGTGCCTGTTCTACGTTACGTGCGTGTCCTGTGGGGAGCGTGTCCTGCGTGTCATGCGTGTCGTGTGTTGGCTTGTTGTGCCTGTAGTGTGTGACGTGCGTACGACTCGTGTGCGTTGTTTGTGTCTAACGTATCGTGCGTGTCGTGCGAATACTAATCTGCACGACACGCACGTCGTTATATCGTGTCTGTCGTGATTGTTGTGCGATACGTGCATGTCGTGTTGTATGCACGAGTCGCATGTCTGTCATGTCTGTCGTGCGTCTCGTGTTGATCATGTCTGTCGTGCGTGTCGTGTCTGTCGTGCCTGTAGTGTGTGACATGCGTGTCGTGGGTGTCGTGTTGTGTCGTAGATCGTGTCTGACACTCCATGCTTGTCGTGCGTAATGTGCATGCCGTGCATGTCATTCGGGTCATGTGTGTCGTGTCTGTCGAGTCTGTCGTGCGTTGTCTTGTGCGTCGTGCGTTACGTGCATGTCGTGCGTGTTGTGCGTGTTGCACGGGTCGTGCGAGTCGTATCTGTAAGTGCTGACGTTACGTGCATATCGTGTATGTGCGTTTGTGTCTGTCGTGCTTGACATGCCTGTCGTGCGTGAAGTGCGTTTCGAGTTCCTCGAGTGTCGTGTGTAGTCAGTCGTATCGTGTATGTAGTGATGTCGTGCGTCGCGTCTGTCTGTCTACCATGCTTGTCTTGCGCTACGTGACTTCTTGCGCTTCTTGACGTGCGTGTTGTGCAACTCGTGCGTGTAGTTTTTGTCAAACGTGACGTGCGTGTAGGGACATGCCAGTCGTGTGTATCGTGCGTGATGTGTGTGACATGCCTGTCGTGCGTGAAGTGTGTTTCGAGTTTGTCGTGTGTGTTGTGTATGTCGTATATGTCGTGTGTGTCGCGTCTGTCGTGTCTGCTATACTTGCCATGCGCTGCGTGACTGTAGTGTTGACCTGCGGTCGTACGACACGTGTTGTTTTGTCGAAGGTGACGTGAGTGCCGGGACATGCCTGTCGTGTGATCGTGCGTTACGTGCATGTCTTGTGTGTAGTGGCGTGACGCGTGTCGTACGACTCGTGCGTGTTTTTTAGGCAAACGAGACGTGCGTCTCGTGTTGATCGTCTTTCGTGCCTGTAGTGTGTGAGGTGCGTGTCGTGGATGTCTGTTTCTTTCTGTGGTGTCGTGTCTGACACCCGCGTTTATCGTAGTGATGTGCATGTCGTGCGTCATCTGGCTCGTGTGTGTCGCGTCTGTAGGTGTCTGTTGTGCGTTGTCTTGTGCGTCGTGCATGTCGTCGTGTTGTGCGCGTTGCACGCGTCGTGCGAATCGAACGTGTGGAGTGAGCGTGCGTGTCGTGTCGTGTATTTCGGTTTGTGTCGCGTCTGTCGTCTCTCGTGCGTGTCTTGTGTCATGCATTACTTGCATGTCGTGTGTTACGTGCATATCGTGTCTGTCGTGCTTGTCGTGCATTTAGTGCTTGAGTGTTGTGCATGTCGTACGCGTCGTGCGAATCGTACGTTTTGTGCGTGTCGATTATGTCGTATCTGTCGTGTTTGTCGGTAGTCGTGTATTTCGTGTTACGCGTTGGTCGTGTCGTCGGTGTCGTACATGAAGTGCGTTTAGAGTTTGTCGTGTCTGTCGTGTGTGTGTCGTGTATGTCGTGTATGTCGCGTCTGTCGTGTCTGCCATGCTTGTCTTTCGCTACGTGACTGTAGTGCCGTGACGTGCGTGTCGTACGACTCGTGCGTGGTTTTTTTGTCAAATGTGACGTGCGTGACGGGTTTGTCGTGTCCGTCATGCATGTCACGCGAGTCGTACGACACGTACGTCAAACACTACAGTCATGTAACGCACAACAAGCGTCTCGGACACGACATACACGACAAAGACACCCATGACACGAAAACACGACAGACACGACACGCCACGCTTCGCAGCACACAACGCACGACACGCACGACACGCACAAAACGCACGATTCGCACGACGCGTACGACACGCACAACACGTACGAATCGTACGGCACACACGTCAAGCACGACACACACGACATGCACGTAACGCACGACATGCACAAAACGCACGATTCGCACGACGCGTACGACACGCACAACACGTACGAATCGTACGGCACACACGTCAAGCACGACACACACGACATGCACGTAACGCACGACATGCACGTAACGCACGACAGACATGACAGACATACATGACTCGTGCAACATGTACGACATGCACTTATCGCACAACAATCACAACAGACACAATATAAACAACACGCACAAAACGCAGGATTCGAATCACACGAACGATACGTTAGACACAAACAACGCGCACGAGTCGTACGACACACACGACATGCACGTAACGCACGATAGACACGACACACACGTCACGCACTACAGGCACGATTCGCACGACGCGTGCAACACGCACAACATGCACGTAACGCACGACGCACAAGACAACGCACGACAGACGTGACAAATACGACCCGAATGACACGCACAACATGCACATCACGCACGAAAAGCATGGAGTGTCGACACGACACAACGACAGACACACGACACCCACGACACGCACTTCATGCGCACTACATGCACTACAGACACGACACGCACGACAGACATGATCAACACTAGACGCACGTCTTGTTCGAAACAAACAACACGCACGAGACGTACGACACACAAGACATTCACGTAACGCACGACACGCATGTCACGCACGACACGCTCCCCACTCACTACATGTACGTAACGCAGAACAGGCATGACACGCATTTCAGACACGACAGGCGAGATATGCACCGCAAGCGCGACATGCACGACACGAACAAAACGCACGAGTCTTACGACACGCACGTCCTGCACGCCACGCACGACACAAACGACACGATTGGCACGAATGGCACGCCATACGCGACATGCACGACACACGACATGCACGTAACGCACGACAAGCATGGAGTGTCAGACACGACGCACACGACACGCACGATAATGACAACGCAAGATAGACATGATCAACACCTGACGCACGTCTCGTTCGACACACTCGACATGCAAGTCACGTACGACACACAAGACTAGCACGTAACGCACGACATGCACGTATCGCACGACAAGCACGACAGACACCACACGCACGACAGGCATGTCACGACATGCCGCCAGTTCGACACACACAACATGCACGTCATGTCTTGCAACGACGTGCGTGTCGTGCGTGTCGTGCATGTCGTGCGTGTCGAGTGTGTCGTGCTTGTAGTGCGTAACGTGCGAGTCGTACGACTCGTGCATATTGTTTGTGTCTAACGAGACGTGCATCTCGAGGGGATCATGCCTGTTGTGTGTGTCGTGTCTGTCGTGATTATATTGCGTGACGTGCGTGTCGTGGGTGTCGTGTGTCTGTGTATGTCGTGTGTGTCTCGTCTGTCGTGTCTATCGTGCGTGTCTTGTGCGTCTTTCGTTACGTGCATATCGCGTTGGTCGTGTCCGTTGTTGATGTCGTGCATGATATGCGTGACGTGCGTGAAGTGCGTGTCGTGACTGTCGTGCATGTCGTGCCAATTGTGCGTGACGTGCTTGTTGTGTGTGTAATTGTCATGCGAGTAGTACGTTTCGTTCGTGCCGTGAGTGACATGCCCTTAGTGCGTGTCGTGCGTGTCGTGCTTGTCGTGCCTGTAGTCCATGACGTGCGTGTCGTACGACTCGTGCCTGTTGTTCGTGTCCACCGTATCGTGCATGTCGTGCGTGTTGTTCGTGTCGTACGTGTCGTGCGAGTTTGTGTCCAACGAGACGTGCATCGATGAGATCATCCCTGTTGTGCGTGTCGTGTCTGTCGTGATTATATTGTCGGACGTGCGTGTCGTGGGTGTCATGTGTCTGTGTGTGCCGTGTATGTTGTGTGTGTCGCGTCTGTCGTGTCTATCGTGCGTGACTTGTGCGTCCTTCGTTAAGTGCATGACATGCGTGTTGTGCATGTTGTACTCGTCGTGCGAGTCGTACGTTTGCGTATGTCGTGTGTGTTGAGTTGGTCCTGTCTGTTGTGCGTGATATGCGTAACGTGCGTGAAGTGCGTATCGAGTTTCTCGTGTATGTTGTGGGTGTCGTGTCGGTCTGTGTGTCGTGTGTATCGGATGCGTCTCGTCTATCGTGTGACGTTTCTGTCGTGTCTCTCGTATGTGTTCTGCATGTCGTGCATGTCGTGTCTGTCGTGCCTGTAGTGTGTGACGTGCGTGTCGTGGGTGCCGTGTGTCTATCGTGTGTGTCGTGTCTGACACTCCATGCTTGTCGTGCGTGATGTGCATGTCGTGATTGTCATTCGGGTCGTGTGTGTCGCGTTTGTCGAGCGTTGTCTTGTGTGTCGTGTGTGTCGTGTCTATCGTGCGTGTCGTGCATGTCGAACGTGTCGTGCATGTCGCGCCGTTCCTGTCTGACATGCGTGTCGTGTCTGTTCTGCGTTAATTGCCTATCGTAACTGGCGAGCGTGTCATGCGTGACGTGCGTGTCGTGTGTGCCGTGCCCTTAGTTCGTGTCGCGTGTTGTTAGTCTCGTTCGTGTCTTCTCTGTCGTGACTGTCGAGTCGTTCGTGTCTTCTCTGTCGTGAGTGTCGTGTCTTCTCTGTCGTGAGTGTCGTGTCGTGCGTGGCGTGAGAGTTGAACGACACGCACGTCAAAAACTACAGTCACGTAGCGCAAGACAAGCATGGAAGACAACAGACACGAAAACATGAAAAAAGACAAAACGACAGACAACAGGCACGAAACCAACAAACGAAAAGCACATCAGGACGAAAAATCGCCACTTACGACACGCACTTAAAGCAGAACAGGCACGGCACGCATTTTGACACACCGAATGCGCGTAACGCAAACCCCAAGAAACGCATGAAGACGCCCACAAACGACCCGATAACATAAGACAGTCACATTACGCACGATAAGTATGGGGGGCCGACACACGAATCCACGACACGCACGTCATACACTACTGGCACGACAGACAGACACGCAGACAGACATGATCAAACACGAGTACGTCTGTTCGAAAAAAACACGCACAAATCGAGACACCGTCAAGCACTACAGTCACGTAGCGCACCGTCAAGCATGGCAGATACGACAGACGCAACATAAGAATACAGACACATCGAGAAACTTGAAACACCACGCACGAAAGGGGCTGCACATCACGCACGACACCCCCGACAG
This sequence comes from Arion vulgaris, assembly GCA_020796225.1. Classification (NCBI taxonomy): domain Eukaryota; kingdom Metazoa; phylum Mollusca; class Gastropoda; order Stylommatophora; family Arionidae; genus Arion; species Arion vulgaris. The sequence goes on along the minus strand of CM036753.1, from coordinate 56,939,230 downwards.
AAAGACAACGCGACATTAGACAAAACAACAGACACGAATAAACGACACGCAAATAAGTACGATTCACATGACGTAAGACACGCAAACACCCCGACGCAATCTTGTGCGAAAAAACAGCACGCAAAATGACGACAAGACGACACAAGAAAACACATCACGCACGACACGTGACTTACGACACGCACTTAAACAGAACAGGCACGACACGAGTCAGAACGATCGGGCTGGAGTGCGGGGGTCGTTTGTCTCGTCTATCGGACGTTTCTGTCGTGTGTGCGTGCCTGTGTTGTCTTGCCCCTCGGGATGACCCCATTTTTTATTTCCCAAATCGTGCGTGTCGTGCATTTGGGGCCGGTCGGGCTGAAGCGGTCGGGCGTTACGTGCATGTCGAGTGGGAGTGTATCGGGGGACATGCGGCGGGGGTTTGGGTTGTCGTGCCTGCAGTGCGGACGCCGAGACCCGGGGCGTTGTTTGATCTTGCGGGCGGGGAATTTGCGTTTTTGGAGCGTTTTTATCGGCCCGTCGGGTTGTTATGGGGTACGGGAGTCGTACGTGGAGAGTCATGCATGTCTGTCGCGTCGGCGTTGCGTGCATGTCGTGCTTTACGGGGATGTTTGGGTGGTGACGGGGTGTCGTGGTGTCGTGGATTATCTTTGGGGGGGCGTCGGGCCCGTGTGGAGGGGTGAGGGCGTCGTGCGTGTCGTGTCTCTGGCGTGTCGAGTGATGTGCGTCGCGTCTAATGTCTGTCGTTCGTTATCTTTTGGGCTGCGGGCGCCTTTAGTTCTGACATGCGCGTACACCCGAGGTTTTGGGTCGGGGCGCGGGAAGCCCCTTTTTTTTGGGGTCGTTTGGGGTCGGTCTGTCGTGGGCGGGGTGCCGTTGTTTTTGCGCTACATGACATGTGCGGGCGAGACGTGCGTGTTGTTTTTTTGAACGGGCGTGGGGGCGGGACATGCCGTGTAAACATGGGGGATTTCGAGTTTTGTGTTTCCCCGTGCCCATGTACGGCAGACGCGACACACACGACATACACGACACACGACACCCAAAACAAACCGAAACGCACTTACGATGAAGGCTTACGAAAATCACGACGATACCCACTACAGACACGAACGCCACGCTTCGCACGCACACAACGCATCACGCTGACACGCACAAAAAGTACGACACACACGACCCGAATGACACGCACGAATGCAATCACGCACGACAAGCATGGGGGCCGACAGATTCGCGACGCCGATACGCACAACACGCACGAATCGTACGGCACACCCGTAACGACACAAAATGACTCAAGACAAAACGACATGCACAAGAAAGACATGAGTAACGCAGACGCACAAGGCAGAGAGACACAACAGACGCGACAAAAAACGACATACACGACACACGACAGACACGACACAAAAACCCGAATGAAGAAACATGCCATCACGCACGACAAGATGGGGTGTAGATACACAAGACAGAGACACGACAGAAACACGCCCCGACCCCACGTTACAACTACAGGCAAAACAGACAAATACGCAGACAGACATGATCAAATAGACGCACGTCCGTTCGAACGGGCGAGACACGCATGTCACGCAAAACCGCAGAAGAGTATGAGACAAGCACGAAAGACACGATAAAAACGACACGCACAAATCGGGATTAGCACGACACGCACGACCGAACAACGCAGAACGTTTGACACAAAAAACGCGCACGACGACACAACCCCGAACGGCAGACGCGAAACCCCCACACGATGGCGCACGACAGCCTGATACACGCACGAAGAATGATCAACACGAGACGCACGTCCGTTGACACACCGATATGCACGCGTAGCGCAGACATGCACGGAACGCACGCGCACGAACGCACAAAAAACTTTTTAAAGCCCGACTGCACGACGAATGAATGATCGCACCGAACACGACAGACAGAACGCACGACAGTCACGTTGTCACGTTGAAAACACAACACGCATGTCATTTTTGCATGACGTGGGGCCCGGGATGTCGCGCCGGTCGTCTGAAATGCGGACGCCTGTTCACGTTAGGGATGTCGGGGGCGAGGTGTCGGGTAAAGCGGTCGTGTTTTGGGTTGTTCCTTTTCCCGTAGTGCGGGAAAGCTGCTCGCCTTGTTTTTTGTGTCTAACGTACATGCGTGTCGGGGAACCGCGTTTTGTGGTGTCGTTTATATGGTGTTCGGGGTTTTTTGGGATACCTGTCGTGAGGCGAGTGTTCGCGGACATGGGGTCGTGTGTTGGCTTGTTTTCCAGTGGTGACGGGGTGTCGTACGACCGTGTGTTTTTTTGCTAACGATCATGGGGTCGTGCGAATCCTGCGTTTTGTGCGTGTCGTTTTTATGGTGTGTCGTTTTTGGCGATACGGTGTCGTGAGTGTCTGCGTTTCTGCGTTCGCGATGTTTTGTGTGGTGCGTGACATGCGTGTCGTACGACCGTGAGTGCTTTTAGGGGAACGAGACGGCGCCGTGTTACGCGCCCGGTCGTCGTGCCTAGTGGGGGGTGCGTGTGGGGTCGTGTGTCTTTTTGGGGTTTTTTGTGTCTGACACCCGGGGTTTTCGAGACGAGTCGTGCGGTCATCGGGGCGTGTGTGTCGCGTCTGTAGTGCGTTGGGGCGTCGTGCAACGTATGTCGTGCGTTACGGATATCGGGGATGTCGCGACGGCGTTTTGTGCTATCTTTCTTATCGTCGTGCCTTTAGTGCTTAGCGTGCCGAGATTCTGAGTGTTGTGTTTTTCGCCGGTGCGGGGAAAGGCGTATTTGCTTGTCGATTATGCCTCTGCGGGCCGTCGTGCTTTTTTCTTGTGCGTCCCCGTTACGGCATGTCGTGTGTCGTAGTGACGAAATTTACGACATCACGAAAAAAGACAGACACGACACACCGACAAACTAATGCACTTCATGAGAACCACTACAGAAGACCAAAGCGACAAACGAAATACACGACACACGACAAACCACAGACACATTAATGGGCACCCCAACACTCACAAACGTACGGCACGCACGTCAAGAAAATTCACGACGAAAGCATGATACACAAAAAAGCACGTAACGCACATGCACGTAATGCCGATGCACAAGAAACGCACGAGAGACAGACGCGACACAAACGAAATCACGACACACGACACGCACGTCAGCACTTACACGTACGATTAGGACGCGTGCAACACGCTCAACACGACGACATGCACGTACGAAACGACACACAAGAAAACGCACGACAGACGCGACACACACGACCCGAATGACACGCACGACATGCACATCACGACAAGAGGGAAGTGACGACACACAGAGAGGCAGACAATACCCACGACACGCACCTCACACACTACAGGCAGACAGAAAACGACACACACGACAGGCATGTCCCGATACTGCGTCACGTTCGACAAAACAACATGCACGAGTCGACGACACGCACGTCAAGCACTAGAGTAGCGCAGAAAGGATAGCAAAAGACAGACGCGAAAACACAAATTAAGACATACACGCACACACTGTCGTTTATGTCGGTCTTGGGTTTGTCGTAAGTCAGGTTGGTCGTCTCCCGTGGTGTGGGCGGAGGGGTGCTTGACGGCTTGTCGTGCGCATCGTAGAAGTCGTTGCGTTGTACGCTGAACGTGCCTGAGTGTCGTGGTGCCGCGCGTGCAGAGAAGGCCTGAGTGGTCGTGCGTGTTGTTCGTGTCTTCTGTAGTACCGGTCGTTTTCATTCGTGACGTGCGAGTTGTGTGGCGTGGGGACATGCGTGACGTTCGTGCCGTGTTTGTATGTCGCGCATGAGGGCCCGACGCCATTCGTGTCGTTCGTGTCGTGCTTGACGTGGCTGTCGTGGTGTCGCGTCTGTCGCTATCGTGCGTGTTTGTGCGTCTTTCGTTAAATGCATGTCGTACGTTTGTGTATCTCGTGTTTGTCGTGAGTCCTGTCTGTCGTGCGTGATGCGTAACATGCGTTTCGTGTGTGTTGTGTGCCGAACGTGACGTGCGTGTCGTGACAGCCTGTCGTGCGTGTCGTGTCTGTCTTGGTTTGTCGTGCGTAACCCGCGTGTCTTGCATGACGCGCATATTGTACGACTCGTGCGTGTCGTATGTCGCTTTTGGTCGTTTCTGACAGGGAGTCATGTCTGTATTGATTCATGCCCGTCTGCCCAGCGTGTTCGTAGGGGTTGGACTACGGGTGACTATCCTCTGTGTGTGCGGGTTCAATTCCGCGGGATGGCAGAAAAGCCACAGATTCCCCAGATTTACGGTGTTCGTGGCACCGAACCGAAGGGTTACGATGTCCATGGCACCGGCCGAAGAGCCGAAAGCCGGGCTTCGGATCGGGGAAAAAAAAAATTGCACTACATGCGTGTCGTTAGTTGCGAGTTGTTATTTGACATGAGGTGTGGGTTTTCCATGCGCGTTTTTCGCGATGGTCGGGCTGTTGTGGATGTCGTGCGTGACGCGTGACGTATCTGTCGTGCATGTCGATTCACAAACACGCACTAGTCGAAGACTTGTCGTGCCTGTAGTGCTTGACCCTGCGCCGCGATTCGTGGTTGGTGATTGACGTGCGTGAAGTGCGTGTCGTGCATGTCGGCGTTTTTTGCGTGTCGTTAGTCGGTCTATCGTGTTTGGTGTAAATCGTGATGTCGTGTGTGTCCGTTCGTCTTGTCTGTCGTGACGACAGTGCGTGATTGCGTGACATGCCTGTCGGGGCGAAGTGCGTTTCGAGTTTGTCGTGTGCCGTGGGTGTCGTGATGTCTGGGGTCGCGTCTGTCGTGTCTGCCATGCTTGTTGTACGCTACGTGACTGTAGTGCTTGACGTGCGTGTCGTACGACTCGTGCGTGTTGTTTTTTTCGAACGTGACGTTCGTGTCGAGACATGCCTATCGTGTGTGTCGTGCGTGAAGTGCATTTCGGGGTTGGTCGTTCTCGTGCGGTCATGGCATCGGCCTGACGCGCGTTCTTCCATGACGTGCGGGCTACGACTCGTGCGCTGCGCGCGTGTTGGCATGTCGCGTCGGTCGTGTCTGATATGCTGTCGTGTCTTTATTGCATTACGTGCGTAGTTACGAGGGATTTATTTGACGTGAGTGACGTGCGGTGTCTGTCGGGATGTTGTGTGTGCCCCGTTGGTCTGCCTGTCGGGGGCGCGCGTGATGTTCATGACGTGCTTGTGGTGCGTATCGTACGAGTCTGTGTGTTGTGTACGTGCGAACGGGAAAGGAGTGTGTGGTCGCGCATGGGGAGTGACGTGCCTAGTACGTCGTGCGTCTGTGCGAATCCGCGATTTGTGCGTGCCCTTTATATCGTCTTCGTGCTTTCGGCATACTGCAGTGGGTCTGTCGACGTTCGCATGGGCGAGTCGTGCATGTCCTGTGCGCCCGGCGTCCGTGTTGAGGTTCGCGCTTGTCGTGCCTGTAGTGCGTGACATGGTTTTCGTACGTCTAGTTTGTTTCGAACGAGACGTGCGTCTAGTGTTGATCCTTGTCGTCGTCTGCACCCAGCTTTTTATTGCGGTCTGGTGTCTTTCTTCTTCGTCTTCTGCGTTGTTTTGGTGTGCGATAGGGCATGCGTCGGGGCGCGTCGTACGATTGTGGGGTGTTGTGAGTGTTGTACGCGTCGTGAATCGGGTTTGGGCGTTTTGTGTGTAGCGTTGCGTGTCTGTGGGGTATCGTGCGTGATGGGGACATGCCGTCGTGCGAAGCGTTTCTCTTTTTCGTCTGATTGTCGTTTTTCGTGTGTTCGTGATGTCGTGGGGGCCCGTTCTGTTTTCCCCCACTTGTCGTGCGCACTACTAAAAGGTTTGACGTACGAAAACCGCCGATATCACGTCTTTGGGACACAAACAGCGCGCCGTCCACCTGGAAAACCCAACCGACACGCATGTCACGCAGAAGGCCGTTACACCCCGCACGTAACGCAGAACAGACAAGACACGCATTTCGCCCGACCGGCGCGCATGGGCCCCCGGAATGCACAACGCACGGACGTTGAACAAACAAAAGCACGAGTCGTACCCCCGTTACAAGACATGCGCGTAACGCTGTCACGCACGTCCCCGCCACGCCAAAAAAAACGAAAGAATGGTAAAATAGCACGCCTACGGCACGACAGCACGTATCCCGCGCACGCAGACACCACGCACACAGGCTTCACGACTCCCGCCACGTTCGAAAAAAAATATCATGTCTTGCCCGACGTGCGTGTCTGCGTCTGTGCCTGTTCTAGTTACGTGCGTGTCCTGGGGGGAGCGTGTCCTGCGTGACAGGGTGTCGTTGCGTTTCGAGCTCGAGTTTTATCTTTTGGGAAGTCGTATGGGGTCTGTCGGCACGTGCGTGCTTGTGCGCCCTTTTTTTGGACATGCGTTTGTGCAGTTGTCGCTTCCATGGAGTCGTACGTTTGTCTGTGTTGAGTTGGCCCCGTCTGTTGTGGGGATATGCGAACGTGCGTAAAGGGCGTTTCGAGTTTTCTGTATGGTGTGGGTGTGGGGCCCTCTGTTTTTTTGGGTGTCGGATGCCTCGTCTATCGTGTGACGTTTCTTTGGTCTCTCGTACGTGTTCTGCATGTGGGCGTCCCGGGATGTCTGCCGGGGGTGTGACGTGCTTCGTGGGTGCCGTGTGTCTATCGTGTGTCTCGCCCTCCATGCTTGTCGGGGGGATGTGCATGTCGTGTTTGGGGTAGGGGCCGTTTTCGTGCTTATCGTGCCATTCCTGACGCTTTCGTACGACCGTGCGTTTTTTATCCAAGGGCGTGTCGACGTGCCCTTAGTTCGGTCGCGTGTTGTTGTCCTTTCTTTTTCTGTCGTGACTGTCGAGTCGTGTCTTCTGCGTAGTGTCGTGTCGTGCGTGGCGTGAGGTTGTAGACACGCACGCAAGAACTACAGTCACGTAGCAAAACAAGCATGGAATACACGAAAAACCGACGACAGACAAATACATAAACGACCCCCGACAGCCGACAAATTACCAAACTCAGCCCCCACGCATTACAAAACAGGCACGACACGTATTTAAACACGACTGGACGTCTTGGGACACAAAGAGCACCAAAATCGTACGACACGCACGGCACGACGCAAAAAAACGACACGCACATCACGCACAAATCGCCACTTACGACCGCCAAAGCGAACGGCACGGCACGCATTTCAGACAGACCGACATGCGCGCCCGCACCCACGCCAAAACAAACGCCCGAATGGCACGTCACGAACATCCCGACATACGACATGCACGTAACGCACCACCACAAGAAAACCCATGACAGACGCCACAAAACGCCCCGATAACATGCACGCAGCACATTACGCACGATAAGTAGGGTTTCAGACGAACACGACACCCACGACACCCCGTCATACACTACTTGAAGACACGAGTACGTCTCGTTCGACACAAATTACACCACAAGTCAGACACTCGTAAGCACTACAGTAAATAGCGCACCGTCAAGCATTAGATCACGGGGAAAACAATGCCTCCATCGCAAGCGATGTAAACAATTGACGTGATGTTGCACCTCTCTGGTGGGGCGGGGGGGACTGTAGAGCCCAATTTAGAACAGAATCCGACCACAGGTGGGGCAAAATATCAAGGTTAGACATGTGCGTTTGTGTGCTCTGTCTTTCCGCTGCTCGTTTTCTCTGTGACTCAAAAATGATGATTCTCAGCTATTCGGGTTCCTTTGTTGTTACAGCGCCACTTTTGGCGATCTTGGCGGGGGTTCCGCACGTATTGTCTTATCGAAGCATTTGGAACACTTTAAGAGTGTTTTTAAAAGCTTTTTTTCTGTCCACCAGCAAACGTCCCCCCCCTTCAAGCTCGCCATAACGTTTTGGGATCGTTTATCGGGCATTCGAGCAACGTGACCGACCCATCTCAGTTGGGCCTTCTGAAAAGGGGTTATTTGGGATTTTTTGCCTGTGGGGATTTTGCGTCGGGAATTTTGTCCTTCGTTTATTTTTGTATTCGGTAGACGCTTGTTGGAAATGGTTTTTTTTTTCGGTCTGCTATACACGTCCATGTCTCGTTGGTACAGCATCGTGGTTAGCACTATGGCCTGGTAAACTTTCAGTTTTGTGACTATTTTTACCCCCTTCCGTTCACACACAGTGACCGTAACCTTCCAAGGCCTGGCTTTGGATATCCTTTTTGGGGCCCTCAGAATCTTGTTTGGATCTGGAAAGGAGGCTGAAAAAGCGTTGTCCGTTGACTGGAGACGTGGTGTTTAATGTTGATGACTGGATCGGATACTGTTTTTAGGGGCGGGCTGGAACAGACTTTTTTTTGGTGTTAATGGTAGGAAAAACCTATGGCCATTGAGAATTGCCATTTAATTTGCATTTCTTCCTCAGGTTGGTAGGAGGGCACTATGGAACAACAGGTTTGAGATAGTTGATTTTTTTTACCTTGGTGGGGGATTTTAACCTGAAGTTGAATATTAAATTCTGTCCTGTATCTAATCTTACCCCATGTTCGTCGCCTCCCAAAAGACTCCGTGGCATGGCAGAAAAAACATGCTGAAGGTGTTGGGGGCCAAACAGCCCGTTTGACGCCGTTGGTGACATGGGGGTTCGCAGCTCCCCCTTTGCATAAATGCCATCATGCCCGTGAAACTGTTGAACGTCGTAATTTCCTTTGGGGATCCAAATTTTCCATGATCTTCCAAAACCCCCCCTGTTAACGGCGAAAGCCTTTCGATCGACAAAACCATAAGGTTACGGTGCTGCTCTGGCATTTCTCCGTAGTTGGCGGAGCAAATATCATGTCTGCTTTTTCCCACCGCCTGAAGCCACATTGGGTCTCAGGAGTAAGTCCTGTTCAGGTGATCGATTAATCGATTGGAAGGGCCGGCCAGTATTTTCCCGCGATTGACAGGAGGGGGATCCCCCCGGGTTACGCAGGCCTGGCGGTTTCCTTTTTCCCCTTGTACAGGTGAAAAGTGGGATCCTTTAACCTTTGGGACCTTTTTTTACACCAAAGGATGTAAATAACTCTTCAATTTTAGATCAACGTGGGCCCCCCCTTTGCTTCGGTTGGTATTGAATCCCACCCCGCCTTGCTGGGCATCTGGCTTGTTGCCCTTTGGCCCTCAAGGTAGGTGGAATATCAACTGGCATTGATTGGGACCGGGGATGCGCTCTATGGCTTCATAACATATATGGATGGATGGTTGAGGGCAGAACGGGAAATGTTCTGCCCAGCGATTTAGATCGAGGCTTGTCAATTGTGCCTTGTCCATCTGCATCGAGAGGGAGGGGGGGAGATTGTTTAGGTCCGTAAACAGTTTTAGGCATGAAAGGGTTTGAAATTGTTGTTGAATATCTGGATTTAAGATTTTTTTTAGCCCTGCGTCTTGTAATTTCGTTCTCCTTTTGCCCCCTTTTACGAGCATCTAGGGAAAACTGTTTTTTTTTTTGATGATGATGGGTCATTTTGATAGGCTCTGTATGTCTCATGTTTCGTGGAAGAATAGACTTGATTTCTTGTCATTTTTGCAAACCAGTCTGGGTCTTGGTACAGAGGGCCCCTTTGGCCAGGGTAGATGGACACGGTGTCTCTGAGGGCAGTCCACATCGTCCACCCGGTTTTTCCAAAATTTGGGGGTCCTTCAATTTTTCTCCAGGTCTCTTTTTAAACTTTTGACAGTGGAGCTTTTAATTTTAGACTGCCAGCTTTTTTGTTGGTTTTCGACCCTGGTGACGTTTTCAGGCTTGATGCGGAGGTTGAGCGCACATCAACGATCGGTCCCAAAATTCTCCCCCACAAACCTTTTGGGGCTTGACGTCACTCTGTCATTTCCACGATGACGTAGTCAATGAGGTGCCATTTTTTAACGGGGATGCATCCATGAGTTTTGTTTCGGGTTGGTAAACGAAAACCCGGAGTTTGTAATTGTTTGGTCGGGGGGACATAGTTGAGTAATAGAAGCCCATTACTTTGCACTTGCCCACGCCGGGACCCTTTGTATCCCTCCCCGACCCGATGGTCTGTCCCTACTCTGGCATTTAAGCCCGAGTTTATGGCTTCTCAGACCGGGGCCCTGAGATGGCTGAGTCAAGGTCCTTAGAAACCATCCTTGATTTCGCGGGTTTTATTTTGGGGGGAGACGGTGAGTAAAAATGGCACTCTTTTTTTCCTAGTGAGATCTGAAGAGTTTACCCGTCACTGACACCATTTGGGAGTCTGGTGAGGCGCCCAAGATGAGATTTGACAGCAAACCCCACACCGATTCCCGACGTTCTGATTGGCTCTCCCCCTCCAAAAAAAAAGTGTAACCCCCGCCCACCTCTGACAGCTGACCCCCTCAGAGTCTGGTTCCCAAGGCAGCTTGTCGATATCGTAGCGTGCCCGTTTTCGCCCGAGTGCAGTCCGTCTCTCAGGTCTTTCAGCTTTTTTGTTATCTAATAGTGTTCGCACGTTCCACGCGCCATGGTGAGACTAAGCGGGTTTTTCATGTTTGTGATTTGGTTGTAAGGGGGTTTTTAAACTTGTTCGCTGTATTTTTATTATAGTGAGGAAAAATTGGCTATTCGTCAACCTCACTTCTTCCGGGGTATCTGTATCCAGGGCAAGAAAGTCAAGACGACTGGAGATAGTGCCAGATGCGGGGGTAAGGGCTTTCAAAATGCCTCGCCGTGCCTATGCGGTCCAAGCCTGTGATCCGCCCCCGTTAGCCCAATATGGCCCCCATCCCAAAAACAGCCGGATCCAGTCTTTGCATGCACAGGCAGACAGTGCCTAGATTAGATGTTTCAGACCCCTCGGTTTCCCCCACCCGGGTTTTACCACCGAATAGGTGATGTAACCGTTGTAGCCTGTGCATGTTACATAAACTACAGGCAAGATTTTTGTTGTAGTCACGTTACAACTATTGTTCCGGCCGCCCTGCTGTGTGTAAATTTACATTTCCAGAAGCGGGGGATGGCGGGGGATAGACCGTCCCGGCATGTGTGTCTGTCCGAAAAAAGGGCAACTTTTTGTCCCAAGGGTGCTGGATTTATCAGCACAAACAGGGAAATTTGCAGACAAAATGACGCTTTTTAAAAATTTCCCTACGTACCTTTACCTTCCTTTACCTTCCTTTGGGTGCGTGAAGTGTTTTTTTTGTTTCGTGGAATCGGTGGTAGTTTTCAGCGCTTGGCGTTAATTGAAAAATTTTATCGATAACTGGGTCGACTAGAAAAACGATCTTATTTTTTATTTAACGTAGTAGAATATAATTGATGATAGTAACACAATTACACCTGAGTTCTTTTACTGTTTTACACAACCGAATAATGATATAAATATATATGTACTCCGTTTCAATTTAAAAGATTAATTAATTTTTTTTTAAAAATTAAGAGCAAAGTTAACACGCTCGCACACTGGGCGACCGGATATCTCGTCACGACAAGCACGACGCAACACACACGACATACACGACACACTCGAGAAACTTGAAACGCACCACGCACGACAGGCATGTCATGCACGTCACGCACGACACCACGATGACACGACCAACGCGACACACACGACATACACGACAAACACAACAGACACGACATAAACGACATGCACAATACGTACGATTCACATGACGCGTACGACACGCACAACACGCGCGACTTGCACATCTTGTGCGACACAAACAGTACGCACGAGTCGTACGACAAGCACGACACAAACGACACGCACTTAACGCAGAACAGGCACGACACGCATGTCAGACACGATCGGCGCTGGAGTGTCGTGTTTCGTGTTTGTCTCGTCTATCGTGTGACGTTTCTGTCGTGTGTGTCGTGCCTGTCGTGCGTGATGTGCATGTCATGCGTGTCGTTCGTATCGTGTCTGTCGTGCTTGTCGTGCCTGTAATGTGTGACGTACGACTCATGCCTGTCGGTGCGTGTCGTGTCTGTCTTGCCTGTCGTGCATGACGCGCATTTCTTCATGCGTGTCGTACGAATCGTGCGTGTCGTGCATGTCGAGCCGGTCGTGTCTGAAGCGTGTCGTGCTGCGTTACGTGCATGTCGTGAGTGGCGAGTGTATCGTGTGTGACATTCGTGTCGTGTGTGTTGTGCTTGTCGTACCTGCAGTGCGGGACGTGCGTGTCGTACGACTCGTGCGCGTTGTTTGTGTCTAACGTATCTTGCGTGTCGTGCGAATTCTAATTGCCTAACTGGCGAGCGTGTCATGCGTGACGTGCGCGTCGTGTGTGTAGTGCTTATCGCCTGTATTCGTGACGTACGTGTCGTACGACTCGTGCGCGTTTGTATCCAAGCGTGTCGTACGTGCCCTAGTTCGTGTCGCGTGTTGTTCGTCTCGTTCGTGTCTTCTCTGTCGTGACTGTCGAGTCGTGTCTTCTCTGTCGTGAGGTCGTCGCGTAGTGAGAGTTGTCGACACGCACGTCAAGAACTCAGTCACGTAGCGCAAGACAAGCATGGAATCACGACAAACACGACAGACACGACACAATGACATAAACGACATACACGACAGACACGACACACACATCACTAACGACACTCTAGCCACTCATTACACGCACGTAACGCAGAACAGGCACGACACGTATTTCAGACACGACTGGCACGTCTTGTGCGACACAAAGAGCACGCACGAATCGTACGACACGCACGGCACGACAAGCACAACAAACGACACGCACATCACGCACGACAAGCTCGCCACTTACGACACGCACTTAAAGCAGAACGCCACGGCACGCATTTCAGACACGACCGACATGCGCGTCACGCACGCCACGCACGAAACAAACGACACGAATGGCCCGTCACGATGACATCCCGACATACGACATGCACGCACCACGCACAAGACAACGCATGACAGACGCCACACAAACGACCCGATAACATGCACGACATGCACATTACGCACGATAAGTATGGAGTGTCAGACAGACACACGACACCCACGACACGCACGTCATACACTACTGGCACGACAGACACGACACGCATGACAGACATGATCAACACGAGACGTCTCGTCGACACAATTACCGCACAAGTCGTACGAAACCTGTCAAGCACTACAGTCACGTAGCGCACCGTCAAGCATTGCAGATACGACAGACGCAACACACACGACATACACGACACACTCGAGAAACTTGAAACGCACCACGCACGACAGGCATGTCATGCACATCACGCACGACACACGACGCCCGACCAACGCACACACAGACTACGACAAACAACAGACACAAACATAAACGACACGCACAATACGTACGATTCACATGACGCGTACGACACGCACAACACGCGCGACTTGCACATCTTGTGCGACACAAACAGCACGAACAGCGTACGACAAGCATGACACACATCACACACAACGCTGTACTTACCACACGCACTTAACGAGAAAGGCAGACACGCATGCGACACGATCGGCGCTGGAGGTCGCGTGTCGTTTTGTCCTGTCATCGTGTGACGTTTGTCGTTGTTGTCGTGCCTGTCGTGCGTGATGTCATGGCATGCGTGTCGTTCGTATATGTCTGTCGTGCTTGTCGTGCCTGTAATGTGTGACGTACGACTCATGCCTGTCGGTGCGTGTCGTGTCTGTCTTGCCTGTCGTGCATGACGCGCATTTCTTCATGCGTGTCGTACGAATCGTGCGTGTCGTGCATGTCGAGCCGGTCGTCTGAAGCGTGGTGCTGCGTTACGTGCATGTCGTGAGTGGCGAGTGATCGTGGTGATGTGCGTGTTTTTGGCTTGTCGTACCTGCAGTGCGGGACGTGCGTGTCGTAAGACCTGTGCGCGTTGTTTTTTCAACGTATCTTGCATGTCGTGCGAATTCTGCGTTTTGTGCATGTCGTTTATATCGTGCCTGTCGTGATTGTTATGCGAGTCATGCATGTCTGTCATGTCTGTCGTGCGTCGCGTGCATGTCGCCCTTTTGGGGATGTCTTGTGTGGGGGTGACGTGCTGTCGTGGTGTCGTAGATTTACAAATAAAAAATGACAAAAATCACCCAAACAGCGTTTTATCAAACAAAGAATAAACAGGAGTGACAATAAAATGAAACACAAATGGACGACCAATAGAAAGATCAAGGAAATCCGGGAAAAAAAGAAAACGAAATAAATGTAACACAAAACAAAAAACTAGAAGGAAGGAAAAGAAACAATGAAACATCTAGAATATAACTTGAATACAGCAACATATTCCCCTATAGAACAAAGCAGGAAGAATTAGAAGATAAGAATGGAATATAACATGAATACAGCAACATATACATGATCAAGCATGGGAAGAGAAAAGCATAATAGCGTACATGGAGCGCGGTCGCAAGGTTCATACAAACAACCCATTTCCAGAGCAAAAGCGATCACTGAGAACATGACGGAGGTCAAACCCGACATCGTAGCCTTGGGGCCAATGTCATTGAAATGGGTGGTACAGGGTCCAGACATTGGCGCATGTCGCGAGGTTGGGCGAATGTCAAGGGCCTCTGCTGTCCGCCGATATAAGCCTGTTACAGCCACAGATAATAGCATAGACAGGGTCATGGGAACCATCGTCATAAGAAACGTGCCTAAAGCGAAAGAATACGCGTCTTCCATGCACGACGACGCCGACATCACATTGACAGTGCCAAAAGGTCTGATATTAGGCACAACATATCCAAGACTTTTTGTCCCGTTTTGAAAAAACCAAAGGGTAGTTGGGAAGACAGAACGTCTCAGGATTGATCGGGAGAAAATGATGGGAAAAAACATTTATCAGGGAATTATGGGGGGTGGGTTAAGATAAGTTTACTTCTGTCAGAGCTAGAGTCCCATGCTGACTGGTAAGGGGCCCGCTGGAGAGCATAGGACTACTAACTCTGACAGAGAAAACTTATCTTAACTACCACCCCATAGTTCCCTGGTGAAAATGTTTTATTCCGTCATCTGTCCTCCCCAGATCAGATCCTGAGACCCGTTCTGTCTTCCCCAACTATCCTTTTGGTGTCTTACAGACGGGACAGAAATCTTAAGGATATGTTGGTACACAGTCGCCTTAAGTCCAATATCCAGACTCATTTGGCACTGTCCAGTGTGGTCGTCGGCGTTGCAACACGTGTGCTTATGTGATACAGACGCGTACTGATCTTTCCTTTAGGCACGTTTCTTATTGACGATGGGTTCACATGCGAGCCCCGTAATCTTATCTATGCTATTATCTGTAAGCGGTGTAACAAGGCTTATATCGGCGAGACAGGCAAGAGGCTCAGTGACCGATCCGCCCAACACTTACGCGACATAGCCAATGCCTGTGACCCCCGTAGCCACCCATTTCAATGACATTGGCCATTTAGGTGCTCACGATGTCCAGGTCACAGCCATCCGATCATGTTCCTCGGGTGATCGCAGTCGATTTGCTCTGGAGAATCGGTTGATTTTTATGGTAATTTGACCACGCGGGCTCAACGTATACATTCTTATGTTCTAGTACTTTCTTCCCAGCTTTGTAATCATATGGGGATATGTTGCATGTATTCATGTTATATTCCATTCTTATGCTTTTTAGTACTTTCTCTTCCCCTGCTTTGTAATCTATATGGGTATATGTCATGTATTCAAGTTTTATATTTACCAGAGTTTCATTGTTTTTTTTCCTTCTATTTCTAGTTTTTATGTGTGTTTTTTGTGTTACATTTATTTCGTTATTCGTTTTTATTCCAGATTTTCCTTAGATACGGTTTTTGGGCGTCCATTTGTGTTTCATTTTAATTTGTCACTCCTGTTTGTTCGTTTGTTGATAAAGGCCTTGTTGGTCGAAAATTGCTGTATTTTTTGTCATTGTTTTTGTAATTTGTAAAACTACAGTACTTTGTAATTACGTGTTTTGCCAATCAAATAGTTTTACTGCAGTTCCATATATATATACTGAATATGTCGGGTAGATCATATCTTTCATGCGTGTCATGTCTGTCGTGCCTGTAGTGTGTGAGGTGCGTGTCGTTTTCTGTCGTGCGTGTCGCGTCTGACTCCCAAGTGCTGTCGGAGGATGTGCATGTCGCGTATAACGTGTCTGTCGTTCGTTGTCTTGTGTCTGTCGTGCTTGTCGTGCCTTTAGTTTTTGACATGGGGCCGTACGATTCGGAGGTTGTGCGTGTCGTTTATGTCGTGTCTGTCGTGTTTGTCGTGTGCCATGTTGTCTTTGCGCTACATGACATGTGCGTGCATAGAGGGCGTGTTGTTTTTTCGAACGTGACGTGCGGGTACATGCCGTCGGGGTGGCATGCGTGAAGGCATTTCGAGTTTGTCGTGTCGTCGTGCGTGTCAGCATGTACGGCAGACGCGACACACAGACATACACGACACACGACACCCATGACACAAACTCGAAACGCACTTCACGCATGACAGGCATGTCACGAAAATCACGCACGATACCCACTACAGACACGACACGCCACGCCTTGCACGCACACAACGCACTACACGCCGACACGCACAAAATGCACGATTCGGCACGACGCGTACGATACGCACAACACGCACGAATAGTACGGCACACACGTCAAGCACGACACAAAATGCACGTCACGTAGACACAAACGACATGCACAACGAACGACATGCACGTAACGCACGACGCACAAGGCACGGGGACACAACAGACGCGACACAAAAGACATACACGACACACGACAGACACGACACACACGACCCGAATGACACTCACGACATGCACATCACGCACGACAAGCATGGAGGTCAGACACGAAAACACGACAGAAACACGACAGAAACACGCCACGACGCGCACGTTACACACTACAGGCACGACAGACACAATACGCACGACAGACATGATCAACACTAGACGCACACGTCTCGTTCGAAACGAGACGTACGACACGCATGTCACGCACAACAGGCACGACACGCACGTCACGTACGACACAAAGGACATGCACGTAACGCAGGAAAAGCACGTAACGTACGACTGAACGCACGACATGCACGTATCGAAGACAAGCACGAAAGACACGATATAAACGACACGCACAAATCGCAGGATTAGCACGACACGCACGACACGTACTCACACACTCACGATACGTTTGACACAAACAACGCGCACGAGTCGTACGACACGCACGTCCCGCACTACAGGCACGACAAGTAAAACACACGACACGCATGTCATGCACGAACGCCGTTACTACACGCACGTAAGACATGATCAACGCGAACGCATCGCCCGTTCGACTAATCGATATGCACGCCAAGAGACAGCTATGACATGGGACGAACGCACGACATGCACGTAACGCCCCAACAGACTTGACATGCCGACTCGTGCACGCACGACATGAATGTATCGACCGACAAACACGACAGACACGAACGCACGACATGCATGTCACGCTGTCAGTTTGACAAACACAACACGCATGTCACCTGCAGGGCGTGCGGGCGTGCATGTCGCGCCGGTCGTGTCTGAAATGCGTGACGTGCCTGTTCTACGTTAGGGATGTCGTGTGGCGAGGTGTCGCGTGACATGCGCGTCGTGTGTGTTGGCTTGTCTTTCCTGTAGTGCGTGACGTGCGTGTCGAGACCTGTGTTTTTTGTGTCTAAGTATCATGCGTGTCGTGCGAATCCTGCGTTTTGTGCGTGTCGTTTATATGGTGCTGTCGTGTGTTTGTGCGATACGCATGCGTGAGTGTCTGTCATGTCTGTCTGCGTTACGGGTGTTTTGTTGTAGTGGTGACATGCGGCGTACGCTCGTGAGTGTTTTGTTTAGCAGACGTGCGTCCGTGTTGATCTTGTGTCGTGCAGTGCTGTGAGGTGCGGTCGTGGGTGTCGTGTGTCTTTCGTGTTTGTCTGTGTGCTAGTGCTGCAGGCGTGATCGTGCGTGTCATTCGGGTCGTGTGTCGTCGTTGTAGTGTCTGCTGTGCTTTGTGCGTCGTGACGTGCATGTCGTGCGTTACGGCGTTGTGGTCTTATGTCGTGCGTGCGTTTTGTTTGCGTGCGTGCCTATTGGTGTTGCGTTCGTGCGTACGTTGCGAGTGTGCTTTGTCGTCGTTTGTCGTCGCGTTTTGCTTACGTTATTCCGTGTGTCGAGTGTTTGTGTGTCAGTCGTGTACTGTGTTCTGTGGTTGTTGTGTCTGTCGTTCATGGGTCTGCATTCGGTCGTGGTTGTGCTATACTTGCGCTTGCGCTGGTTGTATGCTGCGTGCGTGTCGTACACTCATGCGTGCGTTTGTCGAATCGTGCAGGACTAACGACCTACGCTATTCGTGACAACGTCGTAGCACCGACTATGCAGCAGAACGACGCAGACAACGCATGACAGACGCCACAAACACCCGACATACGACTATGCACATTACGCACGACAACAGCGCGTACAGAACAGCACATACCACAGAACGCCGTCACAATACTGGCACGACAGTCAACACTCACATGACAGACAACACGAATGACTCGTTCGACAAAATTCACGATACGTCGTACGAAACATTCACGCACACGTACGAAACCATGTCAAGCATTCAGCACGACAGACGCAGCATACAATCACGACACACCGAAACAACACGCACCACGCACACAGGAATCAGCAACACCAGACACCAACACGACACACAACGGAACCACGACAACACGACAAGCACACAACGACATAAACGACACGCAACAATACGTACGATTCACAAACGCGACGACACCAACACGACTTCACACTACACGACAGCACAACAGTCTTAAGCACGACACAGCACACGCACACGACGCTAGTACCACACGCTTAGGAACAGGCACGACCCATGTAGACACGTGCGGGCTGGCTGTCGGACTGTTGCTCGTCTGGTGTCGTCGTCTGTTTGTGTGTCGTGCCTGTCGTGTGTGCTGTCATGCGTGTGGTGCATCGTGTCTGTGCTGTCGTGTCTGTAACGTGTCTATCGCTGCCGTGTGCGTGTGCGTCTGTCTGCCGTCGTGCTGAAGCGCTGTCTGCGTGGTTCGTACGACGTCGTTCGTGCTGTCGACGTCGTGTCTGAATTCGTGTCGTGCGTGTCTCGAGCCTGTCGTGTTTGTTAATCGATCTGCGCGTCGATTTGCTTTGTGCTGTCGTTTTGTCGTGCTTCGCGTTGTATTGATACGTGCTGTCGTAGTGTTGCACTAGTCTGCATGTCTGTCATGTCTGTGTGCTGCGTGCATGTCTGTTTGGCATGTTGTGTGTGTAGTGCGTGCGTGCGTGTCGGTGTCGTGTGTCGATCTCTGCGTCGTCGTCTGTGCTGTAGTGTCTGGGTGCTGTCGTGTTGTCTGTGTGCGTGTGTGTGCTCCAAGTGCGTGTCGATGATTGCATGCGCGTTAGTGTCTGTCGTTCGTTGTTTTCTTCGTCTTGTCGTGCTTTGTTTGCTGCGTGCCTTGTCTGTGCCTGCTTGCTTGCGCGTCGTGCGACTCTGTCTGCGCGTTGCGTTTCGTCGTGTCGTCGGTTTGTCGTTGTGCTGCTTGTTTTGCGAGTGCATGAGTTGTCGTGTCATACGCTGCGTGTTTTCGACGTGCGTGCGGTGACACTGACGTGTGTATCGAATGCATTTCAGTTTACGTTCATCCGTTGCATCACGGCAGCGCGAACACGACATACCGACACACACGACACCCTACACACAACCAAACGCACTCCCAAAACGCATGTCACGAAACACCACGTACCCACAAACACGCCACGCTTCGCACGCACACAACGCACACACGCTCACACGCATAAAA
Source organism: Arion vulgaris (assembly GCA_020796225.1). Lineage (NCBI taxonomy): Eukaryota > Metazoa > Mollusca > Gastropoda > Stylommatophora > Arionidae > Arion > Arion vulgaris. The sequence goes on along the minus strand of CM036753.1, from coordinate 56,919,484 downwards.
GACGACACACACACGAATGACACGCACGATACACACACAGCCGAAACACACGAGTCAGACATGACACACAGAACACGACAGAACGCACGAGCGCAGTAACACACAGAACGCACGACGGCACATACACGACAACGATCACAGACGACGTCCGTCGAAACAGACTAGACCCAGTCCGCCAACAGGCACGACACGCAGTCACGACGAACAGCGACACATGCACGTAACGCAGGACATGCACGTAACGTACGACTGACACGCATGACATGCACGTATCGCACGACAAGCGCGAAAGACACGATATAAACGACACGCACAAATCGCAGGATTAGCACGACACGCACGACACGTACTCACACACGCACGATACGTTTGACACAAACAACGCGCACGAGTCGTACGACACGCACGTCCCGCACTACAGGCACGAAAGTAAACACACACGACACGCATGTCATGCACGACACGCCCGTTACTACACGCACGTAAGACATGATCAACACGAGACGCACGTCTCGTTCGACACACTCGATATGCACGTCAAGTACGACAGCTATGACATGCACGGAACGCACGACATGCACGTAACGCACAACAGACTTTGACATGCCCGACTCGTGCACGCACGACATGAATGTATCGCACCGACAAGCACGACAGAAAGAACACGCACGACATGCATGTCACGCTTGTCACGTTTGACAAACACAACACGCATGTCATTTCGTGCATGACGTGCGTGTCGTGCATGTCGCGCCGGTCGTGTCTGAAATGCGTGACGTGCCTGTTCTACGTTACGTGCATGTCGTGTGGCGAGTGTGTCGTGCGTGACATGCGTGTCGTGTGTGTTGTGCTTGTCTTTCCTGTAGTGCGTGACGTGCGTGTCGTACGACTCGTGTGTTTTTTGTATCTAACGTATCATGCGTGTCGTGCGAATCCTGCGTTTTGTGCGTGTCGTTTATATGGTGTCTGTCGTGATTGTTGTGCGATACGTGCATGTTTTGTGTGTAGTGCGTGACATGCTTGTCGTACGACTCGTGAGTGTTTTTTAGGTCGAACGAGACGTGCGTCTCGTGTTGATCGTTCGTGTCGTGTCAGTCGTGCCTAGTGTGTGAGGTGCGTGTCGTGGGTGTCGTGTGTCTTTCGTGTTTGTTGTGTCTGACACCCGCGCTTGTCGTGAGTGACGTGCATGTCGTGCGTGTCATTCGGGTCGTGTGTCGCGTCTGTAGTGTCTGTCGTGCGTTGTGTTGTGCGTCGTGCATTACGTGCATGTCGTGCATTACGTGCATATCGTGTATGTCGTACGTGACGTGCGTTTTGTGTCTATCTTGCTTGTCGTCGTGCCTTGTGCTTGACGTGCGTGCCGTACGATTCGTGAGTGTTGTGCTTGTCGTACGCGTTGTGCGAAACGTGCGTATTTGCTTGTCGATTATGTCGTGTCTGTCGTGTTTGTCGTGTAAGTCGTGATTTCCTGTGTCGAGTTGGTTGTGTGTGTCTGTCTGTATGTCGTGCGTGTCGCGTCTGTCGTGTCTGCTATACTTGCCTTGCGCTGCGTGACTGTAGTGCTTGACGTGCGTGTCGTACGACTCGTGCGTGTTGCTTTTGTCGAACGTGCCGGGACATGCCTGTCGCGTGTGTCGTGAGTGGCGAGCGCGTTGCGTTACGCACACGACATACGACATGCACGTAACGCACCACGCACAAGACAACGCATGACAGACGCCACACAAACGACCCGATAACATGCACGACATGCACTACGCACGATAAGTATGGAGGTCAGACAGACACACGACACCCACGACACGCACGTCATACACTACTGGCACGACAGACACGACACGTACGACAGACATGATCAACACGAGTACGTCTCGTTGGACACAAATTACACGCACAAGTCGTACGACACTCATGTCAAGCACTACAGTCACGTAGCGCACCGTCAAGCATTGCAGATACGACAGACGCAACACACACGACATACACGACACACTCGAGAAACTTGAAACGCACCACGCACGACAGGCATGTCATGCACATCACGCACGACACCCACGACAGACACGACAACGTGACACACACGACATACACGACAAACACAACAGACACGACATAAACGACACGCACAATACGTACGATTCACATGACGCGTACGACACGCACAACACGCGCGACTTGCACATCTTGTGCGACACAAACAGCACGCACGAGTCGTACGACAAGCACGACACAAACGACACACACATCACGCACGACACGCACATTCGACACGCAGAACAGGCACGACACGCATGTCAGACACGATCGGCGCTGGAGTGTCGCGTGTGTCGTGTTTGTCTCGTCTATCGTGGACGTTTCTGCGTGTGTGTCGTGCCTGTCGTGCGTGATGCATGTCATGCGTGTCGTTCGTATAGTGTCTGTCGTGCTTGTCGTGCCTGTAATGTGTGACGTACGACTCATGCCTGTCGGTGCGTGTCGTGTCTGTCTTGCCTGTCGTGCATGACGCGCATTTCTTCATGCGTGTCGTACGAATCGTGCGTGTCGTGCATGTCGAGCCGGTCGTGTCTGAAGCGTGTCGTGCTGCGTTACGTGCATGTCGTGAGTGGCGAGTGTATCGTGTGTGACATGCGTGTCGTGTGTGTTGTGCTTGTCGTACCTGCAGTGCGGGACGTGCGTGTCGTACGACTCGTGCGCGTTGTTTGTGTCTAACGTATCTTGCATGTCGTGCGAATTCTGCGTTTTGTGCATGTCGTTTATATCGTGCCTGTCGTGATTGTTATGCGAGTCATGCATGTCTGTCATGTCTGTCGTGCGTCGCGTGCATGTCGTGCTTTACGGGCATGTCTTGTGTGTAGTGCGTGACGTGCGTGTGGGTGTTAGATTTACAAATTAAAAAACAATGACAAAATACAGCACGTTCGACCAAAGGCCTTATCACAACGAACAAACGGGAGTGACAAATTAAATGAAACAAATGGACGACCAAACAAACGTATCTAAGGAAAATCTGAATAAACGAATAACGAAATAAATGTAACACAAACACACATAAATCAGAAATAGAAAGGAAAAGAAACAATGAAACATCTAGTAAAATATAACTTGAATACATGCAAATATACCCATATAGATTACAAAGCAGGAAAGAAAGTACTAAGAAGCAAAGAATGGAATATAACATGAATACATGCAACATATACCCATATAGATTACAAGCATGGGAAGAGAAGTCAAAGGGCATAAGAATGTAATACGTTGAGCCGCGTGTCGCAAGGAAACATACAAAGAAACAACCGATTCTCCAGAGCAATCGACTGCGATCATCCGAGGAACATGATCGGATGGATGTGACCTGGACATCGGAGACAAATGCACAATGTCATTGAAATGGGTGGCTACAGGTCAGAGCATTGGCGCATGTCGCGTAGGTTGGGCGAATCGGTCCCCTGAGCCTTTTGCCTGTCTCGCCGATATGCCTTGTTACGCTACAGATAATAGCATAGATAAGCATTACGGGACTCGCATGTGAACCCATCGTCAATAAGAAACGTGCCCAGGAAAGATAGTACGCGTCTGATCACATAAGCACACGTGGAACGCCGACGACCACACTGGACAGTGCCATGAGTCTGGATATTGACTTAAGACTGTGTTCAACATATCCCAAGACTTCTGTCCCGTCTGTAAACACAAAGGATAGTTGGGAAGAAAGGTCTCAGGATCTGATCTAAGGAGAGACAGATGACGGAATAAAAATCACCAGGGTAGGGGTAAGTTAAGATAGTTTTACTCTGTCAGAGTTAGTAGTCCCATGCTGACTGGTAAGGGCCTGCTGGAGAGCATAGGACTACTAACTCTGACAGAGTAAAACTTATCTTAACTTACCACCCCCATAGTTCCCTGGTGAAAAATGTTTTATTCAGTCATCTGTCTCTCCTTAGATCAGATCCTGAGACCTGTTCTGTCTTCCCCAACTATCCTTTGGTGTCTTACAGCCTGGACAGAAGTCTTAAGGATATGTTGGTACACAGTCGCCTTAAGTCCAATATCCAGACTCATTTTGGCACTGTCCAGTGTGGTCGTCGGCGTTGCAACACGTGTGCTTATGTGATAAGACGCGTACTGTATCTTTCCTTTAGGCACGTTTCTTATTGACGATGGGTTCACATGCGAGTCCCGTAATCTTATCTATGCTATTATCTGTAAGCGGTGTAACAAGGCTTTATATCGGCGAGACAGGCAAGAGGCTCAGTGACCGATTCGCTCAACACTTACGCGACATACGCCAATGCTCTGTGACCCCTGTAGCCACCCATTTCAATGACATTGGCCATTTAGGTGCTCACGATGTCCAGGTCACAGCCATCCGATCATGTTCTCGGATGATCGCAGTCGATTTGCTCAGGAGAATCGGTTGATTTCTTTGTATGGTACCTTGCGACCACGCGGGCTCAACGTATTACATTCTTATGCTTCTAGTACTTTCTCTTCCCATGCTTGTAATCTATATGGGTATATGTTGCATGTATTCATGTTATATTCCATTCTTATGCTTCTAGTACTTTCTCTTCCCTGCTTTGTAATCTATATGGGTATATGTTGCATGTATTCAAGTTATATATTTACTAGATGTTTCATTGTTTCTTTTCCTTTCTATTTCTAGTTTTTATGTATGTTTTTTGTGTTACATTTATTTCGTTATTCGTTTTTATTCCAGATTTTCCTTAGATACGTTTGTATTTGGTCGTCCATTTGTGTTTCATTTTAATTTGTCACTCCTGTTTGTTCGTTTGCTTGATAAAGGCCTTGTTGGTCGAAACGTTGCTGTTTTTTGTCATTGTTTTTGTAATTTGTAAAACTACAGACTTTGTAATTACGTGTTTTGCCAATCAAATAGTTTTACTGCAGTTCCATATATAAAACTGAATATGTCGTAGATCATATCTTCATGCGGCTGGTCTGTCGTGCCTGTAGGTGTGAGGTGCGTGTCGTTTTGTCGTGCGTGTCGCGTCTGACTCCCAAGTGCGTGTCGTGAGTGATGTGCATGTCGCGTATAACGTCGGTCGTTCGTTGTCTTGTGTCTGTCGTGCTTGTCGTGCCTTTAGTTCTTGACATGCGTGCCGTAGATTCGTGAGGTTGGCGTGCGTTTATGTCGTGTCTGTCGTGTTTGTCGTGTGTGCCATGTTGTTTTTGCGCTACATGACATGGGGTATACGAGGGCGTGTTTTTTTTTTCGAACGTGACGTGGGGTCGGGACATGCTCGTCGTGTGTGTCATGGAAGTGCATTTCGAGTTTGTCGGTTCGTCGTGCGTCATGCATGTACGGCAGACGCGACACACACGACATACACGACACACGACACCCATGACACAAACTCGAAACGCACTTCACGCATGACAGGCATGTCACGAAAATCACGCACGATACCCACTACAGACACGACACGCCACGCTTCGCACGCACACAACGCACTACACGCTCGACACGCACAAAATGCACGATTCGAAAGAAGCGCGATACGCACAACACGCACGAATCGTACGGCACACACGTCAAGCACGACACAAAATGCACGTCACGTAGACACAAACGACATGCACAACGAACGACATGCACGTAACGCACGACGCACAAGGCACGAGAGACACAACAGACGCGACACAAACGACATACACGACACACGACAGACACGACACACACGACCCGAATGACACGCACGACATGCACATCACGCACGACAAGCATGGAGTGTCAGACACGACACACACGACAGAAACACGTCAGAAACACGCCACGACGCGCACGTTACACATACGGGCACGACAGACACAATACGCACGACAGACATGATCAACACTAGACGCACACGTCTCGTTCGAAACGAGACGTTCCCGACACGATGTCACGCCAACAGAGACGACACGGACATGCAGTAACGCGGACATGCACGTAACGTACGACTGACACGCACGACATGCACGTATCGCACGACAAGCACGAAAGACACGATATAAACGACACGCACAAATCGCAGGATTAGCACGACACGCACGACACGTACTCACACACTCACGATACGTTTGACACAAACAACGCGCACGAGTCGGCGACACGCACGCCCCGCACTACAGGCACGACAAGTACAACACACACGACACGCATGTCATGCACGACACGCCCGTTACTACACGCACGTAAGACATGATCAACACGAGACGCACGTCTCGTTCGACACACTCGATATGCACGTCAAGTAAGACAGCTATGACATGCACGGAACGCACGACATGCACGTAACGCACAAAAGACTTTGACATGCCCGACTCGTGCACGCACGACAGGGAATGTATCGACCGACAAGACGACAGACACGACACGCACGATATGCTTTCACGCTTGTCACGTTTGACAAACACAACACGCATGTCATTTCGTGCATGACGTGCGTGTCGTGCATGTCGCGCCGGTGGGTTCTGAAATGCGTGACGTGCCTGTTCTACGTTACGGCATGTCGTGGCGAGTGTGTCGTGCGTGACATGCGCGTCGGGGTGTTGTGCTTGTTTTTCCTGTAGTGCGTGAGGGCGTGTCGAAGACTCGTGTGTTTTTTTTGTCAACGATCATGCGTGTCGGGGAATCCTGCGTTTTGTGCGTGTCGTTTTATGGTGTTGTCGGGTTGTTGTGCGATGGCATGTGAGGTTTCCCGGTCGTCCCCTTACGGGGATGTTTTGTGTGGGCAGCGGTCGTAGACGTGAGTGTTTTTTAAAAGAACGAGACGGGTCCGTGTGATCGTTTTTCCGGCGTCCCCAGGGGGGGGCGTGTCGGGTGTCGGTTTTCGTGTTTGTTGTGTCGACAACCGCGTTGTCGTGAGACGTGCTGTCGGCGTGTCATTCGGGTGTGTGTCGCGTCCGTAGTGTCTGGGCGTGCGTTGTGTTGTGCGTCGTGCTTACGTGCATGTCGTGGTTTCGTGATATCGGTATGTCGTACGGGCGTGCGTTTTGTGTCTATCTTTCTTTGTCGTCGTGCCTTAGTGCTTTAGCGTGCCGTACGATTGTGAGTGTTGTTTGCCGACGCGTTGTGCGAAACGTGCGATTTGCTTGTCGATTATGGTGTCTGTCGTTGTCGTAAGTCGTGTATTTCTGTGGTCGAGTTTGGTTTTGTGTGTCGTGTCTGTCTTGTAGTCGGCGGGCGCGTCTGTCGTGTCTGTCGTGTTCTATACTTGGGTTCGCTGCGTGACTGTGTGCTTGACGTGCGTGCCCTACGATTCGAGTGTTGTGCTTGTCGTACGCGTTGTGCGAAACGTGCGTATTTGCTTGTCGATTATGTCGTGTCTGTCGGGTTTTTCGTAAGTCGCATTTCCCGTGTGTCGAGTTGGTTGTGTGTGTCGTGTCTGTCTTTTAATGTCGTGCGTGTCGCGTCGTCGTGTCTGTCGTTCGCTATATTGCCTTGCGCTGCGTGACTGTAGTGCTTGACGCGTGTCGTACGACCGTGCGTGTTGTTTTGTCGAACGTGCCAGGACATGCCTGTCGCGTGGGGTGAGGGCGAGCGCGTTGTTACGCACACGACATACGACATGCACGTAACGCACCACGCACAAGACAACGCATGACAGACGCCACACAAACGACCCGATAACATGCACGACATGCACTACGCACGATAAGTATGGAGGTCAGACAGACACACGAACCCACGACACGACGTCATACACTACTGGCACGACAGACAGACAGTACGACAGACATGATCAACACGAGTACGTCTCGTTCGACACAAATTACACGCACAAGTCGTACGACACTCATGTCAAGCACTACAGTCACGTAGCGCACCGTCAAGCATTGCAGATACGACAGACGCAACACACACGACATACACGACACACTCGAGAAACTTGAAACGCACCACGCACGACGGCATGTCTGACATCACGCAGACACCACGACAGACACGACCAACGTGACACGACAAGCACGACACAACACAACAGCACGACATAAACGACACGCACAACGTACGATTCATGACGGTGACAGCACACACGCGACTTGACATCTTAGGACACAACAGACGCATGATCGTACGAAATCGCCAAACGACACATCAGACGACACGCTAGCTACTTCGACACGCACTTTTCGAACGTGCCGCACGCATGTCGACGATCGGCGCTGGAGTGTCGTGTGTCGTGTTTGTCTCGTCTATCTTGTGATTTCTGTCGTGTGTCGTGCCTTCGTGCGTATGTGCATGTCATGCGTGTCGTTCGTATCGTGTCTGTCGTGCTTGTCGTGCCTGTAATGTGTGACGTACGACTCATGCCTGTCGGTGCGTGTCGTGTCTGTCTTGCCTGTCGTGCATGACGCGCATTTCTTCATGCGTGTCGTACGAATCGTGCGTGTCGTGCATGTCGAGCCGGTCGTGTCTGAAGCGTGTCGTGCTGCGTTACGTGCATGTCGTGAGTGGCGAGTGTATCGTGTGTGACATGCGTGTCGTGTGTGTTGTGCTTGTCGTACCTGCAGTGCGGGACGTGCGTGTCGTACGACTCGTGCGCGTTGTTTGTGTCTAACGTATCTTGCATGTCGTGCGAATTCTGCGTTTTGTGTGTGTCGTTTATATCGTGCCTGTCGTGTTTGTCGTGTGTGCCATGCTTGTCTTTGCGGTACATGACATGTGCGTATCATACGACCAGTGCCGGATTAGGTCAGCGCGGGGCCTGTAGCAAATTTTAGCGCGGGGCCCTAGGTTGTGTATGATAATAAATAATAAAACACAACTTTTACAAACAAACTTGTCTCGATTTAATGTGAGCAAATTTAGAGATAACACTAGACAAATCAATTTCTATAAGTAAATTAGGTTCAATGTTCAACGATATAAGGTGAGGCTATTTAGACGATCTTGTCCCAATCACGCAGCGGCGTACACCACGCACAACGACCAGAGCTGAACCACACACACCGACACACGACCAGCGACCACGACCACAACACAACACAGACACGACACGCACACTACAGTGACTTCACGCGCACAACGCTGCACCCGCACGCGCCACGACCCACACGCACCACCGCCTGCTTAGTGCATCGACGATGCGTGTGTGTGTGTGTGTCTTCTGTGCGTTTTGTCGCTTCTGAGAGTCATGTGCGTCGTTGTGTGTTGTTCGGACATCTCGCGTCGTGCTTGCTGCACGCTTTTGTCGTATTGCGTGTCTGTCGCGTTTGTGTGGTTGCATGCGAGGCAGTCTGCACTGGGTTGTCTACTCTGGACGTCTGTCGTTTGTCGTTGGCATTTTGTTTGTTTTCTTGTCGGTGTGTAATCTCAAGAAAGCTTAACAGGTGAATACACATAAAATATTTTTCAAATTGTATACAAATTAAAAATAATTGATAATATTCACATTCTATGTATCAAGTCTTCATTACTATTAACTTTATTAAACATAATTTTCTTTATTTAAGCTCATAGTCTCATCCTTGTAAATAATAATTCAAACATTCTATCGTTTCAAACTGAAACGCTCTTTTGTATAATGTGTGTTCTATTTATCTAGCTGAATTTTTTTAGCTTTTTATTTTTTCTATTGTCTATCGTTGTTTGATTTGCTTCTTTTGCTGAATTGCAATTGAGTTGTACTTGACCTTTCTTTAATGAGGTGTTTGTGTGTATCTACAGCTACTTAGTGGTTTTTGATTCTGCTGCCGCCATCGCGTCTTGATCACCAACATTCCATGGGCCACGGTCTTATCCAACGCCGCCCTTCACCGCAACAGCACGCATTACGCGGGCGATTTTTTTTTTTTTTTTTTTTTTTTTTTTTTTTTTTTTTTTTTTTTTTTTTTTTTTTTTTTTTTTTTTTTTTTTTTTTTTTTTTTTTTTTTTTTTTTTTTTTTTTTTTTTTTTTTTTTTTTTTTTTTTTTTTTTTTTTTTTTTTTTTTTTTTTTTTTTTTTTTTTTTTTTTTTTTTTTTTTTTTTTTTTTTTTTTTTTTTTTTTTTTTTTTTTTTTTTTTTTTTTTTTTTTTTTTTTTTTTTTTTTTTTTTTTTTTTTTTTTTTTTTTTTTTTTTTTTTTTTTTTTTTTTTTTTTTTTTTTTTTTTTTTTTTTTTTTTTTTTTTTTTTTTTTTTTTTTTTTTTTTTTTTTTTTTTTTTTTTTTTTTTTTTTTTTTTTTTTTTTTTTTTTTTTTTTTTTTTTTTTTTTTTTTTTTTTTTTTTTTTTTTTTTTTTTTTTTTTTTTTTTTTTTTTTTTTTTTTTTTTTTTTTTTTTTTTTTTTTTTTTTTTTTTTTTTTTTTTTTTTTTTTTTTTTTTTTTTTTTTTTTTTTTTTTTTTTTTTTTTTTTTTTTTTTTTTTTTTTTTTTTTTTTTTTTTTTTTTTTTTTTTTTTTTTTTTTTTTTTTTTTTTTTTTTTTTTTTTTTTTTTTTTTTTTTTTTTTTTTTTTTTTTTTTTTTTTTTTTTTTTTTTTTTTTTTTTTTTTTTTTTTTTTTTTTTTTTTTTTTTTTTTTTTTTTTTTTTTTTTTTTTTTTTTTTTTTTTTTTTTTTTTTTTTTTTTTTTTTTTTTTTTTTTTTTTTTTTTTTTTTTTTTTTTTTTTTTTTTTTTTTTTTTTTTTTTTTTTTTTTTTTTTTTTTTTTTTTTTTTTCGACAACACGCGCGACTTGATCTGTGCGCACCACAGTACAGCACGACACACATCACGACACACGACACAGACACGCCAACGAACGGCACGCGCGCAATCGGCGCTGGCGTGTGTGGCTGCACTGACGTCGGTGCTGCGTGATCAGCGTGTCCATCGTGTCTGCGTGCTGTGCCTGTGACGACGAACGCACACACGCGCGACTTGCACATCTTGTGCACACAAACAGCACGCACGGCGTACGACAGACGACACAAACGACACACACATACGACGACACGCTAGCTACTACGACACGCACTAACGCAAACAGGCACGACGCATGTCGACACGATCGGCGCTGGGTGTCGTGTGTCGTGTTTGTCTCGTCTATCTTGACGTTTCTGTCTGTGTCGTGCCTGTCGTCGTGATGCATGTCAGCGTGTCGTTCGTATCGTGTCTGTCGTGCTTCGTGCCTGTAATGTGTGCTACGCTCATGCCTGTCGTGCGTGTCGTGTCTGTCTTGCGTCGTGCATGACGCATTTCTTCATGCGTGCGTCAATCGTGCGTGTCGTGCATGCGACCGGTCGCTGAAGCGTGTCGTGCGCTTGCATGTCGTGAGTGGCGAGTGTATCGTGGTGACTGCGTGTCGTGTGTGTTGTGTGTCGATGCGGGACGTGCGTGTCGTACGACTCGTGCGCGTTGTTTGTGTCTAACGTATCTTGCATGTCGTGCGAATTCTGCGTTTTGTGTGTGTCGTTTATATCGTGCCTGTCGTGTTTGTCGTGTGCTGCTTGTCTTTGGGTACAGACATGTGCGTATCATACGACCAGTGCCGGATTAGGTCAGCGCGGGGCCTGTAGCAAATTTTAGCGCGGGCCCTAGGTTGTGTATGATAATAAATAATAAAACACAACTTTTACAAACAAACTTGTCTCGATTTAATGTGAGCAAATTTAGAGATAACACTAGACAAATCAATTTCTATAAGTAATTAGTTCAATGTTCAACGATATAAGGTGAGGCTATTTAGACGATCTTGTCCCAATCATGTTCCTTAACTCACTTTTTATACGCTTTAATGTTGAAAAGAACGTTCTCCGCTGCAGTTAGTAATCATTAAAGACAAGTAAAATCGAGACTATTTCTACATTTGGGAAACACGACTCTAATGACTTTTCCATTATGCTTTCTTCCAAATCCTCTTGGTAAGAGCTAACAATATTAGGAGTTCTTTTCAAGATCTCTTCTGCTGTAAGAATTTTAACTGACAAGTATTCCAAATACACCATTCACTCTGGTACGCTCCACGCGTTTAGCTAAGGCAGACAGTACATTATCAATTACGACAATAAACACCTGACTTTCAAATTTTTGTTTGGGTGTTTGATTTTCTACAACTTCATCGACGCGAAGCAGCTGAAATCGTCGTACTTAGTATTTCCTTCGTCGTCTTGAAGTTTGTTGCTGATATTCTTGATAGTCTTACCAATAGGACTTCCTTTCGCAATCCAATAATCTCGATTGAAGTTGCTTGGCCATTCACCAATATCGTTGGAGAACATTTTACTTTCGTTGTGTTTTTGGCTTGTAGAAGATGTTACTACATTGGAAGCGTGTCCTGTGCTTTCGGCCTCTCTTTGACTTGATGATATGGCTAAATTGGGAGGACTTGATGTACATTCGACTAGTTTGTCTTTGAAAAATGTTGCTAAATCGTGAAAATTGCTGATCTTAATGGTAATATTGGTAATGACGATTCTTCTATAGCACTGTCTTCATCTACTGCACAGTGAGACGCGGCTTCTGTATTTTCTGCTTCGAGTTCTTTGCATTCAGCACCATCACACACGACACTAACAAATTCAGACAGCTTGCGTGTTTTTGATATAACATCTTGGTTATTTTTCCTTTCATCTCGTCACATAGGCGCGGGGCCCCAGAGCGCGGGGCCCGTAGCATTTGCTACTTCTGCTACTAGGCTAATCGGCCCTGCATACTACGTGCGTGTTGTTTTTCGAACGTGACGTGCGGGTCGGACATCCTGTCGTGGTCAGCGTGAAGTGCATTTCGAGTTTGTCGTGTCTGTCGTGCGTGTCATGCATGTACGGCAGACGCGACCACCACATCACGCACACACGACACCCATGACAAACTCGAAACGCACTTCACGCATGACGGCTTCACGAAAATCACGACGATACCCACTACGACACGACACGCCACGCTTCGCACGCACACAACGCACTACACGCTCGACAGCACAAATGTACGACACACGACCCGAATGACACGCACGACATGCACATCACGCACGACAAGCATGGAGTGTCAGACACGACACACGACAGAACACGACAGAAACACGCCACGACGCGCACGTTACACACTACAGGCACGACAGACACAATACGCAGACAGACTGATCAACACTAGACGCACGTCTCGTTCGAAACAGACGTACGACATGCATTCACGCACAACAGGCACGACACGCACGTCACGTACGACACAAAGGACATGACGTAACGCGGACATGCACGTATCGCACGACAAGCGCGAAGACACGATATAAACGACACGCACAAATCGCGGATTGCGACACGCACGACACGTACCACACACGCACGATACGTTTGAACAAACAACGCGCACGAGTCGTACGACACGCACGTCCGCACTACAGGCACGACAAGTACACACACGACACGCATGTCATGCACACACGCCCGTTACTACACGCACGTAAGACAGATCAACAGAGACGCACGTCTCGTTCGACACCTCGATATGCACGTCAAGCGACAGCTTGACATGCACGTACAACTTGCTCCGATGACGCACGACAAATATCACGACAACACGACACGCACGACTGCTGCCGCTGTACGTTTGACAAACACAACGCATGCATTTCGTGCTGACGTGCTGTCGCGCCGGTCGTCGAAATGCGTGACGTGCCTGTTCTCGTTACGTCTGTCGTGTGGAGTGTGTCTGCGTGACATGCGTTCGTGTGGTTGTCTTTCCTGTAGTCGTGACTGCGTGTCTACGACTCGTGTTTTGTGTCTAACGTATCATGCGTGTCGTGCGAATCCTGGTTTGCGGTCGTTATGGTGTCTGTCTGATTGTTGTGCGATACGTGCATGTCTGAGTGTCTGTAGTCTGTCTGCGTTACGGGCTGTTTTTGTGTGGTGAGCGTGTGTACGACTCGTGGTGTTTTTTTGAACGAGACGTGCGTCTCGTTTGATCGTTCGTGTCGTGTCAGTGTGCCTAGTGTGAGGTGCGTGTGGGTGTCGTTGTCTTTCGTGTTTGTTGTCTGAACCCAGGTTGTCTGGTGACTGCGTCGTGCGTGTCATTCGGGTCGTGTGTCGCGTCGTATGTCTGTCGCGTTGTGTTGTGCGTCTCATGTGCTGTCGTGCGTTCGTCTATCGTTATGTCGTACGAACGTGTTTTGTGTCATCTTGTGTCGTCGTGCCTTGGCTTGCGTGCGTGCCTCGATTCGTGCGTGTTGTTTTGTCAACGTGCCGGGAATGCCTGTCGCGTGTCGAGTGGCGACGCGTTGCGTTACGCACTCGACGCACGTAACGCACCACGCACAAGACAAGCATGACAGACGCCCACAAAGACCGATAACAGCGCATCTCGCACTAGTGGCGACGACGACCGACAGCGTCTACATACGCACACAACCGTCGACAGACAATCAACACGAGTACGTCTCGTTCGACACAAATTACACGCACAAGCGAGACACCATGTCAACACCAGTCACGTGCGACGCACTTGCAGATACGACGACGAAACCACGACATCACGCACCGACTGACGCACACGCACGACGGCATTCGCACCACGCCGCACCAGACGACCGACACGTCACCGACTGAACAACAGCAACTCGACACGAATCTACGTCCAACGACGACAGCACAACCGCACACACTTGTGCACACAACGCAAGTGACGACAGCACGACAACGACACATGCACGCACGCTCTTCGACACGCATTAACGAGAACAGGCACGAACGCATGTCGACACGATCGGCGCTGGGTGTCGTGTGGTTTGTTCGTCTATCTTGTGACGTTTCGTCGTGTGTCTGCCTGTGTGCGTGATGTGATCGCGTGTCGTTCGTATCGTGTCTGTCGTGCTTGTCGTGCCTTATGGTGACGACGACCATGCCTGTCGGTGCGTTCGTGTCTTCGCCAGTCGTGCTGACGGCATTTCTTCTGCGTGTCGTAAATCGTGCGTGTGTGTCGGCGGTCGTGTCTGAGCGTGTCTGCTCGTACTGCTCGTGTGGAGTACGTGTGCTGTGTCTGTGTTGTTTTCACCTGCAGTGCGGACGTGTCGTCGATCAGGCGTTTGTCACGTATCTGATGTCTGCAATTCTGCGTTTGTGTGTGTCTTTATATCGTGCCTGTCGTTTGTCGTTCCATGCTTGTCTTTGCGGTACTGACATGCGTATCTACGACCATGCGATTAGGTCAGCGCGGGGCCTGTAGCAAATTAGGCGGGCCTAGGTTGTGTATGTATAATAATAAACACTTACAAACAAACTTGTCTCGATTTAATGTGAGCAAATTTAGAATAACACTAAATCAATTTCTATAGTAAATTAGGTTCAATGTTCAGATATATGGCTTTTGGATCTTGCATCTGTTCCTTAACTACTTTACGTTAATGTTGAAAAGACGTTCTCGCTGCGTTAGTAATATTAAGACAAGAATCGAGACTATTTCTACATTTGAAACAGACTCTAATGACTTTTCCATTATCTTTCTTCCAAATCCCTTGAGAGCTAACAATATTAGTTCTTCAAGACTCTTCGCGAAGAGATTTTAACGACGAAGTATTCCAAATACCAT
Organism: Arion vulgaris; assembly: GCA_020796225.1. Lineage (NCBI taxonomy): Eukaryota > Metazoa > Mollusca > Gastropoda > Stylommatophora > Arionidae > Arion > Arion vulgaris. The sequence continues at coordinate 56,904,010 of CM036753.1, read as the reverse complement.
TCACTCATGGACGCTCCACGCGTTTAGCTAAGGCAGACAGTACATTACAATTACGACAATAAACACCATTTCAAATTTGTTTGGGTTTGATTTTCAACTTCATCGACGCCGAAGAGAGCTGAAATCGTCACTTAGTATTTCGCTTGCGTCGTCTTGAAGTTTGTTGCTGATATTCTTGATAGTCTTACCAATAGGACTTCTCAATCAATAATCTCGATTGAAGTTGTTGGCCATTCACCAATATCGTTGGGACATTTTACTTTCGTTGTGTTTGCTTGTAGAAGATGTTACTACATTGGCGTTCCTGTGCTTTGGCCTTCTGACTTGATGATATGCTAAATTAGACTGATGTATCGACTTCAGTTTGTCTGTGAAATTTGCAACGTGAATTGTGATAATGGTATATTGGTAATGCGATTCTTTATAGCTTCTTCATCTACTCAGTGAACGGCTCTGTTCTGCTGAGTTCTTGCATTCAGCACCATCACGAACAACATTCGAAGCTCGGTTTGATATAACATCTGGTTATTTCTTTCATCCTGTCACATGGCGGGGCCCCGACGGGGGCCCGTACATTTGCTACCGCTACAGGTAATCCGGCCCGATACACTGCGTGTTGTTTTTCGAACGTGACTGCGGGTCGGAATCCTCGGTTCTGGTGAAGTGCATTTCGGTTTGTCGTGTCGTCGTGCGTCATGCATGTACGGCGACGCGACGATACGCACACGACACCATACACAAACTCGAACATTCACGCATGAAGGATGTCACGAAAATCACGACGATACCCACTACAGACACGACCGCCACGCTTGCGCACACAACACTACGCTCGACACGCACAATGTACGACACACGACCCGAATGACACGCACGACATGCACATACGCGAAGCTAGTGTGACACGACACACGACAGAGACAGACGAAAACGCCACGGCGCACGTTACACACAGGCACGACAGACACAATACGCACGAGACATGATCAACACTAGACGCACGTCTCGTTCGAAACGAGACGTACGACATGCATGTCACGCACAACAGGCACGACACGCACGTCACGTACGACACAAAGGACATGCACGTAACGCAGGACATGCACGTATCGCACGACAAGCGCGAAAGACACGATATAAACGACACGCACAAATCGCAGGATTAGCACGACACGCACGACACCACACGCACGATACGTTTGACACAAACAACGCGCACGAGTCGTACGACACGCACGTCCGCACTACAGGCACGACAAGTACAACACACACGACACGCATGTCATGCACGACACGCCCGTTACTACACGCACGTAAGACATGATCAACGCGAGACGCACGTCTCGTTCGACACACTCGATATGCACGTCAAGTACGACAGCTATGACATGCACGTAACGCACAACAGACTTTGACATGCCCGACTCGTGCACGCACGACATGAATGTATCGCACCGACAAGCACGACAGACACGACACGCACGAAGCATGTCACGCTTGTCACGTTTGACAAACACAACACGCATGTCATTTCGTGCATGACGCGTGCTGATCGCGCCGTCGTGTCTGAAATGCGTGACGTGCCTGTTCTACGTTACGTGCATGTCGTGTGGCGAGTGTGTCGTGCGTGACATGCGTGTCGTGTGTGTTGTGCTTGTCTTTCCTGTAGTGCGTGACGTGCGTGTCGTACGACTCGTGTGTTTTTTTGTGTCTAACGTATCATGCGTGTCGTGCGAATCCTGCGTTTTGTGCGTGTCGTTTATATGGTGTCTGTCGTGATTGTTGTGCGATACGTGCATGTCGTGAGTGTCTGTCATGTCTGTCGTGCGTTACGGGCATGTTTTGTGTGTAGTGCGTGACATGCGTGTCTCGACTCGTGAGTGTTTTTGTGTCGAACGAGACGTGCGTCTCGTGTTGATCGTTCGTGTCGTGTCAGTCGTGCCTAGTGTGTGAGGTGCGTGTCGTGGGTGTCGTGTGTCTTTCGTGTTTGTTGTGTCTGACACCCAAGTGCTTGTCGTGAGTGACGTGCATGTCGTGCGTGTCATTCGGGTCGTGTGTCGCGTCTGTGTGTCTGTCGTGCGTTGTGTTGTGCGTCGTGCATTACGTGCATGTCGTGCGTTACGTGCATATCGTGTATGTCGTACGTAACGTGCGTTTTGTGTCTATCTTGCTTGTCGTCGTGCCTTGTGCTTGACGTGCGTGCCGTACGATTCGTGAGTGTTGTGCTTGTCGTACGCGTTGTGCGAAACGTGCGTATTTGCTTGTCGATTATGTCGTGTCTGTCGTGTTTGTCTGTAAGTCGTGTCTGCAGTTGTGTGTGTCGTGTCTGTCTTGTATGTCGTGCGTGTCGCGTCTGTCGTGTCTGCTATACTTGCCTTGCGCTGCGTGACTGTAGTGCTTGACGTGCGTGTCGTACGACTCGTGCTGTTGTTTTGTCGAACGTGCCGGGACATGCCTGTCGCGTGTCGTGGTGGCGAGCGCGTTGCGTTACGCACACGACATACGACATGCACGTAACGCACCACGCACAAGACAACGCATGACAGACGCCACACAAACGACCCGATAACATGCACGACATGCACTACGCACGATAAGTATGGGTGTCAGACAGACACGACACCACGACACGCACGTCATACACCTACTGGCACGACAGACACGACACGTACGACAGACATGATCAACACGAGTACGTCTGGTTCGACACAAATTACACGCACAAGTCGTACGACACTCATGTCAAGCACTACAGTCACGTAGCGCACCGTCAAGCATTGCAGATACGACAGACGCACACACGACATACACGACACACGAGAAACTTGAAACGCACCACGCACGCACATCCACGACAACCCCGACAGACGCATGACACACGACATACACGACAAACACAACAGACACGACATAAAACGACTGTCGTTCAATGGCGTATGACAGCAAGCTGCATTGCGGACGCATCGTACGACTCGTGCGCATTGCTTGTGCATAAAAGTATCTTGCATGTCTTGCGAATTCTGCGTTTGGCTGCCATGTCGTATATCGGCCTGTCGTGATTGTTTGTCAGTCATCTGTGACGTTCTGTCGTGTCGTCGCGTGCATGTCGTGCTTTACGGGCATCACGTCGTGTGACGTCGTGTCTGTCATTCTTATCGTGCCTGTATGTCTGTCGTGCCTCGTGTGAGGTGCGTGTCGTGTCTGTCTTGCCAGTCGTGCTCCGACTTCCGGCAATGTGCGTGTCGTGATGTGAGCATGTCGCGTCTAACGTGTCTGTCCCTTACGTTGTCTTGTGTCAGTGATCGTGCATTGTGTCGTGTTTAGTTCTTGTACTGCAGTACGCCGTACGATTCGTGAGGTGTTTCGTGTCGTAGCGCAGTCTGCGAATCGCGTTTTGTGTGTGTCGTTTATGTCGTGTCTGTCGTGTTTGTCGTGTGTGCCATGCTTGTCTTTGCGGTACATGACAAGTGCGTATCATACGACGTGCCGGATTTTCGAGTCAGTGCGGGTCCTGCCTGTCGATTGCATGCGGAAGTCCTAGGTTGTTTTCGTGCGTGTCATGCATGTAACGGCAGACGCACAAACAAACTACTCGATTTAATGACAAATCTTAGAAACGCTGTCAAATAATCTTCTATGTAATGTGATTCATGTTCAACGTTATTGTGTTTGGGGTACTGACGATCTTGTCCGCATTCGTGTTCATATCTACTGTGTTCCGTCTTAATGTCTGAAAGAACGTTTGTGCTGCAGTCATCATTAGTGCAGTTAAATTCGTAAGACTATTTCACATTTGACACGTACTTCTACTGACTTTCCCTCGTGCCTTAAGTGCTTGAAGGCGTACATAGATTCTTTCAGATCTCTCTTGTCTAGGTTTTAATCTGCAAGTATTGCTAATCTCTAGTATGTCGCTGTTTGCTAGGTGTCAGACAGTACATTATCATGTCGATTGGTTGGCCACTGACTTTCATTTTGTTTGGGTGTTTGTTTTCTAATTCATCGAGCGCTGACAGAGCGAGTGCAATCGTCGTACTTAGTATTTCGCTTGTCGTCGAGTCTTGTGCTATATTCTTGCGTAGTCTTCAATAGACGTCCTTTCGCCAATCAATTCGTTGATTAAGTGCTGGCCATTCACCATCGTTGGAGAACATTACTTCGTGCGTTTTTGGTCATGTGTGAAGTGTCACTCATTCGCCTGTCGTGTCTAACATGCTTCGGCCTTATGATTCGATGATGTCATGGCTGACATGGTGGGCTTGATGTTTGCTTCGTTTGTCTTGTGAAAATGTTGTTTGTTTAGTAATTGTCTGACACGTACATGTTGCGTCTTATGCACTGTCTCTTCATTGCAGTGGATCGCGCTTCTGCATTCTGCTTCGAGTTCTTTGCATTCGCACCCTGACTGCAAAATTGGCTTGTGTTTTGATGCTTGACGTTATTGTTATCTTTTCATTCTGTCGATGCGCATGGTGCGCCCATTGCGCGCATGACTATGCGTACATTTTACGTTCTGTCGCTAGACTATCCGCGCATGCATACACGGCGAACGAATGTTTTCGAACGTGACTGGGAGTCCCGACATGCGTTCGAAAAACGACACGCACGTGCATTCCGATTTCATCAGTCACGTAGCGATGTCATGGGAGACCCATACGAGACACACGACATATAGACACAGACAGACAGACACCCGACAAACTCGAAACGCACTTCTACGCATACAGCACGACCACGCGAAAATAACGACGATACCCACAAACACGACAGACACGCTTGGCACGCACACAACAACTACGGCTACGCACGCACACAAATGTACGACACAAGCATTGATAGACAACGCACGTAACGCACGACATGCACGTAAGCTCGGATGCCAGACACGCACACAGACAGAGGACACGACGAAATACGACACGACACGCACGTTACCAATTACAGCGACGACGCAATACGCGTGCAACACGCATCAACACGAGACGCACGTCGCAGACCACGAAACGACGACGACGGACACATCACCCAATGACAGCACGACACGCACATCACGACGACAAGCGACATCGTGCAGACATGCGTATCCACGACAAGCGAACAGATATAAACCACGACACGCACAAATCAGAGCGATTAGACGACACGCACTACACACGTCACGTACGTTCGACACAAACAACACGCACGAGTCGTACGACACGCACGTCAAGCACTAGAGTAGCGCAAGGCAAGTATAGCAAACACGACAGACGCGACACACACGACATATACGACATACACGACACACACGACAGATACAACACACACGACACCCACGACACAAACGACAAACTCGACACACTTCACGCACGACAGGCATGTCACATACATCACGCACGACACACACGACTGGCATGTCCCTACACGCACGTCACATTCGACAAAAACAACACGCGATAGTTGTACGACACGCACGTCAAGAACTACAGTCACGTAGCGCACCGTCAAGCATGGCAGATACGACAGACGCAACACACACGACATACACGACACACTCGAGAAACTTGAAACGCACCACGCACGACAGGCATGTCATGCACATCACGCACGACACCCACGACAGACACGACCAACGCGACACACACGACATACACGACTTACACGACAAACACAACAGACACGACATAAACGACACGCACAATACGTACGATTCACATGACGCGTACGACACGCACAACACGCGCGACTTGCACATCTTGTGCGACACAAACAGCACGCACGAGTCGTACGACAAGCATGACACAAACGACACACACATCACGCACGACAAGCTAGCTACTTACGACACGCACTTAACGCAGAACAGGCACGACACGCATGTCAGACACGATCGGCGCTGGAGTATCGTGTGTGTCGTGTTTGTCTCGTCTATCGTGTGACGTTTCTGTCGTGTGTGTCGTGCCTGTCGTGCGTGATGTGCATGTCATGCGTGTCGTTCGTATCGTGTCTGTCGTGCTTGTCGTGCCCGTAATGTGTGACGTACGACTCATGCCTGTCGGTGCGTGTCGTGTCTGTCTTGCCTGTCGTGCATGACGCGCATTTCTTCATGCGTGTCGTACGAATCGTGCGTGTCGTGCATGTCGAGCCGGTCGTGTCTGAAGCGTGTCGTGCTGCGTTACGTGCATGTCGTGAGAGGCGAGTGTATCGTGTGTGACATGCGTGTCGTGCGTGTTGTGCTGTGTGTTGTGTGAACAGACAGGAAAGGACAGGACAGTCAGACAGAACAGGACAGGGCAGACAGGACAAGGCAAACAGAACAGGACAAACAGGACAGACATTATAGATAGGACAGGACAGAAAAGGCAGGACAGAAAAGACAGGAAGGACAGAAAGGACTGGAAAGGACAGACAGGGAAGGAAAAGACAGACAGGACAGGACAGAGCGGACAAGGAATGGCACGTCATACGTGACATATACGACACACGACACACACGTCACGCACACGTCGTGAAGACACGAAGACATGACAGAGAAGACACAAATGACACGAACAACACGCATGACACGCACTAAGGGCACGTCACTCATGACACGAACGAAACGCACGACAACTACACGCACTTCACGCACGTCACGCACATCCCGCACGACATCTACAACAGACACTACCAACGCGATACACACGATATACACGACTTACACGACAGAAACGACATACACGACACGTACGATGCTCACGACGTGCACCTAACGCACGACTCACAAGACACGCACGACAGACACGACAGACGCGACACACACGACATACACGACACACGACAGACACACGACACCCACGACGCACAGGACACTACGTCATTCGACACAAACAACACGCACAAGTAAGACAAGCACGTCACGCACTACAGGCATGACAGGCACGACAACCTCGAATCGCACTTCACGCAGGCATGTCACGACATGCACGTCACGTTCGACACACACAACACCTACGAATCGTACGACACGCAAGTCAAACACTACATGCACGACAAGCACGACAGACACAAACGCACGTCACGCACGACACACACGACATGCACGTAACGCACGATATGCACGTAACGCACGACAAACAAGACATGCACGATTCGCGCAACTCGCACGTCACGTCAAATAAGCACGCTCGCAACTCACGACACGCACGTAATGCAATTACAGACTCGACACGCATGTCAGACACAACCGACGCGACATGCACGACACGCACTTAACGGAATACAGGCACGACGCGCATGCCAGACACGACACGCACGTCATGCGCGACATACACGACACGCAGGTCACGCACGACGAACACATCACGCACGTCACGCGCGAAATGCACGATATACACTACAGACACGACACGCTCTTCACGCAAAACACGCACGTCACTCACGACACGTACGACTCGCACGACAACTACACGCACGAACAGGCACGTCACGCACGATAAGCACGATATCCACAACAGACACGACCAACGCAACACACACGATATACACCACTTAAACGACAGACACGACACGCACAAAACGTACGACACGGACAACACACACGACATGCACGTAACGCACGACGCACAAGACTGTCGTGCCTGTAGTGTGTGAGGTGCGTGTCGTGTGTCTGTCGTGCGTGTCGTGAGTGATGTGCATGTCGCGTCTAACGTGTCTGTCGTTCGTTGTCTTGTGTCTGTCGTGCCTTTAGTTCTTGACATGCGTGCCGTACGATTCGTGAGTGTTGTGCATGTCGTGCGCGTCGTGCGAATCGTACGTATTGTGCGTGTCGTTTATGTCGTGTCTGTTGTGTTTGTCCTGTAAGTCGTGTATTTCGTGTGTCGCGTTGGTCGTGTCTGTCGTGGGTGTCATGCGTGATGTGCATGAATTGCCTGTCGTTCGTGAAGTGTGTTTCGAGTTTGTCGTTTGTGTCGTGGGTGTCGTGTGTGTCTTCTGTATCGTGTATGTCGTGTATGTCGTGCGTGTCGCGTCTGTCGTGTCTACCATGCTTGTCTTGGCTGTACGTGACTGTAGTTTTGACGTGCGTGTCGTACAACTCGTGCGTGTTTTTTTTGTCGAACGTGACGTCACGTGCGTGTAGGGACATGCAAGTCTTGTGTGTCGTGCGTGATGTATGTGACATGCCTGTCGTGCGTGAAGTGTGTCGAGTTTGTCGTGTGTGTCGTGGGTGTCGTGTGTGTTGTATCTGTCGTGTGTGTCGCGTCTGTCGTGTCTGCTATACTTGCCTTGCGCGCCTCTAGTGCTTGACGTGAGTGTCGTACGACTCGTGCGTGTTGTTTTTGTCGAACGTGACGCGAGTATCAGGACATGCCTGTCGTGTGTGTCGTGGGTGTCGTGCGTTACGTGCATGTCTTGTGTGTAGTGCGTGACGTGCGTGTCGTACGACTCGTGCGTGTTTTTTGTGTCGAACGAGACGTGCGTCTCGTGTTGATCGTCTTTCGTGCGTGTCGTGTCTGTCGTGCCTGTAGTGTGTGAGGTGCGTGTCGTGGGTGTTGTCTGCCTTTCGTGTGTGGTCGTGTCTGACACTCAAGTGCTTGTCGTCAGTGATGTGCATGTCGTACGTGTCATTCGGGTCGTGTGTGTCGCGTCTGTCGTGCGTTTTCTTGTGTGTCGTGCGTTACGTGCATGTCGTCGTGTTGTGCGTGTTGCACGCGTCGTGCGAATCGTACGTGTAAGTGCGTGACGTGAGTGGCGTGTGTCGTGTATTTCGTTTGTGTCGCGTCTGTCCTCTCTTGCGTGTCTTGTGCATCGTGCATTACGTGCATGTCGTGCGTTACGTGCATTTTGTGTCTATCATGCTTGTCGTCGTGCCTTTAGTGCTTGACGTGCGTGCCGTACGATTTGTGCGTGTCCATTATGTCGTGTATGTCGTGATTGTCGTGCGTTACGTACCTGTAGTGCTTGACGTGCGTGTCGTATGACTCGTGCGTGTTGTTCGTGTCCAACGTCTCTGCATGTCGTGCATGTCATGTGTTTGTCGTGTGTGTCGTGGCTGTCGTGTCTGTCATGCTTGTCGTGCGTTACGTACCTGTAGTGCTTGACGTGCGTGTCGTACGACTCGTGCGTGTTGTTTGTGTTGAACGTGACGTGCATGTCGTGACATGCCTGTCGTGGGTGTCGTGCGTGAAGTGTGTTTCGAGTTTGTCGTGTCTGACATGCGTGTCGTGCCTGTTCTGCGTTACGTGCGTGTCGTATGACTAGTGCGTGTTGTTCATGTATAACGTATCGTGCATGTCATGCGTTGTGTGCATTTCGTACGCTTCATGCGTATCGTGCGTTTTGTGCGTGTCGTTTATGTCGTATCTGTCGTGTTTGTTGAATAAGTCGTGTATGTCGTGTGTGTCGCGTTGGTCGGTGAGTGTTGTGCGTGTCGTACGCGTCATGCGTTGTGTCGTGCGTGTCGTTTATGTCGTGTCTGTCGTGTAAGTCGCGTTGGTCGTTGCTGTCGCGCTTGACATGCCTTTCGTGTGTGAAGTGCGCTTCGAGTTTGTCGTGGTGTCGTGTGTCGTGTTTGTCGTGTGTCGTGTATGTCGTTTGTGTTCGTCTGTTGTGTCTCTCGTGCATGCCTGTTGTGCGTTAGGTGTCTGTCGTGCGTGTCCTGCATGTCGAGCGTGTCGTGCATGTCGCGCCGTTCTTGTCTGACATGCGTGTGGTGTCTGTTCTGCGTTAAGTGCGTATCGTGAGTGGCGAGCGTGTCGTGCGTGACGTGCGTGTCGTGTGTGTCGTGCTTGTCGTGCCTGTAGTCCGTGACGTGCGTGTCGAACGACTCGTGCGTGTTGTTCATGTCCAACGTCTTGCTTATCGTGCGTGATGTGCGTGTTTTTCATGTCTGTCTTGCTTGTCGTGCGTGATGTGCGTGTCGTGCATGTCGAGTGTGTCGTGCTTGTCGTGCCTGTAGTGCGTGTCGTACGATTCGTGCGTGTTGTCTGTGTCCAACAAGACGTACATCTCGATGAGATCATCCCTGTTGTGCGTGTCGTGTCTGTCGTGATTATATTGTCGGATGTGCGTGTCGTGGGTGTCATGTGTCTGTGTGTGTGTATGTCGTGTGTGTCGCGTATGTCGTGTCTATCGTGCGTGACTTGTGCGTCTTTCGTTACGTGCAGGTCGTGCGTGTTGTGCATGTTGTACGCGTCGTGCGAGTCGTACGTATGTGTATGTCGTGTGTGTTGCGTTGGTCCTGTCTGTTGTGAGTGATGTGCGTAACGTGCGTGAAGTGCGTTTCGAGTTTCTCGTGTATGTTGTGGGTGTCGTGTCGGTCTGTGTGTCGTGTGTGTCGGATGTGTGTCGTCTATCGTGTGACGTGTCTATCGTACGTGTTCTGCATGTCGTGCGTGTCGTGTCTGTCGTGCCTGTAGTGTGTGACGTGCGTGTCGTGGGTGTTGTGTGTCTATCGTGTGTGTCGTGACACTCCATGCTTGTCGTGCGTGATGTGCATGTCGTGCTTCCATGTGTTTTCGAGTCGTGTGTGTCGCGTTTGTCGCTCTGTGCGTCGTGCGTTACGTGCATGTCGTGCGTATTGTGCGTGTTGCACGCGTCGCGAGAATCGTACCTGTAGTGCGTGACGTGCGTGTCGTGCGTGTCGTATGTGTCGTGTCTATCGTGCGTGACGTGCATGTCGAACGTGTCGTGCATGTCGCGCCGTTCCTGTCTGACATGCGTGTCGTGTCTGTTGTGCGTTAATTGCGTTTCGTAAGTGGCGAGCATGTCGTGTGTGTCGTGCTTCGTGCCTGTATTCCGTGACGTGCGTGTCGAACGACAGGCATGACATGCCCGTCACGTTCGACACACACAACACGCACGAATCGTACGACACGCACGTCACGCACTACACACATGCACGTAACGCAACGCGCTCGCCACTCACGACACACGCGACAGGCATGTCCCGGCACGTTGGACAAAAACAATACGCACGAGTCGTACGACACGCAGTCACGCACTACAGTCACGCAGCGCAAGGCAAGTATAGCAGACACGACAGACGCGACACACACGACATACACTACATACACGATACACACGACTGACACAACACACACGACACACTCGAGAAACTCGAAACGCACACGACACGCATGTCACGCATGTCACGCAGGACACGCTCCCCACAGGACACGCACATAACGTAGAACAGGCACGACACGCATTTCAGACACGACCGGCGCGACATACACGACACGCGCGACATGCACGACACGCACGACACGGACGTCGGGCAAGAGATGACGTGCGTGTTGTGTGTATCGAACGTGACGGGCATGTCGTGACATGCATGTCGTGCGTGCTGCACGAGTCGTGCATGTCTGTTGTGCGTTGCGTGCATGTCGTGCGTTACGTGCAAGTCTTGTGTGTCGTACGTGACGTGCATGTCGAGTGTGTCGAACGAGACGTATGTCTCGTGTTGATCATGTCTGTCGTGCGTTACGTGCATGTCGTGTGTCGCATATGGCGTGCTATTCGTACCATTCGTGTCGTTTATGTCGTGCGTTGCATGCAGGACGTGCGTGACGAGCGTTACGCGCATGTCTTGCATAACGTGCGTGTCGTACGACTCGTGCTTTTTTTTCGTGTCCAACGTCTCGTGCATGTCGCGCGTGCCGTGCATGTCGCGCCGGTCGTGTCTGAAATGCGTGTCTTGTCTGTTCTACGTTACGTGCGTGTAGTGTAACGAGCCTGTCGTGCGTGACATGCGTGTCGTGTGTGTTATGCCTGTAGTGCTGGACGTATCCCAAAGTATCGTGCATATCGTGCGTGTCGTGCGAATCCTGCGATTTGTGCGTGTCGTTTATATCGTGTCTTTCGTGCTTGTCCTGCGATACGTGCATGTCGCGCGTGTCTGTCGTAATAACGTACATGTCGTGCATGTCCTTTGTGTCGTACGTGACGTGCGTGTCGAGTGTGTCGTGTCTGTCGTGCCTGTAGTGTGTGACGTGAGTGTTGTGGCTGTCGTCTTTCTGTCGTGTGTGTCGTGTCATGCTTGTCGTGCGTGATGTGCATGTCGTGCGTGTCGTGTTTGAAATGCGTGTCGTGCTGCGTTATAGACGTGCGTGTCGTACGACTCGTGCGCGTTGTTTGTGTCTAACGTATCGTTCGTGTCATGCGTGTTTTGTGCGTATTGTTTATATCGTGTCTGTTGTGATTGTTGTGCGATACGAGTATGTCGTACGTGTTGCACGAGTCTTGCATGTCTGTTATGCGTTACCTGCATGTCGTGTGGTGTGTAGTGCGTGACGTGCGTGTCGTACAACTCGTGCGTGTCGTGGGTGTCGTACACGACATACACGACACACACGACATACACGACACACACAACACCCACGACGAACACGACAAACTCGAAACGCACTTCACGCACGACAGGCATGTCACTCACATCACGCACGATACCCACGACAAACACGACAACGATACACACACAACATACACGCACCAAACGCATTATTCGCACGACGCGTACAACACTCACAACACGCACGAATCGTACGGCACGCAATTCAAGCACGACAGACACAAAACGCATTCGCACGACGCGTGCAACACGCACAGCATGCACGTATCGCACGACACAAGACAACGCACGACAGACGTGACACACACGAACCGAATGACACACACGACATGCACACTCAACAAGCATGGAGTGTCAGACACGACACGCACGACAAACATGATCAACACTAGACGCACGTCTCGTTCGAAACAAACGAGACGTACGACACGCATGTCACGCACTACAGACACGACAAGCGCGACACACACGAAAGTATGTCACGTACGACACACAGGACATGCACGTAACGCACGACATGCACGTAACGTACGACAGACACACACGACATACACGACACGCGCGACATGCACGACACGCACGACACGGACGTCGGGCAAGAGATGACGTGCGTGTTGTGTGTATCGAACGTGACGGGCATGTCGTGACATGCATGTCGTGCGTGCTGCACGAGTCGTGCATGTCTGTTGTGCGTTGCGTGCATGTCGTGCGTTACGTGCAAGTCTTGTGTGTCGTACGTGACGTGCATGTCGAGTGTGTCGAACGAGACGTATGTCTCGTGTTGATCATGTCTGTCGTGCGTTACGTGCATGTCGTGTGTCGCATATGGCGTGCTATTCGTACCATTCGTGTCGTTTATGTCGTGCGTTGCATGCAGGACGTGCGTGACGAGCGTTACGCGCATGTCTTGCATAACGTGCGTGTCGTACGACTCGTGCTTTTTTTTCGTGTCCAACGTCTCGTGCATGTCGCGCGTGCCGTGCATGTCGCGCCGGTCGTGTCTGAAATGCGTGTCTTGTCTGTTCTACGTTACGTGCGTGTAGTGTAACGAGCCTGTCGTGCGTGACATGCGTGTCGTGTGTGTTATGCCTGTAGTGCTGGACGTATCCAACGTATCGTGCATATCGTGCGTGTCGTGCGAATCCTGCGATTTGTGCGTGTCGTTTATATCGTGTCTTTCGTGCTTGTCCTGCGATACGTGCATGTCGCGCGTGTCTGTCGTAATAACGTACATGTCGTGCATGTCCTTTGTGTCGTACGTGACGTGCGTGTCGAGTGTGTCGTGTCTGTCGTGCCTGTAGTGTGTGACGTGAGTGTTGTGGCTGTCGTCTTTCTGTCGTGTGTGTCGTGTCATGCTTGTCGTGCGTGATGTGCATGTCGTGCGTGTCGTGTTTGAAATGCGTGTCGTGCTGCGTTATAGACGTGCGTGTCGTACGACTCGTGCGCGTTGTTTGTGTCTAACGTATCGTTCGTGTCATGCGTGTTTTGTGCGTATTGTTTATATCGTGTCTGTTGTGATTGTTGTGCGATACGAGTATGTCGTACGTGTTGCACGAGTCTTGCATGTCTGTTATGCGTTACCTGCATGTCGTGTGGTGTGTAGTGCGTGACGTGCGTGTCGTACAACTCGTGCGTGTCGTGGGTGTCGTACACGACATACACGACACACACGACATACACGACACACACAACACCCACGACGAACACGACAAACTCGAAACGCACTTCACGCACGACAGGCATGTCACTCACATCACGCACGATACCCACGACAAACACGACAACGATACACACACAACATACACGCACCAAACGCATTATTCGCACGACGCGTACAACACTCACAACACGCACGAATCGTACGGCACGCAATTCAAGCACGACAGACACAAAACGCATTCGCACGACGCGTGCAACACGCACAGCATGCACGTATCGCACGACACAAGACAACGCACGACAGACGTGACACACACGAACCGAATGACACACACGACATGCACACTCAACAAGCATGGAGTGTCAGACACGACACGCACGACAAACATGATCAACACTAGACGCACGTCTCGTTCGAAACAAACGAGACGTACGACACGCATGTCACGCACTACAGACACGACAAGCGCGACACACACGAAAGTATGTCACGTACGACACACAGGACATGCACGTAACGCACGACATGCACGTAACGTACGACAGACACACACGACATGCACGTATCGCACGACAAGCACGAAAGACGATATAAACGACACGCACAAATCGCAGGATTCGCACGACACGCACGACACGTACTACAGGCACGACAAGTCTTACGACTAGTGCGTGTTTGTTTTGAACGTCGACATGCACGACAGATACGACACGCACTTCACGCACTTCACGCACTTCACGCACGTCACGCACGACATCCAACAGACACGACCATCGCACACACGACATACATGACAGACACCACACGTCACTCATGTCAAATAAACAAGCTCACAACTAACGACACGCATGTAGTGCAATACAGACATGACTCGCATGTCAGAATCGACAGGCAAGACAGACACGACACGCACGACAGGCATGTCCCGACACGAACGTCACGTTCGATACACACACGAAACGCATGTTACGCACATCACGCACGACAGACAGGACTTACACGACAAACACGAGATACACAAAACGTACGACATGCATTTAACGAAAGACGCACAAGACACGCACGATAGACACGACAGACGCGACACACACGACACGCACGTCAAGCACTATAGGCACGCATGTCACACACGACACACACAACTCGCACGCCACGAATGACAGACACGACCGGTACTACAGAGAAGACACGAACAACACGCACGACACGCACTACAGGCACTTCTCTCACGACACGCGCGACACACACGACACTCCAGGCACGTTCGAGACGTACAACACACACGACTTGTACGATGCGCACGACAAGCACGTCACGCACATCACGCACGACACCCACGACAGACACGACATAAACAACAGTCACAAAACGCACGACGCACAGCACGCAAAACATGCACGATACGTTGGAAACGAACAACACGCACGAGTCGTTCGACACGCACGTCACGGAATACAGGCACGAAGCACGACACACACGACATGCTCGCCACTTACGAAACGCAATTAACGCACAACAGACACGACACGCATGTCAGACAGGAACGGCGCGACATGCACGACACGTTCGACATGCACGACACGCACGATAGACACGACACATACGACACGCACGACACGCACGTCACGCACTACAGGTACGATTCTCGCGACGCGTGCAACACGCACAATACGCACGACATGCACGTAACGCACGATGCACAGAGCGACAAACGCGACACACACGACTCGAAAACACATGGAAGCACGACATGCACATCACGCACGACAAGCATGGAGTGTCACGACACACACGATAGACACACAACACCCACGACACGCACGTCACACACTACAGGCACCACAGACACGACACGCACGACATGCAGAACACGTACGACAGACACGTCACACGATAAACGACACACATCCGACACACACGACACACAGACCGACACGACACCCACAACATACACGAGAAACTCGAAACGCACCACGCACGTTACGCACATCACTCACAACAGACAGGACCAACGCAACACACACGACATACACATACGTACGACTCGCACGACGCGTACAACATGCACAACACGCACGACCTGCACGTAACGAAAGACGCACAAGTCACGCACGATAGACACGACATACGCGACACACACGACATACACACACACAGACACATGACACCCACGACACGCACATCCGACAATATAATCACGACAGACACGACACGCACAACAGGGATGATCTCATCGAGATGTACGTCTTGTTGGACACAGACAACACGCACGAATCGTACGACACGCACTACAGGCACGACAAGCACGACACACTCGACATGCACGACACGCACATCACGCACGACAAGCAAGACAGACATGAAAAACACGCACATCACGCACGATAAGCAAGACGTTGGACATGAACAACACGCACGAGTCGTTCGACACGCACGTCACGCACGACACGCTCGCCACTCACGATACGCACTTAACGCAGAACAGACACCACACGCATGTCAGACAAGAACGGCGCGACATGCACGACACGCTCGACATGCAGGACACGCACGACAGACACGACACACACGACATGCACCTAACGCACAACAGGCATGCACGAGAGACACAACAGACGAACACAAACGACATACACGACACACGACAAACACGACACACACGACACCCACGACAAACTCGAAGCGCACTTCACACACGAAAGGCATGTCAAGCGCGACAGCAACGACCAACGCGACTTACACGACAGACACGACATAAACGACACGCACGACACAACGCATGACGCGTACGACACGCACAACACTCACCGACCAACGCGACACACACGACATACACGACTTATTCAACAAACACGACAGATACGACATAAACGACACAAAACGCACGATACGCATGAAGCGTACGAAATGCACACAACGCATGACATGCACGATACGTTATACATGAACAACACGCACTAGTCATACGACACGCACGTAACGCAGAACAGGCACGACACGCATGTCAGACACGACAAACTCGAAACACACTTCACGCACGACACCCACGACAGGCATGTCACGACATGCACGTCACGTTCAACACAAACAACACGCACGAGTCGTAAGACACGCACGTCAAGCACTACAGGTACGTAACGCACGACAAGCATGACAGACACGACAGCCACGACACACACGACAAACACATGACATGCACGACATGCAGAGACGTTGGACACGAACAACACGCACGAGTCATACGACACGCACGTCAAGCACTACAGGTACGTAACGCACGACAATCACGACATACACGACATAATGGACACGCACAAATCGTACGGCACGCACGTCAAGCACTAAAGGCACGACGACAAGCATGATAGACACAAAATGCACGTAACGCACGACATGCACGTAATGCACGATGCACAAGACACGCAAGAGAGGACAGACGCGACACAAACGAAATACACGACACACGCCACTCACGTCACGCACTTACACGTACGATTCGCACGACGCGTGCAACACGCACAACACGACGACATGCACGTAACGCACGACACACAAGAAAACGCACGACAGACGCGACACACATGACCCGAATGACACGTACGACATGCACATCACTGACGACAAGCACTTGAGTGTCAGACACGACCACACACGAAAGGCAGACAACACCCACGACACGCACCTCACACACTACAGGCACGACAGACACGACACGCACGAAAGACGATCAACACGAGACGCACGTCTCGTTCGACACAAAAAACACGCACGAGTCGTACGACACGCACGTCACGCACTACACACAAGACATGCACGTAACGCACGACACCCACGACACACACGACAGGCATGTCCTGATACTCGCGTCACGTTCGACAAAAACAACACGCACGAGTCGTACGACACTCACGTCAAGCACTAGAGGCGCGCAAGGCAAGTATAGCAGACACGACAGACGCGACACACACGACAGATACAACACACACGACACCCACGACACACACGACAAACTCGACACACTTCACGCACGACAGGCATGTCACATACATCACGCACGACACACAAGACTTGCATGTCCCTACACGCACGTGACGTCACGTTCGACAAAAAAAACACGCACGAGTTGTACGACACGCACGTCAAAACTACAGTCACGTACAGCCAAGACAAGCATGGTAGACACGACAGACGTGACACGCACGACATACACGACATACACGATACAGAAGACACACACGACACCCACGACACAAAGGACATGCACGTAACGCAGGACATGCACGGAACGTACGACTGACACGCACGACATGCACGTATCGGACGACAAGCACGACACGATATAAACGACACGCACAAATCGCAGGATTCGCACGACACGCAGGACACGCACTCACACACGCACGATACGTTTGACACAAACAACGCGCACGAGTCGTTACGACACGCACGTCCCGCACTACAGGCACGACAAGCACAACACACACGACACGCATGTCATGCACGACACGCCCGTTACTACAAGCACGTAACGCAGAACAGGCACGACACGCATTTCAGACACGAGCGGCGCGACATACGCGACACACACGACCCGAATGCACGACACGCACGAGAAGCATGGAGTGTCTGACACAACACACACGACAGACACACGACACCCACGACACACACTACAGGCACTACAGACACGACACGCACGACAGACATGATCAACACGAGACGCACGTCTCGTTCGACACACTCGATATGCACGTCAGGTACGACACCTATGACATGCACGGAACGCACGGCATGCACGTAACGCACAACAGACTTTGACATGCCCGACTCGTGCACGCACGACATGAATGTATCGCACGACAAGCACGACAGACACGACACGCACGACATGCATGTCACGACCATCACGTTTGACAAACACAACACGCATGTCATGTCGTGCATGACGTGCGTGTCGTGCATTCGCGCGTGTCGTGCATTCGCGCCGGTCGTGTCTGACGTACGAATCGTGTGTGTTTTTTGTGTCTAACGTACCATGCGTGTCGTGCGAATCCTGCGTTTTGTGCGTGTCGTTTATATGGTGTCTGTCGTGATTGTTGTGCGATACGTGCATGTCGTGCGTGTCTGTCATGTCTGTCGTGCGTTATGTGCATGTCTTGTGTGTAGTGCGTGACATGCGTGTCGTACGACTCGTGAGTGTTTTTTAGTCGAACGAGACGTGCGTCTCGTGTTGATCGTTCGTGTCGTGTCAGTCGTGCCTAGTGTGTGAGGGGCGTGTCGTGGGTGTCGTGTGTCTTTCGTGTTTGTTGTGTCTGACACCCAAGTGCTTGTCGTGAGTGACGAGCATGTCGTGCGTGTCATTCGTGTCGTGTGTGTCGCGTCTGTAGTGTCTGTCATGCGTTGTGTTGTGCGTCGTGCATTACGTGCATGTCGTGCGTTGCGTGCATATCGTGTATGACGTACGTCACGTGCGTTCTGTGTCTATCTTGCTTGTCGTCGTGCCTTTAGTGCTTGACGTGCGTGCCGTACGATTCGTGAGTGTTGTGCTTGTCGTACGCGTTGTGCGAATCGTGCGTATTTGCTTGTCGATTATGTCGTGTCTGTCGTGTAAGTCGTGTATTTCCTGTGTGTCGAGTTGGTTGTGTGTGTCGTGTCTGTCTTGTATGTCGTGTGTGTCGCGTCTGTCGTGTCTGCTATACTTGCCTTGCGCTGCGTGACGTGCGTGTCGTACGACTCGTGCGTGTTGTTTTTGTCGAACGTGACGTGAGTGTCGGGGCATGCCTGTCGTGCGTGTCGTGCATGTCCTGCGTCAAATACTAGTCATGTAGCGCACGACAAGCATGGCAGACACGACAGATGCGACATACACGACACCCATGACACACACGACACACACGACACGCCACGCTTCGCACGCACACAACGCACAACAAGCACAAAACGTACGATTCGCATGACGCTGGTGTCGTATGTCTGTCGTGTGTGTCGTGTCTGACACTCCATGCTTGTCGTGCGTAATGTGCATGCCGTGCGTGTCATTCGGGTCATGTGCGTTGTCTTGTGCGTCGTGCGTTACGTGCATGTCGTGCGTGTCGTGCCTTAAGTGCTTGACGTGCGTGTCGTACGCGTCGTGCGAATCGTGCGTTTTGTGCATGTCGGTTATGTCGTATCTGTCGTGTTTGTCGTGTAAGTCGTGTATTTCGTGTGTGTCGCGTTGGTCGTGTCTGTCGTGTGTGTCATGCGTGATGTGCATGAAATGCCTGTCGTGCGTGAAGGCGTTTCGAGTTTGTCGTGTGTGTCGTGGGTGTCGTGTGCGTCTTGTGTATCGTGTATGTCGAGTATGTCGTGCGTGTCGCGTCTGTCGTGTCTACCATGCTTGTCTTGCGCTACTTGACTTTAGTTTTGACGTGCGTGTCGTACAACTCGTGCGTGTTGTTTTGTCGAAAGTGCCGGGACATGCTTGTCGCGTGTGTCGTGAGTGGCGAGCGCGTTGTGCGTTACGTGCATGTGAGTAGTGCGTGACGTGCGTGTCGTACGCTTCGTGCGTGTTGTGTGTGTCGAACGTGACTGGCATGTCGTGACATGCCTGTCGTGCGTGTCGTGTCTGTCGTTCTTGTCGAGCGATACGTGCATATCGTGCGTGCTGCACGAGTCGTGTCTGTTGTGCGTTACGTGCATGTCGTGCGTTACGTGCAAGTCTTGTGTGTCGTACGTGACGTGCATGTCGAGTGTGTCGAACGAGACGTGAGTCTCGTGTTGATCATGTCTGTCGTGCGTGTCTTGTCTGTCGTGCCTGTGTGTCGTGGGTGTCGTGTGTCTGTCGTGTGCGTCGTGTCTGGCACTCCATGCGTGATGTGCATGTCGTGCTTGTCATTCGGGTAATGTGTGTCGCGTATGTCGTGCGTTGTCTTGTGCGTTACGTGCATGTCGTGTGTTGTGTATTTCGCGTATGACGTGCCATTTCTGCCAATCGTGTCGTTTGTGTCGTGCAGGACGTGCGTGGCGTGCGTGACGCACATGTCTACGTGCGTGTCATACGACTCGTGCGTTTTGTTCGTGTCCAACGTCTCATGCGTTACGTGCATGTCTTGTGTGTCGTACCTTGTGCGTGTTGTTTGTTTGTTTTTGTCTGACACTCCATGCTTGTCGTGCTTGATGTGCATGTCGTGCGTGTCATTCGGGTCGTGTGTGTCGCGTCTGTCGTGTCCGTCGTGCTTTGTCTTGTGCGTCGCGCGTTACGTGCATGTCGTGCGTTACGTGCATGTCGTGTGTGTCGTACGTGACGTGCATTTTGTGTTTGTTGTGCTTGACGTGTGTGCCGTACGATTCATGCGTGTTGTGCGTTGTGTACGTGCGAAGCGTGGAGTGTCGTGTCTGTCGCGTCTGTCGTGTCTGCCATGCTTGTCATGCGCTACATGACTATGCGCTACAGTATTTGACGTATGTGTCGTAAGACTCGCAGCACGAACACTGCATCCACGTCGTCGACACACACGACATGCATTACTGTCCGGCGCATCGCTGTGCATTCGCGCCAGTCGTGTCTGAAAGCTGCCTGCACTTACGTCCGACGCGACTCAGTGTGACGTTGATTACGTGCGTGCGTGCGTTCGTGCAATCGTGCGTGTTGTGCTGTTCTACGTGCGTCGCGATTCGTGCGGTTTTGTCGCTCTGCGATCGTCGTGTGCGTGCTGCGTCGTGCAATCGTCGTTTTTCGTGTGTCTATGCGTAGCGTGTTTGGTATCGTGGTCGATTTGTCGTGGGTGTCGTTCGTGATGTGCATGATATGCCTGTCGTGCGTGAAGTGCGTTTCGAGTTTGGCGTGTGTGTCGTGGGTGTCGTGTATGTCGTGTGTATCGTGTATGTCGTGTCTGTCGTGTCAACCATGCTTGTTTTGCACTACTTGACTGTAGTTTTGACGTGTATTTTTCGTACAACTCGAGCGTGTATTTTTTGTCGAACGTGAAATGCCAGTCTTGTGTGTTGTGCGTGAAGTGTGTTTCGAGTTTGTCGTGTATGTCGTGTGTGTTGCGTCTGTCGTGTGTGTCGTGTATGTCGTATATGTCCTGTGTGTCGCGTTTGTCGTGTCTGCTATACCTGCCTTGCGCTGCGTGACTGTAGTGCTTGACGTGCGTGTCGTACGACTCGTGCGTGTTGTTTTGTCGAACGTGTCGTGCGTGTCGTGTCTGTCGTGCTTGTCGAGCGATACGTGCATGTCGTGCGTTACGTGCAAGTCTTGTGTGTCGTACGTGACGTGCATGTCGAGTGTGTCGAACGAGACGTGCGTCTCGTGTTGATCATGTCAGTCGTGCGTGTCGTGTCTGTCGTGCCTGTGTGTCGTGGGTGTCGTGTCTAACTCCATCCGCGATGTGCATGTCGTGCGTGTCATTCGGGTAATGTGTGTCGCGTATGTAGTGCGTTGTCTTGTTCGTAGTGCGTTACGTGCATGTCGTGTGTCGTGTATTTCGCGTATGACGTGCCATTTGTGCTAATCGTGTCGTTTGTGTCGTGCGTGTCGTGCAGGACGTGCGTGGCGTGCGTGACGCACATGTCTTGCATAACGTGTCGTAAGAGTCCTTTTGTTCGTGTCCAACGTCTCGTGGGTGTCGTGCATGTAGCGCGTGCCGTGCATGTCTCGCCTGTTCTGCGTTACGTGCGTGTAGTGAGTGGCGAGCATGTCGTGCGTGACATGCGTATCGTGTGTTACGTGCATGTCGTGGTTCACTTTAAAAGAACTCGAAAAGCACTTTATGTACGACACCCACGACAGACACGACCAACGCGACACACACGACATACACGACTTACACGACAGACACGACATAATCGACACGCACAACACGCACGACCTGCACGTCTTGTGCGACACAAAGAGTACGCACGAGTCATACAAGCACGGCACCAAACGACACGCACATCACGCACGACAAGCTCGCCACTTACGACACGACTTAAAGCAGAACAGGCGTAGCAGACACGACAGACACGACACGCACGATCAACACTAGACGCACGTCTCGTTCGAAACAAACAACACGCACGTCATGCACTACAGACACGACAAGAACGACACACTCGACACGAACGTCACGTACGACATACAAGACAATGGACGTAACGCACGACATGCACGTAACGCACGACAAGCACAACAGACACGATATATACACTCACAAATATCAGGTTTCGCACGACACGCACATCACGCACGACATGCACGATACGTTGGACACAAACAACGCGCAGGTATTTTGTGTCTGTCGTGCTTGACGTGTGTACCGTACGATTCATGCGAGTTGTGCGTTGTCATGTCTGTCGTGCGAAGGGTGGCGTGTCGTGTCTGTCGCGTCTGTCGCGTCTGTCGTGTCTGCCATGCTTGTCGTGCGCTACCTGTCGTGCGCTACAGTATTTGACGTACGTGTCGTACGACTCGCGCGACTTGCATGACACGCACGACAGACACGACAAACTCGAAACTCATTTCAAGCACGACACACACGACAGGCATGTCCCGACACTCACGTTTGACAAAAACAACACGCACGAGTCGTACGACACGCACGTCACGGCACTACAGTCACGTAGCGACAAGCATGGCAGACACGACATACGCGACATACACGACATACACGACAGACACGACGCACACGACAAACTCGAAACGCACTTCATGTACGACACCCACGACAGACACGACCAACGCGACACACACGACATACACGACGCAAACGACACGCACAACACGCACGACATGCACGTCTTGTGCTACACATAGAGCACGCACGAGTCGTACGACACGCACGTCACAGACTACAGGCACGACAAGCTCGCCACTTACGACACGCAACTTAAAGCAGAACAGTCACGACACGTAGTAGAAGCAGAACAGTCACGTAGCGCACGACAAGCATAGCAGACACGACAGACACGACACACACGACATAAACGACACACACGACAGACACGACACACACGACACACAGGCACGACAAGCACAACACACGACACGCATGTCACGCCCGACACGCTCGCCACTCACGACACGTACGTAACACAGAACAGACAGGACAAGCATTTCAGACACGACCGGCGCGACACGCACGACAAGCACGTAACGCACAAAAGGCACATAACGCACGACTCGTGCCACACGCATGTCCCGCACGTCCCACACCACAAGCTCGCCACACACGACATCTAGAACGACACTCACGAATGTCACGTCAGGTACGTCATGCGCGACATGTACAACGCACGACACAAACGCCACGCGTGTCACACACGACACACACGTCACTCGCGAAATCCGCGACACACACAACTCGCACGCCATGGATGACAGACACGACCGGCACTACAGAGAAAACACGCACGACACGCACTACAGACACGTCACTCACGACACGCGTGACACACACGACACTCCAGTCACGTTCGACACGACACGTACGATACGCACGACAAGCACGTCATGAACACCACGCGCGACACCCACGACAGACACGACCAACGCGACACACACAACATACATGGCAGACACCGCACGTCACTCACGTTAAATAAACACGCTCGCAACTCACGCACGTAATACAAGACAGACACGACACGCACGACAGGCATGTCACGACACGCACGTCACGTTCGACACACACAACACGCACGAGTCAAACATTACAGGTACGACAAGCACAACAGACATGTCGTGCGTTACGTATGACATGCACGTAACGCACGACAGACATGACAGACATGCACGAATCGTGCAATACGCAGGACACGCACAAAACGCAGGATTCGCACGACATTACAGTCACGACACACTCCACACGAACGTCACGTACGACACACAAGACATGCACGTAACGCACGACATGCACGTAACTCACGACAAGCACAACAGACACGACACTCACGTCACGCACTACACGAACGACACACACCACAGAAACGTTACACGATAGACGAGACACACCCGACATACACGACACACACGACAGACACGACACACAAGACACTCGAAACAAACTTCACTCACGACGGGCATGTCACGCACATCACGCACGACACCCACGACAGACACGACTTACACGACAAACACGACAGACAGGATATAAACGACACGCACATTACGCGCGATTAGCACGACGCGTACGAAACGCACAACACGCACGACATGCACGTCTTGTGCGACAGAAACAGCACGCACGAGTCGTACGACACGCACATCACGCACGACACGCTCGCCACTTACGACACGCACTTAATGCAGAACAGGCACGACACGCATGTCAGACACGAACGGCGCGACATGCACGACACGTGCGACATGCATGACACGCACGACAGACACGACAAACTCGAAACTTACTTCACGCACGACACACACGATAGGCATGTCCCGACACGCACGTCACATTCGACAAAAACAACACGCACGAGTCGTACGACACGCACGTCAAGCACTACAGTCACGTAGCGCACGACAAGCACGGCAGACACGACACGCACAACAGCCACGACACACAGACACGACAAGCACAACACACGACACTCATGTCACGAACGACACTCTAGCCACTCATTACACGCACTTAACGCAAAACAGGCATGACACGCATGTCAGACACGAACGGCGCTGGAGTGTCGTGTGTCGGTGTGTCTCGTCTATCGTGTGACGTTTTGTCGTCGTGCATATCGTGTGTGTCGTGCCTGCCGTGCGTGACGTGCATGTTATGCGTGTCATGCATGTCGTTTTTATCGTGTCTGTCGTTCTTGTCGTGCCTGTAATGAGTGTCGGGATGCCTATCGTGTGTGTCGTGCGTGAAGTGCGTTTCGAGTTTGTCGTGTCTGTCGTGCGTGTCATGCATGTCACGCCGTTCGTGTCTGACATGCGTGTCGTGCTTGTTCTGCTTTAAGTGCGTGTCGTGTGGCGAGCGTGTGGTGCGTGACATGCGTGTCGTGTGTGTTGTGCTTGTCGTGCCTGTAGTGCGTGACGTGCGTGTCGTACGACTCGTGTGTTGTTTGTGTCTAACGTATCGTGCGTGTCGTTCGAATCCTGCGTTTGGTGCGTGTCGTTTATATCGTGTCTGTCGTGATTGTTGTGCGATACGTGCATGTCATGCGTGTTGCACGAGTCGTGCATGTCTGTCATGTCTGTCGTGCGTTACGTGCATATCGTGCGTTACGTGCATGTCTTGTGTGTAGTGCGTGACGTGTGTGTCGTACGACTCGTTAGTGTTTTTTGTGTCGAACGAGACGTGCGTCTCGAGTTGATCGTGCGTGTCGTGTCAGTCGTGCCTTTAAGTGTGTGAGGTGCGTGTCGTGGGGGTCGTGTGTCTTTCGTGTGTGTTATGTCTGACACCCAAGTGCTTGTCGTGAGTGATGTGCATGTCATTCGGGTCGTGTGTGTCGCATCTGTCGTGTCTGTCGTGCGTTGTCTTGTGCGTCGTGCGTTACGTGCATGTCGTCGTGTTGTGCGTGTTGCACGTCGAATCGTACGTGTAAGTGCGTGACGTGCGTGTCGTGTGTCGTGTATTTCGTTTGTGTCGCGTCTGTCATGTCACTCGTGCGTGTCTTGTGCTTGTCATGTATGTCGTACATTACGTGCTTGTCATGTATGTCGTACGTGACGTGCGTTTTGTGTCTATCGTGTTTGTCGTCGTGCCTTTAGTGCTTGACGTGCGTGCCGTACGATTCGTGAGTGTTGTGCGTGTCGTACGCATTGTGCGCATCGTGCGTTTTTGCGTGTCGATTATGTCGTGTTTGTCGTGTATTTCGTGTGTGTCGCGCTGGTCGTGGATGTCGTACATGAAGTGCGTTTCGAGTTTGTCGTGTATGTTGCGTCTGTCGTGTTTGCCATGCTTGTCTTGCGCTACGGGACTGTAGTGCCGTGACGTGCATGTCGTACGACTCGTGCGTGTTGTTTTGTCGAACGTGACGTGCGTGTCGGGACATGCCTGTCGTGTGTGTCGTGCGTGAAGTGCGTTTTGAATTTGTCGTGTCTGTCGTGCGTGTCATGCATGTCGCGCGAGTCGTACGACACATACGTCAAATACTACAGTCATGTAGCGCACGACAACCATGGCTGACACGACAGATGCGACACACACGATATACAGGACACACACGACACCCATGACACACACGACACGCCACGCTTCGCACGCACACAACGCACGACACGCACAACACGCACGAATCGTACGGCACACACGTCGAGCACGACATACACAAATTGCACGTCACGTACGACACACACAACATTGCACGTAACGCACGACATGCACGTAACGCACGACGCACAAGACAACGCACGACAGACACGACAGACGCGACACACACGACCCGAGTGACACGCAGGACATGCACATCACGCACGACAAGCATGGAGTGTCAGACACGACACACGACAGACACACGACAGCCACGACACGCACGTCACACACTACAGGTACGACAGACACGGCACGCACGACAGACATGATCAACACTAGACGTACGTCTCGTGTGAAATAAACGAGACGTACGACACGCATGTCACGCACTACAAGCACGACACACTCGACACGCACGTCACGTATGACAGACAAGAAATGCACTTAACGCACGACAAGCACGACAGACACGATATAAATGACACGCTCAAAACGCGCGATTCACACGACGCGTACGACACGCTCAAAAGGCACGAGTCGTACGACATACACGACATGCATGTAACGCACGACATGCACGTAATGCACAACGCACGAGATACACGACAGACGCGACAGACACGACTCGTGCAACACGCATGACATGCTCGTATCGCACGACAATCAGGACAGACACGATATAAACGACACGCACGATACGTTGGACACAAACAACGCGCGAGTCGCACGACACGCACGTCCACGTCCCCCTACAGGCACGACAAGCACACGACACACGACACACGACACGCATGTCACGCACGACACGCTCGCCACTCACGACACGCACGTAACGCAGAACAGACACGACCGGCGTTTCAGACACGACCGGCGCATGCAGGACACGCCCGATATGCACGACGCGTACGACACGCACAACACTCACGAATAGTACGGTACTCACGTCAGGCACTAAAGGCACGACAGGCACGACAGACACAAGACAACGAACGACAGACAGGTTAGACGCGACACAAACGACCCGAGTGACACGCACGACATGCACATCACTCATGACATGCACTTGGGTTTCAGACACGATACACACGACAGACACACGACATGCACACTACAGGCACGATACACACGACATGCACGAAAGACATGATTAACACGAGACGCACGTCTCGAGCGACACAAAAAACACGCACGTGTCGTACGACACGCACGTCACGCACTACACAAAAGACATGCACGTAACGCACGTCATGCACGTAACGCACGACAGACATGCACGACTCGTGCAACACGAACGACGTGCACATATCGCACAACACTCACGACAGACACGATATAGACGACACGTACAAAATACAGGATTCGCACGACATGCACGATACGTTGGACACAAACATCGCGCACGAGTCGTACGACACGCACGTCCCGCACTACAGACACGACACACATGTCACGCACGACACGCTCGCCAGTCACTACCCGCACGTAACGCAGAACAGGACGACACGCATTTCAGACACGACCGGCGCGACATAGACGGCACGCGCGACATGCATGACACGCACGAGACGTTGGACACGAATAAAACGCACGAATCGTACGACACGCTTGTAATGCAAGACATGCGCGTCATGCACGCCACGCATGTCCTGCACGCCACGCACGACATAAACGACACGAATGGCACGTCATACGCGACATACACGACACACGACCCGACGTACACGCACGACATGCACATCACGCACGACAAGCATGGAGTGTCAGACACGACGCACACGACAGACACACGACACACACTACAGGCACGACAGCAACGAGACGCACGACAGACATGACAGACATGCATGACTCGTGCAACACACACGACATACACGTATTGCACGACAAGCGCGACAGAAAGGAAACGCACGACAGGCATGTCACGCCCAACACGAACGACACACACGTCTGACACGCATGACAGGCCCGTCACACACGATAAGCAAGACACACACGACAGAAACGTCACACGATAGACGAGACACACCCGACATACACGACACACACGACAGACACGACAGACACGACACACAAGACAAACTCGAAACAAACTTCACGCACGACAGGCATGTCACGCACATCACGCACGACACCCACGACACGACAAACGCGACACACACGACATACACGACTTACACGACAAACATGACAGACATGACATAAACGACACGCACAATACGCACGATTCGCATGACTCGTACGAAACGCACAATACGCACGACATGAACGTCTTGTGCGACACAAACAGCACGCACGAGTCGTACGACAAGCTGTCTTGCCTGTCGTGCGTGACGCACGTGTGCATGACGTGCGTGTCGTACGACTCGTGCGTGTCATGCATGTCGCGCGTGTCGTGCATGTCTCGCCGTTCGTGTCTGACATGCGTGTCGTGCCTGTTCTGCTTTAAGTGCGTGTCGTAAGTGGCGAGCGTGTCGTGCGTGTCGTTTGTGTCGTTCTTGTCGTGCCTGTAGTCCGTGACGTGCGTGTCGTACGACTCGTGCGCTCTGTCGTTTTCGCACAAGAGGTGCATGTCGTGAGTGTTGTGCGTTTCGTACGCGTCGTGCGAATCGTGCGTATTGTGCGTGTCGTTTATGTCATGTATGTCGTGTTTGTCGTGTAAGTCGTGTATGTCGTGTGTGTCGCGTTGGTCGTGTCTGTCGTGGGTGTCGTGCGTGATGTGCGTGACATGCCTGTCGTGCGTGAAGTTTGTTTCGAGTTTGTCTTGTGTGTCGTGTGTGTCCTGCTTATCGTGCGTGACGTGCCTGTCGTGCGTGTCAGACGTGTGTGTCGTTCGTGTCGTGCGTGACGTGATGGTCGTGTGTGTCGTGTCTGTCGTACCTGTAATACGTGACGTACGACTCGCACGTTGTGTTGTGTGTGTCGAACGTGACGGGCGTATCGTGGCATGCCTGTCGTGCGTGTCGTGTCTGTCGTGCTTATCGCGCGTGACATGCCTGTCGTGCGTGTCAGACGTGAGTGTCGTGCGTGTCGAGTGTGTCCTGCTTGTCGTGCCTATAGTGTCGTACGACTCGTGCGTGTTGTTTGTTTCGAACGAGACGTGCGTCTAGTGTTGATTATGTCGTGCGTTACGTGAATGTCGTGCGTTACGTGCATGTCTTGTGTGTCGCACTTGACGTGCATGTCGAGTGTGTCGAACGAGACGTGCGTCTCGTGTTGATCATGTTTGTCGTGCGTGTCATGGCTGTGGTGACTGTAGTGTGTGATGTGGGTGTCGTGTGTACGTCGTGTGTGTCGTGTCTGACACACCATGCTTGTCGTGCGTGATGTGCATGTCGTGCGTTTCTTTCGGGTCGTGTGTGCCGCGTATGTCGTGTCTATCGTGCGTTGTCCTGTGCGTCGTGCATCGCGTATGTCGCGTATGACGTGCCATTCGTGCCATTCGTGTCGTTTGTGTCGTGCGTGGCGTGCGTTACGCGCATGTCTTGCATTAACGTGCGTGTCGTACGACGTGCGTTTTGTTCGTGTCCAACGTCTCGTGCATGTCGCGCGTGCCGTGCATATCGCGCCGGTCGTGTCTGAAATGCGTGTCGTGCCTGTTCTACGTTACGTGCGTGTCGTGTGGCGAGCGTGTCGTGTTGTGCTTGTCGTGTTTGTAGTGCGTGACGTGCATGTCGTTATGACTCGTGTGCGTTGTTTGTGTGTATCGTGCGTGTCGTGCGAATCCTGCGTTTTGTGCGTGTCGTTTATATCGTGTCTGTCGTGATTGTTGTGCGATACGTGCATGTCGTGCGTGTTGCACGTGTCGTGCATGTCTGTCGTGCGGTACGTGCATGTCGTGCGTTACGTGCATGTCTTGTATGTAGTGCGTGACGTGAGTGTCGTACGACTCGTGTTTTTTGTGTCGAACGAGGCGTGCGTCTCGTGTTGATCGTGCGTGTCAGTCGTGCCTTTAGTGTGTGAGGTGCGTGTCTTGTCTGTCGTGGGTTTCCCGCGCGATGTTCATGACGTGCTTGTCGTGCGTATCGTACGAGTCGTGTGTGTTGTACGTGTCGAACGTGACTGGAGTGACGTGTGTGTCGCGCGTGTCGTGAGTGACGTGCTTGTCGTGCGTGTCATACCTAATAATAGCCGTCCATCGCAAGCGATGATGACAACAATCTCAGACGTGTACTATTGCACCTCTCTGGTGTGTGCGGAGGTGACTGTAGAGTCAATCCTAGAACAGAATCCCCGACCACAGGTGGGGCATACATGATCAAGGTTAGACATGTGCGTGTTGTGTGCTCTGTCTTTTCGCGCTGCTCGTTTTCTCTGTGACTCAACAATACGATGATTCTCAGCTATTCGGGTTCCTTTTTTGTTGTTACAGCGCCACATTTGGCGATCTTGCGCAAGGATTCCCAGCACGTATTGTCTATAACGAAGCATTTCAGAGACACTTTAAGAGTGTCTTTAAAGCGTTTTTCTGTCCACCAGCTAAACGTCTGCCCCTTCAAGCTCGCCATACATCAACTGTTTTGGGATGCGTTTATCAGGCATTCGAGCAACGTGACCGACCCATCTCAGTTGGACCTTCTGCAACAGGGTGTTGACGCTTGGGATCTTTGCTCTTGTGAGGACTTCGCTGTCTGGAATTTTGTCCTGCCAGTTTATTTTTAGTATTCTGCGTAGACAGCTTGTGTGGAAATGGTTTAATTTTCTTCCGTGTCTGCTATACACTGTCCATGTCTCGCTTGCGTACAGCAGCGTGGTTAGCACTATGGCCTGGTAAACTTTCAGCTTTGTGACTATGCGTATCCCCTTCCGTTCCCACACAGTGACACGTAACCTTCCGAACGCAGCACTGGCTTTGGATATCCTACTGTGGACCTCAGAATCTATGTTTGCCGATCTGGATAGGAGGCTGCCAAGATAAGCAAAGTTGTCCGTTGACTGGAGACGCTGGTGTTTAATGTTGATGACTGGATCGTAATACTGTTCTCTAGGGGCGGGCTGGAACATGACCTCTGTTTTTTTGGTGTTAATGGTGAGGCCAAGCCTATCACAGGCCATTGAGAACTTGTCCATGTAAGTCTGCATTTCTTCCTCAGAGTTGGTAGCGAGGGCACAGTCATCAGCAAACAACAGGTTTGAGATAGTTGATTCTTTTACCTTGGTGGAGGATTTTAACCTCCGAAGATTGAATAGGTTACCGTCTGTCCTGTATCTAATCTTTACTCCATGTTCGTCGCCTTCCCAAAAGACATCCGTGAGCATGGCAGCAAACATCATGCTGAAGAGTGTTGGGGCCAGTACACAGCCCTGTTTGACGCCGTTGGTGACATGGAAGGCTTCCGACAGCTCACCTTCGTCAAGTACACGTGCCATCATGCCCTCGTGAAACTGTTGAACGATCTTGATGAATTTCCTTGGGCATCCAAATTTTTCCATGATCTTCCATAGACCCTCCCTGTTAACCGTGTCGAAAGCCTTTGTCAGATCGACAAAGACCATATAGAGGTTACGGTGCTGCTCTTGGCATTTCTCCTGTAGTTGGCGAGCAGCAAATATCATGTCTGCTGTTCCACGACCTGCTCTGAAGCCACATTGGGTCTCAGGGAGTAAGTCCTGTTCCAGGTGATCGATTAATCGATTGAGGAGGACTCTGGAGATCCCCCTGTGGTTATCGCAGGCCTGGCGGTTTCCTTTCCACTTGTACAGGTGGACAATAGTGGCATCCTTTAATTCCTGTGGCACACGTTCGTTGCACCAAATGGATGTAAATAACTGTCAATTTTAGCATCAACGTGGGCCCTCCTTCTTTGTAGACTTCGGTTGGTATTGAGTCCGCACCCTGTGCCTTCCCGCTGGACATCTGGCGTGTTGCCTTCTTGACCTCTGCTAAGGTAGGTGGAATATCAAGCTTGGCATTGATTGGGACCTGGGGCATGCGCTCTATGGCTTCATAACATATAGTGGATGGATGGTTGAGGACAGAACGGAAGTGTTCTGCCCAGCGATTTAGTATCTGAGGCTTGTCAATTAGTAGCCTTGCTCCATCTGCATCGAGTATGGGAGTGGGGTGAGATTGTTGAGGTCCGTAAACAGTTTTTAGGGCATCGTAGAAGCGTTTGGAATCATGTCTGTCTGCATATATCTGGATTTCATCAGATTTTTGGCTTAGCCATGCGTCTTGTAATTTCCTGATTCTCTCTTGCGCCCTTCTACGAGCATCTAGGAAAGCTGTTTTTTTGGATGATGATGATGGGTCATTTTGATAGGCTCTGTATGTCTCATGTTTCGTGAAAAGAATAGACTTGATTTCTTCGTCATTTTCGTCAAACCAGTCGTGGCTCTTGCGTACAGAGTGTCCTATGAGCTCAGAGGTAGATAGGTACACGGTGTCTCTGAGGGCAGTCCAGTCATCGTCCACGCTGGTTTTGCCAAATTGGAGGTCCTTCAATTTGTCGTCCAGGTCTCTTTATTAAACTTTCGGTGACAGTGGAGCTTTACAATTTGGAGACTGCCAGCTGTTTTGTTGGTTTGCGACCCTGGTGACGTTTTCTAGGCTTGATGCGGAGGTTGAGCCTTGACACGATCAATCTATGATCGGTCCAACATTCTGCTCCGCACATAGCCTTTGTGACTCTGACGTCACGTCTGTCATTTTCCTTACGATGACGTAGTCAATGAGGTGCCATTGTTTGGAACGGGGATGCATCCATGACGTTTTGTTTCGGGTTGGTAAACGAAACAAGGAGTTTGTGATTGTTAGGTCGTGGGCAGCACATAGTCTGAGTAATAGAAGCCCATTACTATTGCACTTGCCCACGCCGTGTACTCCTAGTACTCCATCCCAGACCCGATGGTCTGTCCCTACTCTGGCATTGAAGTCCCCGAGTATGATGAGCTTCTCAGACCTTGGGACCGCTGAGATGGCTGAGTCAAGGTCCTCGTAGAAACCATCCTTGATTTCGCTTGGATTTGTCATTGTCGGGGCGTAGACGCTGAGTAAAGTGTCATACCTATCGTGCATGTCGCGCCGATCGTGTCTGTCGTGCCTGTTGTGCGACACGTGCGTGTCGTGCGTGATGTGCGTATCCCACGTCGTGTGTGTCGTACGTATCGAATGTGACTGGAGTGTCGTGTGTCTCGGGTGTGTCTCGTCTATCGTGTGACGTTTCTGTCGTGTATGTCGTGCTTATCGTGCGTGACGTGCCGGTCGTGCGTGTCAAACGTGTGTGTCGTTCGTGTCGTGCGTGACGTGCGTGTCGTGTGTCGTATTTGTCGTGCGTAACGTGCGTATCATGCGTGTCGTTTGTATCGTGTCTGTCGTGCTTGTCGTGCGATACGTGCATGTCGTGCGTGTTGCACGAGTCATTCTAGTCTGTACTGTCTGTCGTGTGGTACGTGCATGTCGAGTGTGTCGTGCTTGTCGTGACTGTCGTGCGTGACGTGCGTGTCGTACGACTCGTGCGTGTTGTTTGTATCGAACGAGACGTGCGTCTCGTTGCTCATGTGGGTGTCGTGTTTCTGTGGTGTGTGTCGTGTCTGACACTCCATTCATGTAATGCGTGATGTGCATGTCGTGCGTGTCATTCGGGTCTTGTGTGCCGCGTATGTTGTGTCTGTCGTGTGTTGTCTTGTGCGTCGTGCGTTACGTACATGTCGTGTGTGTCGTACCTGACGTACATTTTGTGTCTGTCGTGCTTGACGTGTGTGCCGTACGATTCATGCATGTTGTGCGTGTCGTACGCGTCCTGCGAATCGTGTGTATTATGCGTATCGTGCGTTGTGTGCGTGCGAAGCGTGGCGTGTCGTGTCTGTCGCGTCTGTCATGTCTGTCATGCTTGTCATGCGCTACATGACTGTGCGCTACAGTATTTGACGTACGTGTCGCACGACTCGCGCGAAATGCATGACACGCAGGACAGACACGACAAACGCGACATACACGACATACACGACATACAAGACAGACACGACACACACGACAAACTGGAAACGCACTTCATGTACGACACCCACGACCAACGCGACACACACGACATACACGACTTACACGACATACACGACAGACACGACGCAAACGACACGCACAACACGCACGACATGCACTTGTGCGACACAAAGAGCACGCACGAGTTGTACGACATGCACGTCACAGACTACAGGCACGATAAGCACGACACAAACGACACGCACTAAAAGCAGAACAGTCACGACACGTAGTAGAAGCAGAACAGTCACGTAGCGCACGACAAGCATAGCAGACACGACACACACGACATAAACGACACACACGACAGACACGACACACACGACACACAGGCACGACAAGCACAACACACGACACGCATGTGACACACGTACGTAACTCACAACAGACACGATACGCAGAACAGACACGACCGGCGCGACACGCAAGACAAGCACGACACACACGACATGCACGTAACGCACAAAAGGCACATAACGCACGACTCGCGCCACACGCATGTCCCGCACGTCACACACGCATGTCACACACCACAAGCTCGCCACACACGACACGCACATCTCGAACGACACTCACGAATGTCACGTCAGGTACGTCATGCGCGACATATATAACACACGACACAAACGTCACGCATGTCACACACAACACACACGTCACTCGCGAAATCCGCGACACACACAACTCGCACGCCATGGATGACAGACACGACCGGCACTACAGAGAAAACACGTACGACACGCACTACAGGCACGTCACTCACGACACGAGTGACACACACGACACTCCAGTCACGCTCGACACGTACAACACACACGACTCGTACCATACGCACGACAAGCACGTCATGAACACCACGCGCGACACCCACGACAGACACGACCAACGCGACATACATGACAGACACGCACGTCACTCACGTTAAATAAAAACGCTCGCAACTCACGCACGTAATGCAATACAGACACGACACGCACGAGTCGTACGACACGCACGTTAAGCAAGACACGCATAAGACACGCGTCTGGCACGACATGCAAGACAGACACGATACGCACGACGTGCATGTCACGACACGCACGTCACGTTCGACACGCACAATACGCACGAGTCGTACGTCACACATTACAGGCACGACAAGCACGACAGACACGATACGAACGAAAAGTATGACACGCACGTAACTCACGACAGACATGACAGACAAGACAAACTCGAAACAAACTTCACTCACGACAGGCATGTCACGCACATCACGCACGACAGACACGACCAACGCGACACACACGACATACACGACTTACACGACAAACACGACAGACATGATATAAACGACACGCACATTACGCACGATTCGCACGACGCGTACGAATCGCACAACACGCACGACATGCACGTCTTGTGCGACAGAAAAAGCACGCACGAGTCGTACGACACGCACATCACGCACGACACTGATATATCGTGTCTGTTGTGATTGTTGTGCGATACGTGCATGTCGTGCGTGTTGCACGAGTCGTGCATGTCCGTCATGTCTGTCGTGCGTTACGTGCATGTCGTGCGTTACGTGCATGTCTTATGTGACGTATGTGACGTGCGTGTCGAGTGTGTCGTGCTTGTCGTGCCTGTAGTGCGTGACGTGCGTGTCGTACGACTCGTGCGTATTGTTTGTGTCGAACGAGACGTGCGTCTCGTATTGATCATATCTGTCGTGCGTGTCGTGTCTGTCGTGCCTGTAGTGTATGACGTGCGCGTCGTGGGTGTCGTGTGCGTGTCTGTCGTGTCTGACACTCCATACCTGTCGTCCGTGATGTGCATGTCGTTCGTGTCATTCGGGTCGTGTGTGTCGCGTCTGTCATGTCTGTCGTGCGTTTTCTTGTGCGTCGTGCGCTAGGTGCATGTCGTGTGTGTCGTGCGTAACGTGCATCTCGTG
The DNA here is from genome assembly GCA_020796225.1 of Arion vulgaris. Taxonomy (NCBI): domain Eukaryota; kingdom Metazoa; phylum Mollusca; class Gastropoda; order Stylommatophora; family Arionidae; genus Arion; species Arion vulgaris. The sequence goes on along the minus strand of CM036753.1, from coordinate 56,866,975 downwards.
TGTGTCGCGCCGTTCATGTCTGACATGTGTGTCGTGTCTGTTCTGGGTTAAGTGCGTGTCGTAAGTGCCGAGCGTGTAGTCCGTGACGTGCGTGTCATACGACTCGTGGGTGTTGTTCGTGTCCATCGTATCGTGCATGTTGTGCGTGTTGTGCGTATCGTACGCGTCGTGCATTTTGTGCGTGTCGTTTATGTCGTGTCTGTCGTGTTTGTCGTGTAAGTCGTGTATGTCGTATGTGTCTCGTCTGTCGTGTCTGTTGTGGGTGTCGTGCGTGATGTGCGTGACGTGCATGTCGTGAGTGTCGTTCGTGTTGTACGCGTCTTGTGATACGTGTGTGTCGTACGTGTCGAGCGTTTTGTGCGTGTCGTTTATGTCATGTCTGTCGTGTTTGTCGTGTGTCGTGTACGTCGTGTGTGTCTCGTGTGTCGTATCTGTCGTGTGTGTGGTGCATGAAGTGCGTTTCGAGTTTGTCGTGTGTGTCGTATATGTCGTGTGTGTCGCGTCTGTCGTGTCTGCCATGCTTGACGTGCGTTACGTGACTGTAGTGCTTGACGTGCGTGTCGTACGACTCGTGCGTTAGTTTTTGTGAAACGTGATGTGCGTGTCGGGACATGTCTGTCGTGTGTGTCGTAAGTGACGAGCGTCTCGTGTGTGACGTGCATGTTGTGTGTGTATTCCGTGACGTGCGTGTCGTACGACTCGTGCGTGTTGTTTGTGTCGAGCGAGACGTGCGTCTCGTGTTGATCCTGCCTGTTGTGCGTGTCATGTCTGTCGTGCCTATAGTACGTGATGTACATGTCGTGGGTGTCGTGTGTATGTCGTGTGTGTCGCGTCTGTCGTGTCAATCGTGCGTGTCGTGTGCGTCTTTCGTTACGTGTATATCGTGCGTGTTGTACGCGTCGTGCGAGTCGTACGTTTTGTGCGTGTCGTATATGCCGTGTTTGTCGTGTAAGTCGTGCAAGTCGTGCGTGTTGTGCGTGTCGTGCGAATCTTGCGATTTGTGCGTGTCGTTTATATCGTGTCTCTCGTGTTTGTCGTGCGATACGTGCATGTCGTGCGTGTCTGTCGTGCGTTACGTGCATGTCGTGTGTTACGTGCATGTCTTGTGTGACGTGCTTGTAATGCTTCTAGTGCGCGACGTGCGTGTCGTACGACTCGTGCGTGTTGTTTGTGTCGAACGAGACGTGCGTCTAGTGTTGATCGTGCGTGTCGTGTCTGTCGTGCCTGTAGTGTGTGATGTTCGTGTCGTTGGTATCGTGTTGTCTGTCGTGTGTATCGTGTCTGACACTCCATGCTTGTCGTGCGTGATGTGCATGTCGTGCGTGTCATTCGGTTCGCGTGTGTCGCTTCTGTCGTGCGTTGTCTTGTGCGTCGTGCGTTACGTGCATGTTGTTCGTGTTGCACGCGTCGTGGGAATCGTACCTGTAGTGCGTGACATGCGTGTCGTGTATGTCGTTTGTGTCGCGTCTGTCGTGTCTCTCGTGCTTGTCTTGTGCGTCGTTCGATACGTGCATGTCGTGCGTTACGTGCATGTCGTGTGTGTCGTACGTGACGTGCGTTTTGTGTCTGTCGTGCTTGTTGTGCCTGTAGTGCTTGACGTGCGTGTCGTACGATTCGTGTGTGTTGTGCGTGTCTTATGCGTCGTGCGAATCCTGCGTTTTGTGCAAGTCGTTTATGTCGTGATTGTCGTGTAAGTCGTGTATATCCTGTGTCGCGTTGGTCGAGTCTGTCGTGGGTGTCGTGCGTGATGTGCGTGACATGCCTGTCGTGCGTGAAGTGCGTTTCGAGTTTGTCGTGTGTGTCGTAGGTGTTTTGTGTGTCGTGTCTGTCGTGTGTGTCGTGTATGTCGTGTGTTTCGCTTCTGTCGTGTCTGCCATACTTGTCGTGAGCTACGTGACTGCAGTGCTTGACGTGCGTGTCGTACGACTCGTGCGTATTGTTTTTGTTGAACTTGACGTGCGTGTTGGGACATGCCTGTCGTGTGTGTCGTGCGTGAAGTGCGTTTCGAGTTTGTCGTGTCTGTCGTGCGTGTCGTGCATGTCGCGCCGTTCGTGTCTTACATGCGTGTCGTGTCTGTTCTGCGTTAAGTGTGTGTCGTAAGTGGCGAGCGTGTCGTGCATGACGTGCGTGTTGTCCGTGTCGTACGCGTCTTGCGAATCGTGCATTTTGTGTGTGTCGTTTATGTCGTGTGTCGTGTATGTCGTGTGTGTCGTGCATAAAGTGCGTTTCGAGTTAGTAGTGTGTGTCGTGTCTGTCGAGTGTGTCGTGTATGTCGTGTGTGCGCGTCTGTCGTGTCTGCCATGCTTGACGTGCGTTACGTGACTGTAGTGCTTGACGTGCGTGTCGTACGACTCAAACGTGACGTGCGTGTCGGGACATGTCTGTCGTGTGTGTCGTGCGTGACGTGTGTGTCGTGCTTCTCGTGTCTGTAGTCCGTGACGTGCGTGTCGTACAACTCGTGCGTGTTGTTTGTGTCGAACATAAGTGCGTGTCGTGCGTGTTGTGCGTGTCGTGCGAATCCTGCGTTTTGTGTGTGTCGATTTTGTCGTGTCTGTCGTGCTTTTCGTGCTTAATGTACGTGTCGTGTATGTCGCGTCTGTAGTTTCTGTCGTGCATGTCGTGCGTGACGTGCGTTTCGAGTTTGTCCTGTGTGTCGCGCATGTCTTAGTTGTCGTTCGAGTAGTGCGTTTTGTGCGTGTCTTGTCTGTCGTGTGTGTCTCGTAATCGTGTGACGTTTCTGTCGTACGTGTCGTGTGTTATGTGCGTGACGTGCTTGTTACGCGTATCGTACGGGTCGTGTGTGTTGTACGTGTCAAACGTGTCGTGTGTGTCGCGCATGTCGTGAGTGTTGTTCGTGTCTTCTCTATAGTGCCTGTCGTGTCTGTCATCCGTGGCGTGCGAGTTGTGTGTGTCGTGCGTGAAATGCGTGACGTACGTGTCGTGTATGTCGCGCCTGACGTGCCATTCGTGCGTGTCGTGTGTTTCGTGCTTATCGTGCGTGTCATGCGTGTAATTCGTATCGTGTCTGTCGTGCGCGTCGTGCCTATATGGCGTGACGTACGATTCGTGAGTTTTGTTGGGGTCGAACGTGACGTGCGTGTCGTGACATGCCTTTCGTGCGTGTCGTGTCTGTCTTGCCTGTCGTGCGTGACGCGCGTTTCTTCCAAGACGTGCGTGTCGTACGACTCGTGAGTGTTGTTCGTTTCCAACGTATCGTGCATGTCGCGTCGGTCGTGTCTGACATGCGTGTCGTGTCTGTATTGTGTTACGTCCGTGTCGTGAGTTGTGAACGTGATTATTTGATGTGAGTGACGTGCGAGTTTCGCGAATCGTGCCTGTCATGTCTGTCGTGCGTTACGTGCATATCGTGCGTTACGTGCATGTCGTGTGTGTCATGCGTGACGTGCGTTCCGTGTCTGTCGTGCTTGCCGTGCCTGTAGTGCTTGACATGGGTGTCGTACGATTCGTGCGTGTTGTTTGTGTCGAACGTGTCGTGCGTGACGTGCGTTTCGTGTGTGTCGTGCTTGTCGTGCGTGACGTGCGTGTCTTGTGTGTGTGTCGTGCGTTCTGTGCATCTTGGCACGCGTCGTGCGAATCGTGCGTTTTGTCGTTTATGTCGTGTCTGTTCGTGTTTGTCTTGTAAGTCGTGTATGTCGCGTTGGTCGGATGAGCTTCTTGTGACCGCTGAGATGACTGAGTCAAGGTCCTCATAGAAACCATTCTTGATTAAGCTTGGAATGGTCATGATTGAGGCGTAGACGCTGAGTAAAGTGGCACTCTTTTTTCTCCTAGTGAGATCTGAAGTCATTATTCGGTCACTGATATCTTTTGGAAGTCCGATGAGGCCGCGCACAAGATGGGTTTTTACAGCAAACCCTACACTAGATTCCCAACGTTCGTTTTGGCTCGCCCACTCCAAAAGAAGGTGTAACCACCACTCACCTCTGACAGATGTCTCTGGTCACGGAGTATAGTCTCGTTTAGGGCAGCTATGTCATTATCATATCGCGCCAATGCTCTATCCACGAGTGCAGTCCGCCTCTCAGGTCGTTCGGATTTGTGATTATCCTGTAGTGTTCGCACGTTCCACACGCCTATGATGGGAGCCTTGAACATGTTCTTCATTTTGACTGTTGTGCGATTTGTAGTTGTGAATAGTTGTCTGAAACTGTAGCATGCGCTGTATTTGGATTAAAGTGAGGAAAAGTTGCTCTATTCATCAACCTCACTCTCTCGTTCAGAACTACCTGTAGCCAGGGGCAAGACAAGTCGAAACAACTGGAGATAGTATCAGATGCAGTGGATTCTCTATGCGGTCCACACCGCTCTGCTGTGATCCGCCTTTCTAACCATTGAGCCAGCAGTGGTCTCATCCGCGAAGTCAGCCGGATCCAGTCTTTGCATGCAAAGGTAGCGCATTGCCTAGCTTACCGATGGTGTTAGACCACGGCCTTCTCTATAATGGCCGCAGTGCAGACGGCGATATTGCCGTGTGACGTCACAGGCTGAGGCGGTGTATTCGCACAGACTAACTATTGTCTGTTACTATTGGGAAACGCCGATCTAGACAATACATTTTGTAGATGTTAGAAACTTGTTGGATGCATGTATGTGTTACAGAAGAAGTTTTATGATGAGTAGCTATAGTTGTTGCTCTACATTTTAGTTTAATTTTATACAGTATACTTCAGAGTGAGGAGTAATTTTATACAGAATGAATAGTAATTTATATATGATTACTAGTGTACTTACATCAGCTTATGGTAGTCTCTCATCAGTTATCCATGAATAAGTAAGCCACATGTTTGTACAACACCACAGCTTCTGGTTTGTCGTGCCAAGAACTTTTTGTACATTATGTCGAAGGAGATCAATAGTCTACATACCAACTTTTATTACATTATGTAGAATGAGATCAATACATACCAACTTTTATTACATTATGTCGAATGAGATCAATAGTCTACATGACAACTTTTGATACATTATGTCGAAGGAGATCAATAATCTACATGCCAACTTTTGTTACATTATGTCGAAGGAGATCAATAGTCTACATGGCAACTTTTGATACATTATATCAAAGACGATTAATAGTCTACATACCAACTTTTATTACATTATATCGAATGAGATCAATAGTCTGCATACCAACTTTTGATACATTATGTGGAAGATCAAGTCTATGTGACAACTTTTGATACATTATGTCCGAAGAGATCACTAGTGATACAGGATAACAAGGAAAAACAAAATGCTGTGCCAATCAATTTTCACCACACTACAACTTGATTAGCACATAAACTAAACAGTATTACACAAATATATTTATCTACTACTGATTTTTGCTCCTTTACTTTTTTTGTGAAGAAGCAGCTTGCTGAACATTGCATTGAACATTCCTGATTTTTATATCATTGTTGAGGAAAATGTTGGAACCGCAGACAATAAAATATTTCTATTTTGAGCTCCACAGACATATACAGTACTGTCTAATGAGAATTTCATGTAACTGGTAGTTACAAATTGTATGACAATCTCCTTATCGTTTGTCGTGGCTAAGAACTTATCTTCATATCCAGATGATATGAGGACAGATCAGGTTCAATTTAATATGTCATAAATGCAAAACACTAAGTGTTATTGCTATAAGTGTTATTGCTATACCATTTTCTGTTATCTGGAGTTTTGACCAGATGCAACTGTTCAGGGAGGAATTTGAGTTTTTTCTCCAGCACAAAACTAGTGCTTATTGTGGTGGATGATAAACTAATTGCTTCAACCAGATTATCATGTGCCATTGTCATGTAATGGTCAACAGTTGGTGCTCTTCTAAATCTTTGCATGATTTACTTGTTAAATTAACTTAAATGCTACATACATAATTATAATCGTAATTTGATATACATTTTGGTACACATCACTTACTAGCTAGGCATCGTTATTTTGTTGTTATGTTTACAACACTGACAACAGTTAAGTTACATTTACTGAAGAACACACTTGTTAAATTAACAAATTATACACATATAATTATAATCGTAATTTGATCTACATTTTGGTACACATCACTTACTAGTTAGGCATCGTTATTTTGTTGTTATGTTTACAACACTGACAACAGTTCTGTTTACTGAACAAGGTACTTGTTAAATTAACTTATATTATACATATATAATTACAATCGTAATTTGATCTACGTTTTGGTACACAGCACTTACTAGGCATCGTTATTTTGTTGTTATGTTTACTAAAGAAGTCCGTTTGAGTCCGTATGTTTACTAAAATATCCATATATTTACTAAACACGTTTGAATAATCCGCCTCACCTTCCATCTTGAAAAATATTGCCCGAAGGCCAGAATTTACGATGGCCGCGGTTAGACCCATCGGTTACCCTCACCTGGTTTGACCGCCAATGAGACGATGTAACCGTTGTAGTCGCTGTACATGTTACAGCTAACTACAGGTAAGAGTTATGTGTTGTAGTCACGTTACAACTATTGTTCCGGCCGCCCTGCTGTGTGAAAGTTTACATTTTCACAGTTAACGCGATTTCGACAGGATAGACCTGTCTTTGCATTTGTGTCTGCCTCCAAAAATCACTGGACCACAAAGTGTGCTATTTTTCATCTACACAGAACAGTAGCTATTGAGAACAAGCACTAAAAACCCACTGCATGTGATCGTTTATTTCGGGTCAGGCCCGATGCCGGTATGTGCATTTGAGTAATTTCTGGTTCTTCTTCTTCTTTGTGTTCGTTCTTTACGACCAATTTAAACCACTCTTTGTGATATGTTTGATCTTTGCCAAGAACATGTATACGTTGCACATTGGTTTGGTAGGCCCCTAAACACATAGACTTCTACACGTTTAGGGGATGTGCATCCGATTTCAGCCAAACCTCATTAGTCGCCTTTTACGACATGCGTGGCAGGTAACAGTGGTTCTATTCTTTACACCCCAAATTTGGGCCCCGGTAACCACTCGGGCGATTTCTGGTTCTCAAGATAAATGAGTACCTTTCTCTGACCGACAGCATAGATATATACCTTTACCGGTCGATGCTCGGTCCGCAGAGTTGCGTTTGCTGCATATGTACATGTGAGGCCATCTCTTTCCACTTGGATGCGCATTACATTTGTGAGTAACCTGCTCATCGACATGAGGGAAGGCAATGCTTGTTTTTTTTAAATTAAAACTTTTTTATACTGAGGCAGGCCTTGCCACACTAAGAATGAATTCTTTTTTGGTTAGGATCGGCTAACCAAGAAACTTGAAAAACGAAAATTGACTCCTTGTACGTAAATAATCCCGAGGTATTTATCATTTTCTTGAGTGCGTTAGAGGTCTTTATGATATTTAGATCAACCTAACATGTGCACAACTTTCACTGACGTCATGAATAGATCCATTAGTTTCCTAATTCGTCAGTTACTTGTAAATACTTACTCTAACCGTTACTTTTGATTCAAATACTCGTTAGAGTGCAGAAAGCTGGATTTTGTCATGATTGATGTTCCCTTCGACAAGAATTGCAATTCAGGTGATGAACAGTTTGGTGTTGCCTACATTAGCGACGGCCATATGCATTTTATGCGGAGCAGGTTGCTTTTGTGGTGGTACGCGGCTGTTTCATTCTGGAATTAGTTCACACAGGAAACATTTCACAGTTGTTAGCATTTCGTGTGATTTTCATTGGCACAGGAACGGAGCAATTATGGGGTGACCCGTTGCAGTGAAGTTGGAACCGTACTTATGAACTATGAACTCGTTACTTAGTCGTTTTTAAAAAAAATATTGATTTCTAATCGACTTTTGGAAAACGAGCATTAATTGTACTAGTACATCTACAATTTGATAAGTAGACTTAGGACTATTGCTGTGAAAGTTCACTGTATATATTAGTATTCAACAAGCTATTTCTAAAATAGTCTTAATGTCACAAAGTGACATAGACACAAAATCATAGTTGATGTTTGAGTATTTACAATATGGTTGTTCTTTGGAAAGCCATGCAATCGCTACCTTGGTTGGGTTGACCAATACTTTGGTTTTTCGGATCACCTACTTCTATATGCGGTCGAGTTCTGACTATAGTTCTTCCAATACCTGCTCTCGATTTTTGATCTGGCAATACACCAAACATGGAATCAGCAAACATCTCATCAAGGTCTGCAGGCGTTTATACATTTCAAATAAAAGTTACATAAGGACAAAAGCCGGAACATCAAAAACATTCACAGTAAACTCAGGAATTAGACAGGGATGTGTGCTCTCCCCACTGATGTTTATAACATACATGGACAACACAAGTAGAGAAGCAGGAATAGAGGAAGAAAATAATATTTCAGAACTTTTTATTTGCGGATGACCAAGTATTGATTGCAGAAAACGAAGAATCTCTCCAGAACCATTTGAGCTTAGTGATCAAGGGTGAGGAGTACAACATGAAAATAAATATAATAAAGACAGAGACGATGGCAATAAGTAGACAACCAGAAAACCTTACAATAAAACTCCAGAACGCAGAAATAAAACAAACAATTGAGACCAAATACTTAGGAGTAATTTTCACAGCAGATGGAAGTATCGATAGCGAAATCAGCAATCGTTGCACAAAAGCTAACCAGGTACTAGGACAGTTAACATCACTGTTGTCACATAAAGAGATACCGCTAACAACTAAAGCAAATCTCATAAGAACGGTTTTCTGGCTAGCACTATGTTACCAGTGTCAAACATGGCCAATAACAGCAGCTAATGAGCGGAAAATCATAACGACAGAGATTATGTGTCTTAGAAGAGCTGCAGGTGTGACAATAAGAAACAAAATTAGAAATGAAGAAATCAGAAGAAGACTGGATGTAAAATCAATCATGCAATTTGTAAAAGAACAACAGATTAAATGACATTCCCTGACATAAAACAACTGTTTTGGTGACACTTATGGTCGCATACCTTGGCTAAATGATTGATTAGGCATTGTAGTGGAGCATCACTGTGGGCGACTAAGGCAGCATCGTCAGCGAAAAATGGTTCCTTGAGAAGAATTTCCGTTGTTTTTGTTCTGCCTCTTAAGCGAGCCAAGTTAGTGAACCATCAGATATAGTGGGATTAAAACACCACAAGCAGCGTCCCCGAAGGCATGGTATAAAAGAACTGCGATGAAGATGCTAGAGAACAGCCACACCTAGGCAGTAGACCTCAACAGGCCGTCAGCCAGACACCAGACAGCCCAGCACCCGACATAAGAATGAGAATACCAAGATCAAAAATAAAAACCAGCACATAAACCAGAGGTACACGCAGATCAGCACAAAATGCCATTTTCAGGGCAGCACACAGATCAACACTAAATGCCCTTATCAGTGCAGCACACAGATCAACACTAAATGCCCTTATCAGGGCAGCACCCAGACACAGATCAAGACCAAATATCCTTATTAGGACAGAACAGACAGACACAATATGTAACACACAGTCCACACCAGGACAAGTCCCAGGCCACATCAAGAAAAAAGTCAATACGCCCTGATATAACCAAGAAGACATATGTCTTAGGTTGAAAGTAACGTGCCTCGGCCACATAGAGGCTTAATCCACCACCTAACAAACAAACAATAACGCCAAAGAGTGGGGGCAAGGACACAACCCTACTTGACTTCACTCGTAATCTCGAAGCTATCAGATGTGCTGCCATCGAACTATATGCTGGCTTTCATGCCCTCAATGTAAGGAGACAATCAATTGGAGCAACATTCGGTACTACAGGATTCAGTCAAAAGTAGGTATTTGAGTAACGGATACTAACTATTCGCACATCACTATTTGTCAATGGTCGATTGCTACTAACTGCATCAGTTGTGAACAGTAGTGTGTAGTAATTATCTCCTTGTGGGTGAGCACTATATGACAATTATACAGTCGTGTACGAAAAACAATCTCGCCATACAAAAAGACTATGGCTTCAGAATCTACTGAAGATAGAACATCTGCTCCATGTGAAACAGTCACCGAAGAGGATGAAGATGGCCATCACCATCGTGAGGTAAGGAGAGCAATCGTTACAATAAAGTAATAATTATGTAAACTGTTGTACAATGTCTTTTTGTGTGACTGAACTAAGACAACTGTAGTGCATGAGAGAAAATCTATATAAAGTTGTAAAGAATTTCAAACCAAACATTCATACGCTTAGCACTCTGATATAGTACGTACATACATAGTTTAGTCTTAATTAGTATAAGTATCAGTGTATCACTATCATGTAAATAAGTCATAGTATCACTATCTGATCATGATCTGATGATCATCATACACTAGTGAAATTTAGTAATTAAATTATAATTATACATAGTGCTAGTAAGTATTTATCAAATTTATTCTATGAATCATGAACTCAGAACTGCTGTTAAGTTAAAATAATGACCATAAGTAATATAACAATTATAGTAAGTAGTGTTGTGTACACCGTAACACTCACTGTACAGTACAGTACTGAGTGTTAGTAGTAGTACTACTACTAGTACTGTTAGAGTTTCGGTTTCTTCACTCAAGCTCAACTGTCAAGCAAGTTATTTGAAAATCGAATAATAGCATTTAGTTTAGTAACTAAACACTCAACTTTTTTATATCTGTAACTCAATTGTAACAATAAGTTGAAATTATAACAAATCAAAACTCACTAAAACTATTTTAAGCTATAAGTATAAGGATTGCAAGTCAAACTGTGAATTACTGAAATGTCAGTGTGGGAAAAATTATATAATAAAGGTCACCGTTTCATTTATCTTTATTTTATATTAGCCACTACATGGAGAACAGAACGAGCAGGTGTACCGCAAGTGCTCACATGAACCCTGTTCCCTTGTGTAGATAAGTAATATACTAAAACAGGAAAATACACCTCAACCCCAAATAGTCCAGACCTCATCTGTTGTTGACGATCTAGCTCTGTGAACAGCTAAAGATTATGTTACTACACAACTGCAAACAATAGGATCCTGCAAGCTCTAACATCACATAGAAAATGTGTCTAGGAATTCAGTTTGGAATATCTTTATTGCACTCCGAACATGTCTATAGGTGTTCCAATCTCCTTAGTAATATCTCCAGCAGAGTTCAGCTGCTAACTGTACCTGTTCGATGTTGATTGATGAGCCTTCTCATACGCCTATTCTATTCTGGCCACTTCAATCCAAACTCTTGCAACCTAAAGTTGACGTGGATTGGTTTAGATCATAGGTTCCCAACCTTTTTTTGAATGAGCGCCCCCTTTTTCAGTGAATAATTCGCTATCCGCCCTTGGGTAAACTATATTGTACATACTATAAATTGAAAACAAGGACACATTTTTCAGTTACTTTATTAGAAGATAATACCAATATTACTGTATTCCTCACAGTATCGTTGACACAATTTATGTTATAATGTATTTATTGGAGCTGAACTAGATGTGATGAAACTAATTTTTCGATGTTTGGTGACATTTTGTCATCACTAATTTTGAATCGCCATTACTCTATTGACAATCTGTTTCGCTTTCTTTGTAAATAGTCTGGTGACCATGATAAATCCTCTTCAGCTAAATATGGTGATGGGAATACAATAAACAACTTCTTACTGCTGCCCATTAGGGTTGATATAATATTGGAATTTAACTTTGTAGACACAATTCTTGATATCCATTATTCAATTTTTCTTTTCAACTCTTCATTTTTTGACAATTATATCAACTCTGACTCCAGAAATAATTCTGTTATTTGTACATTTTATGTTTTTTCTTCCTCTACGTGCCCACTAGACTGGGATTTTGGATTATCTAATAAAGGCATCTATCAGCCACGCCATACAGTTTTCTTGGACACTGGTGTAAGTGACCATCTCTTTCTTCTCATGTCTGTATACTGGGAGCAGTTCTGTAGGACGACTTGTCGTCATATTCTCAAACCACAGGGGCATAAGGTCGCTTGTGCCTATCTTGAATCTAGTTCTGTTTCATTCTGTTGTGACCTGCTCGGGTGAAGTATGATAATATGGTCTCTTCTTTGCAGTTCAGTAATATCCATCATTCTTGTTGTGTTTTGTGTGTTATTTTCTCCACTTTGTTGTGTAGTTCCCTCTGGCGATGGTTTTTGCTTCTTCCTAGCTGACCAGGTTGTCATCTTGAGGCATCCCTGCTCCCACTTTAGCCAGTCTGTCAGCATCTTCATTCCCTTGAGATTGCAGTGCGAGGGTATCCACTGGATTACTACACTCTCGGAATCTTGGGCCAACTGGGCTATGGTTGACCTGAGATCACTTAGTTCTGTGTTCCTTTCAGATTTCACTGCTGAGATAGCAGACAAAAGCACCATTTTTCCATGTATTTGTTTCATATGTTGTAGTGCCATTTTGCAGCTGCATTGAGGGCATCCAGCTCTGAAGCCTGAATGACCAGGGAGGAGATGTACTGGTTGGTTGTATGTGTCTTGGCTGGCCAGTGCCAATATTGGTCTGCTGGCAAGCTCTTGGAGTTTGCCAGCAGTTACCCTTTTAATCTGCCCTACCGTAGCTGTTTATTTGGGGTACATTGGATGGTTCATCAGTCTCTTGTTCCGTCTGTCCTCCATTGGTTGAAGTCCTATGGCTGTTTCCAGTATTTCTATGGGGGTAGACTTATGGTTTCAGTGATGATCCGTGCCTTACTTAACACTCGCTTAGCTTATGAAGTTTGTCTGGAGATTTGACCCAGACTGCTATGCCATACTTAACGATCTGGTCAAACTCTCCCAGAGTAAACCCGTTTCGAATGCTACAACTGGCATTCTTGTTGGTGCCTGCTAATTTGTTCTCGATCCCCAGTCTCTTCTTTTCTTTTTCTCTAGATTTATCTGTTTTCCACGTCCGCCTGCTGTCCATCATGATTCCCTTATATTTGGACATTCGTCCATTGAGAGTAGGTGGTCATTGAACTTGAGTTTGAGCATTTGAATCGGCTACATTAGCGACGGCCATATGCATTTTATGCGGAGCAGGTTGCTTTTTGTGGTGGTACGCGGCTGTTTCATTCTGGAATTAGTTCACACAGGAAACATTTCACAGTTGTTAGCATTTCGTGTGATTTTCATTGGCACAGGAACGGACCAATTATGGGGTGACCGTTCAGTGAAGTTGGAACCGTATTATGAACTTTGAGCATTTGTTTCTTCTTGGATAGGCTTGAAGACTGAAGGACTTTCATTTATAAAGGGCAGTCAAGACCTGGTCTATTTTTCTAGCTTTTAAATTACATCTTGCATCCTTGAGGTGGCTACTGCTATTGATTCTTCTCGTGTCCACAGTGCCAGATCATCAGAGTAGATTGCACCATGCACTCTGTTGGGGATTTCTTCCAAAATCATTTATAAAAACTAGAAGTAGCGTGGGTGGCAGGACCTCTCCTTGGGTAACAGCTTGTCGATGATTGTCAGCCCTGCTATGTTTTATTTGGTCCATACTTTGGCTGTTCTATTTACCAGATAGTACATATCCAGATATACATGGCCTTTTGATTCTGAGTTTGAGCAGTTTGATTTTCAATTCCTCTCTCAGACCCTGTCTAAATCCTTCCTCCATGTCAACCCATACCGTTAGTGTATGTTTTTTCTGAAATCCATTTTCGATCTCCTGTGCAATGTAAGTTACTTGGTCTTCTGTTGATCCATGTTGACTGAATCCACTCTGCTGTAGTAGTATCAATTGTTTTTGCTCCAGTTGCTACATGAGTCTTCTATTGAGAAGCCTCTTCATCACTTTTCCAACACTCCTAAAGAGGCTAATTGGTCTACGGTTGCTTGGATCGAATCTGTATTTTCCTTGTTTTAGCTTGGGCACTGCGATAGCTTCTTTCCATTCATTGGGTATTTCTTCGACTTTCCAGCTCGCATTCAAAACTTTTAGCAGCTTTTTTCTTGACTTTCTTGCCTAGGTTAATGAGCATCTCATTTGTGATGCCATCCTTTCCTGATGACTTTTTAAGGTTAAGACCCTGGAGTGCTTCTTCAACTCACCTCTGTCCATGTTTAGACGTCTTGTCTCTTCATCTCTGCCTTGCGACTTTCTTGACTGCTCTCCCATATTTAGCCGAGGCTGCCTTGAGTGCTATGTAGCTGTCTATGCTCTGCTCAGTTTCTACTTTTTCTCTGGCCTGACTCACTTTCTCTTCAACATTTTGGACCTCTTCTGACCAATAAGATTTGTAGTCTCTTCTTGCACTTCTAGGAATTGATTCTTTTGCTGCCCTCAAAATGGATATGTTAAGTAGGTATGTCATGTTCTTATCTTTTTGGTGTGTATTTATGGGGTCCAGTAGATGTCGCTGAGCCTCAAACTGTGCAAAGTCAATTCTTTTGTAGTTCCACTGGGTCATTATTTTTTGGACTTGGGTGAAATACCTAATCTTCAAGGAGATCTTGACAGGTTTGTGGTCACTGTCTCCTAGCTGTTCCATGAAGGTTCGATTCAAATTGTGGCTATGTACGTGGCAAAGACGAGGTCTTTGGGATATATTTTCTGTCTTCTAGAGTAGAAGGTTGATATGCCATCGAGTCCATTCCTGAGCTGCAGGTTATCTATTTCCCACTGCTCTACCCCCTCCCTTTTTTTACAAGTGTCTTTGTATCCCCACCTTCTGAGTGACTTAATATCTCCCACTACTAGAGAATTTATATTGGTCAGTGTCATGGTTTCCAGCATAAGAGCCCTGTTAGATATCTACAAAAATGTCAATTCCTATGATTTCAGCTTTCCCATTTGTGCTGACTTATATCTGTTTCATGGTGTATTTGTTGCTCACGCGAGAGTTCACTCCCCTCTCTCCTCCGTGGCCGTACCTGTATAACTGATAACCTCGGACAGAGAATCTGTGTGTGGGGAAGTGTTTGATGTGTGATTCCTGAATACATGCAAGGCATATTTTTCACTGCTAGGCCTGAATTTTGATGTAAATGTCCTCAGCTCCAGCGGATTATGTTGAATCTCCTGACTATGGTGGATTTTGATCTGCAATATTTTCCTGCCTCTAATTTGCACGACTACATTTGGGAGTTTTTTTTCAAATATGAATTCAACTGGCTGTAGCGTCCAACCATTGCCAGAGCACCATTGGCAGCAGACAAGATATTATTCAACGAATTCTTTTCTTAAAATGATATTCCAATATGTCAAATATATATTTTTCTTTATTGTCCGTTTCTAATGTTCTTGCAAATAATAGTTCTTGACAAATGTTTTAATCTTTTATGAAGCTTACGCCAGAGGTAAATACTCATTTGTTTGTAAAGAAGACGCATCAAGTTATAAAAAAAGCTTCAAAAGTAGTCAAAACATCATTTCGCAGATTCATCTCTACACTATGTTATTTCTCAATGAGACTTAAAAATAATTTCAGACCGCGGCATATGCAGTACAGAACGCATAACCTCACACACCGCTGGAATTATCAATTCTTCGCCAATAGTGTGCGGTTTTTCAGATTTAGCAATAAGTAAGGAAATGTTGTATGAAGAGGTAACCCATCATTTTCTTGTTTTGCTGCCAAACTCATACAGCCAAAGTTGGACATCTCAATGATGACCTCTAATCTTGAACATAAGATACATTTTCATCTTTTCTGCCAGGATACATTTTGCTTACATGCTCTTCTAATCGCGATGGTTTCATAGCTTTATGTGAAAATATCTTGTGGAAAATTCAGACACATTGGTAATGTCTTGTTTGTGGGTGATTGAATAAAACCTATTTAAAAATACTGAATCATAGTGTCTGATTTCTTCTTTGATTCGACATAACCTGGTACAACATGCATATATTCTGTCATTGCACTATTAATCTTGCTGCAGGCAGGACTCACGTGAATTTTCAGCTTGGGGGCGACGGATGGTCTCAACGCCCCAAATGTACTTTCAGCCCAGCGCCTGAGAACCTATGGTTTAGATGAAAGCCCTTGTGGCTGACTGTATGAGGGGGTCAGAATATCAGCTCTGTCCATTGGCTGACCCCCTGGTTTTGCAACAGAGCCAGACTGCTTTCATTGCCATCGCACCCATGTGCCTCGGAACAAAGATGAATATAATTATGCGAGTTTCTGACACTTGTTAGTCCATTGTCTGCTCACCAGACCACTTTTTGAATTATACTCAATGAATCACTCAGAAAGCACACATTAGTGTAGTTTTGGGACTTCAGCCAGATTAGTGCCTTAGTCACCGCCAGTACTTCCATTGTCATGCTACTTGTCATACTAAATGCGTCACTGGCTTCTCCTGATCTTTTGCCATGTGAGCATGTAGACAAGACCCATGCTGGTTTTTGGTGGCAAACTACAGATCCCTCCATATAAATAACGGCATCACTATCATTACAGTTTCATTAATGACATGCCACATTCATCCACCGCCACATGATTTCTCTCTCAGCATTTGTCAAATTTGATGGTTGTTGAAAAGGTGTTTTTTAATATTGAAGGCGCCGATATCCTATCAACTGAGTCAATATTTGTGTCGGTCGGTCAATATTTAGTCAAAACTATGTCTGCAGGTAGCACACAATACGTGTCCCACTTTAACAGATTTCCACTTTTTTTTCCCGATCCAGAAGCATTGAGCTTTCGGCACGGTGCCATGGACATCGTAACCCTTCGGTTCTGTGCCACGAACACTGTAAATCTGGTTTTCTGCCAGCCCGCTGAATTGAACCCACACTCACAGAGGCCTTGTCACCCGTTGTCCAACGCGCTACAAACACGCTGGATGGGCGGGCATTTCCCTTCTTAAGTGTGCACCTCGTGCAATATATGATCATATTTAGCACTTATTTTGAGATTCACTCCAGCTCTAGCTACCTATATTCTCTCTCTCACGATCACCCGCTATTAATTCAGGCGTAAAGTTATGACGCCTGGTATTGTGCTTCTGACTGATTTTTGCGTGGACCTATATTACCATTTTACAGGCATCCCCCAACCATATGGACAGCCACGTCGACTTCCGAGGTACTTGAAGCTTAGATCCTTCAAGAGTGATCGTTGCAGGAGACCAATGTTCTTACAACTCTTTCTCGGACAGAGTTTTAGTGAGGGCATATTGGGTGCCTTCCTAACGCTTTTCTGCCTTTGGTGAGGTCGTCCATCACGCAACGTAAGATAACCACTCCTTAATGATCTCCTCAAAGATTGCAACAACTGGAGAGGGATCACCCTATTATCAGTAATGACCAAGACTTTCTGCAAAATCATTCTTAATAGAATCAAAGGAGCAGTGGACACAACCCTGAGAGAAGAACAAGCTGGTTTTAGACTTGAGAGAAGCTGCTTAGACCAAATAATTACCCTACAACTAATTTTGGAGGAACATATTGAGAAGCAACAACCACTTATACTAAATTTCATGCCTTATTAAGTAGAAACAACCAATATATGCAAAGAAAACAGACAACTTGTCATCTATAGCATCAAAAGTTGACTGCAGATAAGCTATGAAAAAACAAATATAATGAAGACACCTATGGCAAGTAATGCAGATATCACACTGGAAACTAAAATGATAAAAATAACAGAGCAGTTCACCTATTTGGGTAGCAATTTTGATTGCACAGAAATGTTAAAAAAGAAATTATGATACGAATTGGCAAAGCAACATCAGCTTTGTCTAAATAAAACTTTGTCTTTGGCAAAAGACTTTGTCTTTGGCAAAAGTCTAAATAAAATATGGAACTGCAAGTTATATAGTATTAAAAAATAAATTACGAATTTTCAATTCAAATGTTGTATCAATCCTAACATATGCCAGTGAGAGTTGGAAAATGACTAAAGATATAGAAAGCAAGTTGAATGCATTTGAAAATAGATGTTGCGAAAAATAATGAATATATTCATTAGTTATATATTTACTAGATTTTCATTGTTTCTCTTCCGTTCTATTTCTAGTTTTTATGTGTGTTTTTGTGTTACATTTATTTCGTTATTCATTTTTATTCCCAGATTTTCATTAGAAACGTTTGTATTTAGTCGTCCATTTGTTCTTTTAAAATTTGTCACTCCTTGTTCGTTGTTTGATAAAGCCTTGTTGGTCAAACGTTGCTGTATTTTGTTATTGTTTTTGTAATTTGTAAAACTACAGTACTTTGTGATTACGTGTTTTACCTAAATAAGTGAAATGCTCTGTAATTTTTATCATTTTAGATTCCAATGTGATATCTGCATTACTTGCCATAGATGTCTTCATTATATTTGTTTTTTCATAGCTTATCTGCAGTCCAACTTTGATGCTATAGATGACAAGTTGTCTGTTTTTCTTTGCATATCTTGGTTGTTTCTACTTAACAAGGCAATATCATCTGCAAAATCCAAATCTTCTAGTTGACTATTTTCTACCCAATCGATGTCAGTTTCGCCTCTGCAACATTTTCGCATCACCCAGTCAATGGCCACTCCAAACAATAGCGGAGATAGAATACAGCCTTGCTTTACTCCGGTTTCAACCATAAACCAGTCGCTGTGTCCAACATCAGTGCGAACTGCACACTGTGAACCATTATAGAGGCTCTTAATAATGTTTATTATTTTGTCTGATAATCCATAGCATCTCAGAATATTCCACAGGGAGATTCTCTGTAGACTATCAAAGGCTTTTTTAAAATCGATGAAATCTAGTATAAATGGTTGCTGCTTCTCAATATGTTCCTCCAAAATTAGCTGTTGGGTAATTATTTGGTCTAAGCAGCTTCTCCAGGTCTAAAACCAGCTTGTTCTTCTCTCAGGGTTGTGTCCACTGCTCCTTTGATTCTTTTAAAAATGATTTTGCAGAAAGTCTTGTCATTACTGATAATAGGGTGATCCCTCTCCAGTTGTTGCAATCTTTGAGATCACCTTTTTGGGGATCTTAACAATTATACCCTTTTTCCATTGATCTGGGACAGTTTCTTCTTCCCATACTTTATTAAATAGTTCTTGCACTTGGCTAATAGTTGTATCATCAACACTTGAGCATTTCTGCGTAATGTTGTCATCACCGCTGCCTTATTGCTTATCAAGGAAGGGATTGCCTCCTGATCTCAGCTACACTTATCATTTCTTCGTTAATTGGTAGGGAGCTGTTTCTTCTTTCCTCTTTGTCAAACTTGAGTAGTACTGGTGGATCAGGTCTATTTAATATTTCTTCAAAATGTTCTGCCAATCTTTTCTTCTGCTCGGTATCTGATTTTAGAACTTTACCATCTTTACTCTTGATTGGGCCACCCTTTGAAACAAAGTTCCAGTAAGTTGTTTTAGTGTATTGTATAGCATTTTACTGTTTCAGTCTTAGCTCTTTTCCCTTCTTCAGCCAGACGATTGACATATGCTCTTTTATCTCTTCTAGCCGCTCTTTTCACTTCCTTGTCTTTAGTCTATATTCCTCTTTAGCTTGAATTTCATCTGTTGCATCCTTAGTATTGAATATCGCTAGTTTCATCTTTCTTCTTTCTTGAATACATTTCAGGTGTCATCGCTTATCCAGGGTTTTCTGTCTTTCGTCTTTAATTTTTTTTTACAAGTAATGGTGAGATTATATTGGGACTTGCAAGTAAAACTATCCTCAATAAAAAAAAGTGGCTTTGTCAAAATTGGGAGTCCTATGCTCGTTGGTAAGGGCATCCTGGCGAGCAATTTTCTGAACTTGAAGTATAGAAGATGCAATCTCCTTCTCCGGGTACATGTGGCTGCAGAATAATTCAAGCATCTCGTGAGCACTATCAAGAAAATCATTGTCCTCGCTGCACAGGCAATGAAGACGCAAGAGTTGGGAGAATAGCACAGAATCACAGCATGCCTGGAGATGGAAAGAGGTATAGAGGAGAAAACTGCACATCAGTAGGCTTATAATATACTGATGTTGTGATGGTGGATTGTTTTATGGTGATTGTGATGTCAAGAAAGTTCACACAAGAAGTGGAGATGTTAGAGGTAAATCGAATAGGGTTGAAATCATTGATGAAATTTATGAAACAGGACAAATCAGCTTCAGGCATATCAGTAATGCAAATATCGTTATCAATATATCTATGATAAATGGATGGTTCATAGTTCATAAGTACGGTTCCAACTTCACTGCAACGGGTCACCCCATAATTGCTCCGTTCCTGTGCCAATGAATATCACACGAAATGCTAACACCTGTGAAAAGTTTCCTTGTGAACTAATTCCAGAATGAAACAGCCGCACCACCACAAAAAGCAACCTGCACCGCATAATATGCATATGGCCGTCGCGAATGTAGCAACACAAAACTGTTCATCACCTGAATAGCAATTCTTGTCGAAGGAACATCAATCACGGCAAAATCCAGCTTTCTGCACTCGCAATATAACTGCATACGGCAGATTGAGCTTGTTCGTCATAACCGCTGTCCGCCATTTTCTGAATACACACAACGCACGTTAACACAGCAAAAGCATTCCATGTAACAGTCACAGCTCACAGCGTTGCTCAAGCACTAACTCAGTAGCTCGGCAACGAAACCGGAAAATACCCGAAAAAGGACGGAAGAGGGCCATCATATGTATTCCATACTTAGTGTTCAAGGTAACCCATGAACAGACAAGTATAACTAGGTCCCATTTTAGTGCCCATGGCGACCCCACTGATCTGCTCGAAAAATTGGTCATTGAACTGCAAGAAATTAGAGTGAGAACTAGTTCTGCAAGATGGAGAACAGAGGTGGAGACAAGTGAAGGTTTGTCTTGGTACTAAAAATCCTATCTGTAAAAAAAAACACATAACGTTGGGGAAACAGCAACAAACACATTACTTAATCACAGGTATCAAGGACCACCAAAATAATTTACTTATGTGACTGGAAGTGGTGAAAGCCAAACGGAAGCCACTGTCACGAGGACAAGTTCTGAATGCCAAAACCAGAATTGAATTCTGGAATGTAAGAACGTGTGAAGCAAGCAGATAACATCATAAATGAGAAGATATAATTTGCATATTTTGGGATTAGCGAGAGCAGGTGAACAGGCAATAAAAGAAGT
The DNA here is from genome assembly GCA_020796225.1 of Arion vulgaris. Lineage (NCBI taxonomy): Eukaryota > Metazoa > Mollusca > Gastropoda > Stylommatophora > Arionidae > Arion > Arion vulgaris. The sequence goes on along the minus strand of CM036753.1, from coordinate 56,845,941 downwards.
ACACTATAACAGGAGAAACAGTTCTCTTTTCTGGGCAAGATGATGACCAACATCGCAAATGAGTAACAGTCATCTTAACCACAGCCAGGCTCTAGCCCAGGCCGTACAACTCGCCAGGTATTCCCTGACCTAGATACGAAAAGGGGGCTGACTATATTCTTAAGATCTCTTTACGAAATCCATTACTGTACAGACATACATTTCATGACAAACATCGTAAATGGATTATAGATAATAATAAACTTGAGATATGGTCATAAAATGAATTTTATTTTATTCATATTTAACACAGCTTTAAGAAAATTCAATGTAGAAGCTCAAAATGATTAACAAAGTATTGCAGAACAACAGTTGCATTATAATGTAATACATAGTTGTATAATAATGTGCAATAAAATTTTTAACAGACACAAAGTTGCTTTAACTGAGCACACTTTTTGTTGTTCTTTTATAAATGTCCATCTTACTTAGATCATTGTTATGTAATGATAAATATTGTAAACAATTGACTATAAACAATTACTTGCTAGTGAAGTTTAAGGTACCCTCCAAGTTTATATTTATGGACATTTGAAGCACATACAGCAAATTATATCAGATGAACTGAAAACAAAAACGCCTGTCATGCATACATTGCAAATTAGCTTATACACATTGTTTCTTATAGTTTGTCTTGAGATTTTGATGTGTAAACGGGAAGGTTGTTGCAAAGTGTTAATTGATGAAACTTAATGTGAAAATTTGGCCAATTTTCTCTGTTAGAAAACGCTGTTTTATCATTATGCTTTTTTCTGTAATTGTTTAAGAATACATTAGACAGTGGGGATAATGCTTTTGAAATAATGCTTGCCTTTGGACATCCATTAGCACACTTACCACTAAATTCATCAACACAATGTTTCACAATACTACATGTAACAATATGGATAAGGAGCTTCTTATGCTGTTTACAAGCCAGAAATTTTGCTTCTAATTCTAGTGGTATGAGCCTCTGCATAGCAGCATATGACACAAACATCAACTGTGTAATCAGTTTAGATGGGATTTAAGCCCCTCTATCCAGTAATTGAATGTAGTCAGTTGCAATCTCTGGCTGAACATCAACTGTCATTGTTTTCTCCATTTGTAGCAAAGGCCTTACATGAAATGCACTGAGTTTTCCCTACTGATCTTACGGAGACATATCCAGCAATATATACAATGATTCCTCTGTACCTTCTACAAAAGCAACTCACAATCATTAGGATCAATCGGGAAAAAACACTTTGTCTACATCAGACTGGATACCATCTTCAAAAACACTATCACATTCATCACCCTCATGACTCATAGCTTCAGCAAAGTTCTGAATTGAAAATTACCATAGACAGATGATGTAGACACAATGGGGAGTAAATCTTCAATTCTTTTCTGCTTCCAATATTTGTTTCACTGATACTAGATAATTGGAACCAGACAATTGACATATTCACCAAAGGGGGCTTCTAAGTTATCAGTTTGTAATTTTCCAAAAAGTATGAATTCTACATTCAAAGTAGAAAAGGAATACTCAGCCAGTTCAATCATAACAGTTACAGAATGCAGTAAAGCAGAATATGTCTCTCTGGTTAGTTTCCCTTTGGGAGTAGGCAACTTGCCCCATTCAGTCAACCACACAACAAAATTTTTCAAATAAAGAAACAATTCGCTGTTAACTGAAGTTAGTGGATTAGCAAAATTATTACGGCTATTCCTTCCTCGAATTTATCTTAACATTCATAATGTCCACCATCTCCAAATGACCCAATGAAATCTGCTGTTTCTTGACTTCCTAGGAACCTCAAAGCTGCAATATTGTACTCACTGAAAATTGCAAGAGCTGGGAACTTTCTGCCTCTATACTTGAGGGCAAAGGGCTTTACTAGTTAAAGTTGGTGCCAACTTCACAATACCATTTGATACAGTTTTTTCAAATGTGAAAAAAAAGCACTTGCTACTTGGCTAGAATTAGTACAATTTGAGATTGATGTTTTATTCAGAAGTAACTCGGTTGTGGCGGGATATGATGTCTGCTCTGCATCTTTCTGGTTCAGCCAATTTCTCCACAGACATTTCAACAGATGCACTGAGTCATACAAAAAAAAGATTTTTACAAGAAATTTCCCAGGATTTTCTATATATGTACTGTTTTTTTTTAGAAGGTTATTATAGACTTTCGGTTAACTGGTTGTTGTCTGCAAGTACTGCCAGAACTGTGAAACCGCACTTTTGTACACTGTTGATGATCTGAAGCAATTTTGTGCCAAGATCCTCTGATGTCATCCTGTACATAGGCGACAGCTCAACAACTTCTAAAAACTTCCAAACACTGAGGAAATGAGAAAAAGCTTGTACTGTTGTTGCTGATTGCATAGAGTTTTCAGCCCTACCAAGTAACCTACCACCTGAGTATGTTACAGCTGATTTGATATGAATTTCATCCATTTGTACTGCCACAATCTTTTCCAACTCAGAAAGTCTGCACTCTTTAAATTTCATGTATGTAGAAATGCTGCCATCATCATTAGACAATGAATAAGGAGAAGTTAAATTTCTTAATGTGGATGGATGTGGGAGACATAATAAGAGAGATTTTCTGATAAATCTATAGCATGCAGGAGATTTCAAGAAAACCATATAGGAAAAACATAATGTACAACTACTGTAGCGTCTTCTGTATTTGTCCTTATTTACAAGTTGTACCTAGTCTAAGATAAATGTTAGTTGTTTTTCATGTATGTGTGTATTAGTATCTTCAGATGATAATATTAATTTTCTAACAATTTCTAAATTACTATATGCTTCTTCTAATAAATCACTAATACCTTTATGTATGGGGAAATAGCAGGATCAGTATCTTTGAGTGGATCAGTAAATTTTCCAGCTGTGACCACCTTTCAAGTTTACTATTAGTTAAAATCCAATCAAGATATTTACCAGACACTTGTTTATTTTCTACATAAACTTGGTACACTCAATGTCTGGTAAAACATTTCCTTTCAGAAATGGATGGTGCAATGTTTGCTTTTACACTGATGGTATACAAAACAAGACAAGTAAATATATCCTCTGTGACGTATGATTCTCCGTTTTTTTCTAAAAGTCTTTTAACTTTGCAGTTATCTCACACTGTAAAAATTGGAAAATCTTGTATAATATCTGCAGACAACCACTCAGCTGTTTTTATTGTCATGTTTGCTGAGATTTCTATACTCTTATTTCTGGATCTTTGTAGATTGTGGTTGACTGGATAAATAAGATGGCAATTCCCGGAAGAGATGGATAGCAGCTTTTTTAACCAGGATGCTTCCAGGGAAATTATGTTTAATTCCACATTTATCTATAAATGTATCAGACAATATAATGTCACATGGATGAAAATGTTTACGACACACACGCTTGATTTGCTGGTGACCCGTCTTTCGTGGGAAAGCATTTCCATCTGTCTCTCCTATCAGAATTTGATGGAATTTAAAAAAACTCACATATTCTTTAGTCAAATCGTAGTTCATTTACATCCAGGAACACAACCCTTTTGACCATTTTAAGATGAAAACAACACGCACAAATTCAATTTAACACTCTGCAATATCAGTAATCCAAATATTTGTTACGATAATATCCAAGGACTCAAAATCGATAAAATAACAAGACACGCTGACGTTCTATTGTTTTCCGAACACACAAATGTGACCACTTTAGTTCGATTATATCCAGGAACACAACACTTTTTGACCATTTTAAGATGAAAACAATACGCACAAATTCAATTTAACACTCTGCAATATCAGTAATCCAAATATTTGTTGTAGATAAATATCCAATTTCTCAAAATCAGTAAAATAAGACACGATGACGTTCTATCGTTTAAGACACACACAAAATGTCAGACCACTTTAGTTCGATTTTTATGCAGGAACACAAACTTTTGACCATTTTAAGATGAAAACAATACGCACAAATTCAATTTAACACTCTGCAATATCAGTAATCCAAATATTTTTTGTAGATAAATATACAAGGACTCAAAATCGTGTAAAATAACAAGACACGCTGGGGTTTCCATCGTTACTGACACACAAAATGTCAGACCACTTTCGGAAGAAATCGAGTTATATGGCCTGGGCTTGAGCCTGGCTGTGTCTTAACCCTGTAATGTTCGAGATCAAGAAAATCTCATTTATAAATGAGATGGCTACATGACTCGAACGAGCCGATTGTGTATTATTTAGCATTTAAATGCATATAATATATTTTCATAATTAAAAAAAATGTGATATTACATAATAAATTGTTTAAAAAAATATTTTAATTCTAAGATGTCTAATCTCGTTAAAAAAACATGCTTTTTTGTTCTTCTTCTGCCTCCGCCTCGCTATGAATTTATGTGTAGTCAGGAGCCTTTTTTGGTGTATCTGACTGATTTCTGCAGCCGACTAACCGTGTGTAAGGTGTCTCTAGCCATTCAAGGGGAACCTTCTACCACGTAAGTGGTAAAAGCATGCTTTATTAAACCCACATTTCAGATTGACCGCCATTTTGGGTAATCTCTGCAGATGAGTTTTCACTTGCTCTTGTCAAAAATCACACATTTGCTTATAAATGGCATCCCAATGACTCAGATTACTGTCCTGATCAAGACTATACATGTTAGTTCTTTATGGGCTGCACTAGACAGTTCTGCATCATTTTCTCTTCTTTATTTATTATTTATTAATTGGTTTTCTTAAAATATGGAAATATTTAGAAGTTACAAATTCCCAATTACTGCCTTATTTATTGTCTAAACAACTTCATGTTTGGATATATTGTGTAAATATGAAGGTACTAAGAGACTATATTAATAGTTTTCATGATATATTTATTATACTTATTTTTTTCCTTCTTTGTGACTAAAACTTTTTAAAATTTGTTGAAAAATCTATTTTTAACATCACCAAAATTAGGTCACTGATATCACATATTACAATGACACTGATATTAAAAGCACATATCTTAATAGTACATTCAATTAACTTTCCAACCATATATAACACAACATGCCTATGTTCAATTCATGGAGTATATATGGCTTCTAGTAATAGAGCAGGCCTTCAAAAATAAAAATAAAAATCTTAAAAACCCATAAACGGTTAAGAGTTAAGAAAAGGCATGGAGAAATGTGTGTTAGAATGGAAACCCATCAGCTGCCACCTGATTAAGACCACATTAAAGGGTAGGCATATCAATATCACCATTCTACAGGGCTATGCACCAAATAGTGATAGTGAAAATGCAGAGAAAGATTCATACTATGAAAGCAGAATTAGAAAAATCACCATGTTATTGTTATGGGAAACCTCCATGCAAAAGTCAAACAATGCACAACAGCTACAGAACTATGGAAAATAATGGATGTGATTTGATAAATGGTAATGGGGAAAGTTGAGTAAATTTATATAGCCTGAGGTAGGTACCTTATTTCAACATCTGAACATCCATAAAAGAACATGGTAGTCACCTAACGGCAGATAAGAACCAAACAGATCACCTGATGATTAGTGGATGCTGGCAATGTTCACTGCTAGATGTTGCGGTCAAGAGAGGCCAAGGTGTCGACAGTGACCACCACCTAATCACAGCTTGTATCAAACTTGAACAAAATAAAAGATTGAAAGAGATTCGAAAACTATTGAATAGTTTTATACTGCAGATAAAGAACAAATTCAAAGTCCTAGAAATTTATGAAAAACAGCAGTTAAAACAGAAAAAATAAATAAAGCACGGAACGTCTTTGAACACTCTATCGGCCACTTGTCAACTCTTTATGATTTGTATGTGATCCGAGCCTAAGAGCAATTGTACTTTGGCTCGTATGACCTACAAGTAGGCCAGTACATCCGATTTATGCAATGCTTTTTTAACTAGGTAGCATCCCTAGGGCCTACATCAGTTTCCTCTTATGACATACATTGTAGGTTGCAGGGGTACTATTCTTTGCTTCCCTTGCAGGCCCCAGCACCACACAGGCGAAAACGTTACGGAAACATTTAGTAATCTGCATCCCTGTCAAGAGTGAAGGAGGAAGAAGTGAGACAAGCCACAAGATATTTGGTTAATTAACAGCGGTGTCATCGGTCGTTATACATTGATAAAAATATTGGGAAAATCGAACAGCTATAGACCTGCATGGAGTACTGTGATGACCCCTACTAATCATTTTTTTATACCTAATTGATACTGTCTTTACTTTCTGTAAATCTTTATTTGCTTTTTTATGATTTGATTTGTCTTGCTGCTTGCCTTGATTGCCTCTGTTGATATTCTTCTTGTGATCCTTTGAAATACTTACACAAAGTTCTCATGATAACCTCAACTGTTGATTGGAACTCTTCAACATTTCCATATAGTTTTGTATACTGTGTTGTAAAGTTGAACCATTATTTCATCTCTATACCGCCTGTACAGTTCACTCTTGCCACAAGATAACAGGGGAAGTAGATAGATAAAGTCCGTTCTTGAGTTTGTTTAGTAGAACAACCCCTGCCTGATGCGAAGAATGGTGTCCTGCATTCGGGAGTATGGTAATCATTGTTGGGTAGATTTTGTTATTTTCTAATGGTCTAGATGACTTTTCCCCCAAATATGTGAATTTATTATCTTCCTGACCACATTCTCCTCCCATCTATGTAAGTTTGTCCTTTCATTTCCATGTATAGTATGATAATACCCATTGTTCATTTGAGGACCATCTACACTGGGCATGTCCATAATTGCTCCAATCTCTTCCCAAGCATGCATTTCAGTGTGTTTAGACTAACAAATCTCGTTCTGTGCTGGTTTCTCTCATGGTTTCCCATCTTGTCGCACCTAACTTCTTGCATAACTTACGCAACCGAGATAGAGAATACCCTGCATCTTCTTCGTTGAAATCTTCAAAGCAGAGCATTGATGATGCTGCTCTTGCCCATTCTCAATTGCAGCATTACTCGCCAGCCCATCTGTTCTCTCATTGCCCTTAACCCCAGAAGGACCTGGGGCAAAGATGAAGTAAGTAAGATCATCGTTGCACTGGGTTATCGCATTTTGTATTAATTGCATCTGCTTCCTTCGTACATAACGGGTCTTGATTTTCTGTATCATGCTCATACAGTTGCTTAGTTTGTGTCTTTGGCCAGGCTACTCTAGGAATTTTGTCACCATCATGACTTCCATAGTCATGCTGCTAGTAGTTGTTACATGCTGCTAGTAGTTGTGCCACTTGCCTCTTTGATGACCTTTCCTTTAGTTCTAGCTTGATTGATTGATTGGACCATCATCATTGAACTTCAGTGAGTAACCATGTGTTCTCCGATCTGTTTCTTACACAGGAAGATCTTAGTTGCAGTGCTGGAACTCATTAGCACCGTGAGGGTCCCTATGTAATTTTGAAAAGGGTAAAGATATTTATGTAGGAATTTTATTTTTAATATTTTCTAATGAATGTTGCATGGGCAGCAGCTTTCTAGTCTGCTCTTCTCGATTTTGAACTGCCAAGGGATCTTTTACATGCTCAAATTGAACACAGGGCCTACATTTCATCATGTGTATCCTACAGGACTAGGAACTCGATCTCCCCTACACTATCAGGAACCTGGGGAAATGTCCAGATGGCTCCACAAGGGCACAAACCTGATTCCTTTGGCATGAGAGATGAGCACTTATCCTCTACACCACAGAGACCCCATAAACATGTGTCAACTCACTGAACCATCAGTGTAGACAGCAGTATCTTCCTCCAATGTGTTATCATTTAACATTTCAACTTCTGCGTTGATTATTGTATGCAGCGAATCACGTCAGGTTTTTTTTACCGTGGTGACTACCACAAATGATTTTCTGTGTTCAGGGAATATAGGTATCCACTCTTCTCCATGATCTATGTCCCGAGTGGCACATACCAGTTGCATGACCTCTATTTGGCCCAGCTATGACTGGCCACATTTAAATCTATTGCTGTTGCAGTTGGATAATAGCGAAACACGTAAAACAAAGTACTGTAGTTTTACAAAAACAATGACAATACACAGCAATGCTTCACCAAAATGGCCTTTATCAAGCAAACGATACAACAAAAGTGACGAATGTCACAGAACACCACATATAGACTTTGACAAAGATATTAGAAGTTGGATAATACCCATTGGAGTGTTACGTCACTTTCTACGCCTTCCAGTAGACACTGCTAACATCAGTTCTCAGATATGCAAGCTTGCCACCCTTGTGACTTTCAGCACATATAGTGAATCTGCTAATATGACTACTGGTGACAATCAGAGCAGATGTCATTAATCATGTGTGCAGCACTGTTGTAATGCTAAAAGCTCAGCTGGGCAGTAGGAATAAAGTTTAACAGGACATTTTTTAATGATGATGTTCTAGGCATGAAATAAAAGTGTGAGTGTCTCCATTCTTAACCAAATTTTTTGCAGATCCATCCCTGTATGCCTGTATCCATATGATTGTAGAGGAAAGTTTACCTGGATGGTAGTTCATTCATTTGCAAATTAATATACTCAGCTTCATTTGAGAGACCATTAATTTGTGTATTGCTGGCTTGCTTTCAGGATATAGGTTGGGTTTTAGCGGTAATGTATAGACTTTGTCTTTCCTTTGGATGAAACAGTAGGGTAGAGAGGGGGTTTGTGCGAAATGGACAAGGCACATTCTCCATATCAGCTGCCCAGGCTAGGCACAAAGAGAGACGACACTTCATCTTTGCTTTCGCCCGCACAACACAGAAAGCAACAGTTACATAGAAACAAGACAAATAAACCTCTTAGATTTGGCACATGGAACGTAAGGACCATGTGTCCCGGACTTGTCAACCTAGACCCGACGAAAACAAAAGACATTAAAAAAACAGCTGTCATAGACAGAGAACTTGAGAGACTGCAGGTAGACATAGCTGCACTAAGGAAACCAGGCTTCCAGATTGTGGTTCAGTTAAAGAAAAGAATTACACATTCTTCTGGCAGGGCCTAAGCACAAATCAACCTAGACTATGGAGTCGGCTTTGCTGTGCACAATAGACTTGTGAAAGCTATTCATACACCTGTAGCTGCATCAGAACGAGTAATATCCCTACGACTCAATGTAAAAAGTGGACTCCTAAACATCATATGTGTCTACGCACCAACCCTAGCAGCTCTGCAGATGATAACTATATTACTCCATTATAACTCTTTATAGAGTGATTAGTGAGGATCATCATCCCAACACTCCTGGTAGGTCTCTTAGTGCTCCGATCTTATCCCCAATATCTTTACCAGTGTATAATGACTAATCACACATGTTCGGTGTTAAATAATCAAATTGGTGCCTCTAACATTCATGTTTGGCAGTTCCCATTTCACACCTATCTCATTCACTCTGGATAGGCATGCAGATTTATAAATGTTTTCAAAGTCATCTATACAACCTGCTTCTCTTGTGGCATTAATGATGTCTGCACTGTCCATTGACTGTCCTTCCCCGACCACTGTTGATTCAGTCAGGTGACCTGCATGCCCAATGCCCTGCATGCCCAATGCCCTGCATGCCCTGGTACAAAAATAAAGGTTAGTGGATCATTTGGGATGTGCTCAATGTGACAAGCCATTACTGTCTTATACAGCCAACCTGAATTTTCTTGAGCATATTCATTGAGTCGCTCAGTATACACACATGTATCTTTACAGCTCTTTCATTCACTCTCCAGCTTGTGTCTGCCAGTTTTCAGAAAAGATCTAATCTTCTTTTGAACTTTCCTTCCATCTTTTCTATGTGTTTGTTCTATGCCAAATGTTATCCAAGATATGTGGGTGCTTTCTTCTTTGATTGGGGTTGTTCCTAAATATGTGATAGCTGCATTGTTCCTGGGGAAGGAGAGAACAATGCTGTGAAGGTTTTGTCTGTGTTGATTGTGGCATGCCACTTTTTTTGCCCATGTCACCCATGAAGCTGGTGTTTTGCACCTTATCCAGTTCTCCTAATGTGGTATTTGATGCTCTACACCATGCAACTGACCCATATTCCAGGTGTGGTTGTATGCCAAGCTAATAAATATTATAAAGTATTTTTGGCTGGCTCCCATGTGGTCCCACTTAATTTTCTCAGGATGGCTAACTTCTTCTTAGCCGTTGCTGGTTCTCCATTTATTTTAATGGTGCCAGCTTTTTGATTGGGAGTGAGAGTAAAGAGCGTAGTGCTGCACTTATCTGTATTGATGCTGACACACCATCTGTTTTCCCATGAGGTTAAGGTATCTACAGCTCTTTGTATCAGTTTGGTGGCCACTGTTGCATAATCATTTGTGCACCATATTCCAGATCATCAGCGCACATTGCAACTTTTACTCCCTATGGTAATTCAGCAACCAGGTCGTTGATGTAAATCAAAAGAATGTGGGGACAGTACTCCTTGAAGGAAGCCATGGCGCAGTAGAACTTTTTACTCTTGAGACCATCTAGATCATAGATTCCCAAACTTTTTCGGCCAGCGCCTTTGCAAGACATAAATTTTGTTTAAAACCCCCAATTCAATATTTTACTATATTGAAGCCGTTTGATATTTTCAAAGTAAATAGCAACTAATTAAGGGTCCAAGGATTGACTACATTGCACCGGTTTTTCCCATATGGTTCCGATCTGTCGACAGAGATGACATAAAATCTGCCAAGAGCATTGCACAAAGCACAAACTCCGTAGCTCCTGCAACAATCCTAGAGATTTCATGAAAAAATAGCACATGTATCTCGGCCCGGATTTGAAACCACAACCTTCAGTACGACAGATAAGCGACTTAAAAACTTGGCAATTGAGACCCCCAAATATCAACTAATGATACATGTCTGCTTATGCTGCAAAATTATTGTAAAAGTAGTGACCAATATATGCTTCATCTTGAACACAGTTATTGCTATACCGATTTTGATGACATGTAGCCCATATGTAAAGATTGTAAAGTGTATACTCGAATAACATTATGCAGTTTCATACAATGGTTTAACTATGAAAATTAGGAATACATATTCAGAGATTGCATGGCATTAGTAAGAATATTATTGTAATAATTAAAACACCATCAAATATATTACAAAATTGTTGCTTTCGAATTTACAAAAAGTAAAAATACAAAGAAAAAATTACAAATTAATGTGAAGGATGAGCATGATGCATTCTTAAAAGTTTGTTAATATCGGGTGCAATTGACGACGGAGTGGGAGTGACTAACATGTTGGACAGTGAGTTATCACAATTTATCCGATTCGTCGGTGACTTCCATCCTTCGATCAAGTTTATCTCTTCCGTCTCTCTCACGCGGTGGACTTCCTGGACATCATTGTCTCTATCGGTGTCTCCTCTCTCCGCACTACTGTGTTCTACAAAACCACTGATTCCCACAGCTATCTTCTTTATACACCATCCCACCTCCAGGCTTGCCGAGACTCTCTACCATTCTATCAACTCCTACGCCTCCCGACGCTGTGCCACAACGACAACGATTTTGTTATAATGCTCACGAGATGCTTGACTTCTTCCAACGCCGTCTTTACCCCAAGGAGGTTCTCACTAACGCCTTTCGACATGTTCTTCCTAGCTCTCGACACACTGCCCTCTCCCTGTCCACCCCCCGACCGCACCAAATTGGTGCTCACCTTTCACCCGCACAACGCTCCAGCTCTTAGGATTCTACTCCGGAAGCTGCGGATCATGCGTAAAGTCTTCCCTACCAGTCTTTCTTCTCCCCTTAGTGGCCTTCCGCGGGATAAGAACCTACGTGACCTTCTAGTTCGTAGTAGGCTTCGCACCTCGGGCGGACACTGGAACTGTCACATGCTCTACGTCCCGTTGTTTAACCTGTCCTTACGTTTTTCAGGCCGCCACCATTTCCTTTCCCAAGACACCGTTCACTATCCGGCATGGCTTCTCCTCTGTCTCCCGCAACCTCATCTATGCCATTCTGTCTAAGCGCTGCAGAATCGCGTACGTAGGGGAAACAGGCGTACGCCTTCTGACAATGGAGTCTGGAGTTGTCCGTTCCTTGACCATTTATTATGCATATTGGCCTAGTAGGCCCTATGTCTCTTCAGCCCGACGTTTTTCGAGTTCCCACCATCACAGGTATGCTGCTTTACACAGTCTGGTGCCATGTTTCCTCTTGTTCCTACTCAGAAATTCTTATCATCCTTTCCCTCACTTTTTTCCTCTGGCAAATACTTATGGGGTCGATTATTGTGGGGAAAGGGGTGGGGCTATTTTTGTGTTGGTACGGCATCAATTACTTCTCCTTGCACTTCTTCCCATATTAGAAAGTTGCCTCCCCCTGTTTAATCTTCACCCAGCATACACTTGCACCATCGTCTTTCCGTATCGGAGGTGGCCTGACACACCCGCCTCTGCTACCCGATGTGCTGATACCACCACATGTACTTTCAGTGTTTGCACGGTGTGCTCGGGAACAGGTGAGTATTTGACGCATCTATCTCTAGTCATCCTTCTCATTTAGATCTATGATTTAGTTTAGAGTCCTTGTCTGGATTTGTTCCTTTGATAAAGGTCTACGACCGAAACATTGTTTTTTTCTGTTAGTTTTTAAAATTTTGTTATTCATTTTGCTTGGTTATGTGATACCATACATATGTGTCTTTGTCCTTAAACGCCAATTTATTACGTATCACAGCAGCCTCCTTCGGTTTCCTTCCGATCTGATCTGATCCGCTCTGACCAGACCATATTTGTAGGTTTTCGCACATCGTAGTAACTATTTAAGTGAACAGTAACCTGTATTCATTATCTTCGTGTGAATAAATGTAGTAACATGTTTATACAGCTTGTTATTTTAGTATCATGCAACACATTGCTACTGTAATTTGATCAAGGACAGACAGTATTGTTGATGTGATTATATTTAGCTGGTTTGCGATTACTGTATATACATTTTTCTGGTGCTGGAAAAATGGATCGTGCAAAAAGGGCATAAGCTGAATTAAAATCCAGAATTAAAGGTTTAAATGATTATTCAATCGTAAAAAACTAAAATAATTAATTTTTAAATATATATTATTAATTTGTTCTGTAAGAAGCCACCGAGCCCACTACCGCCCCCTTAGAACTCTTCAGCGCCCACAGGTGGGCGGTACCGCCCACTTTGGGAAACGCTGATCTAGATGCACTCTGGCTTTTCTGTTATGTATGCTTTTATCCATCTGTACATCCTACTATTTATTCTACAATTTCTCAGTTTCTTCAGCAGTCGTTTCCAAACCTTGTCAAAAACTTTCCTGAGGTCTATCCATGTCGCCAGTACCAGTTTCTTATCTTGAAAAACATCCTCAATCTCCTGAGAAAGATACATTGCTTGGTCTTCAGCAGAGTTAGTTTGTTCCTTTCTGCAAAGGTGGCACATAGGGCAGAGGTTTTAGATCTTCATGTTATGCGGTTTGTTGCTAGCAGTTGGAGATCTTGTATTGTTTTACATCCCAATAGTTACTTTCTTGTTGGATGGTTCTTCGAAAAGTGGTCTTTGGTCTTCCACGTTTTCTTTTCCCAACTGGTGACCACATAAGGACTTGTCGATTTAGTCTCTTTTGTCTGATCTAAGAACATGACCTAAATATTTCCACCTTCGTTTCCTTATAATATTTGATACAGGTTGTTGGTGTGTTCTATCAGTAGAGTAGCACTGCCTGAAACCCGCCTGCTGTGACACAAGAATGCTTTCACTTTCTAGATCCCACTGCAGTCGGAGATTGATTATACGTTCCATTGTTTTGCAGAGACAACTTTTGTAAGACTCTCTCACGCGCGATCCCGGCCTAGACTGATGAACCAACTTTTTCATGAATTTTACCGTGTTTTTAAGGGACTCCATTCCTCCTTACAGCTTCTCATGAAGCTCTGTGTTTTGGGGCCAGGTTTCTTTTCTTATACCTGCTGTCAGTTGACAATCTTGCGTACGTGTTCTGCCGTCATGTCCGCCTTTTTGCAAGGGCACAGGCTAGTTGTGCCAATTTTAAATTTGTGAAACATGTGGGCGCGGAGTTTGTTGTGGCGACGAGGGGAAGTATGGCAACTTTTAAGCTCTCGCTTTCTCTTAGTGTCATCTACTTTTTCTTTTGCTATGCTTATTCTGCTTACTTCGGCATATTTTTGCATTAGAATGTTTGCGGCTTCCCTTCCGAGGACATCTTTTTGTCCTGTTCAAGGACTATTGGGGATCGGCTGGTGCTTTCATCACTCATCGCTTTTGCTAACTTCCACAATTTATGGCCGTCCCTATCAAAGTTCAGGAATTCAGTCTTTTCAATCCAACTCTGTCTTGCTGATCGCTTGACCTCACGCTTGTATTTTGCTGCTGCCGCCTTGTAAGCAGTATTGGTCGTTACTGACTGTTCCTTTTCTGCCTCACTCCTTGCCAATTCAAGGTCGTTTTCAAGCTTCTGAACCTCTGCTGTCCAGTATGGCTTGTAATCCTTCTGTGCACTTCTAGGAATGGTTTCCCGTGCCGCTTTCAGGATTGCTTGTGAGAGTTCCCTTGCCACAGTTTGCATGTTTTTCTTTTTATGCATGTTGATGCGTTCAACATTGGCATCTGTCAGTGCCATGTACTGTTTCCAATTGGCTTTTTGTAGTTCCCCGTGGCAACCACATTTTGGGCTTGGGTACAAATTTTAGGTCTACCTGTAGCTTGACGGCCTATGGTCACTATCTCCGAGTTGCTTTATGACCACACATACTGTTTTTGTAGAGAGGTCACTTGTTGCGAAGGCCAAGTCGGGGTGTTAGTCGTATGCCACCTTCTCAAGTAGAAGGTTGGCGGGTCATCTGGGGCATTGATGAGGAACAGGTTGTTCTCTAGCTCCCAGTCTTCCACTTCTATGCCTCTGCTGTTCGTTTCGAGGTAGCCCCATCTTTCTGAGTGGCTATTGAAATCACCGACCACCATGCATGCTGTGTCGTTGATACTCATTTCATCGAATGACAGCAAGATGTCACTTGGGCAGTATAAGTTATACAGAAGAATCTGCATTTCTAGACATGTAATTAGGACACCTACGATTACTGCTGTGCCGGCACTTCCTGTAGTTGCTTTTATTTGCTTGGCTGGAATGCCGTTTCAAACTAGGGTGAGGACTCCACCCATATGCCCTTCTCGGTCAAGTCTGAAGGTGTGGTAACCTCATATCTCGAATCTATGTTGGGCATTTAGATGGGTTTCTTGTATGCACGCAACATCAATTTCAACTTCTGCAAGTCTTGTGGCGAGTGCTTACCTTTTGTCGGAATCCTTCAGCATTCCATTGCACGTTTAATCACCGGTGGCCAGTACTTTGCTGTATTGAACCAGTAGCTTTTTCCAGTTAGCCTCGCTCGCTGCTTATTCATGCAGCATAAACATATTCATGAAAAAATTTGGTCCATGCATCCTTAGCATGGGTAGCTACGTCACAACTTTCAGTGCCAATTGGAGCTCAGTTGCTTGTTTTTCGGCCGTGTGTACGATTTCAACCAACGTTTACTGGGTTCGCTCTCCGTTAGCCTTTGACTGTCCCCAGCCAGAACCCACAAGGCAGCAGGTTGCTATTTTCTTTCAGGGCAGCGACCCTTAGACGACCTGCCCTCCCCGGCTGATGAGCGCATCTGCCCAGCACTACCTATTTTGCTAATGGATTGCTTGGTTTGCCTACCGTCCAGTTTTGTTTGCGGTTTACTCCGCTAGCCTTTGATTGTCCCCAACCAAAACTACAAGGCAGCAGTTGTTCCTCTAGAGAGAATGGAGACCTGGGACGTTTATGGACGCTCTAGGTCGGCACTAGGCAATTTGCGTTGGGTCTGTCGTTTCCTTTGATCCGGGAAACCCTGGGCTGGGGCCCGACATCGTATTTTATGGGTCGTTTCATTCTGCGCTATCAGCGCAACTTTGGATTTTGCACTCGCCGTTTAGCACCTGCCCTGTTATTTCCGGGGATGTTAATTGCGTGAACAATCGTAACCTACCGGCTGTCTCAGGGTGGTCAGTTTCATAAGGTGCTAGAACGTAACTTTAGGTTTTTCGCTCTGCCAACTTTACCCAGTATCATAGTCTGCACTCTGCCACATATGCAGAGTTTTATCGCAATCTTCCCTTGTGCCACCGCCACCTCATGTACCACATTTACCGTGCATCGGGAGTGTCACGGCACACTGTCCATTTTGCGCTCATGGCTCAGAGTTTCGCCGCTCAGAATGCACCTCTCATTCCTTCGCTTGCTGGAAGGCTGATACGACCAACATGTTCACACATCTGCCGTTTCATGTACTGTGCCCTGGGGCTGCTCCAACACTCAGTTTGACTCGTGCCCATGTCACAGTTTCACTTCATGTCTCGGCTGTCTTGGGATGCACATCTCCCTTAAATTCGGTCATTTACTCTGGGGAGTTGGTGTTTTGTTCACGGACTGATTTAACGAGCCATTTTGCATCACATAGCGACCGAGCACCTTCTATATACGGACACACACACACTACCAGTAAGACCGCTGGAGCGAGTCTTAATAGCAGACGCTACCTTGTCCCTTATTCGCTGGGAGCCTCGTTCTATTCGTAGCGTGAAGAAGCTGAGAGGCACTCTCAGCCGTTAGAGAATATACACGCAATTAGTTATCGACACTGTGGAAACGCGCTCGCTTACTGACTCGCTCGTCCGGTTATTTTCAAAACGAGGAGACGCAGTTTGCAGACACACACCCCAGTTCGCGGACGTTCGTACTCTGTTGTTTCATAGTTCTTTTTTTACCTTTGGGCATATTTTAGCGGTGTTCGGCCAGGAAATGTGTGTGTTGTTCAGGGATTTCCGACCCATTTCTTTTCCGTGTTTGCGCTTTCACCATTGTTTTGGTAACGGACGCTTGTACTCTATTGTTTTGTGTTTCTTTTGAGCATATTTTAGCGGACATCGGCCTGGAAATGTGTGCGCTGTTCAGGAATTTCCGGCCTCTGCATTGCTTTTTTCATGTTTACACAATTTCACCACCATTTTGTTCGCGGACGCTTGTACGCTACTGATTCGTACTTATATTCTCGGACATCAGCCAGAAGATGCGTGCTTGTTCAGGGATTTTCGACCCCTGTAATTCCTTTTCCGTATTTGCACTACTACCTTTACCTGTGGATCTTCCCGATCCCTGCCCTCCCTTGCCAGACCGGAACCTGAGTCTGTTTCCATGGTCACCACATGGAGGTGGGGAACAGGGTCTTGGTTAATGTGCCCCTTCACTAACCCTAGCTCATGTTGCCGGCATGAGCCTTTGACCCCACTTGTAACACTGATCGGTCTGTAGCTGAAGGCAGCAGGGCTACCTTTTCCAGGTTTTGAGAGAGGTATCATGATTGCTTCTCTCCAGGTCTGTGGACCTTGACCCAAGATCCAACAGTTATTGTAAATCTGCAGCAGCTTTGTTTTTGCTGCAGTTCCCAAGTTCTTAATCATCTCATCTCATAAGCTCCTGGTGATTTTTTCATTTTTAATTTGGCTATTGCTAGTTCCAGTTCTTTAAATTTTATTGGGGTCTTCATATCTTCAGGTATGATTTCATCTTGTCCTGCATTTTGCTTTTTCTCACAAATCTCTTGCTGTTTCATTGAGCTAATTTTAATATTGCTGTCTTTAGGAAAGGAGTCTGCAAAATGATCAGCTGCCTGTTTTCCTGTGCGGGTGTTTCCATCTTTGTTCAATGCAATATTTGGATTTCTCCCTGCACCTTCATCAGTAAATTGTTTTACCAGCATTCAGTTTCCTGGTATCTCTTTCAAAGTTTAAGGACTCTGTTTTTCCTTCTATCTTCTTCGCTTGACCCGTTGAAATATAGCCGTAGCATGTTGATAGTTGTTATGGTGTTCTTGGCACAGAGCAGCCTTTATTATGCATCTACTGAACTCTCTGACTTTAAGGCTACATCTTCATTCAGGTGGGTTTCTTGCAAACAGAAATACGTGTACTTGTTCTTCATTCTTCTTCAATGATCTCTGGACAGTCAGTTTCAGGCCTGTCAGGTTTCCCCAAAGCTTAGCTTTCAGGTCGACTGGGTGTAGCCACATGTTGCTTCTCAGCTCATCCAGGAGAGGACAGTTTTGCAGGAGATGCTCTGGTGTCTGTTCCGCCTGCTGACACTGGCAGAGAGCTGTTTGACTTATTCTAGTCTATATAAGTGTTTGTTGAGTCTGTAGTGTCCGGTACATAATAATAATAATAATTCCTCTCGTACCGTTATCGTTACATAGGGCCTGCAAGTAATTTCTCCATACCGCTCTATCCTGGGCAACTCGCTCAATCTCCTCCATGGAACTGAGACCGATATTTCCTGCCTCTCTCAGCAAAGTTCGCTTCAGGGTCTCCTTAGGTCGACCTCTCTTTCTTGAACCCTTTGCATCCCACTTCAATGCCTGCTTTGATATTTGTTGATCATTTCTCCTCAAGGTGTGCCCAACATATCTCCATCTTCTCTTTATTATAACAGTTGTCACTAGTGGTTGACCAGACATGTCTCTGATTTCATCACTTCTCCTGAATTCGTTCCATTTTATATTCATTATTTTTGCAGACATCTATTTTCAAATGCATTCAACTTGCTTTCTATATCTTTAGTCATTTTCCAACTCTCGCTGGCATATGTTAGGATTGATACATTTGAATTAAAATTCGTAATTTAGTTTTAATACTATATAACTTGCAGTTCCATATTTTATTTAGACTTTTAAAAGCTGATGTTGCTTTGCCAATTTGTATACCAATTTTAGTGTGTGTTTTTGAGCCAAGTAATGTACGAGTCGGGTTGCTCACTTCTGCAGAGCGGCTTTCATCAGCAACCGTCATTGATGCACTAGGTGCACCGCACACCACCTGGCTGGTCGGTTTACGTATGGCGTCCAATTTCTTACAAGTTTCTGTAGCTATTTCAATTTCTTGTGATGAGGTAGCTGGCCTCACGCACAAGTCCTCCTCCTTTTTCATCCGGGCTTGGAACCGGCATTGGCAGAGTTCCACAAACTGGGCAGTCAGTTTCAGGTCTGTCAGGTTTCCCCAAAGCTTAGCTTTCAGGTCGACTGGGTGTGGCCACATGTTGCTTCTCAGCTCATCCAGGAGAGGACATTTTTGCAGGAGATGCTCTGGTGTCTGTTCCGCCTGCTGACACTGGCAGAGAGCTGTTTGACTTATTCCTAGTCTATATAAGTGTTTGTTGAGTCTGTAGTGTCCGGTACATAGTCTAAATATAATGACCTGGTTTGTTATGCTTAGGTCTTTTAGGAAATCTTTAGTGTTGTCATATCCATAATCATATCCAGTGTTACAGTCTACTGCACATTTTCTCTGTATGAGGGTTTTGACCTCTTGAAAAGGTAGCGGTTGGTAAATTTGCTCTTTGGCACTGCCCTCCTTAGCTAAGACATCGGCACTCTCATTGCCTGCAATGCCACAGTGAGATGGAATCCACTGCAAGTGAATTTCTGCCTTTTCTGAAAGCTGAACAAGTTCTCTTTTTTAGGTTCTGTATTGTGCTGCTGTCAGCGAATTTAGCCTCCAGGGCTTGGAATAGCTGACAGTGAGTCTGTAAGGAATACCATCTTGCCTGTATGTGCTGTGCTGCCATCAGAAGGTCTGAGTTCTGCTTTGTAGTTGGAACATTCTTCCTGTAGGGCCGCTAGAGATACAGTAGTAGCATCTGGGTGCTTAATGTACACTCCTGCTCCACCATTTATGATTGCCTCCATTGCCGATCCATCTGTGTAAATTCTTATCCAGCAGTCTTCTGGAAACATGTAATGGAGATGTTCCATTGTAGTTGTTTTCTTCACTAGATTAGGCTCGGCATCTTTGCTTAACAATTTAGGGATGGAGGTTGAGAAGTTTAGTGCTATTGGGTCTGGCTCCCAGTGATGAAATAATTCTTCTGGTATGGAGTTATGATTTAGTAGTTCCAAGTATGACTTTCTTATTTCTTTTGCTTTGTGGTTTAGACTTGTATGCTTTAGTCTGTTTTTGTCCTACCGCCATTTTTCCATGTAGTGGATGGTGAGGCATCCTTTTGATCCTTTCAGCATGTAGAATCACTTTTCTTCTGTCTTCCAAGGGCTGGATGTTGGCTGCCTTTTCCATTTCTATAATGGGGGTAGATTTGATGGCTCCCAAAATAGTGCACAGACACCTGTTTTGAGTTTTTTCCAGTATCAGTTTGTTTGAATGGGCTGCTGATATCCATGACGTGGATGCATATTCCAGGGTCGGTCTAACTGCGCAAATGTATACCTGGCTCAGGATTCGACTATCAGCTGCCCAGGTAGTTCCAGCCAGCTTCCACATCACGCTTTGTTTCCTCTTAGCGTTTCTGTTGGTTTCTATTATGTGGTGTTTCCACATCAGATGACTGTCAAGTTTAACTCCCAGAAAGGTTGGAGTACAGGAACTGGGAACAATATCATTGTTAAGTTTCAGTCTGGAGTGTTCTTCCTTTGTTGACAATGAGAAAAGTGTTGCTACAGTTTTGCTCCTCATACAGTTCTTCATTCAAGATGTTTTCAAGTTCTACTTTTTTTTTTACTGTAGCCATCTTTTTTGCTGTTCACACCCTCAGCATTCCAGTGCATTATTTTAAGAACTTGGTCAGTTGCTCTATTCTCCTGGCTCCACATGGCAAATGAGAAAGACATACAGTAGATGGGGTTGCGCTTTTTTGAGGTAGAGGGCCTGGCACTGCACCTGCCTGAGTGTCTGTCACAGGACGAATGCCATAACATTTCGAATAGACTTATTCACTATGCGTTAGTGTGTGGCAACCTGATAGCTATAGTCCGCCTCTTGGCTGGTTGTCTCCGATTTCAGCACTCTTATTGCTAGAGAAGACTGTGGTCTAACTCGAAGGATAGAAAAGTTGTAATAGAATTAGGAGATAAGACGAGAAAAAGATGCCCTCTTCAAGAGAGAGGAGGGCTGCCATTTAACTCATAGCTGGGGAGTGAGTTGGTTGCAACCAGAGCAACCACTACTCGCCGGTGGGTTCTGCACTGTCACCTTATGGGCCTCACGCTGCTCCCTGCCCTTTAGTCTGGCCTTTCACCTTCAGTCTGTTTGACTTGGTTAGACCTGCCAGGAGTTGGACTCCCGCCAACATAGTCTGAATGATCCTAGTTATGCTTGTCTGTTCATGAGTTATCTTGAACACCTAGTATGGACTACATATGATGGCCCCTTCCATCTGTCTATCACAGATACATTGATGACTGTATTGGCATTACTGATATGCCTGAAGCCGATTTGTCACGCTTAATAAATTTCATTAATGTTTTCAACCCTCTATTTGTTTTACTTCTACATCTCCACTACTTATGTCAACTTTCTTGACATTACTAACACCATATACCTATCCACTATCACTACATCAGTATATTACAAGCCTACTGATGCACATAGTTTCTCCTTTATACTTCTTCCCATCCCTGGGCTTGTCATGACTTTTGCCATTCTTGCGTCTTCGTCGCCTTTGTAGCGAGGACGATGATTTTCTTGAGAGAGCTCGTGAGATGCTTGATTTCTTCCGCAGGCGCCTATACCCAGAGAAGGTGCTTGTCTCTGCTATGCATCGTGTTCAGAAAATCACTCGCCAGCAGGCCCTTACCAGCCAGTATAGAACTAACTTTGACAGAGTAAAACTTATCTTAACTTTCCACCCCCATAGTTCACTGGTGAAAATGTTTTATTCCATCATCGGTCCATCCTTAACCCTTAGAACCCGGGCTCCCGATATTTCGAGATTTAATGTAAGCGCTCCATACCCGAGCTCCGATATATTGGTCTGACCATATTTTTCACAATTTTTCGGAATTTAAGAATAAATTGTGTACAAATGAGACGTAAAACAAAACCCATGTGTTGTACATCGTTTTACGAGATGGCGGATGCTGATGTGTGATTTTATTGTACTGATAAGGTAATTAGTTAAGTATTATATCTTCATATATGGGAGTATTCACGACCGTGCTCATATATTAAATCAAATAAATTTTAAAGTTTAGTATTCTTCAAATATATAATAAGCAGGAATAACGGAGAAGATGGGGTAAATCAATAACAAATTATAGAGTGCTAAATTATCGTATTTTAATATAACTCTGATGTGTACTGTTTTTGCCCAGGAGCTTCGAGGAAGAGATTTTTAAGGTACAGGTGGTCAGGGTTCAAAGGGTTAAGTCAGATCCTGAGACCCGTTCTGTCTTCCTCAACTATCCTTTGGTGGCTTACAGACGGGGCAGAAGTCTTAAGGATATGTTGGTACACAGTCACCTTAAGTCCAATATCCAGACTCATTTTGGCACTGTCCAGTGTGGCCGTCTGCGTTGCAACACGCTTGCTTATGTGATACAGATGCGTGCTGTATCTTTTCCTTTAGCCACGTTTGTTATTGACGATGATTTCACATGCAAGTCCCGTAATCTTATCTGTGCCATTATCTGTAAGCGGTGTAACAAGGCTTATATTGGCGAGACAGGCAAGAGACTCAGTGACCGATTCACCCAACACTTGCGCGACATACGCCAATGCTCTGTGACCCCAGTAGCCACCCATTTCAGTGATACTGGCCATTAAGGAGCTCACGATGTCCAGGTCACAGCCATCCGATCATGTTCCTCAGATGATCGCAGTCGATTTGCTCTGGAGAATCAGTTGATTTCTTTGTATGGTACCTTGCGACAACGAGGTCTCAACGTATTACATTCCTATGCTTCTTAGTCCTTTCTCTTCCCATGCCTTGTAATCTATATGGGTATATGTTGCATGAATTCAAGTTATATATTTACTAGATTTTCATTGTTTCTCTTCCGTTCTATTTCTAGTTTTTATGTGTGTTTTTTGTGTTACGTTTATTTCGTTATTCGTTTTTATTCCCAGATTTTTTCATTAGAAACGTTTGTATTTGGTCGTCCATTTGTTTTTAAATTTGTCACTCCTGTTGTTCGTTTGCTTGATAAAGGCCTTGTTAGTCGAAACATTGCTGTATTTTGTAATTGATTTTGTAATTTGTAAAACTACAGTACTTTGTGATTACGTGTTTTGCTTGATGATCCTCAAGGCTCACAAACCCTCCAACCACGATAAGGTGGGCTAATATGGAGGGTAGTTTGCTGCCATTGTTTTCCCAATACATATTGTGAATTTGATCTGTCGATAACTTGAAGTGATTTATTTTTGTTCCCCATTATTTCATTAGTGTCTGGTTTTGTGTTATTGATGGACAACCTATTCTCATTGTTGCCTTTATTGTGTGCTACTTCAGGACAAGAAACAAGTTGAGCAGCGCGAAGAAGAAAAGTTGAAGTCCAAGTATCCAAACCTAGCTAAAGGAGGTGGTGGATCTGCCCTACTTAACAAAAGGCTTCAGAAAGGAGGAGTAAGTTAACTTTTTTTAAAATTCTGTCTGCGGTTATTTTTACTAAATAGACACAATCAGTATCCTATATAGGAACTATGTGAGCAAGGTGTAAAGAAAGTAAAAGACCTGTGATGAAAAAGAGGACATGTTTTATTTTTGTTATGTGTATCACTTGCACACAGTTGTACATGATATACCATATAGCACATGTTAATGATTCTATTACTTAAGTGTGCAAAGGGCTCGATTTTGTCATTCATTATTTTGAACTGGGATGGAAAGCATAATTTAGAATGCTGTTTAATTATCTTCAATGGTTTCAGTCATTGATTTAAACATTAATTTTTGTTTGGTCATCTTTTTTTTCCTTCTGCTTTTCTCCTATCCTTTGACGTACAGCGCCAGGATAAAAAGAGATTTCTAGAACGAGCTTTTGTGTGCGCTTCATAAACAGTGTCTTTTGTCACGTCTTGTTATCTCTTAGATCCACCTTTTGCGTGGCCTGCCTTTTGCTTTGGATCCAAGTTATTGGAGCAGCATTGCTCTTTGAGGCCTGTTAGTATTCTGCTTATGTGGCCGAACCATTTAATTGTTTCTTGATGAAGGTCAGTACTGATGTTGTACCCTTTTTTCCTGATGTCTTCATTTCTCAACCTTTCTTTTGTTACTCCCAGCATTCTGTGTAGACACTTCCTCTCTGTTGTGACTAGCTTTCTTCTATCATTTGATGTCAGCGTCCAGGTTTGGCACTGATAGCATAATGTGCGGAGAAATTGCATTTTAAAATTGGCGCCATTGTAGTCATCAGTGATAGTTAATTTGCTGTAAATAAAAACTAAATTGTTATATTACAATTAAGACATTCCACTATGCTTTGTAGTAGAAATAATTTTAGTTGTTTGCTTTTTCAGCAAAAGTACTTTGACTCTGGAGATTACGCCATGGCTAAAGCCAAACTTAGTGGCAAATCAAAACCGCCTCCGCCGCCAGAGAAAATTATCAAAGCAGAAGCTGTGGGTGAGACAATCCCAACACCTGAAAATATTCAAGCCAGAAAACCATCCCTGGTCACAAGCAAACTTGCATCTGGAGAATTGATATGAGTCGGAAGAACAAGCCATTGTGCAAATCAAAAAGTAATAATTCTCATAGTGTACTTTTCTTTTCACAGTTGCCAAGTCAGAGATATAAATTATAGCTTTTGTCATTACAAAGTAACATTTATAGTGTGTCTTTATGTTATGAAAGTAATATATTATAAAGTCGGTTTCTTTAACCACATGTAGAAAAATGGGTCCTTTCCGTCTATATGCTTACCTTAACTTTTCGTCAGCTGTAATAGCCAATTATTGAAGTTTCAATTGGTATCCAGAATTGAAAACAGGAAGAAGTGTCAAGACTAAACATCAGTGAAAGAATAATTTTGTATGCAGATGGCACAATAGTGTTAGTTGAAAGTGAGCAAGAGTTTCAAAAGTTGTCAGGACATATGGGCTCTACATTAAGATTGAGAATACAAAGACTGATCATAGGTAAGCAAGTGAAATGTCAGAATGAAATTTTAAAATAAATAGAGGAACTGGAACAAGTAAATATTTTCTTTTTCTACTTTGAACATGAAATAATAGATAAGGAAATATTGAAGATTTTGACCTGTTAAGTCACAGTTATCATCAAGGTGCGTGTCCTTTATAGGATGTTGCTCTCTTTGCAGTGCATCTGAAATTCACTCTGTCTCTAGCCAGTTCACCCACTTCACCGATGGTCATATTCATGGTTTCTTTAATATCTTGTAGCCATCTTCTTCTTGGTCTGCCGCTTCGCCCTAGGACCCTGCCCTCTAATATTGTTCTCTCCAGGCCATCATGATGCTTGATGTGGCCAAAGTATTTAATTTTGCTGTATAGTATATTGTTTATCAGCCAATTGTCTTTAACATTCAGTTCTTTCAGGACAGCAGCGTTCTTTCTTTTTTCTGTCCGTGGTATTCGTATGATCTTTCTGTAGCACTTCATTTAGAAGGACTGGATTTTTGTTCTTGTTGTTTGTGTAATGGTCCATGATTCACAACCATAAGTAGCCACTGGAAAAATGCATGTTCTTAGTAATTTTAATTTTAAGCCACAATACTTCAGAAAAACCTCATTATTATTATATTCATCATATACCATTATACATTACATATGACCTGGAAGTGATTTATCCATACCAATCTATCCTGGAAAACATTCAATTTTTTCTGTGGAATTGAATCTGATATTTCTTGTCATTCTCAGTAAAGCTCGTTTCCCTAGGGATAATCTTTCTTGAACCCTTTGCTTCCCACTTCAGTGATTGCTTGGTAACTCTTTGATCATTTCTTTTCAGAGTATGCCCAACATATCTCAATCTTCTCATTTTCTTATAACAGTTGTTTCTTATAATAGTGGTTAACCAGACATTTCTCTGGTTTTATCACCTTTTATTCCCCTTTTATGTTCATTATTTTTGCAGACTTCTGTTTTCCAAGTCATTCAACTTACTTTCTATATCTTTAGTCATTTTCCAACTGTCACTGGCATATGTTAGGATTGATGCAGCATTGAAATTTCATAATTTAGTTTTAAACTGTATAACTTGCAGTTGCATATTTTATTTAGACTTTTAAAACTGATGTTTCTTTGACAATTCATAGCAAACTTTCTTTTTTATTTTTGTATCTACTGTGTATTCAAACTTACTACCCAAATAGGTGAACTACTCTGCTATTTTTATCATTTTGGAATCCAGCGGAATGTCTGCATTACTTGTCATAGGTTTCTTCATTATTTCTGTCTTTTCATATCTTATCTGCATGTGCAGTCCAACTTGTAGTGCTATAGATTATGAGTTGTCTGTTTTAATTTGCACATATTGGTTGTTTTTACTTAACAAGTCAATATCATCTGCAAAATCTAAATCCGGTGCTTATTTTCCTATCCAATTGCAATATATTTAACACTTTGCTGACCAGCAATCCTGAGCATTACTGTCTCCCATTACCAAGGGTGTTTGCAGTTTTCCTACAAAATAACTGTTTTTAAAATTAAATTCATAAAAAATTTAAAGCGACATACGCTTCAAAATTTTCTGAGCACCATTATGAATGGTTGTAAAATCCTAAAAAAATATTTTATTTAAATTAGTCGCATGATTATGGGGCGGCCATCTTGATTTTGTGTGGCTATTTATAGAAATTATAGAATATGTTTTAAAATCAGCCACTTTTCCTAGTTTTTAGTGAGTTTGTTCAATTTCAAGGCAATAAAATGTTAGGGACATTGTTGTCAATGAATAATACAAGTTAATTTTGAGTACTGGTTTAACGATTGACAACATATTTCAACATAAAAACATAAGTTTGAATAAAATGGAAAACATTTTTATTTTCTTTGGAGGGTATTGTGTTTATGTGGCATCTCACAGAGTATTTGTGAATGTTAAATGAATAAACTACGCCTCTAGCTATAGTCTTATCTACTTCCTTCATGAACTGGGGTTTATATTGTAGCTGCATGCCTCTGTAGGAGTCTTTGCAGGTAACGTTGATAGTCCTCAACTGTGTGGTATAACTTGATGCAGTGTCAAGCATAGAGGTACATTTAAATTTGTACAGCATATGCAAGTCAGGTTTCTTTTCCCTGCAGCCGTACACAATTTACAGTCTAGTTTGTACCTTGGGTTTACATATTTGCAATGAAATGACACTCACTAAATCATGATTTTGTGGACATGAAGGCGTCACATTTCATTGAAGAATAGAAGGTTCAAGAAAAGCAATTCTGACATCCTGCCTAAACTTCTTTGCTGTGATAGTTGTTGTGGAGCTTGCAGTGGTGTAGCTTATGTGTCAATTGAACTGAGCAGTTTCAACTATGAAATGATATAATAGCAGGTACCACTTATAGAGGATCTGTGTGGGTTGGTGGAAGTGATCGACACCCCCCCATACTTTGTTGTATTTTTCTGCAAGTACTGGCTTCTTGGTTATGAATTTTCAGACTGTTTTGTCCATAACACCATTGGAGTGAACAGTAGATATGAGGTGTCATGCCAGGTAAGTGCCAGCATGAATCTATCTTCTGTCGCACAAAACACAGGTTGATCTGCCATGTTAATTTGAGTTGCATTTTCTTCAGGAAAATTATTCCTGTTTTCAGGTACGGTTCCACATGCACCTATCTGCATTTCTTTCAGCTCTTGAAATAGAGCTGGGCTTGAATGCAAAACTGTTACAGTAGAGTATATATCCTTTGTTTTTGTATCCATAAAGATCTTTCACAAACGTGGATGAAACACAACCATAGATGATACCTAACACAATCTTAATTATTACACCAGTAGTCTGAGACTGCTGGTTTACAACACATTTCCATACCAATCTGAAGGCACACTATGAATCCATAAATTTCAAATGCACCAGTCTGATCACAAGTAAGATTTTTGTACATGACACTTTATGTGTACTGATATATGTGATTTTCACAGTACCTATTCACTTCATCAGTGATCAGGTTTATGGCAGTATCAGGAAAAATAAGCTTGAAAGAAATCAATGGGCATATGATATACCCAGTTACAGTTGCGTTTGACGTGACACATCAGTCATATGTTGTTGTTATTAGTATAGAAGAATAATGTCAAGCTCAAATAGTTCGTTTTGAAAACTATTACTCCATCTCCAAAGATTATTTTCATGTGCAGTACTGTTCTGGTCTCTTGTACCACGCCCACTTCTTACTTCAGATGTATCAACATCAACCCTATCGTATAATTAACTAGCCCTCATAGAATAGTTTACAGTAATTGCCCATTCCATAAATATATACATCTGTGTACGACAAAGTTTGTGTTGGTAAGGTGTGACCTACTTTATAAATATCATTTTAGTAAAGGGGACACTAAAATACTAAAATATATAATCATCATCAGGTGCCGGTTGGTGAAGACGATCATGGATCTCCACAAATCTCTGTCTCTTGTATTTGCCATCATCTCAGATGTTGACGCTCTTCCGTGCCATGAAGTCAGGCTATCCAAAATTGTCTTTTTTGTCTCGCTCCTCGATTTTACAGGTTGATACAATGTGTTCTAAACCTCCCTTTCTCATCACATGACCAAAAAATGATTACTGTCTCTTTCTTATATTGATGATAAACTTTCACTGTATCTTGACCTCATTCAACACCTCCACATTAGTACTAAAATATAACCTAACCCTAAACCATGATTTTTCTGAAAAAATATTCTGGCCCCACCAAGAAAAATGATCATGTGCCACCAATCAATGTTGGATTGTAATCATGTTACATTGTCAACCATTTGGCCTATTGTTTCTAAATATGCTCTAGCACTTTTAAAAAAATCTTATCTCTCATTGTTACTCCCGTTATTTTTTGCAGCCATTTCATCTGTTTTAATTTGTAATTTTCTGTTTATTGTAAGGGTTCAATTTTGTTTGCAAGTGTGTATCAGTGTCATTTCGCTGATGATTTGGCTAGCTTTGTTGCATCTTTGCTGTATTGCTGGCCAATGGATAGAGCTAACATTCTGAAGCTCTCATAGAGTGTAGCAGCATAAAGGACTTTTATCTAAACCAATTCATATCAACTGCTAGATTGAAAGAGCTTGAATTGAAGCTTAGAGGGGCCAGAAAACCGCAGGCAAATGAGTAGGCCCATCAATTAACATTGAACCGGCACTGTGAGTCACTGGCTGCTGTTGGAGATATTGCAAAATAATGTCAATATAGATGGAGACTGCAGTAAAACTATGTAGAATGGCGAAACACGAAATAACAAAGTACTGTAGTTTTACAAAAACAATGACAATACACAGCAACGATTGACCAAAAAGGCCCTAATCAAGCAAAAGATACAACAAAAGTAACGAATGTCACAGAACACTACATATAGACTTTGACAAAGATATTACAACGGTTAAAATGAATGAAAATATGTGACTAAAAACGAATAACAAAATAATTACAGAAAAGCTAGAAGTGGAAAAAGAAGAGAAACAATAAAAAATCAAATGCCATTTAACATATACACATATAAAATATAGAGCATGAGAAGAGAAGTACTAAGAAGCATAGGAATGTAGAGCGTTAAGTCCATGATGTTGCAAGGTACCATGTAGCCACTCATTTAAATGGAACTGACCATTTATGTGCTCGCGACGTTCAGGTCACTGAAATCCAATCATGTTCCTCTGATGATGGTCCATCCGATCATGTTCCTCTGATGATGGTAGTTGATTTGCTCTGGTGAATCACTTTATTTCTGTATATGGTACCTTGCTACCTCATGGACAAGATGAAAAATTATTCAACATGGCGCGACATAAAGCAAAAACCAAAGTCCAAAGAATCACCATCAGGGAACTTCTGTTTGCCAATGATGCAACATTAACATCACACACAGAGGAAGGGTTACAACACCTCATGGACAGATTTGCTGCAGCATCAAATGAATTTGGCCTGACCATCAGCCTGAAGAAAACAAATATAATGTTCCAGGATATTAACAGAGACCCATCTATCAACATTGGTGGTCATACGCTTGAAGTAGTCAACACCTTTACATACCCTGGCTCTGTCATCAGCAGCAACCTCTCCCTCGATGGTGAAATTGGTAGTCGCGGTGGGAAGGCCTCCACTGCTATGTTCAAATTAATAAAGCGTGTATGGGAAAATAGGGCACTCACAAGAAACACCAAGACAAGTATATAAGGCTTGTGTTCTCAGCACTCTGCTGTGTGGTAGTGAGACATGGACCACATATGCTAGACAAGGACATTGCCTCAACACCCATTCTATATGGTCAACTCGCAACTGGTGCTAGACAGCATGGGTGCCCATTATTACACCTGCAAGCGTGATCTAACTTCATGTGGCATACACAAAGAACACTTGGAGCTCATTCTGGTGGGTCAGATCTATTTAGGATTTCTTAAAAATTGTCGGCCCTTCTTTTCTTCTACTTGGTATCTGATGTGAGCACTTTACCATTTTGATTCTTATTTGGAACATCTTTGAAAGAAAATTTATAGTTAATGGTTTTAGTGTATTGTAGAGCATTTTACTGTTTCCAATCTTAACTGCCTTTTCCACTTCTTCGGCTAGTTGATCAACAAATGCTCTTTTGTCTCTTCTAGTACAACATATGCTCTTTTGTCTCTCCCTACTCCCTTGTCTTTTAATCTATATTCTTCTTTAGCTTTGATTCGTCTAGTTTCATCCTTCTTCTTTCTTGAATACATTTTCAGGTGTCATCACATATCCAAGGTATAAATTATGAGATTTGAAATATATATATATAATAATAATTCTTTTATACTTATAAAAAATCTTAAGTTTATTAGAATAAAAACAACTGTGCATGTAGACGCAAAACTAAAACTGATTCTTATTACCCATCCATTTCTGAACACTTGTGCTAAGTATGTTTAGAGGAAACTATTGGCGAAATGTGGAAAAAAAAGTTTCATCAAATATTTAGAAAATTGTTATATTTATTGGTTACTAAACTGACGTCATTGCACTCCGGGCAGACCCATAGGTGCTCAGTCTCCCCAACAGATATCGAAGAGTATGCATACTGATGGTTCCTGTGGCTCGCTGATTAAACACACCTCTCACTCTACCTCTCAGGCATCCAGTTCGACTCGAACAACAGGTAACTCCAAACTGCTTAAATCGCTTGATCGATTCAACATCGATTTTAGTGTCCTCATCCAACAGATAGTCGCGAAGAGACCGAAGAATATCCCCTTATCCATCTTCAACTCCCCAACAATCGATGCTGTTGATGCAAGCCTGTCCGCTCTCTCATTACCGTAAACACCCGCATGCCCAGGACAGTATATCCACGTAAGCCGCTGGAGGTTAGAAACTTCTATAGACGACATCCACTCATACGAAACCTGCCCTTCTGGATCTTGTGAAACATCGACTGAGAGTCAGATACAACAACTGCCCCAGTAAATGAAGTCCCAGAAATCCAATGGAGGGCAGCAGTAACGGCCTCAACCTCCATCCTCATACTAGAAGTAGTTGTCCTGTATGCCCCACTTCGCTCTGCAACAACCCTACCATGCGCATTAGCCAAGAAACCCCAGCCGGATTTCTCACCACGTTGAACCGATCCATCGGTATATACAACAACATCATCATACCTTGCATTATCTTCTATTAGCTGCTTAACTTGTTATACAATTGTTATAGCAGAACAGAAAAACCCTTATGAAGACAAAGTATAAGAAGTGTATCAAATCTAATTGTATTTAATTGCAGTTTCTGTGTTTTATACATGTTTATAGTCCATCATAGGAACAGAAAACCGTAGGTTAGTAGCATATATTTGAAAATGCAAAAGTTATGTCTCACTTTAGTAGTGTAGCACTTCATGAAGTAGTATCTGCATTGAGCACATTAATTTGTTTGTTTCATGCAGTGATTACACTGTAAATTGTTTTTTGAACTAGAGAATGTACACCAAACTTTAGCTTTCACAATAAATGTCAACTTTGATGTGGAGTACTTCCTAACTCCAAACAATAACAAATGCAGAAAAACAATGTTTTCTCCTATCATCTTCTCAAGATATTTGTGCAAGTGTTTGCATGTTTGATGTATAACACTTCTACATGGTAGGGCAGAAAAGTTTTGACTCCACTTAAATAGAACAGGAATGGGAAAATATATTTTAATGAAATAAGAAAACTTACACCATTTAGTATCAAAGGTGCACACTTATTTTTCTACAAAATCACCATGTAAGTCAATATTTTTTTGCCAACGTTACATTAGTATTTGAAATCTGTACATAAAGAAATCATTGGTTTGTTTTTGGGACTTTCTTCACTTCAGACTCTCCATCACAGCTGAAGTGCTGACCCTTCAAGTTTTCTTTTAGTTTTGGGAACAGGTAGAAATATCTATGAACCACGTTTCCAGGACTGTTTGGAAAAGTCCTGGTGGTGAATTGTATCCCTTGTAGCTGTACTTGTGTGAGGCCTTGCGTTGTCATATTGAAGAAGTGTTTGATGTCTTATTCCAATCCATCTCTCTCTGTCGTTCCCGCCTAGACCGGTGAACCAAATTTTATCATGAATTGAACTGAACTGTTGTTTTAAGGGACTCCGTCCTTCCATACAGCTTCTCGCGAAGCTCTGTGTTAGCAGGCCAGGTTTCGCTTCTCAGGCCTGCTAACTGGCAGGCTTGCAGTATGTGCTCCGTCGTCATGTCTGCCTTTCTGCAGTGGCACAGACTAGTTGTACCAATTTTGAATTTGTTGAACATATGGGCCTGAAGCCTGTTATGGCCAGTACAGAGGTGGAACATAGCAACCTGTTAGTTTCAGGATAGACCATAGTATCCATCCCTGCTGCTGTGTTGTGGGTGGTCCTTTGACCATTTTTCCTTATGCTGCCAACCGATGGTTGTTCTAGCCTCCTCATAGCTGATCTCGTGATCAGTTTGCGGTAGTCGCCCTCCCTCTTTCGCTAGCCTGTCAGCTTGTAAATTTCCGCTTATATTGCAGTGTGATGGTATCCACTAAATGATGGTGTGTTTAAATGAAGTAGCACACCGAGGATCGCTTTCAGCTCATTGAGCTCTGTTTTGCCTGCACTTTTTAGTGCCGTGATGACTTAGAGAGCATCTGTGAATATCACGACTTTGTTGCTCTCTTCTCTCTAAGATCATTTCAGCCGCTGTTCGTATTGCCTCTGTCTGGTAGTTGTTCGAGTACTTACCTGTGGCAATCACCTTCATGACCGCCACTTTCTTAAGCACTATTCCTCCTCCGCCATCGCTGATTGCATTTTTTGCCAATCCATCTGTTTACATGTGTGCCACGCACTCTCGGGTACTCGTCGCTATGTATTTTTATGTGATCACTCTTCTTTCACAGTTCTCTTGCTACCCTTTCTTTAGTATTTCTGGGATTGATTCCCTTAATTCTGGCAATTTTACTCCCCCGGCAGGCTCTTATCGGTTGCCTGTATGAGTTTAGCCTTGCAGTTTGCTAGGGCCGGGTGGTCCTTGGTCAGTGTTTTGGCATTTTTTGCAAAGCTGACCCTCTTCAGTCTGCCTCTTCTTAGTCCGTTCATTCTGGCGTACATAGGGTGGGAGTGAAGCCGTTTCAATTTTCCGCCAATATTAAAACTTTCCTGTCTCTGCGGTCTGCCATTGGCTGAAGGCCTGTGATTGTTTCCAGCGCCTTGGTGGGAGTGGACTTCATGGCTCCTGTGATAATGTGTGCTGCTCGATTTTGACTGCTGCTCACTTTGGCGAATTGCTTGGATGCACTACCTCATGCTGCAATGCCTTACTCCAGGACTGGTCGTACTCTTCCAGAGTATAACGTTTTGAGGATTTTACTGTTTGCTCCCCACATGGAGCCTGCCAGTTTTCTCATCAAATTGATTCTTTTTCTAGCGTTTAGCGTAGCATTTTCTATCTGGGGGCACCATGTCAGCCTTCGGTCTAGTGTGACTCCCAGCTATGTCGGGGTTTTGCTTTCCGGAAGATCTTGCCCGTTGACTTTAAGCTTAATTTTGTGATTCTGGTTGTTCTGCGAGAACACAGTGTCGGTGGTTTTAGAAGCGTTCATGCTCCACTTTTCTGACCAGATTTCCAGTTTGTTAAGCGTATCTTGCAATCGATTTGTTGCTATGGGCATTGACTCCTCTCTCACCCATATTGCCAGATCTTTGGTAGGCATGTTGCTATGTCATTGACAAAGATTAGAGAGTTGGTGAGAGCAATCCTCC
Organism: Arion vulgaris; assembly: GCA_020796225.1. Classification (NCBI taxonomy): domain Eukaryota; kingdom Metazoa; phylum Mollusca; class Gastropoda; order Stylommatophora; family Arionidae; genus Arion; species Arion vulgaris. The sequence goes on along the minus strand of CM036753.1, from coordinate 56,811,725 downwards.
TTACGGGACCCCTTGCTCTAGTGTTGCCTTCATGCCTGTGTACCCCTGAACTTGAACCCTTGCTGTTCTGTTCTCTAGGTATCTATCAAGCCATTTGTACATTCTCCCTTTTATACTGAGGGTTAGAAGTTTGATTTTGAGCCCTTCTTTCCAGATTTTCGAACACCTTCTCCATGTCTACCAAAACTGTCAGTGTCTGCTTCTTTTCTTAGAAACCATCCTCGATTTTCTGGGCGATATAGGTTACCTGATCTTCGGTAGATCGGTACTTCCGAAAACCTCCGTGTTGCTCCATGAGAAGTCCTTTGCTCTCCAAGTGCCAAGATCTTTATCATTGCCTGGCTTTAGGGTGGGAACCATGGACGATTTTCTGAGCTTGAGTTCCCTTAATGCCTCTTCCAGCTCGTTTCTGGTGAATGTATCTGTTAGGTGACTATCAGCTTTTCTTGGCTCACATTGGAGGGCTCTCGCTTTTCTCTTTGTTTCATCACTTTTGGCTTTTGATATGCTTACTCTGCTGACTTCGGCATATTTTTAATTAGAATATTTTGCAGCTTCCCTCCCCGAGCACATCTTATTATATTACTCAAGAACTATTGGGGGTCGGCTGGTGTTTTCATCACTCAGCGCTTTTGCCAGTTTCCACAATTTATGACTGTCCCTATCAAGGTTCAGGGATTCGGTCTTATCTACCCAGCTCTTTCGTGCTGATTATTTTACCTCACGTTTGTACTTAGCCGCTGCCGCCTTTTAAATGGTATTAGTCGTTACTGTCTGTGCTTCTTCTGTCTCTTTCCTTGCCTTCTCAAGTTCATCTTCAAGCTTTTGAAACTCTGCTGTCCAGTATGGCTTGTAATCCTTCTGTGCGCCTCTGGGGATGGTCTCCCGTGCCGCTTTCAGGATTGCTTCCGAGAGTTCCTTTGCCAAGGATCGCATGTGTTTCTTTTCATGCATGTTGAGGTTTTCGGCATCTGACAGTATCGCATATTGTTTCAAATTCAACTTGCAGCTTGACGGGCCTATGGTCACTATCTCCGAGTTGCTTAGTGACCATACGTACTGTTTTTGGGGAGAGGTCATTTGTTGTGAAGGCCAGATCAGGTGTGCTAGTCGTATGCCACCTTCTCGAGTAGAAGGTTGGCAGATTGTCTGGGGCATTGATAAGGAACAGATTGTTCTCTATCTCCCAGTCCTCGACTTCGATGCCCCTGCTGTTTGTTTCTCGGTTGGCTGTTGAAATCACGACTACCATGCATGCTGTGTTATTTATTGTCATCGCCTCAAGTGATAGCAAGATATCCATTGGGCAGTATAGGTTGTACAGAAGGATCTGTGTTTCATCACATGTGATGATGATGCCCATGATCTCTGCTGCACCGGCGCCTCCTGTTGTCATATGTATTTGTTTTGCTGGAATGCCGTTTCATAGTAGGGTGAGAATTACACCTTTGTGCCCCTCTCAGTCCAATCTGAAGGTTTGGTAACCTCTGATCCAGAATGTATGTTGGGCAGATAAGTGCATCTCTTGAATACACACATCAATCTCGTCTTCTGCAAGTCTTATTGCGAGTGCTTGCGTTTTGTGATAGACCTTCGGCATACCATTGCACAATGTTTAGTCGTCTCTGGCCAGTATTGAACCAGAAGCTTTTTCCTGTGGGCCTTGCTCACTGATTTGCCGAGTCAGGGGACAGGGACCTTCGGTAGCAAAAAATGGGACCCGGCACTCGTCCTGCTCGACGGATCTCCACTGGCGTAGTACCATATCGAGATTCTAAATTAAAATATTTGTGATAAAATTTGGTCCATGGCGCCTTAGCATGGGTATGCTACATCAAAAACTTCAGTACCACTTGGAGCTCTAGTACTTATCCTTCGCGAAGTGTCCGATTACAACCAGCGTTTTCTGGGTTGCTCTCCATTAGCCTTTTGCTGTCCCTAGCCAAAACCCACAAGGCAGCAGTTTGCTATTTTCTTTCAGGGCAGCGACCCGTAGACAACCTGCCCTCCTGGGCTGATGAGCGTCATCTGCCCAGCTAACCCGTCTTTTTATTGACTACTTGGTTTGCCTGCCGTTCAGTTTTGTGTGCGGTTTACTCCGCTAGACTTTGATTGTCCCCAATCAGCACTACAAGGCAGCAGTGGTTCGCTGCGAGTTTTTGTCCCGGGACGCTTTGCTCGTATACCATATTCTCAACTGTTTTTAGGCTTGTGTCGGCAATTTGCATTTGCTCCGCATTTTCTAATGATCAGGGATACACTGGGCTAGGACCACAGACATAATAATGTGTGGATCGTTTCATTAGGCACTATCAGCGCAGCTTAGATTTTGCACTTGGCATCACCCGCCCTGTTTTTTCCGGGGATGTTAATTGTGTGAACAACCGTACCCTGCCAGCTATCTCATGGAGGGCAGTTTCATTAGGCGCTAATACGCAACTTTAGGGTTTACACGCTCTGCCAACTTTACCAAATATATTCTGCGCTAGACCTCATGTACAGAGTTTACAGCAATCTTCCCATGTGTCGCCTTCATCGTATCGTTCCATAAGCACGGAGCTCTTGACTCTGAGTGGCTCCGAGTTTCACCCAGTGTGGGTCCTCTTCTCTGCTCGGGATGCACCTCTCATCCTTCTCATGCAGCCTTTCCCATCGGCCAGGAAACTGCTACGACCGTTGTGTTCACATCTGCTGACACAGTTACCGTACTTCTGGACTGCTCGGGAGCACAGTCCTACTCGCGCACAGGGCTCCGAGTTTCGCTCCACGTCTCGACTTTGGAATGCACCTCTCATCCCTTTAATTCAGTCATTTACTCCGGAGGAGCTAGCATTTGTTCGCGGACGACTCGTACACTGCTGTTTCTTACTTTTGGGAACTTGGGCAAGTTTTAGCGGACATCGGCCAGGAGGACCTGTTTTGCTTTTTCGTGCTTGCACTACTACCGCTACCTGTAGCTCTCCTTCAATCCCTGTGTCCACTTGGCCAGACCGGAACCAGAGTCTGTTTCCAGGGTCACCACGTGGAGGTCGGGCACAGGGTCTTGATTAGTGCCCCTTCACTAACCATGGTGCAGCGTTGTCCCACTGCGCCTTGACCCCCAATCCGATTCTTCTTATTGCAGTAGGAGTTTTAGTGTAATGTTCAGTTTAGTGTTGTTCCTTTTTCAAGAAAGTTTGCTGGAACAACACAATGAAAAATTTAAAAAAACAGTCAACATGACCTTCCCAGCTAAGGCCTGAGTGTTACATTTTTTTGACTGAGGTGATTGCTTATGGCGCTGTGAATTTCATTTGCAGAAGCATGTTCCACTGTCAAGTATTCATTAACATCGCGCAATTTGAACTGTGCATCTAAACACTCTTCCATTTTGATACGCATGGTGGGAAAATGTTAACGACATTGTGTGCAAGATCAATCATGGGGAAGGGGAAATGCCATGCAACTAGAGAATCTGATTTATGCATATTCAATAATTAGAACAGATTACTTTGAATATTGATTCACCATGTTATTACAGAATAAATAGTAAATTATTCAACACACGGTTTCACTGACAGCTTTCTAATGCTAGGGGTAAATGATAAACAAATATAACATTTAAATTAAAAGATATTTATTCTGCACTGTAAAACAGAAAACAGCTCAAATGAGACTATAATATTGAACACAAAAGTAAATCAATCGAAAATTAAAATGAAATATTAATGACCATATCCCAAATTTGTGTATTTTGCTATTGTTGACAGCAATAGACATAGAAAACAATGATGACCGTTGTGGCATCTTCTAAGATAAACTCTATTCACTCTTCTTGGTCCACAGCCATCCTTTGTGTGGTCTGTTACTGGGTTTACATTTCAGTTTCCACTGCACACCAAGTTAAACATGTAGACAAACATGTTATTCCCATTCCCAGAATGTATAAACCAGCTCAGTTTGTCATGTCAGTAAAATATCACCAAATATATGTGACCATTTTCTTCAAGTAAAAGTGTTGGTGTCAAATCATTCTTATGCACTGCTTACCTGTTTTTCTTATTCCCAATCACACCTTTCGTATTATTATGAAAGCTGTATTAAATTTCACATATTACAGTAGTGAAACATTTGAATGCTTTGAACTGTTGACTATTATTTCTGTAATTCAAGAGAACAGTAATATTGTGTTTATGCGAGGGAAAATATTTGTAGTATTGCCAAGATGATATAATTCCAAAAGTTAACATGGTTTAAATTTACAGTAGTTTAACTCATGTGTTGCTTGTTCCTTAGTTTGTTTGTCTAAGAAATCAAGTTGATATTATTATTTGACATGTTGTCTCTGTAATAGTACAAATCCATATGCCTCACCTGTCTTCTACAACATCTAAACAGCAAATGTAGCCAAAATTCTGCCAACTCATCTGGGCTGGACATTGATATTTGAAGATGATATGTTAGTGTACAGAACTGGATTGGATAGACAAGCAATGATTCCAGGGACATTATACATGTATATCATTTTGAAATGGTCTAGAGAGTCTAGTTTTGAGGTAAATCCTGAAATGGTTTGTATGTTGTGATGCTCCCTTCAAATAATTTCACAGTCACGGATGGCCTACCCAAATGCAACTGTAATGAGCAGTGTTGTGACAAACTGCTCTATCCTGGGACATATCCATCTATATCCTCTTTATGTTCTGTTTCACAGTTAAAGCTTCCGCAAGAGATTTCCACTTCTGCTGTTCTGCCACCTTTCTACTAATTGTTTTCCATGTCATGTCACAATCTTTCAACTCTCTTTCCACAGTTCTTCTCGATGTCTCCTTTGGACGTCTAGGTCTTCTTTTCCTGTCAGATGTTTTTACTGGCATATGACATACATCTGCAACTTAGTTTGTTAACGATAGTCTCCAATGATTGCAGTTTGTTTGTTGCTATCATATTTCGCCAGAAAATTTGCAGGATTCTTCAAAAACAATTATTTTGGAATGCCTCAAACTTGTTGATATTGTGGGTCATTTTTTAGTACTACTATATAATAACACTCCCAGGGCACTACTTATATATATTTTAAGTTTTGTTTTATTATTTAATCCTTTGGCTTTCCAGATTTTGTTTCACACTTGTTTTCTTGATTTTTTTGTCACTGGTGTCCTTTTCCAAATCACCATCCTGCAATACTGTACTTACCAGGTGTACAAAGTCTTGTTGAACTTCCTCTATGATTTTATTATATTTATGTTTTATATTTGTTTTTTTTCCGCATTATATTTGTTTTCCCAATATTAACTTTAAATAGTATTCTTTGTGCTGTTCTGAAAAGTTATATATTTTCTTTTGAGCATCCTCATATCTGCTGGCCAAAAGACTAGTATCATTTGCATTAGCCAAATCTCCCAGTATTTAGGTCAGTGTCCATCGAATATCTCTGATGTTATCCTTTATGGTTTCTTTGATCAGCCAGTCTATGGCAGGGAGTACAAGAATGGTGAAAGAATACACCCTTTTCCGGTTTAGCCCTTGAAGCACTCTATCAAATGACTTGCAAACTACTTGACACTGGAAGACTGCATACAAGGGTTTTCCGAAAGTAATGCACCACTTTTGTTTTGGGAAACTATTTATTCAAAATGAATGTAATTTACAAACAATATGCACGAGCATGCCCTTGCCAACATTTATTTTTTCACATATTCCCTATCAACTTGCACTGCCATACACCATTGCGAAACAAGAAATACAGACCAGGTTTTGTCCTTGCGTAGTCACTTCTTCACTGCTTTAATCATACCCTCCATCATATCATCGATAATATCAAATCCATACTAAAGACTTGCTCTGATACAACACCTGGGCCCCTGATGGTATTATGTACAGTCACATAAAATGTCTGGAGTGACGTCTTGCTGAATTATGCAAGTTTTTCAATAGGAGTATCCACACCGGTACTATTCCTGATAATTGATTTCACAGCTATCTGAGACCCTTGCCTAAACCTCGAAAAGGACATGTGATATATAATTGGATATCTAATTGTTACCTTGCAAAACACTGTCGGCAAACTGCTTGAAAAATTCATATCCCATAGAGTTTCACCTATAATGCAAATGGTCTTTTCTCCTCCACTCTCGGCGGCTATCGTCCAGGAAAGGACACTTGGCGTAATACAGCGGTTTTTGCGCATGAGAGGTTTCAGATGGGGTTGGAAACGGCAGCGGCTGCCATTGATTTGCAGGACGCATATAACAATGTCTCTTACAACTTACTTATGCAGTTATTGGTGGATATGCAGGTTGAGTCAGGCTTGGTCAAGTGGATTGCTGCTGCGCATTTTGAGCGCACATTATGCGTTGTGGTTCATGGGCATCACAACATGTCCTAATGAGTCTTCCTCAGGGATCACCACTCTCGCCAGTTCTGTTCAATGTATACACAGTCGGGGTAACTAGCGCACAGAGGGTCGGACTAGGCAGATTAATGACTTATGCCGATGATATTCTGGTCTATCGAATGGACAAGAACAGAGATGAGATTGCATCTGCATTACAGTGTGAACTGAATAGGACTGGTGCAACGAGTTCGAAGCAAATGTGAATCGAGCAGATGGTTCTCCGACATGGTTCTTTCTTAACATTGACATAGTAAAGACACCTACTCCAGTTGTCAGCATGTGTAATAAAGACATTGACAGAAGCAAAACACTAAAATATCTTGGAATAACTGTCGACAGAAGCCTATCATTTAGGGTTTTAAAGAAGACGGAGCTCATATGGGTCTGTCCAGAGTGCTGTGATGTTAGTTCAGTAACCAATAACCAAATTCATATAACCATTCCATTTTGTTACTATATAGCTTTACATACTTTTATGTAAAAAGCAGACTCTTCACTACAGGCCCTTAGATACTCCATTTAAAGTTTATTAATTATAGATCAGATAAACAGCTGTGTTTTGGTTTGTTATTGTTTTTTTTTAAAGTAACCATCAGGAATGCAGGTTTGTGTTGTCAACAGTTTACATAATAATCAGACACATTTGAAATCTAGTAATCAAGCTCAGTCTGAGCCTGTTATATGTTGTGACATGAAACCTGTCTTTTTAAATAAAAAATGTGTGTGTTTAGTTTCTTTATTGTTTATTTATTCATGTACAGTTCTTTGCATTCCTAAATTGTATACTTGTGTAACAGTGGATGTGTGTCAAGGAGGAGTATTCTTCTTCGTTCTCACTAGATTGGGATTTCGGATTCTCTAATAAAGGCAGCCGTCTGCCTCAGATTATCAGCCACGCTATACAGTTTTGTCTTGGACGCTGGTGTAAGTGGGCCACCTCTTTCTTCTCAAGTCTGCATACTGGAGACAGTTATGTAGGATATAATTCCTATCGTCTTCTTCTTTACGTTCGTTCTTTACGACCAATTTTAATCCCTCTGTGATATGTTTGATCTTTGCCAAGAACGTGTATACGTTGCACATTGGTTTGGTAGGCCCCTAAACGCATAAACTACTATACTGAAGCACATTAAAAACGCACCACAATGATAAATACTGTTGCTGAGAGGATGAGCAAAAAAAGTGTGGAAATGTATTTTCCCCGTGTTTATCATGAGGTAGAGAGCGAATGGCTGCTGGAATGGAAAGTGAATTTTCAAACCCACGGGTTTGTGTACAGACTACAAGAAAACAATGAAAGTTACACGTGCAACACGATTCCCAACAGCTAGGACCTTGAAAGTGTGTAGGCGTTGTGGCAGTATACTCGGTATAAAAAGGCCGTTGAGACAAAACACCCGGTACATGTGCTTACAATGTAACGACTATCGGAAAATGACCGAGTACATTAACTGTTAGTTTGTGTAAAACGAGCCTTTAAAATAGCGCTGTCTGTGAGTAGTGGGACATTACACACTCAAGCCAGATACCAGCGCAACTAGCCAAAAAAATGGCAGAACCAATTCCAGTGTTTAACTTTGATCTACAGAAAGACTTCGAAGGTGGCTCACTTCACAGAAAAGGCACACTAGTGATCACAGTAAGCGGACCACAAGTCCATAAAATATCATACTCTCTTATGACCAGCATACTGATGGGACCAGGAGGGATCGGCTCCGGTGGAGTCACCTCCGTCTACCGCTTCGAAAACCCTCATAAATGGTTTGCGACTCTGTCCACAGCGGCACACATTCAGCACTACCAAAGAATTCACGGCACAACCTTCCAACTTCAAGACCCAGAACTAGCCGTCACAATCGAACATTTAGAGAAGGAAAAGAACAAGGGGGTGATCCATTGGATACCCCCCACAATGACAATAACACAGGTGCAAAATTTAGCGCAAACAATCACCGGTGATCCAAAGACAGAAGTGTCAAAAATTCCCAGTGCCCCGGATAAGTGGGCCTTTACATATAAACCTACTCCAAAAAGAATCCCACACCACGCAAAAATCAACATACATGGTGAAAACGAGGAGAGCCAGAGCAACATATGGATTACTCTGCCGGGCCGGAGAACACAATGTGCTACGTGCGGCCAAGACACGCATTGGTCAAGCCAGTGTCCATTTGGCAAAAGACAAAATCCGAAACTAGCAGTAAGACTCGAAAAATCGCCAACGACAATGCCCTCTAAAGAAGGACAAGATCCAGTGCCACCATCACGAGAGGTCAAGTCCGCAACAACTGCAGCTACGTTTCCTCCTGAGAAACCACCAACATACAGAGAACAAAAGACGCCAACGACGAAAAACAACGACCACGGGAAAAGACCGTCAACATCCCACTCGAATCCTACCGACAACGCAGATATGGAATCCGATGACTCAAGCGACAACTTTAAGAAAATAGAACGTAAACGGAAGAGAAACAAGATACCAACAGTACGAAGAAGCTACACACAACTAACGACAAGCACTGAACCCGGAGAACAGTCACGACAGACAAAGATATCAGACAGCGAACAAGAAAATTACACACACGCCGCCGACTCCAACATTATACCAACACTCACAGCCACCTCTTCGTGGTTTGAACTGGCAGCAGAAATTTTCGAAGAAAGTCCTCAGAATATCCAGACCGACCATACAGAGACAATACCAGACAATCATGATTTCGTACCCATCATTTAACAAGTAAAAGGTATCCGTCAATGTTTGTTGTAACATTAAATTCACCAAACTCACATTAGTAACACTAAATATCAGGGGCTTGCGGAACAAAGTCCAACACATAACAAACTTAATACATACATATAACACAGATTTCATCTTATTACAAGAAACCAACATCCACAACCAAACACTAGCGCACATAACCACTACCAAAATAGGAATAAGAAATGCTCACTACAGTTTAGGAACAAACAATAGAGGGACAGCTATACTACAGACATCCGACACATGGCAAATCACACACAAAAACAACGACAGAGAGGGTAGAATCACAATAATACAGATACAAAACAACACGGAGGCCCATACAATAGTTAACGTTTATGGCCCAGCAAAGCATTCCGACGACCCAACTTTTTATCAAAATTTGAAAAATAAATTAAAACAATATAAAAACAGTAATATTATTATGGGAGGAGATTTCAACATAATACTCAGCAGGAAAGACACAACACTTACATCAAAACATATAAATTCGAAACGCATACGCACAGAAGAGGCATTTCGAGCAATAATAGAAAAACATAACCTCTTAGATACTTACCGGCAAATAATTCCAAATGGCACAGACACAACATTCACAGACAAGACACACGCACACGGGGTGTCACGCAGACTAGACAGGATATACACCAGTAAGACACATACCGTTAACACAGTAAAACACCTGCCACATACCCTCAACTACACAGACCACAAAGGTGTAATAGTAACGTTAAACGATGAAAACACAAATCACACAAATAAAAAGAAAACGTACTGGAAATTCAATCAATCCCTATTACACGAACAATCTTACACCGATACCATCACAACCATCATCACCGATTATGCTACAGAGGCACATAAGGAAAACATCTCAGAATACTGGGAACTATTAAAACAAACAATAAGAAATGTTTCCCAAATACTATCTTCACGAATACAGAGACAAAAGCAACGACAAATAAAAATCCTCCAGGATGCGATCAATTTTACAAAACAGGTCAATAGTGATAGTTCGTATACGCAAACACTTAAAGAAGACCTTGACAGGCTTCATTTACCCACCTATCAAGGTGCAGCACTAAGAACAAAGACAAAGATGATATCACAAGAGATACCCACCAAAAAATACCTAGAAATAGAACAACATATCCAAAAAAATAGAACCATCACTGAAATAAAAGATGAACAAGGCAACATTCTAACGGCTAACAATGACATTGCAACCGCTTTCCACTCATTTTATTCAAAATTATACTCTCAGGAAACACCGGAGGCCAACACTCAGCATAGTTCCCTCATGTACACACAAAAACTAAACGAAACAGAAAAGCAAATATTAGACCATCCACTGACAGCAAATGACCTACAACACGCAGTCGAATCATAAAAAAACACATCCCCGGATCAGACGGGTTAACAACAGAATTCTACCTTTATTTTTTTCAAATATTAAAACCACTCTTACTAAAAGTACTAAATGAGTCTTACGAACGTAGACAACTTCCATGTAGCGTAAATTCATCCTATATCACTCTTCTCCCTAAAATACAAGCAAAAACGATGCAAATAGCAAACTATAGACCAATCTCATTACTTAACACAGATTACAAAATACTTACGAAAGCTATAACCTTGAAACTCAAACCTTTCATGAACACACTCATTCACACAGACCAACAAAGTAGTGTAGCCAACAGAAACATATCCAAACATACTCATTTCATTAGGGATTTGATTCGATACACGCATGAGAAAAATATACAGTCCGCAATACTCACTTTAGATCTTGAGAAAGCCTTTGATAGAGTATCCCATAATTTTTTACATCAAGTAATTCAAAACTGCAACATAGGTCCCTACTACTCCACGTGGATAAAAATTCTTTACACCAAACCGGAAAGCCAAATTCTAATCAACCACTCCATAACTAAACCATTTAAAATTAATAGATCAGTCCGACAGGGATGTCCATTGTCCCCACTATTATTTGTCCTCGTCCTAGAACCAATTCTTCAAAAAATAAGGCAAGACCCAGACATAAAGGGCACTTTTATCCCAGGGAGAGGAGAAAGGAAACTAATTGCCTATGCAGATGATACGATATTTTTTCCTCAAAACAAATCCTCCATAACCAAAATCTGTCATAATTTCTGTGACTACGGACTAGAGAGTGGCGGAAAAATAAATAGGCTAAAATCGAACATAATGGGAATTGGGAAATGGAAACACAAACAAGACATCACTCCCGACCTCCCACATATAAACAAAATAAAGATATACGGCATCAATTTCTCATGCACACCTAACCGCACAGACATAACTATGTGGCAGAACTTGATAGGACATGCTCAGGACATTATTCAGAAATACCAATACAAGAAACTGACGATATTTGGTAGAAGTGTTATCATAAATACCTTGGTTGTACCCAAACTGTTATACATAACAAATATAATAGACATCCCTCCACCGGTAATGCGTACAATATATGGACACATAAGGAAGTTCATCTTTAAAAATACATTACACGCGATTAAAACAAAGACACTGATACAAAGTAAAGAGAACGGGGGGCATCGCACTCCATGATATCAACACCAAAATACAAACACAGCGCATCCGATACATAAACGACATAATCACACAACCAGAAGATTACCCTTTGGCACACTACTACATCGGACTACGTCTCACACGACTACATGCAATACAGCATACAACACCTCATCACTTTGGGACAATGCCCCCGTTCTATCAAGGATGTATAAAATATATAAAAGATAATGAACCCCTAATAAAACAGCACTCCAAAAACATTTATAACCACTTAATCAGTAAACAGGAGCCATCGCTACAAGCTAGAATTAAACGGGGATACAACCTATTCATACAAGACTTCACAGAACCATTCAAAAATCTGCATAAAACACAAACATCCCCAAAAGCAAAAGAAATCATGTACAGATTGCTTTTCAGCATTTCTCCGATAATAAACAAAAGAGGACGACAATCACAACCCATAAAAATAACTGTCAACTATGCACAACAAATGTGCCAGAAACAGAGGACCACATATTTTTCTTATGCAATACAATCACGCCGACCAGATGTCTCATAGAACAGCAAATAAACACACTCACAAAAACAAAAGTAGACATGTACAAAGCCATCATGCTTAATATAATCCCTCATGCAGATTCTAGCAATCAACAACGAATACTAACAATGCTGGCAGAGTTCAGGTTACTCGTATGGGTGTGCAGAAACAACGCTAAACACCGTAATTTCCAATACAACGCACGACTTTTCCAACATATATACATCCAACACACCAATAACAAATAACACGACACACATTGCCAATAGAAGAACACCAATTCAGGTGTCGAGTGAGAAAGAAAGGATTTGGAGAAATGGTTTTTAAATTCGGTTTCATCATATAGGAAACGAACAAAGTGACACAAACAGGATATCATTGTGCAAGTGATAAAAGACTAAAATAAGTTAAAATTATAGCCTTTGTGTTAGGAACTGGTGTTAAGTAAAAATCCGTGTTAGAGACTGTTTTAACTTTAGGAAAATTATGTTTATAGAGTTTGAATGTCTACCATGATTCTTTGTAAGATGAAATTGGATAACGTATTTTGATGTTCTATGACTTGTACGTAATTTGATATTTATAACCTTTGTCTTGAATTTGAAATTGTCTGTCACTAAATATTAACAACATGATGTCTATTACTTTAAATATTTGCAAACTGTAAATGTAAAATGAAATTGTATGTTACATGCTTGAAGTTGAATTGAATAAAGCTTAAAATATCGGAAAATGACCGCCAACGAGCCATTGGTATGTTGTCTACCGGAATGAGCTCGAGGGCCATTGCCAGAAGGATGAATTGCCACCACAGCACTATTGTACGTCTCAATGAACGTTACGGAGCCACTGGCAGTGCCGGGATAGACGTCGGAGTAGCCAACCACGAGTTACTACCCCTGCGCAAGATCGCCATATTGTGCTCAGTCACCTAAGGAATCGTTCTCTCCCAGCAAGTCGAACAGCAACAGCAATAGTGGGTAGACGTGGGCAAGTCTCTCGAATGACAGTCATACGACGACTCAGAGATACAGGCCTTACTGCAAGACGACCTTATGTTGGGCCAAACTTGACTCACAGACATCGTCAGCAGTGCCTGCAATGGGCAGAACATGTAAGATGGACTAGACTGCAGTGGAATACTGTCCTATTCGCAGATGAGAGCAGATTCAACCTATCCTTTGCTGATGGACGTGTGCGGATTTGACGACGAAGGTGTGGAGAGCGTTTTGCAGATACGTGACTTTGCAGATGCTCTTACACGTAAATGGGACTTGATTCCACATAATTTCCTTCACAGACTTGTGCATTCCATGCGGAGCCGCTGCCAAGCTTGTTTGCAAGCACACGGTGGACATACCAGATACTGAGGATAGTGTGAATGAATATTTTTTATTGATTGCATTTTGGGTATTCTCCCTTGCCTGAAAAAAATGCAATTAATTTCATAACAATCAAATGTACAAATTAATTACCATCATGCATTGAAAGGAAAATGAATAAGGATTCCAAATATGTAAGCTTGTAAACACTTATATTTACATTTCACACGCTGTTCCTGGATTATACAGGTGGTGCGTTATTAATGTGCTTCAGTATATATTCACAGAATATGGAATTCACAGACATAGATAAACGATATACTGCAACAGCATTTTCATGCCTACTTTATGTTACCAGAGCCAAACATGGACAATAAAGAGAATGGCTCAGTGGTTGTGTTCGTAAAAACGCTCGTATTGCTAGGCTAGGCGATTGGTGTCATAAGGACTAGGGTAAGTGGTTCGAGTCACGGGTTTGTGTCTATTTGTTTTTTCGGAAGCTCTTAATACCTGTACCCTGTTTATTTGTTGATCACAATGAGCAAAGCACAGTTGCAAAAAATAACTACATGTGAAATGGGATGTCTACGTAAAGTTACCAACACCAGAAACGACAAGAGTTATCAGCATGAAACAAAGCTGAGACTGAACCTTGCTTAAATTACAAGTCTTCTACAATAGAACATCTGAAAGGAAGACCACAAAAAAAAATGGATGGATGGCTTAGCAGAATCCTGCCAAAAAGCTCAAATATCTATTACCAAGCCACTAGAGCAGTGAAAGGTAAAAACAGAAAAACCACAACATTGGGCAGCAACCCGGTTACAGTGTGACGCAAAAGAAAGGAGACGATATTTGTTATTGACTTTCCAATTAAGTTGTATAGAGCGCCGGTCTCTCGAGATTGCCACTCCGGAATAAGCCATTACAACCACAATAAACGTGATTCAGCTCAGAACAAACTACGAGACGCAAAACCTATTGTCTCCTGAGATAAAGAGGTCAATGATGATGTATGAACGCAGAGCAGCGTGTTGTGCGAACAATGTCCCGACACAAGCTGGCAGAATTATGGACAGAGCCGATGTCATCAATTATGCACGCTCATTTATCTGATATGGGCGAGTCTGAGGCACTGGACCGATTGGGAGAATTTGGAGCTAAGTTTGGACATGCCAGACAGTGGCGTCTTTGTGGTAGAGAGAGAAGGTATACTAATCAACTTCTCATGGGTACGGTGAACAAGTGGACTTTGGGATGGCTGCTGCAGCGGAGGACGGAGCACGCATTGCAGTGTCATGACACCAATCGTATAACATAGAACGCAGATATGGCAAGCATGTGTCTACCTTAGCCATTATATGATGAAATAAAAAGTCCTTAGCCATTATATGATGAAATAAAAAGTCCTTAGCCATTATATGATGAAATAAAAAGTAACATAGAAAGTCATGGTTGGGTTAGGTAGATTATGGTATTCATCGTGTGTACACTGGAGAAAAATGAATCCGTGTGCAAGTTCATTTTGACACTGATAGCATAATGTTAGGAAAAACATTGTGTTGAACAATGGTCTTTTCATGTTCATGGGGACATGTTTGCTTTTCAAAATTGAACCCATTTGTCCTATGATTTGATTTGTTGTATCTTTGTTCGATTTAATTAGATATGCTTCCGTTTGTTGAAAAAATGCTCCCTACGTATGTAAAGTCTTTGATTTCTGTTAATTGATGTTTGTCAATGGAGATATTGATAGCGTTTTATTCTCTATCGAATGTCATTACTTCGGTTTTGTCAATGCGTATTCTCATATTGTATTTATTGCATGTTAACTGAAGTCTGTTGCTTCTATGAAGTAATGGGCTTCTATTACTCAGACTATATGACGCCCACGATCTAACAATCACAAACTCCTTGTTTCGTCTACCCACTCAAAACAAAAGGTCATGGATGCACACCTGTTCCAAACAATGGCAATCGACTCCGTCATCACAAGAAAATGCGACAGACTCACGAAAGTTATGTACGGAGCAGAGTGTTGGACCGGTCATAGATTGATCGTGTCAAAATTCAACTTCCTCATCAAGTCTAGAAAACGACACCGGGGTAGCAAACCAACAAAAAAGCTGGCAGTCTGCAAGTTGAAAGGCCCCGCCGTCACCCAATATTTAGCAAGAGAACTGGATGATAAGTTGAAGGACCTTAAGTTTGGCAAGACCAACGTGGACGAAGACTGGACTACCATCAGAGACACTGTGTACCTATCCACTTCAGAGCTCATAGGGCAAACGGTACGCAAGAGCCATGACAGGTTTGATGAAAATGACGAAGAAATAAATCTATTCTCCTTGCTAAACATGAGGCATACAGAGTCCATCAAAATGACCCATCATCGTCGTAAAAAAATGCAGCTTTCACAGATGCTCGGAGTAGGGCTCAAGAGAAGATCAGAAAAAATGCAAAACGCATGGCTAAGCAAAAAATATGATGAACTCCAGATGTATGCAGACATAAATGATTCTAGACGCTTCTATGATGCCATGAGAACTTTTATGGCCCTCAACATTCTCACCCCACCCCTGTACTGGATGCAGATGGAGCAAAGCTACTAACTGACAAGCCTCAGATACTAAACCACCCTTGTGGTGCCGGGGCCCGCAGTGGAAGCAAAGAATAGTACCACTGCGACCTACAAGACAGGTCGTAAGAAGCGACTGATGTAGGACCTAGGGATGCTACCCTAGTAAATAAAAAGCATCGTAGAAATCGGATATGCTGGTCTACTTATAGGCGCATAACTGGCACAACGTACAATCGCTCTTAGGCTAAGATCACATACAAATCACATAGAGTGGTTAACAAGTGGTCGATGTGGAGCGTTCGAAGAAGATGATACAAAACCGCTGGACAGAACACTTCCGTGCTATCCTCAACCATCGATTCACAACATATGATGAAGCCATAGAGTGCATGCACCAGGTTGATGCTCCACAGTTTAGAAGAGGTAAAGAAGGCAACAAGTCAGATGTTCAGCGGGAAGGCACAGGGTGCGGACTCAATACCGACCGAAGTGTACAAAGAAGGAGGCCCCATGCTGAAGTTGACGATCTTTTTAGTCCATTTTGAGCAGCGTACGTGTACCACAGAAACTAAAGGATGTCACTATTGTCCACAAGTGCTAGGGGTTGCGTGCACGGACGTCGGCACCCGTCATAATAAAAACACGGCGTTCAGCGGTACCAGTGAATGTAGATACAACGAAAGGTATGGACGTTTCTGCCTGCCGTACAGTGAAAAAATGGGAAGGAAGGGAGGGGAGAAAGAAAAATTAAACAAGTGCGAGAAGAAGACAGCTAAAGTGCGATAGATTGGATCACCACCACTTTCGAATTCTCTATTGGAATGTCGCTGACGTCATGCAGAAGCGTTCCATCCTGGACATAAATTCTTCACGGCGCTGACGTGATTGCTTTACATGAGACCAACTTGGGCAGTGGTACAATCAAAGCCCCTGGATTTCATGTATTCTACAACAGAAAACATCTTGGACATGCTATCTGTATACACAATAGGCTACATGCATCTAAAGTGGACGTATCGAGATGGAATTGAGATGATTTGCAATCGCGCGCTGTTAGAAAACAGGAAACAACACTCTTTGTTACAGGGTTGCCAACTAAAATTTGAGAAAATAAGCCAAACACTGGTCGGAAAAAGCCACCAAAATAAAAGCCAGGAGAAAAACAGTGATATTTCATACTAACCTATATCATTAGAAGAGCTCCAAATCAAGGTCATCACTATCCTCACCACTGAAACCAACACCATACACATTATCAGTAGATACGTTCTTTACCATATTAGGGGAGGCAGTAAAATCCTTGCAACATTTATTAGATAAGAGCAGTTCTGTTCTTATTCTAACTATAACCTCAAGAAGCTGCAGTTGCGTTCTATATCTAGCTTTTGTTTTGACTGATGATACAAGAGAGAACACCCTTTCAATAACAGCATTACTAACTGGAGTTATTAAGCAAGTCAGAGCAAAGGTGGCAAGCTCTTTAAATGACTCATGTTGAAGAACACCAATCCAAAAAGTGTCGCTGTCTGTTAAAAATCCATCTTTCTTAAATTGGACTTCTTCTTTCCAGTCAATACAGATTATTTTTCTGTATTGTTCTTCTATTGCACTGATGTTTTCTCCGCAATGTGCATAAATGGTAGTTCTTCAAATAAAGGCTTTGATGCTTGGTTTAAAATTATCATAAGGCTCAGTTTTGACAAGCACTGAAATGTATCTCTGGCAGGGGAAGACGTTATGTAATTTGGTCGAGAGCTTCCTCTAACATAGCCATACACTTTGCTTTTACATATTCTATTTCTTGACGAGCATGTGGGCTATTATTTTGCTGTATAAACTCATCACATAAAAAAAATGTGGCTCCAAAATCAACATGGGCTGTACCTTTTTTCTGTCGACTGATAGTATAGAGCCTGTTCCAAATACTTATATGATGTAAGAACAATTCTTGGCACAAGTGATGAAGATCAGCCTTAGTTTCTTGAAAAAGACCATTTAGTCTCTCAAATTCTTGCACAGCAGGTGTTGCAAACTCAAAGAACAAATAATTCTTATAGTCTGACAACATTTCCTTTAACAATCGCGCTTTATATTTAGTGTCCATCTTTCCATGACTTAACTCTTCAGAAGTAAAGAAAGCCTTCAGCTCTTCCCAGTTCATCAGAATATTAAATATAACTTTTCTTCTAGCAAGCCACCTCGTAGACGACAGTTTTTTAAATGGAAGAGGAGCAGTTCGAGCAACGTCAAATTTTGCTGATGCGTTTATAACATTAACTCTTAGTGGACCAAGCGCCACGCTAAGTGACGTTTGAAGTGGACGCGTTTTTACATTGCCCCACGCTAAGTGGCGTTTAGTTATAAAAACGTGAAAGCGCTTGTAAAAACGTGACTTTTGCCCTGGTCCACTAAGAGTTAAACAACTCTTTGAACACTTCTCTTCTCAACTCGCTGTGGCGAAACCAGTGTGGTATTTCTGACAGTAAAAATCCAATATGTGATGGTAGTTTATATACTGCATGTTGAATGCACAATGCGAGTGAATGGCAGATACACTTGAGATGCACACAGTGAGGGGACGCCACTTTCAACCTAGACCACACAGAGTTGTTACAACCAACCATGTTAGACTCACCATCCGATGCAAAACCAATGCAGTTCCTAAGACTCTGATCACACCTTGTAATTTCGCCTTCTATCAAATTAAATATCTTTTCTCCTGTAGCCTCTTGCACCGGAACTAAAGCTAGAAATCCAGTTGAAATTCCATTTGTCCTATCACTCAAATATCGAACCAAAATACACAAGTGCTTTTGTGTTGAAATGTCAGTAGATTCTTCTTCTTCTTTTATAGTCACACTGCTACCGGGTTGTTGCCCAGTGTCGTGGTTTTCTGTTTTTGTCTTGTGCTGTTCTGGTCGCTTGTGTGATTGTTATCTTTGCTCTTTCACAGGATTCTGCTACGCCATCTAACCATCTTTTCCGTGGTCTTCCTCTTGCCTTCTTTCTCGATGTTCTGTTGTAGAAGACTCTGTATACTGTGGAGTTTGGATACATTCTTATTAAGTGGCCAAACCACTTCATTCTTTGTTTCTCTATGTAATTCAAGCACGGTTTGTGCCAACTTTCTTTCTTATGCTGATGTTGGTGATTCTGTCTTTTCTTGTGTTGTTGTTAACTTTTGTCAGTAGATTCATCTATAATTATAGCGTATTTCTTGTACTTTAAGTCAACAATGAGATCATCTTTCATTGATGGTGAGGTGTTTTTTTTTTATTAAACAAGAATATTTTGTTCTGTGCAACCTTATGTGCTCTAAAGTGCTCCCTTGTCCATGACCTATCATTATTTTACTAAGATGGTCGACAGAACGGATGTCAAAGTGACAGGCCACACATACAGCCACTTAAAGTTCTGCTGCCTTAGCCTTATTATAATTTTCATAATTATCATAATTTTGTCTAGGGGAATTCTCCACTTGAAGTGTATTCTGTCTGTGTTTTTCTGACTTTTCATGTTCAACGAGGCTACAGGCTTTAGGGCATAACGGTACAGTGGCATAATTTACAAAACGCATTTTGTGATCCATCAGAAGATCTTTTCACCCATACAAAAGTCGTTTCATTAATTGGTATTATATTTGCGACTATTGTCAGATTGACGATTTAACAAAGACAGGTATAGGCAGTATTACATAAGTAGTGAAAAATTAATTATAAAATATGAAAATAAACAACACTCAACGTTTCGGTGCTAGACCTTTATCAAAAACAAATATGTACACAAAAACTTAATTAACTAAACCGTAATACTAACTAATGATGTAAAACAAAAGATACTGGCATACAAACCTGCTCCAAGAGTGTTTGTCTCTTGGTCGGTATCTCATGAATGATAGAATGGACAGGAAATATTAAGACTTAAGTTTCCGGTTGGCTGGTCAATCGGAATGGGTCAGTGGTAGGTTACGTTAGATATTGTGTGTACAAAACGATTTTCTCCAGATCTCTCTCTCTTTCGATCGTTCTAGGCCTGTTTTAATCATTCTCTTTGTGATATATGAACAGCCAAACATCAGAACGTAATGTACGTGCACCAAACCTTCAGCACCTATTTGAGCTCAGCTGCTTATTCTTCGGTGGGGTGTTCGATTTCAGCCAGCTACTCCAGATCTGATCTGATCCGGTCTGACCACCTCAGATTTGTTGATTTTCGTACATCGCACGACTATTGTCATAAGATTGTTTCCATTTTTTTGTCGCCATAGTTAGATTCCTTGCGAAATTATACACGAATAAGAACAGATAACAGAACTGCATTGCATAATCCGAGGCGGGAAAAAGAGCAAAGGAGGAAGTGATGTAACTTCCCATAATCTTTAGTACTAAACATATTTTTTCGTGTACACCAATAAAAAACCTAAATTAAGTATATTTACCCAATTTGCTCTTTAAGAATTATACACATTTATAGAAGAAAAAAAAAGTTTGCATAAGAAAAAAAGTCAAAAATCGGCCAAAAAGCCAAATACTTTTTTGAAGCCAACCACTTTTTAAAAAAAAATTGCCAAATTTCTCAAATCTGGCTTTAAAATAGCCAAATTGGCAACCCTGCTTTGTTATCGTAAATGTATGCCCATATGTAGATGGTAAACGGAAGTGTAGATGCCTCCAGATGGCAAAGATTATTCGAACATGATGAAAGTAACATTTAATGGTGGTGATTTAAAGGCAAGAAGAAAACAAATGGGAAATACTATTACCAATAGATTCATTGGTTATGGCAGATAAAGTCTTAATACAGGGCAAGACCTCGGGCTGGCTAAATAGCAGGGTTACTTCGATGGGGACAATAGACCTGATATCCAACCTTGCAGGCCCGTGCGGTAGATTTTCTCAGTATGATGCAAGGCTTCGAAATGCCGCACCTTAAATGTTTTTCTTGAAAATTACCTTCGATTATGAATTTTTTTTTAAATTCACAAAAAATACGAATACTATTTTTATTTTAAAAATATAAGCTACTTTAAAATAATGTTATCAACTACAACAATCTATTACAGTTTCTACCCTTCTAACTTTAGCAAATTCGTTAATTAGGGACGTGTAGTCTAGAGTGGCTCCTTTTTTCTGTTCCATACTGTAAAACAATATTTAATAAAAATTCAGTCCTTCGCAAAGATGAAACTGGGAAGGAAGAGGGGAAGAGGAAGGATCAATGAAAATTATTAAATACTAGCTTGTTAACCCGGCTTCGCACGGATGAAAGTTGTTAGTAATCCTTGATGAGGAATTGGTGAAGCCGTTCCAAGAGATGTCATCATCTTCTTCAGCGATCTCTGATCATGCGCTTAATTTACTGTGGACCACAAACTAGGCAGTCAGCTTCGGCCTGTCAGGTTTCCGCAAAGCTTAGTTTTCAGGTCGACTGGGTGTGGTCACATGTTGCTTCTCAGCTCACCCAGGAGAGGACAGTCTTGCAGGATATGCTCCAGTGTCACGAGTGTCTGTTCCGCCTGCTGACTGGCAGAGAGTTGTTTAGTGTTTGACTTATTCCTAGTCTATATAAGTGATTGTTGAGTCTGCAGTGTCCGGTGCTCAATCAAAATAAAATGACCTGATCTGTTCTGCTTAGGTCTTTGAGGGAGTCTTTTCCATAATCATATCCAATGTTTGTCTTCCGATCTACTGCAGATTTTCTCCGTATGAGGGTTTTGACCTCCTGAAAAGACAGGGGTTGGTAAATTTGCTCTTTGACACTGCCATCCTTAGCTAAGACATCGGCACTCATTAGCTAAGACATTGCCTACAATGCCACAGTGAGATGGATGAATGCTTCATTCTTCAACAAAGACCATTTGGCAACTCGTGCTATTGCTCGTCGTCTGGCTTCTTGCTCGAGTCGGACTGCTGTTTGTTGAAATGTCTCATTTGATCGGTTATAAGCCTGGCGTTTTCTCTTAGCTTCAAGTCTAATCAAAGTAGCGTCTTTGTTTTCTTCCGCTCTGAAAATTGTCATTCACGAACTGTTAGCTGCACATCGAATCAAGTTTTCATCTTCGTTTTCTTCAACTACATTTTCTATAGACCTACGTGCTGCTCTTCGTTTACTGTCAATGCTGGTCTGACTGAAAAGCGTTCTTTTCTTAGGCGGCATTGTATATACTATTTTAACAATAACAATAGAAAAGGACCTGCGAAATTTTGACAAAACAGAATAAGTATTAAACAATTTAATTGAAAGTTAACACATAAAAACATTAGCACACAAACCTAATATTGATGCAATTTCAAAATCGAGGTTAGATTAAGCTTGGACCATTGAAAGTTTTCTCTGTCGAACAATCCGTTTAGCGCAGGAAATGATAAAGTGTATCTTACGGTAGTGACCCTTCTTAAACTGGAGGAAAATATATTTGGCAGAGGTCACGTGGTGACTGCCACTACCGGAACGTAAAAATTGTAAGTCGGATAAGACATATCAGTTTGGGTTTTATTTATTTTGTAAACGAATATTGATCCGATTTGGACAAATCAACGCAAACGAAAAAACGTAATTTTTATAGCGTAGTTTGAAACAGCACATTAAGGGACGCAATCCATGCCTATATTGTAGAGGCTATCTGGCAATTTGTGGATTATATCCCTTTTCTTCACTCTCGTGGTCGTAATGTAACAAATATGTCGGATCGGACATCAAGAATTCGTTTTTATTTAATTTTAAAGCTAATATTGATTCGATTTTGAAACTGTTTCTTTTGTTGATCTAAACTTTTCATGATAAAATTTTGCAGAAAAATTGTGAATTTCGGATGTAAACTGAAGCCGTGTATAGGTGGACAGCACTTTCCGGCACTAAGGAGTATATAGTAGATTATTATGTTTATAATGCTATTAAAATAGGGTAGAAAAAAAACGGTCGCAATGAGTTGCAAAGCTAGTAAGATATACATATCTTACTAGTAACCTACAGGTAACAGAACATAATAAATAAATAACGAATATATGCTAAATTGACAGCTAGCAGTCGTTTTGACATATTTCTTTCTTTAGCTTGTTATGTATTGTCTCCACTTCAATATATATGAACTTGGTCAAAATATAGCAATAAATAACGAACGCAAAAGTAGGCATATACAAATATTTCCTAAGCAACTCTCTATTACACACAGAACGCAAAAGTAAACGAATATTACCTAAATTACTCTCTCTCTCTCTCTCTCTCTCTCTCTACCACACAGAGGCACACGTTCCACACTCGATATATATCCGGTCAATGCAAATGCTACCTTTTAATTCGAGTATTTATTGTCATAACATAATCATTTTCAATGATAGTAAGTAACTACAATTGTTGTAAAAAACAACAATTCTCTTACCTTTTCTACTTTTTAAACACAAAAACTGAATTAGTATAAATGCAAAAATGCAATACTAATACATATATATTATATATCAGATTTACTGATTTAAACACATCACAGCCACTACTCGAGACAAACTAACATTAAAATCAAATATTGTCAATAACTGTATGCTCAAAGTAGAACTATAACTATCAACACATAACATGTGCAACTGTTTTTTTGGTGATAATTACCGTCTCAGCTTTTAGGAGCGGCCGTGCAGTATATTACAAACAAAAATAATAGCTTTGCGATGTCAGATCAAAAGTTTTCGTTGAGCGCGGGCCAACGATGCACCTGCACCAGAAACCGAAATCAAAGGGTACCGACAGCACTTAAGCAGAGGAGTGCGATACATCATAAATCGTATACATCAATATCGGAATAACATAGACCAATATAGAAAAGCGTTGCGTAACAATTCTAAATTATTGAATGGTTCCAATTGTATTTTGATTTTACTGTGTATGCCGCACCATTACGGTGTCGCCTGATGCGGCCGCATGTCTCTATCATAGCAGGGCACGACCCTGCACCCTTGCTTAATACTGTAGATAACTGTCCATGTGCTGTCTTGATCGAGAGACGTCCATCGGGCATAAGTAAGATTACTTCTCGTATGGCACAAGACACGTTTGGTAACATTAGACATTCCAAGTATCACTTATTTCAACATAGGCATAAAAATATAGTAAAGCTACTATAGTGGAATAAGAAGGTTGAAATCCTCTGCATCCCCAAAAGAAGAACGGTAAATGCATGGCAAAAATAACGACGAGCAAACACAGCATTGCTGGGGCATATATATATAAAAAGACGACATCGAGGGACTGGTAAACGAATTCAACGTCAGCATCCAAGACGGTGAGATCAGGGAGGAGTGGCTTCATAGCTACCTACTACCATTGCCAAAGCCAAACAAAGATCACTATCAGATAGCCGGCTACAGAATCATTGCATTGCAAAACACGACAGGCAAGCTTCTTGAGAAAATCGTGGCACGTCGACTGGCATGGGACCTCGAAAGTCGTCATATCTTCCCATCAACTCTTGGAGGTTACAGATCTGGGAAAGAAACATGGTGCAACACTGCGGTCTTCGCCTATGATGTCTTCGAGGGTTTCCATGCAGGTATTGAAACATGTGCAACACTGGTGGATTTGGAAGACGCATACAACAGAGTGCCCTATGATTATCTTATGCACCGGCTCATCAAACTCCAGGTGCATCCTCTATACATCCGATGGATAGCTGCTGCGCTGTTCAAAAGGAAGGTTGAACTGCGATGTGGTGGTTGGTTTTCTGAACCGGTGACTGTGCATTCCGGATTGCCACAGGGCTCTCCTCTCTCCCTTGTCTTATTCAATATATACACGGTGTCAATCACAGAGCAACAACTCGATGGCAGAGGTAGAACTGTCATTTGCTGATGACATCCTAGTGTATAGACAAGGGAAAGACAGGGATGCAATTGCCGGTGAGGTACAGAGGGAACTCGACCGCATCACAGACTGGTGTGATGTCTCTGGTGCACTAGTCAACCCTACCAAAGCAGCAGTGACATGGTTCTCACTCAATAATCACACCGTTAACGCATGTACGGCTAGTGTGAAACTTCGCGGTATTGTTTTGTCCATAGATAAATCGATGAGATATTTGGGTGTGACATTTGACCGCAGCCTGTGTTTCCGGGAACATGTTGAGTATGTCATTGTCAAGGCACGCAAAGGTTTGGCGGCAATGAGAGTCATGTCGGCTGTTAACATCGAGCAACGACTGCTTGTCATCCTGTATCGGACACTGTTCCTCTCCACCTTTGAATATGCAATGGCCACCCTCACTGTCAGCAAAACGCAAATCGAAAGACTGGAGAGAATACAGAACGAAGCTATGCGCATCATCCTCGGTTGCACAAGGGATACACCCTGTGTGGCGATGAGGTTTCTCCTGGATTTTACGTCCATGGAGTATAAGATCAAGATAGCCAGAGGACGTGCCTATCTCAAAATAAGTGCCACCCATTGCATGAACAGCTCAGCACCAGTGGTGGAAATCGGCTAAAGCGGGGCAAGTCATGGGTTGGCCGTAGATACTGTTCAGCTGGTATGCGGGCTCAATAATATTGACCATGGGGAAGAATGGATACCGATGTCTCCAATATACTGGAACACTTTTTCAACCATCATTAAATTTGACAAAGGTTGCAGAGAAGGAAATCCCGTGGCGTTGAATGCAGACGTCAAAGCCATTATCGATGAAAACTGCAATGCAGACGACGTCGTGATTTACACGGATGGATCGGTAGTTCGTCACGAAAAGTCTGCATGGGCCTTCTCTGCAAGCTCATGTGACAGAATGGTCAAGGAAGCCAGTGGTGCATTTAGTATGACAACAAGCAGCATGACAATGGAGGTACTGGCGGTGACCAATGCACTACTCTGGCTAGAGTCACAAAACTACACTCATGCGTGCATTCTGAGTGACTCATTCAGTATGATCCGAAAGGTGGAGGCCGGTTCGGTGCGCAGGCAATGTACTGAATCACTGCAGACGTCAACAATTTGCAGAATTACACTTGCCTTTGTTCCGGGACATATGGGTGTCGTTGGCAATGAGACAGCAGACAGACTGGCTGGCTCTGCCGCTATATCAGAGGGCCAGCCAATGGACAGAGCTGACACCGTGAACGCCCTCATAGAGCGTGGCCGCAGAGAAGACCTTCATATAAACCAACCACGTCAACTACTAGATTACGAGAACTGGGTTTGAAGATTGGTGTGGCAAGAACAGAACGGTACAACAGGTATACGAGTCGGCTCATCAATCAAAATAGAACTGGTACGGTCAGTCGCTGGACGCTGTTGGAGATATTGCGAAGGAGATCGGAGCACCTATGGACATTTCCGGAGTACAATGAAAATATTCCAAACTGAAACTGAAACTGATATTGGCTTTAAAGTTCGACATAGACAAGAAAATGGTACTTTCAAGACTTGTGCTAACCTAGCTATAAAATAGTCTCAAGTTGTAGCATGTCCCTAAAGGAACGTCGCTTTCATCACAGCGCATGAAAAACTCTATGTCTCTATCAAGTTTTCCCGCCTCTTCCAGCGTCATATTCAAGGTTCCTGCTGCCACCTTCGTTTTAGTAGACCTCTGCCTCGTACTCCAGGAACCATGCCTTCCGTTACCGTTCTCTCAAAACCACCAACGTTTAACGTAGCCAAAATATTTCATCTTGCGGGACACGATGTTATTTATGAGCCAGTGCTCCTTGATTTGCAGGTCTTGTAGTGTGTCTTTGTTTTTTTCTCTTCTCTGTACAGGATGTTCGAAGAACTTTTATGTTTCTTGTTTCAAAAGCTTCAATTTTGTCTTTAACACTTTCGCTGCCACGCATTTTTCAACAAAGTCTGGCCCAGTGCCACGTTATTTTTCGGTATGATCAGTTTTCAGAGTGACAATTTCAAAAATCGTAAAAAATAAACTAATAAACTTAGGACTTTTAATGTTTGTGTTATAGTTCCCGATTCACATCCATATGTTGCCACAGGGAATAGAAATGTTCTCAGAAGTCTTACTTGTGTTTCTTTGCTTGTGTCGTGCCATAGTTTCTTGATGCTGGCCACCCTCTGGAAAGTCATGCATAGTCTTTTTCTAACCTCTTTCGTACAATCGTCATTGTTGTAAATTATAGAGCCAAGATATTCAAAATATGTGACGTTCTCAATATCTTCATTATTGATGGTATTTTGGGTTTAGATTTTGCTTTGTCGGTGGACATAATTGTAGTTTTCTTTGTATTCAGAAAAAGGTTCTGATCTTCGCTGTGTTTTGGCAGACTGAATTAGATACACTAACTAGTGACACTATTTGAGAGAAAGTGTCATCTTCTTCTTCTTGCGTTCGTTCTTCGCGGCCAATTTTATCATTCTGATTGTGATTTATAACTGATCTTTGACAAGAACGTTTGTTTACGTTGTACGATTATGCGACCATGGTGACTAGGTCCGTCCACCCGATTTCAGCCAGTTGTTTATTTACTAGGGTGACTTGCCCTAGAACGATCCATTGTGCCGCATATTTTGGCTTGATCTACGCCCTTGCGATCATCTTTTTGTCGTATATTTGGGCTTTATGATCTACGACAAACAGTGAGTCTACACTGTACGCCCTTTCTGACTGTGAGGTCGTTCCGGATTATGAACATTTATCGGTATTTGGGGGCACATAAGCTTGTCCTGGGACGGCGTCTTACACGTATAAGACACCGTGTAAAGTGTCGGCCTTCGCCAATGTTTGGATTTGGACAGTGTCAAATTTTTACATTTTCGGCCTTACTTTTCTGACCACTTAGAGTTTATTCCGGAGTAGGAACATTCTCAGCCTTTTCGAGGCGCGTGTCGACACTTGGCAATTTGCAGTTACTACCCTGCATTTTCCATGGCCCCGGGAAACACTGGACTGGGGCTATGCACAAATAATATAGAGGGTCGTTTCATTAGGTGCTAGCAACGCAACTTAAATTTTGCGATCGCCAACATCACCTACCCCAATTCTTCCGGGGATGCTAGTTGTTAATGCAACAGTACCTTGCCCGGTTGTCCAAGGGAGGGTAGTTTCGTTAGACGATAAACGCAATTTTACGGTTTGCGCTCGGCGAATTTTACCCAATATATTTATCTGCGCTTGGCCTCTTGTACGGATTTTACCGCAATCTTCCCATATGTCGTCACGATACGTTACAGTGTTTTCAGAGGCTCGGCAAGAGCTTTAATTTGTTCTCATTGATTCTTGCCCCACAGTTGGCAGTTTTTTTGCGTCCCTAAACTTTGGGGGAGTCCGGATTCGTTACAAACCACTCGTACACTGCTGTTTCTTACGTTTCAACAACTATTTGGGCAACTTTTTATCGGACATCAGCCAGGAGATGCGTGCATTTTGTTCATGAATTGTGTACCTGCATTGCTTTTCCGTGTTTGCACTACTACCACTACCTGTAGCTCTCCTTCGATCCCTACCCGCTTAGCCAGACAGGAACCTATGTCTGTTACCAGGGTTACTACGTGGAGGTGGGGTAGGATCTTGATTAGTGCCAGCTCACTAATCCTGGTGTGGCGTTGTAACTATGCGCATTTGACCCCACTGTCATCTGCGTACCTTTCTGGAATCCAATTTCCACCAATTGTAAAATATGCAGTTTTTATCATTCATTTCTAACTAGTATTTCTCACAATATATTCTGCATAGATGTGGAATAAATATGGAGAGTATGCAGCCTTGTCTTACATCCCTTTGCACTTCGAACCATTTTGATGTTTCTCCCGCTATTCCAACTTTTGCGTATACGTGATAACGAGTATTTGTTGCAAAAATAACATGTAACAGTTTAATACTTGAAGATAACTGAAATGCGCATCACTATTTAAACGGTTTTTAAGTCTGGTGGGAAAGTAAGAATGATGTTCGCTGGGTTACGTCAGTATAGCTAGCGCGATATTTTATGTCTAGATCCCGCACATCCGATGTTGATTTGTTAAGAACAATTTCGACATTATATTTGATTAGGACAGCTCAAGTTGAAAATTAATATAAATGTTAGTGATACGTTGCAGACCTTTGTTTCAGTGGATAGTTATTGGTTACTAAACTGACGTCATTGCACTCCGGGCAGACCCATAGGTGCTCAGTCTCCCCAACAGATATCGAAGAGTATGCATACTGATGGTTCCTGTGGCTCGCTGATTAAACACACCTCTCACTCTGCCTCTCAGGCATCCAGTTCGACTTGAACAACGGGTAACTCCAAACTGCTTAAATCGCTTGATCGATTCAACATCGATTTTAGTGTCCTCATCCAACAGATAGTCGCGAAGAGACCGAAGAATATCCCCTTTATCCATCTTAAACTCACAAACAATCGATGCTGTTGATGCAAGCCTGTCCGCTCTCTCATTACCGTAAACACCCGCATGCCCAGGACAGTATATCCACGTAAGCCGCTGGAGGTTAGAAACTTCTATAGACGACATCCACTCTGTTTATTGTAAGGGTTCAATTTTGTTTGCAAGTGTGTATCAGTGTCATTTCGCTGATGATTTGGCTAGCTTTGTTGCATCTTTGCTGTATTGCTGGCCAATGGATAGAGCTAACATTCTGAAGCTCTCATAGAGTGTAGCAGCACAAATGACTTTTATCTAAACCAATTCATATCAACTGCTAGATTGAAAGAGCTTGAACTGAAGCTTAGAGGGGCCAGAAAACAGCAGGCGAATGAGTAGGCCCATCAATTAACATTGAACCGGCACTGTGAGTCACTGGCTGCTGTTGGAGATATTGCAAAATAATGTCAATATAGATGGAGACTGCAGTAAAACTATGTAGAATGGCGAAACACGAAATAACAAAGTACTGTAGTTTTACAAAAACAATGACAATACACAGCAACGATTGACCAAAAAGGCCCTAATCAAGCAAAAGATACAACAAAAGTAACGAATGTCACAGAACACTACATATAGACTTTGACAAAGATATTACAACGGTTAAAATGAATGAAAATATGTGACTAAAAACGAATAACAAAATAATTACAGAAAAGCTAGAAGTGGAAAAAGAAGAGAAACAATAAAAAATCAAATGCCATTTAACATATACACATATAAAATATAGAGCATGAGAAGAGAAAGTACTAAGAAGCATGGGAATGTAGAGCGTTAAGTCCATGATGTTGCAAGGTACCATGTAGCCACTCATTTAAATGGAACTGACCATTTATGTGCTCGCGACGTTCAGGTCACTGAAATCCAATCATGTTCCTCTGATGATGGTCCATCCGATCATGTTCCTCTGATGATGGTAGTTGATTTGCTCTGGTGAATCACTTTATTTCTGTATATGGTACCTTGCTACCTCATGGACAAGATGAAAAATTATTCAACATGGCGCGACATAAAGCAAAAACCAAAGTCCAAAGAATCACCATCAGGGAACTTCTGTTTGCCAATGATGCAACATTAACATCACACACAGAGGAAGGGTTACAACACCTCATGGACAGATTTGCTGCAGCATCAAATGAATTTGGCCTGACCATCAGCCTGAAGAAAACAAATATAATGTTCCAGGATATTAACAGAGACCCATCTATCAACATTGGTGGTCATACGCTTGAAGTAGTCAACACCTTTACATACCCTGGCTCTGTCATCAGCAGCAACCTCTCCCTCGATGGTGAAATTGGTAGTCGCGGTGGGAAGGCCTCCACTGCTATGTTCAAATTAATAAAGCGTGTATGGGAAAATAGGGCACTCACAAGAAACACCAAGACAAGTATATAAGGCTTGTGTTCTCAGCACTCTGCTGTGTGGTAGTGAGACATGGACCACATATGCTAGACAAGGACATTGCCTCAACACCCATTCTATATGGTCAACTCGCAACTGGTGCTAGACAGCATGGGTGCCCATTATTACACCTGCAAGCGTGATCTAACTTCATGTGGCATACACAAAGAACACTTGGAGCTCATTCTGGTGGGTCAGATCTATTTAGGATTTCTTAAAAATTGTCGGCCCTTCTTTTCTTCTACTTGGTATCTGATGTGAGCACTTTACCATTTTGATTCTTATTTGGAACATCTTTGAAAGAAAATTTATAGTTAATGGTTTTAGTGTATTGTAGAGCATTTTACTGTTTCCAATCTTAACTGCCTTTTCCACTTCTTCGGCTAGTTGATCAACAAATGCTCTTTTGTCTCTTCTAGTACAACATATGCTCTTTTGTCTCCCCCTACTCCCTTGTCTTTTAATCTATATTCTTCTTTAGCTTTGATTCGTCTAGTTTCATCCTTCTTCTTTCTTGAATACATTTTCAGGTGTCATCACATATCCAAGGTATAAATTATGAGATTTGAAATATATATATAATAATAATTCTTTTATACTTATAAAAAATCTTAAGTTTATTAGAATAAAAACAACTGTGCATGTAGACGCAAAACTAAAACTGATTCTTATTACCCATCCATTTCTGAACACTTGTGCTAAGTATGTTTAGAGGAAACTATTGGCGAAATGTGGAAAAAAAAGTTTCATCAAATATTTAGAAAATTGTTATAGTTATTGGTTACTAAACTGACGTCATTGCACTCCGGGCAGACCCATAGGTGCTCAGTCTCCCCAACAGATATCGAAGAGTATGCATACTGATGGTTCCTGTGGCTCGCTGATTAAACCCACCTCTCACTCTGCCTCTCAGGCATCCAGTTCGACTTGAACAACGGGTAACTCCAAACTGCTTAAATCGCTTGATCGATTCAACATCGATTTTAGTGTCCTCATCCAACAGATAGTCGCGAAGAGACCGAAGAATATCCCCTTTATCCATCTTAAACTCACAAACAATCGATGCTGTTGATGCAAGCCTGTCCGCTCTCTCATTACCGTAAACACCCGCATGCCCAGGACAGTATATCCACGTAAGCCGCTGGAGGTTAGAAACTTCTATAGACGACATCCACTCATACCGAAACCTGCCTTTCTGGATCTTGTGAAGCATCGACTGAGAGTCAGATACAACAACTGCCCCAGTAAATGAAGTCCCAGAAATCCAATGGAGGGCAGCAGTAACGGCATCAACCTCCATCCTCATACTAGAAGTAGTTGTTCTGTATGCCCCACTTCGCTCTGCAACAACCCTACCATGCACATTAGCCAAGAAACCCCAGCCGGATTTCTCACCACGTTGAACCGACCCATCGGTATATACAACAACATCATCATCCCTTGCATTGTCTTCTATCAACTGCTTAATTGCGAGATCAGCCTTCATGTTGCCCCAATCTCTACATTCTCTTCCAAGAGTAATGATAACGTTGAGATAGTTCATCATGCTACCATCTGTTTGGATCCATTCTTCCCCTTTGGTAGGGTCGCAACCGTAGTCACCTGGCCAATTGTGCTCTCAGCCTGGGCCATCCACGACATGCCACGCTTGATTCTCGTGCCCTTAACACCATTAGTGTTCTTGTGTAGTGGATGTCTCTTATCCGAAGTAACCCGCATATATGCCTTGGATTGGGCGATTGCATGACGGGAGCGTAGTGACAGAAGGTTGAAGCATATATCTCATCTTCACAATGGGGGTATCTCTAGTGCAGCCCAGAATTATACGCATACCTTCATTCTGAACCCGTTCGAGTCGTTCACATTGTGATCTTGATATCGTAAGAATTCCGAGTCCGTAATCTACCACTGACATTACCAGTCGATCGAACAAAATGCCAAGTAATCTCTGCTCATCAAGGTGTGCGGCCACCATAACTTTGAGAGCCACAAGACCACGCTTGCACCGTTGTATCGTCTGTTCAATATGGTGTTTGAGAGATAGACTACGATCAAAGGTTATTCCAAGATAGCGCAGCCTGTCTTTGCGCTCGATGGTATGTTCATCACGGGCAGGTCAGCCTTGACGATGTGATTATTCAACGAGCACCACAACATACACGCTTTTTCAGGATTGACCTGAGAGCGAGACTCTCTACACCAACTCGAGATGGTACGCAATGTTTTCTGAATGTCGTCAACCATCTCAGTGGATATCGGATAAAGATATTCAGTGGATAAAGAAATGAGAAGAGTAAGAAAGGTAATGAGATAATGTTACATATTCTCACAAAGTAAGATTAAGAAAAACCGAATGCATGCCAGTTACAGCTACCACAGGCTTCATAATCTTGTGTATATTGATTGTACTGGGAATCACTTTAACGAGTAAGCTGACATGCTAGCTTTGAAAGCTGATATAGTAGGCACATTTGATCTAGATAGTAATGATAAAATATGAGTTCTTCTTCTTAACCTTTCAACTCCCGACCGGGCACAGGTCTTCAACAAACTTCTTCCAGCTCTTCCTCTATCATGCCATCCCTTCTTCTTCTCGGGTTCCAAAACATTGTCTGTCTTGCAATGCTTCCGGTGGGTCTTCTCAATGTGTGTTCTATCCATCGCCAGCGTCTCTTCCTGAGCTCTTTCTCCACTGGTATCTACTTAGTTCTTTCTCTGAGTTTCTCGTTTGTAATCTTATTATACCATCTCAGTCTATCTATTCAACGTAAGCATCCATTTATGAAGGTCTATAGTTTTCTGGTGGTTTCTTTTGTTGTCCTCCATGTTTCCGAGCCATAGAACAGTAGCCTACTGACTTCACATTTTATTGAAATATTTTCAGCTTTGTGTTTGTTTTGATCTCTTTTGACTTCTATATCTTACTCAATACACTAAAGTGCCCCCTTGATTTTTGTATTCTTATCTTGCCATCTTTGTTTGTTCCCCCTTCTGTGTACCAAGGTATGTGTATGATTCCACATCCTGTAGAGCTGTTTCCTCCAGCATAATCTGGTTTACATTTACTGCATTTATTCCCATGACCTTGGTCTTTTCCCTGTGTATTTTCAAACCTAGTTGCTGAAACTTATTATTTAGAATGTTCATCTGATCTTTAATCTGTGCGTGATTGTGTAATTTGTCATTATGTTAGCTCGTTCTCAGACAAGAGTGAGGTCCTTATACTGGATTAATATGACGGCAAGAATGTTATTGGTCGGTAGGTCTACTGTCTTCTATGAGGACAGATGAATTTAGTTTAGTCATTGGATCATCATCACTGCACATAGAACCAATTAGTCTATAAGTGCTCCGATCTGCTTCTCTGTATGTCTCTCAACATGTGGCAACTAACGACACCGGTTTTTTGTTGGTTTAATATTCTTCTTTTGGATACCAGTATAGTGCTCTTTGTCTAGCTACATCACATTTGACTCGGTATTACTGCAGCCTGGTTAGGGTTGTAGATTCACCACTATTACTTGAACCATTTACAAATCCTCTCTTCCGTAAGAAATACAGAATATCAGCCTGGTCCATTGCTCGCCCGATTTGTACAGCAGCCATACATGCAAGTCTATCGGTGCATTCCTTTCCCCTTACACTTGCATGCCCTGGCACAAAAATGAAACTGATTTTTGTCAGCCTGGATCTCTTTAGCGACTCCAACCAATGTCTTTGATCTGTATCAATCATCCTGAGCATACTCATTGCGTCACTGAGAAAACAAGCATGGATTAAAGTAGTAGCTCCAACCAGATCATCGCTTTAGTTACGCCTTGATCCCCATAGTGAGGTAACTTGTAATCACGACAAAACCACCGCTGTCTTCCTTCACAATATCTCCTCTCACTTGAGCAGTGAAAGCCCATGAGCTTCGCATATGTCGAATTACTGACCCATCTCTGTAAGTGATTATATCTAATTATATAATTAACAAAAAAAACCAGAAAAAACACTGGAGCTAATTGAAGAAAGAAGAAAAAACTGAAACAAACGGGGTTAAAACGAAACAGCTCTGAATATAAAAGCTGCTCAAGAGAAGTCAAGAAAGAAATCCGAAAAAACAAGAAACAGTTATCAGTTATATGAGGACTATCATCATAGCACTCCGGACATGTCCATAGGTGCTCCGATCTTCGCCTCATCAAATCTAGCAGCGTCCAGCGGCCCAACACGCCAGTTCGATGTTGATTAATCAATCTCTTTGGATATTTAGTATCTCGTTCTTTTCGGGCTGCACCAATATTGACCCCATCCGACTCGAATGGGATTCACAGACCTGAAACTTCTCTGTTCGAAAAGACTCTCTCATTGCGTGAAGAATGTCATTTCGATCCATGGTATCTCCTTCTGATATTGTAGCCAAGGCAGCCAATCTATCAGCTCGTTCATTACCCCTAACTCCAGCGTGCCCAGGGACATAAATGAAGATGATTTCTCTGATAATTGTCTGTACCAGTACCTCCACCCAGTTGCATCTCATCATTCCTGATTCGACCTCACAAATCATGCTCATGGAGTCACTGAGTATGAAAACACGAGAGTAGTTGTGAGATGCCAACCATTTCACCGCCTCCGTAACCGCCCGAACCCCCATTGTCAAATTACTTGGGGTTGTTGCGTAGGCTACACTGGTCTCTCTTAATATTTTTCCTCCTGAGAGTGTTGAAAAAGCCCACGTACAGCGTTGTTGGCGAATGACTTAACCATCGGTGTAAATAACCACATCTGTAGCATTGATGATGTCATACTCCACGTTAATCAGTGATGGATTATTTTGTTCGCAGTTTTTCTTAATAGATGTAATAACGGTAAAAGCAGTCTGAAATTGAGGTGGCACAGTAATCCATTCCTCTCATGGTTCAATTCCGGAAGGATCACTTATTTTCCTAAGAGTATCTCCCGCCTGACTCAGCCATGATCTGCCTCTCTTGAGTCTACAACCCTTTCTCCTTAATGAGTTCTTCATGGAAAGAATGTTCCTTGTTTGCGTTGATTTTTAGATATGATCGAACCCTCCAAGTTTCAATTCTGTTAGCAATAGTGGGAGGTCAAAAGGAATCTCATCGACACTCTTAGTGTATCTTTGGTGCATCCCAGAATGATGCACACAGCCTCATTTTGAATTCTTTCCAGTCTCACTGTTTGCATAGGACTAATTGTTAGGAGAGCGCATTCATATTCTATACATGACAGAACAATACCTTGGTACAGGAGCACAAGAAGGCGTTGCTCAATGTTAGCAGCCGCCATGATTCTCAGTGCGGACAGTGCGTTGCGAGCCTTGGCAATAACGTGGTCGATATGGTCCCTAAAGCATAGACTGCGATCAAATTTACACCCAAATAACTCATAGATGCTATTCGAGTTAGTGTACGTCCATCTATAGTGACATGTGGTGTTATAGAATTTAAAATGTGATTATTTAGGGAGAACCACGATAGCACAGCTTTGGTATGGTTTATCATTGCAGCAGAGACATCGCACCATGCCAGGATGTGGTCCAGATCTTTCTGCAGGTTATTAGCAATTTGATCACTGTTTCTCCCCTGTCTGTACACCATGAAGTCGTCTGCAAATGACAGTGTTCGTCCCCTGCCAGATAGTTGCTGCTTCGTAATCATTATGGTGAATACATTGAATAGTATTGGAGATAGTGGGACCCATGTGGTAGGCCCGGTGACATTTTTATCGGCACAGAATACCAATTACCACATCTAAGTGCCACTTTTCTCTCAAACAGGGCCCTTGTAACCCATCTTATGAGCAATGTATCGATAATGAGTAGCGTGAGCATTTGTCAAAGGTACGTGATTGGAACTTTGTTATAGACATCCTCGAGATCTAGTACAACCGCACATGTCTCCAAACCAGCCTGGAAACCTTCAAAGACGTCATACGCAAAAATCGATGCATTACACCAAGTTTCTTTATTCCGCCTGTATCCACCGAGGGTGGAAGGAAACATGCGACGTTCCTCCAAATCTCGTTCGAGTCTGTATGCAGAGCCGGATTAGCCTAGTAGCAGAAGTAGCAAATGCTACTGGCCCCGCGCTTCTAGGGGGCCCCGCGCCTATGTGACAGATGAAAATATAAAAAATAACCAGATGTTATATCAAAAACACGCAAGCTGTCTGAATTTTTAAATGTCGTGTGTGATGGTGCTGAATCCAACGAAATCGAAGCAGAAAATACAGAAGAGGTGTCCTACTGTGTAGTAGATGAAAGCAGTGCTATAGAAGAATCATCATTACCAATATTACCATTAAGATCAGCAACTCTTCACGATTTAGCCACATTTTTCACAAGACAAACTGAAATCGAATGTACAACAAGTCCTCCCAATTTAGCCATATCATCTTCAAGCCAAAGAGAGGCAGAAAGCACAGCACATGCTTCTAATGTAGCAACATCATCTACAAGCCAAAAACACAACGAAAGTAAAATGTACTCCAACGATATTGGTGAATGGCCAAACAACTTCAAACAATCCACGATTTTGTCGAAAGTCGTTTTTCACATACACACATACACCAACAAACAAAACTCACGTGAAAGATTGGTTGTGTTATACAGAAACTAAAGGACAACTGTTCTGTTTTGTTTGAAAAGTTATTGATTTAGGCTGTACCATAGAGTGACTGGTGTATTTGGAATACTCCGGCAGTTAAAATCTATTACAGAGGAAGAGATCTTGAAAAGAACTCCAAATATTGTCAGCTCTTACCAAGAGGATTTGGAAGAAAGCCTAGGCGACGAACTTATGCAGTTCACTGAACTCCTTAAAACTAATGTAGCTGCTGCTATTTGCAACGAAAAGCATGAGGCTCTAGAACTGCAATTTTATAAACTTATAATGGAAAATTTATTAGAGTCGTGTTTCCCAAATGTAGAAATAGTCTTACGAATTTACTAGTTTTTAATGATTACTAACTGCAGCGGAGAACGTTCTTTTTCAACATTAAAGTGTATAAAACGTGAGTTAAGGAACATGATGGGACAAGATCGTCTAAATAACCTCACCTTAATGAACATTGAAAGTAATTTACTTAGAGAAATTGATTTGTCTAGTATTATCTCTAAATTTGCTCACATTAAATCAAGAAAAGTTTGTTTGTAAAAGTTGTGTTTTATTTTATTATCATACAAAACCTAGGGCCCCGCGCTAGTTTACATGGGCCCGCGCTAAAATTTGCTACGGGCCCCGCGATAGCCTAATCCGGCACTGTCTGTATGCCACTAACCTTTCCAGAAGTTTGCCCACTGTGTTCTGCATTGCAATTATTCTAAAACCGCTCATGTATTTGAGATTTTTGTTAGGTTTTGCCAGTGATATAAAGTAACTGTGAAGCCATTCCTCCCGGATCTCGCCATTTTTTAAACTAGTGTTGAATTCTTTACTAAGCTCATTCATGTCTTCGTCCGATATCCTGCTTATGTCATTGTATTGGATACCATCGGGGCCTGGTGCGGTATTGTGTGATCTCTTAAGCATTGCACGTATTCCTCACTCGTGAATTCAAGATCGTCATTCCACTCCGTGGCGACACATTACTCCGATAACAGCGAAATTATATTGAGTCTTGCTTTCCTATCATTTCGATTCGACTGTTCAATAACATGATCCAGAAAGGCCATTTCTTTATCTTCGTCACTTTTTCGCCACACCAGATCGTGATCTTGAAAATCTGGTATGATACGTATGTGTGGCGCACCGTTCATGGCCTGGTGAAACCGCCATATTTCTGGAGCGTGCTTTCGGAGAACATATGTGTACAAAATTCTTCCCACCTAGCTGACTTTGCTTGGTGAGCATAAATCTCAAAAAGTGCCATTTTCTCATCCATGTCCACTTTCAACGCATTATATTCTTCCACACCTGATGAGATACTTGGGCATTGGCATGTCGAATGACAAGAAACAACACATAGTCACCTCATGCAATAAAATTGATGAATTAAGAAAACAAGGGAAAGAGAGACAAATGTACAACGAAATCAATATAATGACACGTGACTTCAGCCCATCAATACACACGTCATAAACGATAACAATGGCAAAACATTAACATAAAAGAAAGATGTACTAGAAAGATGGCATGAGTACTGCAGAAACATGTATGAAGACACATCTAAATATCCACATATGATAATAACAGAAAGCGACGAGACAGAACCAGAGCCCATGTTGGATGAAGTGCGCCTGGCCATCAAAAGTCTGGAAAGAGGGAAGTCACAAGGGTGTGACGATATACCAGCAGAATTGATTCAAGCAGGCGGGGAGGCCAGTGTTCGGGTATATCATAAACTGTGCACAAAGATATGGAATCGCTACTTCTGGCAAAAGGAATGGAAAAAATCAGTATTTATACCTATTCCAAAGAAGGAAAACCTGAAACTATGCACCAACTACAGAACTATTGCCCTTATAAGTCATACCAGCAAAATCCTATTAAGAATCATCATGAGGAGGATGGAACAAAAATTAGAAGACGAAATACACGAAACACAAGCAGGTTTCAGAAGAGATAGGGGCACTAGAGATCATATTTGTAGCATGAGACTCATTATCGAGAAATGCAGAAAATACAGCACAGACCTGCATGCATGTTTCATATACTATAGCAAGGCTTTCGACCATATACAACATAAAAAAATGTGGAACGTCATGAAAGACATGCATTTTCAAACACACATAATACAACTCATAGAATCTCTATTCCACGAACAACGGGCAACCATTAAAATAGGAGGTGAAATAGCTGAATGGTTCGATATTCAAAAGGGGTAAGACAGGAATGTATTTTGTCCCCATACTTTTTTTAACATATATGCGAACATCATTAGGAATGTAGAAGCACGACCTACTATATTTATAGAATTCAACTATGTGAATTACGACTTTCAATATAGGCGGCAAATCCATACCAGAGCTTAGATACGCAAACGATACAGTATTATTATACACCAGCAAAGAGGGTTTGGAAAACCTAATCATGACGACCAAGAAACATAGTGAAGACCAACATCTATATTTGAATACATAAGAAATAAAAATAACGTCAACTGACAAAGCAAAAGGCTCACCTACCTAACATCCAAATAAACAATGAAGAACTCAATGTGTAGAGAGCTACGAATACCTTGTGCTCAATAATTAACAATAACGGTGACTGCTTCAAATAGATCTCAAGAAGATTGGCAATATCAATCAAGAAGTTAAACACAATGAAGAACATGTGGCAAAGCACCAGCAAAATATTAAAATTAAAAGTATTGAGAACATGCATTTTCCAGTGGCTACTTATGGTTGTGAATCATGGACCATTAGGCCTACACAAAAAACAAGAACGAAAATCCAGTCCTTCGAAACTAAATGCTACAGAAAGATCCTACGAATATCATGGACAGAAAAAGAAAGAACACTGATGTCCTGAAAGAACTAAATGTTAAAGAGAATTGGCTGATAAACAACATACTATACAGAAAAATTGGATACAATGGTCACATTAAGCATCACGATGGCCTGGAAAGAACAATATTAGAGGGCAGGGTCCCAGGACGCAGAGGCAGACCAATGGCTACAAGATATTAAAGAAACCATGAATATGACCATCGACGAAGTGGGTGAATTTTAGATGCGCTGCGAAGAGAGCAACGTCCATATAAAGGATACGCACATTGACGACGATATAATTAACCAACCAACAACTAACAAGTCAACAAGGACATCCAACAAACAACCTAAAAACCGACTAACAAACCAGATCTCTTCTTCTTCTTCTTCTTCTTCTTTGCGTTCGTTCTTTACGACCAATTTTAATCACTTTTTGTTATATGTTTGATCTTTGCCAAGAACGTGTATACGTTGCACATTGGTTTGGTAGGCCTCTAAACGCATAGATTTCTACAAGTTTAGGACATGTGCATCCGA
Organism: Arion vulgaris; assembly: GCA_020796225.1. Lineage (NCBI taxonomy): Eukaryota > Metazoa > Mollusca > Gastropoda > Stylommatophora > Arionidae > Arion > Arion vulgaris. The sequence goes on along the minus strand of CM036753.1, from coordinate 56,770,859 downwards.
TTTCAGCCAAACCTCCTTAGTCGCCTCTTACGACATGCGTGACAGGTAAACAGTGGTTCTATTCTTTACACCCCAAATTTGGGCCCAGGTAACCACTCGGGCGAACAAACCAGATAACTAAGTTGTTAACAGATTGATCAACTAGCTAATTAACAAAATAACTAACTTGCTATCTGTAGGCCCTACTAGATTCGCAATTGTCGTGGATGTGAGTGATGAAAGATTCAGTGTACATTTCTGTAGTTTTTTGTATTGGTGATAATATGATAGACTAAGACCAAACATAATGCAAATATATTTCAATCTGCCATGAGAATCAACTGTTTAACTATTAACCCGTTAGCTACTAAATAACCCCCTCCCCTTTACACCGTTGCATTACTCCGTTATGAGTGCAAACGTAGAGTTGAAAATCATGCAGCATCTTGTATACAACTCTTATATTGCATGCCTTTGGTAAATTTGGCTTCGCGTTATGAGAACAGTAGGGGACTGCACATGTATTTTGTAACTTTGTTCGACAGAAATCAAGAAAAGAACATCACTTTGTGATAGTAGTGAAAAAAATATGTTAGCTTTAAATAAATATTGAATTATTTGTTTACATTTTAAAACTTTAGGCCATGCGTTGCATTCATGAATGGGGCATACACCACTAAATTACATCCGATGATAGTGATGAAAACAAGGCTTCGGAAATTGATGGAATAGCAGCAGAAGCAATAAAGGCGTGTGGAGAAATTGGAGTAAACTGGGTTCATTACATCTTCAAGAAGGCGTGGGAAGAAAGAACTGTCCCTTCAGATTGGCAAAAAGCTATTATAGTACCAATATGGAAGAAAAAAGGTGAAAAACAAGACTGTGGTACATATAGAGGCATCTTCCTCCTAAGCCATGTGGGAAAAATGTTTGCAAAAGTTCTGGAGCAGCGAATAAGACCAAATATGGAGCCAACACTCAGCCCACAACAGTTTGGATTTAGAAAAGGAAAAGGGTGCACAGATGAAATATTTGCCCTAAGACAAATTAGTGAAAAAACAATAGAATACAAAAATCAAATGAATATAGCCTTCATAGACCAAGAGAAGGTAGACCAAGAGAAGGTATTTGATAGTGTTAACAGAGAAATATTATGGGATGTTCTTGAAAACTACGGAATAAAAGGAACGCTGCTAGACTGTGTTAGAGCCATATATATAGAAAGTGAAAGTGCTATACGAATAAGCGCCGGACTCACAAATTGGTTTCCGGTAACATCAGGAGTACGGCAAGGATGTGTTTTATCACCTCTTCTCTTCCTTATATACATGGATAGTATCACCAAAATAGACGAAACATCACTAGACGTAGACCAACAAAATGAACTGCCCTTTGCTGACGACCAGTGTCTATTCCATAATAATATTCCACAACTTCACGAACACATACACTTACTCAACAATAGCTGCCTCAAATACAACATGAAGATCAACATTGAAAAGACAGGTCATGACTATAAGCAGAGAACATAAAGATATCAACATACAAATAAATGACCAAACGCTAAAGCAGGTGAGAGAATTCAAATACCTTGGAAGTATCTTCACATCTGATAGTAGACTGGACAGAGAGATCGAAACTAGAATACAGCAAGCCAACAACATTACACACCAACTTACCCCAATCTTGAAACACCCAGCAATTCCAGTAGAGACTAAAAGACAGAAATGCGATCTTCATACCAACACTGTGCTACCAGTGCCAAACATGGCACTGACAAAAGAACAAGAAAGCAAAATTACCACATGCGAAATGAGATGCTTGGGGAAAGCAGTAAATAAAACAAGAAGAGACCATATAAGAAATGAGGAAATTAGAGGAATAGTCGGAATAACACCTGCTATTAGATTTATTGAAAAACAGAGACTCAAATGGTTTGGCCACTTGGTCAGAATGAACCTGAATACACCAGTTGCAAGAGCGTACAACCTGAAAATGGAATCATAAAGAGGAAGGGGCAGACCAATAAAAAGATGGGATGATGGAGTTACATTACTACAGACATCTTAAAACTCCACAATACCACAACATATCAAGCGACCGAGCGTGCATTATCTCGGAAACCGATCATCATTTAAAACCAGGGTTGCCAACTAAAAATTGAGAAAATAAGCCAAACACTGACCGGAAAAAGCCAAAAAAAAGCCAGGAGGAAAAACAGTGCTATTTCATATTTACATTACATCATAAGAAGAGCTCCAAGGTCATCACTATTCTCACCACTGAAACCAGTACCATACACTTTGTCAGTAGATAAGTTTTTACCATATTAGGGAGGCAGCCACCCGAGTGGTTACTGGGGCCCAAATTTGGGGTGTAAAGAATAGAACCACTGTTACCTGCCACACATGTAAGAGACGACTAGGGAGGTTTGGCTGAAATCGGATGCATGTGTCCTAAACGTGTAGAAGTCTATGCGTTTAGGGGCCTAACAAACTAATGTGCAACGTATACACGTTCTTGGCAATGATCAAACATATCACAAAGAGTGATTAAAATTGGTCGTAAAGAACGAACGCAAAGAAGAAAGAAGAAGAAGAGGAGAGGCAGTAAAATCCTTGCAACATTTGTTAGATAAGAGCAGTTCTGTTCTTATTCTCACTATAGCCTCAAGCTGCAGCTGCCTTCTATTTCTAGCTTTTGTTTTGACTGATGATAGAGAACACCCTCTCAGTAACAGCATTACTAGCTGGAGTTATTAAACAAGTCAGAGCAAAGGTGGCAAGCTCTTTAAATGACTCGTGTTGAAGAACACCAATCCAAAAAGTTTAACTGTCTGTTAAAAATCCACCTTTCTTAAATTGGACTTCTTCTTTCCAGTCAATACAGATTATTTTTCTGTATTGTTCTTCTATTGCACTGATGTTTTCTCCCGCAATGTGCATAAATGGTAGTTCTTCAAATAAAGGCTTTGATGCTTGGTTTAAAATTATCATAAGGCTCAGTTTTGACAAGCACTGAAATGTATCTCTGGCAGGGGAAGACGTTATGTAATTTGGTCGAGAGCTTCCTCTAACATAGCCATACACTTTGCTTTTACATATTCTATTTCTTGTCGAGCATGTGGACTATTATTGGACTAGGGGAATTCTCCACTTGAAGTGTATTCTGTAATGTTGATGGAGTCCTCTATCTGTGTTTTTCTGACTTTTCATGTTCAGCGAGGCTACATGCTTTAGGCATAACGGTACAGTGGCATACTTTCCAAAACGCATTTTGTGATCCATCAGAAGATCTTTTCTGTACAAAAGTCTTTTCCCAATTGGTATTATATTTGCAACTATTGTCATAAGATTGTTTCCATTTTTTTGTCGCCCTAGTTTGATTACTTGCGAATTTGCACACGAATAAGAACAAATAACAGGACTGCACTGCATAATCCGAGGCGGGAAAAAGGGCAAAGCAGGAAGTGATGTAACTTCCCATAATCTTTAGTACTAAACATATTTTTTAAACAATACTATCCAAAATCAATAAAAAAACCTAAATTAAGTATATTTACCTAATTTGCTCTTAAGAATTATACACATTTTTAGAAAACATAATTTGCATGTTAAAAAGCCAAAAAACGGCCAAAAGCCAAACAATCTTTTTAAGCCAACCACTTTAAAAAAGCTAAATTACTCGAGTCTGGCTTTAAAAAGCCAAATTGGCAACCCTGGTTAAAACTGCTACGCCTAGCGGCAAAAAAACAGAGAAGGACAAAATAAATAAGAAAGAACATAAGAAAGGTGCTGATGAAATGAATCGAGTTTTTCCCGTCATATCAGTAAGACAAATATTTTAATTTGCTGTGTTTTTTCATGATTTTTTTAGTCTTCTCTGGCATAACATCTTAAGTCGAATCTGGCAACACCCACACCCCTCCCTTCCCGGATACTTTCCTAACCATTTAAAATAATGGTTCTCATCTAGAATATGGCGGACGAAGTGGGAGATTTGATTATAAAATTTGCCAAGGATGAATACAAAATTACTGGCATGTTAACTACAGATACTGTCGGAGATTTGAAAGAGGCTATCTATAAAGTAACTTCTGTGCAACCTAGTCGTCAAAAGTTGCTAGGCCTAAAAGTTAAACGTGAGTAAGTCAGTAACCTGGTTTGAGTCAATTTGGTATTTCATAATTGTTTATTATAGTTTATAATTATGCTATTAGTATTATGAAGGAAATTTGGAGTATCGCACAATTGAAATTGTCAAGTGAATGGACTTGTTTTCGGTAAGATTTGTTATATTTAATATGTCATAACTAGTAATAGTATACTAATACTTATTTGCTGCTATAATAATATAATTAAATTTTTATTTACCTGCTATTTTCACAATTTTGTTAATAACTTATAACAAACAATCAATTAGTTATTCTCTCATATTTTGTTTATTTTTTCGTACTAAGAGTAAGGATAATGTTTTATATATCAGAATTTGCAGAAATGAATACCGTAGTTGTAGTCCATAAAGATTGTTGTAACATTTGTGCAATTACAAAATAATAACAACACTAAAAGTAAAAAAAAGTGCAAGCAAACTTTTTCAGCGATATCTGGTCATGACATGTGCTTAGTCTGTGGACTGGACCACAAACTGGGCAGTCAGCTTCAGGTCTGTCAGGTTTCCCAAAGCTTAGTTTTTATGTTGACTGGGTGTGGCCACATGTTGCTTTTCAGCTCACACAGGAGAGGACAGTCTTGCAGGATATGCTCCAGTGTCACGAGTGTCTGTTCCGCCTGCTGACACTGGCAGAGAGCTGTTTAGTGTTTGACTTATTCCTAGTCTATATAAGTGTTTGTTGAATCTGCAGTGTCCAGTAGGTAGGCAAAATAACATGACCTAGTCTGTTCTGCATAGGTCTTTGAGGAAGTATTTTCCATAATCATACTCAGTGTTTGTCTTCCGATCTACTGCAGATATTCTCTGTATGAGGGTTTTGACCTCCTGAAAAGACAGGTTGGTAAATTTGCTTTTTGACACTGCCCTCCTTGGCCAAGACATCAGTACTTCATTTCCTGCAATGTCATAGTGATATGGAATCCACTGCAAGTTAATTTCTGCTTTTTCTGAAAACTGAGCAAGTTACTCTTTTTAGGTTCTGTACTGTGCTGTCAGCTGCTGACACTTTGATAAAAATTTTCAAAATAGTACTACAGCATTAAAAACAACATATTTAGATAGGCCTTCAAATTTGCAATTCAATGACACCTCACCCAAGTCTGTACCTCAATTCTGAAAAAAGTTATTCAAGTTTTACTGATTAATTTTGTGCTAAAAAGACTTAATATGAAACATATAGGTAATATAAAAAGTTGCGCTCCAGTGCTAGGACTGATCTGTGATTTTCTTAGATATCTTCCTTATTTCTAATCAAACACCATATAAACCATACATTTTCTTGAACGGGAAGATAAACTATATACTTTGGTTACGTTGTCCTAATGTTGCGATGCACACTGAACTAATTAATAGTCAAATGGCTGACTAATTTGCATATTATGCAAATAGTGAATATATACCATCTGATTTTTACATCTGACCACAACATCGATGTAGACTAAATTATGTCGAATTGGCAAGTATCAATCACAGACTGTGAAATGTACAAACACAAACATTTGTAGTAATGGCTAGTAAATTAATTAGCATATTAGAGACAGGTAACTAATTAGCATAATTAGAAACACAATGTATTTTAATATGTAATTTACCATAAATTCATTGAAAGACGAGAAAATGTTCAATTTTTACTAAGCTAAAGACAGTAAACTAATGCATACAACACTAATTATAATAGTAATAATTAATATCGCATTACATAATAGCAATTACATAATAAGATGTTATGACAGAAAATTTCAAATATATTGGTGTGAGTCACACCGAGACGTATTTGTTTTGTCATCTCTTTGAGAGTAATAATATACATGTATAGAAATTAAACAGATACTGTATCTAATATTTTACCCTTAACTATAAAACATAGCAGAAAATACTTCCAGATAGATGTTTCAGTTGATGTTCGAGCGTACAGATGAAAGCATGCCAGATGAGCAACAACTATGCTAAATTTCTCAACTATTGATGCATCTACACTTTTAAGATTTGTCACAGAGACATCCAGGTCAATACAAAAAGCATCACAGGTACAGGAGCGTATGGTGGATGGATCTGTCTTCACTTTCTCCAAGAATGACAAGCACTGGATAAAAACACCATCTGAGACCTGTGCAAAAATACATATAAAAATATTGTTTTAGAGATTATACCGCCACAGTTGATTCTTATAAAAACATCAATGAACCAGTCAGGATCTTGGAGAAAAGTCCTAGGGCTTGATGCTGATCCAAAACAATTGAATTAATCAGCTTTGTAACAATAGCTGTCGTCATCATATCACTGCGGTTGTACTTTGACTCAAAGAAATCCAGAAGTTCCACCCAGCACGGTATAAATATTAGTCACAAATTCCTGTTTGACTACTGTGTTATACAGACCATAACAATTACAATAACTGTATGTTCTGACAACATGAAGGAGAGTGTTTGTTATGTGCTTATAGCAGTCCTGTGTGGTTCCTCCTGCAAGTACATGTACACTAAGAACTAAAGATTGAATATGATCAGAATCAATACAAATATTAACATGATATTAATAAAGATAACCTTTTATTAAAACATTATTTGTGCTTAACAACTGATAAAACTTTCCTGGATTATTGTGTAAATGTGGATATATTGTGAAAATTAATTAGTTTTGTGAGCTGTAGGATTCATTCAAATGTGACGGTAAGTAGGCATTTTATTTTGATTCTATAAGACTATTGTTTCTTTGTTGTTCTTACATTCTTGACCATATCCGCAAGAGTGGGCCTACATCTATCCATTAGCAACTGTGCTACATTTCTTAACAGGATACTCTAGTACAAAGTGTGCCCTCAGATCTTCCATAGTCGTCATGATTATATCATTTAGTTTTAGAAGATGTCGTAGAAATATCTGCAATTCAAGAAAATAAAATGAATTTCAATCAATATTACTCTATATATAATTATTATATAATTATGTTGTATTAACATTTCTATACATAATATAATACTAAACTTAAACTTGACTGACTACTCTCTTAACTCTCTGTTATTAAATTTAAACACTATAATTTATGATTATTCAATATTTACTATATAAACTATATAAAATATAATTAATAGGCTAGTAGAGAGAAATTTAATTTATATTAATATTTAAAAAAAACGATATATGTTACTATATTATTAAGCAGAATTTAAAATTGCAATACATTTGTTATCAGATGTTCATTATTATTGTATCAGCAAGTAAAACTACTTCAAATTGCTAGCTAGTGTAGATAGGGCAAGCAATAATGATAACTAATGACAATCAATATGGCGAATGGCCGCGGAAGGACGCCGAAATTCACTTCCTCCGAAATATCAGGTACCTTAAATAAAATTTATTTTCATATACTAATGCTTCTCGATAGAAATCCAAATTTACCATACATATGTACAACTTCATGCTGAATTCAAATATCATAATTATATTACGTAGGAAGTGATATATTTAAAGATATGTACAATAGAACTTACCAGCACGCATTAACAAAGGGATAGTTTCGAGAACTGACGCTTGTTTGATGTGAAACGAACTCAGGCGTGTCTAGGAATGAATGACGAATCTAATACCACCAGCGATATTTGCCAGTTAATATTGGAACGATTACAAAAAATTGAAAGATCTCGAAAACACATGTGTATTCCGAACTACTGCAGCAAATTTTCTCTGCGCATGCGCATCATTTTACGCATTGCCACTGGACCTATTCCGTAGTACCTAGTCAGCAGATTTAGCCTCCAGGGCTTGTATAGTTGACAGTGAGTTTGTAAGAAATACCATCTTGCCTGCAGGTGCTTGCAGCTTATTCATGTGCTGTGCTGCCGTCAGAAGGGTTAAGAGTTCTGCTTTGTTGTTGGAACATATTCATCCAGTAGGGGCAGCTAGAGACACAGTATTGGGTCTGTGTGCTTAATGTAGACTCCTGCTTCACCATTCATGGTTGCCTCCATTGCCGATCCATGTGTGTAAATTCTTGTTGAGCTGTCTTCTGGAAACATGTAATGAAGATGTTCTATTGTAGTTGCTTTCTTCAACAGTTTTCATCACTTTCTTCAACAAGGTTAAGAATGGAGTCAAACAGGGTTGTGTCCTTGCCCCACTCTCTTTGTCATCTTCACAGTCTTGTTACACTACACCTTCGAGGGTGCTTATGGAGATGTTTTCATCCGCACAAGATCTGATAGCTCACTCTTCAACTTGGCTCGCTTAAGAGCCAAAACAAAACAACATAAATTCTCAAGAAACTCCTTTGCTAACGATGCTGCCTTAGTTGCACACAGTGAGGCTGCACTGCAATCCCTAATAAATAATTTGGCCAGAGCATGTGACCTGTTTTCACTGACTATAAGTATCACCAAAACAGTGGTTTTATGTCAGGGAAATAACACATCAACAAATATCACTTTAAATGGTAACCATCTAACCCCAGTTAAAAAATTCTGCTATCTTGGGTCCAAAGTCACTGCTGGCCTTTCTCTTGATGAAGAAATCAACGCTCGTATAGACAGCGCGGCTACTACATTTGGCAAACTATCAAAGCGAGCGTGGGACAACACAAAACTAACATTGCAGACGAAGATTCAAATATATCAAGCTTGTGTAATTAGTTCTTTACCATATGGCTCAGAAACATGGACAGCCTATATATATATGGCATGTAGAAAAGTTTTTCATTGAGGCTTTGCAGACATCTTTATATCTGAGCAGTGGTCGGCCCTGGTGCCTCATCCCCTCCGAAAGTTCACAGAATAACATTTGTTTTGGTATGCAGCAAGTTTCCATTCTTCTCACATGCCCAAACCATCTTAGTCGTCCACTGCTGAGCATGTCTATGATGGAAGGCAGGTTTGCATGTTGCAGTACTTCAGAGTTGGTTATCTTGTCGTACCACCTGATGTTCATAATCTTGCGGAGACATCAAAGGTGAAAGATGTTAAGTCTCCTCTCATGTCTTGAGTAGGATGTCCATGTTTCTGAGCCATATGATAAAGAACTAATTACACAAGCTCTATATATTTGAATCTTTGTCTGCAATGTTAGTTTTTGTTGTCCCACGCCGCTTTGATAGTTTGCCGAATGTAGTAGCCGCACTCTATACGAGCGTTGATTTCTTCATCAAGAGAAAGGCCAGCAGTGACCATGGATCCAAGATAGAAAAAGTTTTGAACTGGTGTTAGTTGGTTGTCATTTAAAGTGATTTTTGTTGTGTTACCCCCCTGACATAAAACAACTGTTTTAGAGACACTTATAGTCAGAGAAACTAGGTAGCATGTCTTGGCCAAATTATTGATTAGGCATTGCAGTGTAGCCTCACTGTGGGCGACTAAGACAGCATCGCAGCAAAAGGACATCCTTGAGAAGAATTTCCGACGTTTTGTCTTGGCTCTAGCGAGCCAAAGAGTGAACCATCAGATCTAGTGCGGATGAAAACATCACCATCAGCGTCCCTCAAAGGCATGGTACCATAGGACTGCGAAGAAGATGCCAAAGAAAGTGGGGACAAGGACACAGCTCTGCTTGACTCCATTCTTAACCTCGAAACTATCAGATGTGCTGCCATCGAACTGTATGTTGGCTTTCATGCCTTCATGGAAGGAGACAATCAATTGGAGCAACTTTGGGGGACAGCCAATATGCTTTGATATTTTTTTATTAAGACCTGGTCTGCTGACTCTGTCAAACGTCTTAGTCAGATCCACAAAAGCAATACATAAAGGATTACTCTGCTCTCTACACTTTTTTTGTAGCTGTAGTAGGGTAAATATCATGTCAGTTGTTGACTGTCCAGCTCTGAACCCTCATTGTGACTCTGGGAGAACACGCTCTGCCAGTTTCTATAGTCGTTTTGAAAGGACTAGTGCAAAGACCTTGCCTGTAACACTTAAAAGGGAGATGCCTCTGTAGTTGTTACAGTCCCCGTATCCCCTATTTTTTTATAGCGTGTCACTATCTTTGCATCCCTCATGCCTTAAGGAAATTCTCCCTCTCTCCAGCACTGAATAAAGAGATTGTAGAGATGGTCAGGAGGACATCCCTACTATATTTGAGGATTTCTGCAGGAATGTTATCTAGTCCTGATGCTTTGCCATTTGAAAGTTTGTTGATTGCTTCAGAAAGTTCCAACTCTGTGGGTTCGGCGTCCAGCACGGTTAGTTCATGATGTTTCGGTATGATCTTATCGAGGACAGGGTTTGCTGGTTTCTCCACAGAGTAAAGGTTATAATGGTGTTCCACCCATCTTTCGAGCTGTTTGGTCCTATCTGTTATTTGCTCACCTATTTCCGATCTTAGCGGGGCAATTTTTGTTATGTTTGGTCCCAGAGCCACTTTGATATTTTCTTACATTGCCTTGGTGTTGCCCATATCTGCAGTATTTTGTATCGCAGAACATAGATTTGACCAGTATTCATTTGCACACCTCCTTGGGTCTCATTGATATATGATATTAATTAACAAATGGTGCACTTTTTTCACTGCTAGCACAGGTCAAGTTATAATATCAAATTTAAATAATAAATAAGATTGATTATAAATAACACATTGTTCCTACTCTAAACATAACTCAATGCACCACTCCTTCAAGCTTAAATCACAGTATGGCAGAATCATCAAAGATTCGGCTCGGACAAGTTAGTTATTTGAAGATAAATTTAAAAAATGAAGTCGACGCTTTGTTCAGTATAAAAGCAAAGGAGAGGATTAATGGCAGTAGAGGGGTTACAAAAGAAAACACAATTGCAAAAGAGAGGATACAGTGTTCTTGTGAGTGCTGTGACAAAAAAAAAAAGGAAACGTTTGGTTATTCATACTTTTAGTTTTCCCTCTTAAAGTCCTGATTAATGTTATAGCCAACGGAGTAAATTGGGATGCCAGAAATACATAACTCTGGCGCCCATGGGCACCGCGTTGGACAGCCCTGCTTTAATGTATAGAAACTAAATATGCATTGCAACATAAAAGTTATATTGCTGACATCAATATACATCTGACTTATTCTCATTACAGTCTTAACTTCTTCATTGATTATGACTTTTCACTTCTAACAATACCCTATGCCTTATTCGTTAAAGAAAATAATTTCAGTGACATAACAACAAATTCATGTAAACTAAGGTATAGTAAAACAGGGAACTCCTGTATTAGGTTATAACATATGTTGAAGTATGCCAATAGGAAGTTGTTTTCCATTATGAGTGGTCATACATTCTCATTTTATTTTTGCAGCAAGTGAACTTACAGAGGAAACACTGCTGGCAACACTGAAGTTGCGACCAAACATGAAGCTTATTTTGATGGGAACAAAAGAGGCAGAAATTGTAAGTCATGTGATTTTAGTCATCCCTCACATATGCTTGCACAAAAAAGACAAGCACACACACACACAAGAAAGAGAGAGAGAGAGACAAATGTGATGAGAACAATTCCATTTTTGAAAAACTGAAACTAGAGAAGCAATATTTTGACTAAGGAGGTTAACAAAAAAGTATATTGTATTGTATTCCTCTCCTACCATTATACGTTACATAGGCAATTTCTTTATATCGTTCTATCCTGGACAACTCATTAAATTCTATGGAATTGAGCCCAATATTTCTCCCTCTTTCAGTAAAGTTTTTCAGTGTTTCCTAGAACATGGTTTCTTTCTTGAACCATTTGCATCCTACTTCAATGCCTATTTTGGGATTCTTTGATAATTTCTTCTCAGAGTGTTCCCAACTTGCCTTCAATCTCTTCTTATAAGAGTTGTTACTAGTGGTTGACAGTACATTTATATAATTTGATCACCTTTAATGAATACATTATACAAATAAATGACCAAACGCTAAAGCTGGTTGAGAGAATTCAAATACCTTGGAAGTTTCTTCACATCTGATAGTAGACTGGACAGAGAGATCAAAACTAGAATACAGCAAGCCAACAACATTACATACCAACTTATCCCAATCTTGAAACACCCAGCAATTCCAGTAGAGATTAAAAGACAGATTATAAATGCAATCTTCATACCAACACTGTGTTACCAGTGTCAAACATGGGCACTGACAAAAGAACAAGAAAGGAAAATTACTACCTGTGAAATGAGATGCTTAAGGAAAGCGTTAGCTTCACTGAAGAACGAGATTGAAATGGTTTGGCCACTTGGTGAGAATGAACCCAAATACACCAGTTACAAGAGCATAAAACTTGAAAATGGAATCATCAATAGCAGACCAAGAAAAGGATGGGTTGATGGAGTTACAGACATCTTAAAACTCCACAATACCACAGCATATCAAGCGACCGAGCGTGCACTATCTCGAAACCGATCGATCATCAGTTAAACATGCTTCGCAAAAAAGCAGAGAAGGGCAAAAGAAAGAAGAATGAATCCATCCCATATTATGTTCATTATTTTTCATAATCTTTTTTCAAATGTTTCAAATTACTTTCTACATCTTTGTTTCCTAACTTTAGCTGGCATATGTTAGGACTGAGACAACTTTGGAGTGAAATATTTGTAATTTAGTTTTATACGTAATCACAAAGTACTGTAGTTTTACAAATTACAAAAATAATGACAAAATACAGCAAAGTTTTGACCAACAAAGCCTTTATCAAGCAAACAAACAACAGGAGTGACAAATTTAAAAATCATATGGACGACTACATACAAACGTTTCTAATGAAAATCTGGGAATAAAAACGAAGAAACGAAATAAATGTAACACAAAAACACACATAAAAACTAGAAATAGAAAGGAAGAGAAACAATGAAAAATCTAGTAAATATATAAGTTGAATACATTCAACATATGCTCATATAGATTACAAGGCATGGGAAGAGAAAGTACTAAGAAGCATAGGAATGTAATACGTTGAGCCCACATGGTCGCAAGGTACCATACAACGAAATCAACCGATTCTCCAGAGCAAATCGACTGCGATCATCCGAGGAACATGATTGAATGTGTGACCTGGACATCGTGAGCTCCTAAATGGCCAGTATCATTGAAATGGGTGGCTACTGGGGTCACAGTGCATTGGCGTATGTCGCGAAAGTGTTGGGAGATGTGAGAAGTAAAACGAATAGAAGGGTTGAAAACATTAATGAAATTTATGAAGCAGGACAAATCGGCTTCAGGCATATCAGTAATGCCAATACAGTCATCAATGTATCTGTGATAGACAGACGGAAGGGGCCATCATATGTAGTCCATACTAGGTGTTCAAGATAATCCATGAACAGACAAGCTTGTTTTTTTTTTGTATTAATGTTTTCAACCCCTCTATTTGTTTTACTTCTCACATCTCCACTACTTGTGTCAACTTTCTTGACATTACCATCACTATATACCTATCCACTATCACTACATCAGTATATTACAAGCCTACTGATGCACATAGTTTTCTCCTTTATACTTCTTCCCATCCCGGGCTTGTCGTGACTCTTTGCCATTCTCGCAGCTCTTGCGTCTTCGTCGCCTTTGTAGCGAGGATGATGATTTTCTTGAGAGAGCTCACGAGATGCTTGATTTCTTCCGCAGTCACCTATACCCGGAGAAGGTGCTTGTCTCGGCTATGCATCGAGTTCAGAAAATCACTCGCCAGCAGGCCCTTACCAGCCAGCATAGGACTACTAACTCTGACAGAGTAAAACTTATCTTAACTTTCCACCCCCATAGTTCCCTGGTGAAAAATGTTTTATTCCGTCATCTGTCTATCCTTAAGTCAGATCCTGAGACCGTTCTGTCTTCCCCAACTATCCTTTGGTGGCTTACAGACGGGACAGAAGTCTTAAGGATATGTTGTACACATTCGCCTTAAGTCCAATATTCAGGCTCATTTTGGCACTGTCCAGTGTGGCCGGTGGCGTTGCAACACGTGTGCTTATGTGATACAGACGCGTACTGTATCTTTTCCTTTAGCCACGTTTGTTATTGATGATGGTTTCACATGCAGTCCCGTAATCTTACCTATGCTATTTTCTGTAAGCTGTGTAACAAGGCTTATATCGGCGAGACAGACAAGAGGCTCAGTGACCGATTCGCCAACACTTGTGCGACATACGCCAATGCACTGTGACCCCAGTAGCCACCTATTTCAATGATACTGGCCATTTAGGAGCTCACGATGTCCAGGTCACAGCCATCCGATCATGTTCCTCGGATGATCGCAGTCGATTTGTTCTGGAGAATCGGTTGATTTCGTTGTATGATACCTTGCGACCACGTGTGCTCAACGTATTACATTCTTATGCTTCTTAGTACTTTCTCTTCCATGCCTTGTAAACTATATGAGCATAAGTTGCATGTATTCAAGTTATATATTTACTAGATTTTTCATTGTTTCTCTTCCTTTCCATTTCTAGTTTTTATGTGTGTTTTTGTGTTACATTTATTTCGTTATTCATTTTTATTCCCAGATTTTCATTAAAAACGTTTGTATGTAGTCTTCCATATGTTTTTTAAAATTTGTCACTCCTGTTGTTCGTTTGGTTGATAAAGGCCTTGTTGGTCGAAACTTTGTTGTATTTTGTCATTATTTTTGTAATTTGTAAAACTACAGTACTTTGATTACATGTTTTGCCAATCAAATAGTTTTACTGCAGTCTCATCTATTTTATCAATAATTTAGTTTTAAAACTACATAACTTACATTTCCATATTTCATTTATATGTCGTTAGTCTCCACATGCTGAGAGGCATACTGAGGAGGAGATTGGAGCACTTATGGTCTAATTGTTTCGATATGCAGTGATAATGATCTGACGACTAAACTAAAACATAACTAATATAGGCTTTCAAAAAGCGGATGTTGCATTGACAATTCAGAGCAAAATTTCTGTTTTGTTATCTCCTGTGCAGTAATAATTGCTACCCATATTGGTGTTATTTTCATAATTTTAGATTCCTGCATGATTCACAGAGTGGTATTGAGAAATTGATAATATCCATTTGTAGAAACAGCACGAAGAAGAAAACTTGTATCTCCAAAACCAGAATATTTACAACTGAAATAACATATATTGATATAGACAGAGACTACAGTAAAACTATGACAAATGGCGAAACACGTAATACCAAAGTACTGTAGTTTTACAAAAACAATGACAATACACAGAAACTTTTAGACCAAAAGGCCTTTATTTTCTTCTTTCTTTCTCGAATCCTGTTCGCATCACAGCGTCATGTCAAGAAAAGATTTCTAAAACGGGCCCTTGTATGCGCTTCGTAGATAGTATCTTTCGTCGCCTCTGTTATCTCTGAGGTCCATCTTTGCTTTGTACCCATTGTATCGGAGCACCATTGCTCTTTGAGGTGCACTGTCTGTTGGTAATCTGCTTACGTGGCCGAACTATTTAATTTGTTGTTTCTTGATGTAGTCTAGTACTGATGTTGTACCCACTTTTTCCTGATGTCTTCATTTCTCAACCGGTCTCTTCTTGTTACACCCAGCATTCTGCGTAGACACTTCATCTCTGTCGTGACTAGTTTTCTTCTATCATTTGTTGTCAGTGTCCAGGTTTGGCACTGGTAACATAATGTGGGAGAAAGATTGTGTTGAACATTGCTCTTTTTGTGTTCATGGTGACATGTTTGCATCTTAAAATTGGCGCCATTTGTCCTATCATTTGATTTGCTTTGCTGCATCTGTGTTGAATTTCATTAGTTATTCTTCCGTTTGCTGAAAAATGCTCCCCAGCCTTTATCAAGCAAACGATATAACAGGAGTGACAAAATAACAGATATAACAGCTGATATATAACTTGAAAAGACTTGATAGTTTTAAAATATTTATAGATTCATTACTAATAAGCGATGCAATGTTATAAAGATTTTAAAAACATAATGAACATGGCTCTGCAGAAATTAAAAGAACTACAAAACTTGATATTTTAAAGAGTAGGCCTATGGCTAGCGACTGTGAGGAATTGATTATTGATAAAACATTTGAAAACTCAATTGCCTTTGAATGCAAGTGGTACAGAAGAGTACTCAGATTACAATGTACAAAAAAAATACAAATATGTCTATTTAGCATGATTCTCTATAAAATGATCCTTCTGGAGGACACTAGACTGGGCAGATGAGGGAGAGAAAGACCAAGAAGAAGATGGGTGTAAGCTGTCATAGACGAGTATGACTATAGCGGAGGTAGGACACCTCACGCAGGACAAGGTTGCATTTAGAGCTGCTTTCATCGGACCCAAGTTCTGACATGGACAATTAGATGTTGATCAGGATGATTGTTGTTGCAGGTGTTATTGCATTCGCTTTTGAATGTTATTTTTGTGTTCTTTGGATGATCAGATAAATTTTATCTGATCGTTTTAATCAGATACAAAGATGATTAATTTATCATTAACATATTATAATTAATAATATAAATGATTAATTGCTTCTTTGTTTTGTACCATTTTAACTTACACAAGGTTTCATAGAAACGCTCTACATTTGGATGGGTATACTTGTATATTGTTGTGTTTGTTGTAGTGAGAAGCACTTTATTATGCTAAGAATATTTATTTTGATTTATAGGAGAAGCTGATAGATCCTCCAGCAGATCTACCAGAAGTAATTAATGACTTTGACATTGAAGAAGAGGAAATTGCCATTGAAAATAGGTTAATACTCATGTTTTTTTGTACCTTCACTGTTTCACTACTTTTGTTGTGCTCTTTTAATGTATTAAGATTTAGATAGCAGTTCTGAGTTGATATTTAGAATGTTAATTATTTGAATAAAATAGAATTGATTTTTGACAAACAAAATTCTTCTGTTAGTGCAGCTTTCATAATGCATTCATTCTGCAAGAATCTGCAGAACCAATCAATTGTCATAATGCTTAGTGGTTTCTTGTAGGGTGGTAACAGGCTCATTCATTTGTTTCTAATTTTGTCACAGTAACATATTATTTTAACATAAGCACAGATGGTGGTTCTCTGCTAAAACCCCTAGCTTGGAGGATTCACAAAATAACTTGGACCACTTTAACATGATGGCAAAATAACCACTGTCTTTGACGGTTTCTTGTTATTGATGTAGCATATAAATGAACAACAATTATTTACATATTTTGATTTGCACTTAGACCCTCTTTTAACAGTTCAAATTAAACATTTAAGGAAAAATGTCATAAGACATAACTCACTGATCAAAACCTGATTAAAAGAGTGAAAATTTGAAGAACGACAAGCAAGAAGACTGAGACATAAGTGAGAGGGAAATGTCAAGAGATGGACAAATTGTAGCATGGCAGAGTACAGTATCAAGGCTAGGGATGGTGTAAGTTCTTTACATCCAACCTTTCATCCGGAGATGACACCTGATGATGATTGCTGGTCCATAATAAAAATGAGTTAGTGAAGTCAAAAAATTATATGTATGGGCGGTCATGTTGATTGAACCATAGCCAATTCTAGCATGTCTTCTAGCTCAGTTGGGAAATCAGAAATTCCCAGAAGAGTGGGATGGCTTTACATATGCTTTATAGGACATTTATATCAACAACAGAGCTACAGCAACAGATTAACAAACTCCATTTCATCATCATCTTCAGGTGTATTGCCGGCAGGTGCAGGCGATCATGTATTTCCTCAAATCTCTGTCTCTGGTGTTTGCTATCATCTGAGATGTTGACGCTCTTCTGTGCCATAACATCAGGCTATCCAAAATTTTCTCTCTCTGTCTTCCACTGTCTCGTCTCCCCTCGATTTTACCAGTTGTTACAATGTAAACAACTTCAAACTCAGTAAACATGCAATAAATACAATATGAGAATAAACATTGACAAAACTGAAGTAATGACAGTCGTTAGAGAGGAAAATACTACCAATATCTCCATCGAAAACACACATTAAAACAAGTCAAAGACTTTGCATCCCTAGAGAGCATTTTTTCAGCAAACAGAAGAACAAATAACGAAATCCAACATAAATGCAATAAAGAAAATCAAATCAAATAGAACAAATAGCACCAATTTTGAAATGCAGACATGTCACCATGAACACTAAAAGAGCATTGTTCAACACCATCTTTCTTCCAACGCAAAACCTGAATGCTAACATCAAATGATAGAAGAACGCTAATCACCACAGAGATAAAGTGCCTACACAGAATGCTAGAAGTATCAAGAAGAGATCAATTTAGAAATGAAGAAATCGAAAAAAATGGGTATGGCATTAGTTATGTTATGTTATGCGATCGACGTCACGGCACATTGGGCATTCCCATGCATGCTCTGTCCTCTGCTGCAGCAGCCATCCCAAAGTCCATTTGCTCACCATACCCATGAGAAGTTGATTACTATATCTTCTCTCTCTACCACGAAGATGACACTGTCTGGCATGTCCAAACTTAACGCCTAATTCTCGAACTTGTTCCAGTGTCTGAGACCTGCCCATGTCATATAATTGAGAGCGTACCCATTGATGATATCGGCTCTGTCCATACTTCTGCCCGTTTGAGTCGGGGCATTGTTTGCAAGAATGTCAGCACGCTCGTTACCCTGCACTCCAGCATGTCCAGGTGTGTACAGCCAAGTCATTTTCTTGAGATGTGATCTCCGAATGCTGTCCACCCATTCCACACGAATACTTCCAGATTCAATCATTTGAAGCATGTTCATCGAGTCTGATATGATAATCGTATGGGTTACCTGTTGCTCATCCACCCATGACAGAGCCCTGGAGGCAGCAGTGATCTCCATAATCATGCTTGATGTCATTGTCTCGTTAGCGCTGCAGTCCTCATGAGTGTACAACCGTTTCGATGTGATGAATAAGCCCACGATGATCTGGTTCCGCGTCTGACAGAGCCATCGGTGTAGATAATGATATCACCTGGATGGGAGTGCTGATCCACGAGTGCAAGAATCTCCGCATTGACGACGCCTGGGGCCCATTTTCTACAGCATCTTCCAAGTGTACTGACAACCCTGGTGTAAGCAGTCATATCCTTTGATATAAGCATCCATTCTTCACCATGTCTCAGCTCATCTAGAGTACAGACCTGTTTAATAACATCCTCTGCCTCGGCCATCCAGGATCGGCCTCTCATGGGTACAGCAGTAGTACTCAACTTCATCAAGAAACAACAAATTAAATGGTTCAGTCACATAAGCAGATTACCAACAGAACTCAAAGAGCAATGTTACACAAATGCAGTAGATACAAAGAAAAAGGCAGTCTACGCAAAAGATGGACCTCAGAGATAACAGAGGCGATGAAAACATATATATATATGAGAATATATATATAAAACTCTGCCAATGCCGGTTCCAAGCCCGGATGAAAAGGAGGAGGACTTGTGCGTGAGGCCAGCTACCTCATCACAAGAAATTGAAAGAGCTACAAAAACTTGCAAGAAAGGACGCCATACCGGTAAACCGACCAGCCAAGTGGTGTGCGGTGCACCTAGTGCATCAATGACAGTTGATGATGAAAGCCGCTTTGCGGAAGTCAACAACCCGACTCGTACATTACTTGGCTCAAAAACACACACTAAAATTGGATTTTGAAATGTGAGAACGATGGCCACGTCTACAAAATCAGCCCAAATTGCAGAAGAAATGAAGAGATACGAGCTAGACATACTGGGGTTAAGTGAGGTGAGATGGCCTGGAACAGATAGAAGAGTAGTTAGTGGATTAACTTTCATATATTGAGGGAGAGAAGATGGAAAGCATTTTGAAGGAGTGGGTATAATGATGACACCTAGAGTAGCAAAGAGCATGTTAGAATGGGAACCCATCTCGAGTCGGATAATTAGAGCCAGCTTCAGTACCAGGCATGTCAATATGACAATACTGCAGTGTTATGCACCAACAAACGAGGCTGACGATGATAAGAAAGACACATTTTATGAGCAACTACAAGATCAAATTAACAAGACCCAAAAACATGACCTGTTAGTAGTAATGGGGGACTTTAATGCCAAGGTTGGAAGTGATAATGTAGGGGTAGAGAGAGCTATAGGAAAACAAGGAATAAACACAATGAATGAGAATGGAGAAAGACTGGCGGAATTATGTATGCTGTCAAACTTAGTAATTGGAGGTACCATCTTTGCACATAAGGAAATTCATAAACTTACTTGGCACTCACCAGATGGAGTGACCAGGAATCAGATTGACCATATGTGCATAAATACACAATTTAGAACATCATTGCTGGATGTCCGTGCATACAGAAGGGCAGATGTAGGAAGTGATCATAATTTATGCATAGGTAAATTGAAACTGAAATTGAAAATTCATCATACTAAAAAAAGAACAACTGCGAATAGACAGTCAAAGGCTACAAAATAAAGAAGTAAAAGAGGAATATCAGCTCGAACTTAAGAATAGGCTCAAGTTACTCAATGGAGAAAATGAACAGAACATTGAAGACAAATGGACTAAGATAAAGGACACACTATTGGGGGCAGCAAATAGTAGCGCAGGATTAAAGACAAAAAACCCTGGATAAGTGATGACACCTGGAAATGTATTCAAGAAAGAAAAAAGATGAAACTAGCGATATTTAATACTAAGGATGCAACAGATGAAATCCAAGCTAAAGAAGAATATAGACTAAAAGACAAGAAAGTGAAAAGAGCAACTAGAAGAGATAAAAGAGCATATGTCAATCGACTGGCTGAAGAAGGGAAAAGGCAGCTAAGACTGGAAACAGTAAAATGCTATACAATACACTAAAACAACTTAGTGGAACTTTTGTTTCAAAGGGTGGCCCAATCAAGAGTAAAGATGGTAAAGTTCTAACATCAGATACCGAGCAGAAGAAAAGATGGGCAGCACATTTTGAAGAAATATTAAATAGACCTGATCCACCAGTACTACTCAAGTTTGATGAAGAGGCAAGAAACAGCTCCCTACCAATTAACCCTTTAGCTGCTAAAGACGCATATATACATTTTTCCCATTCACTTCTAAAGACGCTTTAACACTTCTGTTATTATCTCTCCTCTGTTGGCTAAAGACGTGTAACACGTTATACATTGCTACTGTCACTGCTATAGGCATACATTCATGTTTGTGACCTAGAAACAAAGAGTAGCTATTTTTAGCTTAGCCTTCAGAAAGTATGTAGCACGAAAGGGTTAACGAAGAAATGATAAGTGTAGCTGAGGTCAAGGAGGCAATCCATTCCTTGATAAACAATAAGGCAGCGGGTGATGACAACATTACTGCAGAAATGCTAAAAGCGGCTGATGATACAACTATTAGTCAGGTGCAAGAACTATTTAATAAAGTATGGGAAGAAGAAACTGTCCCAGATCAATGGAAAAAGGGAATAATTGTTAAGATCCCCAAGAAAGGTGATCTCAAAGATTGCAACAACTGGAGAGGGATCACCCTATTATCAGTAATGACCAAGACTTTCTGCAAAATCATTCTTAATAGAATCAAAGGAGCAGTGGACACAACCCTGAAAAAAGAACAAGCTGGTTTTAGACCTGGGAAAAGCTGCTTAGACCAAATAATTACCCTACGACTAATTTTGGAGGAACATATTCAGAAGCAACAACCACTCATACTAAATTTCATCGATTTTAAAAAGCCTTTGATAGTCTACACAGAATCTCTGTGGAATATTCTGAGATGCTATGGAATACCAGACAAAATAATAAACATTATTATAAGCCTCTATCATGGTTCACAGTGTGCAGTTTGCACTGATGGTGGACACAGCGACTGGTTTATGGTTGAAACCGGAGTAAAGCAAGGCTGTATTCTATCTCCGCTATTGTTTGGAGTGGCCATTGACTGGGTGATGCAAAAATGTTGCAGGGCGAAACTGGCATCAATTGGGTATGAAATAGTCAACTAGAAGATTTGGATTTTGCAGATATTGCCTTGTACACCAACAACCAAGATATGCAAAGAAAAACAGACAACTTGTCATCTATAGCATCAAAAGTTGGACTGCAGATAAGCTAGGAAAAAAACAAATATAATGAAGACACCTATGGCAAGTAATGCAGATATCACACTGGAATCTAAAATGATAAAAATAACGGAGCAGTTCACCTATTTAGGTAGCAATTTTGATTGCACAGGAAATGTTTAAAAGAAAACATGATACGAATTGGCAAAGCAACATCAGCTTTTAAGAGTCTAAATAAAATATGGAACTGCAAGTTCTTCTTCTTCTTCTTTTGTCGTCACACTGCTACCGGGTTGTTGCCCAGTGTCGTGTTTTCTGTTTTTGTCTTGCGCTGTTCTGGTGGCTTGTGTGATTGTTATCTTTGCTCTTTCACAGGATGCTGCCACGCCATCTAACCATCTTTCCGTGGTCTTCCTCTTGCCTTCTTTCCCGATGTTCTGTTGTAGAAGACTCTGTATACTGTGGAGTTTGGATGCATTCTTATTAAGTGGCCAAACCACCTCATTCTTTGTTTATCTATATAATTCAAGCACGGTTTTGTGCCAACTTTCTTTCTTATGCTGATGTTGGTGATTCTGTCTTTTCTTGTGTTGTTGGTAACTTTTCTCAGGCAACGCATTTCACATGTAGTTATTTTTGTGACTGCGCTTTGCTCAATGTCCATGTTTGGCTCTGGTAACACAAAGTAGGTATAAAATGCTGTTGATCATTTGTTTCTTAGCTGCCTGAGAAATTTTTGGGTGCCTTAACAATGGGGCTAGCTGGTAGGTTACAGCATTTGCTTTTGTACTCTAGCCTCTATCTCTCTATCTAGTTTTCCGTCTTCTGTGAATATGCTTCCTAAGTATTTGAATTCTTTCACTTGGTTTATTTTAGTGCCATTGACATGGATGTCTAGATTATTATGTTTTCTTCCCATATTCATTATTTCTGTTTTAGTGTTGTTGATTTTCATGTCATGTTTCACACAATTATTGTTCAAAGTGTCAATATGATGTTGTAGATCTTGTTCATTTTGATGTATCAGGCACTGATCATCTGCAAAAAGTAGTTCATTTATTTCATCATTATCTGAATTCGACTCTTGAGTTATTTTATCCATATATGCGATAAAGAGTAGTGGTGAAAGGACACAACCTTGTCTAACACCTGATGTAATGGAGAACCAGTCGGTCATTCCTTCTGTAGTTCTTACTGTACTCTGGCTATCTTGATATAAGGCCATGATGTTACCTAATAGTTGTCCTTGGACGCCATATTCTTCAAGGATCTTCCATAGTTTGCACCTGTTTACTCTATCAAATGCCTTTTCTTGGTCTATAAATATAAGCTGTTTACTTTGATTGTATTCAATTGTTTGTTCGCAGATCTGTCTTAGTGTAAATATTGCGTCTGTGCAGCTCTTACCCTCCTAAACCCAAACTGGCTATTGCTTAACTGGGGCTCTAATATATGTCTTGCTCTTCGCTCCAATATTTTTGCAAACATTTTTCCTATTTGGCTCAAAAGAGAGATACCCCTGTATGTTTCACATTCACTGCAAGTTATATAGTATTAAAACTAAATTACGAATTTTCAATTCAAATGTTGTATCAATCCTAACATATGCCAGCGGAGTTGGAAAATGACTAAAGATATAGAAAGCAAGTTGAATGCATTTGAAAATAGATGTCTGCGAAAAATAATGAATATAAAATGGAACGAATTCAGAAGTGATCCTTCCTTCCTTCCTTTCGTTCGCTTGAAATATGTCTATATATTCAATGTTGTCTCTTGTATGAACTAAACTGTCTTTTGTAGCTCACACAGAGGTCCGTGTAGTTTTATGTCGAGTGTTGTTTCGTTAGGCCAGTGAGTTTGCCTCAGTGTATCATATTTGGGGCAGTCTTGAAGTATGTGCTCTGCAGTCTGGTTTGCCTGTCCACATGTACACATGGCTGAATTGCCAATCTTGAATTTTGTATACATGTGGCTGCGGAGCCGATTGTGTCCTGTTCTAAGGCGCAGAATCACAACTTGTTCCAATCTGCTCATATTATAGTAATCGTCTTGTGTTGGTATTTGTGGCTTTCTCATTGATTTAATCATCCTTTTCTTTTGGTGGTAGGTAACTGGCACATCCGGCTGCTCTCCTGCAGCACCTTCCTTGGCCAATCGGTCTGCTGTTTCATTTCCTGGTATTCCACAGTGAGAGGGTATCCACTGCAAGACGACCCTGCGATGCTTGGACAATTTAGACAGTAGGGTCTGTAGACCTGGCAATTTTCTGGACTGAAGTGCTTGGAGTGCTGATTTTGCATCAGTCAAAAATACAACAGGTTGAGGATCGGGTCTGGTATTCAACAGTTTTTCAGTTGCCACCTTGATTGCCTGAATTTCTGCATCATAGTTGTGACAGAATTTCCCGTTGGTACTTTAATCGCATCTCTAGCGTTGTTTGGGTATTCTATGTACACTCCTGCTCCTCCATTCTTCACTGCATTTTCTGCTGACCCATCCGTGTATACCCGGACCCAGAGGTCATGTGGGTATTCTTCATCAAGTAAACTGAGAATTCAGAAGTGATGAAATCAGAGACATGTCTGGTCAACCACTAGTGACAACTGTTATAATAAAGAGAAGATGGAGATATGTTGGGCACACCTTGAGGAGAAATGATCAACGAATATCAAAGCAGGCATTGAAGTGGGATGCAAAGGGTTCAAGAAAGAGAGGTCGACCTAAAGAGACCCTGAAACGAACTTTGCTGAGAGAGGCAGGAAATATCAGTCTCAGTTCCATGGAGGAGATTGAGCGAGTTGCCCAGGATAGAGCGGTGTGGAGAAATTACTTGCAGGCCCTATGTAATGTATAACGGTACGAGCAGAATTATTATTATTATTATTATTATATGTTAAATGCATATGAGTCATATATTTACTTGATTTTTTAAATTGATTCTCTTCTTTTTCCACTCCTAGTTTTTCTTTATTTATTTCTTTATTCATTTTTAGTCTCATATTTTAATTCATTTTTAATCGTAATATCTTTGTCAAAGTCTATATGTAGTGTTCATTCGTCACTTTTGTTGTATCGTTTGCGTGATAAAGGCCTTTTTGGTTGAAATATTGCTGTGAATTTTCATTGTTTTTTTGTTGTGTAAAATTATTACATGTTTCGCCATTCTACAAAGTTTTACTGCAGTCTCCATCAATATTGACATTATTTCCTAAATATATGAAAGTCTGTCCTGGTTCACTATTTGACCTTGTATATTCTATGCTGTTTAATGCTATTTAGAATATGCATGCTATGTCCAGCTAAGAACCAACTGCATTGGTATAAATTTATGTTTTGTAATACACTTTCATAATTCAGAGAAGAGTACTTGGCAAAGATTGAACGACGCGTTAAGACCTACAAAATAAACACCCTCAATGAGTGCAGACCTGGAAAGAAACTTCTTGTCCTAGATATCGATTATACATTGTTTGGTAAGTGACATGTTTTATTTGTATACTCATACTATATATTCTAGGTGCAGGTGTGTAAAATATAATCATACCGCCACCAGCAGCACAAAGTTTGTAAAATAAACAATTGGAACAAGATACTCTTAGAGGTAGATAAGGTAATATTATAATAAGAATAATTCCTCTCTGCGCTATACGTTACATAGGGCCTGCAAGTAATTTCTCCATACCGTTCTATCCTGGGCAACTCGCTCAATCTCCTCCATGGAACTGAGACCGATATTTCTTGCCTCTCTCAGCAAAGTTCGTTTCATGGTCTCCTTAGGTCGTCCTCTCTTTCTTGAACCCTCTGCATCCCACTTCAATGCCTGCTTTGATATTCTTTGATCATTTCTTTTCAAGGTGTGTCCAACATATCTACATCTTATCTTTCTTATAACAGTTGTCACTAGTGGTCGACCAAACATTTCTCTGATTTCATCACTTCTCCTGAATTCAATATTACCACTACATGAAATTCTTAAGGATGGCGTAGAGGAAAATGAACTAGCAAATACTCAGTCTTTTGCAGTCCTCATTGTTATCTTTGCGATGTTTAAATATGGCTGAAAGACTATTTATCCGATTTGCTCTAGTTTTCATGAGTTTTTCATACAAGCTTCATCATAATGATTCTGCATGAGTTTAATGGTGCTATTAGTTAATCTATCTGCACCCCCTATTACTATAAACTCTTTGCTACCCTCTGTGGAAGCAAAGTTATGGTTTATTTGTATGTAAATAGCTTACAAATGTATTGACATGCCTGGTTACAATTTGTTATTAAAATACAAAAACTTAATTTTTTTGGTTGTAAACTATAGATAGTTTCTAGTTCAAAATTGGATGTATTACCTAAAATATAAATAAACTCTAAATACGATTTTTTAAGAAAAATGGTTAAATGTAATGATGTGGTCCTTAATATCAATCTGTTGCTGAACAGAAGCATTTGTTCTTTCTCTGTCCTTGATACTCTAAGTACTCTTCAGTAGCATTTGCATTCAAAGGCAGTAATGATCTCCATCGTTTTGTCAACGTTCCATGTCTCACAACCATATGTTGCCAAGGAAAAAACATTCAGTATATATATATGGAACTAAAGTAAAACTATTTGATTGGCAAAACACGTAATTACAAAGTACTGTAGTTTTACAAATTACAAAACAATGACAAAATACAGCAACGTTTCAACCAACAAGGCCTTTATCAACCAAACGAACAAACAGGAGTGACAAAATGAAACACAAATGGGCGACCAAATAGAAAATGTATCTAATGAAAATCTGGAATAAAACGAATAACGAAATAAATGTAACACAAAAACACACATAAAACTAGAAATAGAACTGAAAAGAAACAATGAAACATCTAGTAAGTATATAACTTGAATACATGCAACATATACCCATATAGATTACAAAGCATGGGAAGAGAAAGTACTAAGAAGCATAAGAATGTAATACGTTGAGCCAGCGTGGTCGCAAGGTACCATACAAAGAAATCAACCGATTCTCCAGAGCAAATCGACTGCGATCATCCGAGGAACATGATCGGATGGCTGTGACCTGGACATCGTGAGCTCCTAAATGGCCAGTATCATTGAAATGGGTGGCTACAGGGTCACAGAGCATTGGCGTATGTCGCGCAAGTGTTGGGCGAATCGGTCACTGAGCCTGTTGCCTGTCTCGCCGATATAAGCCTTGTTACACCGCTTACAGATAATGGCATAGATAAGATTACGGCACTCGCATGTGAACCCATCGTCAATACGAAATGTGCCTAAAGGAAAAGATACAGAAAAGATACAGAAAAGATACGACGGCCACACTGGACAGTGCCAAAATGAGTCTGTATATTGGACTTAAGGCGACTGTGTACCAACATATCCTTAAGACTTCTGTCCTGTCTGTAAGCCACCAAAGGATAGTTGGGAAGACAGAACGGGTCTCAGGATCTGACCTAAGGATAGACAGATGACGGAATAAAACATTTTTCACCAGGGAACTATGGGGTGGTAAGTTAAGATAAGTTTTACTCTGTCAGAGTTAGTAGACCTATGCTGGCTGGTAAGGGCCTGCTGGCGAGTGATTTTCTGAACTCGGTGCATAGCCGAGACAAGCACCCTCTCCGGGTATAGGCGCCTACGGAAGAAATCAAGCACCTCGCAAGCTCTCTCAAGAAAATCATCGCCCTCGCTACAAAGGCGACGAAGGCGTAAGAGCTGCGAGAATGGCAAAGAGTCACGACAAACCCGGGGATGGGAAGAAGTATAGAGGAGAAAACTATGTGCATCAGTAGGCTTGTAATATACTGATGTAGTGATAGCGGATAGGCGTAAGGTGATAGTAATGTCAAGAAAGTTGACACAAGTAGTGAAGATGTGAGAAGTAAAACGAATAGAAGGGTTGAAAACATTAATGAAAACATTAGCTCTTAAACACTTGATTTTGTTCTTATGTCAGTTCCCTTCCATAGGCTAGTTAGTTCTTTGAGTTTTTGGAAAGCCTTCTTTTAATTTCTTTTATAGCTTTCCTGCCACTTGTCAGCAATGCCCCAAGGTATTCAAAGTTGTGAACTCTTCCTATTTTGTGGCCGTTGACAATAAACATAAGACCCAAATTATGTTTTATCAGTTGTGAATATCTTCGTTTTCATTGTATTGAGATACAGGTTTTGATCTTCGCTGTTAAAAAAAAAGAAGTGAAATCAAGTTCTCAATACCATTTTATGATGTAGATAATAGCACTGTATTGTCAGCATGGCTCAACGGTTAGAAAAGCGGATCACAGTAGAGCGGTGTGGGCCGCATAGAGCACGGCGAGGCACTTTAGAAAACCCTGGTCATCCACTGCATCTGGCACTATCTCCAGTCGTCTTGACTAGTCTTGCCCCTGGATACAGATAGTCCTGGACGAGAGGGTGAGGTTGACGAATAGCTCAACTTTTCCTCACTATAATCCAAATACAGCGCAAGCTACAGTTTCAGACAACTACACACAACACAAATACAACATGAAGAACACGCTAATACTTTCTGCCACCGATGACAAAAGTCGGCAGTACCAACTCCTCACTGCCGCGCGACTTTGTCGGCGGCACTGCCGGCGATGTCTTTTTAAACGGGAGTATCGCTTGCAAAACGGGTTCTGTGGACGTACTTCTTCCGTATTGTTCGACGAGCTCTCTAAAATGGCGGATCTAACATACACGCTGTAAACGTCGTATAAGTCCGATGTTTGGCGATTTTCATAAGTAAACAAAAATTTTTTAAATGGACGTCGTAGCTGATGAATAGTGATGTCCAAAATGACTCTTTTCGGACTTTTTAGCCAGTGATAGTGTTAAACGAACTCTGAATGTGATATGAATTTGAACTGTGATTCACGTGACGATGTTTATAGATCGATAGCAGACATTTCCAGGGGTGCAAGAGTAGATGACGGACACCCAACGCGAAAACGACGGAATATCGTACTGTGGATAGGTATGGGGATATCAGTTACTACAGTAGCTTGTGGATTATAAAGAATAGATTCCACATATAGACAGGTTAGTAGCTCATTAATATATGAACACTATTCCATAGTTTAAAAGTCCTGTTTATTAATTTATTTTTTACGATTTTTGAAATTGTCACTCTGAAAACTGATCATACCGAAAATAGCGTGGCACTGGGCCAGACTTTGTTGAAAAATGCGTGGCAGCGAAAGTGTTAAAGCTCTCACCATAGGCGCTTGGAACGTGCGAACACTATTAGATAACAACAAAGCTGAAAGACCTGAGAGACGGACTGCACTCGTGGCTAGAGAACTGGCACACTACGATATCTACATAGCTGCCTTGGGTGAGACCAGATCCCTGACGAGGTCAGCTGTCAGAGGTGGGCGGTGTTTACACTTTCTTTTGGAGTGGGAGAGCCAATACAGAACGTCGGGAATCTGGTGTAGGGTTTGCTGTCAAATCTCATCTTGTGCGCGGCCTCACCAGACTCCCAAAAGGTGTCAGTGACAGAGTGATGATTCTTCAGATCTCACTAGGAGAAAAAAAGAATGCCACTTTACTCAGCGTCTACGCCCCGATAATGACAAATTAAAGCGAAATCAAGGATGGTTTCTACGAGGACCTTGACTCAGCCATCTCAGCGGTCCCAAGGTCTGATGAGAAGCTCATCATACTCGGGGACTTCAATGCGAGAGTAGGGACAGACCATCGGGTCTGGAATGGTGTACTAGGACTACACGGCGTGGGCAAGTGCAATAGTAATGGGCTTTTATTACTCAGACTATGTGCTGCCCACGACCTAACAATCACAAACTCCTTGTTTCGTTTACCAACCTGAAACAAAACGTCATGGATGCATCCCCGGTCCAAACAATGGCACCTCATTGACTACGTTATCGTAAGGAAAAGTGACAGTCAAAAAGGCTATGTGCGGAGCAGAATGTTGGACCGATCATAGATTGATCATGTCAAAGCTCAACCTCCGCATCAAGCCTAGAAAACGTCACCAGGGTCACAAACCAACAAAAAAGCTGGCAATCTCCAAATTGAAAAGCTCAGCTGTCACCGAAAGTTTAATAAGAGACCTGGACAACAAGTTGAAGGACCTTCAGTTTTTTGCAAAACCAGCGTGGATGAGGACTGGACTGCCCTCAGAGACACCATGTACCTATCTACCTCTGAGCTCATAGGACACTCTGTACGCAAGAGCCACGACTGGTTTGACGAAAATGACGAAGAAATAAAGTCTATTCTCCTCGCGAAACATGAGACATACAGAGCCCATCAAAATGACCCATCATCATCATAAAAAAACAGCCTTCCTAGATGCTCGGAGAAGGGCTCAAGAGAGAATCATGAAATTGCAAGACGCCTGGCTAAGCAAAAAATCTGATGAAATCCAGATATATGCAGCCAGACATGATTCCAAACGCTTCTACGATGCCCTAAAACTGTTTACGGCCCTCAACATTCTCACCCCACCCCTATACTCGATGCAGATGGAGCAAGGCTACTAATTGACAAGCCTCAGATACTAAACCGCTGGGCAGAACACTTCCGTTCTGTCCTCAACCATCCATCCACTATATGTTATGAAGCCATAGAGCGCATGCCCCAGGTCCCAATCAATGCCAAGCTTGATATTCCACCTACCTTAGAAGAGGTCAAGAAGGCAACAAGCCAGATGTCCAACGGGAAGGCACCGGGTGCGGACTCAATACCAACCGAAGTCTACCAAGAAGGAGGGCCCATGCTGATGCTAAAATTGACAGAGTTATTTACATCCATTTGGTGCAACGAACGTGTGCCACAGGAACTAAAGGATGCCACTATTGTCCACCTGTACAAGCGGAAAGGAAACCGCCAGGCCTGCGATAATCACAGGGGATCTCCCTCCTGTCAATTACTGGCAAAATACTGGCCAGTCCTCCTCAATCGATTAATCGATCACCTGGAACAGGACTTACTCCCTGAGACCCAATGTGGCTTCAGAGCAGGTCGTCGAACAGCAGACATGATATTTGCTGCTCGCCAATTACAGGAAAAATGCCAAGAGCAGCACCGTAACCTTTACATGGTCTTTGTCGATCTGACGAAGGCTTTCGACACGGTCAACAGAGAGGGTCTATGGAAGATCATGGAAAAATTTGGATGCCCAGTGAAATTCATCAAGATCGTCCAACAGTTTCACGAGGGCATGATGGCATGTGTACTTGATGAAGGAGAGCTGTCGGAAGCCTTCCATGTCACCAACGGCGTCAAGCAGGGCCCCAACACTTTTCGGCATGATGTTTGCTGCCATGGTCACGGATGTCTTTTGGGAAGGCGACAACATGGGGTAAAGATTAGATACAGGACAGACGGTAATCTATTCAATCTTCGGAGGTTAAAATCCTCCACCAAGGTAAAAGAATCAACTATCTCAAACCTGTTGTTTGCTGATGACTGCGCCTTGCTACCAACTCTGAGGAAGAAATGCAGACTTACATGGACAAGTTCTCAATGGCCTGTGATAGGTTTGGCCTCACCATTAACACCAAAAACAGAGGTCATGTTCCAGCCCGCCCCTAGAGAACAGTATTATGATCCAGTCATCAACATTAAACACCAGCGTCTCCAGTCAACGGACAACTTTGCTTATCTTGGCAGCCTCCTATCCAGATCGGCAAACATAGATTCTGAGGTCAACAATATGATATCCAAAGCCAGTGCTGCGTTCGGAAGG
This sequence comes from Arion vulgaris, assembly GCA_020796225.1. NCBI lineage: Eukaryota > Metazoa > Mollusca > Gastropoda > Stylommatophora > Arionidae > Arion > Arion vulgaris. The sequence continues at coordinate 56,739,104 of CM036753.1, read as the reverse complement.
TTATGTGTCACTGTGTGGGAACAGAAGGGGATAAGCATAGTCACAAAGCTGAAAGTTTACCAGGCCATAGTGCTAACCACGCTGCTGTACGCATGCGAGACATGGACAGTGTATAGCAGACACGCAAGAAAATTAAACCATTTCCACACAAGCTGTCTACGCAGAATACTAAAAATAAACTGGCAGGACAAAATTCCAGACAGCGAAGTCCTCACAAGGGCAAAGATCCCAAGCGTCAACACCCTGTTGCAGAAGGCCCAATTGAGATGGGTCGGTCACGTTGCTCGAATGCCTGATAAACGCTTCCCAAAACAGTTGATGTATGGCGAGCTTGAAGGGGGCAGTCGTTTAGCTGGTGGACAGAAAAAATGCTTTAAAGACACTCTTAAAGTGTCTCTGAAATGCTTCGATATAGACAAAACATGCTGGGAATCCCTTGCGCAAGATCGCCAAATGTGGCGCTGTAACAACAAAAGAGAAACCCGAATAGCTGAGAACCATCGTACTGTTGAGTCACAGAGAAAACGAGCAGAGCGAAAAGACAGAGCACACAACACGCACATGTCTAACCTTGATCATGTATGCCCCACCTGTGGTCGGGGATGCTGTTCTAGGATTGGACTCTACAGTCACCTCCGCACACACCAGAGAGGTGCAACAGCATACGTCTGAGATTGTTGTCATCATTGCTTGCGATGGACGGCTATTAAGGTTAATTGTCAGCATATCTTAATTCTGGTAACTTATGACCTCCGATCACCAGAGCATCAAATTTTTCTAGATTCTCTGACATTCCTCATGATGATTTCAGCATATATGTTGAATAGGTACGGTAACAGAATTCAGCCCTGTCTTAACTCCTTGGCCTATCATCATCAAGGTGTGTGTCCTTTATAGGATGTTGCTCTATTTGCAGCGCATCTGAAATTCACTCTGTCTCTAGCCAGTTCACCCACTTTGCCGATGGTCATATTCATGGTTTCTTTAATATCTTGTAGCCATCTTCTTCTTAGTCTGCCTCTGCACCCTGGGACCCTGCCTATCAATATTGTTCCCTCCAGGCCATTATGATGCTTGATGTGGCCAAAATATCTAATTTTTTGTATAGTATATTGTTTATCAGTCGATTATCTTTAACATTCAGTTCTTTCAGGATGTCAGTGTTCTTTCTTTTTCTGTCCATGGTATACGTAGGATCTTTCTCTAGCATTTCGTTTCGAAGAACTGGATTTTTGTTCTTGTTGTTTGTGTAATGGTTCATGACTCACCAAAAGTAGCGACTGGAAAAATGCATGTTCTCAGTATTTTTAATTTTAATATTTTGCTGGTGCTTTGCCTCATGTTCTTCATTGTATTTAACTTCCTGATTGCTATTGAGAACAAGGAGTTTTTTTGCAAGAACCCTAGAGGAAGCAACAGAAGCAAAAAATATGACCAGCAAATAAACAGTGTACAACACCCATCACCTAGCCTAGCAATTATACTCGTCCATCACAGGTGATGATGACCGCACAAATTTTAATCCATGAAAATGTTGCGTTATGTTTGTGTGTGCGTAGATGAACAGTGAACCCGACGCGGGCTTGAAATGTTCTTGTACAGTGTGGGCAGATGGTATAGCAGAATCCTGTGAAAGAGCAAAAATAACAATCACCCAAGCCACCAAAATAGCGCAAGATAAAAACAGAAAACCATAACGCTAGGTAACAACCCGGTAGTAGTGTGACGACAAAAGAAGAAGAAGTTTGTGTTCTGTGCAGGTCTGAAGAAGGAGCCCATTACTGTTGCTGCGGCCAACACCATACTTTCCAATCGATCATTCCAGGAGATGTTGTCTGAGTCTACCCATGCATTAAAGTCACCAAGAATAATAAGCTTATCTGCTTTTTGGACTGATGCAATAACTGCGTGCAGTTCTTCGTAAAACTTATCTTTGACATCTTCTGGGTTGGTCATAGTAGGTGCATGTGCACTAATGATCGTAGCATGCCTCTTGCCATACTGCAATGGAATCTTTACAGTCATTAGGCAGTCATTTAGACCCTTGGGAGACCCGGCCAGCTTTCCAACAGGTTCTGTTTTTATAGCAAAGCCCAACCCTGCTTCCCATCTCTCTTCAGGACGTCTACCACTCCAGTAGAATGTATAGCCTGCACCAACCTCACACAATTGGCCCTCGCCAGCAAGTTGAGTCTCGCTTAGTGCAGCGATGTCAATGTTATATCTGGCTAATTCTCTTCCAATCAGGGTGGTACGCCTTTCTGGTCTATCTGTGTTATCTCTGTCGAGCAGAGTGAGCACGTTCCATACGCCTAAAATAAGTGGAAAGGATCTTGCCTTTCTTTTTGCTTTTCCTTTGTTTCGACCTCAGGAGTAGGGTACCACTAGCCGCGTAAGCTGGCTAGGTAGTGTTGGAACGGGCAATGTTTAGGGCACCTTTTCTAGCCCCTTCCTTATGCCATGGAGGTGAGCAGTGCTTTCCTAGAGAAGGCTGCTAAGCCGCTCAGGGGGCTGCCGAATCCTACTGCTGCTCCGATCAGTAGAAGACGACCATATGGCCTGAGCCTCCTGTGTGCAGGTCTGCGACTATGGCTGCCAGCGCACCCACGTCTAAATGGTGACTTGCGCGATGATTTGGTTTAAGGGGATTCGGTCTTGAAAATAAAGAATCTATTTTCGTTGTTTTCATATTAATATAAAATTTGTATAAGCATTTTGATAGAGTATGACTTAGAATAGTAGACAAAAATTAGTAAAAAAATAAATGTCAAAGTGTTGCCATGGAAACAATACAAAATGGCCACCAAAAACAAAATTTCAAATTCCTAAGGCTCCGAATCAATGAATGTAAATGAATTCTGTTTTCACTCTAAAGGCGAATTGTAATATCTAAAATATTACACATGATGTTTAGGATATATTAAATATTTAATTTTTAATTAAATTTTGGGTAAAAATTCCCTCAAAATTTGGTCAAAAAAGCTGTTTTTGGAGGGTGTGTTTACACAAAAATTCATAAAAATGTAATATTTAATATATCCTAAAAAGAATGTGTAATTTTGTAGATATTACAATTGCTCACCTTAGAGTGAAAACAGAATTCATTTATATTTATTAACTTCAGAGCCTTAGGGATTTGAAAATTTGTCGTCCATTTTGTATTGTTTCCATGGCAACGCGTTGACTTTTTTTTACTAATTTTTTCGACTATTCTAAGTCATAATCTTTCAAAATTGTTATACAAATTCTACATTAATACCAAAGCAACGAAAAAGTTTCAAGACCAGAGTCCCCCCTTAAAGTGAGAAAGAGTCCTTTATTGTCCGTTGAACCAGAGTATGGTTTCTTCCGCACAATCTGCCGAGTCCAGTCTTCGCATGCAGGGTTGGCATACCCGCATTTACCGATTGGTTTAGTACCGAATCGGTTACCCGAGCCTGGTTTAGCCGGCCTGTCACGGCCGTTGCCTGGGGGGTGGCCGCTGTCTCATGCTGCCAACTACTAGGAGCCACAGGCGTGAGCTGGAAGTCAGGTTTGGACCAAATGGGGATGGGCCCTGAGAAGGGCGTGACAGTCATCTTTACCAGAGGTACTACCAATCCCTGACTCCCCAACTAAGGAGTGTCTTTCTCACAAACACTTCATTATATACAGAACTAGCTAATTAACCCGGCTCCGCACGGTGAAAGTTGTTATTAATCCTTGATGAGGAATTGGGTAAGCCTTTCCAAAAGATGTCATCTAATAGAATGAATTGTATTTTCTGAAATTTTTTAAGAAGTGGTTTGGCTTGGGTATGTCGTCGTTAAACGATTTTAACGGTTCGAGTGGTTCTTGTAATGCTTCACGCCTAATCAAGGTAGCGTCTTCAAATTCTTTTTAATTGTTTTGAAATTTCTATCATGTAGTTTGAAACAGAAAAGTGAAGCTGTAATGACATGAAAACGCAACAAACTAAGGAATGTAATCCATGCCTATGTTGTAGAGGCCATATGGCAATTTTTGGATTATATCCCTGTGACTGTAAGCTTTCTTAACCACATGTTTTTTTTTAACCAAGATGGCTGACTTAAATGTTGGATAAGGACATCAAGAATTCGATTAAAATTAATTTTAAATCTAATATTGATCCGATTTCGAAACTGTTTCTTTAGCTGATCTAAATTTAGCCCCACAAATATTTGTAAGAAATATGGTGAATATTGGATGTCTATAGGGGGACACACATCAGACTTTAAGGAATATATTATAAGATAATCAGGTAAGGTTCGATCCAACAGTGTTTGCACAAAAACATGCTATAAGCTTATTGTGCTTGTATATATTTTAGACGAGACAATATCATACATACACACATATAACAAACATGCATACATCATTCAAAGTAGCTGCAAATTTATTGTAAGATGAGAACAATGCGTTTTTTTGCAAGAACCCCAGAGGAAGCAACGGAAGCAAAGAATATGATCAACAAATAAACAGTGTACAAGTATTAAGACCTTCCGAAAAAAACAAACAGACAAACACAGGTTTCGAACCACTTACCCTCATTTCCTATGACACCCATCGCCTAGCCTAGCAATATGAACGTCCTTACGAACACTACCAGCGAGCCATTCTAAAAAAATGTTTCACTAAGGAGTGTCTTTCACAAACACTCCGTTATAGTTAAGACACAGAATAATCAGGTAAGGTTCGATCGAACAGTGTTTGCACAAACACATGCTTATTGTGGTTGTATATATTTTTATTATATATGTTATTGTTGACTATTGAGCCCAGGTATTCGTAGCTCTCTACACTTTAAAGTTCTTCATTGTTTTTTATTTTGTTAGATGAGCCTTTTGCTTTTGTCAGTTGACATTATTTTTGTTTTTGTGTGTTCAAATATAGATTTCGGTCTTCGCTATGTTTCTTTGTCGTCATGATTAGGTTTTCCAAACCCTCTTTGCTGGTGAATAATAATACTGTGTTGTCTGCATATCTAAGCTCTGGTATGGATTTGCCACCTATAGTGAAAGGGTCGTTATTCACATAGTTGGCATCATCTTTTACATTCCTCATAATGTTTTCCGCATATATGATGAATAAGTATGGGGACAGGATACAACCCTGTCTTACCCCCTTTTGAATCTCGAACCATTCAGCTATTTCGCCTCCTATTTTAATGGTTGCCTGTTGTTTGTGGAATAGAGATTCTATGAGTTGTATTATGTGTGTTAGAAAATGCACATCCATTATGCTGTTCCATATTTTCTGGTGTTTGGTTGAAAGCCTTGCTATAGTCTATGAAACATGCATGCAGGTCTATGTTGTATTCTCTGCATTCATTTCTCGATAATGAGTCTGATGCTGCAAATATGGTCTCTAGTGCCTCTACCTCTTCTGAAAAATGCTTTTGCTTCATGTATTTCATCTTCTAATTTTTGTTCCATCCTCTTCATGATGATTCTTAGTAGGATTTTGCTGGCATGACTCATAAGGGCAATAGTTCTGTAGTTGGTGCATGCTAATATAGGAGGTTGAAAATTGGCTCTTCTTTAGCATTCAGTTAACTGATCATGCTAGAGGAGCCCGCTGCTGAGGCTTCCACAGCCTTCTCTAAGTTCAGGTGGTAGCTCATAAAAGTATGTTTTACTCCTTAGTTATAACTGATAGTAACAACACCATGATAGATCAGATTGTCACATATTCATGTTGCTGTATATGCATGTATGTCCTGATTTCTTTCCTTCTACGCCATAGTTGGCACACTCAGTTTTTATCACATCAAGCCATGTTTATTCTCTCTGGGTTGTCTGTTTCCCATAACCTTTTCTTCTTCCAGTTATGGTGGCTGCAAGGTAGCAGGCTTAATAAGAGAGGCCAGTGGGGCCTACGCAACAACCACAAGTAGTTTGACAATGGAGGTTCGGACGGTTATGGAGGCGGTGAAATGGTTGGCATCTCACAACTACTCTCGTGTTTTCATACCCAGTGACTCCATGAGCATGATTTGTAAAGTCGAATCAGGAATGGTGAGACACAACTGGGTGGAGGTACTTTAACAGAACATTGATCAGAGAAATCACCTTCATTTTTGTCCCTAGGCACGCAGGAGTTAGGGTTAATGAATGAGCTGATAGATTGGCTGGCTTGGCTACAATATCAGAGGGAGCTGCCATGGATTGAAATGACATTCTTCACGCATTGAGAGTCCTTCTGAACAGAGGAGTTTTAGGGCTGTGAATCCCACTCGCTGACCAGATTGAGAGAGATGGGTGTCAATATTGGTGCAGCCCGAAAAGAATGACAGACTAAATATGCAAGGAGATTGATTAATCAACATTGAACTGGCGTGTTGGGTCGCTGGACTCTGCAGATTTGCTGAGGCGGAGATCGGAGCACCTATGGACATGTCCGGAGTGCTATGATGATAGTCCTCATATAACTGATAACTGAAGGTAGCAGGCTGGTTTGTTTACTACTGTTTCCTTCCCCATGGCTTAGCTACTTATTTTCTAGCTTTTCTTGTTATAGAACATCAGAAATAATCACTTGAAACACAAATGTCACCTGCTGCCTCACTTCATCATGCAGGGAAAACTTCACAGTTTAGTACATAATTACTTATTCATTCATGTCAACTACTCCTTGTCTGAAGATCATCCACCACCCATGGATGTACCTGTTTAGGTCAGTCATCCATCTCTAACAGGACAACAGTTCAAATTCTGGATCTGTTGGCTTCCCAGAAACTGTTACAGAAATATCCATAATCTCTCAAATGCTACTTTGTGAGTTTTCAGATGCTGAGTTCGAAAAGGTTTTCAATTTTCTTTAATGTTAACAATTTGCGATATTGTTCAATTTGTGAAACAATTCTGATTGTTCAGTACCAACATTTTTTTTCCTCAAATTTTCTTCAGACCATAGATCAACAGTAGAGCAAGCAAATGAGCTGATGAGACCTTACTTGCATGAGTTCCTTACAGAGGTTTACATAAGCTATGATATTGTCATATGGTGTAAGTCATTTATGTACTGTTTTAACTTTTTATACAATTCTTTTGCTACATTTCATTTCTTTTATTTGTTTAAAATATTTATTGCTTTCAAGTTTTCTTATTTGTAAATTATCTTTTATGATTTTCAACTTTTAACTTGATTATACTATAGTTCTGGCCAAACAGACATTCCAAGGAATTTCTTTTTCATCATTCCATCTGTCAGAGAGTAAATTTTTGGCCTCGATAAATAACGTGGTACACTCAAGGTTTGCTTGACATCCGCACAGGTTAGTTTTCATGAGTCCAATGGGTCATTCTGGCATCAGTATACAATTCACAATGTCAAAGGATATGTTCAACATTCTTCTGAGGTTTTTCACAGAGACACTTCTTTGAGTCACCAACATTCCAAGTTCTCAACATATATTGCCTAAGTCTAGAATTACCAGCTCTCAGTCTGAAGATGATTTTTAGTTCCTCTCTTGATAACATGAATTGGATCCTGTTCTTTGCCATGTGAATCTCTCCTTCGTTTCTGAACAAGTGTTTTCAAAGTTATCTGTTTCTTGATGAGACAAATCTACATTTTTTGTATAATACTGATACCATTTTTGGCTAGTCTATCTGCCTCTTGTTTCCCGTAATGCTACAGTGCCCAGGAGAACATTGAAGAACAGATTGGTTTGCCATTTTACCTATCTGATGTAAATATCCAATAACCTCCTTGAATTGTGTATCCTTTGGGTTGACAATTGCTTGTATGACCGATTTGGCGTCAGTCAGAAAGACTACTCTCTTTTTGAAGATCAGATTAGTAAGGATAGTGCAAGCCGTAAGGAGGGCATCAACCTCTGTTTTGAAATTGAAGAAAGTGATCCACTAGGTTTAGACTGTTCAATTTTTCTCTCTATTTGGTCACTAAATAAATTCCACTTCCTCCATCTCCAACAGTATCCTTAGCCGAACTATCTGTAATAAGTCTTAATTCATGACTGGCTGGAATCAAGTTTATTTATCTCTTTTTTCTGTTATATTTTTTATTTCCGATGTGTGGATTGATTTGGTTGCAAATAATGAGTTAATAATCTTCTGAAAATTTTTCCATGAGCAAGGAGATTTTTTGAAAGATTCGAGTGGAACTTTTGTTTTGATCAGCGTATTAAGCTAATTCTTAGACTTAACCATGTGAATCAAGCTGGTTCTTTTTAGTCTTCTCTGTGAGGTTGTTGGATATGGAAATGCATGGGATGTTTTGGTGATGTTTTGAGAACTGAGATAGAGAGTAATTTTCATCTCTCCCGTCTTCAAGTTCTTAGTCTCAAGTTACTGAGATAACAATTGTCATCTCTCCTGTCTTCAAGTTCTTAGACTCGAGTTACTGAGATAACAATTGTCATCTCTCCTGTCTTCAAGTTCTTAGACTCGAGTTACTGAGATAACAATTGTCATCTGTCCTGTCTTGAAGTTCTTAGACTCGAGTTACTGAGATAACAATTGTTATCTTTGTCAAGTTCTTAGACTCGAGTTACTGAGATAACAATTGCCATCTCTGTCTTCAAGTTCTTAGACTCGAGTTACTGAAATAACAATTGTCATCTCTCCTGTCTTCAAGTTCTTAGACTCGAGTTACTGAGATAACAATTGTCATCTCTCCTGTCTTCAAGTTCTTACTCGAGTTACTGAGATAACAATTGTCATCTCTCCTGTCTTCAAGCTCTTAGTCTCGAGTTACTGAGATAACAATTGTCTTCTCTACTGTCTTCAAGTTTTTGGACTTAGAGCGTAACCCTTTAAGCCCAAGCACTTCAGAAAAAGTACCTACTTAATTTCCATGGCAAGGGAAAAAACTCTGCAACAATGAGAAATATTTGTGAAATAAAATTCATAACAAATACAATTTATAATAACTATTTTTAATTTAAGAAAATTGCTAGTAAAGACATCATACCGCTAAACCGACCAGCCAGGTGGTGTGCGGTGCACCTAGTGCATCAATGACGGTTGCTAATGAAAGCTGCGGAAGTCATCAACCCGACTCGATAATTACTTGGCTAGAAACACACACTAAAAGATTTGGAATTTGAGAATGATGGCCACGGCTACTAATTGAGCCCAAATTGCAGAAGAAATGAAGAGATACAAGCTGGACATACTCGGGTTAAGTAAGGTGAGATGGCCTGGAACAGATAGAAGAGTAGTTAGTGGATTTACTTTCATATATTCAGGGAGAGAGGATGGTGTAGAAGGCATAAGGCATGTAGTCAGTCCCAGGTGGCAGCTAGGAGACCATACAAGTAGTTTAGGTTGTAGATATTTTATTAGTAGAGATTTAATACTTGAAAGCCAATGACACTCTCTAAGCAGAATGGTAACACTAGGTAGAGACATTGATGTAGTAAGAAAAGCAATCGACGTAGTGTTGTGTAGAGACAGATAGAGCAGTAAGTAAACAAGGAGAGACCGATACAAACGTTTGACACGGAAAGACATGTTTGATATATTGTCTATGAATCACATCAAATAAACATGTCTTTCCGTGTCAAACGCTTGTATCGGTCTCTCCTTGTTTACTTACCGTGTAGTCTGGGGGTTGCTGGCACGCAAGGATATATTCTGATTCCCTCCTTTTGGTAGTGCAAAGCTTGCTGCCAACGGATTATAATAATGAAGAATGAATTGGTCTTGGTTGCTGTGGCTTTGTTGTGTGGCGGGTGAGTGAGATGGCGGATGAGCGGCTTGGTTAGTTGTAATTACGATTGTTGTAGTTCGATTCCTCTCAAGTATTCTTTATTCTATAATACTGTATCCTCATAGTTTCCGTAGTTCTTTTATTTGCCTCTCTGTCTGTGCATTTACTTGTTCCTTTATTTGTTCCTTTATTCGAGTCCATCATCATTCTCATCAAATGTAAATATTTATATAAAACGATAGTGGTTCCTTTCCAATGTCCGGTGACACTAGCGTTGTCGTTACTATGTCCTCGTTCTGATCCCGATTTCTAGATGTTCTTGTTAGGTAATAGTGTTTTCTCTCTCTACTAATGTCTTTCATACATAACTTTGAATATATTTGACAATCATGTGTAGTTCAAAGACATGTTTATTTGATGTGATTCGTAGACAATATATCAAACATGTCTTTCCGTGTCAAACGTTTGTATCGGCCTCTCCTTGTTTACTTACCGTTGCTATCTGTCTCTACACAACACTACGTCGATTGATTTTCTTACTACGTCAATGTCTCTACCTAGTGTTACCATTCTGCTTAGAGAGTGTCATTGGCTTTCAAGCACTAAATCTCTACTAATAAAATATCTACAACCTAAACTACTTGTCTGGTCTCCTAACTGCCACCTGGGGCTGGGACTGACTACATGCCTTATGCCTTCTACAATGGTAAGCATTTTGAAGGAGTGGGTATAATTATGACACCTAGAGTAGCAAAGAGCATGTTAGAATTGGAACCCATCTTGAGTCGGATAATCAGAGTTTGCTTCAGTACCAGGCATGTCAATATGACAATACTTCAGTATTATGCACCAACCAACGAGGCTGACGATGATAAGAAAGACACGTTTTATGAGCAACTACAAGATCATATTAACAAGACCTAAAAACATGACCTGTTATTAGTAATGGGGGACTTTAACCCTTTGACCGCCATATACGGAAATATACAGGTTTTTTATATTGTTTCGGAAGAATTCGCTAAATAAAACGAGAAGTCCAAATTTTATATAGCTTGAACTGTGACCTATAAGTAGGACGAACCGCGGGAAATTTTCCTTATTTCACGCCGAAAACTGATCGGAGCTAGTATTTCTTTGTGAATTTTATAAATTGTGCTTCGTAGTTCGAAATTTTTTTGGGAAATGGCTTCTAATTTCAATACCGATAGTGAAAGTGAGGACTTTGAGTTTGAGGGACATTTCATGCAGCTAGGTGAGATAGGGGATTACATTAGATCTTGTGATTCTGAGAGTGATGTTGAATTGTCCAGTGACGACGAAGCTGAACCTGTCGACCACAATGTTCAATTAGATTTAGAGGATTTTTCTTCCGACATCGAGGAGACCGGCCCTGTGCCCGTTGTTGACAGGGATGGTTGAAGTGATACCACTTCCCCAGTAGTTGTGGAGCCATTTATGGAAGAGAGTGGGCCTTCTCATACACTAGAGGAGGGTGCAGAACCATTCGATTATTTCAGCTTAATTTTTGAGGAGCAGTTTTTTGAATTTATGGCAGATCAAACGAATTTGTACGCTGATCAACATTAGAAAAGAGCTGGGAAAATTGATTCAAAGTGGGACGCAGTAACTGCTGCCGAAATCAAGGTTTATCTGCAGAATTACATCTTTATGGGTATAATTTCTTGTGAAACTTTATCCAGTTCACAGTATTGTTGCTCATTATTTGAATGTTCTACAAGCAATAGTTTTATTATTATTAATTTTTAGAAAGACATGTTGCGTTTTTTGAGGAGTTATTCCCTTTAGTGTTTTTTGGGAGGTAATTTTTTTGATGTGCTGGGGACCAAAGGGTTAATGCCAAGGTTGGAAGTGATAATGTAGGGTTAGAGAGAGTTATAGGAAAACAAGGAATAAATACAATGAATGAGAATGAGAAATACTGCCTGAGTTATTTATGCTGTCAAACTTAGTAATTGGAGGTACCATCTTTGCACATAAGAAAATTCATTCATTAACTTACTTGGCACTCACCTGATGGAGTGACCAGGAATCAGATTGACCATATGTGCATAAATACACAATTTAGAACATTATTTCTGGATGTCCGTGCATACAGAGGGGCAGATGTAGGAAGGGATTATAATTTATGCATAGGTAAATTGAAACTGAAATTGAAAATTCATCATTCTAAAAAATAACAACAGCGAATAGACAGTCAAAGGCTACAAAATAAAGAAGTAAAAGAGGAATATCAGCTCGAACTTAAGAATAAGTTTGAGTTACTCAATGGAGAAAATGAACAGCACATTGAAGACAAATGGACTAAGATAAAGGACACACAATAGGGGCGCAGGATTAAAGACGAGAGACAGAAAACCCTGGATAAGCGATGACACCTGGAAATGTATTCAAGAAAGATGAAACTAGCGATATTCAATACTAAGAATGCAACAGATGAAATTCAAGCTAAAGAGGAATATAGACTAAAAGACAAGAAACAACTCTATATTAATTAATGAAGAAATGATAAGTGTAGCTGAGGTCAAGGAGGCAATCCATTCCTTGATAAACAATAAGGCAACAGGTGACGACAACATTACTGCAGAAATGCTCAAAGCGGCTGATGATACAACTATTAGCCAGGTGCAAAAACTATTTAATAAAGTATGGGAAGAAGAAACTGTCCCAGATCAGTGGGAAAAGGGAATAATTTTTAAGATCCCCCAAAAAGATGATCTCAAAGATTGCAACAACTGGAGAGGGATCACCTTATTATCAGTAATGACCAAGACTTTCTGCAAAATCATTCTTAATAGAATCAAAGGAGCAGTGGACACAACCCTGAGAGAACAAGAAGCTGGTTTTAGACCTGGGAAAAGCTGCTTAGACCAAATAATTACCCTACAACTAATTTTGGAGGAACATATTGAGAATCAACAACCACTTATTCTAAATTTCATTGATTTTAAAAAAGCCTTTGATAGTCTACACAGAATCTCCTGTGGAATATTCTGAGATAAGAGCCTTTATGATGGTTCACTGTGTGCAGTTTGCACTGATGGTGGACACAGCGACTGGTTTATGGTTGAAACCGGAGTAAAACAAGGCTGTATTCTATCTTCACTATTGTTTGGAGTGGCCATTGACTGGGTGATGTGAAAATGTTGAGGGGCAAAACTGGCATCGATTGTGTAGAAAATAGTTAACTAGAAGATTTGGATTTTGCAGATGATATTGCCTTGTTAAGTAGAAACAACCAAGATATGCAAAGAAAAACAGACAACTTGTCATCTATAGCATCAAAAGTTGGACTGCAGATAAGTAATGAAAAAACAAATATAATGAAGACACCTATGGCAAGTAATGCATATATCACCATGGAATCTAAAATGATAAAAATAACTGAGCAGTTCACCTATTTAGGTAGCAATTTTGATTGCACAGGAAATGTTAAAAAGAAATTATGATACAAATTTTCAAAGTAACAGCTTTTAAAAGTCTAAATAAAATATGGAACTGCAAGTTATTTAGTATTAAAACTAAATTACGAATTTTCAATTCAAATGGTGTATCAATCCTAACATATGCCAGCGAGAGTTGGAAAATGACTAAAGATATAGAAAGTTAAATGCATTTGAAAATAGATGTCTGCGAAAAGTAATGAATATAAAATGGAACGAATTCAGGAGAAATGATGAAATCAGAGAAATGTCTGGTCAACCACTAGTGACAACTGTTATAAAAGAGAGAAGATGGAGATATGTTGGACATACCTTGAGGAGAAATGATCAACGAATATCAAAACAGGCATTGAAGTGGAATGTAAAGGGTTCAAGCACGGCCAACTATATTTATCTGGCCATAATGCACCCATTTTAATGGCGGATACGTGAGGCAGAGTGTTCCACAATTTTTAAAAGGATTATTTTTCTCCAGTATTAACACTATCTGATTAGTTAGTCTGTTAATTATTGTATAATTATAATTAAATAATAATAATTTATTAATTCTCATCCTTAACAACAAAATAACGATGCCTAGAAAGTGTTGTGTACCAAATTGTAGATCAAATTATGAGGGAGATTATGTTAAAGCATTCAAAGTTAACAGAGACATATTATGGGATGTTCTCGAAAACTATGGAATAAAAATAACACTGCTAGACTGTGTTAGAGCCATATATATATAGAAAGTGAAAGTGCCATACGAACGCCTGGACTCACAAATTGGTTTCCAGTAACATCAGGAGTACGGCAAGGATGTGTTTTATCACCTCTCCTCTTTATTATATACATGGATAGTATTACCAAAATAGATGAAGCATCACTCAACGCAGACCAACAAAATGAACTGCTCTTTGCTGACGACCAGTGTTTATTCCATAATAATATTGAACAGCTTCAAGAACACATAAACTTACTCAACAATAGCTGCCTCACATGAAGATCAACATTGAAAAGACAGAAGTCATGACTATAAGCAGAGAACATAAAGATATCAACATAAAAATAAATGACCAAACGCTAAAGCAGGTGAGAGAATTCAAATACCTTGGAAGTATCTTCACATCTGATAGTAGACTGGACAGAGAGATCGAAACTAGAATCCAGCAAGCCAACAACATTACATACCAGCTTACCCAATTTTGAAACACCCAGCTATTTCAGTAGTGACTAAAAGACAGATTATAAATTCAATCTTTATACCAACACTGTGCTACCAGAGCCAAACATGGGCACTGACAAAAGAACAAGAAAGGAAAATTACCACATGCGAAATGAGATGCCTGAGGAAAGCAGTAAATAAAACAAGAAGAGACCATTTAAGAAATGAGGAAATTAGAAGAACAGTCGGAACAACACCTGCTATTAGATTTATTGAAAACAGAGACTCAAATGGTTTGGCCACTTGGTCAGAATGAACCCGAATACACCAGTTGCAAGAGCGTACAACCTGAAAATGGAATCATAAAGAGGAAGGGGCAGACCAATAAAAAGATGGGATGATGGAGTTACATTACTACAGACATCTTAAAACTCCACAATACCACAACATATCAAATTGATGAACAACTGGGGCGCTGGAAAGAGCATTTCCAGGAAGTGTTAAATAGACCTCCCCACTAAACCCACTAGATTTAGGGCAAGGAGACCCGCTGGACATAAACGTAAGGGAGATCACAAAACAGGAAATCCGCAATGCCTTGAAAACTTGAGAAAGGGCAAGGCGGCAGGAGTTGATAATATCCCAGCGGAAGCTCTGAGGGAGGGAGGAGAAGAGATGGTAAACCAACTCCACATATTGTTCAACTTGATGTGGGACAGGGAGGAGATACCAGCAGATTGGAAGAAAGGCCTCCTCGTGAAACTGCCAAAGAATGGCAATTTGTCAAACTGTGACAAGTGGAGAGGGATCATGCTGCTCTCCATTCCCAGCAAAGTCCTCACTAGGGTTATTCTGGACAGGATGAAAGACGCTATAGACCAGAGGCTTAGGGACGAACAGGCGGGATTCCGGAAAGATAGATCTTGCAATGACCAGATAGCCACCTTAAGAATCATAGTGGAACAAACAATGGAGTGGCAGGCTCCGCTCTACGTGTGCTTTGTTGATTTTGAGAAGGCATTTGACAGCATAGATAGGAAATCAATGTGGGGATCCTAAGAAACTATGGGGTGCCGGAGAAGACTGTCGACATCATCAGGCAGCTGTATGAGGGTTTGCCTGCCAGGTTATTCATGATGGAAGACTGTCAGAGGAGTTCCAGGTCACTACTGGTGTTAGACAGGATGCCTGCTGTCCCCCTCCTCTTCTTGGTGCTACTTGATTGGGTCACACGCACAGCCTACGACAGGTCTGGAAAAGGCATACAGTGGACACTTATGTCAAAGCTAGAAGACCTGGATTTTGCGGACGATCTCGCTTTGCTTTCGCATAGACTACAAGACATGCAGGAAAAGTGGATGCTCTGGCACAAACGGCACAACGAGTCGGCCTTAAAATCATTCAAGAGAAGATTAAAGTAATGCGTAGCAACAACATACAGCAAGATCCAATACGGATTGAGGGAAGGGACATAGAAGATGTGGATGAATTTGTCTACCTTGGAAGTAAGATCAGCAGATCAGGAGGTACAGATGAGGACATTAATGCTAGGATTAGGAAGGCCCGACAGGCCTTTGCGATCCTGCACATGGTGTGGAAGTCCGCTGCCATCTCCACGAAAACAAAGCTCAGGATTTTCAGCTCAAATGTGAAGTCGGTGTTGCTGTATGGCTCGAAACTTGCGAGTCACTAGGCAAATACAAATAAGATCCAGACTTTTGTCAACGGATGTTTGCGGCGGATTCTCAGATTGAGATGGTATGATAGAGTTACAAACACGGATCTGTGGATAAGAACAGGGCAGGAACCTATGATGACACAGGTCAAGAGGAGAAGATGGCGATGGATAGGCCATACCTTGCGGAAGACACAGTCGAGTGTCACTAGACAGGTGTTCGAGTGGAACCCGCAGGGAAAACGAAAAGAGGACGCCCTAAGCAGACTTGGAGACGAGGTCTTACTGAGGAGCTGAAGAGTGCTCAATTGACCTGGGAGAACATAAAAGAACAGCCAGAGACCGAGAAGAGTGGCGAACAACTGTTGAGGCCCTATGCTCCACGAGGAGCGGAGAGGATTAATGATGAAGAGCGTACAACCTGAAAATGGAATCATCAAGAGGAAAGGGCAGACCAAGAAAAAGATGGGTTGATGGAGTTACAGACATCTTAAAACTCCACAATACCACACCATATCATGCGACCGAGCATGCATTATCTCGGAAACCGATCATCAGTTAAACCTGCTACCCTAGCGGCAAAAAAGCAGAGAAGGACGAAAGAAAGAAAGATTCAAAGTTCCAACTGAAAATCGTCAGGAAATTCGGAACAAATGGATCAAAAATATTCCAAGTCAAGATTGGCTTTCCACGGAACATAGTGTTGTTTGTATCAAACATTTTAGAGAAGACGATTTAATACGTTCAGATAAATATACAGATGCAAATGATGTAGAACACATTATTGACATGCGTTGTGTAGTTTTAAAACCTGATGCTGTTCCCACTGTTTTTCCCTAACCTTCCATCTTATATGTCAATCCTTCGTTCTTCGTAAGAATCCACAAGCACGAGCTACAGCAGTACAAGAAAGGTATAATAAAGATGTTGAAGATTGGCTGAGCGCAGATCTGATCAGTGATTTTAAAGTTTTCAGGACAGTTATGATGCAAGGTTACAAGAGAATTTAAATGCAAAGTTTCTGCAGATATGTAAAGACAAGGAATATGTTCTATTGTATACTGTAATTGTTGAAACCATGGAAGTACCAGCTATAGGACTCAGTATTAAAATAGACCAGGACATTTCCTTTACTGTTCACCTGAAGGGAGCTTCCATAGAAAAGAGTTCCTTTAACTGACTGTCAAGTAGTGGAAAAATTGAGAGATGGTCTCATGTTGAGAATCTCTTGTCCTATTGTTTATACAAAGATTTAGAAGATCGAACTGTTGACTATTACATGACAAAGGCACATGATAATCTGGTTGAAGCAATTAGTTTATCATCCACCACCACAAGCACTAGTGTTGTGCCAGAGAAAACACTTCAATTCCTCGCTGAACAGTTGCAGTTGGTCAGAACTCCAGATAACAGAAAACGGTACAGCAGTAACACCCAGTGTTTTGCATTTATGACATATATAAAATCCCCAGTATGCTACAGATTTCTGAGAAGATCAAATTATGTGTCTTCCCCATCATGGGACACTCGGAAATTTAATTATGCCATTGACAAAGTCTTTAGATTCTGACATCAGCAAATATTTACAGATCAAGAGCAGCAAACTTTCTGCAACTGACCAAATTGTAGCCATTCAGATGGATGAAATTTATGTTAAAGCTGCACTAAATTATACTGGAGGAAAATTGATTGGCACAGCATCAAATGCAGTCGAAAGTGCTACCACTGTGCAGGCATTTTTTATTTCTTCAGTATTTGGCAATTACATTGAAGTGGTTGGACTAATTCCAATGAAGAAGATGACAGCAGATGACTTGCAAGGAAATTTTATTCAGACTATACAGACAGTGCAGTCCGTTGGTTTTAAAGTCCTGGCTGTTATTGCGGATAACAATGCAGTAAACAGAAAAGCGTACAAACAACTTGCAGGAAGTTCACAGAATGCATACACTTTGAGAATCCAGTGTATTCTGGAACACCAATCTTTTGCTTCATGATTCAGTACATATATTGAAATGTATATGACACAACTGGATCAACCAGAAGGACACGGAGTACACTTTTGTTTTCCCTTGTTATAATGTATCACAATCAGACAAACTCATGAGAGCAAATATGTCCAGCTTGAAAATTTAGTACAAAAAAGAATGTAACAACATTACCAAATTAGCACCAGTGATTACTCACAAAGCAGTTTCCATCTAGTTTTGATAGGCAGAAGGTATCTCTAGCCCTTGCTGTGGTCAACGATTATAATGCTGCAGCTCTACGGCTCAGTGATCAGGCGGATGGTACTGCAACTTTTATTGATACAATACTACAGTGGTGGAACATTATAAATGTTAAAAATAAATTTATTGGAACAAAGCTTCAAATCCATTTGCCATGCCTATAACAGCTACTGATAAAACTAATTTGTTGAATTTGGAACAACTATGTAAATGGGTCGAAGCATGGCATAATCTACCAGTAAGAGAGTAAGAGAAGGAAGCTCACCAGGAAACATTCCATGCTTTGATTCACACATTGAAGGCAATGATAAACTTAAAACTAAATATGCATTCACCAACATCATGAACATAGAGTACATCTTGTTAGGAAAACTACAAACTGACAATCTTGAGGCCAGATTCAGTGAGTACAGGCAACTTTCAGGAGCAAACTACCTTGTTTCTGTGCAGCAAATTTTGGAAACTGAAAAGAAACTAAGAATTTGTTTTGTGTATGTGCTCCTCGAGATGTAGTGATATTCCAATTTGTGACTTATTAGCAGTGTTCAGCACAGATACTGAGATGGAAACAAGTGCTGCCAAGCAAGGAGACCCATGGTTTGAATGAAGTGAATGTAGAAAATTCTGAAATCATAGTGCCTGATGGAACTGTGGATGTACTTGTCTACAACAGTGGATTTGCTGCCTACAGACTGTGTAGAAGATTAAAGTGCCCTTCATGTTGCCTACTTATTCAGCAAGCTAAGGGCATTACAGCAGAAATTGAACCTGATCTGTCCTGGTTAGACTACACACGTTTAATAGATAGGGGTGGACTGAAGTACCAATCACAAGATCTCACTGTTCTCTGCACATATCATATCTAGTTGTTCAAAAGCTGATATCATCTGAATATGAAGATAAGTTCTTGGCCACGACAAACCAGAAGGAGATTGTCATACAAATTGTAACTGCCAGCTACTTAAAATTCTCATTAGACAGTACTGCATGTGTCTACGGAGCTCTGAAAAGAAATACTTTATTGTCTGTGGTTCCAACATTTGCCAACATTTTCCTCAACAATTATAGAACAATAAAGAATGATCAATGCAATGTTCAGCAAGCTGCTTCTTCACAAAAAGGAAAGTAGCAAAATTCAGTAGTAGATAAATATATTTGTGTAATACTGTTTAGTTTATGTGCTAATCAAGCTGTGGTGATGTGCAAACTTGTGACTGACTTATTCATGGATTACTGATAAGTGATGTTAGTTTATGTGCTAATCAAACTGTGGTGATGTGCAAACTTGTGACTAACTTATTCATGGATCACTGATAAGTGATGTTAGTTTATTTGATAATCAAGCTGTGGTGATGTGCAAACATGTGGCTTACTTATTCATGGATAACTGATGAGAGACTACCATAAGCTGATGTAAGTACACTAGTAATCATATATAAATTACTTTAAGTATTCTGTATAAAATTAAACTAAAATAGTATGTGAGAGCAACAACTATAACTACTCATCATAAAACTTCTTCTGTAATACACACATGCATCCAACAAGTTTCTAACATCTGCAAGATGTATTGTCTAGATCGGCGTTTCCCAATAGTAACAGACAATAGTTTGTCTGTGAGAATACACCGCCTCAGCCTGTGACGTCACATGGCAATATTGCCATCTGCGCTGAGGCCATTATAGAGAAGGTCGTGGTTCAAGAAAGAGAGGACGACCTAAGAAGACCCTGAAACGAACTTTGCTGAGAGAGGCAAGAAATATCGGTCTCAGTTCCATGGAGGAGATTGAGCGAGTTGCCCAAGATAGAGCGGGATGGAGAAATTACTTTCAGGCCCTATGTAATGTATAACGGTATAAGAGGAATTAATATTATTATTATACTTTTAATTTAAAGTCCAATTTTAACAAATACAATTTATAATAACTATTTGTAATTTAAAGTCTAATTTACAGTTAAATGGGTGAGGTAATAATTTGTGAACATGCATGTTGTTAATGTCATGTAAGTTGGATGTAAAAAATTACACTTGATGAAATTAAAAATGAATGACAATATCAAAAGTATGTTTCACTTAAAAGTGTCAGTTTTATTGATAATAAATGTCCAAGTAAAAGGCTGCAAAGCAGTCTCCTTTACATAAGTTGAGTTTACAGGTAGGCAGCCATTACTGGTTTCCAGACACCTTCATGATGCAGTCCTCATCTTTGTTTGGTAACACTGCAGGTCCGCCTTCTGCCAAACATTCGATTCGGTTGATGTTTAGCCTGAATGGGTTTGTCAGTCCTGTAGTTGCTAGATCTTTTCTTGCTCTTTCCCTTTAAAGCTTGTTTGTTTGTTTGTCGGGCATGAGGGATCTCATACAATCTAGACAGATGTTCAGAGATTCAACCTTGTACTCTTCCATATTGTCCTCATGGAATGAATTTGGAATTATTGTTGAAGTACAAATATTTGCTGATACTTTCAAACTATTTCTTGACTTTAAATTTGACACACCAGGCACATTCATCAATGATGGTAATCAAATAAAGAATAATCTTGATCAATGTCATTTGCAGAGGCTGTTTCCTCACTAAATTGTTCAATATTTATGCCTCTCAGTTGTTGTGACTAGTTTTTATCACCTTTACAGCTTGGCTGGAGGTGAATGACGTCCTCAACTATCGATAATCATAATTCATCATAACTACTAGTTTCAAACTAGTGTTGCATATTTGCTCACCCAAATCTTGAATTAATTGTTCATCAATATCTGATTTATTCTCGATCTTGACAAAAAATTCTCCATCATTTGAATCATTAGCTTCACCTTGCGATAAGTTTTGCAGAAAATTAAGGTTGCACTAAAAAATTAGTAGCAACTAAAATTAGAAACATTAGAAAATTCTGGTAAAAAACATAGACATCATTTATTACCGATAGTGATATATGTGGGCTAAATTTTGCATTGGAAAGGTGCAGAAAAATTCATTTGAAAAGGTAAACCTGTGCCGACCATCAACATCTGAGATGAGAGTGAATCTGTAGCGAGTGCTTTTGGCAGGGCTGGGACTTAGATGGTTAATATTGTATCGTTGAGATATTTTTGAAGTTAGACTTTGCAGTTGTTCTCTAGACTGCTACTCAAGTTTTGATATCACATACTCTATACAAGTTTTCTTGAGAACACTGAAATTCGATCCCCAGTTGGAACCTGCTAACCTTCTCCTTAGCTTTGTTCTGTGAGTTCCTGCAACTTGATTTTTCTTGATTTGATTTTGCCACGTTATTCAAGTGTGAACGTTACTCCCAGGTATGTAGGGTTGTGAATGTGCAAAAGAACTTAGATTGCTGATAGTTGTTTGCATCTTCTGAGTATTAGTTGATAGGTTGAAAAAAGAATGTGTAGACTTCCTTCCATTTATAGGCATGTACCAGCAAGTAGACCATCTCTCAAGACTTTAAAGTGAATCTTGAAGTCTGTACTGTGCTGCAACAACATTCTCTGTGGAACTAAATATCACTCAGTGGCACTCAGGTGTGGTAATTGGTACTCTGTACCGACAACAATTTCACCAGGCATACACCACAGAGGTCCCCAATATCTCCAATACTATTCAAGGCATTCACCATAATGATTACGAAGCAGCAACTATCTGGCAGGGGCTGAACACTGTTCATGTTGTACAGACAGGAGAAACGGGGATGAAATTGCTAATAAACTACAGGAAGAACTGGACCGCACCATGGCCTGGTGTGATGTCTCTGGTATAACGATAAACCATACCAAAGTTGTGCTATCATGGTTCTCCCTAAATAATCTCATTGTAAATTCCGAAACACCAAATGTCACAATAGTTATTGGTTATTGGTCACTAAACTGACGTCATTGCACTCCGTGCAGACCCATAGGTGCTCAGTCTCCCCAACAGATATCAAAGAGTATGCATACCGATGGTTTCTGTGGCTCGCTGATTAAACACACCTCTCACTCTGCCTCTCAGGCATCCTGTTCGACTTGAACGACGGGTAACTCCAAACTGCCTAAATCGCTTGATCGATTCAACATTGTTTTTAATGTCCTCATCCAACAACCAGTCGCGAAGAGACCGAAGAATATCCCCTTATCCATCTTCAACTCCCCAACAATCGATGCTGTTGATGCAAGCCTGTCCGCTCTCTCATTACCGCAAACACGTGCATGCCCAGGACAGTATATCTATGTAAGCCACTGGAGGTTAGAAACTTCTATAGACGACGTCCACTTATACTGAAACCTGCCCTTCTGGATCTTGTGAAGCATCGACTGAGACTCAGATACAACAACTGCCCCAGTAAATGAAGTCCCAGAGATCCAATGGAGGGCAGCAGTAACGCCTCCAGTGATGTCACAATAGATGGGCATACACTCACTCGCAAAGCATCTATGAACTATTTAGGTGTAAAGTTTGATCGCAGTCTATGCTTTATGGACTATATTGACCAAGTTATTGCCAAGGCTCGCAATGCACTATCTGTACTTAGAATCATGGTGTATACTAACATTGAGCAATGCCTTCTTGTGCTTCTGTACCAAGGCATTGTTCTGTCATGTATATATTATGCATGCACTCTCCTAACAATTAGTCCTATTCAAACAGTGAGACTGGAAAGAATTCAGAGTGAGACTAAGCTCATCATTCTGGGATGTACCAAGGATTCACCAGGAGTGTTAATGAGATTGAATGATAACATCAATGATTACAGTTGTAGTTATTTACGCAGATGATTCAGTCATTCGCCAACAATGCTGTGCGTGGGCTTTTTTAGCACGCTCAGGAGGAAAAATAATAAGAGAGGCCAGTGGGTCCTACGCAACCACAAGTAGTTTGACAATGGAGGTTCGGGTGGTTACCAAGGCGGTGAACTAGTTGGCATCTCACAACTACTCTCGTGTTTTCATACTCAGTGACTCCATGAGCATGATTCGTAAAGTCGAATCAGGAATGGTGAGACGAACTGGGTGGAGGTACTGGTACAGACAATGATCAGAGAAATCACCTTCATTTTTGTCCCTGGGCACGCAAGAGTTAGGGGTAATGAACGAGCTGTTAGATTGGCTGGCTTGGCTACAATATCAGAGGGAGCTGCAATGGATCGAAATGACATTCTTCACAAGATCCAGAAGGGCATCTTTCCGAACAGAGAAGTTTCAGGGCTGTGAATCCCACGCACTGACCAGATTGAAAGAGATGGATGTCAATATTTGTGCAGCCTGAAAAGAACGACATGCTAAATATGCAAAGAGATTGATTAATCAACATCGAACTAGCGTGTTGGGTCGCTGGACGCTGCTGGATTTGCTGAGGCTGAGATCGGAGCACCTATGGACATGTCCGAAGTGCTATGATAATAGTCCTCATATAACTGATAACTGATCCTTCATCCTTTTTGTCTAGAAGGCAGCTTCCTGCTAGCTTTCTAGGTGTAACTTGTTTTGGAAAGGACAGTGCTTTATTAACTGACAGGCAGTGACCACACCAAGATGAAGACGTTAGATTAGAATATAAAAGGCAGGATCAGCATTTGCCACTCTGAAGAACATATGTAGCTCAAGAATGATCAGGAATAAAACTAAGATAATGATATTTAAATCAAATGTCAAGGCTGTCCTTCGGTATGAAGCGGAAACATGGAGAACAACTAGGGAACACCAAAAGTTGCAGACATTCATCAACAGATGCCTGCACAGGATACTCCATTTGCGATGGTATGACAGGACCACAATCAGTGATCTGTGGGATAGAGCGGGACAACGGCAAGTGGAACAAGATATTAGGGAGAGAAATTGTCAATGGATAGTGCACACACTGAGAAAACCCTGACAGCATTAGAAACAAGCTCTTCGATGGAACCCCAGGGTAATAGAGTTAAGGAAGACCAGGAACACCTGGAGATGAGAGTTGGAGACGGAATGCAAGAAAATGGGAAGAGAGTGGAGAGATCTGGAAAAGATGGCCTTGGTGCGGATCTATGCCTCCTAAGGGCGAAGGGTGAAGAAGTGACCACACCAACCTATTTTAATAACTTCACAATATGGGACAAGCTGCTTGAGGTTACCTTCAAGATGAAATTACAAAAATGCTGGCTGGCTAAGTTTTGCTATATATACAACAATTTTTCTTATTTTCTTTCCTTTGTCCTTCTCTGCATTTTGCCGTTAGAGCGTAGCAGGTTTCACTGATGATCAGTTTCGAGCTAGTGCACGCTTGTTTGATATTCTGTGGTATTGTGGAATTTTAAGATATCTGTAACCCTTTCGCTCTGTAATTATTTTGACCTCTGGACGCATTTATTTTGCAATTCCAATTTACGAGTTTCATTCAATGTCAAGTAGTTTAAATCTTTATAACTCTAGTACTGTTTCTCTAAAGTATAACACATTATATATTAAATTGTTGTTAATTGGATGATGAATACATTAATATAATAATATTTTACATCAGGTGATATACGTTTGAGAAAATTACATTATTGTAGCATGACTATTTAAAAAAATGATAAAAATGTTTATGCTCTCTGGTTTGTATTACATCTTAATATTCATAGATGTTTCCAGAAGTAGCAGTTAATTGACGATAATACTTGTGTGCACATATTCTATAAGTTTCATCTAATTAGGTGCACTAGTTATTATATTATTATAATATTCACTTCTTAGTGCACACATTCAACAAATGGTATGTGCAGCGCCCATTCTTTAGATGCAATTATAACATTAGACTTAGAATTACAACTATCGATACTGCATTCCATAAACAATGAAATATTGTTACCATCAATTAAATATTCTTCATTACTATCACAAGTTATAATTTGATCTAACAATACTTAAGAAATATTGGACACATCGTTTAAAAAAAAATATGACCTGACTTTAACACAATAATACACTACTTTCCCGCTTTCAAATCTTTGTTAACTCTTTCCACGGAGCTGTTTCATCAATTTTCAAACAGTTAATTCAAGGGAGGTAAAAAAACCGATCCCAATTTCTTCTTCTTCACCCTTCGCCCCTAGGGAAGCATAGGTCCTGAACCAAGGCCTTCCAGGCCCGCCTATCAAGGCCATCTTTTCCCGATCTCGCCACTCTCTCTCCGTTTTTTTGTATTCCATCTCTAACTCCCGTCTCCAGGTGTTTCTGGGTCTTCCCTTACTTCTATTGCCCTGGGGTTCCATCGGAGAGCCTGTCTCGCGATGCTGTCAGGGGTTT
This sequence comes from Arion vulgaris, assembly GCA_020796225.1. Taxonomy (NCBI): domain Eukaryota; kingdom Metazoa; phylum Mollusca; class Gastropoda; order Stylommatophora; family Arionidae; genus Arion; species Arion vulgaris. The sequence continues at coordinate 56,713,681 of CM036753.1, read as the reverse complement.
CCTCAGTGTATGTCCTATCCATCGCCACCTTCTGCTCATTATCTCTTGTTCCACCTGCCGTTGTCCTGCCCTATCCCACAGTTCTCTGTTTGTGGTCTTGTCATACCATCTCAAATGGAGTATCCTGCGTAGGCATCTATTAATGAATGTCTGCAGCTTTTTGGTGTTCACCTTAGTCGTTCTCCATGTCTCCACTCCATACAGAAGGACAGACTTGACATTTGAGTTAAATATCATTATCTTAGTTTTATTCCTGATCATTCTTGAACTCCATATGTTCTTCAGAATGGCAAATGCTGATCTTGCCTTTTGAATTCTAACCCTAACGTGTTCATCTGTGCCCCAACTTAGTTAGTTAGTTAGTCTTTCCTCTTGGGCCTGTGGGCGCGCATAGGGCAGAGGTCATAGCTCTCCATGTCTTGCGGTTCGTTGCCATTTGTTTTAAGTCTTTAATGTTTACTAGGCCCATCGTTGAGCCTTCTCTGGTGATGGTTCTACTCAGAGTCTCTCTTGGTCTTCCTCGTTTTCTTTTTCCCTCTGGTGTCCATATGAGGATTGGTAAGGAGTCTTCTCTCATCCATTCTAAGTGTGTGGCCGATGTAGTTCAGCGGCGCTTTCTTATAAAATTTGATACATTTTCTTGCTTGGTCTCTTGTCTTATTTGTGTATTGGGTCTGAAATCTGACCATTTGAGGTTCAGTATTCTTCTAAGACATTTATTCTCAAAGTTATCTAATTTTCTTTCTAGAGCTTTGTTGCTTTCCAACTCTCCATCCATAAGTTAATACTGGAATCACACAAGAGTTAAAGATCTTTAATTTTAAGTGCTTGCTGAGTAAATTGGACTTCCATATATTTGACAATTTGTTAAAAGCACTTGATGCCAATGCGATTCTGTGTGGAATTTCTGGCGCTGTATCCCCAGTAGATGACATCATACTCCCTAGGTATGTAAAACTTTTGACTTTTCAAGAGTGTAGTTTTTTAGTTTAATATTTTCTGGACTGCTGGTAAGGTCAACAATTTTTGTTTTTGTGGTGTTTATTTGGAGACCAATTTGTCCTGAGATATTTTGGAGAAGGTTTGTTTTCATTTGAATATCTTGATGTGATGAACTCAAAAGGCTATATAATCCGGCAAAATCAAGGTCTTCTAAAATTTTATCAACCCACTTGATGCCCATATTTGCGTTATTGGTGCATTTTCGCATGACCCATCAATTGCTATTCCAAAGAGCATTGGCGATGAGCGCAGCCTTGTTTCACTCCTGTTTCACTGGGAACCAGTCAGAGTTACCGAAATCTGTTCTTACACTGCAGCGATTCACTGTAGAAGGATTTTATGATGTTGATGAATTTAGTAGAGAAACCATAGTTTTTGAGTAGTTTACAAAGCGTAGGACGGTGAATACTGTCAAACGCTTTCTGAAAATCAACAAAGTTGATGATTAAATTCGATTGAAATTCTCGAACTCTTCAATGATTACTCTTAGTGTGAAGATGTGATCTATGCATGCTCGTTTTGGTCTAAACCCTGCTTGTTCTTCTCTTAGCCTTTCATCTATAGACTTTTCAGTCTCTCGAGTAACATGCTACAAAAAGTTTTCCTGGCACTGACAGTAGGGTGATCCCACGTCAGTTATTACAATCAGACAAATCTCCTTTTTAGGTAATTTGAAAATAATACCATCTTTCCACTGTTGTGGTGGGGATTCATTTTGCCAGATTTCATTTATAAGTTGGAGTATATGTTGTAAGTTGTTATCATCTGCTGCTTTGAGCATTTCTCCAGAGATGTTATCATCACCAACCGCTTTGTTGTTTCTCAATTTTTAATGGCAGATTTCAACTCTTCCAGTGTGAATGGCTAGCAGGAAGCTTCTAGTGTGGGCATGGTGATTTCTTCATCTAGGTTGGGAACAATCTCTGGTTGCGGTCTATTTAGTATTTCTTTAAAATGTTCTGCCCATCGTTGTTTTTGTTGTTCTTCTGACAGCAGTATCCTACCTTGATTGTCTTTGATGGGTTTATTTGGTGCCCCAACTACTCGTCAATAAATAACAATTCTATATTATTATATACTAAATGGAAAAAAACTGGGCAACCCAATAGAATAACAAGGTTGAAATGTAGTAGAACTAGAAAGACTTCTTATAAGGGAAGCAACTCTATGGCACAGTGTGCGGCTAATGGCATGCAATGGACTTTTACCGTGGCGCAGTGTGTGGCCAAAAGCATGGAAAGAGTTAAAGGGAGGTAGAAATGTACCTACATATAAGTACTTTCCGTTTCTGAAGATTTTAAACTTCATTAAAGGGGTTGTGAAGATACATTCGTTTTTGTCAAGAGACATCTAAAAGCCGATATATCGGCTTTGCAGTCCTGTTGGGTTAATCCATCTTTTTCTTGGTCTGTTCTTTCCTCTTGATGATTCCATTTTCAGATTGTACGAACTTGCAACTGGTGTATTCGGGTTCATTCTCACAGTGGCCAAACCATTTGCATATGTTTTTCAATTAATCTAATAGCAGGTGTTGTTCCGACTGTTCTTCTATTTACCTCATTTCATATATGGTCTCTTCTTGTTTTATTTATTGTTTTCCTCAAGCATTTCATTTCACAGGTGGTAATTTTTCTTTCTTGTTCTTTTGTCATTGCCCATGTTTGGCACTGGTAGCACAGTGTTGGTATAAAGATTGCATTTATAATGTCTTTTGGTCTGTACTGGAATTGCTGGGTGTTTCAAGATTGGGGTAATTTGGTATGTAATGTTGTTGGCTTGCTGTATTCTAGTTTCGATCTCTCTGTCCAGTCTACTATCAGATGTGAAGATACTTCCAAGGTATTTGAATTCTCTCACCTGCTTTAGCATTTGGTCATTTATTTGTATGTTGAGATCTTTATGTTCTCTGCTTATATTCATGACTTCTGTGTTTTGAATGCTGATCTTCATGTTCTATTTGAGGCAGCTATTGTTTAGTAATTTTATGTATTCTTGAAGCTGTTTACTATTATTATGGAATAGACACTGGTTGTCAGCAAAGAACTAAATCCAATCAAGTGAACAGATCAGTTAAAAACTTTTACTACTGCTATTTTGCTAACAGTACCAGAGAAAGAAAATATTCTAGTGACTAGATAGAAAAAGCTGACATTAAAAAACCAAGTGCTTAAACTTTGATAAAAATGTATCTAAATTATGGAAACTTGTCACAAAAATTTATGGAAAAACTAATCAAAGAAACTCTGATTTTATCAAATTATTAGGACTTGTATTGTATGCTGCAAATCTCTTCATACAACAGTTTAGGTTAATAAGGGATTTTAAAGTTGAACTTTCAAGAGAAGTAGAGTCACTTAAAGATATTAACTCTTAGTGGACCAGGGCAAAAGTCACGTTTTACAAGCGCTTTCACGTTTTGATAACCAAACGCCACTTAGCGTGGCGATTGGGCCACTAAGAGTTAAAGAACTAAAAGGTTCCTAATCTGTAACGACCTCACAGTTGGAAAGGGTGCAGCACTCTACGGCGTAGATCCAAGCCAAAATATATGGCACAATGGATCAGTAGGACTTGTACAATCTAGGGCAAGCTACCCTAGTAAATAAAATGCTGTCAACTCGGATGTGCTGGCCATAGGTATAATTGGCAGAACGTTAAATAAAAAAACCAAAAAAACCGTTCTTGTCAAAGATCATCACAATAAGAATGATAAAATTGGCAGCAAGAACGAATGCAAGAAGAAGAAGAAAACGTTTCCTTAATTGAATTCAGCATAGGAATTCATCAGTTAAAACTAAACATGCTCCTGGTCTTGATAAAATTACCAATGACATGGCTTCAGATCATTCCAAGGAAGAATAATCCAAGTCATAGGTGTAATCAAAACTGTTTGCTACTAATCTATTAAGAACTTAAATAATATTTCTCAAGAATAATAGCTGGACCGATGAGCTGTTGGAATGACTGAATTTGCCATATGCACTGAAATGAATGAACCAAGTTCTGAAGACATCAACCTGCTATATCACAGACAACTGATCAAGAAACATGACGTATTATATTTTTATCAACCCAGAAATAACAGAAAATGTGAACAGTTTTGAATCTAGGTTAACTGCTAACAAGAGATGGAAATTGGAGGAAGGAAATTAAAAGAACAAACATGGCCTTACCAAAAATTCAACAACTAATAACAGTATGAAATTTAATTGATAGGAAAACAAAGATCAGAACACTAAGAGCATGCATATTCCCAGTGTCAATGTATGGAAGTGAAGTCTGAACAAAGCAGTGAAAAACATATATGTGCTTTTGAACATATGTGTTACAGAAGAGCCCACTGTATATCATGGACAGAGAACAGAACAAATGGATAAATTCTATCTCGAAATAACTCAGTCTAAGAAAACTGGCTGATGCTACAAATAAGAAATAGAAAATTGAAGTATTTTGGACATAATTAGATACAAAGGGTTGAAAAGACTTTTATGGAAGGATACATCCTGGCAGAGGAGAAGAGGAAGGCCACTGAGAAGATTGATTCAGGATGTAACTGATTTTAGCATGACGGCGGGACAACTGGCCTATGAGAGAGAGAAATTTCCAAGGACTGATAGGGTAGCAAAGTTCTGCTCAGAACAAGCTATTTGAGGAGGATGATTAGATTCCCAAGAGTGCTTAAACTCTCAAAGAAAGTGACGGTCACAAAAGCGATTGCCACAGGTAAATACTCAAATAGCTACTAGGCAGAGGCAATAAAAACAGCGGCCGAAATGATCCTAGAGAGAAGAGGCACCTCTCGCAACAAAGTCGTGATATTCACCAATGCTCTTTCGGTCATCACGGCAAGCATAGGCAAAACAGAGCTAAATGAGCTGAAAGCGACCCTCGATGCACTAGTGTACGCACTCAAACGCACAGTCATTCAGTGGATCCCATCACACTGCAACATAGCGAAATGAACACGCCAGCAAGCTAGCTAAAGAGGGCGGGCGACTACCCCAGACTAATCTCGAGATCAGTTATGGGGAAGCCAGAACAACCATCGGCTGGCACTATAAAGACAAATGGTTAAAAGACCATCCTCAGTACAACAACAGCGATGGGTACTATGGTCTGTCTCGTAGTGAACAAGTTGCCATATTCCGCCTCCGTACCGGCCACAACAAGCTCCGCTCCCACATGTTTAACAAATTTAAAATTGGCACAACTAGCCTGTGCCCCTTTGAAAAGGCGGACATGATGGCAGAGCATGCACTGCAAGATTGTCAACTGATAGCAGGTATAAGAAAAGAAACCTGGTCCCAAAACACAGAGCTTCGCGAGAAGCTGTACGGAGGAACAGAGTCCCTTAAAACCACGGTAAAATCCATGATAAAATTTGGTTCATCAGTCTAGGTTAGGATCGCGCGAGAGAGAGGTGTCCAAGAGTGAAAATTTTTAACTCATAAAATCAAATAAAAAAAAAAAAATCAGAACAGACCAGATAATTTTATGTCCATGGTCAAGGTTCTTAGTCAATAGACATTGACATGTGCATTTTGTTAGAAAAATAATTAAATTGTGATGTAAAGATCCAAATAGGTGTGGGCAAGCATATCAAACAAGAAACAAGCTTAAAAAATCAACAAAGATTCAGCAATCTTATTCGATAACATATTGTTACTGTTTTCTTTTAGAATTTAAACAATAATATTTCATATCTCACTGAGTACTGACTATTTCTTATGTTTTAGCTGCCACGGGAATGAAGTGGATTGAAACGAAATTGAATCTGCTTGGTGTCTCTTCACACTCAGAATATAAGATTTGCTTCTACTTAGACGCAGATGCAATGATCTCAGTACATACACCAAAATATGGTGTAATAGAGGTGATAATTCCTGCTTTATATACTCAGTGATATATCAGACATGCTAAATTTGATGGTAGTATTCAGTTGTTGTTTTTCCAAATGTTTTTGTATATTTAGTAAGTGTTATATAGAAAATGTCTACTTCTGTTGCTAATTTGTGATATCAATGATCTGCTCGAATTGTTGTATGAGATTTGACAACTAGTTCTGAACAATGTCAAGGGGAACCACAAGTTTTAGATTAAACAAATTAAAGGTATGAAATATTGTTGCAAAATGTCAAAATCTCAAACTAAATTTAACATCATATTATTTTTGGATATGAATTTTTGTAATGGTCCAGCAAAATTAAAATAACACATTAAAAAAGCGGAAAAAACATGGTCTTTTGTTACAATATAAACTGTTACACGCATACATTCTGGTAGTAAACTCATATGGTCCTTTCATCTTAGTTTGATTAAGACCAAATGAAATACTTGATTGTTTATGCTAATTACCCAATCTCAGTTTTTAAAAAAAACACATGCTGCAAATATCTGCATACAACAGTTTAGGTTAATAAGGGATTTTAAAGTTGATCTTTCAAGAGAAGTAGAGTTACTTAATGATATAAAAGAATTAAAAGAAGCTCTCAAGGATAATCCGGTTGTGGACATGGTGACTAAAATCTTTTCCATAACTGAACTCAGCATAGGGATACATCAGTTAAAACCAAAGCATGCTCCTGGTCTCGATAAAATTACCAATGACATGATTTCAAACCATTCAAAGGAAGAATAATCCAAGATAGGTGTGATCAAAACTGTTTGCTACTAATCTATTAAGAACTTAAATAATATTTCTCAAGAATAATAGCTGGACCGATGAGCTGTTGGAATGACTGAATTTGCCATGTGCACTGAAATGAAACAAAAAATATGCAACAAAAATTACCCCTAACATTGTTGACCCTAATTGTGAGGTATCCTACTAAAGTTCATGGCATGACCTGGTGATAACCTGATAATGGAAATAGCATTGCTGACAAATTCTTTACTGTAGAACAAGAACTGAAAGAATTGAATCATAGGAGCACAATAAAGAGAAAAATGAAGAATAGATAAGAATTGTGTATACATCTCTACATCAAGAATACTTTACACGATATTGGACTGCTCCACCCCAAACGCCTAGGGCATTCTAACATGTCTCCGTCCGAGTTTCGTGCTCTATCACACCTCCGTCGACGTGATGACATTGTTATCAAACCCGCCGATAAAGGCGGTGCAATAGTGGTATGGAGCAAAGAACTATACCTTCAGGAAGGCCGCAACCAATTACTTGACACCCAATTCTATAAAACTAGTTCTTCTGATGTAACACTATCTAACAATAGTAAAGTCCAACAGTAATTAAGAACTTAATTGCCTCTAACGATCTTCCTACCGGCGCATCATCACTTTGTGTCATCGATAGCTGTTTAGGAAAACCCGCCTTTATATGCTCCCCAAAATTCATAAACTGAACAATCCGGTTAGGCCCATCGTTTCTGCTTGCTCTTGTCCCACGGAACATATCTCCGAATTTCTTGATAGTATCTTCAATCCTATAGTCACCACACTACCTTCATTCTTGAAAGATACCTTGAACCACACCTTGTCTGTTTTTTCGTCTATTGAGTTGTTGCCTGGCAGGACTTACCGCCTCTTCCTCCTTGATGTGTGCTCATTGTACACCTCCATACCTCATTCCGACGGACTTCAAGCTCTCCAGTTCTTTCTCACAGGAGATCTAACCCACTTGTCTCCACCTCGGCTCTCCTTCGTCTTGCAGAACTAGTTCTAACTCTCAACTCCTTTCAGTTCAATGACCAGTTCTTTGAGCAGATCAGTGGGGTCGCCATGGGTACTAAAATGGGACCCAGCTATGCTTGTCTATTCATGGGTCATCTTGAGCACCTAGTATGGAATTCCTATGATGGCCCTCTTCCGTCTGTGTATCATAGATACATTGATGATTGTATTGGCATTACCGATATGCCTGAAGCCGATTTGTCACGCTTCATTAATTTCATTAATGTCTTCAATCCGGCTATTCGGTTTACATCTCACATCTCTACCTCTTGTGTCAACTTTCTTGACATCACTATCACTATCAGCCTATCCACCATCACTACATCAGTCTACTACAAGCCTACTGATGCACATAGTTTTCTTCTTTATACCTCTTCCCATTCCCAGGCTTGTTGTGACTCTTTACCATTCTCTCAACTCTTGCGCCTTCGTCGCCTCTGTAGCGAGGACGACGATTTTCTCGATAAAGCTCACGAGATGCTGGATTTCTTTCGTAAGCGCTTATACCCGGATAAGGTGCTTGCTTCTGCTATGCGGCGCGTTCAGCAAATTTCTCGCCAGGAGGCTCTCTCTAACCAGCATAGAACTTCCAATTCTGACAGGGTGAAACTTGTCTTAACTTTCCACCCTCATAGTTCCCTTGTGAAGAAAGTCTTATTCCGTCATCTCTCCATTCTTCAGTCTGATCCTGAGACACGTTCAATCTTCCAACACTATCCTTTGGTGGCGTACAGACGGGACAGAAGCCTTAGGGATATGTTGGTTCACAGTCGCCTCAAGCCTAATATCCATAGTTATTTTGGCACCATCCAGTGTGGCCGTCGGCGCTGCAACACTTGTGCTTATGTAATACAGACCCCCACGGTGTCTTTTCCAAAAGCCACGTTCGTTGTTGAAGACAGTTTCACGTGCGAGTCCCGTAATATTATCTATGCCATTATCTGCAAGTGGTGCAACAAGTCCTATATTGGGGAAACCGGCAGGAGACTCAGTGACCGATTCGCCCAACATTTGCGCGATATACGCCAATGCTCTGTGACCCTGTAGCTACCCATTTCAATGATACTGGCCATTCAGGAGCTTGCGATGTCCAGGTCACAGCCATCCGATCATGTTCCTCTGCTGATCGTAGTAGATTTGCTCTGGAGAATCGGTTGATTTCTTTGTATGGTACCTTGACCACGCGGCTCAACGTATTACATTCTTATGCTTCTTAGTACTTTCTCTTCCCATGCTTTGTAATCTATATGGGTTTATGTTGCATGTATTACATTCTTATGCTTCTTAGTACTTTCTCTTCCCATGCTTTGTAATCTATATGGGTATATGTTGCATGTATTCAAGTTATATATTTACTAGATGTTTCATTGTTTCTTTTCCGTTCTATTCCTGTTTTTAGTGTTACATTTATTTCGTTATTTGTTTTTATTCCAGATTTTCCTTAGATACGTTTGTATTTGGTCGTCCATTTGTGTTTCATTTTAATTTGTCACTCCTGTTTGTTCGTTTGCTTGATAAAGGCCTTGTTGGTCGAAACGTTGCTGTTTATCGTCACTGTTTCTGTATTTTGTAAAACTATAGTACTTTGTTTGTACGTGTTTCACTATTTACCAAGTTTTACTGCAGTCTTCCCCTATATCGATAAGAATTGTGTACATTTGTTGCCGCTTGAGGTGGCACATTCTAAAGAGAGAGAGAGATATCACTGGTTTGCTCTGCCCAGTTCTGTAAAAATAGTGAGAGGTGTAATCATATAAAGAGTACTATGAATCTGGATAAATGGAATGTCTTTTGCAGGACCTGTTTCCTCTCTGAATTGCTCACTATTGATACTGCCCAGCTATTGTGACTAGTTTCTATAATCTTTGCGGCCTGATTGGGGGTTAGTGGTGTTGTCCCTATCCATCGTTAATCCTAATTCATCATGACTTCTAGTTACAAAGGAGGAGTACTAGTGTCGTAAATTTCCTCACGCAAATCTTGAAATAATTTTTCATCAATATCTGACACATCATCGATCTCACCAATTTTGTCAACAAATTCTCCATCATCTGAATCATAATTAACTCCATCTCACAAGTTTTGCAGAAAATGATGGCCCTTTTCCGTCTATTTATCACAGATACATTGCTGACTGTATTGGCATTACTGATATGCCTGAAGCCGATTTGTCATGCTTCATAAATTTCATTAATGTTTTCAACCCTGCTATTTGTTTTATCTCTCACATCTCCACTTCTTGTGTCAACTTTCTTGACATTACTATCATTACTATCACCATATACCTATCAACTATCACTACATCAGTATATTATAAGCCTACTGATGCACATAATTTTCTCCTTTATACTTCTTCCCATCCCCAGACTTGTCGTGATTCTTTGCCATTCTCACAGCTCTTGCGCCTTTTTAGCGAGGATGAGAATTTTCTTGATAGAGCTCGCGAGATGCTTGATTTCTTCCACAGGCGCCTATACCCGGAGAAAGTTCCTGTTATCTGCTATGCATCGAGTTCAGAAAATTACTCGCCAGCTGGCCCTTACCAGCCAGCTTAGGACTGTTAACTCTGACAGGGTAAAACTTAACTTTCCACCCCCATAGTTCACTGGTGAAAATGTTTTATTCCGTCATCTGTCTATCCTTAAGTCAGATCTTGACACCCGTTCTCTCTTCCCCAACTATCCTTTAGTGGCTTACAGACGGGACAGAAGTCTTAAGGATATGTTGGTACACAGTCGCCTTAAGTCCAATATCCAGACTCATTTTGGCACTGTCCAGTGTGGCTGTCGGCGTTGCAACATGTGTGCTTATGTGATACAGACTATCTTTTCCTTTAGCCACGCATCTTATTGACGATGATTTCACATGCGAGTCCCGTAATCTTATCTATGCCATTATCTGTAAGTGGTGTAACAAGACTTATATCGACGAGACAGGCAAGAGGCTCAGTGACCGATTCGCCCAACACTTGCACGACATACGCTAATGCTCTGTGACCCATGTAGCCACCCATTTCAATGATACTGGCCATTTAGGAGCTCACAATGTCCAGGTCACAGCCATCGGATCATGTTCCTCAGATGATCGCAGTCGATTTGCTCTGGAGAATCAGTTGATTTCTTTGTATGGTACCTTGCGACAACGAAGTCTCAACGTATTACATTCCTATGCTTCTTAGTCCTTTCTCTTCCCACGCCTTGTAATCTATATGGGTATATGTTGCATGTATTCAAGTTATATATTTACTAGATTTTCATTGTTTCTCTTCCGTTCTATTTCTAGTTTTTATGTGTTTTTGTGTTACATTTATTTCGTTTTCGTTTTTATTCCCAGATTTTCATTAGAAACGTTTGAATTTGGTCGTCCATTTGTTGTTTTTAAATTTGTCACTCCTGTTGTTCGTTTGCTTGATAAAGGCCTTGTTGGTCAAACGTTGCTGTATTTTGTCATTGTTTTTGTAATTTGTAAAACTACAGTACTTTGTGATTACATGTTTTGCCAATCAAATATAATAGGGATGTCCTTCTGCCCCACCTCTACTCTCTCCTTATTCAGTACTTTAGAGAGGGAGCATTTCCTCAGGACATGAGAGATGCAAAGATAGTGACACTCTATAAAAACAAAGGGGATAAGGGGATTGTAACAACTACAGAGGCATCTCCTTTTAAGTGTCACAGGCAAGGCTTTTGCACTAGTCCTTTCTAAACGACTACAGAAACTAGCAGAGCGTATTCTCCCAGAGTCGCAATGTGGATTCAGAGCTGGACGGTCAACAACATGATATTTACCCTTCAACAGCTACAAGAGAAGTGCAGAGGGCAGAGTAAGCCTTTATGTATTGCTTTTGTGGATCTGACTGAGGCATTTGACACAGTCAGCAGGCCAAGTCTTTATAAAATACTAAAGCATATTGGCTGTCCCCAAAGTTGCTCCAGTTGATTGTCTCCTTCCATGAGGGCATGAAAGCCAGCATACAGTTCGATGGCAGCACATCTGATAGTTTCGAGGTTAAGAGTGGAGTCAAGCAGGGTTGTGTCCTTGCCCCCGCCCACTTTGGCATCTTCTTCGCAGTCTGTTTGAACCACGCCTTGGGGGACGCTGATAGTGATGTTTTCATCCACACTAGATCTGATGGTTCACTCTTTAACTTGGCTTGCTTAAGAGCCAAAACAAAAACTGAAGGAAATTCTTCTCAAGGACCTCCTTTTCGCTGACGATGCTGCCTTAGTCGCCCACAGTGAGACTACACTGCAATTAGTTAGTTAGTCTTTCCTCTTGGGCCTGTGGCGGCGCATAGGGCAGAGGTCATAGTTCTCCATGTCTCGCGGTTCGTTGCTATCTGTTTTAGGTCTTTAATGTTTACTAGGCCCATCGTTGAGCCTTCTCTGGTGATGGTTCTACGCAGAGTCTCTCTTGGTCTTCCTCGTTTCTTTTTCCCTCTGGTGTCCATATGAGGGATTGGTAAGGAGTCTTCTCTCATCCATTCTAAGTGTGTGGCCGATGTAGTTCCAGCAGCGCTTTCTTATAAAATTTGATACATTTTCTTGCTTGGTCTCTTGTCTTATTTGTGTATTGGGTCTGAAATCTGACCATTTGAGGTTCAATATTCTTCTAAGACATTTATTCTCAAAGTTATCTAATTTCTTTCTAGAGCTTTTGTTGCTTTCCAACTCTCGCATCCATAAGTTAATACTGGAATCACACAAGAGTTAAAGATCTTTAATTTTAAGTGCTTGCTGAGTGAATTGGACTTCCATATATTTGACAATTTGTTAAAAGCACTTGATGCCAATGCGATTCTGTGTGGAATTTCTGGCGCTGTATCCCACGTAGATGTCATCATACTCCCTAGGTATGTAAAACTTTTGACTTTTTCAAGAGTGTAGTTTTTAGTTGAATATTTTCTGGACTGCTGGTAAGGTCAACAATTTTTGTTTTTGTGGTGTTTATTTGGAGACCAATTTGTCCTGAGATATTTTGGAGAAGGTTTGTTTTCATTTGAATATCTTGATGTGATGAACTCAAAGGGCTATATCGTCGGCAAAATCAAGGTCTTCTAAAATTTTATCAACCCACTTGATGCCCATATTTGCGTTATTGGTGCATTTTCGCATGACCCGGTCAATTGCTATTCCAAAGAGCATTGGCGATAAGACGCGCCTTGTTTCACTCCTGTTTCCACTGGGAACCAGTCAGAGTTACCGAAATCTGTTCTTACACTGCAGCGTGATTCACTGTAGAAGGATTTTATGATGTTGATGAATTTAGCAGGAAAACCATAGTTTTTGAGTAGTTTCCAAAGCGTAGGACGGTGAATACTGTCAAACGCTTTCTGAAAATCAACAAAGTTGATGATTAAATTCGATTGAAATTCTACGAACTCTTCAATGATTACTCTTAGTGTGAAGATGTGATCTATGCATGCTCGTTTTGGTCTAAACCCTGCTTGTTCTTCTCTTAGCCTTTCATCTATAGACTTTTCAGTCTCTCGAGTAACATGCTACAAAAAGTTTTCCTGGCACTGACAGTAGGGTGATCCCACGTCAGTTATTACAATCAGACAAATCTCCTTTTTAGGTAATTTGAAAATAATACCATCTTTCCACTGTTGTGGTGGGGATTCATTTTGCCAGATTTCATTTATAAGTTGGAGTATATGTTGTAAGTTGTTACCATCTGCTGCTTTGAGCATTTCTCCAGAGATGTTATCATCACCAACCGCTTTGTTGTTTCTCAATTTTTAATGGCAGATTTCAACTCCTCCAGTGTGAATGGCTCGCAGGAAGCTTCTAGTGTGGGCATGGTGATTTCTTCCTCTAGGTTGGGAACAATCTCTGGTTGCGGTCTATTTAGTATTTCTTTAAAATGTTCTGCCCATCGTTGTTTTTGTTGTTCTTCTGACAGCAGTATCCTACCTTGATTGTCTTTGATGGGTTTATTTGGTGTAGGAGTATGTTTGCATAGTTGCTTCATAATGTGGAATACAGTCTTGTTGTTCCCAGTTTTTGCAGCTGTTTCCGCATCGGTGGCTAGATTGTGAATAAAGTTTTGTTTATCTTTTCGTGTTCTTGACTTCACCTCTATATCTAACATGGTGTATTTTTGTTTCTTGGTATCGTATGCAAGCTTGTCTTTCGTGGATAGAAGAGTTAGTTTTGCTTGTTTCCTTTCTTGAATTTTTGTCCAGGTGTTTTCGCTTAGCCACTTTTTCTTCTGTCTTTGGACATACCCTACTGTGTTTTTGCAGCATTTATCAGCGTGTTTTTGAGAAAGTCCCAATTTTCTTCTATGTTGTTCTTTGTGTTCACATTTACAGTTTTGTTTTCTTTGTTCGTGTAGGTATTTCGTACTTCTGTGTTAAATGTGAGTTGTTGTTCTTTTACCAGTAGGGACTGTGAGTTTATTTTCTTGCTTCTAGGTGGTTTATATAGTGACTTGAGTTTTATTTTTATTTTGGCAATGCAGAGATTGTGATCGCTGCCAACATCTGCTCCTCTGTAGGCTCGGGCATCTTGTATTGATGAACGGAATTTGGTATTAATGCAAAAATGGTCAATCTGGTTTTTAGTGATGTTATCAGGCGAGTTCCACGTAATTTTATGAATGTTTTTTGTGTGGAAACAAGGAGTTTGCTATTACCAGATTTGCTATTCCACAAAATTCTGTTAGTCTCTACTGCAATGCCTAATCAATAATGTGTCAAAGGCATGCTACCAGTCTCTACTGCAATGCCTAATCAATAATGTGTCAAAGGCATGCTACCTATTTTCTCTGACTATAAGTGTCTCCAAAACAGTTGTGCTATGTCAAGGAGGTAACACAACAAATATCACTTTAAATGGTAAACACCAGTTAAAAAGTTTTGATATCTCGGGTCCATGGTCACTGCCAGTCTTTCTCTTTATGAAGTAATCAACGCTCATGTGGGGAGTGTGGCTACTACCATGGCAAACTATCAAAGCGAGCGTGGGACAACACAAAACTGACATTGCAGACGAAGATTCAAATATATCGAGCCTGTGTAATTAGTTCTTCACTATATGGCTCAGAAACATGGACAGCCTACTCAAGACACGAGAGGAGACTTAACATCTTTCACCTTCGATGTCTCTGCAAGATTATGAACATCAGGTGGTACGACAAGATAACCAACTCTGAAGTACTGCAACGTGCAAACCTGCCTTCCATCATGGGCATGCTCAGCAGTAGACAACTAAGATGGTTGAGGCATGTGAGAAGAATGGAAACTTATTGCATACCAAAACAAATGTTGTTCTGTGAACTTTCGGAGGGAAGAGGCACCAGGGCAGACCACTGCTCAGATATAAAGATGTCTGCAAAGCCTCAATGAAAAACTTTTCTATAGGTCCCAGCACATGGGAAGGACTAGCTGATGACAGAGTTGTGTGGAAAGCCAAATTACGAAAGGGTGCAGAGTCTTTTGAGAAGAGACTTATGTATGAGCTGAATGACAAGAGAGAAAAGCGAAAACTCAGAAGTTGTCACAGTAAAACACTTGCCAAATGACCGTATGTAAAGACGAAAAAGGCCATATATATATATATATATATATATATATATATATATATATATATATATATGTATATAACTCTGCCAATGCCGGTTCCAAGCCCGGATGAAAAAGAAGTAGGACTTGTGCGTGAGGCCAGCTACCTCATCAAAAGAAATTGAAAGAGACACAGAAACTTGCAAGAAAGGATGCCATACTGTTAAACCGACCAGTCAGGTGGTGTGCGGTGCACCTAGTGCATCAATGACGGTTGCTGATGAAAGCCTGCGAAGTCGGCAACCCGACTCATAAATTATTTGGCTCAAAAACATAACATTAAAATTGGATTTTGGAATGTGAGAATGATGGCCACAGCTACAAAATCAGCCCAAATTGCAGAAGAAATGAAGGGATACGAGCTGGACATACTGGGGTTAAGTGAGGTGAGATGGCCTGGAACAGATAGAAGAGTAGTTAGGGGATTAACTTTCATATATTCAGGGGGAGAGGATGGTAATCATTTTGAAGGAGTGGGTATAATGATGACACTTAGAATAGCAAAGAGCATGTTAGAATGGGAACCCATCTTGAGTCAGATAATCAGAGCCCGTTTCAGTACCAGGCATGTCAATATAACAATACTTCAGTGTTATGCACCAACAAACGAGGCCGACGATGATAAGAAAGATACATTTTATTAGCAACTACAAGATCAAATTAACAAGACCCAAAAACATGACCTGTTATTTGTAATGGGGGACTTTAATGCCAAGGTTGGAAGTGATAATGTCGGGGTAGAGAGAGCTATAGGAAAACAAGGAATAAACACAATGAATGAGAATGGAGAAAGACTGGCAGAGTTATTTATGCTGTCAAACTTAGTAATTGGAGGTACCATCTTTGCACATAAGGAAATTCATAAACTTACTTGGCACTCACCAGATGGAGTGACCAGGAATCAGATTGACCATATGTGCATAAATACACAATTTAGAACATCATTGCTGGATGTCCATGCATACGGAGGGGCAGATGTAGGAAGTGATCATAATTTATGCATAGGTAAATTGAAACTGAAATTTAAAATTCACCATACTAAAAAGAACAACTGCGAATAGACAATCAAAGGCTACAAAATAAAGAAGTAAAAGAGGAATATAAGCTCGAACTTAAGAATAGGTTTGAGTTACTCAATGGTGAAAATGAACAGAACATTGAAGACAAATGGACTAAGATAAAGGACACACTATTTGGGGGCAGCAAATAGCAGCGCAGGATTAAAGACAGAAAACCCTGGATAAGCGATGACACCTGGAAATGTATTCAAGAAAGAAGAAAGATGAAACTAGCGATATTTAATACTACGAATGCAACAGATGAAATCCAAGCTAAAGAGGAATATAGACTAAAAGAGGGAAAAGTGCGGCAAGAAGAGATAAAAGAGCATATGTCAATCAATTGGCTGAAGAAGGGGAATAGACAGCTAAGACTGGAAACAGTAAAATGCTATACAATACACTAAAACAACTTACTGGAACTTTTGTTTCAAAGGGTTGCCCAATCAAGAGTAAAGATGGTAAAGTTCTAACATCAGATACCGAGCAGAAGAAAGATGGGCAGAACATTTTGAGGAAATATTAAATAGACCTGATCCACCAGTACTTCTCAAGTTTGACGAAGAGGCAAGAAACAGCTCTCTACTATTTAATGAAGAAATAAGTGTAGCTGAAGTCAATTAGGCAATCCATTCCTTGATAAACAATAAGGCAGCGGGTGAGGACAACATTACTGCAGAAATACTCACAGCGGCTGATGATACAACTATTAGCCAGGTGCAAGAACTATTTAATAAAGTATGGGAAGAAGAAACTGTCCCAGATCAATGGAAAAAGGGAATAATTGTTAAGATCCCCAAAAGGTGATCTCAAAGATTGCAACAACTGGAGAGGAATCACCCTATTATCAGTAAGGACCAAGACTTTCTGCAAAATCATTCTTAATAGAATCAAAGGAGCGGTGGACACAACCCTGAAAGAAGAACAAGCTGGTTTTAGACCTGGGAAAAGCTGCTTAGACCAAATAATTACCCTACGACTAATTTTGGAGGAACATATTGAGAAGCAACAACCACTTATACTAAATTTCATCGATTTTAAAAAAGCTTTTGATAGTCTACACAGAATCTCTGTTGAATATGTTGAATATTCTGAAATGCTATGGTATACCAGACAAAATAATAAACATTATTATAAGCCTCTATGATGGTTCACAGTGTGCAGTTCGACCTGATGGTGAACACAGCGACTGGTTTATGGTTGAAACCGGAGTAAAACAAGGCTGTATTCTATCTCCGCTTTTGTTTGGAGTGGCCATTGACTGGGTGATGCGAAAATGTTGCAGGGCGAAACTGGCATCGATTGGGTAGAAAATAGTCAACTAGAAGATTTGGATTTTGCAGATGATATTGCCTTGTTAAGTAGAAACAACCAAGATATGCAAAGAAAAACAGACAACTTGTCATCTATCGCATCAAAAGTTGGACTGCAGATAAGCTATGAAAAACAAATATAATGAAGACACCTATGGCAAGTAACGCAGATATCACCCTGGAATCTAAAATGATGAAAATAACAGAGCAGTTCACCTATTTAGGTAGCAATTTTGATTGCACAGGAAATGTTAAAAAGAAATTATGATACGAGTTGGCAAAGCAACTTCAGCTTTTAAAAGTCTAAATAAAATATGGAACTGCAAGTTATATAGTATTAAAACTAAATTACGAATTTTCAATTCAAATGTTGTATCAATCCTAACATATGCCAGCGAGAGTTGGAAAATGACTAAAGATATAGAAAGCAAGTTGAATACATTTGAAAATAGATGTCTCGAAAAATAATGAATATAAAATGGAACGAATTCAGAAGTGATGAAATCAGAGACATGTCTGGTCAACCACTAGTGACAACTGTTATAAGAGAGAGAAGATGGAGATATGTTGGACATACCTTGAGGAGTAATGATCAACGAATATCAAAGCAATCATTGAAGTGGGATGCAAAGGGTTCAAGAAAGAGAGGTCGACCTTAGGAGACCCTGAAACGAACTTTGCTGAGAGAGGCAAGAAATATCGGTCTCAGTTCCATGGATGAGATTGAGAGAGTTGCCCAGGATAGAGCGGTATGGAGAAATTACTTGCAGGCCCTATGTAATGTATAACGGTACGAGAGGAATTATTATTATTGTATATGTGTGTGTATATATATATGATGATGATGATGATGATGTTGATGATGATGATGATGATATATATATATATGGCCTTTTTGTCTTTACAGACGGTCAATTGGCAAGTGTTTTACTGTTAAAATTACTAAGTTTTCACTTTTCTCCTCTGTCGTTCAGCTCATATATAAGTCTCTTCTCACAAGACTCTGCACCCTTTCGCAATTTGGCTTTCCACACAACTCTGTCATCAGCTAGTTTTCCCATGTGCTGGGACCTATAGAAAAGTTTTTCAATGAGGCTTTGCAGACATCTTTATATCTGAGCAGTGGTCTGTCCTGGTGCCTCTGAAAGTTCACAGAACAGCATTTGTTTTGGTACGCGACATGTTTCCATTTTTCTTTCCATCTTAGTTGTCTACTGCTGAACATACCCATGGTGGAAGGCAGGTTTGCACGTTGCAGTACTTCAGAGTTGGTTATCATGTCGTACCACCTGATGTTCATAATCTTGCAGAGACATCGAAGGTGAAAGATGTTAAGTCTCCTCTCGTGTCTTGAGTAGGCTGTCCATGTTTCTGAACCAAATAGTAAAGAAATTACATAGGCTTGATATATTTGAATCTTCATCTGCAATGTCAGTTTTGTGTTGTCCAATGCTCGCTTTGATAGTTTGCAGAATGTAGTAGCCACACTCCCCACATGAGCGTTGATTTCTTCATCAAGAGAAAGGCTGGCAGTGACCATGGGCCCAAGATAGCAGAATTTTTGAACTGATGTTAGATGGTTGCCATTTAAAGTGATATTTGTTGTGTTAACTCCCTGACATAATACAACTGTTTTGGAGACACTTATAGTCAGAGAAAATAGGTCGGGTGCCTTTGACAAATTATTGATTAGGCATTGCGTCAAAAATTTTGGTGCAAAGTACATTACCATTATTTATGTCTGCAAAATATTAGTGTCAGCAAAATGAGCGAAATATTTTACACACAATGGCTATTAAGTCAGAGTATTGTTGATAATTAAATTAAGTACAATTAGCAAATTAATATAAAATTTATTTATGAATAATTTTCTTTGCTTGAGTTTTTTTTTTAGTTTAAAGGTTACATAATAATTGACAATTTACTAGTTAGCATAATGGACTTATATATTTAAATACTAACTTGACAAGAATTGTTGATATCCTGTCGTAGTATCTGAATAAGGTTACATATGTCACTTCATAAAATGTTGACAAATTCACATGACAGTTTAAATTAATTGCTTTGTTGATAATAAAGTTGATTGTGAATGTGTACCTATTATAATTCAGGTGAAACCACTGGGCGTGATCTGGGGTAAATATAACCACTGGACTGAGAAAAATACCATCATGTTTGATGATGTGCGGAGAAATTTCATAATGAATCCACAGTCAGGTCTGAGGGTGAGTTCTAATGTCATTTTCTAAACTAAATACTATACTGACATTCACAAATGTGGGATTGTTTAATGGTACCTGTCTGACATTTATTAGTGGATTGATATTTAATCAGTTCAATTGTCCTTCCGTTTAGTCCCAACACTTCAAATTTAAGTCCCAGAGCAAGGGAAATAACTCCACAACTGTGAAGTATTTGTAAAATAAAACTCATGAATACAATTTCTAATCAATATTTGTGATTTAAAGTTCAATTTACAGTCTAATGAGTGAGGTACTTACAGTCTAATGAGTGAGGTGCTAATTTAATTAAACTCATATAAGTTAGATGTGAAAAATCATGCAAGTGAAGAAATAGAAAAGGAGTGACAATATCAAAAGTATGTTTCACTCAAAAGTGTCAGTTGTATTGTTGATAAATGTCCAAGTGAAAGGCTGCAAAACCGTATCCACTACAGAGGTTGTCTTTACATGTGGGACAGCCATTACTGGTTTCCATACACCTTCCTCTTTGGACAATGTTTATTGAAGTTCGCCTAGTTGTAATGAGGTCTAGTTGATGCCATCTATGTGATCTCGGTTGTTTTCATGACACCTTGTGGCAGAGCTTGTTATGAAAATGTTTGTGATGCAGAGGTTGTAGTAGTTGCATGTCTCCAGTAATTGTTGACCATTTGCTTTTTTTTTACCAGTACCATGTTTTCCAAGGCAAGATGGCCAAGAGTTGTGATCAGCTCAAATTCTTGCGTTGAAGTCCCTCATTAGGAACGGATGTTCGTTTTTGGGAACCCTACAGAATTTCGATTGTATCTCATAAAATGTATCTTTGTCTGGCTTGGAGTGTAGTGCTGGTACATATACACTGAGGAGAAGGACTAGTCCTTTTGCTGTGCAGAGTTTAATGGACAAAATACGGTCAGAGCTGTTTATTGGAACAGTATGTTTTTTTTATGGCAAAGCCTACTCCATTCAGTCTTGGTTAATCTTGAGCATTTCCTTGTCAATAGAACGTGTAGTCTTGTTCCCTCAGCGATCCATTGTCAGTGAGTCATGTCTCTTGTAATTCTTTTGATGTCCACTCCAAGTCATTTCAGCTCATTGTTAATTACTGCAGTTTTCTGAATGTCGTTTATCTGTGTAAAACCTTCTGACAGGCCAGGACACATTGTCCTTACGTACCAGCTAGCTAAGCGAAGGGCTGGAACTTTCTTGATTTTGTTATTATTGTTTGGTGTGGTACTTACAGCCGACTTGTTAGGTAATATCCTGAGCTCCAAGCACCCACTGAAGCATTGATGCAGTAGCTGTCAAACGAGATGCGATGATCTCTCCCACTGTCAGAGATAACCCATGGCGTCCAATACTCTATGCCAGGGCTGTCCAAGGCATTGCCCCTGTATTTGTAATAAGTATTTGAAAAGGTATACCCGCAACGGCTGTCAACAGCCAAGATGGAATTAAATCAGCAGTGGCCGCATTTGGCAGGGCTGAGGTGTATTAAAGTGTTATTACAAGAACTTTTCCTTATTAAATACAAATATAAAATATTGTTTCACCCTCTCGAATGTTTGTTTCATTTAAGATTGTAATGACTTCCAGAGAGATATTTCCATCTCTTTTTTACAGATTAAAGCTTTTCGGGAAGCACCATTGAATCGTTTCACGGACAGAGAGCTTCTCAAACTATCGGAGTACTTAAATTGTATAGCAGACCTTGATGATTTCACAGCCTTGGACCACAGAAACTGGAGAGAGTGAGTAACATGTATCCACTGGTTGACTAGCCTCCTTAGAGATTCTCACATCATATCACTTGAAATGATAATATGTATTATATTCCAATTACAGTTTCAGTTTGGAATATCTTCATTGCACTCCGGACATGTTCATAGGTGCTCCGTTCTCCTTTGCAATATCTCCAACAGCGTCCAGCTACTGACCGTACCAGTTCGTTTTTGATTGATGAGCCTACTCACATACCAATTGTCTTGTTCTTTTCTGGCCACTCCAATCTTCAATCCCAGCCCTTGCAATCGAGTAATTGATGTGGATTGGTTTAAATAAGAATCCTCTTTGCGGCCACACTCTATGAGGACATTCAAAATGTCTGCTCTATCCATTAGCCGCCCCTGATAATGGTGTCAGAGCCAGCCCTCTCATTGCCCCGGAATGAAGATAAGTGTAATTCTGCCAATTACACTTTATTCGTGATAAGTTATTAATGTGACAGTTGTCACCGTAAAATTACAATTTGCAAGTCATCATCATCAAGGTGCATATCCTTTATAGGGCGTTGCTCTCTTTGCAGCACATCTGAAATTCACTCTGTCTCTTGCCAGTTCACCCACTTCGTCGATGGTCATGTTCATGGTTTCTTTAATATCTTGTAGCCATCTTCTTCTTGGTCTGCCTCTGCGTCCTGGGACCCTGCCCTCTAGTATTGTTCTTTCCAGACCATCGTGACGATGTGACCAAAGTATGTAATTGTTCTGTACAGTATGTTGTTTATCAGCCAATTCTCTTTAACATTTAGTTCTTTCAGGACATCAGTGTTCTTTCTTTTTTCTGTCCATGGTATTCGTAGGATCTTTCTGTAGCATTTAGTTTCGAAGGACTGGATTTGCGTTCTTAATTTTTGTGTAATAGTCCATGATTCACAACCATAAGTAGCCACTGGGAAAATGCATGCTCTCAATATTTTTAATTTTAGTATTTTGCTGGTGCTTTGCCACATGTTCTTCATTGTGTTTAACTTCTTGATTGCTATTGCCAATCTTCTTGAGATCTCTTTGGAGCAGTCACCGTTATTGTTAATTATTGAGCCCAGATATTCGTAGCTCTCTACACATTGGAGTTCTTCATTGTTTACTTGGATGTTAGGTGAGCCTTTTGCTTTGTCAGTTGACATGATTTTTGTTTTTGTGTATTCAAATATAGATGTTGGTCTTCACTATGTTTCTTGGTTGTCATGATTAGGTTTTCCAAACTTTCTTTGCTGGTGGATAATAATACTGTATCGTCTGCGTTTTAATCTCTGGTATGCATTTGCCGCCTATAGTGAGAGGGTCGTAATTCACATAGTTGGCATCGTCTTTTACATTCCTCATGATGTTTTCTGCATATATGTTGAATAAGTATGGTGACAAAATACATCCCTGTCTTACCCCTTTTGAATCTCGAACCATTCAGCTATTTCACCTCCTATTTTAATGGTTGCCTGTTGTTCATTGTATAGAGATTCTATGAGTTGTATTATGTGTGTTGGAAAGTGCATGTCTTTCATGATGTTCCACATTTTCTGGTGTTGAACATTTTATGGGGGGGTAGGGCAGGAGATGGTAGGGATAGTACCTCACAGTGAGAGGCAGTTGCGTCCTTTTTAGGGCCTCCTGGAGCCTATTTGGTTCCCCCACTCCTGCCCAGCTCGCGTATGGCTCCTCGAGTCTGCTTGTGTACAGCAGCGCCAACCCCAGGCAGCGGCTTCGACTAGTCGGCGAAACTATGTAGAGCAAAACTCGAAGGAAGTCTCTCTTCTACAGTACACAAGGCTGCCGGCAGAAAAGGCGGAAGATTGACAATGTCAACAACGGCTTCAAGACAGAAGCTAGAACAGCTTTGTATCGGGCTCAGGGCACACCAGAGATCAGCATGGTTAAGTGGCCAGAACCAATCAGAAAGCAATGGCAAACTACTGATTGTATGCTGCCAAGAACTTGATGCAGAACATGAAATTTGCAAGTATAAGGAATTAATTGTCTTATTAAGAGAGAAATTATAGTGTTTTAAGATCACATGATAGAAGGTTACTGTGTGATGGTTATTGGTTACTAAACTGACGTCATTGCACTCCAGGCAGACCCATAGGTGCTCAGTCTCCTCCAACAGATATAAAAGAGTATGCATACTGATGGTTTCCGTGGCTCGCTGATTAAACACACCTCTTACTCTGCCTCTCAGGCAGTTCGACTTGTACAACGGGTAACTCTAAACTGCCTAAATCGCTTGATCGATTCAACATCGATTTTAGTGTCCTCATCCAAGCAGACAGTCGCGAAGAGACCGAAGAATATCCCCTTATCCATCTTCAACTCCCCAACAATCGATGCTGTTGATGCAAGCCTGTCCGCTCTCTCATTACCACAAACACCCGCATGCCCAGGACAGTATATCCACGTAAGCCTCTGGAGGTTAGAAACTTATATAGACGACATCCACTCATACCGAAACCTGCCCTTCTGGATCTTGTGAAGCATCGACTGAGAGTCAGATACAACAACGGCCCCAGTAAATGAAGTCCCAGAGATCCAATGGAGGGCGGAAGTAACGGCCTCAACCTCCTTCCTCATACTAGAAGTAGTTGTCCTGTATGCCGCACTTTGCGCTGCAACAACCCTACCATGCACATTAGCCAAGAAACCCCAGCCGGACTTCTCACCACGTTGAACCGACCCATCGGTATATACATCATCATCATCCCTTGCATTATCTTCTATTAGCTGCTTAACTGCGAGATCAACCTTCATGTTGCCTCAATCTCTACATTCTCCTCCAAGAGTAATGATAACATTGAGATAGTTGATCATGCTACCATCTGTTGGGATCCATTCTTCCCTTTTGGTAGGGTCGCAACCGTAGTCACCTAGCCAATTGTTCTCTCAGCCTGGGCCATCCACGACATGCCACGCTTGTTCTCGTGCCCTTAACATCATTAGTGTTCTTGTGTAGTGGATGTCTCTTATCCGCAGTAACCTACATATATGCCTTGGTTTGGGCGATTGCATGACGGGAGCGTATTGAGAGAAGGACAAGCATATATCTCATCTTCACAATGGGGGTATCTCTAGTGCAGCCCAGAATTATACACATACCTTCATTCTGAACCCGTTGAGTCGTTCACATTGTGATCTTGATATCGTAAGAATTTCGAGTCCGTAATCTACCACGGACTTAACCAGTTGATCGAACAAAAGGACAAGTAGTCTCTGCTCAAGGTGTGCGGCCACCATAACTTTGAGAGCCGCAAAACCACGCTTGCAACGTTTTATCGTCTGTTCAACATGGCATTTGAAAGATAGACTACGATCAAAGGTTATTCCAAGATAGCGCAGCCTGTCTCTGCGCTCGATGGTATGTTCATCAAAGATTACACAGGGTAGATCAGCCTTGACTATGTGATTATTCAACGAGCACCACAACATACACGCTTTTTCAGGATACACGCTTTTTCTACGCTGAAGATATGATTTGCTGTGTGATGGCAAGCATACAACAGAATGGACTTTGGTTCGGAAAAATAACAGTGAAAGTAAGGATTAACTCAGATTCATCTTAACCCTTTCACTCTGTAACCTTTTTGACCTCTGGATACAATTATTTTGCAATTCAAATTTAACATTCATTATCATGTAGCTTAGATCAATATATCTCTAGTATAGTTTTTTCTGAAGTATTACATTATATATCAAATTGTTCTATATTATTACTTACTAGTTTGTTTTGCAACTTATTGTCCATAGATGTTTTCAGCAACAGCATTTCAATGAAGATAATCCATATACGAACAAGTTCTATAAGTTTCAACCCATTAGATGCAGTAGATTTTAAAATATTTACATTTTAGTAAGAAAATGTCAAATAAGAAAATTCAGAAACAAAATTATTATATTGAACTAAAAAGAGACTGCACAACTGATTTATTTACAGAAAAAATAATGATGATTATTTATTTGTAATACATGCCACTCATCTTAATATTTTATAATATAGAAATTTGAGAATTGTACAACTCAAAATAATATTTAGCACTTAAAAATGGTGCGTTTGTGCAAACGGAACAGATAAAATTTGTGCGTTTTGTCTTTATTTTCGTACACAACACACAGTTGCGATTGACTCCCTCAAAATGTATAAGGTGTTTTGTGCCTTGCAAATGTTCAATTGAATTAGATGTTCTTGGTCTGCCCTGGGCCTGTTTTCGTTCTTTATGCTCTTCGGTTGGTATCAGTTTTGCAGCTGCATTGATAAGTTTATCTTTCAAAATTAATTTGAATTGTTTCAATGTCATTTTCTTTGTGTCCCTGGTTCTTGTAAGGGATTATAATATAAAAGTATTATTTTGACTTACTTTAAACAGCCAGTAGAAGAGCTTTTTCCACCACTTATATGATTTTCTCGCCCAAGTGGTTATCGGGACCCAAATTTGGGGTGTAAAGAATAGAACAACTGTTACCTGCCATGCATGTCATAAGAGGCGACTATGGAGGTTTGGCTGAAATCGGATGCATGTGTCCACTAGGGAGTGCTAACCCAAAACAAATGCTTGCAGAAAACAGATGCACCAGGCCGTAAGGTGCATAACATGGTGCAACGGCCCCTCACAACGAGGAATGGGATAACGGATTCTATGGTCGCCAATCTGTCTCGGAGATTTAGCCGCACAGTAAGAATGTCAGATCCTTCTGTATGGAGCGGAGACATGGAGAACGACTAAGGTGAACACCAAAAAGCTGCAGACATTCATTAATAGATGCCTACGCAGGATACTCCATTTGAGATGGTATGACAAGACCACAAACAGAGAACTGTGGGATAGGGCAGGACAATGGCAGGTGGAACAGGAGATAATGAGCAGAAGGTGGTGATGGATAGGACACACACTGAGGAAACCCCTGACAGCATCGCGAGACAGGCTCTCCGATGGAACCCCAGGGCAATAGAAGTAAGGGAAGACCCAGAAACACCTGGAGACGGGAGTTAGAGATGGAATGCAAAAACGGGGAGGGAGTGGCGAGATCTGGAAAAGATGGCCTTGGATAGGCGGGCTTGGAAAGCCTTGGTTGCGGACCTATGCTTCCCTAGGGGCGAAGGTTGAAGAAGAAGAAGAATGTCAGACCTACCATTATGAGGGTGGCCAAAACCTAATGCGGGAAGAGGTCAGCACAAACGGGAAGCAGAAATCATAGGAATTATATCCTACAGAACTGCCCCCAGTATGCAGACTTGAGAAGAATCAGGTGGCCCACTTACACTAGCGTCCAAGACAAACTGTATGGCGTGGCTGATAATCTGAGGCAGACGGCTAATTTTATTAGAGAATTCGAAATCCCATCTAGTGAGAATGCAGAAGAAGAAGATATGATTTTCTGTTGATATTGGAATAGTAGTTTACCATCTGGTTCACTCAATCACATCCACCCATTGCATAGTTGTAAGTGTTAATAACCAGCGGCTTGATGTTATTTTTCTGTAGATATTTATAATATCAATTAATGCTTTAGTGGAGACTAAAACACAGGGTTTGTTAGCTTTATTGTCTTTGAAGGTTGTGACTAAACTTTTGTTATCAATGTCCAAAACATTCCTAATTCCATATGGTCAAGCGAAGAGTTTTCAGCTGTGGTGGAAAATTATTTTTGTTTAAATTCATTGTGCCTTTGTAGCATGTCTCCCTTCGCAGCAAATGTTGTCCAAGAACTTCTGTCATCTAATAACGGTCAGCAAAAATATGATGGCCAGTTCCAACGTGCCTAAGAAGGGTGTCAAAAACTCGGAACAGCCATTCCACCATCTATATCTGCGGCTGGATCATAGGAGGTGTTTGCTACAAAATATGTCAATATATTTAGGGCATAACCAGTAGTAGAGTCCGCTAAACCAAATGTCTTTATGTGATACTTCTTTGGCTTAGAGCAGTGTTTCCCAACCTTTTTTGTGCCATGCCACACCTAAGCCCTTCTAAAGTTCTTATGTAACATATACATAGTTTTTAATTTAAAAAAATTGAATTGCTCACTGACGAAAGGATTTTGTAAAAGCAATAAATGGGCAGTTTTTATACGTAACAGTGTAGGTATATTTCTTTTTTTATTTCATTAAAATATAGTTTCTTGCTAATTTTCTATTTAATCGGAGGCAAAACTTATTATTCCGTCCTTATATATATTTATATAACTCAATATCGATTTTAAGTTCTGACTACTGCAGAATGCTCAAGTTCCTCTGTATACATTGAACCAACATCATAGCACAGCGGGTAGACCCATATCATAGTACCATCTGATACCAGAAACATTGTATGATGACATTACGAAACCCATGGGCTCACTATAAAGACCACAGCTCCACAAGTCTGCATCAAACATGATCATCCAGGACAAAATTTTGCAAATGAAAAGGGGGGTGGAGGAATACTGCAAACTACTCCTGTAGAAACACAATTGGGGACACTGCTCTTAACTCAGCAACAAAATCTATCGATGATGGCAGAGCTTGATGAAAAACCATCTATAGAGGAGCTGAGAAATGTTATAGAGGGAATGCTTGTAGGAGAAAGACAATTATATGAAACGGTAAAGAAATCACACCTTCACATTTAGACCTCTTTCAGTACTGTCCAAAACAAGAGAATTGTATGTGGCTATTGGTCTATTGTTTTCCCCAGGTGGATGATGGAATTGGTTGTCCACTCTTGCTGTTAAGCGTAGGGGTGGTATCTTTAATTTGCGTTCCATTGCTAGATGAGTCACCCTTGTTGTGTTATATCTGTGTTTATTTATTTAGTGTGGTCTTGATATTGTCTATCCATCTTTTCTTGGTCTTCCATTGGCTCTAGTACCTGATCTCTTTTTATTGTATGCTGTTATTGGTGGTTGGTTGTATTCCATTCTCATTAATTGTCTGAACCACTGCATTTGCTGTCTTTCATGTATTCGGTGCATGAAGTTATGCCCTCTGGTTCTGATGTCCATGTTTCGTAGTCTATCTTTCCTGGTGACCCCCACCGCCTTCCTCAAGCATTTCATTTCACAGGTGAGCTTTCTGTGGTGTGTCAGGGGCCAAGTTTGACACTGGTAACATAGGGTTGATAGAAAAATACTTTTTATCATCTGTCTTTTTACTTCCATCTTGATCTTTGGGTGTTGTAGTAATGGTGCCAGCTGGTAGGTCACTGTATTTGCTTTTAGGCATCTTGTCTCTATTTCTCTATCAAGTTTTTTGTTCTCTGTAAAAATGCTTTGTCCTCTGTGTAAATATTTGAATTTAAAAACTTGTTTTACTCTGGTGTTGTTTATTTGTATGCTTGCTTGGTTTGGTGTTCTGCTGATTTTCATGGTCTCTGTCTTTTGTGTGATGATTTTCATGTTGTACTTCCTGCATGCTACTAACAATGAATTTATATGATGTTGTAGCTAATCTTCATCTTCATAGATTAGACTTTAGTCATCTGCGAAAAGTAATTCATTGATTTTTAATTTATTGAATTGGTCGTAGTTTTTATTCTCCCTGTCAAAACAATCTGTTCCACACTGTGCATCGTTCACTATTCTGTTGATATATATGTTGAAGAGAAGAGGTGAGGGTACACAACCCTGTCTTACTAATGATTTTGTTTAGAATGAGTCTGTCATTCCATCTGTTGTTCTTACCACACTGGCTATTTTGGTATATTGCTCTGATATTGTCTAGCAGTTGCCCCTTGATCCCGTATTTTTGTAGTGTTTCCCAAAGAATGCTTCTATTTATTCTGCTGTCTTTTCTTGGTCAATGAATAATAAGTTAATTCTTTATTGTGTTCTATTGTTTTTTTCACTCCGTTGTCTCTGAGTGAGTCTGTGCATCCCACTCCTATTCTAAATCCAAACAGTGAGGGACTTAATGAGGGTCAGCAATGTGTCTTATGCGCTGTTCTAATATTTGTGCGTATATTTTACCAGTGTGGCTAATAGTGATATGCCTTGGTATGTTTTGCACTCTCATTTATTGCCTTTGTTTTTCCATAATGGGACTATTACTGATTTTTCCAGTCACCAGGAACTTTTCTTTCTGTTCATGTTTCTGTGAATATTCTGTTTAACCATTTTACACTATTTCTTTGCATGCTTTAATTGCGAAAAGACAATACTCCTACAAAAATGTTCAAGTGTTTAGACAATATCATTTTACAGCACTTGCCCTGCATGATCTCCTTTTCCAGTGCTGTGGTGAAGGGGCAGTACCTCAAAATCTGAGGGACACAAATATTGTTACTCTGTACAAGAACAAAGGTGATAGGGGAGATTGCAACAACTACAAAGTTTCTCTTCTTAGTGTGGAAAAAGTATACACACATGTCATCCTGAGCAGGTTGAAAAAACTAACTGACAGGGTTGTAGTGCGTGAGCAGACTGAAAAAGCTAACTGACAGGGTTGCAGTGCGGAGCTGTTAAAAAAGGTCTATTAGACATGTTCTTTTCTCTGAGGCAGATAAAATAAAATTGCAGAAACAACACAAGTCACTCTTTATTGCCTTGATTGACGTCACTAAAGTTTTTGACCATGTCAACAGAGGTGGACTGTTCATTATACTGGAGAGGGTTGATGGCAGAGACCACCATAGCTGTTGAGTATGATCCATCCTCTTAACCGCTCGTGGGTTTTTAAGTTTTATTTTTTATTTTTGGAGGCCTGCTCTGTTACTAAAAGCCATATATACTCCATGAATTGAACATAGGCATGTTATATATGGTTAGAAAGCTAATTGAATGTACTATCCAGATATGTGATTTTAATATCAGTGTCATGTAATATGTGATACCAGTGACCTAATTTTGGTGATGCTAAAAATAGATTTTAAATAATTATAGTCACAAAGAAGGAAAAAAATAAGTATGAAATATATCATGAAAACTATTAATATACTCTCTTAGTACCTTCATATTTATACAATATAGCCAAACATGAAGTTGTTTGGACAATAAATAAGGCAGTAATTGGGAAATTTGTAACTTCTCAATATTTCCATATTTTTGAAGACACCAATTTATAAATAATAAATAAATAAGAGAAATGATGCAGAACTGGTCTAGTAAGCAGCCCATAAAGAACTAACACTTATAGTCTTGATTA
The DNA here is from genome assembly GCA_020796225.1 of Arion vulgaris. Lineage (NCBI taxonomy): Eukaryota > Metazoa > Mollusca > Gastropoda > Stylommatophora > Arionidae > Arion > Arion vulgaris. Next base: position 56,682,948 of record CM036753.1, on the reverse strand, counting down.
GGATAGTAATCTGAGTCACTAGATGCCATTTTTAAGCAAATGTGTGATTTTTGACAAGAGCTATTGAAAACTCGTCTGCAGAGATTATCCAAAATGGCTGCCGTTCGGAAATGTCGGTGTAATAAAAGCATGTTCTTACCACTGAAGTCGGAGAAGGTTCGCCTGAATGGCTAGGGGCACCTTACACACGATTAGTCGGCTTTCACGCAGAAATCAGTCAGATACGCCATAAAAGGCTACCTGACTACGCATGAATTCATAGCGGGCGGAGGCAGAAGAAGAAAATAGCATGCTTTATTCAACGAGATTAGACATCTTAAAAATAAAAATATATTTTTTAAACAATTTATTATGGTAATATCATGTTTTACATTATGAAACATAAATTATATGCTTTTAAATGCATAAATTACACAAACATACGGCTAGTTCCGGAGTCATGTAGCCGTCTCATTTATACGAGGGTGCATTGAAAAGTAATGCCTCCAAGTCCACAACTTTGTTAATATTGTTCGGAGGCAATTGACACCGATATCAGAATAAAGTATATGTAAGTGTGTTTTCAGGACAGTAAGTGTAAAGTGTCTGGAATGTTGCGCATGCGCACAACATTATCCAAGATGGCATCATACATGGAAATTCGGTTGAAGCAAAGAGCTGTGATTGAATTCTTGACGGCCGAAGGTTGTGTTCCCATCGACATGCATCGGAGAATGAGAGCGGTATATGGTGACGCCTGTGTGGATGTGAGTACTGTTAGGAGATGAGCAAGGACTGTTAAAGGCGACAATCCAGTGACGATGACCTTGCATGGTCAGGCTCGCAGCGGACGACCAATTACAGCGGGAAAAGTTTTGATGACCATTTTTGGGAACTGCCAGGGCGTAATCCACACAGAATTTTTGGAACGCGGCTATACTGTCAATTCTGATCGGTTTGTGGAAACGATGAAGAAACTACGGGCAAGACTGCTACGTGTTTGTCCTGGAAAACACGCAGTCCTTCAACATGACAATGCTGGTCCACACACCAGTAGACAAACAGCGGCAGCATTAGAGCGTCTCAATTTTGACGACATTTTAGCGCACCCACCATATAGCCCGCATTTGGCACCTTGTGACTTTTTCCTGTTCCCAAAGCTCAAGGAACATCTCAAGGAAAACAGATATGCTTCTGACGAGGATGTGGCAGCAGATGTGCGTACCTGGCTTCGTGAAAATCATCAGATTTTTTCTTCGACGGGATGCAACAACTAGTTCGATGTTGGCGTTTGTGTGTGGAACGTGTAGGTGACTATGTCAAAAAATAATTACTCTATTGTGTAGTGGATATCTCAAGCTTTCTGAAAATGTATGTTTCATTTGTAAATTATGTATATTAACAAAGTTATGGACTTGGAGGCATTACTTTTCAATGTGCCCTCGTAAATGAGATTTTCTTAGTACCCGAACGTTACAGGGATAATGTGAAAGACATAATTCAACATGCTGATTCAACATCAGAAGTCTTCAATAGCAACAGAGGAGTCAAGCTAGGATGTATCCATGCTCCAACAATGTTCTGCATTTTCTTTGCTTTTGTGCTAAATCACACCTTTGGTCACCACCATCTATAGAAGGTGTCAACATGCGGTTGGATGGAAGATTGTTTAATCTAGAAAGCAAGACAAGGAAAGTGGGATATTCTGTTACAGATTTGTGATGACCTGTTGAGAGTTTGGTCTAACAATAAACCTTAGCAAAACCACTGTGATGGTCCAGAGAACAGAACTTCCACACATACACAGCTGTCGCTGCAAATTGGGGGTTGGAAATCAGTTCATTTATGGGGTCAAAAGGGGCATGGGGACAACGCAGTGCCAGGATTAGTGAGCTGGCACTAATTGAGCCGGCACTAACCAGGATTAGTGAGCTAGACCCTGCCCTAACCTCCTCGTGGTGACCCTGGAAACAGACATTGGTTCCGGTCTGGCTAAGAGGGCAGGGATCGGGGAGACTACTGGTAGTGGTAGTCTATTGTCTATTTCCAGGTGGAAGATGTAGTTGGCTGTCCACTCTTAAGCGTAGGGATGGGAGCTTTAATTTGCGCCTAGGGCCAGATGAGTTGCCCTTGTTGTGTTATATCCGTGTTTATGTAGTGTGGTCTTCATATTGTCTATCCATCTTTTCTTGGTCTTCCCTTGGCTCTAGTACCCGATTTCTTTTTATTGTATGCTGTTATTGGTGGTTGGTTGTATTTCATTCTCATTAAATGTCCAAACCACTGCATTTGTTGTCTTTCGATGTATTCAGTGCATGAAGTCATGCCCACTCTGCTTCTGATGTTCTCATTTCGTAGTCTGTCTTTCCTGGTGACTCCCACTGCCTTCCTCAAGCATTTCATTTCACAAGTGGTGAGCTTTCTGTGGTGTGTTGCTGTAAGAGACCAAGTTTGGCACTGGTAACAAAGTGTTGGTAGGAAAATACTTTTAATCATCTGTCTTTTCACTTCCATCTTGATCTTTGGGCTTTGTAGTAATGGTGCCAGCTGGTAGGTCACTGCATTTGCTTTTGACACCTTGTCTCTATTTCTCTATCGAGTTTTCCGTCCTGAGTGAAAATGTTGCCTAAATATTTGAATTCAGAAACTTGCTTTACTCTGGTGTTGTCTATTTGTATGTTCTGCTTATTGTCATGGTCTCTGTCTTTTGTTTGTTTATTTTCACGTTATACTTCCTACACGCTATTAGCAATGAATTCATGTGTTCTTGTAGTTGATCCTCGTCTTCATAGATTAGTCTTTGGTTGTCTGCAAAAAGTAATTCGTAGTGGTAAAGTGGTAGTAATGCAAACATGAAAAAGCAATACAGGTACCCTGGAAAAATCCCTGAACAATGCACGCATCTCCTGGCCGATGTCTGATAAAATTTGCCCAAGTTGCCGGAAAAATAAGAAACAGCAGATATGAACACAATGGCCGTAGCAGCGTCCCATCTGATGGGAAAGGCTGCACGTGAAGGGATGAGAGGTGCATCCAGAACAGAGAAGAGGGCCCACACGGAACGAAACTCAGAGCCCTGTGCACGAGTCGAGCTGAGAGTCAGAGCAGCCCTGAGGTATGTTGAATGTTGCTGCAAATGTGAACACAATGGTTGTAGCAGCTTCCCGGCCGATGGGAAAGGCTGCATGCGAAGGGATGAGAGGTGCATCTCGAACAGAGAAGAGGGCCCACACAGAGCGAAACTTCGAGCCCTGTGCACGAGTCGAGAGCTGCGTGGTCATGGAACGACAGGTGAAGGTGACATATGGGAAGATTGCGGTAATCTCCGTACAAGAGGCCAAGCGCAGAATGAGATATTGGGTAAAGTTGACAGAGAGTAAACCCTAAAGTTACATTTTAGCGCCTAACGGAACTACCGTCTCTGAGTCAGGCAGGGTACTGTCGCTCGCACAACTAACATCATCGGAAAAATCAGGGTGGGTGATAATTGGCGAGTGCAAAATCTAGGTTGCACTGATAGAGCCTAATGAAACGATCCATATATTATTATGTGCATGGCTTCAGCCCAGTGTTTCCCGGATCAAGGGAAAATGCAGAGCAAATGCAAATTGCCAAGTACCGACACGAGCCGTGAAAAAGCTGAGAATGTGGTATACGAGTAAAGCGTCCAAGGACAAAAAACTCTGTTCCCTTTCGCAGGAAAACCACTGTTGCCTTGTAGTTTTGATTGGGGACAATCAAAGAAAAGCGGAGTAAACCGTACAGAAAATTGGACGGTAGGCAAACCAAGTAGTCCATAAAAAGACGGGTTAGCTGGGCAAATGACGCTCATCATCCCGGGAGGGCAGGTCTTCTAAGGGTCTCTACCCTAAAAGAAAATAGCGGCCTGCTGCCTTGTGGGTTCGGCTGGGGACAGCAAAAGGCTAACGGGGAGCTAACCCAATAAACGCTGGTTGAAATCGAACACTTCACCGAAGGATAAGCACTAGAGCTCCAAAAGGTGCTGAAGGTTGTGACGTAGCATGGACCAAATTTATTCATGAATATGTTTAATTTAGAATCTCGATATGGTGATACGCCTGTGAAGATCCCTCGGGCAGGACGAGCGCCGGCTCCATGCTTCAAGGGGCCCATTCATCTCTCGAATTGAAAGATCAGCGATCATGGCCCACTGGAAAAATCTACTGGTTCGATACAACCGAAAACTGGCCATAGACGACTAAATATGCCGAAGGTCTCCATCACAAAAAGCAAACACTTGCACGGAGACTTGCAGAAGAAGAGATTGATGTAGCGTGCATACAAAAGACACACCTTAATGTCCAACACAGGTTCTGGATCAGAGACTATCAGACCTTCAGATTAGATCGAGAGGGGCACAAAGGTGGAGTCCTCATCCTAGTACGAAACGGCATTCCAACCAAACAAATGTAACAACCGGAGGCGCCGGTGCAGCAGAGATCATAGGCGTCCCATCACATGTGATGAAACACAGATTCTTCTGTACAACCTATACTGCCCAAGTGATATCTCACTATTACTTGAGGCGATGACAATAAATAACACATGCATGGTAGTCGGTGATTTCAACAGCCACTCAGAAAGGTGGGGATACCATGAAATGAACAGCAGGGGTGTCGAACTCGAGGACTGGGGGATAGAGAACAATCTGTTCCTTATCAATGCCCCAGACGATCCGCAAACCTTCTACTCGAGAAGATGGCATACGACTAGCACCCTGATCTGGCGTTGCAACAAATGACCAATCCACAAAAACAGAACGTACGGTGACTAAACAGCTATGAGACAGCGACCACAGGCCCGTCAAATTACAAGTTGATCTACACTTTGTCCCTGAGTTCAAAATGTGGTTCCCCCAGTGGAACTACAAAAAAGCCAATTGGAAACAATATGCAGTACTGTCAGACGCAAGTGTTGAACGACTCAGCACGCATGAAAATAAACACATGCGATCCTTAGCAAAAGAGCTCTTGGAAGCAATCATAAAAGCAGAGACCATCCCCAGAGGCACATGGAAGGATTACAAGCCCTACTGGACAGCAGAGGTTCAAAAGCTTGAAGACGACCTTGAGCTGGCAAGGAGAGAGACAGAAGAGGCACAATCAGTAACGCCCAATACTGCGATAAGGCTGCAGCTACAAAATACGTAATCACAAGTACTGTAGTTTTACAAATTACAAAAACAATGACAAAATACAGCAACGTTCGACCAACAAGGCCTTTATCAAGCAAACGAACAACAGGAGTGACAAATTTTAAAAACAAATGGACGACCAAATACAAACGTTTATAATGAAAAAATGGTCGTCCATTTGTTTTTTTTAAATTTGTCACTCCTGTTGTTCGCTTGCTTGATAAAGGCCTTGTTGGTCGAAAAGTTGCTGTATTTTGTCATTGTTTTTGTAATTTGTAAAACTACAGTACTTTGTGATTACGTGTTTTGCCAATCAAATAGTTTTACTGCAGTCTCATCTATTTTGGGAATAGCTGCAAAATACTGCAAGACTGCCAGTTATTAGTAGGTCTGGTCAGCATGACAGAGCTGGATAGATAAGACCGAATCCCTGAACCTTGATAGGGACGGTCACAAATTGTAGAAGCTGGCAACAGCGCTGAGTGATGAAAATATCAGCCGACCCCCAATAGTCCTGGAGCAAAATAAAAAAATGTGCTCGGGAGGGAGGCTGCAAATGTTCTAATGAAAAATATACCGAAGTCAGCAGAGTAAGCATACCAAATAACAAAAGTTATATATAAAGAGAAAAGCGAGAGCTCTCCAAGGCGAGCCAAGAAAAGCCGATAGTCACCTAATAGATATATTCACCAGAAACTAGCTGGGGCATTAGGGGATCTCAAGCTTAGAAAGTCGCCAAGAAAGGATGGGATCACCAATGAGATGCTTAAAATCTTGGGAACTAGAGCAAAGACAGTTCTACTGGCAGTCCTAAACATATCGTGGAGGACAGGCATAGTACCAAGAGAATGGAAAGAAGCGATCATGGTACCCGTCCTAAAGCCAGGGAAAGATAAACTCAACCCGGCGAGTTACAGACCCATAAGCCTCCTAAGCTGCACGGGCAAGCTCATGGTGAACAAAAGGCTATCATGGCACTTGGAGAGCAATGGGCTACTCATGGTGCAACAGGGAGGCTTTAGGAAATAGCGATCTACCGAAGATCAGGTAACATATATCGCTCAGGAAATTGAGGATGGTTTTCAAAAAAAGAAGCAAAGACTGGCAGTTTTGGTGGACATGGAGAAGGCGTTCGACACAGTCTGGGGCCTAAAACTCAAACTGCTAAACCTTGGTATAAAGGGGAGAATGTACAGGTGGCTTGATAGATACCCAGAGAACAGAACAGCTTCAACTTCAGGGGTACACAAGCATGAAGTCCACGCTAGAGCAAGGAGTCCCCCAAAGAGGAGTGCTATTACCAACTCTCTTTCTAATCTTTGTCAGCGACATAGCTACATGTCTACCAAAGCGAGTACACTCAGCCATGTATGCCGACGATCTGGCAATATGGGCGAGAGAGGAGTCAATGCCCATAGCAACAAATTGATTGCAAGATACGCTTAACAAACTGGAAATCTGGTCAGAAAAGTGGAGCATGAACATTAACGCTTCTAAAACCACCTACACTGTGTTCTCGCAAGAACAATCAGAAACACAAAATTAAGCTTAATATCAACTAGCAAGACCCTCCTGAAAGCAAAACTCCAAGATATCTGGGAGTCACACTAGACCGAAGGCTGACATGGTGCTCCCAGATAGAAAATGCTACGCTAAAGGCTAGACAGAGACTCAGTATGATGCGAAAACTTGCAGGCAAAACGTGGGAAGCAAACAGTAAAATCCTTCATGCGCTCTACTCTGGGAGAGTACGACCGGTCCTGAAGTACGGCATTGCAGCATGTAGTAGTGCATTCAACAAGAAATTCGCCAAAGTGAGCAGCAGTCAAAACCGAACAGCACGCATTATCACAGGAGCCATGAAGTCCACACCCATCAAGGCGCTGGAAACAATCACAGGTCTCCAACCAATGGCAGACCGCAGAGACAGTAAAGTTTTGATATTAACGGAAAAATTGAACAGCTCAACTCCTACCCTATGTACGTCAGAATGAACAGACTAGGAAGGTGGAGGATAAAGAGAACCAGCTTCAGATAAATGCTAACGCACTGACTAAAGACCACCCGGTCCTAGCAAACTGTAAAACCAAACCGATACCGGCAACCGATAAGAGCTCGCTGGGGGAGACAAAATGCCAAAATTAAGGGAATCAATCCCAGGAATACTAAAAAAAAGGGTAGCAAGAGAACTGCGAAAGAAGAGCGGTCACAGAAAAATACATAGCGGCTGAGTACCCTGAGAGTACATGGACACACGTGTATACCGATGGATCGGCAAAGAGTGCAATCAGAGATGGCGGAGGAGGAATAGTGCTTAAACTCTCAAAGAAAAGATAAGTTCTCAAACAACTACTGGGCAGAGGCAATAAGAACCGCCGCTGATGATCCTAGAGAGAAGAAATGCCTCGCGCAACAAAGTCGTGATATTCACCGATGCTCTCTCGATCATCACAGCTCTAAAAAGCACAGCAAAAACAGAGCTCAATGAGCTAAAAACGATCCTCGGTGTAGTAGTAAACTCACTCAAAAACACAGTTATTCAGTGGATACCATCACACTGCAATATAAGCAAAAAGAAGAAGCCGACAGGCTAGCAAAAGGAGGGCGACTACCACAGACCGATCACGAGATCAGCTATAAGAAGGCAAAAACAACCATTGGTTGGCAGTACAAAAAAAAGTGGTTGAAAGACCACCCACAACACAGCAGCAGAGATGGGTACTATGGTCTATCCTGTAGCGATGTGTTGTTATATTCTGCCTCCTTACTGGCCATAACAGACTTCAAACCTACATGTTCAACAAATTTAAAATTGGCACAACTAAACTGTGCCACTGTGAAAAGGCAGACATGACGGCGGAGCACATACTGCAAGACTGCCAGTTATTAGTAGGCCTGAGAAAAGAAACCTGGATCGATAACACAGCTTCATGAGAAGTTGCACGGAGGGACAGAGTCCCTAAAAACAACAGTATTCATGAAAAGATTTGGCTCATCTGTATAGGCGGGGATCGAGAGAGTGAGTTCATTTATCATGACTGTCATTACCGACGACCTCTCACTAGATGTGGAACTGCACAGGAGATACTATATCATCCTCGACTACCTCTCACTAGATGTGGAACTGCACTGGAGATACTATGTCATCCTCGACTACCTCTCACTAGATGTGGAACTGCACTGGAGATACTATGTCATCCTCTACTACCTCTCACTAGATGTGGAACTGCACAGGAGATACTATGTCATCCTCGACTAACTCTCACTAGATGTGGAACTGCACTGGAGATACTATGTCATCCTCTACTACCTCTCACTAGATGTGGAACTGCACAGGAGATACTATGTCATCCTCGACTAACTCTCACTAGATGTGGAACTGCACTGGAGAATTGGCATGGCTTCAGCAACCGTAGACTGGCTATTGCAGGGAGTGTGGAAAGTACAGTAGCGGCTCTCAGGTTGACTCAGTCTTAGTTGGGCCAGAGAAAAACTGAAATAAAGGCTGCCAGTAGGATGTTGACCACATCACGCATTGTGTGTCATTGGTAAAATAAAAATATTGGCCCAACACCTAACTGTGAGCAGCGACACCTATGTATTTCATACTAGGCTCTGGCAATCCTGACTCAGTCATCATACATAGATGGAAAGACTATGGAACGAGGCTATGCACATCAAACTAAAATACACCTTTCAGGGCAATGCGTTACCTTCTTGACTTTTGAACCATGAAAGACAGAATAAGGATTTGCAAGCACAAGTACACCTCAGAATAAATGCAGACACAAATCCTTTTCAAATGGAAATCAGGGGAGAAAAAACACCAGGCTAAAAATAAAAATCTTGGATGTGCCAAGCAAAGGGATTTATTCAACAGGTATGTTCACTAGAAAACATTGAACCTTGTGAAAAATGGTTACATGTACCTGCAGGTAGAAATACATTCTTTTAGATAAACATCAGACTGGACAGAATGCAGACAAGAAAACCCAGTTATTGTTGAGGCAGATGATTAGGTATTCATTATTTAGAACTTGTCTGAAGGCACACAAATTCGGCATATCTTCTTCTTTACGTTAGTTCTTTATGACCAATTTTAATCACTCTTTGTGATATGTTTGATCTTGCCAAGAATGTGAATATGTTGCACATTGGTTTGGTAGGCCCTAAACGCATAGACTTCTACACGTTTAGGACATGTGCATCCGATTTCTGTCAAACTTTCTTAGTTGCCTCTTACGACATGCATGGCAGGTAACAGTGGTTCTATTCTTTACATCCCAAATTTGGGCCCCGGTAATCACTCTTCGGGCATTAAAAAAAAATTTGGCATATGCAGAGTTTTGTAGCTTCACTGCTCAAGTTGGAGAATGTATTGTAAATGAAGACAGTGGCAGTTTTGCTGTGACTACAAGTAATCTCACTTTGGAGATCGTAGCAGTAACTAACACGATGACCTGACTGGAGTCCAAAATTTTTTTTTACGATGAATGCTTTCTAGGTGACTCGATCAAGACTGACTGGACTTGAGGACAATGGTTACAGGAGGTCTAGGCTGACAAAAATCTGTTTTATTTTTGTGACAGTTCATGTAGACTTGAAAGGGAATTATATGCTGATAGGCTTGGGGGTATTAATACTAATGGAAAGCAGACAAGCATTTGACCAGACTGATATTTTCTATGACCTAAGGGAGATAGGTTATTTAAAGTATTCAAGGAATGGGGGAATCTACAACCCTAACCAGATTGCAAGAGTATCAATCAAACATTTGTAGCCTGGCAACAGCATTATGTTGGAAGCCAAAGAAGAATAATAAACCAACACAGGTTGGTATCATTAGTAACCAGGCACAGATGGAAAGATTGGAGCATTATGAGCTAAATGGATTGATGTGCAGTGATATTGATCTGTCTACTAATCTATATAAATCTATATTTCTGTTCTAAACTGATATCTTAATGAATAAAAATGTATACTGCTTTTAAAATCCAAATTGAATGGAATAAAAGTTTGATTGTGAAAACAAGTGCCGTGGGAATACAAAATCTCAATTTTTCCAATAAGTAACAAAATTGTATGCAGTGAGTTAGTTTTCAGTACCTTTGTATTTTGTAACAATTATTTGAATTTTGTATTTGTAACAGGTACAGGAAAAAGCCAGCTCACAGACAAAAAGTGGAGGATAAAAGCAGGGAAATAACTCCTGATGAAAATTCATTGTAATCTGTGAGATATATTATAATTTGTACACTACATTGCCACAATTATTTTAGTCCTCAAAAATTGCTGTTTACGGTATGGATGTCGTTAACAAACAGATTCATTAGATGTGTACAAAGTGTGTGTAGACTGCAGAGATGACATAATTTGTTGTTTGCTTGCTTTGTTTGAGAAGAAAACGATGTGTGCTGTGTCTATTAATAGGTGATTAGTATTGAAATCCTACAATAATTTGTGATCTTAGAAAGTTTGAATAGTGACACCAGATGAGAGAAGTGAAGATGTCAGAATTTGATTGAATAGTGCCAAAATAACCTTTTCTGATGAACCCTAACTCTTTCCACGGCAATTGCTGCACACTGCACCACAGCGTATTGCCGTTGAGCGCCATTCACTGTATACTGCACTATATGAGTTGTTTCCCCTTATACGTCTTTCTAGTTTTATTTCTACTATTTTTACATCTATTACTTTTTAACCTTGTTATTCTAATAGGTTGCCCAATTTTTTTTTCAAATTAGTATATAATAAGATATATATATATGTTTATTTATTAGCGAGTAGTTAACGATTTTTTTAAAATAAAAATTACTTTTTTTGCTTCCTTGAATTGACCGTGTACAACTGAAGAAATAACCGTGTACGGAAGGAGTTAATTTAATTATGGTTGTCAGATTAATAATGTTTATTAAAATTGTTTAAAATATTTAAATGTTTTTATTGAAATAGTAACACATTTATGATATTAGTTATCAAATCAGTGAAATTGTTAAAACTGAATATAATTTGTGTGTTCTGATTTTGTGATATCTCACAGATTTTTTTATCTCAGTAGCTTATACAGTTTTAGAAGTTCATATTAGTTAAACAATCTTTGCAAGATTCCTCACTATCACCTGTTTTGTACAGCATCTATAGTCAGAGCTACTGTAATACAATCTACAAACTAACTTCTGCGGATTGATTCAAATCGACAAGACTTGATCAACATCGTACAAAAGAAATTAGCTGTAATCTCACAATGGTATATGTCCAGCTCATAGTAACTGCCAGGAAGTCATGCATGATGTGATTTATAAACAAGCAACTTCATTGTGATGATTGACCTCCCTGGCACATAACTTTCAATGATCAAACTGAAGTATCTCTGCAACTATAAATACCACATAGAGCAAACTGAGTCTTGCAATATTCAAAATAATGGCAGCAGCCAAGATACAGAGATCTCAAGCTATTATCAAATACAGACTTGACATCATATTATCTACATCACAGCTTGGAATGTTTTCCTAACGATATTATCTGAAACAGGAACTATTATATATATATATATATTCCTTTAATGCCATTACATAGGACTTGCAAGCAATTTCTCCTTACTGCTCTTTTCTGGACAACTTGTTTAATTTCTTTTATGGGATTGCGTCTGATGTTTCTTGCTTGTCTCTGTAAAGTTCATTTTAATAGTTTTCCTTTGGTGTTCTTTCTTTCCTGAACCATTTGTCTCCCACTTCAATGCCTGCTTTGTGATTCTTTGATCTTTTTCTTCCTAGAGTATGCCTAACATATCTACATCTTCTTTTTCTTATAACAGCGGTGTTACTAGTGGTTGCCTAGACATTTCTCCGAGTTCATCACTTTTCCTGAATTTTTCCCATTTTATGTTCATTTTTTTTCGCAGACATATTTTTTAAAATGCGTTCAACTTGCTTTCAATATCTTTAGTCATTTTTTCAACTCTCGCTAGCATATGTTAAGATTGATACAACATTGGAATTGGAAATTTGTAATTTAGATTTAAAACTATATAGCTTGCAGTTCCATATTTTATTTAGACTTTTAAAAGCTGATGTTGCCTTGTTTTAGTATCTCCTGTGCAGCCAAAATTGCTACCCAAATAGGTGAGCTGCTCTGCTATTTTTATCATTTCGGATTCTAGTGTGATACTGCATTACTTGTCATAGGAGTCTTCATTATACAAGGGCGTTCATAAAGTAATGCACCACATTGGTTTTCTCAGCTAAAAATAAAGACAGAAGCATTACATTTTGCACACTTCAAGTTTGGCAAGTGCAGTGTGCCGATTGTGTGTCAAATTGCACTGCAATCTTCCAAATACGACTGCACTAAACCATTGAAATGGAACATGTTAGCAACTTAGTTACAAGCAGCAAATTGTAATTGCAGATCAGAAAATTGTTGTGAACATTCACAAGCTTCATTCACAAGTTTATGAAAGTCTAGCTGTTGACAGAAGTACAGTCAGTTGCTGGTTTTAGAGAATAAAAGAATCAGGAAGTGTAGATACGGAGCACCATGGATTACCATGCTGTGGACGTCCTGCTATAGCCATCAACTCAGAAATGGTGAAATGAGCTGAGAGCATTATTGTTAACTCTTTCCACGCTTTAAGCCGCACACTACGCCACAGCGACTTCTGTTCCACGCTTTAAGCCGCACACTGCGCCATCAAGATGTTTCGTTCGCCGTTCGAGTTGTTTCGTCGCTGCTCGAGTTGTTTCGTTTAAACAAGTCTTTCTAGTTTTACTTCTACTAATTTTAGTTTTTGATAGTATTCTTCCAGTTCCTTCACTTTAATAGCGTCACTTTCTCTTTCGATTTCATCGTACATTCACCCACGTTTCGATTTGCTTCAAGTTTATTTGTTGTTGCTACAGACGCAGTATTTGTAAACAGTTCAATGTGGGACCAGGCAGGGGCGTGGAAAGAGTTAATGATTGATCTTACAGCTGTTAGTCAACAATGGTAGTACAAATGCATTTATAAAAAGTATCTGATTTTCTTAGGTTTGCGCAAGGTGGGTACTCAAAGTCTCACAATTGACGCAAAGCAAAGCAATTTCTTGTGAATTGTTGTGGGGTTTCATTGGTGATGGAAATAATTTTGTTGGCTAAGATCTTTACAGGTGATGCAACCTGGACACATAATTTTAAACCAGAGACAAAAATAGTAACTGAAGTGGCATCCTCTGCAATCCCCATTAAGAAAAACTCAAGACAACTTCTTCTGCCGGAAAGATCATGATCACTGTATTTTTGGACAATGAAGGTATGATTCTTGTGGATATTATGCCAAGACATTAAAAAAACTCAACATTTCCACAAAGTTCGACCCCACAAGAATCTTGCAGTTCTTCACAACAACACATGCCCTCACGCAGGTCTGGCAACATTAAAGCAATCACCAGATTAGTTTGGACTGTGCTACCCCATCCACCCTATAGTCCCAACTTGGCACTCTCTGATTTTAATCTGTATTGTCCACTTAAAGATGCACTCTGCGGGACAAGGTTTGAAGATGATGAGGGAGTGATCCATACAGCGAAAAAATAGCTACATAATCAAGACAAAATCTGGCACAGACTAGGAATACATGCCTTTGTTTCACGCTAGCATAAAGATGTACAAGTTGATGGAGATTATGTTGAATAATGCAGACATTTAAATGACTATAAATTTCATACTTTTTGATTAAACGATTCTTGAGAAAACTGATGTGGTATTTTACTTTCTGAATGCCCCTCATATTTGTCTTTTCTTATTTTTCTGCAGTTCAACTTTTGTTGCTTTGGATGACAAGTTGTTTGTTTTTTCTTTGCAATATTTTGGTTATCAGTTATATGAGGACTATCATCATAGCACTCGGACATGTCCATAGGTGCTCCGATCTCTGTCTCAGCAAATTCAGTAGCGTTCAGCGACCCAACAAGCCAGTTCAATGTTGATTAATCAATCTCTTTGCATATTTAGTATGCTGTTCTTTTTGGGCAGTACCAATATTGACACCCATCTCTCAATCTGATCAGCGAGTGGGATTCACAGCCCTGAAACTCCTCTGTTCGGAAAGACTCTCAATACGTGAAGAATGTCATTTCGATCCATGGCAGCTCCCTCTGATATTGTAGCCAAGCCAGCCAATCTATCGGCTCGTTCATTACCCCTAACTCCTGCGTGCCCAGAGACAAAAATGAAGGTGATTTCGCTGATCATTGTCTGTACCAGTACCTCCACCCAGTTGAGTCTCACCATTCCTGATTTGACTTTACGAATCATGCTCATGGAGTCACTGAGTATGAAAACACGAGAGTAGTTGCGAGATGCCAACCATTTCACTGCCTTATCTTGGTTGTTTTACCTTAACAAGGCAATATAATCTGCAAAATCCAAATCTTTCAGTTGACTATTTTCTACCCAATTTATGCCAATTTCACCATTAGTAATATGTGAATAAGTTTTAATAACTCCAGGAGAAGCACTGGAGCCAATGAATATTGTGAATATATAGAAGGTAAACAATTAAGGGCCTCCTGAAATTTTTTTACCAAATACAGGATTCAAACAATGAACCATTATTTCTTACAACACCCATTGTCTAGCCCTGCAGACTAGTGTTTTTCAGAGCACAGGCATGTTCAGTGTTTGGATACATGCAACTAATTAGACTTCAGAGTAGAACAAATTTTGTCAAATATTTTGCATTGCTGGAAGAATAATGTCAATGTTGTGTTTGGTGGATTGGCCAGAGGATCCTGCAAATGGTCTTTTTTGTTTTTGAGAACATAAACATCACAGTTAAGGAACTCAACCATTGCATTCAATACACAATTCAATCTATTTCACTAACATTTTTCTCAGTTGACAAATGTTTGAATGAAGACAAAGACTGTCCGGTAGAGTTGTTGATTTATCCTAACGGAGTTCCAGCACGCACACTAATGCTGACAATTTGTTCTCCCATCAAGCTGTAAGAAATTTAGACCCACTAAACTTGTGCAAGGGGGTCAAGACTAACGATGAAGGGTTTCCGGTCAAGATGGTGCGGCAATATGGAGGTATATTTTCTGCCACCTACTAATCGGGGTCAATTTCATATTTCTTTTGATGGAATTTGTGTTATTCTAGTCTGAATATGAAAGATTAGTTAACCGTTTAACCCATCTGGGGAAATATGAAGAAACTGTGACAGGCTCAACCAGCCGGCAGTGGTTTGTGTAGGGCTCGCCTCTTTGATGTCTGTGTAACTGTAAAGTTACAGTGACGCAACATGGCGACCGGAACAAATGCGCATTGTAAGTAAATGCAACTCACAACTAGATGTGTTGAACGTAACACAACTTACAAACCTCAAGTTCAAGGTGTATCCTCCATGCCAAAGAGCTGCATGGCTGTGGAGAGACACAGTCGTTAACGGAGGCAGTCAGGCTGATGGGCATCATGCCCCTGACCTCTTCCCCAGTGTGAGGGCACTACTGGGGTGACCGTATAATACCCCTCATCATCTTATTAACTAATCATGTATAACCAAACAAAACTAATGTGCCTCTCCTATTTAACCTCTTTTCCATTTTAACTGAAAAGTCAACTATATTCAAATTATACGACGATAGTTATTGAACTGCGAAAAATATTTGTGTAAATAGTACATATTTTCACTTATATGTGTCACTTGAAGATCAGATCCATTCTTCTTTCCTTTTGCAGAAACGTCTCTATCACGACATCGTAAAATATATTCTTCATTCTAACATTGCTAAAAAGTTCCTATTCAATAGACAAAAGGCTCGCCCGTGTGTTGTCGGGTCCCTCATTGGAAGCAAAGAATAGTAACACTGCGGCCTACAAGGCATGTCGTAAGAGGCGACCCTAGTAAATAAAAAGCGTCGCAGAATTTGGATGTGCTGGCCTACTTGTAGGCGTATAATTAGCACAACGTACAATCGCTCTTAGTCTCAGATCACATACAACTCACAAAGAGTGAGTTAACAAGTGGTTGTTTTGGAGCGTTCAAAGAACACAAAAGGCCACGATTGGAGAGTCAATATTGACTTTATGTAGATCTGCAGCAACTGTGGATTTGTTTTAATGCTGAAAACGACCGTTCAACAGACGTAGTGGTTGATGGAATAGTTAAGATCAATTCTGCCAGATTGAGCACTTCTTTAAAACACAAGCTGAGATCATTTTCAACTAAAAACTGCTTTCTTTCTTTTCTTTCTTTCTCGAATCCTGTATGCCTCACAGCGTCAGGTCAGGAAGAGATTTCTAAAACGGGCCCTAGTATGCGCTTCGTAGATAGTCTCTTTCGTCGCCTCTGTTATCTCTGAGGTCCATCTTTGCGTGGCCGGCCTTTTGCTTTGTACCCATTGTATCGGAGCAGCATTGCTATTTGGGGTGCACTGTCTGATGGTAATCTGTTTACGTGACCGAACCATTTAATTTGTTGTTTCTTGATGAAGTCTAGTACTGATGTTGTACCCACTTTTTCCTGATGTCTTCATTTCTCAACCGGTCTCTTCTTGTTACACCCAGCATTCTGCGTAGACACTTCATCTCTGTTGTGACTAGTTTTCTTCTATCGTTTGTTGTCAGCGTCCAGGTTTGGCACTGGTAACATAATGTGGGAGAAAGATTGTGTTGAACATTGCTCTTTTTTTGTTCATGGTGACGTGTTTGCATCTTAAAATTGGCGCCATTTGCCCTATCATTTGGTTTGCTTTGTTGCATCTGTGTTGAATTTCATTAGTTATTCTTCCATTTGCTGAAAAATGCTCCCCAGGTATGTGAAATCTTTGCTTGATTTAGTAGATGATTATCGATGGAGATGTTGGTAGTGTTTTCCTCTCTGGCGGATGTCATTACTTCTGTTTTGTCGATGTTAATTCTCATGTTGTATTCGTTACATGCTAACTGGAGTCTGTTGATGTGTTGTTGTAGCTGTTCTTCTGTTGTTGATATGATTGCCTGATCGTCTGCAAAAAGAAATTCATTTAAGAGTTCTCCGAGGTTGTTTCCTTCGCTGGTGTTAGCTATTTTACAAATGTGGTCAATGTACGTGATGAATAGCAGCGGGATAGTACGCAGCCTTGTCTTACTCCTGACCCTACGTGAAACTTTTCCGATAATCCTGTATTTGTTCTAATCGTACCTTGGCTGTCAGTATAAATGTTCTTGCAAAGGTTGATTAGGTGTTCATTAACCCCATAGGTTGTTAGTATTTTCCACAACTTGTGCCTATCTACGCGGTCGAACGCTTTTTCCTGATCTACAAATGCAACGTGAATTGACATATTGTAGAACTCCGAACAATAAAGTACCACAAGTTCATTTTTCAATCGTATATAGCCGAACATTCCTACATAAACGTCTTTAAAACACCAAGTACTTTTATTGCGAAATGGACATGGCACATTCTCCACATCAGCTGCCCAAGCTAGGCACAAAGGGAAATGACACTTCATCTTTGTTTTTGGCTCAAACACAACACGGAAAACTTCTTAGATTTGGCACATGGAACGTAAGGACTATGTGTCTCGGACTTCACAACATATACCTGGCAAAAACAAAAGACATAAGAAAATCAGCTGCCATATAGAACTCAAGAGACTGCAAGTGGATATAGCTGCATTACAGGAAACCAGGCTCCCAGATTTTGGCTCGGTGAAAGAAAAGAACTACACATTCTTCTGGCATGACCTAGGCACAAATCAGCCTAGACTATATGGAGTCGGTTTTGCTGTGCACAGTAAACTTGTTAAAACTATTTATACACCAGTGGCGGCTGTATCTGAAAGTATAATATCTCTTCGACTCTGTGTAAAATATGGACTCCTAAACATCGTATTTGTCTACGCACCAACACTAGCATCGTCTTCAGAAGATAAAGACAAGTTTTATGACTCATTACAGAATGTCGTTAACTCATTTCCAGTGGATGAGCAACTGTATATAATGGGTGACTTAAATGCTCGCATAGGATCTGATCACCAGTCATGGCATGTATGCCTGGGTCATCATGGCATTTGAAGTATCAACGATAATGATCAAAGACTGCTTGAATTTTGCTCCCATAACAACTTGTATGTAACCAATACGTTTTTTATGTAAAATACAGACACATAGTGTCGTGGTGCCACCCAAGATTAGGTCACTGGCATCAGCTTGCCTCTGTATAATAGCCGTCCATCGCAAGCGATGATGACAACAATCTCAGACGTGTACTGTTGCACCTCTCTGGTGTGTGCGGAGGTGACTGTAGAGTCCAATCCTAGAACAGAATCCCGACCACAGGTGGGGCATACATGATCAAGGTTAGACATGTGCGTGTTGTGTGCTCTGTCTTTTCGCCCTGCTCGTTTTCTCTGTGACTCAACAATACGATGATTCTCAGCTATTCGGGTTCCTCTTTGTTGTTACAGCGCCACATTTGGCGATCTTGCGCAAGGGATTCCCAGCACGTATTGTCCCAGCACTATATCGAAGCATTTCAGAGACACTTTAAGAGTGTCTTTAAAGCGTTTTTCTGTCCACCAGCTAAACGTCTGCCCCTTCAAGCTCGCCATACATCAACTGTTTTGGGATGCGTTTATCAGGCATTCGAGCAACGTGACCGACCCATCTCAGTCGGGCCTTCTGCAACAGGGTGTTGACGCTTGGGATCTTTGCTCTTGTGAGGACTTCGCTGTCTGGAATTTTATCCTGCCAGTTTATTTTTAGTATTCTGCGTAGACAGCTTGTGTGGAAATGGTTTAATTTTCTTCCGTGTCTGCTATACACTGTCCATGTCTCGCTTGCGTACAGCAGCGTGGTTAGCACTATGGCCTGGTAAACTTTCAGCTTTGTGACTATGCTTATCCCTTCCGTTCCCACACAGTGACACGTAACCTTCCGAACGCAGCACTGGCTTTGGATATCCTATTGTGGACCTCAGAATCTATGTTTGCCGATCTGGATAGGAGGCTGCCAAGATAAGCAAAGTTGTCCGTTGACTGGAGACGCTGGTGTTTAATGTTGATTACTGGATCGTAATAC
The DNA here is from genome assembly GCA_020796225.1 of Arion vulgaris. Taxonomy (NCBI): domain Eukaryota; kingdom Metazoa; phylum Mollusca; class Gastropoda; order Stylommatophora; family Arionidae; genus Arion; species Arion vulgaris. The sequence goes on along the minus strand of CM036753.1, from coordinate 56,663,760 downwards.
TGTTCTCTAGGGGCGGGCTGGAACATGACCTCTGTTTTGTTGGTGTTAATGGTGAGGCCAAACCTATCACAGGCCATTGAGAACTTGTCCATGTAAGTCTGCATTTCTTCCTCAGAGTTGGTAGCGAGGGCACAGTCATCAGCAAACAACAGGTTTGAGATAGTTGATTCTTTTACCTTGGTGGAGGATTTTAACCTCCGAAGATTGAATAGGTTACCGTCTGTCCTGTATCTAATCTTTACCCCATGTTCGTCGCCTTCCCAAAAGACATCCGTGAGCATGGCAGCAAACATCATGCTGAAGAGTGTTGGGGCCAGTACACATCCCTGTTTGACGCCGTTGGTGACATGGAAGGCTTCCGACAGCTCCTCTTCGTCAAGTACACGTGCCATCATGCCCTCGTGAAACTGTTGAACGATCTTGATGAATTTCCTTGGGCATCCAAATTTTTCCATGATCTTCCATAGACCCTCCCTGTTAACTGTGTCGAAAGCCTTTGTCAGATCGACAAAGACCATATAGAGGTTACGGTGCTGCTCTTGGCATTTCTCCTGTAGTTTGCGAGCAGCAAATATCATGTCTGCTGTTCCACGACCTGCCCTGAAGCCACATTGGGTCTCAGGGAGTAAGTCCTGTTCCAGGTGATCGATTAATCGATTGAGGAGGACTCTGGCCAGTATTTTGCCAGCGATTGACAGGAGGGAGATCCCCTGTGGTTATCGCAGGCCTGGCGGTTTCCTTTCCGCTTGTACAGGTGGACAATAGTGGCATCCTTTAATTCCTGTGGCACACGTTCGTTGCACCAAATGGATGTAAATAACTCTGTCAATTTTAGCATCAACGTGGGCCCTCCTTCTTTGTAGACTTCGGTTGGTATTGAGTCCGCACCGGTGCCTTCCCGCTGGACATCTGGCTTGTTGCCTTCTTGACCTCTGCTAAGGTAGGTGGAATATCAAGCTTGGCATTGATTGGGGCATGCGCTCTATGGCTTCATAACATATAGTGGATGGATGGTTGAGGACAGAACGGAAGTGTTCTGCCCAGCGATTTAGTATCTGAGGCTTGTCAATTAGTAGCCTCGCTCCATCTGCATCGAGTATGGGAGTGGGGTGAGATTGTTGAGGTCCGTAAACAGTTTTTTAGGGCATCGTAGAAGCGTTTGAAATCATGTCTGTCTGCATATATCTGGATTTCATCAGATTTTTGGCTTAGCCATGCGTCTTGTAATTTCCTGATTCTCTCTTGAGCCCTTCTACGAGCATCTAGGAAAGCTGTTTTTTTGGATGATGATGATGGGTCATTTTGATAGGCTCTGTATGTCTCATGTTTCGTGAGAAGAATAGACTTGATTTCTTCGTCATTTTCGTCAAACCAGTCGTGGCTCTTGCGTACAGAGTACTCACACGCAGACAACACCTCAACGAAGTAAAATATCACACGTACTTTTCACAGCGCGGAATGTGATACAGATCATGCACTAGTTATCAGCAAAGTCAAAGCACTACTAAGGAAAACCACCCAAAATCAACTTCACTAGAATGGGGATCACAGAGAATATGTATTATGCCCCGACGAACAGCGCCGAAGAGGAGGAGAAAGACCATTTCTATTAACAACTGCAGGCAACTGTTGACAAAGCACTAAAGCATGACATGCTGATTCGTATGGGGGGGACTTGAATGCCAAGGTGGGCAGCAATAATACTGGCAGTGAGAGAGATGGGAACTAAGAATCTTGGAAGCATGAATGAAAATGGTGAGCTATTTGCAGATTTATGTGCCACAACGAGCTTGTCATTGGGGGTACACTCTTTCCCCATCGAAGGTGTCATAAGACAGCATGAATCTCGCTAGATCATCAGACTCAAAACAATATTGATCATGTGGTAATTCGCAAACGAAAAAAGGGGTTAAAAGCCGAAGGATTGACTTCATTGCACCGGGTTTTACCCCATACGGCTCGGTCCTTCTCCGCAGAAATGGCACGCCACCTGCCGAGAGTATTACACAAAGCACGAACTCCGTAGCTCCAGCAACAATCCTAGGGTCTCTGGAAAAATGCACTCGTGAACAGAATGGCGCGGTCCGGACTCGAACCCACGACATTCGACTCACAAGGCAAAGGGCTTAGCCACAGAGACCCCTGTCGCAAACGATGGAGGATATCACTACACGGCGTGAGACTGGGGAGAGGAACAGACATAAGATCTGACCAACATTTTCTTGACCTTTTCGGGAATCAAATATGGTCTCCGAATGGTAATCGACGCTCTAATTCGTTCGGTAAGATGCCCTCAACCCCGATTATATATTGTAATATTGTAAATTAGGACACACATTTCAACAGATACTGATACGATTTTAGAAATTGATTGATTGATTGATAGGACCATCATCATTGCACTTACGTGAGTATTCATGAGTGCTCCTATCTCTTTCTTACACATGAAGATCTCAGCTGTAGTGCACGTACTCCTTAGCACCGGCGAGGGTCTCCGATGTTATTTATAAAATTATTTTGTAGGAATTAAAATTTTTAAAAATCTCTTATAATGAATTTTATTAGTTCAGCGGCTTTACAGCCTGCTTTACTCGATTTTGAACTGCCAGGTGTTCTTTTATGTGCTAAAATCGAACACGGAATCTACATTTTATCGTCCGTCTCCAATAGGACTAGGAACTCGATCTCACCTGCACCGAGATGAGGGATCTCTGGAAAAATATCCCGATGGTTCCACGAGGGAGAGAACCGAGTACCTTTGGCACGAGGGACCTAACCTCTATGCCACAAAGACAAGGAGAAATTTGGAAATATAAAACCCAATCTTGTAGTTTCACACCTACTGAGCTATACCGTAGAATGCTGTCAGATCTGGTTGGCTATAGGTTAGGTTATGAGAGCTGACTCCTCAAACTTCTTGTGTAGACATTACTAAACAAAACCTCTTTGCGTTTGTTCTTATCCAAGTACCTCTGAAGTAGAGTAATGCTTGCTTGAATGGTTCTTATCCAAGTACCTCTGAAGTCAGAGTAATGCTTGCTTGAATGGCGAGGGACACTTGTGATAAGCGAAGCAAGCATTCACGCAAAAATTAGTGAGGCCATGAGTACGCCTGAACTCATAATGAACACAACAACAGAATCAACCAAGTTAATCACTGTTTGCGATCTGTATAGTTTACACAGAAAACGTTAAAATATTGTGCCTCGGTTCATAGGCTTCTACACACGTAGTACAGGCGTATCCGAAATATTTCGGCCTAATGTAATGCTTTTCGGGTCAACACTATGCTACCACTGCCGAACATTGCCAATAACAGCAGCTAATGAGCGGAAAATCATAGCGGCGGAGACAAGATGCCATAGAAGAGCTGCAGGAGCGACAATAAAAGACAAAATTAGAAATGAAGACCTCAGATGAAGACTGGATGTGAAATCAGTCATGCAATTAAAAGAACAACAGATTAAATGGCTTTTGCACCTTGCTAAAATTCCCTGTTATTGACTACCACAGAGAGCCACAGTGAAAAGTAAAACGATTACAGAGCAAGAGAAAGACCACGCAAAAGATCCAGCGTTGGCATCAAGAACAGCCTTAAGAAAATGAACAGCAGCTTACAAAGTGCATTAGAACAAGCAGACACAAGATCATTACATTAAAATTGCTAAATTGACAACCCTGACTGTGCGTGTGTGTACATACACAGACGAGATACTTCTTTTATTAACTTTCGACGTTTACAAGACACTTCTATCATAACTTGCCTAAAGACACTTCTTTCGGCCTCTCATAGACAAACTTTGACCACCGCCCAAATTTCTCTTTGTGCTTCTAGTTTCAATCTTTCCCCCTTAGTTCTAGGTTCCAATGTCTCTTTACATAGAGAAATCAAATCGAAATGATAATTGAACTCAAGGAACAAAAAAAAAAAGATCGTTTTTATTATTCATGAAAAATGAGTCTCAAAACTGATTTATGATCAAAATATCTGGCGAACGGTTAGCGGAACCAGATAAACGGCATTCCTGACTGTCCTATATGTGAACAGTCCTCTGTATTAGATTGTACACGTTAGATAACTGGTTCACAGATTAGGTCTACTTGCGCGAGAGCGGGACTTGCATGACCTTTAATTTTCAGCTAAAGGGGCGGCGGATGGTCTCAACGCCCCTCCCCAAGTATGATTTGGAAACAAAACGCACCCTTCTGACTTTTCATTGCCCCTGTGAGTGCCAGCGCCCCGTTGGAAACCTATGGTCTAGAGCAGCGTTTCCCAAAGTGGGCAGTACCTGCCCCCAGTCGGCGCTGAAGCGTTCTAGGGGGCGTTAGTGGGTTCAGAAGAATGGGGGTTCAGGCGATTAGGGTCGGTGGCTCCTAAACATTAAATTAATAATAAATATTTTAAAATAAATTATTTTCGTGATCTTGCAATTGAATAATCATTTAAAATGTGAATTCTGCATTTTAACTCATCTTGTTCCCGTCTTACACGATACATTTTTGTAATCAATTTTCTATTTCATGCGTATAATTATTTGAAAATCGACCATGTATTTATTACAGAAATAGATATCAATTTTCCATGTCATCTCATGGTCTGTGAGGTAATGTGGTCTCTCATAGGTAGTTCGTAATATCCATCATGCTTGTTGTGTTTTGTATGTTATTTTTCACACTTTATTGTGTAGTGCCCTTTGGCGATGGTTTTTGCTTCTTTCTAGCTGACCAGGTTGTCATCTTGAGGCATCCGTGCTCCTCTTTAGCCAGTCTGTCAGCATCTTCATTCTCATTGAGCTTGCAGTGTGAGGGTATCCACTGGATTACTACACTCTCGGAATCATGGGCCAACTGGGCTACGGTTGACTTGAGATCACTTAGTTTTGTGTTCCTTTCAGATTTCAAGATGAGCACAAGGAGTTTTTTCAAGAACCCCAGAGGAAGCAACGGAAGTAACGAATATGATCAACAAATGAACAGATACAGGTATTAAGAGCTTCCGAAAAACAAGTAGACAAACACGGGACTCGAACCACTTACCCTAGTCCTTACGACACCAATCGCCTAGCCTAGCAATACGAGCGTCCTTACGTACACAACCAATGAGCCATTCTAAAAAATGACTCACGGGGGAGTGTCTTTCTCAGACGCTTGTTATTACCAGACACAGAAACAATCAGGTAGGGTTCGTTAATAGTGTTTGCACAGGCACATGCTATGAGATTTCAGATTTCACTGCTCAGGTAGCAGACCAAAAGCACCATTTTCCATGTGTTTGTTTCATATGTTGTAGTGCCATTTTTGCAGCTGCATTGCGGGCATTCTGCTCCGTGAGCCAGGGAGGAGAGGTGCTGGCTGGTTTTACAAAATAGATGAGACTGCAGTAAAACTATTTGATTGGAAAAACACGTAATCACAAAGTCATTGTTTTGTAATTTGTTAAACTACAGTACTTTGTGATTACGTGTTTTGGCTGGTTTTATGTGTCTTGGTTGAGCCAGTGTCAATATTGGGTCTGCGTGGGCAAGCTCTCTGGAGTTTGCCATGAAACTACTCCTTTTCAATCTGCCCTTACCGTAGCTGTTTATTTTAGGGTGCATTGGATGGTTCATCAGTCTCTTGCATTTTTCTCATCGTTGAAGTACCTTCATGTTCCGTCTGTCCTCCATTGGCTGAAGTTCTATGGCCGTTTCAGTACTTCTATGTGGGTAGACATGGTTTCAGTGATGATCCGTGAGGCCTGACTTAACACTCGACTTAGCTTTATGAAGTGTGTCTTGGAGATTATGACCCAGACTGCTATGCCATACTCAAGTACTGGTCAAAAACTCCCATTGTAAAGCATTTTCAGAATGCTATAACCCGCACCTCTGATGGTGCCTGCTAATTTGTTTAGGATCCCAGTTCTCTTCTTTGCTTTTCCCCCAGATTTGCCTATCTGTGTTTTCCACGTCCACCTGCTGTCCATGATGATGCCCATATATGTTGAACATTCGTCCATTGAGAGTAGGTGGTCATTGAACTTGAGTTTGAGCATTTGTTTCTTCTTGGATAGGCTGAAGACTGTGAAATTGATTTTCTTTTCATTTATAAAGGGCAGTCAAGACCTATTTTATTTTTCTAGCTTTTTAATTACATCTTGCATCCTTGAGGTGGCTATTGTTATTGATTCTTCTCGTCTCCACAATGCCAGATCATCAGCGTATATTGCACCGTGCACTCTGTTGTGGATGTCTTCCATAATCATTTATAATAACGAAGTAGCGTTGGAGACAGGAATCCCTTCTTGGGGAATAACTTGTTCGATGATTGCCTTCCTGCTATGTTTTTCCTGGTCCTATACTTCGGCTGTTTTGGCGTAGTATAGTGGCGTATCCAGATATACATTCGCCTTTTGTTTCCGATTTCGAACAGTTTGATTTTGAGTCCCTCTCTCCAGACCCTAACGAAAGCCTTCTCCATGTCAACCCATACCGTTAGTGTATGTTTCTTTTCTTGAAATCCACCTTCGATCTCCTGTGCAATATAAGTTACTTAGTCTTCTATTGATCCATGCTGACTGAATTCAGTCAGCTGTAGTAGTATCAATTGGTTTTGCTCCAGTTGCCACATGAGTCTTCTATTGAAAAGTCTATCCATCACTTTTCCAACACACCTACAGAGGCTAATCGGTCTACAACTACTTGGATCGAAACTGTTTTTTCCTTATTTTAGATTGGGCACTGTGATAGCTTCTTTCCATTCACTAGGTATTCCTGCGATTTCCAGCTCGCATTCAAAACTTTTAGCAGCTTTTTCTTGGTTTTTTTGCCTAGGTTGATTATCTCATTTGTGATGCCATCCTTTCCTGGTGACTTCTTAAGGTTAAGACCCTGGAGTGCTTCTTCAATTCACCTCTGTCCAAGTTGAGACGTCTTGTCTCTCCAGCTCTGCCTTGCGGCTTTCTTAACTGCTCTTATATTTAGCTAAGGCTGCCTTGAGTGCTATGTTGCTGTCTATGCTCTGCTCAGTTTCTACTCTTTCTCTGGCCTGACTCACTTCATCTTCAACATTTTGGACCTCTTCTGACCACTAAGATTTGTGGCCTCTTCTTGCACCTCTAGGAATTGATTCTCTTGCTGCCCTCAAAATAGATATGTTGAGTAGGTATGTCATGTTCCTTATCCTTTTTGGTGTGTATTTATGGGGTCACAAAAGATGTCACTGAGCCTCGCAAACTGTGCCCAGTCAGCTCTTTTGTAGTTCCACTGGGTAATTATTTTTTGGACTTGGGTGAAATATCTAATCTTCAAGGAGAGCTTGACAGGTGTGTGATCACTGTCTCCTAGCTGTTCCATGAAATTTCGATCCAAGTTCTGGGCTATGTCACCGGTGGCAAAGACGAGGTCTGGGTGATATATTTTTCTATATTCTTGAGCAGAAGGTTGGTGGGTCATCGAGTCCATTCCTGAGCTGCAAGTTGTTATCTATTTTCCACTGTTCTACTCCCCCAATCCCCCACCTTTACATTGGTGTCTTGGTATCCCAACCTTTCTGAGTGACTGTTAAAATCTCCCACTACTAGACAGTTTGTATTGGTCAATGTCATGGTTTCCAGCATAAGTGCTCTGTTAGTTCGAATCTGTTAGTTGTCTACAAAGATGTCAATTCCAATGATTTCTGCTTCCCCATTTGTGCTGACTTCTATCTGTTTCATGATGTATCTGTTGCTCACGCGTATGAGGCTTCCCCCAAACCCCTTCCGCGTGGCCTTATCTGTATAACTGATAACCTCGGAAAGGGAATCTGTGTGGGGGGTTTGATGTGTGTTTCCTGAATACATGCAAGGTCTATTTTTCACTGCATGGGCCTGCTTTGTGGTGTAGATGTCCTCGGCGTTCCAGCGGATTGGGTTGAATCTTCTGAGTCTGGTGGGGTGTGATCTGCAAGATTTATCTGCCGCTCCTTTGCTTTAGCACCAGTGCCAGCGTGATCACCAGCAGTTATTTTTGGCCACCCTCGGGATGGTTGAATTCGTTATCCCATTTATCATTTTGAGGTGTTGTTGCACCATGTTATATACCTTACGGCCTGGTGCATATGGTTCTGCAAACATTTGTTTCGGGTTAGCATTCCTTAGTTGTTGACTGTTAGCAACTGTCCTGCAAGGGAGCAGATTGTACCCATCTGCATCGTGTCCCGAATAGAAAAAAGCGAAAAACACAATAATCCCGTATTAACTATAGAATATGTGCATTCTATGCGAATATTTTTCAACCAAAGTACAGATTCGTTTCATTAAATTTGTTGTATAAATCTGTCAGATAAGCAATATTGCTATAATAATAATAATAATAATAATAATTCCTCTCGTACCGTTATACTCGTACGTTACATAGGGCCTGCAAGTAATTTCTCCATACCGCCCTATCATGGGGAACTCGTTTAATCTCCTTAATGGAACTGAGACCGATATCTCTTGCCTCTCTCAGTAAAGTTCGTTTCAGGATCTCCTTAGGTTGTCCTCTCTTTCTTGAACCCTTTGCATCCCACTTCAATGCATGCTTTGATATTCGTTGATCATTTCTCCTCAAGGTGTGTTCAACATATTTCCATCTTCTCTTACTTATAACAGTTGTCACTAGTGGTAATATTGTAATATTGCTATAACCTTTCAATAAAATCTATCTAAAAGAGTCCTTTTGTTTTCCAAAAACTTTGTAATTGATTCAAAGAGTTCCTAACATCATTTTAGAGGGGGGCCTATTGACAGCCAACGAACTTATGTGTGCAATAGTAAACGATTGAAGTCTTCGTTATTTTCATCACAACATTTTTTAAATAATCTTTCATCAAGAGTATTTTCTTTTGGTCATGTTAACTGCTGTAGTTACATACTGTAGTGCGCGATGAAGGTAATTACTAAGATTTTTTGTGACAAAACGTTGTCGGGGAATCACACAATGCATGGCGACTACATTTGGGACAGTTTTTTCAAATATGAAATCAACTAGCTGTAGCGTCCAACCATTGCCAGATCACCATCGACAGCAGACAAGATATTATTCAGCGGAATTCCTTTTTCTTAACAATAGTATTCCAATACGTCAAAAATATATTTTTCTTTATTGCCCGTTTCTAATGTTCTTACAAATAATAGTTCTTGACAAATGTTTTTATCTTTTATGAAACGAACGTACTTCAGAGGTAAAGACTCATTTGTTGGTAAAGAAGACGATTCGAGTTATCAAGAAAACTTCAAAAGTAGTCTTCAAAATATCATTTTGACAATTCATATCTACACTGTGTTATTTCTCAGTGATGCTTAAAAATAATTTCAGACCGCGGCGTATGCAGTGCAGAACTCAGAACTTCACTCACTCATATTAATTCTTCGCCAATAGTGTGCGGTTTTTTCAGATTTAGCAATAAGTAAGGAAATGTTGCATGAAGAGGTAACCCATCATTTTCTTGTTTTGATGCCGCCGAAACCATACCAGCCAAAGTTGGAGTCTCGAATGTTGGAGTCTCGAAGCTTGAACGTAAAATACATTTTCATATTTTCTGCCAGGATGTATTTTGCTCACATATTCCTCTAATCGCGAATGTTTCATAGCTTCATGTGAAAACATCTTGTGGTAATTCAGACACATTGGTAATGTCTTGTTTGTGGGTGATTCAATAAAACATATTTCAAATAGTCGACATCATATTGTCTGAATGTTTTCTTTGATTCCAACACAACCTGGCACAAAATGCATAGATTCTGTCTATTGCACTAGTAATCGTTGCGCGTGGGCAAGACCCGCGTGACTTTGAATTTTCAGCTGAAAGGGGCGGCGGATGGTCCTAACGCCCCCAATTACTTTGCAACCCAGCACCCTTCCAACTTCTCAGCGCCCCCAGTGGGCGGTACCGCCCCCGCTGTGAACCTATGGTCTAGAGCAGCGTTTTCTAAAGTGGGCGGTACCGCCCCCCAGTGGGCACTGAAGCGTTATAGGGGGGCGGCGATGGGTTCAGAAGAATTTGAGGGTGTTCAGGCGATTAGGGGTCGGTGACTACTTAAAGAAGAAATTAATAATAAATATTTTAAAATAAATTATTTTCGTGATTTTGCGATTGAATAATCAACTAAAATTTGTATTCTGCATTTAAATTCATCTTATGACCGTCTTACACGATCCATTTTTCATCAATTTTCTATTTCATGCATATAATAATTTGATAATTGACCATGTATGACATAAATTCATATCAATTTTCTATGTCAAAGAGAAAATAGAGCATGTAAATATGGGGCGTTGAAACTGTTATAATGGGAGGGGTTACAAAGTTTATGTTGTGGAAGTGGGCGGTGGCCGAGAGTTTGGGAATCTATGGTCTAGAGCATAGATTCCCAAACATTTTTGACCCACCGCCAACTTTGCACAACATAAACTTAGTAACGCCCAACCTCCACATTATAACAGTTTGCCAACGCCCGCCTACCCCCATCCCATATATTCATGCTCTATTTTCTCTTGACATAGAAAATTGATATATATTTCTGTCATACATGATCAATTTTCAAATGAATAGGGATCAGAGAGAAATGATTATATGCATGACATAGGAAATTGATGGAAACATGGGTCGTGCAAGACGGGCATAAGATGAATTCAAATGCAGAATTCAATTTTTAAAGACTATTCAATCGCAAAATCACGAAAATAATATATTAAAAATATTTTTTTAAATTTCTTCTTTAAGGAGTCACATATCCTTAATCGCATGAGCACCCCAAATTCTTCTGAACACACTAACCCCTCCCCTAGAACGCTTCAACGCCCACTGGGGCGGTACGCCCACTTTGGGAAACGCTAGTCTAGAGTCTAGAGAATGCTATTTGCATTAGGAATTCACTTATATGCTTTCTTCTTTGGCGAGTTATGGTCATGCACGTAATCCACTGTGGACCACAAACTGGGCAGTCAGGTTAAGGTCCGTCAAGTTTCCCCAAAGATTAAACAGTCTTGCAAGACATGTCCCGGTGTCTTTTCCACTTGTTGACACTAGCAGATAACTATTTGACTTATTCCTAGTCTATGTAAGTACGTGTATGTTGAGTTTACAGTGTCAGCATTCTTTAAAGTTACCTCTTATTGCTTGTATTTTGTTGAAACACGTAATAACAATGTACTGTAGTTTTACAAAAACAATGACAATACACAGAAAAGTTTCGACCAAAAAGCCTTTATCAAGCAAACGATACAACAGGAGTGACGAATTTCACAGCACACTACATATGACTTTGACAAAATATTACAACGGTCAGAAAATGAAAATCTGTGACTAAAAACGAAAAACTAAATAAATACAGAGGAACTAGAAGTGGAAAAAAAAGAGAAACAATAAAAAATCATGTAAATATATGATTTATATACATTTAATATATACACATATAAAATGAGGATCATGAGAAAAGAAAGTAGTAAGAAGCATAGGAATGTACAGAGTTGAGTCCATGTTGAGTACTTTCTCTTCTCATGCTCCATATTTTATATGTGTATATGTTAAATGTATATAAGTAATATATATTTACTTGACTTTTATGTTTCTTTTCTTTTTCCACTTCTAGTTTTTCTGTATTTATTACGTTATTCGTTTTTGGCCACAGATTTTCATTTATGACCGTTGTAATATCTTTGTCAAAGTCTATATGTAGTGTTCAACAGGAGAAATGCCAAGAGCAGCACCGTAACCTCTATATGGTCTTTGTCGATCTGACAAAGGCTTTCGACACGGTTAACAGGGAATGTCTATGGAAGATCATGGACAAATTTGGATGCCCAAGGAAATTCATCAAGATCGTTCAACAGTTTCACGAGGGCATGATGGCACGTGTACTTGACGAAGGGGAGCTGTCGGAAGCCTTCCATGTCACCAACGGCGTCAAACAGGGCTGTGTACTGACCCCAACACTCTTCAGCATGATGTTTGCTGCCATGCTCACGGATGTCTTTTGGGAAGGCGACGAACATGGGGTAAAGATTAGATACAGGACAGACGGTAACCTATTCAATCTTCGGAGGTTAAAATCCTCCACCAAGGTAAAAGAATCAACTATCTCAAACCTGTTGTTTGCTGATGACTGTGCCCTGGCTACCAACTCTGAGGAAGAAATGCAGACTTACATGGACAAGTTCTCAATGGCCTGTGATAGGTTTGGCCTCACCATTAACACCAAAAAACAGAGGTCATGTTCCAGCCCGCCCCTAGAGAACAGTATTACGATCCAGTCATCAACATTAAACACCAGCGTCTCCAGTCAACGGACAACTTTGCTTATCTTGGCAGCCTCCTATCCAGATCGGCAAACATAGATTCTGAGGTCCACAATAGAATATCCAAAGCCAGTGCTGCGTTCGGAAGGTTACGTGTCACTGTGTGGAACGGAAGGGATAAGCATAGTCACAAAGCTGAAAGTTTACCAGGCCATAGTGCTAACCACGCTGCTGTACGCAAGCGAGACATGGACAGTGTATAGCAGACACGGAAGAAAATTAAACCATTTCACACAAGCTGTCTACGCAGAATACTAAAAATAAACTGGCAGGACAAAATTCCAGACAGCGAAGTCCTCACAAGAGCAACGATCCCAAGCGTCAACACCCTGTTGCAGAAGGCCCAATTGACATGGGTCGGTCACGTTGCTCGAATGCCTGATAAACGCATCCCAAAACAGTTGATGTATGGCGAGCTTGAAGGGGCAGACGTTTAGCTGGTGGACAGAAAAACGCTTTAAAGACACTCTTAAAGTGTCTCTGAAATGCTTCGATATAGACAATACGTGCTGGGAATCCTTGCGCAAGATCGCCAAATGTGGCGCTGTAACAACAAAAGAGGAACCCGAATAGCTGAGAATCATCGTATTGTTGAGTCACAGAGAAAACGAGCAGGGCGAAAAGACAGAGCACACAACACGCACATGTCTAACCTTGATCATGTATGCCCCACCTGTGGTCGGGGATTCTGTTCTAGGATTGGACTCTACAGTCACCTCCGCACACACCAGAGAGGTGCAACAGTACACGTCTGAGATTGTTGTCATCATCGCTTGCGATGGACGGCTATTATTATATGTAGTGTGCTGTGAAATTCGTCACTCCTGTTGTATCGTTTGCTTGATAAAGGCCTTGTGGTTGGAAACATTGCTGTGTATTATCATTGTTTTTGTATTTTGTAAAACTACAGTACTTTGTTATTACGTGTTTGGCCATTCTACATAGTTTTACTGCGGTCATCATCTATATTGCATCTTGTTACATTGTTGTTCTTTTTTACTAAATAATCTTTATCCATAATATACGTAAAGAAGAACATGTTTATACTGGTTATCTACACGTATAGTTCATTTAGTTTCCTTCTTCGTCAGTAGCTGTTAAATTGATATCCGTATAATTCAGTGAATAATCTAAATATACTCACACATGATAGCAGCAAGAAATTGTGCGCAGCGCGTTGTATACAATCGTACGCGCGTGAGCTGGTTTAGTGATCACCTCAAGAATGAGCGAGCGTTAGTTTATACCGCTATTCATGTCTGACTTCTCTCTAACTTGTCAGACGATGTGAGCGAGACGCTCATTTCAGAACTTTCAGTTTAATCTGTTATAAAACTTGTGTATTCGATAAGAATTTTATAAGTGATAACAGTTTCAACGTGTTAGTTGACGATGTGTTATGTTTCAATAGTGTGTTCTTAAAGGCTGGAGTAAGTTCGATGTTTTATTTTTGTAAGAAATATCATGTTTCGTAGAGTTTACATGTCCATAATATTTAAATATTCGGGCATTGGCTCTTTGCGATACTCGTATCTATAAAAGAGAGACTGTGTTTAAACAAATGGCTAGGCAGGTCTGGGCAGCTTTAAGCATAATGCACAGACTGAAAATCTGAAAACGTAAGTCTTTCATGAGGTCTCAGTATTTAAAATATGTATCTGATTTGTCGGGTTAAATTTCGCACCGTTACAATAATAATGTACTATGCTACATAAATACATGACTAAATCCAAGCTTAAAGTTTTTCACTTGCTGACAAGCTGTATGGCTGAGGATAGAATCAGTCGCTAACGTGAAACGGGACTTCTGGCCGTGCTACGGAGTATCGTGCACTAGAGCCAGAACCCTTCATAGCAAAGACGAAGTGTTCAGCGTTACCAACGAATATGGATACATCAAAAGGTATGGTCGTGTCTGTCTTAGGTACACGTAGGAGAAGAGGGCGAAGAAAGAAAAATCGAGCAGGAGCTAGAAAGAGACAGCTAAAATGTGATAGGTTGGGGCACCACCACGTTCGAATACTGTACTGGAATTGCGCTGGCGTCAGACAAAAGCGTCCCATCTTGGACAAACTTCTTTACGGTGCTGACGGTGTTGCATTACAGGAGATCAACTTGGGTACTGGTACAATTCACGCCCCTGGATTTCATGTATTCTACAACATAAAACATCTTGGACAGGCTATCTTTGTACGCAATAACTTGCATGCGTCTGAAGTAAATGTATCAGGATTGAATTGCGATGATTTGCAAAGACATGCTGTTAGAAGACAGGCATCAACACCCCTTGTTATTGTCAATGTATATGCATGTAACGGAAGGAAGACGCTCCAGGTGGCAAGGAATATTCGAACAGGATGAAAGTAATATCCTCTTTTGTGGTGATTTCAATGCCAGAGGAAAACAGTGGGGTAATATCATTACCAATCGACAGGGAAAGGAATAGGGGGATACATTGGTTTCAACAGATTTGGTGTGCCTTAATACAGGTCAAGCAACCAGGCTGGCTAAACGACCGGGCGATTCAGATTGGGCAATCAACCTGGCACTGGTTTCATCCGCCCTTGCTCTCTATTGTAGATGGGATGTCTTGGGATACCATGGTAGTGATAACTGCTCATGCGTTGTCTTAATCGAGAGGCCCCGATCGAGCAGAAGTCGGATTACGTCGAAAGCGTTCACGTATGACAGCGCAGCTCGAGACACGATTGGTAAAATTCGACTTGCCAAGGCCCAAGTATCTCATCAGGTGCGGAAGAATATAACACATCCCATGTGGTGGAATGGGGAGATTGAAACCATTTGGCGCACCAAAAGAAGAGCGGTTAATGCAGGGTAAAAGGCATGCCGAGCAGCCACAGCTTTGCCTGAGCATATTTTGGAGTTGAAAGTGGACATGGATGAGAAAATGGCACTTTTTTAAGATTTGTGCTAACCAAGCAAAGTCAGCTAGGTGGGAAGAATTTTGTGCAGACATGTTTTCCGATATCTCCCTCCAGAATTTTCAAGATCACGATCTGACGTGGCGAAAAACTGATGAAATTAAAGGAATGACCAT
Source organism: Arion vulgaris (assembly GCA_020796225.1). Taxonomy (NCBI): domain Eukaryota; kingdom Metazoa; phylum Mollusca; class Gastropoda; order Stylommatophora; family Arionidae; genus Arion; species Arion vulgaris. The sequence continues at coordinate 56,648,404 of CM036753.1, read as the reverse complement.
TCTGGATCATTTTATTCAACAGACGATTTTATTCGGAGCAATATTATTATGTGTCGACACGGAGTGGGATGACGATCTTGAATTCACGAGTGATAAAATACGTGCAATGCTTAAGAGATCACACAATACTGCACCAGGCCCCGATGGTATCCAATACAGTGACATAAGCAGGATATCGGACGAAGACATGAATGAGCTTAGTAAAGGATTCAACACTAGTTTAAAAAATGGCGAGATCAGGGAGGAATGGCTACACAGTTATTTAATACCACTGGCAAAACCTAACAAAATCACAAACACATAAGCGGTTTTAGAATAATTGCAATGCAGAACACAGTGGGCAAGCTTCTGGAAAAGTTAGTGGCATGCAGGCTCGATCGGGATTTGGAGGAACGTCGCATGTTTCCTTCCACCCTCGGCGGATACAGGCGGAATAAAGAAACTTGGTGTAATGCATCGATCTTTTCCTATGACGTCTTCGAAGGTTTCCAGGCTGGTTTGGAGACTTGTGCTGTTGTACTAGATCTCGAGGATGCTTACAACAAAGTTCCAATCACATGCCTTATACAAATGTTCACGCTACTCAATATCGATACATTGCTCATAAAATGGATTGCAAGGCTCCTGTTCGAGAGAAAAGTGGCACTCAGGTGTGGTAATTGGTACTCTGTGCCGACACAAATTTCACTGTGCCTACCCCAGGGGTCCCCACTATATCCAGTACTATTCAATGTATTCACCATAATGATTACGAAGCAGCAATTATCTGGCAGGTGACGAACACTGTCATTTGCAGACTACATCATGGTGTACAGACAGGGGAGAATCAGGGATCAAATTGCTAATAAACTCCAGGAAGAACTGAACAGCATAATGGCCTGGTGTGATGTTTCTGGTGCAACGATAAACCATACCAAAGCTGTGCTATCATGGTTCTCCCTAAATAATCACATTGTGAAGTCTGACACACCACATGTCATTTTAGATGCACATACACTCACCCGAACAGCATCTATGAGTTATTTGGGTATAAAATTTGATCGCAGTCTATGTTTTAGGGACCATATCGACCAAGTTATTGCCAAGGCTCGCAACGCACTATCCGCACTGAGAATCATGGCGGCTGCTAACATTGAGCAACGCCTTCTTGTGCTCTTGTACCAAGGTATTGTTCTGTCATGTATAGAATATGCATGCGCTCTCCTAACAATTAGTCCAACGCAAACAGTGAGACAGGAAAGAATTCGAATGGGGCTATGCGCATCATTCTGGGATGCACCAAAGATACACCAAGAGTATCAATGCGATTCCCTCTTGACCTCCCAACTATTGTTAACAGAAATGAAACTTGGAGGGTTCGATCATATCTAAGAATCAAAGCAAACAAGGAACATCCTCTCCATGAAGAACTAATTAAGGAGAAAGGGTGTAGACTCATGAGAGGAAGATCATGGTTGAGTCAGGTGGAAGATACGCTTAGGAAAATATGTGATCCTTCCGGAATTGAAACAGGAGAGGAATGGATTGCTGTGCCACCTGCATTTCAGACTGTTTTCGCAGTTATTATATCTATTAAGAAAAACTGCGAACAAAACAATCTATCACTGATTATCATGAAGGTGAGGGCCCTTTTGAATATGACATCATCAATGATACAGATGCGATTATTTACACCGATGGTTCAGTCATTCGCCAACAACGCTGTGTGTGGGATTTTTCAGCACGCTCAGGAGGAAAAATAATAAGAGAGACCAGGGGGGCCTACGTAACAACCACAAGTAGTTCGTCAATGGAGGTTCGGGCGGTTACGGAGGCGGTGAACTGGTTGGCATCTCACAACTACTCTCGAGTTTTCATAACAGTGACTCCATGAGTATGATTCGTAACGTCGAATCAGGAATGGTGAGACGCAACTGGGTGGAGGTACTGGTACAGACAATGGTCAGAGAAATCACATTATTTTTGTCCCTGGGCACGCAGGAGTTAGGGGTAATGAACGAGCTGATAGATTGGCTGGCTTGGCTACAATATCAGAGGAGCTGCCATTAATCGAAATGACATTCTTCACGCATTGAGAGTCTTTCCGAACAGAGGAGTTTCAGGGCTGTGAATCTCACTCGCTGACCAGATTGAAAGAGATGGGTGTCAATATTGGTTCAGCCCGAAAAGAACGACATACTAAATATGCAAAGAGATTGATTAATCAACATCGAACTGGCGTGTTGGGTCGCTGGACGCTGCTAAATTTGCTGAGGCGGAGATCGGAGCACCAATGGACATGTCCGGAGTGCTATGATGACAGTCCTCATATAACTGATAAGTGATCTGATTTGTCAATTTAGCATACCGAAGTTTAGATCCACTTGGGATTTGTTGCTAGTGAAAATAGTTTTACATGTGTGTGTGTGTGTATTGATTTACATTGCGATCTCCTTTGGTGAGTGGTGATTAGGTAATTATTATTATATGCCTTTCGTACCGTTATACGTCCCGTAGGGCATGCAAGCAATTTTGCCACACCTCTCTATTCTGTGCAACTCGTTCAACTCCTCAATATAATTGAGTCCAATATTTCTCGCCGCTATCAGTAAAGTTTGTTTTAGGGTTTTCACTATATTTATATATAGCAGAACTCAGGGGCGGGTCATCATTAAGGGAGCGCCCCACCAAAAATATTGAGTAGCCTGTACTTATTATTTTAGACATTATTTGTTCATAATTATTACTTTCAACGAGATACTGATTAGCTTTGAAAGTTGATATATAACGCTAAAATATCATACACAGTCTGAAATTTGAAATTCATAATCTTTTACCTCTAATTAGTATATGCCCCTGGTCATTAGGGGCCAGTAAGAACCGGTCCCGTCAAACCAAAAAGAATTAACGTGTACTTATTATTTTAGAAATTATTTTTCATAATTATTACTTTTAACTTGACACTGATTAGCTTTGCAATTTGAATATATAACACTAAAATATAAATATATTATATCAGAATAATATAATTATCATGTTATTTATATAATATATCCTTATTTAAAAATATTATATAGACTGAAGCTCATCATTTTTCTTTTAATGCTTCAAGCATTGTGCCGTGCACTATTTCTGGGGTTAGTTTACAAGTTCCTATATAAGATGTAACATTGCGGCCTCTGACCTTTGATCGCTATTACAATGATAATTGCAAAAAAACAATGTCATTTTCACTCAGCCGGAAGATATAATCATTCTTATGCGGCCAAACTACTTCCCAGATAAACGAGAACTCTAGTTCAAATAATCCGTTTAATTATCGATTGAATCCCCAATTTCATATAAATATAGTATAAAATTATAGAAAGTAATAGTACTAAATAACAAACCATCTTAGAATAAGATTAGTTTTATGGAATTGTTCCTTGCATTAATACATCTTGTCTACAGCAATAAATACGACATTCGTGACCTTTGAGCCTGGTTCCCATATACGTCCGCTATCATTGAACTCTGACCGGTCTACTGACGTCACTTGATAGATAGTTTACCTTTTTTAATGGCGAAACACGTAATAACAAAATACTGTGCTTTTACAAATTAAAAAAAACAATGACAATATACAGCAACGTTTCGACCAATAAGGCCTTTATCAAGCAAACGAACAACAGGAGTGACGAATAAAAAACCACTAACATATGGACGACTACATACGGAGACATACTGGCAATATGTTTACGATGTCCTGATCTTATTCACAAGTTCGTGGTTTGTTGCCATGTGTTTGCCGAATTTTCAATTTGCGTTCCAGACAAGTTTAAAAAAAAATATTCTCTAGGCGCTCCTGTCGTTTGACGTGTCCGAAATATTTAATTGTCCCTGATTTTATATTACTTAATAGCCAACTCTCTTTAGTATCAAGTTGTTGCAGAACAGAAGTGTTTGTTCTTTTCCTAAAAGGGGTAATGGGGTCCAATGCGCATAAGGACAACGTCATGCTAGGATTAGTGAGCTGACACTAACCAAGATCCTACTCCACCTCAACGTGGTGACCCTTGAAACAGACACCGGTCCTGTCTGGCTAAGCGGGTAGGGATCGAGGGAGAGCTACTCGGGTATAAGTAGTGATGGATTAATAATTACTAATATTGACTATGGAGAAGAATGGATACCGATGCCTCCAATATACTGGAACACTTTTTCAACCATCATTAAATTTGACAAAGGTTGCAGAGAGGAAACCACGGCGTTGAATGCAGACTTCCAAGCCATCATCGATGAAAACTGCATTGCAGACGACGTTGTGATTTACACGGATGGATCGGTAGTTCGTCACGAAAAGTCTGCATGGGCCTTCTCTGCATTCTCATGTGGCAGAATGGTCATGGAAGACAGTATTACAACAAGCAGCATGACAATGGAGGTACTGGCGATGACCAGTGCACTACTCTGGCTAGAGTCACAAAACTACAATCATGCGTGCATTCTGAGTGACTCATTGAGTATGATCCGAAAGGTGGAGGCCGGTTCGGTGCGCAGGCAATGGACTGAATCACTGCAGGCGTCAACAATTTGCAGAATTACACTTGTCTTTGTTCCGGGGCACATGGGTGTCGTTGGCAATGAGAGAGCAGACAGGCTGGCTGGCTCTGCCACTATATCAGAGGGTCAGTCAATGGATAGAGCTGACATCGTGAACCCCCTCATAGAGTGTGGCTGCAGAGAAGACCTTCATCTAAACCAATCCACATCAACTACTAGATTGCGAGAACTGGGTTTGAGATTGGTGTGGCAAGAAAAGAACAGTACAACAGGTATACAAGTAGGCTCATCAATCAAAATAGAACTTGTACGGTCAGTCGCTGGTCGCTGTTGGAGATATTGTGAAGGAGATCGGAGCACCTATGGACATTTCCGGAGTGCAATGAAGATATTCCAAACTGAAACCGAAACTGAAGTAGTGATGCAGACACAGTTACATTGTATGATATCCGCTCGCAACACGGACACGCAGAATCCCGAAGTGACTATTAATGCGCATTTCTCCCGGCCAGTGGGAAAAGCTGAACAAATAAACATAAAGGGATGAAGGGTGCATCGAGAGAAGAGACTGGGCCCATATGGGGCCAAACTCGAAGCCAAGAGGTGGGAGCTTGAATTGAGTTGCGTGTTATGACAGTCACGAGGCATAGTAAATGTGAGCACGGTGAGAAAACTGATAAACACGGTGAGCAGGCACCAAAGTAAAGCGAACACGCATACGAACGATACACATGGGAGTCCAGCGGTGGTGACAGACCTGCACGGTGCTGATGATGGAGCGACGAAAAGGCGTGGCAAACGTAGTGGTGAGCGGACGACCCAATAGTGCAGAAAAACTTAATCCAGTGCAAAAGTTCTTACCGAATGGTGATAAGCTGTGCACTGTGCACAGTGAGATAGAAATGGGTAAGGTATCCCCCAGTAGAACAATGTGAGCACAAGTGGCTGGAAAAAGGGACGGACCCAGTCGGTGGACGAGGGCACAAGCAGAAATGGGCGAATGGGCACAAAAAGAAACGCGAGGTGGCGAGCCTCAAAGATAGGGTTTCCATCCAGAGAGCAATAACCGCGTTTCCCCTCACAGATAACTACAACTGCCTTGTAGTTGATTTGGGACAATCAAAGTCTAGTGGAGCAAACCGTACTCAAAACTGGACGGCAGGTAAACCAAGCAGTCCAAAAAAAAAAGACTGGTAAACTGAGCAGATGACACTCAACAATCCAGGAGGGAAGGTTGTCTAAGGGTAGCTACCTAAAAGAAAATAGCAACCTGCTGCCTTGCAGGTCGGCTGGGACAGCCCGAGGCGACGGAGAGCGAACCCAGTAAACGCTGGCTAAAACCGGACACATCGCCGAAGGATAAGCACCAACGCTCCAAATGGCGCTAAAGATGTTACGAAATACACCCATGCTAAGGCTGCATAAATCAGATTTCCACATGAAATCAGAATTTATGGGGAAATCTGGTATATCAGTCTAAGCGGTGATCGCTTGCTCGAGAGAGAGAGAATAAGAGAGAGAGAGAGAGAGAGAGAGCGAGAAAGGGTAATAACTTCCCAGAATAGACAAGAAACAGTAAGTACTCCAAAAACCCAAATTTTTCCGAAATTTTTGCCGGGCTCCACCAAGAAAAATGACCACGAACCGCCACTGGTAGCAACCAAACCTCATGGACGCTGAAGTACTGACGGACATTTTTCAGCTGTAGACAACTGAATGAGAGACTTCTAATTTGATTTCGGAGAAGAAACCCATTCTTATAGAGGTTTGAAATGTGAGGACAGTGCGAGAGTCGGGGATATGTGCACAAGTAGTGATATAGATGAAACAGTACACGCTCACAGTGCTTCAATTATGTGAAACAAAGATAGAATGCCTTTAGGGAAACAAGGCTCCAGACGGGAGAAACGCTGTTCTAATTGGGCAGAGAAAACATAGATCATACACACGATACAGATGTGACCCTGCTGTTGTCTAAGCAAGCAGCCAAAAGTCTGATGTACTAGAAACCAGTATTTGACCGCATTATCAGAGTCAGATTTGAATCCAAGTTCCGGAAGGCATACTTCATCATGATTCATTCCCAGAGCGAACAGCGAAGAGAAAGAGGAGAAAGATGTCTTTGCATAGCTGCAGAAAGTTGTTGACAAAAATGAAGTCTTCCAGATCGCACTTAAAAACCGATTTGAGGCTCTAACGACAACTGGAGAGAACGGTACAGTGAAGGTCGCGTGTAACACCCTTAATTAAACAGACTACTGTTGGAATTTGCGAGGAGGTACTTGGTACTTAATAATTTTGTTTACTGTCTATTTATTTACCATTTTCATTGGCATTTGGTGTTTTCCTTGGTGTTCTTAGAACTTGTTATTTTCCTCATTAATTTATTGTCGATATACAAGCTTTGATAGTAGTGGGACTTATATGCTCTTTGAATGATAGACTAGGATCAAATCTCACACATTTGTATTTCTTGGAGCTGTTTCATTGCACACAGTTTCGCTGCTAAGTAACTGTTGCTTTGGATGTGTTGACCAGGAGAGGATCTTATAAAACTAACCCAATCATAGGGGCACATTACACCGATACTCAAGAACAAACATGTATCTTTACGCACAAAACTAGCTTTATACAATACAATCATCATCAAAACTTTGTGCTATCAGTGTCAAAAGTGGACACTTACAGCAAATGAAAAAAGTTGGAGTCCTGTCCGCTATACCTACACTAATGAAATGAGTTATGGCCTCACGAACAAAGCATCCAGAGCAAGTTATTGGAAATCCTCTAGGAACACCAATTGACGTGCAGCTCCATAGAGGCAAACCATGGAGAAGCACAGTTTGAAGACTACGGTGTCCTAAGATAACCGTTATCTTATACTCCATTTAATAAACATAATTGTTAACAATTTATACACATAAGTTCAATTCTCATTGTTTATAGAACTGGAGACTTTTAAGTCAGGGGAACACAAACTATGAGGGTAGGAAAAATGGCTCGTAGATACTTTAATAAATTAATCCAGAGCTCAAACTACACATTACTCATTACAAGATATATTTTGTTTTACTTTTTTATTTTTAAAAGGCATTAACAAAAACGAATTCCTTACGGATAATCTAGAGTTTTGTACTTAACTTTGTATCAATTACAAATGAATTAATTGTAAAGGTTCATATGTAATAATTGTTTTGAGAATGTTTTAGCTGTCATAAAATACGCAAGATAAACTTAAAATTGACAAACAAGTGTTTATACAATTGCAGGCTATACCTAGATAGAGTGTATTGTGCAGTATATATACTGGCGAAACGGACAATTCTTGTCTCTGCAGAAATAAACGACATGAATTCTGTAGCAAGAATGTAACTAGATTGAGCTAACAATGAATGTTTAGGAAGAGAGACAACAAGTGACTTGTATAAATGAAATACTACACTTAACAACACGGGATTAGCGTGTCAACTAGACATGCACGTGCAGTCTTGTGCTCAGCCATGCCCTTCATATCCGGGTATATACTGACCATTACCAGTTCTGTGATACTGCTGACTCTTGTCCACTTAACACGCACAACAAATTTCATGGGAGATATCAGTGGTAAGTTATTACTAAAATAAATTGTCTATCCAGTAATCCTGTCAGAGAACTAATTTATTATTGCACTAATTTAGTCGTTTGGAAAGTACTCAAGTACAGTGCTAGCCTACGTTTTAGTGGTACGAGCTCCTAAAAATGTATACATTGTATCAGAGAAGAGTAACTAATTTATTGATCGTTGTTTTTGTTTAACACTCTAAAGCTATACTATCATCTGTTCAACTTGTCATGCCCACAGATAAAAATGTGTATCTTTGTTACCATTTGATTAAATAAATTGAAAACTTGCTTGTGAACAACACATTTTCCCCAGGACTTTACAAAAATATTTTTTGCCATTCAAACAATCGTACCATCTAAAAGTTGCCTTCTTTATGCTACATATTTAACGCGTCCATCGGCGTGGTTGAAAAAAACTAATATTTACAGCCATTTAATACATTGATAACAAAACAGCAACATTCATGACGAAATTACAACCTACTCTAGATAACTAGGCCAGACAACTGACGGGAAAACACCTGACCTAGATCAGATCGGGAAGCTGGAATCTATATATGTTTGATAGAGCACTGCAAGATTTTTTTCAATTTTACTTAATTCTGTGAGTCTATTGGTTATTAATTGGTGAAAGATATTCATAATATTGATATTACTTATTGTTAAACTTAACTTGTTGCATAATATAACTTCGATTTAGCATTTTATATTGATTCTAAAATGAATTCGTTAACAATGCGAGGTCACGTAGCGTAGTTATGGTCTGATTTCTCATAACTCTTACCTGAGTCCGTAGACACATAAGTTTACAATTGGCTCTGACGAAATTCATGGTTTTTAAAAACAATTCTTGCATTTCCGTACACCAAATCAACTCGAGATTGACAGTGGTAAACAAATAACGTCATAAGTGCGACACGGACTTTTAGTTAAAGGCGTAAAGTAGTGTTAGGTTATAGGGTCATAATGTTGATTTCTCAAAACAGACATTGATATAACATTTCTAATGAGTTTGAATTTACATTGCAAAATGTGTTATTAATACTATACACGCATTTCCGTAAAGAGGCACATATGGGTCATCTGTACTACAGTATACAAGAACCAGAGAAAAGAGCTATTTTATTGTAGTGGTAATTCCCTACCACATATGTTTACACACGCCCAATGTATCGAAGAGGTAGCAATTTGAAAAGAAAGTCTCCAAGTCCCAAGCCTGGACGTGAAAGGGGATGGCATTATGGTTTGGCTGCTAACTTTAACTATAATGTAAGTCATTTAAAAACTATACAACAAATTCTACATTTCCGTTTTATTTCTTGACTCTATTGCAAATATCAATATTGACCCCTATGTTTCAGCGGGGCTGATACGCCTTTGCATGAGACTAGTCATCAAATGTCATATTGATGCGTTACTGTAAAAATCTCTTCATAAGAGATTTATAAGAGATTCATAAGAGATTCATAAGAGATTCATAAGAGGTTTGGCATTATGTTACCAGTGCCAAACCTGGACGCTGACAACAAACGATAGAAGAAAACTAGTCACAACAGAGATGAAGTGTCTACGCAGAATGCTGGGTGTAACAAGAAGAGACCGGTTGAGAAATGAAGACATCAGGACAAAAGTGGGTACAACATCAGTACTAGACTTCATCAAGAAACAACAAATTAAATGGTTCGGTCACGTAAGCAGATTACCATCAGACAGTGCACCCCAAAGAGCAATGCTGCTCCGATACAATGGGTACAAAGCAAAAGGCCGGCCACGCAAAAGATGGACCTCAGAGATAACAGAGGCGACGAAAGAGACTATCTACGAAGCGCATACTAGGGCCCGTTTTAGAAATCTCTTCCTGACCTGACGCTGTGAGGCATACAGGATTCGAGAAAGAAGAAGAAGACTGTAAAAATTAAAATTCTGTGTCAGACTCGCCAAATATGTCGCCAACATCAAAGAAAATCGTTATATTACAAAATCCAGGTTTAATATAGCAATTTCTTCCATCAGACATTTAAAGTTAATTGCATATCCTTTTACGAGACTTTTCGAATCAACCCCATCTTTTTAACGCTGTTTGTGATTTTTCTAGGAATTATTACGTTCAGTAATTTCTAACGGTGGTGCCATCGTCCTTTTGTAAAAATCCACGCGAAACAATTTGCAACTAAACTGTCCGCAGCATGATTCGAACTCAGAACGTCGGTGTTAATAGACCCGAGTCCCTATCCCTTAAGCCACAGACACCACATCAGACATTTACGTGGGGTCAAAGGCGCATAGGGACAACGCCGCGCTAGGATTAGTGAGCCGGCACAAATCAAGATCCTGCCCCACCACCTTGTGGAGACCGTGGAGACAGACTTTGATTCCGGTCTGGTTAAGCGGGCAGGGATCGAGTGAGAGCTACAGGTAGGGGTAGTATTGCAAGCACGACAAAGCAATGCAGGTTCAAGAATCCCTGAACAATATGCACGCATCTCCTGGCCCATGTCCCATGAACATATACCAAAATTATTGCAGAAACATAAGAAAACAGCAGTGAATGCGAATTGTCAGAGAACAAATGCTAACTCCCACGGAGTAAATGACCGCACCAAAACGAGGCAAGAGTCCATAATCATGAAGTGAACCAAGTCAACGGTCGCACCACAGATACCAGTTTCCGGGCCGATGGGAAGTGCAGTACAAATGAACATGAACGGATGAAAGGTGCATCCCGAGAAGTGACCTTGGCCATATGGAGCGAAACTCTGAGCCCTGAGGAGGGGGCAAACAAATTGCCAGCTGTAGGGAAAAATCAATAAGAACGATGTGTATTGGTTATTGGTTACTAAACTGATGTCATTGCACTCGGGCAGACCCATAGGTGCTCAGTCCCCCAACAGATATCGAAGAGTATGCATACTGATGGTGTCTGTGGCTCGCTGATTAAACACACCTCTCACTCTGCCTCTCAGGCATCCAGTTCGACTTGAACAACGGGTAACTCCAAACTGCTTAAATCGCTTGATCGATTCAACATCGATTTTAGTGTCCTCATCCAACAGAGAGTCGCGAAGAGACCGAATAATATCCCCTTATCCATCTTCAACTCCCCAATAATCGATGCTGTTGATGCAAGCCTGTCCGATCTCTCATTACCGTAAACACCCGCATGCACAGGACAGTATATCCACGTAAGCCGCTGGAGGTTAGAAACTTCTATAGACGACATCCACTCATACCGAAACCTGCCCTTCTGGATCTTGTGAAGCATCGACTGAGAGTCAGATACAACAACTGCCCCGGTAAATGAAGTCCCAGAAATCCAATGGAGGGCAGCAGTAACGGCCTCAACCTCCATCCTCATACTAGAAGTAGTTGTCCTGTATACCCCACTTCGCTCTGCAACAACCCTACCATGCGCATTAGCCAAGAAACCCCAGCCGGATTTCTCACCACGTTGAACCGACCCATCGGTATATACAACATCATCATCCCTTGCATTATCTTCTATCAGCTGCTTAACTGCGAGATCTGTCTTCATGTTGCCCCAATCTCTACATTCTCTTCCAAGAGTAATGATAACGTTGAGATAGTTCATCATGCTACCATCTGTTGGGATCCATTCTTCCCCTTTTGGTAGGGTCGCAACCGTAGTAACCTGGCCAATTATTCTCTCAGCCTGGGTCATCCACGACATGCCACGCTTCATTCTCGTGCCCTTAACATCATTAGTGTTCTTGTGTAGTGGATGTCTCTTATCCGAAGTAACCCGCATATATGCCTTGGTTTGGGCTATTGCATGACGGGAGCGTAGTGACAGAAAGCCAAGCATATATCTCATCTTCACAATGGGGGTATCTCTAGTGCAGCCCAGAATTATACGCATACCTTCATTCTGAACCCGTTCGAGTCATTCACATTGTGATCTTGATATCGTAAGAATTCCGAGTCCGTAATCTACCACTGACATTACCAGTCGATCGAACAAAATGGCAAGTAGTCTCTGCTCAAGGTGTGCGGCCACCATAACTTTGAGAGCCGCAAGACCACGCTTGCATCGTTGTATCGTCTGTTCAATATGGTGTTTGAAAGATAGACTACGATCAAAGGTTATTCCAAGATAGCGCAACCTGTCTCTGCGCTCGATGGTATGTTCATCAAAGATTACACAGGGTAGGTCAGCCTTGACGATGCGATTATTCAACTAGTACCACAACATACACGCTTTTTCAGGATTCACCTGAGAGCAAGACTCTCTACACCAACCCGAGATGGTACGCAATGTTTTCTGAATGTCGTCAACCATCTCTCGTCTATCTGACCCAGTCCTATATATTAATATATCATCTGCAAATGTCAATGTCCGACCCAATCCGGTTGGCTGAATTTTAGCTAAATTTGCTGTGTAAATATTAAACAACACGGGTGATAGATGAGAACCCTGGGATAATCCCGGGCATATACGTGCAGGATCCGATGTCCATGTTCCTAAACGGAGTGCAACGGTTCTCTCCATTAAAGAAGCAGCTATCCAGTTCACCAGCCAAGGATTAACTTCACATTTAATCAAAGAGCGCACCATTATTGAAAAATTCACCTTGTTATAAGCATCCTCCAAGTCGATGGCCACAGCAACAGTCTCTTGCTTGGATTGGAAGCCTTCATAAACATCATATGCAAACGTGCCAGCATTGTCCCATGTCCCTTTCATTGGCCGGTAGCTACCCAAAGTGTCAAATAGAACTGTGAACGGAAACCTACAAATCTAGGCATTAGTTGTTGAACGGACTGTACAATTTGTTTCAATGAATTCCTAGTGATTTATAATCACTCTGCTGCCATCTAATAGTAACTTCTTTTTTGTTTTGATAGTTTAAATAAAAAAGAGAATGTTTCTCTTTTAAAATGTAAATTGCACGTAAAAACGAGAATTTAAAGCACGTCTTGGAACATATTCTTTATAATTGAACAGATATTCATCATCATCAGTCTTCGTCGCGCCCAACGACACATAGGACATGAAAAAAAATGTTTCACTCAATGTGATATTGTATTTCTTTGTAGCTCAAACCTAGTCATATTCAGGTCTTTCATTTCTGCTTCAAATCTCTCCTCTGTCTGCTGTATGTTTCCCGTTTTACCGCTGTCACTGTATAACATGTTAGGTTATCTATCGATAGGATCTGGTGTAACAGTGCAAAAATCACTGAAGTGTACTACCATTACTTTTGCTAGACCCATTTTTAAGCAACACTCAAAATAACTGAATGAAATCACAGTTGAAAGTTATACTTTATATAATCTTCTATAATAATGACAAGATACGCAGCAACAACTATCTACACATTTTATCAAATATATCAATCACGTAATTCACAATTTTCAAAACAAAAACTGGTTAGGGTACTGGTAACTGAAATTGAAATGAAAATCGTGGCATATCCTTTACAGGACGTAGCCAACAAACACACTAAACGCGTTGTCGATTTTCTAGGCACCACTTATACGTTCAGTTGTTTGTCATTGCTTTCTAAACGGTGAGGTGTATTTTTACCGTTCGTAAAAATCCATGGGAACACAGTTGCTTCCAAACTGTCCGCAGTGGAGTTTGAACCAGGTACTCTTGGGTTATGATCGAGCTCACTACCGCTAAGCTACATATGACAATCTTAATTAAATTAAAGCTTCTGCATAATTCATAGTTCATAAGTACGGTTCCAACTTCATTGCAACGGGTCACCCCATAATTGCTCCGTTCCTGTGCCAATGAAAATCACACGAAATGCTAACAACTGTGAAATGTTTCCTGTGTGAACTAATTCTAGAATGAAACAGCCGCGTGCCGCCACCAAAAGAAACCGGCACCGCATAAAATGCATATGGCCATCGCTAATGTAGCAACACAAAACTGTTCATCACTTGAATTGCAATTCTTGTCGAAGGGAACATCAATCATGACAAAATCCAGTTTTCTGCACTCGCAATATAACTGCATACGGCAGATTGAGCTTGTTCGTCATAACCGCTGTCCGCCATTTTCTGAATACACACAACAAACGCACGGTTGACACAGCAAAAAGCATTCCATGTAACAGTCATAGCTCACAGCGTTGCTCAAGCACTAACTCAGTAGCTCGGCAAACGAAACCGGAAAATACCCGACCAAACATGGTGAAAATGCGCTAGCAAAGTCGTGTTCAGAATCAAACAGAAGAGCTTTGCGGCGCTTATGAAGAGCTGTATATAACTGCGGAGGTCATCAGGACAACACTGAAAACGTCTGGAAGCACTGCGCCAGGGCCTGATGACATTCGATACAAGGATATTACTGATTTATCAAAAGACGACATTGAGGAATTGGTAAAAGAATTCAACGTCAGCATCCAGGACGGTGAGATCAGGGAGGAGTGGCTTCATAGCTACCTACTACCATTGCCGAAGCCCAACAAAGATCACTCTCAGAGAGCCGGCTACAGAATTATTGCACTGTAAAACACGACAGGCAAGCTTCTTGAGAAAATCGTGGCACGTCGACTGGCATGGGACCTTGAAAATCGCCATATCCTCCCACCCACTCTCGGAGGTTACAGATCTGGGAAAGAAACATGGTGCAACGCTGCGGTCTTCGCCTGTGATGTTTTCGAAGGTTTCCATGCAGGTATTGAAATATGTGCCGCAATTGTGGACTTGGAAGACGCATACAACAGAGTGCCCTATGATTATCTTATGCACCAGCTTATCAAACTCCAGGTGCACCATCTCTACATCCGATGGATAGCTGCTGCGCTATTCAAAAGGAAGGTTGTACTGCGATGTGGTAGTTGGTTTTCTGAACAGGTGACTGTACATTCTGGATTGCCACAGGGCTCTCCTCTTTCACCTGTCTTATTCAATGTATACACGGTGTCAATCACAGAACAACAACTCGATGGCAGAGGTCGAACTCTGTCATTTGCTGATGACATCCTAGTGTATAGACAAGGGAAAGACAGGGATGCAATTGCTGGTGAGATACAGAGGGAACTCGACCGCATCACAGACTGGTGTGATGTCTCTGGTGCACTAGTTAACCCTACCAAAGCAGCATGATGAACACAAAAAGAGCAATGTTCAACACAATCTTTCTCCCCACATTATGTTACCAGTGCCAAACCTGGACGCTGACAACAAACGATAGAAGAAAACTAGTCACAACAGAGATGAAGTGTCTACGCAGAATGCTGGGTGTAACAAGAAGAGACCGGTTGAGAAATGAAGACATCAGGAAAAAGTGGGTACAACATCAGTACTAGACTTCATCAAGAAACAACAAATTAAATGGTTCGGTCACGTAAGCAGATTACCATCAGACAGTGCACCCCAAAGAGCAATGCTGCTCGATACAATGGGTACAAAGCAAAAGGCCGGCCACGCAAAAGATGGACCTCAGAGATAACAGAGGCGACGAAAGAGACTATCTACGAAGCGCATACTAGGGCCCGTTTTAGAAATCTCTTCCTGACCTGACGCTGTGAGGCATACAGGATTCGAGAAAGAAGAAGAAGAAGAAAGCAGCAGTGACATGGTTCTCACTCAATAATCACACTGTTAACGCATGTACGCATGGTGTGAAACTTCGCGGTAGTATTTTGCCCATAGATAAATCGATGAAATTTTTGGGTGTGACATTTGACCGCAGTCTGTGTTTCGGGGAACATGTTGAGTATGTCATTGTCAAGGCACGCAAGGGTTTGGCGGCAATGAGAGTCATGGCGGCTGTTAACATCGAGCAACGACTGCTTGTCATTCTGTATCAGACATTGGTCCTCTCCACCATTGAATATGCAATGGCCATCCTCACTGTCAGCAAAACGCAAATTGAAAGACTTGAGAGAATACAGAACGAAGCTATGCGCATCATTCTCGGTTGCACAAGGGATACACCATGTGTGGCGATGAGGTTTCTCCTGGATTTTCCGACCATGGAGTATAGAGTCAAGATAGCCAGAGGACGTGCCTATCTCAAAATAAGTGCCAAAAAGGATCACCCATTGCATGAACAGCTCAGCGCCAGTGGTGGACATCGGTTAAAGCGGGGCAAGTCATGGGTTGGCCGTGCCGCAGATACTGTTCAGCTGGTATGCGGGCTCAATAATATTGACTATGGAGAAGAATGGATACTGATGCCTCCAATATACTGGAACACTTTTTCAACCATCATTAAATTTGACAAAGGTTGCAGAGAGGGAAATCCCGCGGCGTTGAATGCAGACGTCAAAGCCATCATCGATGAAAATTGCAATGCAGACGACGTTGTGATCTACACGGATGGATCGGTAGTTCGTCACGAAAAGTCTGCATGGGCCTTCTCTGCAAGCTCATGTGGCAGAATGGTCAAGGAAGCCAGTGGTGCATTCAGTATCTTCTTCTTCTTCTTCTTTGCGTTCGTCCTTTACGACCAATTTTAATCACTCTTTGTGATATGTTTGATCTTTGCCAAGAACGTATATACGTTGCATATTGGTTTGATAGGCCCCTAAACGCATAGACTTCTACACGCTTAGGACACATGCATCCGATTTCAGCCAAACCTCCTTAGTCGCCTCTTACGACATGCGTGGCAGGTAACAGTGGTTCTATTCTTTACACCCCAATTTGGGCCCCGGTAACCACTCGGGCGGCATTCAGTATGACAACAAGCAGCATGACAATGGAGGTACTGGCGGTGACCAATGCACTACTCTGGCTAGAGTCACAAAACTACACTCATGCGTGCATTTTGAGTGACTCATTGAGTATGATCCGAAAGGTGGAGGCCAGTTCGGTGCGCAGGCAATGGACTGAATCACTGCAGGCAATTTGCAGAATTACACTTGTCTTTGTTCCGGGGCACATGGGTGTCGTTGGCAATGAGAGAGCAGACAGGCTGGCTGACTATGCCGCTATATCAGACGGCCAGCCAATGGACAGAGCTGACATCGTGAACGCCCTCATAGAGCGTGGCCGCAGAGAAGACCTTCATCTAAACCAATCCACATCAACTACTAGATTGCGAGAACTGGGTTTGAAGATTGGTGTGGCAAGAAAAGAACGGTACAACTAGGTATACGAGTAGGCTCATCAATCAAAATAGAACTTGTACGGTCAGTCGCTGGACGCTGATGGAGATATTGCGAAGGAGATCGGAGCACCTATGAACATGTCCGGAGTGCAATGAAGATATTCCAAACTGAAACTGAAACTGAAACAATTCTGACTCTGAATGGCCATCCCGCATTCCGCCATTGCTGGCCAGATTTTTCTACAACAAGTTCTGCAACAAGTTCTGATTCCAATTCTTGTAGTCCTCTCTCTATCCACGATCGGTCATCACTTCGTCTACTGCTTGGTTTCATCGCTGGAAAGTTGTGCAACTAGTCTCGGCAGAACCTTTGACAGAGTCGTCAGAATGTACTGCACTATGAAATTAGTTGCTGAACAAACAGACTTCTCCTACAGAACTTTCAGAGAGGATCTACTATTCAAACGGATTGACCAATACAAGACGCCCATGACAGAATCCTGACTCTAGTTGTAAAAAGTAACTGCACTAGAATATTATTGCAGATCGAACAGATCTCTCCTACAGAGCATTAATGGAGGAGACCTGCTAGTCAAAAGATTAACAGACTCCAGGAGAATAACTAACGAAATCCAACACAGCTGCAACGAAGCAAATCAAATAATAGGACAAATGGCGTCAAAGTGAAATTTCTAACATGTCACCATGAACACACACAGAGCATTGTTCAACATTATCTTTCTCCCTACATTAGACTATCAGTGCCAAACCTGGACGCTGACATCAAATGATAGAAGAAAATTAGTCATTACAGAAGTGTCTGCACAGAATGCTGTAAGTAATTAGAAGAGACCGGTTTAGAAATGAAGACATCAGGAAAACAGTGAGTACAACATCAGTACTGAATTTCATCAAGAAACAACAAATTAAATGGTTCGGCCACATAAGAAGATTACCAACAGACAATGCACATCAAAGAGCTATGTTACTCCGATACAATGGAAACAAAGCAAAATGCCGGTCACAGAGAGAAAGGTGGATATCAGAGAGAACAGAAGCGACTAAAGACACTGTTTATGAAACGCACACATGAGATGTTTCTAGAAATCATTTCTTTTTTTCTGACGCTGTGAGGCAAAACAGGATTGGAGATAAGAAGTGAAGAAAATAATTTTCTACTGAAGAAGATGTATGATACATGTTGTCTTCTACTTAGGTTTTCGATGGCTCATCTTCTCTCTAAACACTCTCAGAAAACAATGCAATACTCAACTGTACATTTCTGGGGGATAGTTGGATCGGGGTACACAATGAAATAATATAGTATAGACTGTAGAGCGTCATAGGATACATACAAAAGAAGACAATTGAGCAATCAGCCTCAGTGGTGAGATGTTAACATCACATATTGAATTCGGTGACAAGAATATTTGTATCTTTATGACTCAAAGTTTACAAGGAAAATTAAAGATGCGAAACAGTTGTGAAGTACTAGTTTTGTCTTAGGCTTGACATTTTGGCTTCTAAGTCTTGATATCCTTAGAACAAAGGTCAGGCATGTATCATCTCTGATGATTTCCTTCAGATATGACACCGTGCAACAGGTTAACTCAGTAAATCTGGTGTAGAATTTGCGTTTTTTTTTTGTTAGTTCACCCGCCCTTATAAATTTAGACACAGTCATGAACATTCAGGTGAGCCTTACCCGATTTCAGAAGTGTATATACCATGGAGTTAAATGTAAATCAAATGATAGGGCAAATGGCGCCAATTTTAAGATGCAAACACGTCACCATGAACACAAAAAGAGCAATGTTCAACACAATCTTTCTCCCACATTATGTTACCAGTGCCAAACCTGGACGCTGACAACAAACGATAGAAGAAAACTAGTCACAACAGAGATGAAGTGTCTACGCAGAATGCTGGGTGTAACAAGAAGAGACCGGTTGAGAAATGAAGACATCAGGACAAAAGTGGGTACAACATCAGTACTAGACTTCATCAAGAAACAACAAATTAAATGGTTCGGTCACGTAAGCAGATTACCATCAGACAGTGCACCCCAAAGAGCAATGCTGCTCCGATACAATGGGTACAAAGCAAAAGGCCGGCCACGCAAAAGATGGACCTCAGAGATAACAGAGGCGACGAAAGAGACTATCTACGAAGCGCATACTAGGGCCCGTTTTAGAAATCTCTTCCTGACCTGACGCTGTGAGGCATACAGGATTCGAGAAAGAAAGAAAGTTAAATGTTCATAAAATCTTATCAGTATATTAGACATTATCCCAATCACCCTCCAGCTATTGAGGATTGAGTTAAGCTAATAACCCAAATATATTTTAAAAATTGAATCTGTTACTAAAACGTTAGTTGAAAAAATGACAGTGCTAGAAACGATATCATCACTATGTTTCAGTAGGAACGATAAATTGTAAAAAAAAAATAACTAATATAAATGTTAGAAATAAGTTTTACAACATTATGCTTGATTTAGAAATTAAAAAAAGAATAATAGAAAGAGAGACGGAGAGATATAAAAGAGAAACAAAAATAATTTGGAGTATTAATATATTCCCTGAACAGAAATTATATAAATAATAACCTTTGCGAGCATATTTATTTTTCATTGATGGTTAAGCTTGATAATTTCTGGTTTGATTTGAGCTTTTTCAGTAATATCGATAGTTTTCTACAAGATACATGTCATTTCACAGAATATTAACAATTAAATTTAGTGATGATAGATGAGATAGGATTACGTTTGATGGCAAAAATACAATATCCAAGCCCCACTGATTAAGCTCTTGTCAAGTTAGTTGACAACTTCGAGTATTTGTAGCGAAAACAAACGACAGTTACTGACGTGAGAAGATCAACTTTCTGATGTTTTCATAATGACAAAAATGTTGCATAACAGCTGGTAAAATGAACAGCTCCGACCTCGCTAAATAGCGTTTTATTATTTGTATATTTTTTAACCATCGAAGAAATTGCTTGATTACATTGGCAAATAGAAATGAGAGAGACAGCAAGGAAGAAAAACATATAGATAAATAGGAAGAGAACCTCTGAAGTCTGAAGATTGTATGGTGGAGGAACACTAATAAAAAGGAAAGCATGTCTTCACACAAAAATCAGTCAGAAACTCAATAACCCATGCCCTGACTATGCCTGAATTCAAAGCGGGTGAGCACAAAAAGTATATAGGAAGAGAGACAGACAAACATGCAGGCTTTCTTAAACGAGTAGAGACGCCCGAGTGGTTACCGGGGCCCAAATTTGGGGTGTAAAGAATAGAACCACTGTTACCTGCCATGCATGTCGTAAGAGGCGACTAAGGAGGTTTGTCTGAAATCGGATGCACGTGTCCTAAACATGTAGAAGTCTATGCGTTTAGGGGCCTACCAAATTAATGTGCAACGTATACACGTTCTTGGCAAAGATCAAACATATCACAAAGAGTGATTAAAATTGGTCATAAAGAACGAACGCAAAGAAGAAGAAGAAGAAACGAGTAGAGAGTAACTTATTTCCCATTATGCAATATTTAACGGGAATGTATTAAAAATAATATTGCATTTTGTTCACAGATTGAACATTTGGGTGCAATTATAATGACGGTTGGCACCAATGAAATATATACAACAAAACATACCAACAAAAACAGATAGAAGAATTTCAGAAAATGGATGATCTATTTTGAAGCGAACATATGGCTATTATTGGGTAAAAAATAGTCAACTAGAAGATTTGGATTTTGCAGATGATATTGCCTTGTTAAGTAGAAACAACCAAGATATGCAAAGAAAAACAGACAACTTGTCATTTATAGCATTAAAAGTTGGACTGCAGATAAGCTATGAAAAACAAATATAATGAAGACACCTATGGCATGTAACGCAGATATCACCCTGGAATCTAAAATGATAAAAATAACAGAGCAGTTCACCTATTTAGGTAGCAATTTTGATTGCACAGGAAATGTTAAAAATAAATTATGATACGAATTGGCAAAGCAACATCAGCTTTTAAAAGTCTAAATAAAATATGCAACTGCAAATTATATAGTATTAAAACTAAATTACGAATTTTCAATTCAAATGTTGTATCAATCCTAACATATGCCAGCGAGAGTTGGAAAATGACTAAAGATATAGAAATCAAGGTGAATGCATTTGAAAATAGATGTCTGCTAAAAATAATGAATATAAAATGGAACGAATTCAGAAGTGATGAAATCAGAGACATGTCTGGTCAACCACTAGTGACAACTTTTATAAGAAAGAGAAAATGGAGATATGTTGGGCACACCTTGAGGAGAAATGATCAACGAATATCAAAGCAGGCATTGAAGTGGGATGCAAAGGGTTCAAGAAAGAGAGGTCGACCTAAGGAGACCCTGAAACGAACTTTGCTGAGAGAGGCAGGAAATATCGGTCTCAGTTCCATGTATGCGATTGAGCGAGTTGCCCAGGATAGAGCGGTGTGGAGAAATTGCTTGCAGGCCCTATGTAACGTATAACGGTGTATAGCAGACACGCAAGAAAATTAAACCATTTCCACACAAGCTGTCTACGCAGAATACTAAAAATAAACTGGCAGGACAAAATTCCAGACAGCGAAGTCCTCACAAGAGCAAAGATCCCAAGCGTCAACACCCTGTTGCAGAAGGCCCAACTGAGATGGGTCGGTCACGTTGCTCGAATGCCTGATAAACGCATCCCAAAACAGTTGATGTATGGCGAGCTTGAAGGGGCAGACGTTTAGCTGGTGGACAGAAAAACGCTTTAAAGACACTCTTAAAGTGTCTCTGAAATGCTTCGATATAGACAATACGTGCTGGGAATCCTTGCGCAAGATCGCCAAATGTGGCGCTGTAACAACAAAAGAGGAACCCGAATAGCTGAGAATCATCGTATTGTTGAGTCACAGAGAAAACGAGCAGCGCGAAAAGACAGAGCACACAACACGCACATGTCTAACCTTGATCATGTATGCCCCACCTGTGGTCGGGGATTCTGTTCTAGGATTGGACTCTACAGTCACCTCCGCACACACCAGAGAGGTGCAACAGTACACGTCTGAGATTGTTGTCATCATCGCTTGCGATGGACGGCTATTATAACGGTACGAGAGGAATTATTATTATATGGCTATTATAGAAAAAACTATTGTCCGCTCAACAACTCATGTCCACAGTCCATTGCGAATTGCAGCAAAACCATTAATTTCACAGTAGTGAAACCCAATCTTAGAATTGTACCCACGCAAATGTCTGATTGAAGAAATTGCTATAGGAAACCAGGATTTTGTAATATAATGGTGTTTTTTGACGTTGGCGACATATTTGGCGAGTCTGAAACGAAATTTTAGTTTTTACAGTAAACACACCAATATGACATTTGATGACAAGGCTCATGCAAAGGCGTTTCATCCCAGCTGATACATATGGGCCAATGTTGATACTTGCAATAGAGTCATGAAATAAACAAGGAATATAGACTTACTTGTATTGTTTTTAAATAACTTACATTACAGTTAAAGTTAGCTGCCATGTCAAAACGCCATCCCTTTCTCATCCAGGCTTGGGATGGCAATGGCGGAACTAACTGGATACATTGTTTTCAAATCGCTACTTCCTTGATTCCATGTGCGTATGTTACCATATATGGTAGGAAGTTATCACTACAATAAAATATAACTTTTCTCTGGTTCTTGTATACTGTGGTACAGATGACCCATATGTGTCTCCTTACGGAAATGCGCGTATAGTATTAATGACACTTTTTGCATTGTAAATTTAAACTCATTAGAAATGTTATATCGATGTCTGTTTTGAGAAGTCAACATTATGACCCAATAGCTTCACACTAATTTCGATATAGGCTTTAACTAAAAGTCCGTATCGTGCTTATTACGTCATTTGTTTACAACTGTCAACCCCAGAGTTGATTTGGTGCAAGGAAATGCAAAAATGTTTTTTTAAAAACCCGTGGATTTCGTCCTGCGTGTTGCTATTTTTATCATCAATGTATTATATAGCTGTAAACATTAGTTTTTATCAATCATGCCGATCGACGCGTTGAACATATAACACAAAGAAGGCACCTTCTAGATGGTATGATTGTTTGAATTGCAAAAAATGGTTTGTAGCGTCGGGAATATGTGTAGTTCACAAGCAAGTTTTCAAGTTATTTAATAAGTTTTCAGGTTACAAAGATAAAAAATTGTATCTGTGGGCATGACAAGTTCAGCGGACTGTTTTTTATAGTGTATCTATTGCTTATACGCACGTTTACGTAAAATCAATGGCATGTGAAAATAACTTTATTTTTGCGCAGAATTGGTGGTTATAGATATTTTTGAAACAAATACTGTCAGATAATTCACTAATTGGACACGGAATCGATGACATAGATAGTTTTTAATGACTAATGATGAATTGTAAACACAACTAACTATAAGAGAACGGTTTTGGTAATGTTAAACGTTCCGTATGATGTATGATGATTTTATTAACATTTAAAAAAAATGCTATTGTTGCATAGACTATATAAAACATATAAATAATAATTCCTCTCGTACCGTTATACGTTACATAGGGCCTGCAAGTAACTTCTCCATACCGCTCTAACCTGGGCTACTCGCTCAATCGCATACATGGAACTGAGACCGATACCTCTTTCCTCTCTCAGCAAAGTTCGTTTCAGGGTCTCCTTAGGTCGACCCCTCTTTCTTGAACCCTTTGCATCCCACTTCAATGCCTGCTTTGATATTCGTTAATCATTTCTCCTCAAGGTGTGTTCAACATATCTCCATCTTCTCTCTCTTTTAAAAGTTGTCACTAGTGGTTGACCAGACATGTCTCTGATTTCATCACTTCTCCTTAATTCGTTCCATTTTATATTCATTATTTTCGCAGACATCTATTTTCAAATGCATTCACCTTGATTTCTATATCTTTAGTCATTTTCTAACTCTCGCTGGCATATGTTAGGATTGATACAACATTTGAATTGAAAATTCGTAATTTAGTTTTAATACTATATAATTTGCAGTTGCATATTTTATTTAGACTTTTAAAAGCTGATGTTGCTTTGCCAATTCGTATCATAATTTATTTTTAACATTTCCTTTGCAATCAAAATTGCTACCTAAATAGGTGAACTGCTCTGTTATTTTTATCATTTTAGATTCCATAGTGATATCTGCATTACATGCCATAGGTGTCTTCATTATATTTGTTTTTTCATAGCTTATCTGCAGTCCAACTTTTGATGCTATAGATGACAAGTTGTCTGTTCTTCTTTGCATATCTTGGTTGTTTCTACTCAACAAGGCAATATCATCTGCAAAATCCAAATCTTCTAGTTGACTATTTTCTAGCCAATCGATGCCAGTTTCGCCCTTGCAACATTTTCGCATCACCCAGTCAATGGCCACTCCAAACAATAGCGGAGATAGAATACAGCCTTGCTTTACTCCGGTTTCAACCATAAACCAGTCGCTGTGTCCACCATCAGTGCGAACTGCACACTGTGAACCATCATAGAGGCTCTTAATAATGTTTATTATTTTGTCTGGTATTCCATAGCATCTCAGAATATTCCACAGGGAAATTATGTGTAGACTATCAAAGGCTTTTTAAAATCGATGAAATTTAGTATAAGTGGTTGTTACTTCTCAATATGTTCCTCCAAGATTAGTCGTAGGGTAATTACTTGGTCTAAGCAGTTTCTCCCAGGTCTAAAACCAGCTTGTTCTTCTCATAGGGTTGTGTCCACTGCTCCTTTGATTCTATTAAGAATGATTTTGCAGAAAGTCTTGGTCATTACTGATAATAGGGTGATCCCTCTCCAGTTGTTGCAATCCTTGAGATCACCTTTTTTGAGAATCTTAACAATTATTTCCTTTTTCCATTGATCTGGGACAGTTTCTTCTTCCCATACTTTATTAAATAGTTCTTGCACCTGGCTAATAGTTGTATCATCAACCGCTTTGAAAATTTCTGCAATAATGTTTTCATGACCAGCTGCCTTATTGTTTATCAAGGAATGGATTGCCTCCTTGACCTCAGCTACACTTATCATTTCTTCATTAATTGGTAGAGAGCTGTTTCTTGCCTCTTCGTCAAACTTGAGAAGTACTGGTGGATCAGGTCTATTTAATATTTCTTCAAAATGTTCTGCCCATCTTTTCTTCTGCTCGGTATCTGATTTTAGAACTTTACCATCTTTACTCTTGATTGGGCCACCCTTTGAAACAAAAGTTCCACTAAGTTGTTTTAGTGTATTGTATAGCATTTTACTGTTTCCAGTCTTAGCTGCCTTTTCCCTTCTTCAGCCAGTCGATTGGCATATGCTCTTTTATCTCTTATAGTCGCTCTTTTCACTTTCTTGTCTTTTAGTCTATATTCTTCTTTAGCTTGGATTTCATCTGTTGCATCCTTAGTATTAAATATCGCTAGTTTCATCTTTCTTCTTTCTTGAATACATTTCCAGGTGTCATCGCTTATCCAGGTTTTTTTTGTCTTTTGTCTTTAATCCTGCGCTACTATTTGCTGCCCCCAATAGTGTGTCCTTTATCTTAGTCCATTTGTCTTCAATGTTCTGTTCATTTCACCATTGAGTAACTCAAACCTTTTCCTAAGCTCGAACTGATATTCCTCTTTTACTTCTTTATTTTGTAGCCTTTGACTGTCTATTCGCACTTGTTCTTTTTTAGTATGGTGAATTTTCAATTTCAATTTCAATTTACCTATGCATAAATTATGATCACTTCCTACATCTGCCCCTTTGTATGCACGGACATCTACCATGATGTTCTAAATTGTGTATTTATGCACATATGGTCAATCTTATTCCTGGTCACTCCATCTGGTGAGTGCCAAGTAAGTTTATTAATTTCCTTATGTGCAAAGATGGTACAAAAATTAATAAGTTTGACAGCATACATAACTCAGTCAGTCTTTCTCCATTCTCATTCATTGTGTTTATTCCTTGTTTTTCTATAGCTAGCTCTCTCTACCCCTATATTATCACTTCCAACCTTGGCATTAAAGTCCCCCATAATAACAGGTCATGTTTTTGGGTCTTATTAATTTGATCTTGTAGTTGCTCATAAAATGTGTCTTTCTTATCATCGTCGGCCTCGTTTGTTGGTGCATAACACTGGAGTATTGTCATATTGACATGCCTGGTACTGAAGCGGGCTCTGATTATCCGACTCGAGATAGGTTCCCTTTCTAACATGCTCTTTGCTACTCTAGGTGTCATCATTATACCCACTCCTTCAAAATGCTTACCATCCTCTCTCCATGAATATATGAAAGTAAATCCACTAACTACTCTTCTATCAGTTCCAGGCCATCTCACCTCACTTAACCCCAGTATGTCTAGCTCGTATCTCTTCATTTCTTCTGCAATTTGGGCTGATTTTGTAGACGTGGCCATCGTTCTCACATTCCAAAATCCAATTTTAGTGTGTTTTTGAGCCAAGTAATGTACGAGTCGGGTTGCTGACTACCGCATAGCGGCTTTCATCAGCAACCGTCATTGATGCACTAGGTGCACCGCACACCACTTGGCTGGTCGGTTTACCGGTATGGCGTCATTTCTTGCACGTTTCTGTAGCTCTTTCAATTTCTTGTGATGAGGTAGCTGGCCTCACGCACAAGTCCCCCTCCTTTTTCATCCGGGCTTGGAACCGGCATTGGCAGAGTTGTATAGAATATAACCAAATACCAAATAGACAATTCTCTGGGACCTTTCTGAACATACTCATTGAATCACTGAGAATGCTTACACGAGTGACTGTTCTGCATCATCAGCCAGGTCAATGTCACACAGTCAGAACTACGTGTGAGCACAATAAACGCACATCTATCTTCTCTAACAACTTTCCTACAACACTGATCTGTGAAAGACCATGCCTTATAATCAACCCATTCGTGTAAACAGCAATGTCACCATCTGTGGAATGCTTGCTGATCAATACCTGCTCCTCTGACTTTAAAACCAATGTTCATCTTTGTAATTTCTCTGTCAAGTGTAATAATGATGCGGAAGGAGGCCGTGAGCTTACCGTTATATTTATCCATTCCTAAAAAAAGCTCTTAATTTTTCTGTGCTTGCGCAAGTTGAATGGCATCCTCCGTTCGACCCAAACATGCCCCTTTTCTCTTTAATCGGCTTCTTTTTTTCCCTCCTCGTTTCCTTATAAAGAAGTTGCTCTTTGTCAGACCTATTTACAAACTAGCACCAATAGTTGGATAGTCAAGTAGAAACCTTTTAAACATGGAAAAGCATACCTGTACTTTCTGCAGAGTAAAGAGAGAAGATATGCCAAGCATACCGGGTCCCAGATATGAGGTTTAAAGAACAGAACCACTGTTACCTGCCACGCATGTCGTGAGATGCGACTAAGGAGGTTTGGCTGAAATCGGATGCATGTGTCCGCTAGGAATGCTAACCCGAAACAAATGCTTGCAAAAAACGGATGCACCAGGCCGTAAGGCGCATAACATGTTGCAATGACCCCTCACAGTGAGAAATGGAATAGCAGACTCTACGGACACCAAATCTGCCTTGGAGATTTAGCCACGCAGTAAGAATGTCAGACCTACCATCACGAGGGTGGCCAAAACTTACTACGGGAAGAGGTCGGCACAAACGAGGAAGCAGAAATCATAGGAATTACATCCTACAGAAATGCCCCCAGTATGCAGACTTGAGAAGAAAGAGGTGGCCCACTTACACTAGCATCCAAGACAAACTGTATGGCGTGGCCGATAATCTGAGGCAGACGGCTGCCATTATTAGAGAATCCGAAATCCCAATCTAGTGAGAACGCAGAAGAAGAAAACTTGGGTACATAGAATATTTGTCAAACAATATCACTTGGGTACATAAAACATATGTCAAACAATATCCCTTAGGTATATAGAAGATTTGTCAAACATCCATTGGGTACATAGAATATTTGTCAAATAATATCACTTGGGTACATAGAAGAAATGCCAATCAATATCACTTGGGTACATAGAATATTTGTCAAATATCCATTGAGTACATAGAATATTTGTCTAATAATATCACTTGGGTACATAGAAGATTTGTCAAACATCCATTGGGTACATAGAATATTTGTCTAATAATATCACTTGGGTACATAGAAGAAATGCCAATCAATATCACTTGGGTACATAGAATATTTGTCAAACATCCATTGGGTACATAGAATATTTGTCTAATAATATCACTTGGGTACATAGAAGAAATGCCAATCAATATCACTTGGGTACATAGAAGATTTGTCAAACATCCATTGGGTACATAGAATATTTGTCAAATAATATCACTTGGGTACATAGAAGAAATGCCAATCAATATCACTTGGGTATATAGAATATTTGTCAAATATCCATTGGGTACATAGAATATTTGTCAAATAATATCACTTGGGTATATAAAACATATGCCAAACAATATTACTTGGGTACATAGAAGAAATGCCAATCAATATCTGTTGGGTACAAAGTATGGGTACATCGAATATTTGTCAAACAATATCACTTGGGTACGTATAATATGTCAAACAATATCCCTTGGGTACATAGAAGATTTGTCAAACATCTATGTGGTACATAGAATATTTGTCAAACAATATCACTTGGGTACATAGAAGATTTGTCAAACATCTATGTGGTACATAGAATATTTGTCAAACAATATCACTTGGGTACATAAAATATATGTCAAACAATATCACTTAGGTACATATAATATTTGTGAAACAACATCACTTGGGTACATAGATATTTGTCACACAATATTACTTGGGTACATATTATATTTTTTTAAAAAATATCACTTTGGTACATAGAATCTATCTCAAAAGATATCACTTGGGAACATAGAATATTTGTCAAACAACATCACATGGGTACATAGAATATTTGTAAAACAATTTCACTTAAGTATATAGAATATTGGTCAAACAATACCACTTGGGTATATAGAATATTTGTCAAACAATATCACTTGGGCACATAGAATATTTGTTAAACATTATCACTTGGGTATATTGAAGATATGTCAAACAATATCACTTGGGTAGATAAAACATATGCCAAACAATATCACTTATGTACATATAATATTTGTCAAACAACATCACTTGGGTACATAGATATTTGTCACAAAATATTACTTGGGTACATAGTATATTTGTCAAACAATATCACTTTGATACATAGAATATATCTCAAAAGATATCACTTGGGAACATAGAATATTTGTCAAACAACATCACTTGGGTACATATAATATTTGTCAAATAATATCACTTGGGTACCTAGAATAATTGTACAACAATATCACTTGGGTTCATACAAGATTTGTCAAACAACATCACTTGGGTAAAAGATATTTGTCAAAAAATCTCACTTGGGTACATTGAAGAAATGCCAATAAATATCACTTGGGTACATACAAGTTTGTTAAACAATATCAGTTGGGTACATAGAAGATTTGTCAAACAATATCACTTGGGTACATAGAATATTTGCCAAACAATATCACTTTGGTACATAGAAGAAATGCCAATAAATATCACTTGGGTACATAGAATATTTGTCAAACAATATCACTTGGGTGCATAGAATATTTGTCAAACAACATCACTTGGGTAAAAGATATTTGTCAAAAAATCTCACTTGGGTACATTGAAGAAATGCCAATAAATATCACTTGGGTACATGCAAGTTTGTTAAACAAAATCAGTTGGGTACATAGAAGATTTGTCAAACAATATCACTTGGGTACATAGAGTATTTATCAAACAATATCACTTGGGTACATAGAATATTTGTCAAACAGTATCACTTGGGTACATAGAATAGGTCAAACAGTATCCCTTGGGGACAAATAATATTTGTCAAAGAATATCACCTGGGTACATGGAATATTTATCAAAGAACATCACTTGTGTACATAGAATATTTGTTAAACAATATCACTTGGGTACATAGAATATTTGTCAAACAATATCACTTGGGTACATCGTCCGAGTGGTTACCGGGTCCCAGATATGAGGTTTAAAGAACAGAACCACTGTTACCTGCCACGCATGTCGTGAGATGCGACTAAGGAGGTTTGGCTGAAATCGGATGCATGTGTCCGCTAGGAATGCTAACCCGAAACAAATGCTTGCAAAAACGGATGCACCAGGCCGTAAGGCGCATAACATGTTGCAATGACCCCTCACAGTGAGAAATGGAATAGCAGACTCTACGGACACCAAATCTGCCTTGGAGATTTAGCCACGCAGTAAGAATGTCAGACCTACCATCACGAGGGTGGCCAAAACTTACTACGGGAAGAGGTCGGCACAAACGAGGAAGCAGAAATCATAGGAATTACATCCTACAGAAATGCCCCCAGTATGCAGACTTGAGAAGAAAGAGGTGGCCCACTTACACTAGCATCCAAGACAAACTGTATGGCGTGGCCGATAATCTGAGGCAGACGGCTGCCATTATTAGAGAATCCGAAATCCCAATCTAGTGAGAACGCAGAAGAAGAAAACTTGGGTACATAGAATATTTGTCAAACAATATCACTTGGGTACATAAAACATATGTCAAACAATATCCCTTAGGTACATAGATTTGTCAAACATTATCACTTGGGTACATATAATATGTCAAACAATATCCCTTAGGTACATAGAAGATTTGTCAAACATCCCTTGGGTACATAGAATATTTGTCAAACAATATCACTTGGGTACATAGAATATTTGTCAAACAACATCACTTGGGTACGTAGAAGGTGTGTCAAACAACATCACTTAGGTACACGTGTGTCCATGCTCCCTCAGGATACTCTGTCGCAGTTTGCTTGCGCCGCTTTTTTGAATGACCGGTATTGATTCTCTTAGCTCTGGCATCTTTGTCTCCCACGGCGTGTTCTTGTTGTTTTCCAGTATAAGTCTGAGTTTGCATCTTGGTCTCCCACGGCGGTTTCTTGTCGGTTTCTGGTATAAGTCTTGGCTAGGACTGGATCACCTTGAATCAGTGTTTTGGCACTTTTCGCAAAGCTGGTTCTCTTGAACCTGTCCCTTCCCAATTTGTTCATTCTGTCATACATGGGATGGGAGTTAAGTCGCTTGAATTTCTCTATCAGTTGTACAACTTTTCTGTCTGTGCGATCTTTCATAGTTTGGAGGCCTGTGATTGTTTCCAGCCCCGGACTTCATGGCTCCTGTGATAATGCTTGCTGCACGATTTTGTGTGTTTCTCACTTTGGCAAGACGATTTTGTGTTGCTCAATTTGGCCTTGCCCCAAAATGCAACACCGTATTCCAGGACTGGTCGTACTCTTCCAGTGTATAGTTTATTTAGGATTTGCTGTTTGCTCCCCACGTGGAGCCTGCGAGCTTTCTCATCATACCAAGTTGCTGTCTTGTTTTTACAGTAGCTTTGTCTATCTGGGAGCACCATGTGAACCTTCGATCTAGAGTGACTTCTAGATATGTTGGGTTTTTTCTTCTTGGAGATCTTGCCCGTTTATTCTAAGCTTTACCTTGTGTGTCTGATTGCTCAGCGAGAACACATTGTAGGTGGTTTTGACAGCGTTAATCATCAGGCACCACTTTTCTGTCCAGGCTTTCAATTTGGTAAGCGTATCTTGCAATCGTTTTGTGCTATGGGCATTGATTCCTCCCTCGCCCAGATTGCCGGATCATCGGCATACATTGCTGAGTGTACTCGCAGAGGTATGCATGTAGGTATATAGTTGACAAAGATTAGAAAGAGTTGATGAGAGCACTCCTCCCTGGGGGACTCTAGGGTGGTCTTCATGCTTATTCATCCCTGGACTTGAACCTTGCTGTTCTGTTCTATAGGTACTGATCTAGCCATTTGTACATTCGTCCCTTTATTCCGAGGTTCAGGACTTTCAGTTTTAGTCCTTCTTCCCAGACAGTGTCAAACGCTCCATGTCTACCTAAATTGCCACCGTATGCTTTTTCTCTTGGAAACCATCCTCTATTTCCTGGGCGATAAAGGTTAACTGATCTTCAGTAGATCGGTACCTCCTAAAGCCCCCCTGTTGCGACATGAGCAAGCCCTTGCTCTCCAAGTGTCATGATAGTCTTCTGTTCACCATGCGTTCCATAAGCTTGCCCGTACAGCTTAGGAGGCTTATGGGTCTGTAGGATCTTAAATCAAAATTAACATTGCTACTTAGTATGTTTTACGGACTGTTGTGCAATCAAGTAAAGTTACAATAGGTTCTTACAAAATCTATGATGTTCAAAGAAATATAAAGCTAGAGATGGGGAAATAGTTAAAGAAGCAATGATCAATGCTCCTAAAACTCTGCTCGTTGGTAATAAAGATATATCGGAATTTATGTCTTTCATTAAGAGTATGCAATTGTTTCTACAAAATGTGGCATAGTAGAGGAAATAAACTGGAACGTTCCTCCAGTCTTCTAACTGAGATACCAGAATTCCTTAAATCATCTCCCCGGCAATATTATGGCAAACTTGAGGACAAATTTTGTCTACAAAATTTAGCTTTATTGACAGATATTACCTACAAATTAAATGAGTTAAATCTCGAATTACAAGGGAAAGATCGTGGAATCACAGATATGGTGAATTCAATAAACGCGTTTTAATTTTTTTTTTCCCAACATCTTGTACTTCTTATTGTCGAATATGGTAACATATTTTTGTCAGTTTTAAACCCTTGATCAATTTATAATGTTTATCAATAACCCATTCGCTTTTGCTGATGCTATTAAAACTTAGAAGTAATGTCTGTGAGGTCTTTTTTGGTGTTGTTGGTAAGTGTTGGAAGGCACAGTATGAATATCATAAGAGGCAAGAACCGATTCTGCCTGACAGACTCACACCTAGATGGTGCATTAAAAGCAGCCTGTTTACATACCATAATTTTCTTAACTTGCAGCAAATATGCGCTATCACACTATGTAAAATGTAAGTATAATTTTTTGTAAACGTCAAGTTTTCATCTGTTATTAATTTGTTTCATTAATATTACTATTAATATCACTTTATTGCAATTATTATTATCAGAGATGGGGTTCTCACCTCATATAATACATATTGTAAAAAAAATTATATATAAAGACCAACAAGCAACTCTGAGAATAGAAGATGGAACATCAGAGTGGTTTGGCATATGCCAAGAAGTTATACAGGGCAGCATTTTGTCGCCGTACCTATTCAACATCGTATATGCTGAAAACATCACGAGGAATGTCAGATAATCTACAAAGATATAAAAATATGACGCTTTGGTGATCGGAGGTCACACGTTACCAGAATTAGTATATGCTGACCATCATCATAAAATAGTTTGTCCTGAGCAGAACCCTGCCACCCACACAGTCCTCCAGAATTTCACTCACAGTCTAGATTTTCTGCCTCTGCAGTCGTCATGTTTAACCCATCAGTTACATCCTGAATCCATTTTCTCCGTTGTCTTCCTCTTCGTCCCTTTGCCGGTATGCATCCTTCCATGATGGTCTTCTCCAACCCTTCATGTCTTTTTATATGTCCAAAATACCTCGTTTTCCATTTTATTATCTGTGGAATCAGTCAGTTTTCTTTGATTACCATTCATTGCTATTATCTACATTACAAAATGATATAGAGAACTTAATTTTTTTTCCGATCCAGAAGCACTTGAGTTTTCAGCTCTTCGGCTCGATGCCATGGACAACGTAACTCTTCGGTTTAGTGCCACGAACACCGTAAATCTGGAGAATCTGTGGCTTTTCTGCCAGCCCGCGAAATTGAACCCACGCTCACAGAGGGCTTGTCACCAGTCGTCCAACGCGCTACGAACACGCTGGACAAGCGGGCTAGAGAACTTAATTAATACTCACTTTAAAGAAAACAAAACAATGAAGATCAAAACCTGTGTCTCAATACAATGAAAACAAAGATCTTCACAAATGATAAAACAGAATTGAGGTCTAATATATGTGTCAACGGTGACAAAATAGAAAGAGTCGACAACGTTAAATACATTTGGGCATTGCTAACAAGTGACGGGAATGCTATTAACTAAAGAAATTAAAAGGTGGCTGAGCATTGCTTCGCAAAAAAATAAAGGAACTAACTAACATATGGAAGGGAACTGACATAAGAACATAATTCAAGTGTTAAAAGCTGCGTTTTTTTCCTTGGCAACATATGATTGTGAGACATGAAACGTTGACAAAGCGGCGTAGAAGGTCATTAATGTCTTTGAATGCAAATGCTACAGAAGAGTACTTATAATATCATGAACAAAGAAAAGAACAAATGTTTCTGTTCTACAACAGCTTGGTATTAAAGAGAGTTGGCTATTAATGAACATAAAATCAAGGAAAATTAAATATTTCGGAGACATCAAAAGACATGAGTGTCTAGAGATGATAATTTTGGAGGAAATAATGCATGGAAGAAGAATGAGAGGAAGACCTAGAAGACGATGAGTTCAAGATGCCATTGACTATCTGAGAATGACTAATGTTGACGCCGGTTAACTTGCACAGAATAGAGTTTTTCAGGATTGCTGTCATGTGAGCCAAGTTCCGGAAAAGACAAGCTACTAGATGATGATGATGATTATTACTATTGCAATCGCAGCACGGCGTTCGTGCCTACGAAGCCATCGGTCAGATGCGTCCCTGTATACAAAACCGTTGGACAGCAGTGGGTGTCAGTTATGTATATGACCATATAACATTTAAAAAAAACACCATTTTGTAAAATTGAAAAATGCCTGCAAATATTATCTGCTGTTAATAAATGTTTTCTCACTTGCGTTAAAATGAACTCGATATTTTGCAGATAATACATCCTTAATGCGTTTAAAAAAAAAGTAGGCGCTTTCATGTTATGGAGATTTTCCAGATTTTCACTTTTACGGAGTGAGATTATAAATATATATATATATATATATATATATATATATATATATATAAATATATATATATATATATATATATATATATATATATATATATATATATATATATATATATATATATATAATGTATATATATTTATTTATGTGTTTGTGTGTTGCCTGCTTGTGTTCAGTTTACGTTTGTTTTGAGATATCAGAACTGTTAAAACTGTCTGCGCATCATGTCAGACTGCCATAAACAGAACCAAAAATACCCAGCAGCATCAGCGTTAAAGATACTCACTAGTAATTCATGGACTTCAGTAACAGTTAACGTCTGTCAGTTTGTGTTACTCACATGCTCGGAATGTTTTGTCTTGGCTAGGATGTTCTCAATAATTATAGTGAAAAGAAATGGCAGGATAATCTGGGCATTGGTGGTTAACTGTCTTAATTGTCCAATCAAGCTTTTTTTTTGTTACTTTTTCTATCTTTATTGAAATTTAACATCTTTAGCTGTGATGTTTGAATATTTATAACACATATGTTCTCGTGCGAACAATTCTCTACCGACATACCACAAACATACGAGCCTGCGCGCACACTCGCTCGCGGGCACTCACATACAAACACAAAATAGCTATACTTCCTATCTGTCAGTTTTCCAATCCCAGACAAACTTTCTTTCCTAATTTGCTATGTCTCTCTTTATTTATTATTTTACAATTCCAATTTAACATTCAATGTCAAGTAGTTTAAACCTTTATAACTCTAGTACTGTTTCTCTAAAGTATGACATATTTTAATATTTAATTGTTGCTAATTGGAGGTGGAATATATTCTTATAATAACATTTGACATCAGGTGAGGTATTGTTAAAGGGGGGGGGGCCCTTCTCCTGTTGATGATAGGTGTCAGGATGGCGGTGGTGTCAATGATGGTATACATCACAACATAAGACAAACACGGCCTTGTAGACCTCATATATATTTATTCATTACTGTAGATTAACAAAACCACATCGTCCACCTAGTTGCAGTGTTTACTAATTGTTACTAACTCGTCACTCTCTAACTACGCAAAACGTCATTGTTTCGTTGTTATGTGTTGCACTTCTGCTTAGAGAGTGCAACACATAGTCTCTGCTATTAAATCTAATTACATACTACACTAAACTTAACTGTCTGATTCTTCAGCTGCCACCTGGGGAGGAGGCTATGACACCCCTGGAGACCTCGCTGTCGACACGACGGCGAAATCCCAAACTACAAAATCACACATAGGTAGAGTCCTTCAGGGTTAATTAGAGTTGTGAGAGCTGAATGTGAACAAGTCGCCACACGTCGCGAGACGTGGCTCGACAACAACTAATCTTCAACATACCAACCATGGTCGAAAAAATAAAGAAAATCCTGACGGGATCTCAGGAGAACCAAGTTAAATGAGCTAATATCAATAGTCAACCCTCTGTGCGCTTGTGCTGAAACAATGCAATAAAATCAGTCATCAACATTTCATAGAATAATTGGGAGATATGCGCCATATGTCTCTGACGGCGACCCAACAGCATAACACTTGGCCAATGTGAGGTGGCTGTACTGCGACATCCAGCCCTCACAAGTCGTAGGATGGCGAGGGGCAGCTCACATCTGTCATGTCTCTATGTCGTTTGTGCTCGTTAGAGTCTGGTCATGCAATCTGAAAGCTCAAACAAAAGAACTAGTTACAAACTGAACATGATATGAAAAACATCTCTTTATACTGTCCAAATCACCAACAGTATCTGACCTCTGTGAGGAAATAATAACCAACTCCCGATCCCAGGGTAATGAACAAACTCCCAATATTCAACATATTTCATTTAAAAAAAAACATACATAATGTTCAACCAACAACATTATAAGACCTCCATGAGGTATTATTAACTATCTCCCAATCCTAGGGAATGATTGAGCTGCAAATATTAAACTCCATTATAAGACCTCCACGAGGTATTATTAACTATCTCCCAATCTCAGGGAATGAATGAGCTGCAAATATTAAACTCTATTATAAGACCTCCACGAGGTATTATTAACTATCTCCCAATCTCAGGGAATGAATGAGCTGCAAATATTAAACTCCATTATAAACGTCCATTATTCAACGCTGCTCCACTATCTCCTAACCTTCTCCTGTTAAAATTTACCATCTTCTTATTAACATAATTAACACATCAAAGTGTAAGATTACGTACATGCGACGCAAGTCCACACCGAATCCGCCAATTAACAAATCATAACTCCAAGGATCCGAAACACTCGGATCGACATCATATAACCTTCAGGAGGAAATTAAATCACCCCAAAGGAATAAAGTAACAATTCCAAATGTGTCAAATATTTCATTCGACACAGCGCAACCTCGACGAGGTATTAAATTCCACAATATTCCACTTATTGTAGTCAACATTGCAGAAACTGAAGTCGATGAGACTTCAGTGTCCACTCAACAACTCAAATAGTATCAACCACCTAATATTTGAGTTCCAATTTATATATACCAAAGGAGTAAACCTTATCGGAGTAAATTATATTTTACATCTTTGAGTCATCATTGCAGAAACTCAAGCAAATGAAAGTAATTGTCCACTCAATAACCCAAAAATTGAATCGGACATATACAATATTTTAGTTACAATTTATATATCCAATAATGGATTAGATTATCACCATACAGCCAGGGAATCAAAGGAATTCCCCAAGGAAGGTCTCATCTGTCTCGACCTCATACAACCACAACAATGGAGGTAACACAACCCGTCTTTCCACACCCAGGGACTCAACCAAAAAACCAAGTAATTTCTTTATCTGGGAAAACATAATCCTCGACAGCAAGCCTGGTATGTCTAACTCTCGAGTTCCCGTGGGTTTGTACAACCCCCATAAATCATAGTTATCCTCATCATGATCACATATCTTTCCCACGGAACCATCCCTGGGGGCAATGTCAATGGTACCACGTGTACCATCCCCCATATGTCGGCCTTGAAGTAATTTGCCAAGGATCACGTAGGCTTAATTCAGTAAATATAGCAAACCAGGACTAAACCGTGGCACGCAAAAGGAAAGACTCAACCCATGCAAACAATGCGGAGGGCAAAACACAGGGCACTAGCACTAATAAATAGTAATAAGAATCCAATTACCACGGTATTCCATCGCAAACGCTTGGTCATAGAATGGACACAATACCTCCCCCGAAACGACGCATTGTTTATGTTATCAAGAAACTTCCGTTCAAATTGCACATCTTTTTGCACATCAGAACCAGATCGTACTGGATCTGATGTTGACCAGATTTGAAAATCAAAACTAGCATTGCAGTTCATATTTAGCTCATAATCGGAGTTCCGGGATTTGGCATCTGTTCTATACATTTTCGAACTTATTTGTAGTGAGGTGCATTTATTTTCACCACCACTGTCTACTGGGGTTAACACTTCCAGTATGCTCTGAGGCACACTCGCTGGATCCTAAAATTTTCATATCTTCATTGTGGAACTCATCCTCTGTGATCTCAAGTACTCGTGTTGTCGTTGAAGTGTCACTGGGACAAAACACCGTCAGTCGATTCTTCTCCTGTTTCAAATTATATTCAGGATCTCCTCTAAAGATAGACTTAGGCCACCTTTCCTTTCTCCTCCCTATTCTAGACTGACCGCTACGGTCAGCACACTTGCGTTTAAAAAAACGCCTCTTACTAGTTTGGCCCACATGCTTACAATTTTTTGAATTTACCTGTACCGTTTATAATTTACTGTCTTTTCAATTTTCTTTACTATTGTTTGTTTTCCTGAAACTTGTTTTAGTAATATTATAACTTACACTAGTTGCTTTCGCGTTCCTTGGCACAACGCATGGTGTCCCATGAGGGTGGAGTATATGATTTCCATCCTTTTTTAAATTTTGATTGCTGAAAATTTACAGAACTTAGATGACTTATCTGTTGTTCGTTGGCGTGGGGGGACACTTCAGAGATTGGCGATTTACTACTTTTGTTCCACACTATGTATCCTCTCCAAACTACCAATAACTTATTGCTCCATGTTACAATCCATCAATGCGTGTCCCATATCCTCAGTCACACAGAGATTAACCTGTCCGATATCCCGCCTAACACTCATGTCACAAACGACCGGCTGAAGATTTTGCATGTCTTGAAAATCCTCCTTTGCCAGAATGGGAGAGTATTGGAGAGCAATGGGCTCACCATCGGACCAATCGACAACTGATTCCAATGTATGACTAACTTGAGAATCAATTACTTCCATACAGGAAAAAGTGAGTAATAATGTCGGCTCTACACCTGACACATCTATGGATGATACTAAAGCAATGGGTTCCTCGGCCCAGTCCACAACGGATTCTAATTTACCGCCATCTTGATAATCAACCTCTTCCACACAGGAAAAATGTAGCACTAAATTCGGCTTTGCTGCTAAACCATTGGTGACTGAAATTATATTGTGATTTTCTTGAAAATTTTCCTCCGCTACACATGGAAAATCTAGTAAAAAATTAGGCAGGGTACTTAACCCGGCTACTTCTGGTACCATCATATGATCGTTCCGCCTCGGACGGCATCTGCCCGCCGAATTGTCCAAGAAATATTGCTCATCACCCAGTCCATGACCACTGCGATCAAATCCATGGGGAATCTGGTGTTCGGGGGCTATAAGTCCGGGCACCGAGGGATGTGCGCGCCCCCCAGTGTGCTGGCTGTGGACAGACGAAAAATCACAATCAAACCCCACATGCCCTCTGTTACCGCGCAACTTGCAACCCCGGGGTCGATTATGTGAACAAAACCCATCTCGCTCCGACTGATGTGTGGAGGGAAGGTTCGGGCAGGGACATGGTGTGCCTCAGAGTAGCGTTCTGCCGCTCTGGATGCCAGGTCATCCACACGATGACCTAATCTATTAATGGCCCCGGAGTCCGGCACGGGGATGGGATTAGATTCCCATCGCAAAGCATCATCTCTGCAATGCAGCAAGGTGGTGGATGGGGTTCCCGCCACCTTGGCCAACAACATCCCAGAACACAACCTGTTACTCAGGGACGCAACAAAATGATCCCTAAGATTGTTGGCATCTAGGGGATTGAACCTTCCGAGCTTGGACCGCTGTGACCTTTTCAAACAGCCCGCTAGGCGATGGGAGAAGTCCAGGCAGGACTCACCAACTCGCTGGGAAGTGCCAAAGAAAGCGGACAGGAGAGCATGGGCCGACCTATTGTCTCCATACACACCCATAAGACCAGTTAGTAAGGTTTCTGGGTCCTGCGTCGTCATCATTTGAATATCTAGTTCACAGCGAACTGCGTCGGACACATGATCGAAAAGAGCATCGATCTTGTCCTGGCCCTCCAGACCATAGTGCCTCCAATATAGGCGGATGCCCCTCGCGAACTCGACCACTGAAGGACCGTCGCACGTTCCAAATATGCGCATGTGCCAAACGGGAGGTTGTGGAAAATTCCACGGATCTGACGGCAATGCCGAGACCTCTGGGTAAGCACCCCTAATCTGAACCTCTGAACCTCATCAGCAGGGCGTAATGGCTCCGGAGGCGCAATTTCCATCACAGCATCCTCACACATTTTCCCCCCTCTCGTGTTCCTATGAGCCATCAGTCAAAAACACCCTTAAAGGCGAAATGTAAACAATAGTACGAATTATATCAAAGTGTCAGAAATAGCAAAAATCGTATAATTATGAATAAGTATGCCAATAATTAAAGTGTCATCCTAATCAATATAAATTTGGTATATATAGAAAAAAATCATCGCTCCATCATTGCAATGCTTTTGATCAATCCATACCAGGCGCACTCAATAGACATATGGCATCGTCATAAGTAGATAATCACACTTTCACCACTATACTATACACCCGTCATTTATACTGACAAAAATTAGCAATGTCAATCCCCGGGAGTGTATTCTTAGAACAGCAAATATGCAAACCGTTATGAAAATCACTGGTAAAAATAGGTAATCAAGAAGTTCGATTGCTAGTTGTACCACACAAAATGCAACCAATTAAATAATCTCTGAAAAATAGCAATATTAGGAATGATATGAAACAAAGTAGTACTTACTAATATTGTAACACTTGGTGTAAATGTCTTAGAAAACACATGGCAATAAACATCTGTATCAGGCTTGTAGTCGTAGTAGTGATCTCCCAGGGTCCATACGAGAGAGGTAGAATGACAGGAACAGTGCTCTTGACCGGTAGATGTGGTCTCAAGAAGAAGAGCTGTTTGTCATGTTGAAAAATAAATTACGATGATTCTTGAGGATGAAGAAAATATATGACCGGTGGGTAGCTCACGCCGGTCACCTTCCCTGTAGGAAGGACAATAAATAATAAATTGCGAAGATCCTTGAGGATGAAGAAAAGATATGACCGGTGGGTGGTTCACGCCGGTCGCCTTCCCTGTAGGAAGGACAATAAATAATAAATTGCGAAGATCCTTGAAGATGAAGAAAATATATGACCGGTGGGTGGCTCACGCCGGTCGCCTTCCCTGTAGGAAGGACAATAAATAATAAATTGCGAAGATCCTTGAGGATGAAGAAAAGATATGACCGGTGGGTGGCTCACGCCGGTCGCCTTCCCTGTAGGAAGGACAATAAATAATAAATTGCGAAGATCCTTGAAGATGAAGAAAATATATGACCGGTGGGTGGCTCACGCCGGTCGCCTTCCCTGTAGGAAGGACAATAAATAATAAATTGCGAAGATCCTTGAAGATGAAGAAAATATATGACCGGTGGGTGGCTCACGCCGGTCGCCTTCCCTGTAGGAAGGACAATAAATAATAAATTGCGAAGATCCTTGAGGATGAAGAAAAGATACGACCGGTGAGTGAATATCCGCAATTATCCGCACCATCATAGCCGAAGAAGCATCGTAAAAAACGTGTACCTTGTAGATTATATATATAAAATAAACTATGAAATCATAACCAGACTCACGATTGGTCCACGAATGTCGATACAGTTAGGGCAGATCGTAATTTTTTTCTGACACCATTGTTAAAGGGGGCTTCTCCTGTTGATGATAGGTGTCAGGATGGCGGTGGTGTCAATGATGGTATATAGCACAACATAAGGACAAACACGGCCTTGTAGAGTATGTTTGAGAAAATTAGACTATTATAGCATTACTATTTTGAACAAAATAAAAATCGTAAACAATATTCCTACTCTCAGGTTTGTATTACATCTTAATATGTATAGATCTTTCCAGAAGTAGCAGTAAAATATTAAGATAAGCCATGCGTGAACATATTCTGTACGTTTCATCTAATTAGGTTCAGTAGTTTTTTTAATATTCACATTTTAGTGCAGCCATGTCAACAAATTGTATGTGCAACGACCATTCTTTAGATGTATTTATTACATTAGACTTAGAATTACAACTATCGATACTGCATTCCATAAACAATCAAATGTCATCATTAACCTTTAGCTGCTAAGGACGTATACATACGTTTTTCCCATTCACTTCTAAAGACACATTAACAAATCTGTTATTATCTCTCCTCTGTGGGCTAAAGACGTTTTAACAAGTTATTCATTGCTAGTGTCACTGCTATAGGCGTACATTCACGTTTGTCACCTAGAAACAAAGAGTAGCTATTTTTAGCTCAGCCTTCAGAAAGTATGTAGCAGCGAAAGGGTTAAATCTTCTTCATTACTATCCCAAGTTATAATTTGATCTAGCAATACTCAAGATTGTAACGGTATAAACTCATTTTACTCTTTATGACAAGATTGGCAAATGTCGGAAACATTAACGTTTAAAAAGAATATGACTCGACTTTAACATAATAATACGCTGCTTTCCCGCTTTCAAATCTTTGTAAAAATGAGTTAGAAATGTACCTACATATAAGTACTTTCCGTTTCTGAAGATGTTTTAAACTTCAGTAATGTGGTTGGGAAGATACATTCGGTTTTGTGAACATACAACCAAAAGCCGATATATCGGTCTTGCAACATCATGCCGATATATCGGCTCTACAGTCCCGTTGTGGAAAAAATACAAGATGTCGAAACTCAGAACAAATGATTATACTGATTGGCTTCGTTGGTACCATCTGACCAAGATGATAATTGGACTTGTATGTCTGATTTATTTGGTCGACACGTTAGCTTGTTAACGGCTATCATCATCAACTTGATATTAGAATTTAGATTATGATGTGTTGAACAATATTAGCCAATGGACTTCATACAAAACAACAATTTTTTTTTTAGAATGACGATTATTCAAAGAAACAGAGCAACGTTTCTACATTCACTCATTACCAGATCTGCGGGCTACTTTTTATGCACATGATTTTCATAATTCCAGGCATATGGATTTCACAGACTTACTTGAAACTAATTATCTTCGGCATTTTTTATCGGTGTTTTTCTAGAATATTCACAAGTCGGCACAAGTCATAACCAGAGTCACACTGTTTGCACGTATTACGTTGAATATATATACTGTATATATATAAAAGATGATACAACTATTAGCCAGGTGCAAGAACTATTTAATAAAGTATGGGAAGAAGAAACTGTCCCAGATCAATGGAAGAAGGGAATAATTGTTAAGATCCCCAATAAAGGGGATCTCAAAGATTGCAACAACTGGAGAGGGATCACCCTATTATCAGTAATGACCAAGACTTTCTGCAAAATCATTCTTAATAGAATCAAAGGAGCAGTGGACACAACCCTGAGAGAAGAACAAGCTGGTTTTAGACCTGGGAGAAGCTGCTTAGGCCAAATAATTACCCTACGACTAATTTTGGAGGAACATATTGAGAAGCAACAACCATTCATACTAAATTTCATCGATTTTAAAAAAGCCTTTGATAATCTACACAGAATCTCTCTGTGGAATATTCTGAGATGCTATGAAATACCAGACACAATAATAAACATTATAAAGAGCCTCTATGATGGTTCACAGTGTGCAGTTCGCACTGATGGTGGAGACAGCGACTGGTTTATGGTTGAAACCGGAGTAAAGCAAGGCTGTATTCTATCTCCGCTATTGTTTGGAGTGGCATTGACTGGGTGATGCGAAAATGTTGCAGGGACGAAACTGGCATCGATTGGTAGAAAATAGTCAACTAGAAGATTTGGATTTTGCAGATGATATTGCCTTGTTAAGTAGAAACAACCAAGATATGCAAAGAAAACAGACAACTTGTCATCTATAG
The DNA here is from genome assembly GCA_020796225.1 of Arion vulgaris. Lineage (NCBI taxonomy): Eukaryota > Metazoa > Mollusca > Gastropoda > Stylommatophora > Arionidae > Arion > Arion vulgaris. The sequence continues at coordinate 56,604,040 of CM036753.1, read as the reverse complement.
CATCAAAAGTTGGACTGCAGATAAGCTATGAAAAACAAATATAATGAAGACACCTATGGCAAGTAATGGAGATATCACACTGGAATCTAAAATGATAAAAATAACAGAACAGTTCACCTATTTGGGTAATTAGTGAAACACGTACAAACAAAGTACTATAGTTTTACAAAATACATAAACAGTGACGATAAACAGCAACGTTTCGACAAAAAGGCCTTTATCAAGCAAACGAACAAACAGGAGTGACAAATTAAAATGAAACACAAATGGACGACCAAATACCAACGTATCTAAGGAAAATCTGGAATAAAACGAATAACGAAATAAATGTAACACAAAAAACACAATAAAAACTAGAAATAGAAAAGAAACAATGAAACATCTAGTAAATATATAACTTGAATACATGCAACATATACCCATATAGATTATAAAGCATGGGAAGAGAAAGTACTAAGAAGCATAAGAATGTAATACATGCAACATATACCCATAGAGATGCGGCGCGTTCAGCAAATTTCTCGCCAGGAGGCTCTCTCTAACCAGCATAGAACTTCCAATTCTGACAGGGTGAAACTTGTCTTAACTTTCCACCCTCATAGTTCCCTTGTGAAGAAAGTCTTATTCCGTCATCTCTCCATTCTTCAGTCTGATCCTGATACACGTTCAATCTTCCAACACTATCCTTTGTGGCGTACAGACGGGACAGAAGCCTTAAGGATATGTTGGTTCACAGTCGCCTCAAGCCTAACATCCATAGTCATTTTGGCACCATCCAGGTGGGCTGTCGGCGCTGCAACACTTGTGCTTATGTAATACAGACCCGCACGGTGTCTTTTCCAAAAGCCACGTTCGTTGTTGAAGACAGTTTCACGTGCGAGTCCTGTAATATTATCTATGCCATTATCTGCAAGCGGTGCAACAAGGCCTATATTGGGGAAACCGGCAGGAGACTCAGTGACCGATTCGCCCAACACTTGCGCGATATACGCCAATGCTCTGTGACCCTGTAGCTACCCATTTCAATGATACTGGCCATTCAGGAGCTTGCGATGTCCAGGTCACAGCCATCCGATCATGTTCCTCTGATGATCGTAGTCGATTTGCTCTGGAGAATCGGTTGATTTCTTTGTATGGTACCTTGCGACCACGCGGGCTCAACGTATTACATTCTTATGCTTCTTAGTACTTTCTCTTCCCATGCTTTGTAATCTCTATGGGTATATGTTGCATGTATTACATTCTTATGCTTCTTAGTACTTTCTTCCCATGCTTTATAATCTATATGGGTATATGTTGCATGTATTCAAGTTATATATTTACTAGATGTTTCATTGTTTCTTTTCTATTTCTAGTTTTTATGTGTGTTTTTGTGTTACATTTATTTCGTTATTCGTTTTTATTCCAGATTTTCCTTAGATACGTTGGTATTTGGTCGTCCATTTGTGTTTCATTTTAATTTGTCACTCCTGTTTGTTCGTTTGCTTGATAAAGGCCTTGTTGGTCGAAACGTTGCTGTTTATCGTCACTGTTTATGTATTTTGTAAAACTATAGTACTTTGTTTGTACGTGTTTCACTATTTACCAAGTTTTACTGCAGTCTTCCCCTATTACCTATTTGGGTAGCAATTTTGATTGCACAGGAAATGTTAAAAAGAAATTATGATACGAATTGGCAAAGCAACATCAGCTTTTAAAAGTCTAAATAAAATATGGAACTGCAAGTTATATAGTATTAAAACTAAATTACGAATTTTCAATTCAAATGTTGTATCAATCCTAACATATGCCAGCGAGAGTTGGAAAATGACTAAAGATATAGAAAGCAAGTTGAATGCATTTGAAAATAGATGTCTGCGAAAAATAATGAATATAAATGGAACGAATTCAGGAGAAGTGATGAAATCAGAGACATGTCTGGTCAACCACTAGTGACAACTGTTATAAGAAAGAGAAGATGGAGATATGTTGGGCACACCTTGAGGAGAAATGATCAACGAATATCAAAGCAGGCATTGAAGTGGGATGCAAAGGGTTCAAGAAAGAGAGGTCGACCTAGGGAGACCCTGAAGCAAACTTTGCTGAGAGAGGCAGGAAATATCGGTCTCAGTTCCATGTATGCGATTGAGCGAGTTGCCCAGGATAGAGCGGTATGGAGAAATTACTTGCAAGCCCTATGTAACGTATAACGGTACGAGAGGAATTATTATTATTTATATATATATCTATATACAATATATATATAGTGAGTGCTATATTGCTTTAGCCTACTATATTGTCCATGGTTGTAATTGTTGGTTATATACAGGGCCGTGCCGTGCTATGATACAGAGAGGCGGTCGCATCAGGCGGCACTGGACGGGGAGGGGGTGCGGCATAAGCAGCGAAATCCAAATAACAAGTGAAGGTTATTTTAAAGAAAACACAATTAAGTGGCGGCATTTCGAAGACTTGCATCAAACTGAGAAAATATACCGCACGGCCCTGGTTATGTCGTTAATGTGTACTTTCATTTGTATCTTATGTATAACTTTATGTTATGTTATTTTATGCGATCGACGTCATGGTACATTGGGCATTCCCATTCGTACTCTGTCCTCTGTCGCATCTATATCCTCCGCTGCAGCAGCCATCCCAAAGTTCATTTGCTCACCGTACCCATGAGAAGTTGATTACTATATCTTCTCTTTACCACGAAGACGACACTGTCTGGCATGTCCAAACTTAACGCCTAATTCTCGAACTCGTTCCAGTGTCTGAAACTTGCCGATGTCACATAATTGAGAGCGTATCGCATTGATGATATCGGCTCTGTCCATACTTCTGCCCGTTTGAGTCGGGGCATTGTTTGCAAAAAAGTCAGCACGCTCGTTACCCTGCACTCCAGCATGTCCAGGTGTGTACAGCCAAGTCATTTTCTTGTGTTACCTGTTGCTCAGCCACCCATGACAGAGCCTTGGATGCAGCAGTGATCTCCATAGTCATGCTCGATGTCGTTGTCTCGAAATCGCCGCAGTCCTCATGAAGTATGCGATCGTTTCTCTGTGCTGAATAAGCCCACGATGATCTGGTTCCGCGTCTGACAATGATATCACCTAGATGGGAGTGCTGATCCACGAGTGCAAGAATCTCCGCATTGACGACACCCGGTGCCCATTCTCTACAGCGTCTCCCAAGTGTACTGACAACCCTGGTGTAAGCAGTCATATCCTCTGATATAGGCATCCATTCTTCACCATGCCTCAGCTCATCTAGAGTACAGACCTGTTTAATAACATACTCTGTCTCGGCCATCCAGGATCGCCTGCCCTTGTTTTCATTTATGGATTTGTGCAGAGGATGATTTGTGTCAGCAGAAACTCTCAGGTATGATTTTACCTGTGCGACTTTGTGTCTAATGGCCATCGTTGACAATACAAGGACATAGCGCATTGCCTCACATGAAGTGTCACGTGTGCAACCAAGTATAAGCCTCATCACTTCATTTTGGACTCTGTCTAACTTATCCAGCGATATTCAGCTTACTGTCCGATGACCAAGACCATAGTCCATCACGCTCAGCACTAGTCCCTGATTAAGAAGAAGCAGCAGACATTGTTCAATATCCACCTCCGCCATAACTTTGAGGGCGGTTAGCCCCTTTCTTGCCTTTAGGATTACGTTCTCAACATGACTCTTAAATGACAGGCTTCTGTCAATTGTTATACCAAGATATTTTAGTGTTTCGCTTCTGTCTGTCTTTGTTACACATGCTGACAACTGGAGTAGGTGTCTTTACCATTCGAGTGTTAAGAGAGAACCATGTCAGATAAGCCTTTGCTTGGTTCACATTCGCTTCGAATTCATTGCACCAGCCCCCAATCCTATTCAGTTCACATTTTAATGCAGATGCGATCTCATTTCTGTGCTTGCCCATGCGATACACCATGTATAACGGTATGGTGTGTTGCTGAACGATCTCAACTTGTAGAACTATATTTTGCATACTCATCTTTCTCTGACTATTTATTTAAGTTACGTGTAATACTGTTTGGTGTAGTTAATCATAGACACACAGCCTATCTTTAGCTCTATTCTGTCACTGATTTAGTGCATGCCGTAAGACTTATATCTTCATTATCTTTCTTTTGATGCCATATCTTCCTCTCTCTCTTTCTCTCTTCTTTACTGTTACTTTTTCTGTTGTTACAATATATCCGAATACTCATCAGTTCATGCTTAAAACGAAATGTCTCTTTTTATCTCCTTCTATATTATTATTTTTTGAAGTTATCATATTCTATGAACAAGCTGTATGAGTAGACTCATCAATCAGCATCGAAATGGTACGGCTAGTAGCTGGACGCTGATTGAGATATTGCGAAAGAGATCGAGCACTCTATGCACATGTCCGAAGTACAATAAAGATATTCCAAACTGAAACTGAATCTGTTCTATGAAACGGCACATCTGTGTAACTTGATTCAGACATTCACTTCCAATGATAGTTTATATTGTTAGCCTAACTGTAACGTACGTTTGAGAGTAGTCGTTGAAGTCAATTTTACATATTGGTGTAAACATGTTTTCACCACAACTATTGTATAGGCATAGTATATGTGTCACAGAGAAATATATATATTCATGTATGCTCTATACTTTCCTCCATAACTGGTAGTGTTGATTATAAAAATGTGATGATTTGTTTAATTATAACAAAGTCTGCAAAAGTTCTAAAATTTTGTTGAAAGACAAAGAAAACTTACATTAGCAAATGCTCAGACGACAGCCAGTTACTAAATTTCTGAAGGCAGTAAAAACTTTAACGGAATAGTGAATTTGAAGCAACTGCACAATATGTACTATCTCGAAAGCAGACAGAAGCCATTCCATACTAACAGCACCATAATAACTACTAGCATGCTAAGACCACATTTTGAAGGGTCAAGATGCAGACCAGGAGAAGAGACTTGGTTGAAAAAGTCCTAAACTTTTATTAAGATACTAGCAAACTGTGGGAGCTGGTATAACATCCTTGATGAAGGTACAGAGAGAAACATAAACACAGCATTGAATAATGGTGTAAACATGTCGAACATCCTTTTCTTCATCCTTACAACAGGAAGCAGGTCTACAAGGTGTGTCCTGAGCCTAACCCTGCACTGGCAGGGTTGGGATCGGCTAGTCTCTCTTAGGAGGGCGAAAAGTGAAAATTAGTAGCCTGCTGATGACCCTCAGAACACACAAATCAACCCCACCTCCCAGCGGTGTAGAACGGGAAACTTTGACCTTGAGGTCAAAGACTAACGGAGCAATAGCTCACCTAGGAGATGGACTCCCTAGGTGAGGTTTTTAATGTCCTTGGGGAGTTAACCTCGACAAACAAATCTCAGTGGAGTATGGCCCCCATACTTGTGATATCAGTGGATTTACCTGATATCCAAGATCCAGACTCCCAGCTATGGGCAAATAGCCCCACTGCCTTGTGGGAGCCTCGGGAGAGACAAGGCTATGGAGTAAACCCAAACAGAAAATCCAGAGCGGAGCCCCTAATGCGGACAGGCATCAAGTAATGTCCTACCGACAACTCCTGCAACCAAACTGATACCGGATGTCGTGCTTGCACTCCTCTGGATTCTATCAGCGAGGTCGAGAGGGTAGTTAACGCCATGGCAACTCAGCTACTCCATAAAAAATCGCCCAGGCATGCGTCACGGAGAGGTCACTTCGTGGTCGACTTTGTTGATCAAACCAACACGGAAGACAACAGCTACGGGTTATAAGTCCAGCTCAATTGGCGTAGAGTATCAGACGCCACGGGTTGTCTTCGACGGTGGGAGAGATCATCACGTCTCATTGGACAGCTACCGCCCGCCTCAAGCCGGGCAGCTTCCGGACAATAAGGCGTTATCCCGCCACAGTTCACCTGCTTCAATGGCTGCTTAGAGCTTAAGGTATTACCTGACAAGTGGACTGTAAGTACCGCACCAAACAACAATAATAAAATCAAGAAGGCTCCACCCTTTCGCTTAGCAAGCTAGAACGTAAGGACAATGTGTCCTGGCCTGTCAGAAGATCTTACACATATAGACGACATTCCGAAAACTGCAGTAATTAACAATGAGCTCAAACGACTTGGAGTGGACATCGCAGCACTACAAGAGACACGACTCGCTGAAAATGGATCGCTGAGGGAACAAGACTACACGTTCTACTGGCAAGGAAAAGCTCAAGACGAACCAAGACTGCATGGGGTAGGATTTGACATAAAAAATACACTGCTCCACATGGTAGAACCTTCAATAAACGGCTCAGACCGTATTTTGTCCATTAAAAACCGCACAGTAACAGGCCAGGTCCATTTCTTCAGTGTATATGCACCAACACTACTCAAAGCCTGACGTAAAAGATACATTTTATGAGGAGATACAATCAGAAATCAGTAGAATTCCCAAAAAACGAACACCTATTCCTAATGGGGGACTTCAATGCCAGAGTTGAAGCCGATCATAACTCTTGACCATCGTGCCTTGGAAAACATGGTACTGGAAAAATTAATGAAAATGGACAACGGCTACTGGAGATATGCAACTACAACAACCGTTGCATCACAAACACTTTCTTTAATACCAAGCCCTGCCACAACTGGAACACCAACGATCGCATAGATGGCACCAACTAGATCTAATTATAACAAGGCGAAATGCGATAAACAGTGTGCTCAGCACTCGTAGCTACCATGGTGCTGACTGTGATACTGACCATTCACTGATATGTAGCAAAGTTGGGCTGAAAATAAAAACACTTCACCATTCGAAGAGAAATGGGTGTCCACACATTAACACTGAAAATACCACCAAACCAGAAATAGTACAATCATTCTGCAATACATTAGGAAGCATTCTCCAAAGCACACCAAAATGAAATGCGGAAACAAAGTGGTCCTTCATCCGAGACGCCATATATAATTCAGCCTAAACCACCTTTGGCACCCGAGATAAGCAAAACCCTGATCGGTTTGCTGCAAACATATTAGAGTTGGAGCCTGTCACAGCAGAAAAAAGAACTGCCCTTCAGAATCATAAAAAGAATCCAAGTGTCAAGTCATTTCTTGCGCTTAGATTTGCAAGAAGTGTTGCACAAAAAACAGCCAGGCGATGAGGAAACGACTACTGGCAGGAGTTATGCAGAAATACCCAGCTCTCCTTTGATACTGGAAACATAAGGGGTGTTCATGAGGGCATTAGGAAGGCCTTTGGCCCAACTATCAAAAAGACTGCACCTCTTAAAACAAAAACAGGGAAGTTCTAATCGATCGCAAAAAACAGATGGAGCGCTGGGTGGAACATTATCTAGAGTTATATTCCACACAAAATATTGTAACTGACATCACATTCGATGCAATTAAAGCTATTCTAACCTTGAGCAATTTAGACCAAATGCCCTCAGAGGCAGAAATCAGTATAGCAATTGACACCCTGGCAAATGGGAAAGCAACTGGAAAGGATGGCATCCCCCCTGAAGTAATCAAATGTGCTAAACAAACTCTCCTGATCAGTCTACATGAATTATTGTGCCTATGCTGGGAGGAGGGAAAAGTGCCTCAGGACATGAGAGATGCAAACATCATCACCTTGTATAAAGAAAAAGGTGATCGTGGTGACTGTAACAAATACCGTGGTATCTCGTTGCTCAGCATCGTGGGGATGGTCTTCGCACGCGTAGTACTAAATAGGTTACAAAAGCTAGCAAACCAAGTATACCCTGAGTCACAATGTGGATTTAGATCCAACAGATCCACTATCGACATGTTATTCTCCTTGAGACAACTGCATGAGAAATGTCGCGAACAAAGAATGCCACTGTACATTGCCTTCATAGATCTAACAAAGGCATTTAACCTAGTGAGTAGAGTTGGCCTCTTTAAGCTTTTGGACAAAATCGGCTGCCTTCCTACATTGCTCAAAATCATAACATCATTCCATAACAACATGAAGGGTACAGTGGTGTTTGATGGGGCCTCCTCCAGCGCTTTTCCAATCAACAACGGCGTCAAGCAGGGGTGCGTACTTGCATCCACACTCTTTGGGATATTTTTCTCCCTACTTCTCTCTCATGCTTTTTAATCCGCCTAAGAAAGAATATTTCTCCACAGAAGATCAGATGGAAAATTATTCAACATGGCGCGAATCAAAGCAAAGTCCAAAGTCCAAAGAGTCACCATCAGGGAACTTCTGTTTGCCAATGATGCAACATTAATATCACACACAGAGGAAGGGCTACAACGCCTCATGGACAGATTTGCTGCAGCATCAAATGAATTCGGCCTGACCATCAGCCTGAAGAAAACAAATATAATGTTCCAGGATATTAGCAGAGTCCCATCTATCAACATTGGTAGTCATACGCTTGAAGTAGTCAACACATTTACATACCATGGCTCTGTCATCAGCAGCAACCTCTCCCTCGATGATGAAATTAGTAGTCGCGTTGGGAAGACCTCCACTGCTATGTTTAAATTAGCAAAGCGTGTAAGGGAAAACAGGGCACTCACAAGAAACACCAAGACACAAGTATATAAAGCTTGTGTTCTCAGCACTCTGCTGTATGGTAGTGAGACATGGACCACATATGCTAGACAAGAACATCGCCTCAACACCTTCTACATGCGCTGTCTCAGGCGAATATACAACATCCGATGACAAGATCACATCTCCAATATAGAAGTACTTGACAGTGCTGGCATTCCAAACATGTACACCTTGTTGAGTCAGCGACGTCTGAGGTGGCTGGGACACGTGTACCATATGAGAGATAATAGAATCCCAAAGAACATTCTATATGTTCAACTCGCATCTGGTGCTAGACAGCATGGGTGCCCATTTTTACGCTTCATTGACACCTGCAAGCGTGATCTAACTTCATGCGGCATAGACAAAGAACACTGGGAGTGGCTGACCAAAGACAGGCAAGCATGGCGAGCGGCAGTGAGGGCGGCTCAAAAAAAGAAGAAAACATCATCACATGTGGAGGCAAAGAGAGCACAGAGAGCAGAGAGAACATCCTATGTATCAGCTTCAGGCTCCAGTTTTACCTGCAGTAACTGTGGCAAGGATTGCCACTCCAGAATAGGCCATTACAGCCACAAGAAACGTTGTGATTCAGCGCAGAACATACTACGTGACGCAAGACCTATTGTCTCCTGAGACAAAGAGGCCAATGATGATGATAACAACAGGCAGTTATTCACTTTACAAACACCTTTGCTAAAGATAGTGATATTGAATGTAGCTTAAATAACAAAACAAGAGATTCGAGAGTAACGACAAATGCAGGATGAGATTAAACCACACCTGAAGTTATGAAGATACAAATCACTTGCTTAAATTGATGTTTGTCAATGGAGATACTGGCAATGATTTCATCTCTAGCGAATTTCATTTTTTCTGTTTTGTCTATGTTTATTATCTCGTTGTAGTCATTGCATATTAACCGGAATCTGTCAGTGTATTTTTGTAGCTTTTCTACTGTTGTTGATATGATTGCCTGATCGTCTGCAAGAAAAAAGTTAATTCATTTAAGAGTTCTCTAACGATGCTACCTTCACTGGTGTTAGCTATTTTACAGAACTAGTCGACATATATAATAGCCGTCCATCGCAAGCGATGATGACAACAATCTCAGACGTGTACTGTTGCACCTCTCTGTGTGTGCGGAGGTGACTGTAGAGTCCAATCCTAGAACAGAATCCCGACCACAGGTGGGGCATACATGATCAAGGTTAGACATGTGCGTGTTGTGTGCTCTGTCTTTTCGCGCTGCTCGTTTTCTCTGTGACTCAACAATACGATGATTCTCAGCTATTCGGGTTCCTCTTTTGTTGTTACAGCGCCACATTTGGCGATCTTGCGCAAGGATTCCCAGCACGTATTGTCTATATCGAAGCATTTCAGAGACACTTTAAGAGTGTCTTTAAAGCGTTTTTCTGTCCACCAGCTAAACGTCTGCCCCCTTCAAGCTCGCCATACATCAACTGTTTTGGGATGCGTTTATCAGGCATTCGAGCAACGTGACCGACCCATCTCAGTTGGGCCTTCTGCAACAGGGTGTTGACGCTTGGGATCTTTGCTCTTGTGAGGACTTCGCTGTCTGGAATTTTGTCCTGCCAGTTTATTTTTAGTATTCTGCGTAGACAGCTTGTGTGGAAATGGTTTAATTTTCTTGCGTGTCTGCTATACACTGTCCATGTCTCGCTTGCGTACAGCAGCGTGGTTAGCACTATGGCCTGGTAAACTTTCAGCTTTGTGACTATGCTTATCCCTTCCGTTCCCACACAGTGACACGTAACCTTCCGAACGCAGCACTGGCTTTGGATATCCTATTGTGGACCTCAGAATCTATGTTTGCCGATCTGGATAGAAGGCTGCCAAGATAAGCAAAGTTGTCCGTTGACTGGAGACGCTGGTGTTTAATGTTGATGACTGGATCGTAATACTGTTCTCTAGGGGCGGGCTGGAACATGACCTCTGTTTTTTGGTGTTAATGGTGAGGCCAAACCTATCACAGGCCATTGAGAACTTGTCCATGTAAGTCTGCATTTCTTCCTCAGAGTTGGTAGCGAGGGCACAGTCATCAGCAAACAACAGGTTTGAGATAGTTGATTCTTTTACCTTGGTGGAGGATTTTAGCTAACTAGTCGACATATAAAATGAACAACAGCGGTGATAGTACACATAATTAATTATCTTACTCCAGACCTAACGTGAAACTTTTTTGATAGACACGTGTTTGTGCTAATTGTACACTGGCTGTTTATATAGAGGCTTGCATAGACTAATTAAATTATCATTATAATTTGACAATATTTTACAAACAGTTTCTTATCTATGCGGTCGAAACCTTTTTTGTGATCTACGAACGCAACGTGTGGGGGTGTAGAAGACAGTTCTTCTCACTAACTGCACGAGGGCGAATATTGCTTCGGTACAAATTTTGTTCTTCCGCAATCCCATTTGGAAGGCTTTAAGCTGTGTCTCGATGATAGTGTTTTCGAGTTACTTTACAGAATATTTGTTTGTTTCTTTTACTTAGTAGCGATATTTATCTATTTTTCGTACAATCTCTTATGCTACATTTTTCTTCCAGGTGGTAATATTTTACAATGGTATTATTACATTTCTCCAATTTTCTGTTGTTTCTTGTAGGATCCAGACTTGATTGAATAGTCTGGGATATTGACCGTGCTTTGTTAGATTGAGCCATATATATATATATATATTTTTATATATATATATATTTGAAAATTTAGTTCTTTTGCTTTCCAGTGTGCACGCGAGTAAAATGCATGACAGATGTATTACATTTACTCAACACATATTTTGCTATAGCAATGTCCAGAAGGATCGCGAACCCAGAAATGAGAAGAAAGATGTGAAGAAAATAAAAGTCAACAACCGTTGGATACAGCAACGAAAGTTTGGAGGAAACATACGTAGGACTTGCTTAACAATGATTGCAAACTACCACCGAACAAAGCAACGAGACTGTTGAAGATGAGAACGATAGACTGCAGATGCAGAAGCTGAAACGAAAAATGGGATATATTCTACGCTATAGCTCTTCTCTATGTGGTACACATATTATATACATACTGCTACAATGTCAACTACTACATGTACTAAATCATTATCGACTTTAAAAAGTAATAGCAACTTTCACATGCAAGGAAAAGAAGAAACAATTACCTTTAACAAAGCACTGTATTTAGACTGCAATATGATGTTGACCAAATACTGTTTTTCATGATTATCTGACAGTGTACTTCGTTTCTTTAATATTTAAATGTTCCCAAAAGGGGGCGGTACCGCCACCGGGAGCGCTGAGAAGTTGGAAGGGGCGCTGGGTTGAAAGTAAATTTGGGGGAGTGGGCGTTGAGGACGATCCGCCGCCCTCCCATTAGCTGAAAGTGTTTACGTGTTTTCACTAGCTGAAAGTCACGCGAGTCCTGCCCACACGCAACGATTAATAGTGCAATAGACATAATCTATGCATATTGTACCAGGTTATGTCGGAATCAAAGAATGAATCCAGACACTATGATGTCGAGTATTTGAAATAGGTTTTATTCAATCACCCACAAACAAGACATTACCAATGCGTCTGAATTTTCCACAAGATGTTTTCACATAAAGCTATGAAACCATCGCGATTAGAAGAACATGTGAGCAAAATGCATCCTGGCAGAAAAGATGAAAATGTATCTTATGTTCAAGATTAGAGGTTATCATTCGAGATGTCCAACTTTGGCTGGTATGGTTTCGGCGGCAGCAAAACAAGAAAATGATGGGTTACCTCTTCATGCAACATTTCCTTACTTACTACTAAATCTGAAAAACCGCACACTATTTGGCAAAGAATTGATACTTCCAGCAGTGAGTGAGGTTCTGCGTTCTGTACTGCATACGCAGCGGTCTGAAATACAAACAAGCATGATGGATATTACGAACTGCCCAGAAGAGACTATATTATCATTCTTCGCCTCCAGACGTGTCACAACAGAATGAGAACAGAACTAAATTCAAGATAGGGACACACGACCTATGCACCTGTGGTTTGACGAATATGACGACAGAGAACGTCCTACAGAACTGCCCCCAGTATGCAGACCTGAGAAGAAAGAGGTGGCCACTTACACCAGCGTCCAAGAAAACTGTATGGCGTGGCTGATAGATGATTCCTTTATTAGAGAATCCGAAATCCCAGTCTAGTAAGCACGCAGAGGAAGAAGAAACAGAAAATGAACAAATAAAATTATTTCTGTAGGAAGAGTTGATAGAATTGTCAAAAAATGAAAAGATGAAATGGAAAATTGAATAATGGATATCAAGAATTGTGTCTACAAAGTTAAATTTCATTATTATATCAACCCTTATGGGCTGCAGAAAGAAGTTGTTTATTGCATTCCCATCACCATATTTAGCTGAAAGTGGATTTAGTATGGTCACAAAGAAACGAAAAATATTGGCAATAGAAAAATGCGGCGATTTAAAATTATTGATGACAAAAATGTCACAAAACATCGAAAAATTAATTTCACCACATCAGGCTCATCTCTAATTAATACATTATAACATAAATTCTGTCAATGATACTGTGATGAATACAGTAATATTGGAATTATCTTCTAATAAAATAACTGAAAAATGTGTCATTGTTTTAGAATTTATAGTATATACAATATAGTATAAATTTATAGTATATACAATATAGTTTACCCAAGGTGGGCGGTAGCGAATTATTCACTGAAAAAGGGGGCGCTCATTAAAAAAAGACCTGTGATTTAAATCAACACAAGACAGCAAAATAAAACTTATTTCTTCTTCTTCTTCTGCTTCTCTTCCACCATTTACTTCTTTATAGAAGTGTTGGAGTGGGAGGGGGCGTAGTGATCTTGTGTGTGTTGGTTTTAAGGCACTTTGTGAGCTGCTATTCATTTTCGTAAGGCTGTTCTTGATGCCGTCGCTCCATCTTTTGTGTGATCTTCCTCTTGCTTTGTACTCGTTATACTTTTCTGTGTGGCTCTCTGTGGTAGACGATACCAGGACATTCTTGTCAGGTGTCCAAATCATTTAATCTATTGTTCTTTTATGAATTGCATGACTGGTTTCACATCCAGTCTTCTTCTTTCTTCATTTCTAATTTTGTCTCTTATTGTCACACCTGCAACTCTTCTAAGAAACCTCATCTATATCGTTATGAGTTTCTGCTCATAAACTGCTGTTATTGGCCATGTTTGACACTGGTAACATAGCGTTGGCCAGAAAAAAATCGTTCTTATAAGATTTGCTGTAATCTTTAGCGGTATCTCTTTATGGAAATACAGTGGTGTTAACTGTCCCAGTGCCTGGTTAGCTTTTGTACATCGACTGCTGATTTCGCTATCGATACTTCCGTATGTGATGAAAATTGCTCCTAAGTATTTGGCCTCAATGGTTTGTTTTATTTCTGCATTCTAGAGTTTTATTATAAGGTTTTCTGGTTGTCTACTTATTGCCATTGTCTCTGTCTTTATTATATTTATTTTCGTGTTGTACTCCTAGCCCTTATGTTAACTAAGCTCAAATGTTTCTGGAGAGATTCTTCGTTTTCTGCAATCAGTACTTGATCGTCTGTAAATAAAAGTTCTGAAATATTATTTTCTTCCTTTATTCCTGCTTCTCTACTTATGTTGTCGATGTTTGTTGTAAACAACAGTGAACAGAACACACATCCCTGTCTAACTCCTGAATTTACTATGAATGTTTTTGATGTTACGGCTTTTTAAAACTGATATACAGTTAAATATTTGCTTAAATCGCATGAAGAAATATCAGGATATATGTGTGGTAAACACACCAACAAACTAAACATGTTAAAAACAATCCGTGTATTCTTCAAGCAACCGCTAGATTGCTGTTGTCTACACATAAATAGAACGTAAACACGACAATTGGTCCGACGGAGGTTACAGAGAAGCAAATCTATATATCTTCTGTCGTTCTGTCTGGGGTTTAATTATCTCTAGCTAAGTGTGTCTACTTACAGCTTTGATTTTCTATTTGTGTATTTTAAAAAAAACGTTAAATGTATTTTGTTGCATTTTTGTAACTTTTTGCAAGACTTTTTTCATTCAATGTTACACTACACTGAGTGTCCATAGTGTATCATATTATATTCTTTACCGAAATGTGTTTTGAGAGATAAACATGATTAGAGATACTAGTAAACACTTGGATAAATAACGCCTCGATTTCCACAAGAAAGTTGTATTTGGACCTAGTAGCAAGAGCTTTATAACAGCATATCAGGCCTCTGCTAAGTTCACACTTGCTCGTCAAAGCGTTTTGTAACGTAGAAGACTTAACTGTAAAACATTTGCTCAATCGATGGTCCCGCAGAATGAGGATTAGGATTGGACGTGCCTGCGCATCGATTCGCAGATGTGACAGATAACACATGTTGCCGATGAGAATAGCTGGTGGTAGCAAGAAAATTGAAAATATTTTCTGCTGGTAATTTTAGTGAAAACATGCATCACTTGTTGTTTTATTTATCATCTTCGTCAGTTGCAGTCTCCGCATTGTAGGTTGGCTGCAATGAATCTCCAGCATCCTCTGTCTTTCGCCCTGGTGTTGCACTCTGCCAGACTGTATCCTGTCCATTTCTTTAAATTTCCCTCCCACTTATCTTCCTCTTGCTCTTCGCACTTCAACTTTCCCCTCTAGTAAAGATTTTATCAAGGCACATCCCTTTTTATGTGTCCAAAATACTTTATTTGTCTTTATTTTATTTCTCTTAATAGTTGTTTCTTCATGTCTAGTTTTCCTAAAAATTGTTTATTTGTCTGTTTCTCTGTCCATGAAACCCAGCCTATTCTTCTATATAACCACATCTAAAATGCACCAATTCTGTCTTCCAACTGATTGTTCATTGTCCATGCTTCCGAGCCATACATTAATATATGTTTTATTAATGCGAGCTTTCAAACAAGGTGACAAGATCCCGTGTTAGTATAAAAGCACTACTAGCTGTCGACGATACATTTTGTTCAGTATTTCAGCTATCTCTCTCTATCGCGATCCCCGCCTAGACCGATAAACCAGATTTTATCATGAATGCTACCGTTGTTTTAAGGGACTCCGTCCCTCCGTACAGCTTCTCGCGAAACTCGGCGTTATCGGGCCAGGTTTGTTTTCTTAAGCCTGCTATTTTTTGACAGTCTTGCAATATGTGCTCTGCCGTCATGTCCGCCTTTTCACAGGGGCAAAGGCTAGTTTTGCCAATTTTGAATTTGTTAAACATGTGGGCTCGAAGTTTGTTGTGGCCGGTACGGAGGCGGAATATGGCATCTTGTTCGCTACCGGTCAGACCATAGTACCCATCACTTACGCTGTGTTGTGGGTGGTCTTATGACACTTTCTTTATACTGCCAGTCGATGGTTGTTCTGGCCTCCTCATAGCTGATCTCGTGATCGGTCTGCGGTAATCGCCCGCCTTCTTTAGCTAGCCTGTCGGCTTCCTCATTACCGCTTATTTTGCAGTGTGATGGTATCCATTGAATGACTGTGCGCTTAAGTGAGTTTACTAGTACACCGAGGATTGCTTTTAGCTCGCTGAGCTCTGTTTTAGCGGCGCTTTTTAGAGACGTTGTAACCGAGAGGGCATCGGGGAATATCACGGCTTTGTTGCGTGAAGCGCTTCTTCTCTCTAGGATAATTTCAGCTGCTGTTCTTATTGTCTCTGCCTCTGCCCGGTAGTTGTTTAAAAACTTACCTGTGCCAATCGCCTTCTTGCTCGTAACTTTCTTTGAGAGTTTGAGCACTATTCCTCCTCCGCTTTAACTAATGGCATTTTTGCCGATCCATCGTGAACACATGTGAGCACACACTCTCAGGGTACTCGATCGCTATGTATTTTTCTGTGGCCGCTCTTCTTTCGCAGTTTTCTTACTGCCCTTTCTTTAGTATACCTGGAATTGATTCCCTTAATACCGGCATTTTGGTCTTCCACGGTGGGCTCTTATCGGTTGCCGGTACTGATTTGGCTTTACATTTTTCTAGGACCGGATGATCTTTGGTCAGTGCTTTGGTATTTTTTGCGAAGCTGGTTCACAAAAGGGGGTACGACAGGGATGTATTTTGTCACCATACTTATTCAAGATATATGCGGAGAACATCATGAGGAATGTAAAAAACGATGCCAACTATGTGAATTACGACCCTCTCACTATAGGTGGCAAATGCATACCAGAGCTTAGATACGCAGACGATACAGTATTATTATCCACCAGCAAAGAAGGTTTGGAAAACCTAACCATGACGACCAAGAAACATAGTGAAAACCAACATCTATATTTGAATACACAAAAACAAAAATCATGTCAACTGACAAAGCAAAAGGCTCACCTACCTACCTAACATCCAAATGAAGAACTCCAATGTGTAGAGAGCTACGAATATCTGGGCTCAATAATTAACAATAACGGTGACTGCTCCAAAGAGATCTCAAGAAGATTGACAATAGCAATCAAGAAGTTAAACACAATGAAGAACATGTGGCAAAGCACCAGCAAAATAATAAAATTAATAATATTGAGAGCATGCATTTTCTCAGTGGCTACCCATGGTTGCGAATCATGGACTATTGCACAAAAATTAAGAACGAAAATCCAGTCCTTCGAAACTAAATGCTACAGAAAGATCCTATGAATACTATGGACAGAAAAAAAGAAAGAACACACATGTCCTGAAAGAACTAAATGTTAAACTCTTAAGCATTGCACGTATTTCATCACTCGTGAATTCAAGATCGCCATTCCACTAGGTGGCGACACATTGCTCCGATAACAGCGAAATGATATTGAGTCTTGCTTCGCTATCATTTCGATTCGTCTGTTGAATAAAATGATCCAGAAAGGCCATTCCTTTATCTTCATCAGTTTTCCGCCACACTAGATCGTGATTCTGAATGTCTTGTATGATACGTATGTGTGGCGCGCCGTTCATGGCCTGGTGAAACCGCCAAAATTTCTGGAGGAGATATCGGAAAACATTTGTGCACAAAATTATTTCCACCTATCTGCCATTTTCTCATTCATGTCCACTTTCGATGCCAGGATATGCTCAGGCAAGGCTGTGGCTGCTCGTCGTGCCTTTTGCCATGCATTAACCCCTCTTCTTTTGGTGCGCCAAATGATTTCAATCTCCCCATTCCACTACAGGGACTGTTATATTCTTCAGCACCTGAGATACTTGGGCCTTGGCATGTTGAATTTTACCAATCGTGTCTCGAGCTGAGTTGTCATATGTGATCTGACGTAATCTGACTTCTGCACGATCGGCGCCTCTCGATTAAGACAACGCATGGGCAGTGATCACTACCATAGTATCCTAAGACATGTCATCTACAGTAAGGAGCAAGCGCGGATGAAACCAGTGCCAGGTCGATTAAACCATCTGAATCGCCCGGTCGTTTAGCCAGCCTTGTTGCTTGACCTGTATTAAGGCACACCAAATATGTTGTGACAAATGCATCCTCCAATTCCTTTCCCTGTCGATTGCTAGTGATATTAAATACCCATATATCACTACCAGATTTACATCTGTCTATCCTTAAGTCAGATCCTGAGACCTGTTCTGTCTTCTCCAACTATCCTTTGGTGGCTTACAGACGGGACAGAAGTCTTGAGGATATGTTGGTACACAGTCGCCTTAAGTCCAATATCCAGACTCATTTTGGCACTGTCCAGTGTGGCCGTCGGCGTAGCAACACGTGTGTTTATGTGATACAGACGCGTAATGTATCTTTTCCTTTAGCCACGTTTCTTATTGACGATGGTTTCACATGCGAGTCCCGTAATCTTATCTATGCCATTATCTGTAAGCGGTGTAACAAAGCATAAATCGGCGAGACAAGCAAGAGGCTCAGTGACCGATTCGTCCAACACTTGCGCGACATACGCCAATGCTCTGTGACCCCTGTAGCCACCCATTTCAATGATACTGGCCAGTTAGAAGCTCACGATGTCCAGGTCACAGCCATCCGATCATGTTCCTCGGATGTTCGCAGTCGATTTGCTCTGGAGAATCGGTTGATTTCTTTGTATGGTACCTTGCGACCACGTGGGCTCAACGTATT
The DNA here is from genome assembly GCA_020796225.1 of Arion vulgaris. Lineage (NCBI taxonomy): Eukaryota > Metazoa > Mollusca > Gastropoda > Stylommatophora > Arionidae > Arion > Arion vulgaris. The sequence continues at coordinate 56,585,386 of CM036753.1, read as the reverse complement.
ACATGTCTATGCTTCTTAGTACTTTCTCTTCCCATGCTTTGTAATCTATATGGGTATATGTTGCATGTATTCAGGTTATATATTTCCTACATTTTTCATTGTTTTTCTTCAGTTCTATTTTTAGTTTTTAATGTGTGTTTTTGTGTTACATTTATTTCGTTATTCGTTTTTATTCCCAGATTTTCATTAGAAACGTTTGTATTTAGTGATCCATTTTTTTTTTTTTAAAATGTGTCTCTTCTGTTGTTCGTTTGCTTGATAAAGGCCTTGTTAGTCGAAACTTTGCTGTATTTTGTCATTGTTTTTGTAATTTGTAAAACTACAGTACTTTATGATTATGTGTTTTGCCAATCAAATAGTTTTACTGCAGTCTCATCTATTTTGTGAATAGTGATATTATCCCACTGTTGTCCTCTGGCATTGAAATCACCACAAAAGAGGATATTACTTTCATCCTGTTCGAATATGCCTTGCCACCTGGAGGCATCTACCCTTCCGTTACATGCATATACATTGACAATAACAAGGGGTGTTGATGCCTGTATTCTAACAGCATGTATTTGCAAATCGTCGCAATTCAATCCTGATACATCTACTTCAGACGCATGCAAGGTATTTCGTACAAAAATAGCCTGTCCAAGGTGTTTTCTGTTGTAGAATACATGAAATCCAGGGGCTTGGATTGTACCAGTACCCAAGTTGGTCTCCTATAACGCAACAACGTCAGCACCGTAGTTTGTCCAAGATGGGACGCTTTTGTCTGACGCTGGCGCAATTCCAGAACAGTATTCGAACGTGGTGGTGACTTAATCTATTACAATATAGCTGTCTCCTTCTAGCTCCTGCTCGATTTTTCTTTCTTCGCCCTCTTCTTCTACGTGTACCCAAGACAGACCCGACCATATCTTTTGCTGTATCCATATCCGTTGGTACCGCTGAACACTGCGTCTATGCTATGACGGGTTCTGGCGCTAGTGCACGATACTCCGTAGCAAGGCCAGAAGTCCCGTTTCAAGTTAGCGACTGATTCTATCGTCGGCCATACAGCTTATTATCACGTGAAAACACTTTAAGCTTGGATGTAGTCATTTATTCATGTAGCATAGTACATAATCATTGTAACGGTGCGAAATTTAACCGCCATCTGCTGGCACCGGATGTAACTCACTCTGCAGCAATATTCATATGAATTTAGTATATGAAATATGAATGCAAATACCGCAAGAAGTTAGTGAAATTTGAATTGTCAAACAAAAAACTCGAAGACAGAAATATAACGGTGCTTCCGGAAAAGACAGCAGAAGAATACAGAACTCAAAATGTAAAAACTTATGCGGAAACAGAAACGTTCAAAGGAATGAAAAGATCAATATTTATCCCAATATATAAAAAAGTGAGACACCCAATTATATACTAGCTAGTGGAACATTAGCTCTGATTACCTACACCAGTAAAATCTTTCTAAATATAATAATGAGAAAACTGTAGAAAATTAGAAGATAACGTCATTGCATAAAATGGATTTAGACGTAACAGGTGGCCACATATGGATAATAAAAGAAAAATATAGAGAATGTGATGAATACTCGTGATGTTTTGACTATTCAATGAAAATTGATTGTGTAGAACATCAAGAATCGAGAAAGAATGAAAGAAATACAATTTCCACTACATTTAATTGACTGTTTATTCGTAGCCGTTCTTTTGTTAATACAAAACAGATAATATCATCTGCAAAATCGAAATCTTCCAGTTGAATAATTTCAACCCAATCGATGCCAGTTTATATATTTCTTTACTTTCTATTTCTAGTGTTTCACACTTATTTTGTTTTTCGTTTTAGGTCATATATTTTAATTGTTCAAACTTTGGACAGTAAGGAATGAATCACTTCATTCTATGTCTCTATGGTGTCTGTTGTATAGGACCATCGCTTGTATTTAATTTCTCTTGTATCCTTTTCCTTGATAAAGGCCTTTTTGTCGAGACATCGCTGTATCTTGCTTTTGTACTTTGTAAAGCTTCTTTACTTCGTTTTTACGTGTTTTGTTTTAGATTGATAAGACACTTGTTAGAAACACATATCGGGCTCTTTCTGACGTAGAGGCTATGTGCTCACCGTTCGTGGCAAAGATACTCGGTTCGCTTCCTCGTGGAGCCGTCGAAATATTTTTACAAAGATCCCTGATCTGAGTGTAGGTAAAAGCGAGTTTCTAGTCCTATCAGATACGGACGATTAAACATAGGTCTCATGTTCAATTTGAGCACATAAAGTAAACCCAGCAAATTCACATGCAGTGTTGAAAACTTTCGAGCTGAAGTTTGAAGTCAAAACAAGCGTGCGATAAGGTGTGTAATGTCAGCCCTACTATTCAACATTGTCATTGATTGGGTTATGGTAGCCGCACACAATGAGTAGAGAATACTTGTCCTTCTGTTTCATCAACTGCTAATAGCCGTGGTAGATTATGGATTCGGCATCATCACAATATCAAAATCACAATGTGACCGACTCTAACGTAATCAGAAAGGAAAGGCAAAAATATAGCCCTTGGCTGCAATAGAGATACTCACATTGTAAAGATGAGAAATATGCTGGGCATTCAAACACTATACACTATGCAAGAGCCCAAACCAAAGCATATATGCGGATTACTCCTGAGCATAGACATCCATTTCACAAGAATACTACTGACATTAATGGTATGAGACTCAAATGTAGCATGTGGTCGATGTCCAAAACTAAGAGAACAATTAGCTAGGTGACCACAATTGCAGCTCTTTCGAAAGAGGGAATAGATCCAAATAAATGGTATCATGGTCAACTTTCGCATTGTTATCAGTAGGCCTACTCTTGGAAGAGAATGTAGAGATTTGAACAGCTTGATGGTAGAACTCGAAGTTAAGCAGCTGATAGCAGATAATGCAAGCGATGATGAAGTTCTTGTTTATACCGATGGGTCTGTGTATCGCGGTGAGAAGGTTGTTGCTGAGCGAAATTGAGCATACAGGACAACTACTTTCAGTATGAGGATGGACGTTGAGGCCGTTACTGCTGCCTCCAGTGGCTCCATGGGACTCCGATTACTGGAGCCATTGTTGATTCTGACTCTCAGTCGATGCCTAGGAAGATACAGAATAAAAGGTGCGGTATGAATTTATGTCGTCTACAGAGGTCTCCAATCCACAGAGACTCACGTGGATCTACTTTCCTGGCCATGCGCATGTTCACGTCAACTAGAGAGCCGACATATTTGCATCAAAATCACATATTCACGGGGAGATTAGTATGGATACGGTGGAGGTTCTTCGGTCTCTTGGTGACCTGCTGTTAGATGAGGCACTAAAATGGATGTTAAGTCAATGCAGCGATTTAAGGAGTTTTGAATTACATGTTGTGTAAGTAGAGCTGGAAGATTGAGGGGAGGCAGAGGAGTCTATTTAACCAGCGAGCCATGAGAACTATCAGTATGCATACCCTCGACATCTGTTTGGAGAGATGGAGCACATATGGGTCTGCCTGGAGTAATTTTAATCCAGTTTAATAACCAATAACAAATAGATTAGATGATGCATAAAACAACTGAAGATAAGGCAAGAGGTATCAGGTGGATTATCACATCCACCCTGGAAGACCTAGATTTTGCTGATAACATCCCGCTTGTATCTCACACACATAAAGATATAAAGGAAAAAATCTATTACCTTAACCAGTACGGCCAGATGGTTGAGCTTAAAATCAATTAGAAGAAAGTAGAAATAATGACTCTGCATGTGGCCACATAATTTATCAAACTAGAAGATAAAAATCTGTTCAAATACAACAGTTTTCTCATATCTTGGAATTATTATCGGCCACAAAGGAGGAACTGGATTTGACATTAAAAGCACACCAGGTAAGGCACGAACTGCATGCTGACACTTCAGATGGTCTGGAAATCAGACTAACACAACACAGCATCAAAATCAAGATTAATATATACCGCGTGTGTGTGCTATAAACCTAACTATACTGATCAGAATGCTGGAGAATTAGGGAGATACAATAGATCCAATTTTTAAAAATCTTTCATACACGTTGTCTGTGAAAGATCTTACGTGTGTTCTGAGAAAATACTATCCCTAACCAAGAACTGAGTGCTAAGTGTCAGCAAGAGAATATGAACACCGTCATCCAAAATATACGCTGGAGATGGATCAGACATGCGATTCGCATGGTGACTAAATCTGTCACAAAAACTGCTCTGAGATGGACACAAGATGACAAACGAAAATGAGGACGACTCAAAAGCACCTTTCTACTGCCCCTTTTTCTGACATTATTCAGTCAGACGGTATTCAGTGCTTTGCGATCTTATATTTGTTGCACAGTTCAGACTGTAAAGTCTGTACAGTAGATTTGAACATTTTATGGACTAATTGCTTGGAGTGTTGATCTTACACTTATAAAAAATACCCCAGGTTATGGGTAAAGATTGTTGTTCAACAGTTTTTCAGTTGTCATCTTGATTGTCAGAGTTTCTGCATCATAGTTATGGTAAATTATCCCCGTTAGTATTCTGATCGTACCCGTAAATGTGTTTAGATATTCTAGTAAATGTCTGCTCCTTCTGTCTTTAGTGCGCTTTTCTGTCGGTCCATACACGGACCCAGAGATCTTCTGGATATTCAATCAGAAAACTGAGAGTCACTGTCCGAAGTTGCACACTGTTCTGTTCATCTTTTTCAAACATTCCTTTTACATCTGTGTCTTTTCTCTTCAAGGTGTTTAATCTAACATATACTTTAGGAAGATGTCAACATTTACTAGCACTGGTCAGAGGATATCACGCTGGAATTCAAAATAGTAAAGATAAAAGCACTATTCACATATTTGAGTAATAATTTTGACTTCTTCTTCTTTTGTCGTCACACTGCTACCGGGTTGTTGCCCAGTGTCGTGGTTTTCTGTTTTGTCTTGCGCTGTTCTGGTGGCTTGTGTGATTGTTATCTTTGCTCTTTCACAGGATGCTGCTACGCCATCTAACCATCTTTTCCGTGGTCTTCCTCTTGCCTTCTTTCCCGATGTTCTGTTGTAGAAGACTCTGTATACTGTGGAGTTTGGATGCATTCTTATTAAGTGGCCAAACCACTTCATTCTTTGTTTATTTATATAATTCAAGCACGGTTTTGTGCCAACTTTCTTTCTTATGCTGATGTTGGTGATTCTGTCTTTTCTTGTGTTGTTGGTAACTTTTCTCAGGCAACGCATTTCACATGTAGTTATTTTTGTGACTGCGCTCATAAAAGTAAATTACGCTACAAATTGTCAAAGCAACATCAGCGTTTAAAAACCTAAATAAAATATAGAGCTCCATTCACTACAACTAAATTACGAAGTTTGAATTCCAATGTTCTCGCAATTCTAACATATTCTGGCGCGAGATGAAAAATACTGAACATAAAATTAGACGAAGTGGGAGAGGTGAGAAAATCAGTAAAATGTTTTGTCAACTACTAGTAAGAACTGTTATAAGAAAGAGAAGACTGTTATGCATACGCTGAGAAAAAAATGATCAAAGAATGACAACAAATTCATTGAAGTGATTCAATGATTCAAGAAAGAAAAGACGCATAAGGGGAAACAATGGAACTGAGACAGTCAAGAAATATTGCACTATGTTCCATAGAAGAGATTGAATGAATTGATCAGAATAGAGCGGCAGAGAAATTTACTTGCAGGCCCTATGTAACATATACTGGTTCGAGAGAAATAACCAATTTTGGAAGGCTTGGGAAGTCTATATATATATATACATATATATATATATATAAATATATATATATATATATATATATATATGTTCAATGCATGACATCCTAATTCTTGTAGTACGCTTCTTGGTGGAAGTGGGGTAAAATGAATAGAGAAAAATCTGGCCAGCAATGGCGGAATGCGGGAGGGCCATTCAGAGTCAGGACTGTTTGATTCTGAACACGACTTTGCTAGGGCATTTCCGCCATGTTTGGTCGGGTATTTTCCGGTTTCGTTTGCCGAGCTACTGAGTTAGTGCTTGAGCAACGCTGTGAGCTATGAATGTTACATGGAATACTTTTTCTGTGTCAACCGTGCGTTTGTTGTGTGTATTCAGAAAATGGCGGACAGCGGTTATGACGAACAAACTCAATCTGCCGTATGCAGTTATATTGCGGGTGCAGAAAGCTGGATTTTGTCGTGATTGATGTTCCTTCGACAAGAATTGCAATTCAAGTGATGAACAGTTTTGTGTCGCTACATTAGCGACGGCCATATGCATTTTATGCGGTGCCGGTTGTTTTTTGTGGCGGTACGCGGCTGTTTCATTCTAGAATTAGTTCACACAGGAAACATTTAACAGTTGTTACCAATTCGTGAGATTTTCATTGGCACAGGAACGGAGCAATTATGGGGTGACCCGTTGCAGTGAAGTTGGATCCGTACTTATGAACTATGAATAGAGAAAGGTTAAGCAGTATTTCTGTAACCCACTCATGTTGTTTAGCCAGTCAGTCAAAACTATTACTGGGGTGGAGCATCAGAAGCCAAAGATGAGTCGGTGGAAAGATGAGGACGACTGCTACGTTCCATAAAGTACTACATCCGGTTCTCAACCAAGGACTCAAAGAGTACTTTCATTTCGATGGCATAAATAATCTGCATGCACATATTAGAGATATGATACTATTCCTGCTATGAAATCTGTATAATAAATTTAGTTGAAGATCTTTTGTTTACTAACATTGTTTATCAATTTATTATTCGTGTATGACATATACAAGCTTGTTTGAGAAACTTGACAACAGTAATTGTGATATTCTAAGGAAGCATATCAATCTTGACTAATCTCTTCAATAGGAAGTATTGACTGCTACAAGCCTACAGGAAATGCACTACCAATTCTCATTGTCCATGTTCCAGTACATTCACATACATTTCTCAAGTGTCCATACTTCACTACATTAACATACATTACTCATGTATCCATACTTCAGTACATTCACATACATTCCTCATGTGTTTATACTCCAGTACATTCACATACAATTCTCAAGTGTCCATTCTCTAGTGAAGGGGTGTCTAACCTTTTCAGCAGGCGGACCAAATTTCAGAAATAATATTTTCTGCCGGGCCACGCAACTATTTTTTTTCTTCTAAAAATTAAAGTAAACAATCTAGTGTGCTACAGCTTCGACCACATCGTCGCTTCCCAGTAGGTGAGATCGTGGTCAAACGCTTGCCTGGTTTAATGTAAATAAACCTGCAAGAAATATGTATATTTAACTTTTTTGAAGAAAATAAAACATAACTGAGAATCAAACATATTTATTAGACAGTTTAAAAAATATTTAAAGTGAGACATCTAACTTTGTTTTACAGAACTAAGTGCATAAAAATTGATCTTGACTGATGTTGTCGCTACGCCAAACAGTTTTCAAATGAACATCAGTAATTCGTGTTCTCACTGGTGCTTCATGCGACTAAAAAGCTATTCACACGCATAAGTGTTTTCAAATAACGAAACCATCGATAGAGCATGTTTGTAAAACGCAGGATATTTGTCCTTGTCCAAATACGTTTTATAGAACTCTTCCAAACCAACTTGATGGAATTTCTCCTTTAACTGTGTATCACAACACATTTCACAAGTTTCATTTGTAATCTTCCTGGTAATAAATTTACGTCTACCGCGAATGGCGTTGCAAATGCACAAAAAAGCAAATGATGTTTTTTTTAAATCCTGAAATCGATTTTTAATTCGAGGTTTAAGTCAGATATCAAAGAAGCGTATTTATCAGCCGCCTCCAGTGTGACGTCTGGTTGAAATGACAGCGTAGGAAAGTGAGTCAAATTTTTTGTCCTCAACTGTTTTTCCCAAAGACCAAGTTTCATTTGAAATGCAGAAATATGATCATACATCTTATTAACTGATTTTTCCCTTTTAGACGAGTAGTAACGTCATTTAGGTGGCTAGTTATATCGACCAGAAATGCAAAGTCGAAAACCCACTATTTGTCTTCAAATTCTGGGATACTTATTGGCTTGCTTGCAAAGAATGATTGTATTTCTTGCTGCAAGTCAAACACTCTTTCAACATTTTGGTACGGATCAGCCATCTTACTTCTGCATAAAATGTAACGTTTCTAAGTCCAAAGACTTTAGAAATTCTGGCGATCCAACCCGTTCGTGAAGATCACTATTTTGACGACCACTTTCATGACATGGTCCATTTGAGGGACTTCGAACATAAATTCTCCTGATGAATAATGTAATGAAAATTTAGCATTGAAGTATTACCGACTTTGGAGGCCTCATTTTCAATCAATTTTACTAAACCTTCTTGTTTCCCAACCACCCGTTGTTAAGCCCGATAAGTTGTTAAGTTGTAACGAAATTCAATGTCGATGTAACTACCTCTCACAAATCTCGTGACTTAGTAGTGTCCTGTGGATACAGTGCCGCTAATTCTTCTGTCTTGTTAAAATGGCACCAACAACCCTGATAACAATTGCCAGTTGGGCAGTATCTGCAATATCTGTGCTTTCCTCCAATGCTAGAGCATAAAATATGAACTCGGATGCTCGACTTTTCAATTTATCTTCAATTTATTTTACAATGTCGTCCACACGCCTAGTAATAGTCTAACGAGACAGACTTATTTTTTAGAAATCTTTCTTCTTTTCTGGACACAGAATTTCAACGACGCTCTCCAAGCATTCCTTAACTATTTCACCATCTGAAAATGGCTTCGATTTGTTTGCTTAATATCATGGATACTGCATAACTAGCTTTTACATAGCATGTTGACTCCGAACCCGCTCTAGTAAATATATTTTATTGTGCAGAATTTTGTTTTAAAGTCATTTACTTGGTCTTGTCGAAATTGCCCTTTCTACTTATCAAACTTATTTACATGTTTAGTCTCGCAGTGCCGCTTGATGTTATACTCTTTCAAAACAGAATGAATTTTTTTAAAAATGCGAGATATTTCAAATTTCTCTTAGCTATAATTTAAAAATATATGATACAAACGACTCATGATGTAATGTTCTTTTTGTGATATGTACAATCAAGTTAACATTTGTGTTCATTTGACCAAGCCGCGCGACCGCAACATGAGTCCCGGCGGCCGTATGCGGCCCGCTGTCCTCGTTTTGGCCACCTTTGCTCAAGTGCATTCATATACATTTCTCATGTGTTTATACTCCAGTACATTCACATACACTTCTCATGTTCTACCACATGTACTTTCATGTGTACATACTTCACAATTATCCAGCTGCATTTTGATGAGTACATGCTCCATTATTATGAACATACACATCGCAGGTTTTCATGCCCTATATTATTTCTATCCGGTTTCTATTTTCTCCGCATTCCTCGCGAGTCACTGTTTTTCTACACACACAAAAGGCATGCGAGTGCACGTGTACACACGCGTTTCACACACGCGAATACAAAAATATGCTGTGCCATACATAAAATATACTTATTCAGTATTTCTCGAACAACAGATATGAAGAACCACTTCCTCCATTAGAGTCAAAGAAACCAGTGCTGGATAAAATTAGCTATACATAAACATGGCAGGCAATCAATTACTCATTATTGGGGTGTTCTTACACTTTTACACTTTGGTTATACTTAAATGAAACGAGAATGTTTCTAACTTTGAAGAAAACAAAGTTACATGGTTTTGTCTATTCGTTCTTTATCCTGTTCTCGTCATGTTGCCCGTATTCTTCTGTTAAGTATACTTCTTTCTATTTAAAGTAAATCATTGTTGATTTTTTTAAAATATGAAATATTTATTTTCAAATAGTTTGGGTTTTGCGTTCTTATCATATATTTTTATACTATCTAACTTTGTAGCTTAAAACAAATGTTGACAATGAGAAAGGCAAGAATAGACAGATATGAAGTTAGTGTATTGTGATGAACGACAAATAGTGATATAATAGGTACAGGAATGTGGTTTTTTCCCCCAAACATATGAAGATAAAGTATACGGAAGTTGAGATACGTTACTAGTAATATATTTATCTCACGATACATCTTCTTGACCCAATAAGAAAAATAAGCAATCAGATGCAAGTCGAGTTTGATCTTTATGAAAATATCGCCACAGAAAAAAATGGACAATGTGATCAGATGAATGAGTAAAAGATATACATACTATCAGGGGCTCGTCATTAGGGCCAAAGGGCCCTACCAAAAATATTGAGTAACCCGCACTTATTATTTTAGACATTCTTCACCCTTCGCCCTAGGGAAGCATAGGTCCGCAACCAAGGCCTTCCAAGCCCGCCTATCCACGGCCATCTTTTCCAGATTTCTCCACTCTCTCTCCGTTTTTTTGCATTCCATCTCTAACTCCCGTCTCCAGGTGTTTCTGGGTCTTCCCTTACTTCTATTGCCCTGGTGGTTCCATCGGAGAGCCTGTCTCGTGATGCTGTCAGGGGTTTCCTCAGTGTGTGTCCTATCCATCGCCACCTTCTCCTCATTATCTCCTGTTCCACCTGCTGTTGTCCTGCCCTATCCCACAGTTCTCTGTTTGTGGTTTTGTCATACCATCTCAAATGGAGTATCCTGCGTAGGCATCTATTAATGAATGTCTGCAACTTTTTGGTGTTCACCTTAGTCGTTCTCCATGTACCCGCTCCATACAGAAGGACAGACTTGACATTTGAGTTAAATATCATTATCTTAGTTTTATTCCTAATCATTCTTGAACTCCATATGTTCTTCAGAATGGCAAATGCTGATCTTGCCTTTTGTATTCTAACCCTAACGTCTTCATCTGTGCCACCTTGAATGTTGACGACACTTCCCAAATATGTAAATGTGTCAATCTTATTTAGTGGTGATCCTCTCAATAAGATTGGGTCTCTGGAACCAGCATTTAATCTCATGATCTTTGTTTTCTCCCCGTGAATGGTCAGGCCTAGTTGCTGTGAGACTGTTTCTAGTTTTGTTGTTTTCTCTTGCATCTGCTGATGGTTGTGAGAGAGGAGTGCTAGATCATCTGCAAAATCCAGATCCTCCAATTGACTCATCATGGTCCATTGTATTCCATTTCTTCCCTTGGCAGTTGTTGATCTCATTATCCAATCAATGGCCAGCAGGAAAAGGAAGGGCGATAAAAGGCAGCCCTGTCGCACACCAGTCTTTATTTCAAGGGCCTCTGTCAGTTTTCCTTCATGCAGTACTCTAGCCGTTGTCTCCTCATACATTTTCTTTATTAGGTTGGTTAGCTTCTGGGGACGCCATAGTGTCGTAGAAGTTTCCAGAGTGTTTCCCTGTCTAGGCTATCAAATGCCTTTTCATAGTCCACAAAGTTGATATAGAGGGATGAGTTCCACTCGATGCTCTGCTCAATATGATACGCAGCGTCGATATTTGATCTGTGCAGGATCTGTTTTGCCTAAATCCTGCTTGTTCATCCCTTAGTACTGCATCTGTAGTTTCCTTGAGTCTTTCTAGGATGATTCGACTTAGTATTTTGCCTGGTACAGACAGGAGCATTATTCCTCTATAGTTCGAGCATTCTTGGAGGTCACCCTTTTAGGTAGTTTGACTATATAGCCCTCTCTCCAGTCTTTTGGTATTTCTTCCTTCTCCCAAATTTTTCCCAACAAGCCATGTAGCATGTCTGTTGAGATGTCAGCATTTTGCCTTTATGGCCTCTGCGGGTATACCATCTGGGCCTGTAGCTTTACCATTTCGTAGTACTAAAACGTTGGATTCTCCGAAAGGAGTTAATTCTTATTTTTCATGTTTGTTGGCCTACACGCTCTGATATAACCAATAAAAGGTTCGCCTTAGGTTGAAAGGGGCGTGCCTCGGCTTAAAGAGGCTTTAATCCCCAACTAAACAAACAACAATACTTCATTCTCCGAAAGGAGTTAATTCTTATTTTTCATGTTTGTTGGCCTACACGCTCTGATATAACCAATACAAGGTTCGCCTTAGGTTGAAAGGGCCGTGCCTCGGCTTAAAGAGGCTTTAATCCTCTACTAAACAAACAAACAATACTTCGATTAGGATTGGTTTATCCTTGGATTCTCCGAAGGAGTTAATTCTTATTTTTAATGTTTTTTGGCCTACACGCTCTGATATAACCAATAAAGGTTCGCCTTAGGTTGAAAGGGCGTGCCTCGGCTTAAAGAGGCTTTAATCCCTACTAAACAAACAAACAAACAAACTTCGATTCTCCAAAAGGAGTTAATTCTTATTTTCATGTTTGTTGGCCTACACGCTCTGATATAACCAATAAAAGGTTCGCCTTAGGTTGAAAGGGGCGTGCCTCGGCTTAAAGAGGCTTTAATTCCCTAATAAACAAACAAACAAACAACAACATACTTGGAACCAGTAGTAAATAAAAGCTACGCTCAAATGGTGATGACCAAAATTCCACTGCTAAGCACCCCTGCCCATGTAACAATGACCAACGAAGCTAGAATAAACAGGCTTATTAGAAGGATACATGGGCCTAAACCAACTCCAAAAATTATCAGAGAAAAACTTATAGTCACACAAATTGGGGGAGGAAGTAAGCATCAACTCTCTCCCGATAGTAAGATAGGAGCTCTGCTACAGAGTCTCATAAAACAAGAAACAATTCACCACATTAAAAAATTCAGACACGGTGTCATTTTAACACTTAATGACACCATCAACACTAGACAGTTAATTGACAAAGTGAGGAAACAACACACATATAAAACAACATTAGGACACAGCACACAAATACAGATAAAAATACTCCTGGAAACAACAACATTTGTGGTAAAAGGAGTACCACCATATTTACAGGACGAACACTTAAACAACATCATCAAATTAGAAAACAAAATAAAAATTCACACGCATACAGAGAATTTATAAAAACAACCAAAAAACAACAGTAGTGGCAGTAGTCACCAAAGGGACGGAAAAACCCAGCAGCATCTACATTCAACAAAGACAATACAAGACAGACACCTACATACCCGGGCCCATGCAGTGCTCTCGGTGCCAGCAGTTTGGGCATACAAAAGCACATGCAAAACCACAAACGGTGCAGGTACTGTGCAGGGGCACACTCCATGAAAAACTGTGCCTTGGCCACAACGGACAAAAATTACCAAACTGCCAAAAGCAACAGAAAATGTGCCAACTGCACAGGACCTCACAGCGCGAGGTACCTTGGCTGTCCGTACAGAAAGGTCATAACAAACAGAAACAATACTCAAAATAATGACCCTCCAACAAAGAATTATAAATCACCACCAACTTCCACAAGCAAGAAAACGTATACGTCACCACCTCCTACAGCAAACAAGAGTTATTACACGAGTAAATGTTAGTACACGAGACATTTAAAATCAATGACTGGGAAATATTCAACTCAGAAAACATAGTGGGGATTAGCATAACAATAGACGATAATAAGGGGGATTAAAATTACCAACATTTATAACCCAAAAGGAAACTACACCAATGAAGACATTACAACACTTACAGACAGAATAACAAACAGATCAATAATAGGTGGAGATTTTAATGCCCACCACCAAGCTTGGGGATCCAACAGATCAGGTGTGACTGGAGAAATTGTCCTGAACTTCTGCGAAGACAACAACCTGGTCATCCTAAATGATGGGTCGATTACCAGAGTCAATCCAATGGCAAATAGAGAAGATTCTGCAATAGACCTCACTCTCATCACTCCTAATCTCACAGCAGCCAGTTGGGAGACTCTAGAGAGACTAACTCAGACCACCTCCCAATCGAAATAAACCTCAGAACAACATACAACATTAATAAAACAAACACTAAACCTACTTTCAACTTCCAAAAAGCAAACTGGGAACAATTTAGCCTAGAACTAATGACATTAGACAGCAGGAAAATCAATACAACAAATGTAGACACATATGCAGAAACACTAACAACAGAAATACTTAAAATAGCAATCAAACACATACCAAATAAAAACATGCCACTACACATAAAACATACAGCTGACAAGCCCAGAAAACCAAGATAAAAACCCAGTGCCCTGGTGGACAGACAAATGCACAGAAAAAGTTAAAGAAAGAAACAGGGCTCTGGACAGAGCAAGAAAGAACAAAACAGAGGAAAACCTAACAAAATACAGACAACTTAGAAATGAATGCAACAAAATTATATTCAAAGCAAAAGAAGTCCACTTGAGAAGTTTCTGCGAGACAATAAGCTTTAAAACATCAGCAGCAACAGTCTGGAATAAGCTGAACAGCATCAAAGGTGGAAACAGACAGAAAACCAACATACCAACACTTAAGAGGGACATCACCCGCAACAACAGACAAAGAAAAAGCCAATGCACTGGCCCAACACTTCCACTCAGTTAGCGCCAAAACTAACATGACCATAGAGGAAATTAACAGAAGACAGCGAACATTGGAGGAGATAGAAATAAAAAGTCAAGAAGAAGAAAACACATACATCAACGCAGACATCACAGCACAAGTAATAACTAGGGCACTAGGGGAGAAATCCAACACCACATCAGGTCCAGTCATTCTGAGCTATGCCATCATCAAAAAGGTGCCTCCCAATGTGATAGGGATCATAGCAAACCTGTTTAACCAAGTCTGGTCAGAGGGAATAATCCCAAATTTCTGGAAAACAGCTACCATCATTCCAATACTTAAGCCAGATAAAGACCTGAAGAATGCCAACTCATACAGACCTATATCACACTTAGGGAAAATATTAGAAACAATTATCAACAAACGCATCACATTTCACATGAACAAACACAACCTGTATAACCCTTCCCAAACAGGCTTCAGAAGCAAAAGAAGCACCCTAGATCAGCTTATCAAACTAGAACACGAGGTAAAAGTCGGGTTCGAAAGAAAAAACTTGCTGTTTTCCTGGATGTGGCCAGAGCATATGATGAATGCTGGAGAGAAGGGACACTCTATAAAATCAGAAAGATGGGCATAACAGGAAGAGCTTACAGATACATACAAAACTTCATGCGGGACAGATATTTCACAGTCACAATAAACAACGAAACATCATCAACACACGAACAAGAAAATGGCATCCCCCAGGGATCTTTAATATTACCCACAATTTTTACGATAATGGTGAATGACTTGGGGATGAATTTACAGACATGAAAACAAGTCTTTCCCAGTTTGCAGACGATGCAGCAATATGGCAAACGGGCAGAAACACAAAATACTTAACAAGGGGGGTTCAACGACAATTAGATAAAGTAACTAAATGGATGGGAAGTGGGATTTAAAATTAATACAACCAAAACAGTAGGGATGATCTTTAGCGGGGGCATTAAGGAAGAAAATATACATCAAAATTAATGGGGTAAAATACAATTCAGCACAAGCACTAGGTTCCTAGGTATGATATTAGATCAAGGCCTTAGGTGACATAAGCACATTGCCAACCAAACCGATAGATGTCGGGGCATGCTTAACATGCTACGATATATCAAGGGTAATGGATGGGGAGCCTCAACCAACACAATGATTACCTTCTACAAGGCGTTTATCAGAGGGAAAATTGACTACGCTAGTATTATATACGAGTCAACGGCACCAACTAACCAAGCCAAGCTAGACAGGTTCCAAAGCAGAGCTCTGGCTACTATAGCTGGGGCCTTTATAGGATCTCCCTCTGAAGCCGTAGAAGTGGCCCTAGGTGTTATCCCGCTTAGCCTAAGAAGAAAAGAACTCAGGCTCAACTACTGGGCTAAGATGGGCAATAACACAAAACACGCAGCACACGCAGCATACCAACACAGAAGACAGTGGACAAGAAAAGACTCTATCGCACAATACAGAGCAGCTGGGTGGAAAACACAAATTGAGCTGGCGCAATTACCCCTCCTCAAGAAGCTAGTGAACAAAAGAAAACTGCATACAGCAGTAATCCCACCATGGGAGCTCATCACACCTCAGACAGACACTTTTTTAACAACCAAAGGGAAAAAAGGAAGCACAGAACCATGGAAACTAAAGTCCACCGCCAACAAATACATCAAGCAACATGCTGAAAACGGTGACCAGATCTTCACAGATGGATCCAAGGGGACGGACGAACAACTGGGTATGGGGATTGTTATACCCAAATGGGGAATAAAACAATGCTATAAACTGCCAAAACACACATCAGTATTCACGGCAGAGCTAACGGCTATTCTGAAAGCACTGGAAATTGCTACAGAATACCCCCCCCCCAGAAGATCACTGTCCTCACGGACTCGCTGTCCGCTGTGCAGACCATATTAAATCAACATGATGGCCAAAGACCGGACATCGTAGAAGCAATACTACACACACACACAAGACTACACCATATGGGATTTCACATTAACATCCTGTGGATTCCATCACATGTTGGCATAGTAGGCAATGAACAGGCAGACAAAGAAGCAAATAAAGGTAGAAGCAGCTCTAGAAAAATCAAGATGAGTTTGGGCCCAGGGGAGATCAAGAGCATAATCACCAACATAATAAACAACGACTGGGCAGAGACCTGGAACTCCAGCTCAAAGGGTAGACTCGCCCATGCCTTACTGAAAGCCCCAGCAAGAAAGAGCCAAATCCAGGATGAACTGAAAATCCCTGTAAACAGAAAACTGCTACAGGCTGAAACTGGGAAAATGAATTTTTAGCCTGCTGGAACCCATATGTGAACACTGCGATGAGGAAAACACTACAGAACACTTTTTACTACACTGCCAGAAATATCAGCAACACAGAACACAATTAGAGCAACACTTTCAAGATAGAAATATACAATGGCATATAGGGCATATGCTGGGACATGACGCCACCCGAGAAACACTGCAGCTGGTCAAACAATACATAACAAGATCCAAGCATGAAATATAAAACATCAGAGCAAAATCAGCAAGCAAGTTAGACAAAAACCAACTACTTAACACCATCAAACAAATCAGACCAACACCAAATGCCCTTTTCAGGGCTGCACCAAGATCAACATAAAATGCCCTTATCAGGGCCGCACCCAAGAAAAAAAGGCCCTTTTCAGGGCCAAACACAGATCAACGCCCCTCAAGAAACCCTGCAGATGGTCACACAGTACAGAACAAGTTAGACGGACAAGAAAACTACAAGAGGCTCTCCATCGCCACCATTACAAGGGGCAAACAACTGAGGGGTGTCGGTCCTTATCAGGACCAGGGTGCTTCTCATCGCCAGACCATACCACACTAGGGAAACTAGACAAAGACTTAGAGAGGGGGGGATGGGTCAAAAGATGGTGGGGGAGGGTTACTAGGGGTTTGATTGGCGGGAGAGGGGTGTATGGGGATCTGGTTGGGGAAGGGGGTACTGGGGTGGGTGGGGGTTAAGAATCGGAATAAAAATAGTTTATAGTAGTTTAAAGTAGTTCAAACAAAAAATAGCTAGAATAGAAGCACTGGTCTTAGTCTATCCCTAACACTGTCATCGATTGCTAGAGCTCACCCATTATGTAGACCTCCACAGACCGCCAGCCAGACAACAGACAGTACTGCATCCGAAGACGTGAGAATGCCAGAACGCAAAACACCAAATACCCTTTCCAGGTCCTACACAAGTGACCCACAGTCCACCTAGAGAACAGGCACACCTAGGCAGTAGACCTCCACAGGCCGCCAGCCAGACAACAGACACCCCAGCACCCGACATGAGAAAGCCAGTCAGTCAAGATCACACATACCGAATGTCCTTATTAGGACAACAACACAGAACAAAACAAAATTTCCTTATTAGGACAAACACTGAACAAGACCCACTGTCCCTATTAGGACAAACACTGAACTAGACCCAATGTCCTTTTTAGGACATACACTGAACAAGACCCAATGTCCTTTTTAGGACAAACACTGAACAAGACCCAATGTCCTTTTTAGGACAAACACTGAACAAGACCCAATGTCCTTTTTAGGACAAACACTGAACAAGACAAAATGTCCTTTTTATGACACACACTGAACAAGACAAAATGTCCTTATTAGGACAAACACAGATCACGACACAATGACACACAGTCCATACCAGGACAAGTCCCAGGCCACATGGCCACACCAAGTAAAAAGGCCAATACGCTCTGATATAACCAAAAAGACATAGGTCTTAGGTTGAAAGGAGCGTGCCTCGGCCATATAGAGGCTTAACCCACCAACTAACAACAACAACAACTTGATCTAGGTTTGCTAGTGTACCCTTTTTAATGGCGAAACACGTAATAACAAAGTACTGTAGTTTTACAAATTACATAAACAATGACAATATACAGCAACGTTTCGAATAAACAAGGCCTTTACCAAGCAAATGAACAACAGGAGTGACGAATTAAAAAAAGCACTAACATATGGACGAATACATACGGAGAGATACTGGCAATATGTTTACGTTGCCCTGATCTTTCACAAGTTCGTGGTTTGTTGTCATGTGGGTGTCGTATTTTCAATTTGCGTTCCAGACAAGTTTTTAAAAAAATATTCCCAAGCGCTCTGTCATTTGATGTGTCCGAAACATTTAATTGTCCTTGATTTTATATTATTTAATAGCCAACTCTCTTTAGTATCAAGCTGTTGCAGAACAGAAGCGTTTGTTCTTTTCTTTAACGGGGTAATGGGGTCTAAGGCACATAGGGACAACGTCGCGCCAGGATTAGTGAGCTGGCACTAACCAAGATCCTACCGAACCTCCACGTGGTGACCCTGGAAACAGACAACGGTTCTTATCTGGCTAAGCATATAAGCGTAGTGATCGAGGGAGAGCTACTCTGGTATATCGAAATAGGGGGAAGACTGCAGTAAAACTTGGTAAATAGTGAAACACGTACAAACAAAGTACTATAGTTTTACAAAATACAGAAACAGTGACGATAAACAGCAACGTTTCGACCAACAAGGCCTTTATCAAGCAAACGAACAAACAGGAGTGACAAATTAAAATGAAACACAAATGGACGACCAAATACAAACGTTTCTAATGAAAATCTGGGAATAAAAACGAATAATGAAATAAATGTAACACAAAAACACACATAAAAACTAAAAATAAAACGGAAGAGAAACAATGAAAAATCTAGTAAATATATAACTTGAATACATGCAACATATACACTACGATCATCAGAGGAACATGATCGGATGGCTGTGACCGGGACATCGCAAGCTCCTGAATGGCCAGTATCATTGAAATGGGTAGCTACAGGGTCACAGAGCATTGGCGTATATCGCGCAAGTGTTGGGCGAATCGGTCACTGAGTCTCCTGCCGGTTTCCCCAATATAGGCCTTGTTACACCGCTTACAGATAATGGCATAGATAAGATTACGGGACTCGCATGTGAAACCATCGTCAATAAGAAACATGGCTAAAGGAAAAGATACAGTACGCGTCTGTATCACATACGCACACGTGTTGCAACGCCGACGGTCTCACTGGACAGCGCCAAAATGAGTCTGGATATTGGACTTAAGGCGACTGTGTACCAACATATCCTTAAGACTTCTGTCCCGTCTGTAAGCCACTAAAGGATAGTTAGTGAAGACAGAACGGATCTCAGGATCTGACTTAAGGATAGACAGATGACGGAATGAAACATTTTTCACCAGTGAACTATGGGGTTGGAAAGTTAAGATACGTTTTACTCTGTCAGAGTTAGTAGTCCTATGCTGGCTGGTGAGGGCCTGCTGGCAAGTGATTTTCTGAACTCGATGCATAGCCGAGACAAGCACCCTCTCCGGGTATAGGCGCCTGCAAAAGAAATCAAGCATGTTACGAGCTCTCTCAATAAAATCATCATCCTCGCTACAAAGGCGACGAAGGCGCAAGAGCTGCGAGAATGGCAAAGAGTCACGACAAGCCCGGGGATGAGAAGAAGTATAAAGGAGAAAACTATGTGCAACTGGAAAGCTTTAAGGCCGTCAGGATGAGGTATAGAAGTGTACAATGAGCACACATCAAGGTGGAAGAGACGGTAGGTTCTCTCGGTAGCAACTCAATGGAAGAAAAGACAGACAAAGCGTGGTTCGTATCTTTCAAAAATGACGGAAGTGTGATGACTATGGGATTAAAGATACTATCAAGGAATTCTGAGATGTGTTCCGTAGGGCAAGAGCAAGCAGAAACGATAGTTCTCCAGTTCTTTCTCAATAGGAGAACTAATCCACTTTTATCAACTTCTGCTCTCCTTCGTCTTGCGGAACTAGTTTTCACTCTTAACTCCTTTCAGTTTGATGACCAATTCTTTGAGCAGATCAGTGGGGTTGCCATGGGTACTAAAATGGGACATAGTTATGCTTGTCTATTCATGGGTTATCTTGAACACCTAGTATGAACTACATATGATGGCCCTCTTCCGTCTGTTTATCACAGATACATTGATGTCTGTATTGGCATTACTGATATGCCTGAAGCCAATTTGTCACGCTTCATTAATTTCATTAATGTTTTCAACCCTTCTATTCGTTTAACTACTCACATCTCCACTACTTGTGTCAACTTTCTTGACATTACTATCACCATACGCCTATCCACTATCACTACATCAGTATATTACAAGCCTACTGATGCACATAGTTTTCTCCTTTATACTTCTTCCCATCTCCTGGCTTGTCGTGACTCTTTGCCATCCTCGCAGTTCTTGCGCCTTCGTCGCCTTTGTAGCAAGGACGATGATTTTCTTGAGAGAGCTCGCAAGGTGCTTGATTTCTTTCTCAGGCGTCTATACCCGGAAAGGGTGCTTGTCTCGGCTATGCATCGAGTTCAGAAAATCACTCGCCAGCAGGCCCTCACGAGCCAGCATAGGACTACTAACTCTGACAGAGTAAAACTTATCTTAACTTTCCACCCCATAGTTCACTGGTAAGAAATGTTTTATTTTGTCATCTGTCTATTCTTAAGTCAGATCCTGAGACCCGTTCTGTCTTCCCAAACTATCCTTTAGTGGCTTACAGACAAGACAGAAGTCTTAAGGATATGTTGGTACACAGTCGCCGTAAGTCCAATATCCAGACTCATTTTGGCACTGACCAGTGTTGCCTTCAATCTTTTGCTGTATTTTGTCATTGTTTTTGTAATTTGTAAAACTACAGTTCTTTGTGATTACGTGTTTTGCTAGTGGAAAGATTATGAGCAGGAGTGAGATAACATACAGATAACATGAGATAACATTCGGGACAGAAACTTTATTTAACTTTGGATCTTAGACAAAGTTTGACAGAATGAATCGTCATGCAGAGGACATGCCGTTTTGTAGATGAAAGATAGTTGACAATGCTGAAATGGCTGCTAATCATTTAATCATTCAGTCAATATGTGTATATCCATTGCTATAAACAAACTAAACCTTTCAAGAAGAAAAGCATATATTAGGAAAAATCAATCAATCAAGTGCCATGCCTGCCGGCGTAGGCGATCCTGTCTCTTCACAACTCTCTCTGTGTGGTGCATGTAATCAGTTCTGACGTCGATACTGTGTCGAACCATGATGTCAGGCCATCCAGCATCTTTCTCCTCTGTCTTCCGCGATCTCTCGTTCCTGAATTTTACATGTTGTTACCAAACGTTTTAAACCTTCTCCTCGCATTTTATGTCAGAAGAACCTTGATTGTCGGATTCTTAGTCTTTTGTTAAGTTTCTCTGTGTGCAGGCCTGATTTATAACCTCCTCATTTGTTTTCTTCGCTGCCCATGGAATTTTCAGCATTCTTCTGTAAAACTATATCTCTGTGCCTTCCAATGATCGTATTAATTGTTTATTCATTGTCCATGATTCGCTGCCATACAGAAGTATTGGATCAATACAGCACTGAGTATTCCTTTTTACATTGTCTTTGTTAGGGAATTCACGAACAGTGTGTTTTTCATTTTCATAAATGTTGCTTTTAATAGGAATAATAGGAAACGCAAAAATGGCAGTAGTCATTTATAGACTTCCCAATTATTGTCTCGAATCCATGGAACTGATCTATCTAGATCAGTGTTTCCCAACCTTTTTTGCGCCATGCCCCACCAAAGCCTTTAAAAATTTCGTATGCCCCCACCCCTTCCTTCCTATGTAACATATACACAAAATTTTATTTTCAAAAAATGGAATTGTTCACTGAAGAAACTTAAATGATAGGTTTTAGGAAGAAATCACTAGGAAATTGTTTAGGAAACACAGTAAGTAAATTTTCAAAACATATAATGGAGAACAGAATTTCAAGTACGATATCATTTTAATGTTTTATTTTTCTATATTATTCTAATTATATGTAACTATTTATTACTTACACTTAGTGAGATCCTTGCGAATTATACATGCTGCAAATAGATTTTATGTTAGGTTTCAATTTAGTTAGCTTCAGTCTCACGTCTCTACGTTGTGTTACATCCAGCCGATTATTTTTAGTTTTTTAAACAGCAAATCAGTTATGGAATTAAATCCACATTCAACTAAATATGAAGATGGAAACGGTAATAAGTTTTCTTGCACATTTGGTTGAATTTGTATATTTGATTTATGTTTCCTCACAAAGCCATGCCGTCGATCCTTTTATACTAAATGAAGTTTTAACTGACTAATTATTTTGCATTTCTGCGAGCTTTTCTTGATACCGCATATTTGAAATATCAGACAAATCCACTAACATTGACTGCAATCAATTTGTTCCAAGTCAGAAAATCTTTCTTTTAAATCAGCCGATAGAATTTTCAGATGATCGACAATAACGAGTATCAGTATAGCGGTATCAGTCACTTCACATTTCTAGAGCCACTGAAACGCTTCAAAATGTTTGTTGCAAATATATTTCTGACATAATTCAATAAAGGTAATAAACCAAATATCTTAGCTTTTGCATTAACAAGAGTTTTATTCTTCCTTGAAGGTTATTTAATATATTTTGTTTTTCAAAGATATCGGCTAGATAACTCCAAATACTCTTACTATCGACCGTTAATATTACTTCATTTCAGGTTTGTCGCCTTCTCAATCTGTCGCTAAACATGGAAAACAAGATCTCATGATATTCTACTGTAAACCTTTTATAAATGCTCCTTCGCTAACTATACAACTACAAAATGGTACTCAAAGGACACCTGTATAATCCAGCTGTACAGTGAGTATCCATTACTCTGGTAATCAGACTAATGGTCCATAACTTGTAATTGAGTCAAACCACCTTGATGTTTCTTGGTTCCTTTTCCCATCGGACCTAACATTTGAAGCCAAATCAAACTTCTGACCTACTTTCTATGGCGGAAATATGATACTCGTGGCTCTGTCCAATACTATTAATATATTACATACTCAAGATTGCACTATATAAACTCATTTTGGCCTTCATGACAAGGTTGGCAAATAACGGACACATTACAGTTTTTTTTTTTATGACTCGATTTTAACACAATAACACATGCTTTCCGCTTTCAAAGCTTTGTTAAAAGGAGGTAAAAATGTACCTAGATATAAGTACTTTCCACTTATTGAAGACTTATTAAACTTCAGTAAAGTGATTGTGAAGCAACATTCAGTTTTGTCAACAGACATCCAAAAGCCAAAATATCGGTTTTGCAACATCATGAACATTAATTAACTCCGAACGAGTCCATTGCCCCCCTAAACGATGAAAATACCCCATGTGGGGCGTGCGCCCCACGTTGGGAAACAGGGATCCAGATGGTAGGTTCCCAACCTTTTTTGAATTATCACCCCCTTTTTAGTGAATAATTTGCTAGCGAGTCCGTGGATAAACTATATTGTGCATACTATAAATGGAAAAACAATGACACATTTTTCAGTTATTTTAATAGGAGATAATACCAATATTATTGTTATCCTCTCAGTATCATTGACACAATTTATGATATAATGTATTTATTGGAGCTGAGCATGATGGGATGAAACTAATTTTACGATGTTTTGTGACATTTTTGTCATCAATAATTTTAAATCGCCGCATTCCTCTATTGACAATCTGTTTCGTTTCTTTGTGAATAGTCTGGTGACAATGATAAATCCTCTTTAAGCTAAATTGCAGCCAATAAGGGTAGATATAATATTGGAATTTAACTTTGTAGTCACAATTCTTGATATCCATTATTCGTTTTTCCATTTCAACTGTTCATTTGTTGACAATTCTATCAACTCTTCCTCCAGTGATCATTCTGTTATTTGTATATTTTCTTCTTCTTTTTCTGCTTACTCACTAGACTGGGATTTCGGATTCTCTAATAAGGCCCCTATCAGCCACACCATACAGATTTCTTGGACGCTGGTGTAAGTGGACCACCTTTTTCTTCTCATGTCTACATACTGGGGGCTGTTCTGTAGAATGTGCTCTGTCGTCACATACGCCAAACATAGGGGCACAGGTCATTTGTGCCTATCTTGAATCTAGCTCTGTTCTCGCTTTTCCGGCCTATACTGATGAACCAACTTTTATCATGAATTTTAACGTTTTTTTAAGGGACTCTGTTCCTCCGTACAGCATCTCGCGAAGCTCTGTGTTTTGAGGCCAGGTTTCTTTTCTTATACCTGCTATCAGTTGACAATCTTGCAGAACGTGTTCTGCCGTCATGTCCTCTTTTTTGCAGCGGCACAGGCTAGTTGTGCCAATTTTAAATTTGCGAAACATGTGGGCGCGGAGCTTGTTGTGGCCGGTACGAGGCGAAGTATGGCAACTTGTTCGCTACGAGACAGACCATAGTATCCGTCGCTGTTGTTATGCTGATGATGGTCTTTTGTCTATGTGTCTCTGTAGTGCCAGTCGATGGTTGTTCTGGCTTCCTCATAACTGATCTCGAGATCAGTCTGAGGTAGTCTCCCTCCTTCTTTAGCTAGTTTGTCGGCGCGTTCGTTTCACTTATGTTACCGTGTGATGGGATCCACTGAATGACGGTGCGTTTGAATGTGTGCACTAATGCGTCGAGTGTCGCTTTCAGGTTATTTAGCTCAGTTTTGCCTATACTTTTGAGTGACGTGATGACCGATAGAGCATTGGTGAATATCACGACCTTGTTCGAGAGGTACCTCTTCTCTCTAGGATCATTTCGGCCGCTGTTCTTATTGCCTCTGCCCGGTAGTTATTTGAGTATTTGCCTATGGCAATCGCTTTTGTGACCGTCACTTTATTTGAGAGTTTAAGCACTAATCCTCCTCTACCATCGCTGATTGCGTTCCTTGCCGACCCATCAGTGTACACATGTGTCCACTTATATTTAGGGTATTCGGTCGATATGTATTTTTCTGTGGCCGCACTTCTTTCGAAGTTTTTATGCTGGCCTTTTTTTTAGTATGCCTGGGATTGTTTCCCTTAGTTCCGGCATTTTGGTTTTCCACGGCGGGCACTTATCAGTTGCCGGATTGATTTGACTTTGCAGTTTGCTAGAACCGAATGATCTGCGGTCAGTGTTTTCGCGTTTTTTGCGAAGCTGGTCCTCTGTATCCTGCCCCTTCTGAATCCGTCATTCTTTCGTACATAGGGTGAGAATTGAGCCGTTTAAGTTCTTCCGCCTACACCAAGATTTTTCTGCCCCTTCGATCTGCCATTGGTTGGATGCCTGTGATTGTTTCAATCGCCTTGATAGGCGTGGACTTCATGGCTCCTGTGATAATGCGCATTGCACGGTTTTGACTATTGCTCACTTTGGCGTATTGCTTGTTAGATGCATTGCTCCACGCTGCAATGCCGTACTCCAGTACCGGTTGCACTCTTCCAGAGTAGAGTGTTTTGATGACTCTCGTGTTTGCTCCCCACGTGGAGCCTGCGAGTTTGCGCATTATCGTGAGCCTGTGTCTCGTTTTTGCCGTAGCATTTTCAATTTGGGGCACCAAGTCAGTTTTCGATCGAGTGTGATTCCAAGGTACGTTGGGGTATTGCTTTCTGGAAGTTCTTGCCCATTTACTTTAAACCTAATTTTGTGATCCTGGTTGTTCTGGGAAAACACAGTGTAAGTGATTTTAGACGCGTTTATATTTATATTCCACTTTTTTTACCACACTTCCAGGTTATTTAACGTAACTTGCAGTCGATTTGTTGCTATGGACATTGACTCTTCCCTCGCCCATATTGCCAGGTCGTCGGCATACATGGCAGAGTGTACTCGCTTTGGTAGGCATGTAGCTATTTCATTGACAAAGATTAGAAAAAGAGTTGGTGAGAGCTCTTCTCCTTGGGGTCTCCTTGCTCTAATGTGGCTTTCATGCTAGTGTGCCCCTGAACTTGAACCCTTGCTGTTCTGTTATCTAGGTATCTATTAAGCCATTTGTACATTCTTCCCTTTATACCGAGGGTGAGGAGTTTCAGTTTTAGACCCTCTTTCCAGACCATGTCAAACGCCTTCTCCATATCTACTAAAACTGACAGTGTCTGTTTCTTTTCTTGGAAGCCATCCTCGATTTCCTGGACGACATAGGTTACTTGATATTCTGTAGATCGGTGCTTCGAAAACCTCCTGTTGCACCATGAGAAATACTTTGCTTTCCAAGTGCCAAGATAGTCGTTTGTTCACCATGCGTTCCATGAGTTTGCCCGTGCAGCTTAGGAGGCTCATTGGTCTGTAACTAGCCGGCTCGAGTTTCTTTTTGCCTGGTTTAAGAATGGATACCATGATCGCTTCCTTCCATTCTCGTGGTACTATGCCTGTTCTCCACGACATATTTAGGACGGCCAGTGAGCTGCCTTTGCTCTAGTCCCCAAGTTCTTAAGCAACTCATTTGTGATTCCATCCTTTCCGGGCGAATTTCTGAGCTACATCTTCCTTAATGCATCTTTCAACTCATTACTGGTGAATGTATCCGTTAGGTGACTATCGACTTTTCTTGACTCGCTTTGAAGGGCTCTAGACTTTCTCTTTGTGTCATCGACTTTTTCTTTTGTTATGCGTACTCTGCTGACTTCGGCATATTTTTGCATTAGAATGTTTGTGGTTTCCTTCCCGAGGACATCTTTTTGTCCTGTTCGAGGACTATTGGGGTCGGCTGGTGTTTTCGTCACTCAGCGCTTTTGCTAACCTCCACAATTTATGGCCGTCCCTATCAAGGTTCATGGATTCGGTCTTATCAACCCAACTCTGTCGTGCTGATCGTTTGACCCCACGCTTGTACCTTGCTGCTGCCGCCTTGTAAGCAGTATTGGTCATTATTGACTGTGCCTGTTCTGCCTCACTCCTTGCGAATTCAAGGTCGTTTTTAAGCTTCTGAACCTCTGCTGTCCAGTATGGTTTGTAATCCATCCGTGCGCCTCTAGGAATGGTTTCCCGTACTGCTTTCAGGATTGCTTGTGAGAGTTCCCTTGCCACGGATCGCATGTATTTCTTTTCATGCATGTTGATGCGCTCAACATTGGTATCTGTCAGTGCCCGGTACTGTTTCCAATTTGCTTTTTGTAGTTCCACCGTGCAAACCACATTTTGGGTGCAGGTACACATGTTAGATCTACTTGCAGGTTGACAGGCCTATGGTCATTATCTCCGAGTTGCTTTGTGACCGTACGTAATGTTTTTGTGGAGAGGTCCCTTGTTGCAGTCTTCCACTTCTACACCTCTGCTGTTCGTTTCGAGGTAGCCCCATCTTTCTGAGTGGCTGTTGAAATCGCCGACCACCATGCATGCTGTATCATTGATATTTAATTGCATCGAGTGACAGCGAGATGTCACTTGGGCAGTATAAGTTATACAGAAGAATCTGCATTTCTTCACATGTAATTAGGACGCCTATGTTCTTTGCTGCGCCGGCACTTCCTGTGGTTACATCCACTTGCTTTGCTGGAATGCCGTTTCGTATTAGGTTGAGGACTCCACCCTTGTGCCCTTCTCGGTCTAGTCTGAAGGTTTGGTAATATCTGATCCCGAATCTATGTTGTGCATTTAGGTGGGTCTCTTGTATGCACGCAATATCAATTTCGTCTTCTGCAAGTCTTATTGCGAGTGCTTGCTTTTTGTGAAGAATACCTTCGGCATTCCATTGCACAATGTTTAATCGTCTCTAGCCAGTTTTCGACCGTGTCGGACCAGTAGTTTTTACCGTGGGCCTCGCTCTCTGCTTTGCCGAGTTGGAGGGCCGGGACCATCGGTAGCAAAAAACTGGCCCTTTCGAGGCATGAGGTCTGGCACTCGTCCTGCCCGACGGATCTCCACAGGCGAAGCACCATAACGAAGTTCTATTTTTTTTAAATATTCATGATAAAATTTGGTCCATGCAGCATTAGCATGGGTAGCTACGTCACAACTTTCAGTGCCAATTGGAGCTCAGTTGTTTATCCTTCGGTCGTGTATCCGATTTCAACCAACGTTTACTGGGTTCGCTCTCCGATGGCCTTCGACTGTCCCCAGCCAAACCCACAATGCAGCTGGTTGCTATTTTCTTTCAGGGCAGCGACCCTTAGACGACCAGCCCTCTCTCAGCTTTACCTGTTTTGTTAATGGACTGCTTGGTTTGCCTACCGTCCAGTTGTGTTTACGGTTTACTCCGCTAGCCTTTGATTGTCCCCAACTAAAACTAAAAGACAGCAGTGGTTCCCTACGAAGAGAAAAGAGTCCTGGGACGCTTTATGGACGTTCGGGTCGGCACTAGGCAATTTTCATTGGCTCCGTCATTTACTTTGATCCGGGATACCCTGGGCTGGGACCCCGCACATCGTAATGTATGGGTCGTTTCATCCGACGCTATCAGCGCAACTTCAGTTTTTGCACTCGCCGCTTATCACCCCGACCTGATATTTCCGGGGATGTTAATTGCGTGAGCAATCGTACCCTGCCCGGCTGTCTCAGGGAGGGCAGTTTCGTAAGGCGCTAGAACGTAACTTTGGGTTTTACTCTCGGCCAACTTTACCGAGAAAACATCGAGTAAGCGGAGATTTTTTTAAGACGTGCGATATGTTAGCGATTTCTACATATTTTAGAATAATAGCACAGTTTTTTATGTTCTTTTCTTTCTATCTTGTTCGCCCGTTATGAATTCAGGCGTAGTCAGCGCCGGATTAGCCTAGTAGCAGAAGTAGCAAATGCTACGGGCCCCGCGCTTCTGGGGCCCCGCGCCTATGTGACAGAGATGAAAAGGAAAAAATAACCAAGATGTTATATAAAAAACACGCAAGCTGTCTGGAATTTTTAATGTCGTGTGTGATGGTGCTGAATCCAAAGAAATCGAAGTAGAAAATACAGTAGTCGCGTCTCACTGTGTAGTAGATGAAAGCAGTGCTATAGAAGAATCATCATTATCAATATTACCATTAAGATCAGAAGCTCTTCACGATTTAGACATATTTTCCACACGACAAACTGAAGTCGAACGTACAGCAAGTCCTCCCAATTTAGCCATATCATCTTCAAGCCAACGAGAGGCAGAAAGCACAGCACATGCTTCCAATGTAGCAACATTTTCTACAAGCCAAAAACACAACGAAAGTAAAATGTACTTCAACGATACTGGTGAATGGCCAAGCAACTTCAATTGAGATTATTGGATTGCGAATGGAAGTAGCGAAGTACAACATATGAACAGTTATTTCTTGTCTTAAAAAAACATACGATAAAGAAAACAATTCACGATTTTGTCGAAAATCGTTTTTCACATATACACATAAACCAACAAACAAAACTCATGTAAGAGATTGATTGTGTTATTCAGAAAATAAAGGGCAACTTTTCTGTTTTGCAAAGTTACTGATTCAGGCTTTTCGTCATGGTTTACGAAAAAAGGATTTGACGACTGGAAAAAGGCAAATAATTTGTTGAAAAGACATGAAGAAAGCACCTTCCATAGACAAGCGATAATTTCGCTGTTAGTTTGCTAAAAGAAGGATGCGCGTGTCGATTCTCAACTTGTAAGCCAGACCGAACAAACATATTGGCGGACACTAGCTAATTACTTCAGTTATACAATTTTTAGCAGAACGAGGTCTTGCATTTCGGGGTAGTTATGAAACTATTGGTCCACCTAATAATGGAAATTATTTAGGTTTGTTGGAATTAATAGCCTAATTTGACATTTTTCTGGCTCAGCATATAAATACTTATGCAAATAAAGGAAAGGGACATACATCATACTTATCAAAAACAACATGTGAGGAATTTATCCATCTAATTGCATCAAGCTTACTGGATCATATTATTTGCGAAATTAAGAAATGCAAGTACTATTTCGTATCACTGGACTCTACTCCAGACATTTCGCATGTGGACCAACTCACTCTAAAAGTGCGCTATGTGTTACCATCTGGACCGGTGGAAAGCTTTGTGAAGTTCTTGGATATGGAAGGTCATACTGCTGAACAATTCACCCAAAGTTTACTTGATTTTTAAAGAAAATGAGAGTAGCATATGACAATGGCAATATCAAAGACTGTTGTAGTCAAAGCTATGACAATGTCAGCAACAGGAGTGGGAAATACCGCGGTTTACAAGCACGCATTGAGGTGATAAATAAGTACGCAGAATACATTCCCTGCTTTGCACATTCACTGAATTTGTTTGCTAAGTGTGCTGCAGAATGTTGTATAGAAGCATCCATTTTTCGATTTTGTTGAAAGCCTCTATACATTCTTTTCCGTTTCCACCTATCGATGGGCATTCTTACAAAAGCACTGGAAGATACAGGTTCAAAACTCCCGACATTGAAGAGACTGTCGGAAACCAGGTGGTCTGTCCGAGCTGATGCGACAAAGACACTTTTATGTGGTTTCACCACTATCAAACAAGTTTTGAATGACATCTCAAATAACATGGATCAAAAGGTTGAGTGTCGTAATCAAGCGTATGGACTAGTTTTGGAGATGATTAAGTTGGAAACAGAAATAATGACCATTTTATGAAACGAAATTCTAGAACGCGTGTAAGCGTCTAGCGCTTCATTACAGTCACCTGATCAAGACCTTAACGCGGGATATACCCTTTATGAATCGTTACACGTGTACGTTCAAGCAATGCGGCCTACATTTTCAGATATTGAGACCAAAGCCAAAATCCTGACTGAGTGTCAAGAATATCAGCAACAAACTTCAAGACGACGCAATCGAAATACTAAGTACGACGATTTCAGCGGCTCTACTACGCTCGATGAAGTTGTAGAAAATCAAACACCCAAACAAAAATTTGAAAGTCGGGTGTTTATTGTCATAATTGATAATGTACTCTCTGCCTTAGCTAAACGCATGGGAGCGCACCATAGAGTGACTTGTGTATTTGAAACACGTTGGCAGTTAAAATCTCTTACAGCAGAACAGATCTTGAAAAGAACTCCACATATTATCAGTGCTTACCAAGAGGATTTGGAAGAAAGTCTAGGCGACGAACTTGTGCAGTTCCCTGAACTTCTTAAAACTAATGTAGCTGCTGCTATTAACAACGAAAAGCATGAGGCTCTTGAACTGCAATTTTATAAACTTATAATGGAAAATTCATTAGAGACGTGTTTCCCAAATCTACAAATTGTCTTACGAATTTACTTGTCTTTAATGATTACCAACTGCAGCGGAGAACGTTCTTTTTCGACATTAAAGCGTATAAAAGTGAGTTAAGGAACATGATGGGACAAGATCGTATAAATAACCTCACCTTATGTTGTTAAACATTGAATGTAATTTACTTAGAGAAATTGATTTGTCTAGTATTATCTCTAAATTTGCTCATATTAAATCGAGACAAGTTTGTTTGTAAAAGTTGTGTTTTATTATTTATTAGTATAACAAAACTAGGGCCCCGCACTAAAATTTGCTACAGGCCCCGCATAATCCGGCACTGGGCGTGGTCAGTGCACCTAATATGACACAACTGATTTGTTTGTGAATGAATGCTAGCTGTCCTTATCATTAGTGGCCCCTCGCAGTGGCGTAGCCTACTAATGCGAGATAGGTGTGCTGCTAATTAAAATGAATATGTGCCCCTCCTATTTAATCTCTTTTCCCTTTTAATTGAAAAGAAAACTATTCAATTACTCAACGATAGTTATTGAACTGGGAAAAATGTATTTTTAAAATAGCACATATTTCCACTTACATGATTCAGTTGAAGATCAGATCCATTCTTCTTTCCTTTTGCAGAAAAATATATGTGACGGCATCATAAAATGTATTCTTCATTCCTTGCTCAAAAGTTTCTTTTCAATTGACAAAACATTGTGGCTAAGACTCAACATTGTGTATATATGTGGCAACTGTGGATTTGCTAGGATGCTGAAAACGACTTTTTAACAGACGCAGTGGTTACTTGAATAGTCATTATCAGCTCTGCTTGAAAAATTCATAGCCTGTAGAGTTTCAAATATAATGGAGACAGATGGTCTTTTCCCCTCCACTCTCGGCGGCTATCGTCAAGGAAAGGACACATGGTGCAATGCAGCGGTCTTTGCATATGATGCGTATGAGGGTTTCAGATTGGGATGGAAACGGCGGCAGCCGCCATTGATTTGCAGGACGCATATAACAATGTCTCTTACACCTTACTCATGCAGTTATTGATGGATATGCAGGTGGAAACACACAGTGGATTGCTGCTGCACTTTTTGAGCGCACGTTATCAATGCGTTGCGGTTCATGGGCATCACAACCACAACAGGTCCTAATGAGCCTTCCCCAGGGATCACCACTCTCGCCAGTCCTTTTCAATGTATACACCGTCGGGGTAACCAGCACACAAAGGGTCGGAGTTGGCAGAACAATGTCGTACGCCGATGATATTCTGGTGTATCGCATGGGCAAGGACAGAAACGAGATCGCTTCTGCATTACAGTGTGAGCTGAATAGGATTGGTGACTGGTGCAACGAATTCGAAGCGAATGTGAACCCAGCAAAGGCCTCTCTGACATGGTTCTCTCTTAACACTCACATAGTAAAGACACCTACCCCGGTTGTCAGCATGTGTAACAAAGACATTGACAGAACCGAAACACTAAAGTATCTTGGAATAACAGTTGACAGAAGCCTGTCATTTAAGAGCCATGTTGAGAACGTAATCATAAAGGCAAGAAAAGGGCTAACCGCTCTCAAAGTTATGGCGGAGGTGGATATTGAACAATGTCTGCTGCTTCTTCTTAATCAGGGACTAGTGCTGAGCGTGATGGACTATGGTCTTGGTCATCGGACAGTAAGCTGAATATCGCTGGATAAGTTAGACAGAGTCCAAAATGAAGTGATGAGGCTTATACTTGGTTGCACACGTGACACTTCATGTGAGGCAATGCGCTATGTCCTTGTATTGTCAACGATGGCCATTAGACACAAAGTCACACAGGTAAAAGCATATCTGAAAGTTTCTGCGGACACAAATCATCCTCTGCACAAATCCATAAATGAGAACAAAGGAACGCGATTGAAGAGAGGTCGATCCTGGATGGCCGAGGCAGAGGATGTTATTAAACAGGTCTGTACTCTAGATGAGCTGAAGCACGGTGACGAATGGATGCCTATATCAGAAGATATGACTGCTTACGCCAGGGTTATCAGCACACTTGGACGCCGCTGTAGAGAATGGGCCCCGGGCGTCGTCAATGCGGAAATTCTTGCACTCGTGGACCAGCACTCCTACCCAGGTGATATCATTATCTACACCGATGGCTCTGTCAAGCGTGGCACGAGATCATCGTGGGCTTACTCAGCACAACGAAACGGTCGCACACTTCATGAGGACTGCGGGGCTTTTGAGACAACGACATCGAGCATGACTATGGAGATCACCGCTGCCTCCAGGGCTCTGTCATGGGTGGCTGAGCAACAGGTTACCCACACGATCAGACTCGATGAATATGCTTCAGCTGATTGAATCTGGAAGTATGCGTGTGGAATGGGTGGACATCATTCGGAGATCACATCTCAAGAAAATGACTTGGCTGTACACGCCTGGACATGCTGGAGTGCGGGGTAAGGAGCGTGCTGACTCTCTTGCAAACAGTGCCCCGACTCAAGTGGGCAGAAGCATGGACAGAGCCGATATCATTGCCGATATGAATGCGGTACGCTCTCAATTGTGTGACATGGGCGGGTCTCAGACACCGGAACGAGTTTGAGAATTAGGCGTTAAGTTTGGACATGCCAGACAGTGTCGTATTCGTGGTAGAGAGAAGATATAGTAATCAACTTCTCATGGGTACTGTGAGCAAATGGACTTTGGGATGGCTGCTGCAACGGAGGACAGAGCACGAATGGGAATGCCCAATGTGCCATGACGTCGATCGCATAACATAACATAACATAACATAACTCTGCCAGTTTAAAAACTTCTTTGCACCCTGAACTGACATCATTTTCAACTAAAATCTGAAATACTTCATCAAGTGACTTATTATAGAACTCATCCGAAAAATAAAGTACCACAAGTTCATTTTTTAATCGTACATAGTTGAACATCCCTACATAAACGTCGTTTAACCACCAAGTCCTTCAATTGTTAGTGCTGATTTTTTCTAGCACGCATTCTTCTTGTAACACCACAACCTGTCCACCAATCTCTCCACTCACTCGCTTCACAAATCGTCATAGTCTGCGTTAGAATCCGGAAACCAACACGCTTTAAAACGGAAACCACTGAGCAATTTTTGGAGACATGCTCCGATAACTCCTAAGTACTAACTTACCGCAACTGCGTGTGATAACGCGTCCAGAGATACTGGTAGTTTGAGCGTTCGCTTAATTTCGACAATAGACAGCTACTTATAGTTACTCTATAAATATTCTCGACTAAATATTGCTGTAAATACTTAACATAAAAAATTACTGTATTTTTATTTTTATTCTGGACTGATATAGAAGTGCGCCGCACACCTAACAAGCATGGAGAATACGCTACTGGCCCCTCGCCATTCAGGCAAATCCTGCTCCATCTTTCGAAGTACATGTGATTTAGATCCGCAAGTAAATAATCAGGAAACTTGTAGTTCAATCGCGTACCGTGTACATACCAACAATTGTTTTGGCTGAAGTTGGCCTTGAACCTCAAACCTCGAACCACTGCACGTGGTTACTAGCTAAGTGTGTTATCGACTTGGCTATTGGGGGTCCTTTAATGTTACGTTATCATTATTGTCAGTCTCCGTCGCTGCCTAGGCATATATATTGCTGTGACACAAAATGTTCACCAAATTGCCTGCTACGTGGTACCATATTTCTCCTCACCACACGCAACAGTACGTCTCTTTCTCTCCCCCTCAACCACACATATTTCGTTTTGTTTTTGTCCTGTCTAGGTTGCCTGTTGTATTTTGGTGTTCATTGGTTAGGATAAAACAAGCATGTTTCAGGAAACGAATATCATGCACAGACCACATTTTTGCACTGCGACAGATAGTAGAACAAAGCAATGAATGAAATAGTTCCACAATAGTTTTTTGTTTACCTTGAAAAAGCATTTGATAGCCGAACAGGGAATCGCTATGGAAGATACTCCGTCATTATGGAATACCAATAAAGATAATAATAATAATAATTCCTCTCGTACCGTTATACGTTACATAGGGCCTGCAAGTAATTTCTCCATACCGCTCTATCCTGGGCAACTCGCTCAATCTCTTCCATGGAACTGAGACCGATATTTCCTGCCTCTCTCAGCAAAGTTCGTTTCAGGGTCTCTCTAGGTCGACCTCTCTTTCTTGAACCCTTTGCATCCCATTTCAATGCCTGCTTTGATATTCTTTGATCATTTCTCCTCAAGGTGTGCCCAACATATCTCCATCTTCTCTTTCTTATAACAGTTGTCACTAGTGGTTGACCAGACATGTCTCTGATTTCATCACTTCTTTTGAATTCGTTCCATTTTATATTCATAATTTTTCGCAGACATCTATTTTCAAATGCATTCAACTTGCTTTCTATATCTTTAGTCATTTTTTCTAACTCTAGCTGGCATATGTTAGGATTGATACAACATTTGAATTGAAAATTCGTAATTTAGTTTTAATACTATATAACTTGCAGTTCCATATTTTATTTAGACTTTTAAAAGCTGATGTTGCTTTGCCAATTCGTATCATAATTTATTTTTAACATTTCCTTTGCAATCAAAATTGCTACCTAAATAGGTGAACTGCTCTGTTATTTTTATCATTTTAGATTCCAGTGTGATATCTACATTACTTGCCATAGGTGTCTTTATTATATTTGTTTTTTCATAGCTTATCTGCAGACCAACTTTTGATGCTATAGATGACAAGTTGTCTGTTTTTCTTTGCATATCTTGGTTGTTTCTATTTAACAAGGCAATATCATCTGCAAAATCTAAATCTTCTAGTTGACTATTTTCTACCCAATCGATGCAAGTTTCGCCCCTGCAACATTTTCACATCACCCAGTCAATGACCACTCCAAACAATAGCGGAGATAGAATACAGCCATGATTTACTCTGGTTTCAACCATAAACCAGTCGCTGTGTCCACCATCAGTGCGAACTGCACACTGTGAACCATCATAGAGGCTCTTAATAATGTTTATTATTTTGTCTGGTATTCCATAGCATCTCAGAATATTCCACAGAGAGATTCTTTGTAGACTATCAAAGGCTTTTTAAAATCGATGAAATTTAGTATGAGTGGTTGTTGCTTCTCAATATGTTCCTCCAAAATTAGTCGTAGGATAATTATTTGGTCTAAGCAGCTTCTCCCAGGTCTAAAACCAGCTTGTTCTTCTCTCAGGGTTGCGTCCACTGCTCCTTTGATTCTATTAAGAATGATTTTGCAGAAAGTGAGCTTTTCTGCAGTAATGTTGCCATCAACCGCTGCCTTATCATTAATCAAGGAATCGATTGCCTCCTTGACCTCAGCTTCACTTATCATTTCTTCGTTAATTGGTAGGGAGCTGTTTCTTGCCTCTTCGTCAAATTTGAGTAGTTCTGGTGGATCAGGTCTATTTAATATTTCTTCAAAATGTTCTGCCCATCTTTTCTTCTGCTCGGTATCTGATGTTAGAACTTTACCATCTTTATTCTTGATTGGGCAACCCTTTGAAACAAAAGTTCCAGTAAGTTGTTTTAGTGTATTGTAGAGCATTTTACAGTTTCCAGTCTTAGCTGTCTTTTCCCCTTCTTCGGCCAGTTGATTGACATATGCTCTTTTATCTCTTCTAGCTGCTCTTTTCACTTCCTTGTCTTTTAGTCTATATTCCTCTTTAGCTTGGATTTCATCTGTTGCATTCTTAGTATTAAATATCGCTAGTTTCATCTTTCTTCTTTCTTGAATACATTTCCAGTTGTCACCACTTATCCAGAGTGTTTCTGTCTTTTGTCTTTAATCCTGCGCTACTATTTGCTGCCCCCAATAATGTGTCCTTTATCTTAGTCCATTTGTCTTCAATGTTCTTTTCATTTTCACCATTGAGTACCTCGAACCTATTCTTAAGTTCGAGATGATTCCTCTTTTACTTCTTTATTATGTAGCCTTTGACTGTCTATTCGCAGTTGTTCTTTTTAGTATGGTGAATTTTCAATTTCAGTTTCAATTTACCTATGCATAAATTATGATCACTTCCTACATCTGCCCCTTTGTATGCACGGACATCTACCATGATGTTCTAAATTGTGTATTTATGCACATATGGTCAATCTTATTCCTGGTCACTCCATCTGGTGAGTGCCAAGTAAGTTTATTAATTTCCTTATGTGCAAAGATGGTACAAAAATTAATAAGTTTGACAGCATACATAACTCCGCCAGTTTTTCTCCATTCTCACTCATTGTGTTTATTCCTTGTTTTTCTATAGCTAGCTCTCTCTACCCCTATATTATCACTTCCAACCTTGGCATTAAAGTCCCCCATAATAACAGGTCATGTTTTTGGGTCTTATTAATTTGATCTTGTAGTTGCTCATAAAATGTGTCTTTCTTATCATCGTCGGCCTCGTTTGTTGGTGCATAACACTGGAGTATTGTCATATTGACATGCCTGGTACTGAAGCGGGCTCTG
The DNA here is from genome assembly GCA_020796225.1 of Arion vulgaris. Taxonomy (NCBI): domain Eukaryota; kingdom Metazoa; phylum Mollusca; class Gastropoda; order Stylommatophora; family Arionidae; genus Arion; species Arion vulgaris. The sequence continues at coordinate 56,547,479 of CM036753.1, read as the reverse complement.
ATTATCCGACTCGAGATAGGTTCCCTTTCTAACATGCTCTTTGCTACTCTAGGTGTCATCATTATACCCACTCCTTCAGAATGCTTTCCATCTTCTCTCCCTGAATATATGAAAGTTAATCCACTAACTACTCTTCTATCTGTTCCAGGCCATCTCACCTCACTTAACCCCAGTATGTCCAGCTCGTATCTCTTCATTTCTTCTGCAATTTGGGCTGATTTTATAGACGTGGCAATCGTTCTCACATTTCAAAATCCAATTTTAGTGTGTGTTTTTGAGCCAAGTAATGTACGAGTCGGTTGCTGACTTCCGCAAAGCGGCTTTCATCAGCAACCGTCATTGATGCACTAGGTGCACCGCACACCGCCAGGCTGGTCAGTTTACCGCTATGGCGTCCTTTCTTGCAAGTTTCTGTAGCTCTTTCAATTTCTTGTGATGAGGTAGCTGGCCTCACACACGTCCTCCTCCTTTTTCATCCGAGCTTGGAACCGGCATTGGTGTATGTGTCAAGAAACAGGACATCAACAATCTACAGCATACATAATCCGAACTAGCACACTCGTGGTTTCTCAGCTGACCTATTTCACGTAGAAGTGTAATGCATCGTGCCATGTGTAGTTCAAGGTGATGTAAAACGCGCTTCATTCATTTCCTTGGCAACGAAGTTTCAATCCATTTTAGAAAATAAATTTCAAAATCGAGAAATGAATTGTTAATTAAAGCTCTATTCCAGCTAAAACCAAAATAAATTATTTCTTGATACGTGTTCGAACCAGTTCAGCCAAGATGTCTGATGTTGCCTTGTTTTTAATCTAAGAATCTAAAAATGTAGATACTGCAAATATAATATGACAGCAACATAGGCACAACCTTCATAACTAATAAATCTATCAGCCTTAGTGTTCAACAGTGAAACACGTACAAACAAAGTACTATAGTTTTACAAAATACATAAACAGTGACGATAAACAGCAACGTTTCGACCAACAAGGCCTTTATCAAGCAAACGAACAAACAGGAGTGACAAATTAAAATGAAACACAAATGGACGACCAAATACCAACGTATCTAAGGAAAATCTGGAATAAAAACGAATAACGAAATAAATGTAACACAAAAACACACATAAAAACTAGAAATAGAAAAGAAACAATGAAACATCTAGTAAATATATAACTTGAATACATGCAACATATACCCATATAGATTATAAAGCATGGGAAGAGAAAGTACTAAGAAGCATAAGAATGTAATACATGCAACATATACCCATAGAGATTGCAAAGCATGGGAAGAGAAGTACTAAGAAGCATAAGAATGTAATACGTTGAGCCCGCGTGGTCGCAAGGTACCATACAAAGAAATCAACCGATTCTCCAGATCAAATCGACTACGATCATCAGAGGAACATGATCGGATGGCTGTGACCTGGACATCGCAAGCTCCTGAATGGCCAGTATCATTGAAATGGGTAGCTACAGGGTCACAGAGCATTGGCGTATATCGCGCAAGTGTTGGGCGAATCGGTCACTGAGTCTCCTGCCGGTTTCCCAATATAGGCCTTGTTGCACCGCTTGCAGATAATGGCATAGATAATATTACGGGACTCGCACGTGAAACTGTCTTCAACAACGAACGTGGCTTTTGGAAAAGACACCGTGCGGGTCTGTATTACATAAGCACAAGTGTTGCAGCGCCGACGGCCACCCTGGATGGTGCCAAAATGACTCTGGATGTTAGGCTTGAGGCGACTGTGAACCAACATATCCTTAAGGCTTCTGTCCCGTCTGTACGCCACCAAAGGATAGTGTTGGAAGATTGAACGTGTATCAGGATCAGACTGAAGAATGGAGAGATGACGGAATAAGACTTTCTTCACAAGGGAACTATGAGGGTGGAAAGTTAAGACAAGTTTCACCCTGTCAGAATTGGAAGTTCTATGCTGGTTGAGAGAGCCTCCTGGCGAGAAATTTGCTGAACGCGCCGCATAGCAGAAGCAAGCACCTTATCCGGGTATAAGCGCTTACGAGAAATCCAGCATCTCGTGAGCTCTATCGAGGAAATCGTCGTCCTCGCTACAGAGGCATTCTCTCAACTCTTGCGCCTTCGTCGCCTCTGTAGCGAGTACGACGATTTCCTCGATAGAGCTCACGAGATGCTGGATTTCTTTCGTAAGCGCTATACCCGGATAAGGTGCTGCTTCTGCTATGCGGCGCGTTCGCAAATTCTCGCCAGGACTCTCTAACCAGCATAGAACTTCAATTCTGACAGGGTGAAACTTGTCTTAACTTTCCACCCTCATAGTCCCCTTGTGAAGAAAGTCTTATTCCGTCATCTCTCCATTCTTCGTCTGATCTGATCACGTTCAATCTTCCAACACTATCGCTTGGTGGCGTACAGCGGACGAAGCCTAGGATATGTTGGTTCAGTCGCCTCAAGCCTAACATCCAGAGTCATTTGGCACCATCCAGTGGCCGTCGCGCTCAACCTTGTGCTATGTATACGAACCCGCACGGTGTCTTTCCAAAGCCCGTTCGTTGTTGAGACAGTTTCACGTGCGATCCAATTTATCTATGCCATTATCTGCAAGCGTGCAACAAGGCTATGGAAACCGGCAGGAGACTCGTGACGATTGCAACCTGCGCGATTCGCAATGCTCTTGACTGTACTACCCATTTCAATGATACTGGCATTCAGGAGCTGCGATGTCAGGTCAGCCATCCGATCATGTTCTCTGATGATCGTAGTCGATTGATCTGGAGAATCGGTTGATTTCTTTGTATGTACCTTGCGACCACGCGGTCTCAACGTATTACATTCTTATGCTTCTTAGTACTTTCTCTTCCCATGCTTGTAATCTCTATGGGATATGTTGCATGTATTACATTCTTATGCTTCTTAGTACTTTCTCTTCCCATGCTTTATAATCTATATGGTATATGTTGCATGTATTCAAGTATATATTTACTAGATGTTTCATTGTTTCTTTTCTATTTCTATTTTTTATGTGTGTTTTTTTGTGTTACATTTATTTCGTTATTCTTTTATTCAGATTTTCCTTAGATACGTTGTATTGGTCGTCCATTGTGTTTCATTTTAATTTGTCACTCCTGTTTGTTCGTTTGCTTGATAAAGGCCTTGTTGTCGAAACGTTGCTGTTTATCGTCACTGTTTATGTATTTTGTAAAACTATAGTACTGTGTTTGTACGTGTTTCACTATTTACCAAGTTTTACTGCAGTCTTCCCCTATTTCGATATTAGTGTTCAACAGCTCGTTTGGTATTACTAAGCTAACCACTGTATAATTTGTATTGTGTCAGTAAAGTTTTGTATTTTTGCGGAATATTTTCGTTTCTGCTGTTGTTTATAGCTTTCACGTTAGTGGTAAAGCTCTTTTGATATTTCATTCACGTAGATTTGATGTTTCTCCCCACGAAGTTATTACCTTGTAGTGGTGGGGAGATTGCGTACCTCCATGATCTGGAAAGCTATGCTGACAGGAGCTTTGCTCCTAGTAGGGACACCCATGTCAGAAAGGTTGAAGGATAGAGGGCAGGCGAAATGTGGCCTCCTCGTCCTCCAGGTTGGGGGTTGAGCTTGGGGCTAAAAACCCATTCCTTTAAAAAAACATCATGTTACGGAAACAGAAGCAAAAGATACAATTGTTACAACGGATGTAGGGAGCGAGGTCAATCAGGCAACTGATTTCATGAAAGGGGAGACCAAACCCGTAAGGAAGTCTCCACCCAGACGAATAGCCTTCTTACACCCAAAGCCCCTTTTGTTATTGGATGTTGGAATGTAAGAACGCTATATCAGGCCGGAAAACTAGCTCAAGTCTTGAAAGAAATAAAACAATATCAAATTAATATTTTAGGCATCACAGAGGCAAGATGGACAGAAACGGAAAAAGGAAATTGGGGAAGGGAGAAGTAATGGTTTGGTCAGGCAGAACAGATGGGCATCATAAAGAGGGAGTTGCACTTACAATTAAAAAAGAACACAGTAATACTTGATTAAAATGGGAACCAATAAACGAACGGCTGTTACATACTAGATTTAACTCAAAATTTGCAAATTGTCGATTATAGAGTGCTATGCTCCAAGAGAAGATGCAGAAGATGAAATCAAAGATAAATTTTACAAGAGTCTGCAAGCAATAATAGCAAACATCCCCAAACATGATGTATTGATGATTATAGGGGACTTTAACGCACAGGTGGGCAATGACAACAGAGACAGAGAGAAAGAGTAATGGGGAAATACGGAATATGCATATAATCAAACAATTGAGAAAAACTGCGAATTTAGTGAGACGAATGATGTGATTATTGGTGGAACTTTTCCCACATAAAAGAATACACAAGACAACATGGAGATCCCCGGACAGTCATACAGAAAATCAAATAGACCACATTTTAATCAATGGAAAGTGGAGACACTCGCTGCAAGATGTGAGGGTGAAAAGACTGGCAGATGTTGGTAGTGACTACAATTTAATTATAGTGAAACTTGCACTAAAGTTGAGGAAGGCAAAAAAAAGGGGAACAAAGACAACAACGATTTGACATCACAAAACTGCAAAACCCAGAAACAAAACAAAAGTTCAGGCTGGCTTTAACAATTGTTTTAGTTTATTACAGGAGGAGACGGAAATGACAATATACAAGTTCAACGAAACGATCAAGTTAGCTGGAGAAAACATATTGGGATATCAAAAATCGAAAAAGGAAGAAAGGATCTCAACAGCAACATGGGATAAAAATAGAACAAAGAAAAGTACGAAATCACCGAAGCTAAAAGATAAAATTGCAACAGAATTTTCGCAGAAGAACAGAGAAGTTAAATCAGGAACAAAAGTGGATTAACGGTTGTTTGTTGAAAAGTTTCCAGCCGAGGAGGAAAAAGCAGCCAGTAAAAATTATATCAAATCTCTGTATACCATTACCAAAATGTTGAGAGGAAATATGGTGGCTAATCAAGATGTACCCTTAAAGGCAGGAATGGAAAAACGATCTCTGAAGAGAAGGAGAAAATCGATAGATGGAAAGAGCATTTTCAACAGTTACTAAATCGCCCAAGTCCGGTCTCGCTTGCTAATATTGTGGAGGCAAGGGAGGATTTGGACATAGACATCCAACCTATCTTGGAAGCAGAGGTAAAAGAGGCCATTAGGGCATAGAAGAAAATAAAGTACCAGGCAAAGATGGAATATGCGGGCAGAAATGTGTATCGTGGAAGAAGCAGAAACACCAAGACTCCTGTACAAAATTCTAAATGATATATGGGATAAAGAAATAATTTCAGAAGAATGGAGAATAGGATCTATTATCAAGTTACCAAAGAAAGGGGACTTAGGAAATTGTAACAATTGGAGAGGAATAACCCTGTTATCATTAATAGTTAAAATATTTAGTAGAGTGATTCTTCAAAGAATGAAAGTAGCACTGGACAACAAAATTAGAATAGAACAAGCAGGTTTCAGAAAAGGAAGATCATGCATAGACCACATTTTTGCACTGCAACAGATAGTGGAACAAAGCAATGAATGAAATAGTTCCATCTACATGGTTTTGTTGACTTTGAAAAAGCATTTGATAGCCTGCACAGGAAATCGCTATGGAAGATACTCCGTCATTATGGAATACCAATAAAGATGGTCAGTGTAATTAAAGCATTATATACGGACTTTCAGTGTCAAGTAGTATGCAATATCCAGCTGACAGAGTGTTTTGAGGTCAATACAGGAATTTAATCTTGCCATGGACTGGTTGATGAGAAAAACCATAAAGGATAACAACAGAGGCATTCGATGGACATCAGTTCTGGAAGATTTGGATTATGCTGATGATATTGGTCTTTTGGCCAGCAGATGAGGGATACTCAAAGGAAATTGTATATACTTTCCAGAACAGCTCAAACAATAGGACTTAAAATAAATATAGCGAAAACGAAGGTAATGAGAAATAATCATAAATTTGAGAACCCAATTGTATTACAAAATGAAGTCATAGAGAAAGTCCAGGATTTTGTTCATAGTTCATAATTCATAAGTACGGTTCCAACTTCACTGCAACGGGTCACCCCATAATTGCTCCATTCCTGTGCCAATGAATATCACACAAAATGCTAACAACTGTGAAATGTTTCCTGTGTGAACTAATTCCAGAATGAAACAGCCGCGTAACGCCACAAAAAAAACCTGCTCCGCATAAAATGAATATGGCCGTCGCTAATGTAGCAACACACAACTGTTCATCACTTGAATTGCAATTCTTGTCGAAGGGAACATCAATCACGACAAAATCCAGCTTTCTGCACTCGCAATATAACTGCATACGGCAGTTTGAGCTTGTTCGTCGTAACCGCTGTCCGCCATTTTCTGAATACACACAACAAACGCACGGTTGACACAGCAAAAGCATTCCATGTAACAGTCATAGCCCACAGCGTTGTTCAAGCACTAACTCAGTAGCTCGGCACACGAAACCGGAAAATACCCTACCAAACATGGCGGAAATGCGTTAGCAAAGTCGTGTTCAGAATCAAACAGATCTGACTCTGAATTGCCCTCCCGCATTCCGCCATTGCTAGCCAGGATTGTGTATACCTGGGAAGTACAGTATAGCCAGATGAAGATTCAGAAAAGGATATCATCGAAAAAATAATGAAGGCAAGACACACTTTTGCGATGCTCAACAAAATTTGGAAAACAAAAAGACTAAATCTTAGGAGAAAACTTAAAATATATAGAAGTAATGTACTGGGTGTGCTATTAGTGAATGCTGGAAAATGACCCAACACATAATAAACAAGTTGGAGACATTTCAGAATAAATGTATAAGAAGAATCCTGCAAATGTTCTGGTCGAATATCATAACAAATGATGAGCTTTTGAAACGAACAGACTGTGCATACTTGGATACCATCAGACGAAGATGGAGGTGGTTTGGACACGTATGTCGTATGCCACTGGGGGCTTTGGCTAGGACAACTCTCAGATGGACAGCGGGTGGGAAGAGAAGGACTGAACGTCCAAAGAAAACATGGAGAAGAACGGCGGAGAGAGAGTTGAAGGAGTGTGGCCTCACGTGGGAGACGGTTGGTAGAAAGGCAGCAGAATGGCAACAGTGAAAATATCTTGTGGAAGCCTTATGTATCAATCGGGACACGAAGAGGATAGAGATAGATTTGATGTTTCACGTTTTTTTCCCTCTAAATCGCCTTCACTTAAGTCTGCTATTTGAACTTTAGTACTGCAATGTTGTTTGGACAAACATAGTACTTGAATCACAGGTAATACCTAATACATAATATATGAGAAGTAACGTCCTTATTAGATTCCATACTAATTGTTGTTTGCAGATATTCAAGACTTCAACAGCAGCGACAATGCAATTGGTAGAACAGGTGCCACCTCAGAGCTTAATCCTGCATTCGTCAGTCTGGAGACAGTGGTGAGAGTGACACCATTTCACATGGCTATACTTCCTTGCTCTGTCAAGTTCTTGGGAGAGAGACAAGTAAGAGATTTACAATATTATCATCAGCATATGTCGGTTTTCCTGGCATAAGTGAACATCGTTCATTTTGCATCAAGCATGTTCCCAGAATGTTCTGAAAAGAAGGATGACTAGCTCATTATAATGTTCATAAAGATCTGCATGCGCTCTCCTAACAATTAGTCCTACGCAAACAGTGAGACTGGAAAGAATTCAGAATGAGGCTATGCGCATCATTCTGGGATGCACCAAAGATACACCAGGAGTGTCAATGCGATTCCTTCTTGATCTCCCAACTATTGCTAACAGAATTGAAACTTGGAGGGTTCGATGATATCTAAGAATCAATGCAAACAAGGAGCATCCTCTCCATGAAGAACTCATTAAGGAGAAAGGGTGTAGACTCAAGAAAGGGAGATCATGGCTGAGTCAGGCGGAAGATACGCTTAGGAAAATATGTGATCCTTCCGGAATTGAAACAGGAGAGGAATGGATTGCTGTGCCGCCTCAATTTCCGACTGCTTTCACCGTTATTACATCTATTAAGAAAAACTACGAACAAAATAATTTATCACTGCTAAACGTGGAGGTGGAGGCTCTCTTGAATGACATCATCAATGATACAGATGTGGTTATTTACACCGATGGTTCAGTCATTCGCCAACAACGCTATGCGTGGGCTTTTTAGCACGCTCAGGAGGAAAAATAATAAGAGAGGCCAGTGGAGCCTACGCAACAACCACAAGTAGCTTGACAATGGAGGTTCGGGCGGTTACGGAGGCGGTGAACTGGTTGGCATCTCACAATTACCCTCGTGTTTTCATACTCAGTGACTCCATGAGCATGATTCGTAAGGTCGAATCAGGTATGGTGAGACACAACTGAGTGGAGGTATTGGTACAAACAATGATCAGAGAAATCACCTTTATTTTTGCCCCTGGGCACGCAGGAGTTAGGGGTAATGAACGAGCTGATAGATTGGCTGTCTTGGCTACAATATCAGAGGGAACTGCAATGGATCGAAGTGACATTCTTCACGCATTGAGAGAGTCTTTCCGAACAGAGGAGTTTCAGGGCTGTGAATCCCACTCGCTGACAAGATTGAAAGAGATGGGTGTCAATATTGGTGCAGCCCGAAAAGAACGACATACTAGATATGCAAAGAGATTGATTAATCAACATCGAACTGGCGTGTTGGGTCGCTGGACGCTGCTGGATTTGCTGAGGCGGAGATCGGAGCACCTATGGACGTGTCCGGAGTGCTATGATGATAGTCCTCATATAACTGATAACTGATAAAGATCTGTCTATATATTGTACGGTATCCACTGCAAGACGACCCTGCACTGCTTGGATAGTTTAGACAGTAGGGTCTGTAGACCTGGCAATTTTCTGGACTGAAGTGCTTGGAGTTCTGATTTTTCATCAGTAAAGAATACCACAGGTTGAAGATCGAGTCTGGTATTCAACAGTTTCTCAATTGCCACCTTGATTGCCTGAATCTGTGCATCATAGTTGTGACAGAATTTCCCCGTTTATACTTTAATCGCATTTCTAACATTGTTTGGGTATTCTAAGTACATTCTTCCTTCCTCCATTCTTCACTGCATTTTCTGCTGACCCATCCGTGTATACCCGGTCCCAGAGATCATGTGGGTATTCTTCATCAAGTAAACTGAGAGGGACTGTCTTGCGTTGTATGCTGTTATGCTCATCCTTGTCGAGTATTCCTTTCACTTCTGTCTGGATACATACTTCTGGTTCAGTCTCCTCTCTCCAATGGGTTTGCTCTGGCACAGACTTTAAAGGAATGCCAACTTTTGGTAGTTCTGAAGTTTGCCTATTCAGTCTTTTGGCCTGATAAATAAAACTGCTTCTTTTCAGCCGCCCCATTGCTAGATTTTGGAATCTGTTTTCCATTGGGTGGCTTGGCATACTAGAAACCTTTCTGCCTGCGTCATCCCTTTTGTGTCTCTGCGATCTCTCATTGCTTGTATTCCCCCACTCTTTCCATCTCCACTATTGGTGTTGATTTCATTGCTCATGTGATGGTACGAAGCGCCTGGTTTTGCATATTATCCAGTTCTCCTAATGTGGTATTTGATGATGGACACCATGCAGTTGATTCATATTCCAGGTGTGGTCGTATGCCCTGCTGATAAATATTTTAAAGTATTTTTGACTGATGGTGGACACAGCGACTGGTTTATGGCTGAAACCGGAGAAAAGCAAGGCTGTATTCTATCTCCGCTATTGTTTGGATTGGCCATTGACTGGGTGATGCGAAAATGTTGCAGGGCGAAACTGGCATCGATTGGGTAGAAAATAGTCAACTAGAAGATTTGGATTTTGCAGATGATATTGCCTTGTTAAGTAGAAACAACCAAGATATGCAAAGAAAAACAGACAACTTGTCATCTATAGCATCAAAAGTTGGACTGCAGATAAGCTATGAAAAAACAAATATAATGAAGACACCTATGGCAAGTAATGCAGATATCACTCTGGAATCTAAAATGATAAAAATAACAGAGTAGTTCACATATTTAGGTAGCAATTTTGATTGCACAGGAAATGTTAAAAAAGAAATTATAATACGAATTGGCAAAGCAACATCAGCTTTCAAAAGTCTAAATAAAATATGGAACTGCAAGTTATATAGTATTAAAACTAAATTACAATTTTCAATTCAAATGTTGTATCAATCCTAACATATGCATGCGAGAGTTGGAAAATGACTAAAGATATAGAAATCAAGGTGAATGCATTTGAAAATAGATGTCTGCGAAAAATAATGTATATAAAATGGAACGAATTCAGGAGAAGTGATGAAATCAGAGACATATCTGGTCAACCACTAGTGACAACTGTTATAAGAAAGAGAAGATGGAGATATGTTGGGCACACCTTGAGGAGAAATGATCAACGAATATCAAAGCAGGCATTGAAGTGGGATGCAAAGGGTTCAAGAAAGAGAGGTCGACCTAGGGAGACCCTGAAGCGAACTTTGCTGAGAGAGGCAGGAAATATCGGTCTCAGTTCCATGGAGGAGATTGAGCGAGTTGCCCAGGATAGAGTGGAAATTACTTGCAGGCCCTATGTAACGTATAACGGTACGAGAGGAATTATTATTATTATTTTTGACTGACTCCACATGTGGTTCCACTTAATTTTCTCAGAATGGCTAACTTCCTCCTGGCATTTGCTGCTGCTTTGTTGAAGTGCTGCTTCCATGTCAATCTATCATCGAATATAACTCCGAGATCGGTAGGGTGTTTGTCTTCTCTTAGCAGTTCTCCATTTATTTTAATGGTGCCAGCTTTTGTTTGGGAGAGAGAGTAAAGAGCGTAGTGTTGCACTTTAGTGTGTTGATGCTGACACACCATCTATTTGTCCATGAGGTTAAGGCATCTACAGCTCTTTGTATCAATTTGGTGACCGCTGTTGCATACTTATTTATGTTCCATATTACCAGATCATCAGCGTACATTGCAACTTTTATTCCCTGTGGTAACTCAGCAACCATGTCGTTGATGAAAATCAAGAAGAGTGTGGGGGACAGTTCTCCTCCTTGAGGGACGCCATGGCGCAGTACAACGTTTTACTCTTGAGACCATCCATATGTACTCTGGCTTTTCTGTTATGCAAGTATGCTTTTGTCCATTTGTACATCCTACCCTTTATTGTACAATTTCTCAGTTTCTTCAGCAATAATTATTTCCAAACCTTGTAAAAAGCTTTCCCTAGGTCTATCCATGTCGCTAGTACCAGTTTCTTATCTTGGAACGCATCCTCAATCTCCTGAGAAAGGTACGTTGCTTGGTCTTCAGTGGAGTAGCACTGCCTGAAACCTGCCTGCTGTGACACATTAATGTTTTCACTTTCAAGATACCACTGCAGTCGGAGATTGATTATACGTTCCATTGTTTTGCAGAGACAACTTGTAAGACTGATCGACCGGTAGCTGGAGGCAGCAGAATTATCTTTTCCAGGTTTTGAGAGAGTTATCATGATTGCTTCTTTCCAGGTCTCTGGAACTTGAACCGAGATCCAACAATTATTGTAAATCTGCAGCAGCTTTGTTTTTGTTGCAGTTCTCAAGTTCTTAATCATCTCATTGGACACTCCATCAGCTCCTGGTGATTTTCTCCATTTTTTGTTATATTGCCAGTTCCTGTTCATTAAATGTGATTGGGGTCTTCATAGCTTCAGGTATGGTTTCATCTTGTTCTACATTTTGCTTTTTCTTACGAATCTCTCGCTGTTTCATTGAGCAAATTTCAATATTGCTGTCTTTAGCAAAGGAGTCTGCAAAATGATCAGTTTCCTGTGAGAATGTTTCCATCTTTGTTCAATACAATCTTTGAATTTCTCCCTGTACCTTCACCATGAAATTGTTTTACCAGCTTCCACAGTTTCCTGGTATCTCTTTCAAAGTTTAAGGACTCTGTTTTTCCTTCCAGCTTCTCCGCCTGGCCTGCAACATGTCCCTTTGAAATACAGCCTTGGCATGCTGATATTTGTTGTGGTGTTCTTGGCACGGAGTGGTCTCTGCCTGCTTTCGTGAAATTTCTACGTTATTGTGCAGTAGTTCCAATTCACTGCTCTAGTAAGGTGTGCAGTGCTTTCGATCCCACCTAGGAATTGTTTCATAGGCAGCCTGTTTTATGCATCGGCTGAACTCATCAACTACCTTGTTGATGTCCTTGTCAGTAGAGAGACCTATTGTTAGTATACTGGTGCGATGCTTATACATTGCCCAGTCTGCCTTCTTGTAATTCCACCTAGATAGAGTGCTGCTCTCCTTGATGAGTTGATTTTCAACAGTGAGAAAGACTGGCCGATGGCCACTGCCTCCTAGCTGTTTCCCAACAACACGTGTAATGTTCCACTCCAGGTCTGAGGAGTGGAATGCCAAGTCTGGTGTTGAGGTGGTGTGTCATGATCTGGAGTAGAAGGTTGGCTGATCTTTGGGTTTATTGACAAGGATTAGTTTGTTGTCATTGTGCCAGTTTTCAAGCTCCTCTCCCCTACTGTCCATGTGATCATACCCCTAGCTCTGTGAGTGACTATTGAAGTCACCGCACACTAGAATCTTTCCTTTGTTGGAATTGAGACCAGTGCCAGTAGGCGGTCACTTGGACAGTAGTAGTTGAGTAAGTGAAACTCTGTACTTGCCGTCCTAAGATGCAGCATCTGATATTTTGCGCCTCTCCATGTACTCCTCAAACTGACATGTGCTGATGTTGTTTCTCACAAGTGTCAGTACTCCACCCTTTCTTATATTTTTTCGGTCTGATCGGTAGCACTAGAAACCTCTGCCTTTGAAGGCTACATCTTCATTCAGGTGGGTCTCTTGCAACCAGCATACATGTACTTGTTCTTCATTTAGGATGTTTTCAAGCTCTACGTTTTTACTGTAGCCATCTTTTCTGCTGTTCACACCCTCAGCATTCCAGTGCATTATTTTAAGAACTTGACCAGTTGCTCTATTCTCATGCCTCCTGGCTCCACAGTGGTGACTTCCAGTAGCTGGGGTTGGACCCTTTCGAGGTAGAGGGCCTGCCTGAGTGTAGAGGACCTGCCTGAGTGTCCGTCACAGGGCGAGCACCATATTGTTTCAAATAGATAGACATATTCATTAGCGTTTGTGTGTGGCAACCTGATTGCTATAGTGCGCCTCTTGGCTGGTTGCCTCCGACTTCAGCACTTTTTTGCTAGAAGACTGTGGCCTAACTCGAGGGTAGAAAAGTTGAAAGAGAAGTAGGAGATAAGACAAGAAAAAGATGCCCTCCTCAAGAGATAGGAGGACTGCCATTTAACCCTTAGCTGGGGGATGAGTTGGTTGCAGCCAGAGCATTCACCACTCGCCGGATGGGTTTGCACTGTCACCTTATGAGGCCCCAACCTGCTCCCCACCTTTTAGTCTTGCCTTTCACTTTCAGTCTGTTCGGCTTGGTTAGACCTGTCAGGAGTTAGACTCCCGCCGACATAGCCTGAAGGATCCCCAAGGCACGCAAACCCTCCAACCACGGTAAGGTAGGCTAATCTGAAGGGCTTATATTGACGATAAGCTTTCTCTATGTGTCTTGATCTCATTCAACACCTCAAAATTAGTGATTTTAGCAGTCCATGGGATTCTCATCATTCTTCCGTAAAACCCCCATCTCTGTGGCCCACAGAGATTCATAAATCGTAGCAATACTATTTGTAGTAGTTTGGGATATTTACATCATTATGTAAAATGCAATTTGGTGATATTCAGGGATATTTAGATATACTGTTTGCTCATTTTTTGGTCATTGACTGCCTTCCATATGTCAAGACTAAGTCTATATAACGCAGTGAACAATCATTATTTCTATAGATAATATCTTGTTGCGTAACGTGTCTATCATTTTAAGAAATGATCTTCTTTTCAGGGTATTATATTCACTTCGTAATGTCGATGTTCAAGTCTGTTCGATGTGACGGACACCTTAGCAAGTTGCCGTTTACTTTGATTCTACAGTCTAACATATGTAGTTGTTAAATATATTTTTTTAGATTACTATCATAGCTTCTGTCTGTGCAGTTCAATACTTTATTTTGTGATCCACGAAATAGCCCGTCCATGCAGATCTATTATATTTGTTTCACTATGCTGATAATGTGGCTAGTATATGTAAAACTAGTCATGTTATGCTCAAACCTTTGCTAAGGAAAGAAGTTAAAAGTAACTCCGTTTTTAAAAATGTTGAGCTCTCGTACATAAAGCAAGTGAAATAATAACAATAATAATTCCTCTCGTACCGTTATACGTTACATAGGGCCTGCAAGTAATTTCTCCATACCGCTCTATCCTGGGCAACTCGCTCAATCTCTTCCATGGAACTGAGACCGATATTTCCTGCCTCTCTCAGCAAAGTTCGTTTCAGGGTCTCCCTAGGTCGACCTCTCTTTCTTGAACCCTTTGCATCCCACTTCAATGCCTGCTTTGATATTCGTTGATCATTTCTCCTCAAGGTGTGCCCAACATATCTCTATCTTCTCTTTCTTATAACAGTTGTCGCTAGTGGTTGACCAGACATGTCTCTGATTTCATCACTTCTGAATTTGTTCCATTTTACATTCATTATTTTTCGCAGACATCTATTTTCAAATGCATTCAACTTGCTTTCTATATCTTTAGTCATTTTCCAACTCTCGCTGGCATATGTTAGGATTGATACAACATTTGAATTGAAAATTCGTAATTTAGTTTTAATACTATATAACTTGCAGTTCCATATTTTATTTAGACTTTTAAAAGCTGATGTTGCTTTGGCCAATTCGTATTATAATTTCTTTTTAACATTTCCTGTGCAATCAAAATTGCTACCTAAATAGGTGATCTACTCTGTTATTTTTATCATTTTAGATTCCAGAGTGATATCTGCATTACTTGCCATAGGTGTCTTCATTATATTTGTTTTTCATAGCTTATCTGCAGTCCAACGTTTGATGCTATAGATGACAAGTTTGTTTTTCTTTGCATATCTTGGTTGTTTCTACTTAACAAGGCAATATCATCTGCAAAATCCAAATCTTCTAGTTGACTATTTTCTACCCAATCGATGCCAGTTTCGCCCTGCAACATTTTCGCATCACCGAGTCTAGAAGTTCGGCTGGGGTTTCTTGGCTAATGCGCATGGTAGGGTTATTGCAGAGCGAAGTGGGGCATACAGGACAACTACTTCTAGTATGAGGATGGAGGTTGAGGCCGTTACTGCTGCCCTCCATTGGATCGCTGGGACTTCATTTACTGGGACCGTTGTTGTATCTGACTCTCAGTCGATGCGGCACAAGATCCAGAAGGGCAGGTTTCTGTATGAGTGGATGTCGTCTATAGAAGTTTCTAACCTCCAGCGGCTTACGTGAATATACTGTCCTGGGCATGCGGGTGTTTGCGGTAATGAGAGAGCGGACAGGCTTGCATCAACAGCATCGATTATTGGGGAGTTGAAGATGGATAAGAAAACTGCACTGAGATGGACTCCAGAAGGTAAGCGAAAGCGTGGAAGACCCAAGACGACCTGGAGGAGAACGATAGAGCAAGAACTGAAGGAAATGAATCTTAGCTGAAACACAATACAGAGGAAGGCCGTGAACAGGGAAGAATGGTGTAATGGTGTACGTTTGTTGCTGCCCTAAACGCCAAGGGCATACCAGTCTAAAGAGAGAGAGAGAAGAGAGATAAGATGGATATGGGGAATATTCTTCGGCCTCTTCACGACTGTCTGTTGGATGAGGACACTAAAATCGATGTTGAATCGATCAAGCGATTTAGGCAGTTTGGAGTTACCAGTTGCACAAGTCGAATTGGATGCATGAGAGGCAGAGTAAGAGTTGTGTTTAAATCAGCGATCCACGGGAACCATCAGTATGCATACTCTTCGATATCTATTGGGGAGACTGAGCACCTATGGGTCTGCCCAGAGTGCAATGACGTCAGTTTAGTAACCAATAACCAATAAATATAACACATTACACTCATCCTACTATTTCAACACGGAAGATATTGAGAATCTTCTTCTTCTTCGAACGCTCCATATCGACCACTTTTTAACCACACTGTGTGAAATGTATGTGATCTGAGCAGCCGAAGAGCGATTGTACGTTGTGCCAGTTATGCGCCTATAACTAGGCCAGCACATCCGATTTCTGCATGTTTTTTATTTATTAGGGTAGCTTTCCTAGGGCCTACGTCAGTCGCCTCTCACAACATGTATTGCAGGTCGCAGTGGTACTATTCTTTGCTTCCTTGCAGGGCCCCACCACCACACGGGCGAGATATTGAGAATGATACAACTCAAAATATTATTTTTGTCTTATACACATATTAGGAATGTGCAAAGCGCATTCTTTAGATGCAATTATCACATTAGATTTACAATTATAACTATCGATATTCACATGATACTGCATTCCATAAACAATAAAATGTGCTATTACCAACAAATACATTTTTTTTCATTACTATCACAAGTTATAATTTGATCTAGCAATACTCAAGATTGTACTGTATCATTTTGGTCCTCGTGACAAGGTTGGCAAATATTGGACACATTACTGTTTTTTTTTTAATGACTCAATTTTAACACAATAACACATGATTTCCCGCTTATAAATCTTTCTTAGGTAGAAATGTACCTAGATATAAGTACTTTTGGTTTCCTGAAGATTTTTAAACTTCAGTTACGTGATTGTGAAGCAACATTCGTTTATGTCAATATATCCAAACGCCGATAAATCAGTTTTGCAACATCACGAACATTAAACTATGAACAAGTCCATTGCCCCCACCCCTGAACAATGAAAATGCTCCCCTGTGGGGCGTGAGCCCTACGTTGGAAAACAGGGACATAGATATATCGACATCGTCAAACCACATAAATATATCGACATCGTCAAACCACATAAATATATCGACATCGTCAAACCACATAAATATATCGACATCGTCAAACCACATAAATATATCGACATCGTCAAACCACATAAATATATCGACATCGTCAAATCACATAAATATATCGACATCGTCAAACCACATAAATATATCGACATCGTCAAATCACATAAATATATCGACATCGTCAAGCCACATACATATATCAACGATTACAAACCACATAAATATATGTTAACTGATGTAATTACATACTGTAGTGCGCGATGAAGATAATTGCTACGATTTTTTGTGACAAAATTTTGTCGGAAAATCACACAATGCACGGCGACTACATTTGGGACAGTTTTTTCAAAGATGAAATCAACTAGCTGTAGCGTCCAACCATTGCCAGAGCACCATCGGCAGCAGACAAGATATTATTCAGCAGAAATCCATTTTTCTTCTAAATGGTATTCCAATACGTCAAATACAGATTTTTCTTTATTGTCCGTTTCTAATGTTCTTGCAAATAATAGTTCTTGATAAATGTTTTCATCTTTTATGAAGTGAAATGCCTGACTTTGAATTTTCAGCTTAAGATGGTCCTCAACGCCCCTCCCCAAAATTTACTTTTCAACCCAGCGCCCCCTTACAACTTTTCAGCGCCACCCGGTGGGCGTTACCACCCCCGTTGGGAACCTATGCTATAGTCCGTTCAACTTGACATGCCCACAGATAAAAATGTGTATCTTTGTAACCATTTGATTAAATAACTGAAAACTTGCATGTGAACTACACATGTTCCTGACGCTACAAAATATGTTTTGCCATTCAAACAATCATACTATTTAGAAGTTTCCTTCTTTGTGTTATGTATTTAACGTCTCCATTGGCATGTCTGAAGAAAACTAATGTTTACAGCCATTTAATACATTGGTGACAAAAATAGCAACATTCAGGATGAAATCCTTGGTTTTTTGAAAGATTCTTGCATTTTCCGTGCACCAATTCCAAACACCATTGACCGTGGTAAACAAATGAAGTCATTAGTGCGACACGGACTTTTAGTTTAAGGCGTATATTGAAATTAGTGAAGCTATTGGGTCATATTGTTGGCTGCTCAAAACATACACTGATACAACGTAAAAAGTGTCATTAATATTATACGCGCATTTCTGCAAAGAGGCACATATGGGTCATCTATACCACAGTGTACAAGAACCAGAGAAAAGAGCTTTTTATTATAGTAATACCTCTCTACCACAAATGTTAACACAGGCACACTATACCGAAGAAGTAGCGATTTGAAAAGAACGTCTCAAAGTGGCTTCGCCATTGCCAGTCCCAAGCCTGGACGTGAAAGGGGGATGGCATTATGACATGGAAGCTAAATGTAACTGTAACGTAAGTTATTTAAAAACAGTAATACAACTATGTCTACATTTTCTGTTTATTTCATGACTCTATTGTAAATATCAACAATATATATGGCCTTTTTCGTCTTTACAGACGGTCAATTGCTAAGTGTTTTACTGTGACAACTTCTGAGTTTCGCTTTTCTCTCTTGTCGTTCAGCTCATACATAGTCTCTTCTCAAAAGACTCTGCACCCTTTCGTAATTTGACTTTCCACACAACTCTGTTATCAGCTAGTCATTCCCATGTGCTGGGACCTATAGAAAAGTTTTCATTGAGGCTTTGCAGACATCTTTATATCTGAGCAGGGTCTGCCCTGGTGCCTCTTCCTCTCCGAAAGTTCACAGAACAACATTTGTTTTGGTATGTGATAAGTTTCCATTCTTCTCACATGCCCCAACCATCTTAGTCGTCTACTGCTGAGCATGCCCTTGATGGAAGGCAGGTTTGCACGTTACAGTACTTCAGAGTTGGTTATCTTGTCGTACCACCTGATGTTCATAATCTTGCGGAGACATCGAAGGTGAAAGATGTTAAGTCTCCTCCTCTCGTGTCTTGAGTAGGTTGTCCATGTTTCTGAGCCATATAGTAAAGAACTAATTACACAGGCTCGATATATTTGAATCTTTGTCTGCAATGTCGGTTTTGTGTTTGCTTTGATAGTTTGCCGAATGTAGTAGCCGCACTCCCTACACGAGCGTTGATTTCTTCATTAAGAGAAAGGCTGGCAGTGACTATGGACCCGAGATAGCAAATTTTTTTAACTGGTTACCATTTAAAGTGATATTTGTTGTGTTACCTCCTTGACATAGTACAACTGTTTTGGAGACACTTATAGTCAGAGAAAATAGGTCGCATGCCTGTGACAAATTATTGATTAAGCATTGCAGTGTAGTCTCTCTGTGGGCGACTAAGGCAGCATCGTCAGCGAAAAGAAGGTCCTTGAGAAGAAATTCCGTCGTTTTTGTTTTGGCTCTTAAGCGAGCCAAGTTAAAAAGTGAACCATCAGATCTAGTGTGGATGAAAACATCACCATCAGCGTCCCCCAAGGCGTGGTTCAAAGGGACTGCGAAGAAGATGCCAAAGAGGTTGGGGGCAAGGACACAACCCTGCTTGACTCCACTCGAAACTATCAGATGTGCTGCCATCGAACTGTATGCTGGCTTTCATGCCCCCATGGAAGGAGACAGTTAACTGGAGCAACTTTGGGGACAGCCAATATGCTTCAGTATTTTATAAAGACTTGGTCTGCTGACTGTGTCAAATGCCTTAGTCAGATCTACGAAAGCAATACATAAAGGCTTACTCTGCCCTCTGCACTTCTCTTGTAGCTGTCGAAGGGTAAATATCATGTCAGTTGTTGACCGCCCAGCTCTGAATCCACATTGCGACTCTGGATATCAACATTGGATATCAACAATGTTGATATCTAAATATCACCATTGGAGCCCATGTATAAGCTGGTCTTTGCAGGAAAGTTGTCCTCGAATGTCACATTGGTGCGTTGACTGTAAAAACTAACATTCTATATCAGCCTCGCCAAATTTGCTGCCAACATCAAAAGAAACCATTATATTACAAAATCCAGGTTTCCTATAGCAATTTCTTCCATCAGACATTTGCGTCAGTATAATTCTAAGGTTGGGTGCAAAATTTCGCTACTGTAGAATTAATGGTTTTACTACAATGCGCATTGGATTGTGGGCATGAGTTGTTGAACGGATTATAATATGGATGTGCGGAAGGACATACATTGAGTGACTTTTTACACTCCTCGCAAGAAACACAGCACCCGTTTTGGAGCAAACCATAGGAGGATAAGGGAAAGTTCAAACAGTTTGTCCAACTGACAGAATACATTAAAGGCAGAAAATAGCAAATTTGAAGGACGATTTTGGATTGCTTATATCATTGAATAGAATATAGCTAAAAGTGCAATTGATAACATAAAAAACCAAGAGTAACAAGTAAAGAGGCACGATCGACTACGCCAGTTGACCTAAGACGTGAGAGAGAGAGGTGACAGGATTACATAAATATAACATCCAACGTTGTAACACGTCAGAAATGTCAGGTTTTGTAGATGACTCGATACTACAAATTGCTATACCTGGACCAGACAATTGATAACTAGAAATAATTGTAGTTTCTCGTTGCTAGTTGCTAGAAATAGACCAGATCCCGCTGACACTAAAGTTGAGATATTTGTAATGTGAATCATCATGAGAGCTCTTTGCTGTAGAATAACATAAAGAGATAACGATCAGAGTGTTTTCTTAGATACGTTGATGTTCGTACTCTACCAGTTACCTGATGAAGCAGACGATGATGGGACTTGCTAAAAACAGACTAAAACGAACCTAACGAACAACACGTTGAAAGAAACGTTTGTCTTTCGAATCTTTGAATTATGACAACCATGTTTTGAAATAAATTAAACACAACTGTTAAGCTAGCATTATTGTAACTTTCTAAAGATATCTATTCTGTATATTTCATTAAGTTTATATCAAGCTGATCGTGCGGAAATGGTCGTTGCGTTATATCATGTCTCTTACTGTTTACACACAAAACAAAACCGTCCTCTAACACATCAACAGCTAAGTGAGGATTCTTTGATAGTTATTTAATCGAAACTAAATTGCGTGAACAGTTTTTACCAATTCTTGTATGTCAATTCTAAGCCGTTTAACAAGTAGTAAAATCTATACCACAAGAATAATGATAATCGATTGTAGTTACTTGATACAAACAATGATTGTTCTTACAACTGTGTATGTATTCAGCAATCAGCAAATATGTAAAGTTCAAACACAATTTAACAATGTAAAGAAGATACTTTATACCATAGGTTCCCAACGGGGCGATTCCGTCCACCGGGGGCGCTGAGAAGTTGAAAGGGTCCTGCCCACGCGCAACGATTAATAGTGCATTAGACAGAATCTATGCATTTTATGTGCCAGGTTGTGGAATCAAAGACAAAAATAAGACAATATGATGTCGAGTATTTGAAATATGTTTTATTCAATTATCCACAAATAAGACGTTACCACTGTGTCTGAATTGTCACTTGATGTTTTCACATGAAGCTATGCAACCTCCGCGATTAGAAGAACATGTGAGCAAAATATTAATTGCCTTCATCGCGCACTACAGTATGTAATTATATCAGTTAACATGACCAGAAGAAAATACTATCGATGAAAGATTATGTAGAAAGCTTTGTGATGAAAACGACGAAGAGTTTACTATTGCACACATATGGCATGATTTCCGGTCAAGATGGTGCGGCAATATGAAGGTGTATTTTCTGCCGGCTACCAATCGGGGTCAATTTCATATTTCTTTTCATGGAATTTGTGTTGTTCTAGTCTGAATGGGATAGATTGGTACGCCGTTTGACCCATCTGGGAAAATATGAAGAAACTGCGACAGGTCCTGCGACCGGTGGTGGTTTGTGTAGGGCTCACCTCTTCGATATCTGTGTAACTGTAAAGTTACAGTGACGCAACATGGCGACCGGAACAAATGCGCATTGTAAGTAAATACAACTCACAACTAGATGTGTAGAACGTAGCGCAACTTACACACCTCAAGTTCAAGGTGTATCCTCCGTGCCAAAGAGCTGCATGGCTGTGGAGAGGCACAGTCGTTAACGGAGGCAGTCAGGCTGTCAATGGGGCGACATCTGGCTGATGGGCATCATGCCCCTGACCTCTTCCCCAGTGTGAGGGCACCACTGGGGTGACCGTATATTACCCCTCATCATCTTATTAACTAATCATGGATAACCAAACAAAACTAATCAATCCTCGCCGGAGCTACGGAGTACGTGCATCTGTGCTGAGAACCGATGCAGCAGAACCACCAAAGAAAAAAAAGGAAAAGAGGACAACATGGAAGACGAAAGAGGAAGAGACGTGCTGGTGTCAGGAAAAGTATGCCAAAAACAGAGAGGCTTGGGTTAAAACACATCCGTATCCTTTACTGGAACTGCAGGAGTGTCCGTCAACGAGGTCCTGTCTTGGATAAACTTATTTATGAAGCAGATATAATCGCACTTTAAGAAACTCGTCTTCACCAGGCGGATAGATTGACATTTGCAGGTTTCAACGCTTTCCGCAATGACACTCAAGTGGGTCAAGCAGTCCTGGTTAGGAAAGATCTCCAGGCCTCGGAGATGGACACTTCTGCATGGAACTCGGACGACTTGCAGGTCCAGGCAGTATCAATTACCGCACCAAAAAAGTTCACACTTGTTAATATCTATGCCTGCAATCACAAGATGGACAAAGACAGGTGGAAGATATTACAAGATATATGTCTTCATGCTCCATCAAGTGTCTTTATGTGCGGTGACTTTAACGCCAGGGGAAAGTTGTGGGGCAATAGTATTGTTAATGAGCAGGGTGAGGCACTGGAAGAAGTATTGACTGAAACGGAATTAGTGTGTCTGAATGATGGCAGGCCAACACGTATACCTGACAGACAGGGAGACAGAGATAGTGTACTTGATCTCGCTCTGGTTTCTCCAGATTTTAATTGCATTGTGTCGCTGGGATGTTCTCGGATACCATGGCAGTGATCATCTACCGTGTGCAATACTGGTAAAAAACAGCTGGGATGAGATCACAGAATCGTGCCTCAGCTTTCCAGTATGACAGACACCAACCTAATGTCATCAGTCAGCTGCGACTAAAGGCACATTGTTCATCAATTAAAACAAGAACTTCTTTCCAGCAGCCACCATGGTGGACACCTGAGATTGCGGAGGCATGGGCGGAAAAAAGGATGGCAACCAGAATATGGGAAAAAGCCAGAAAATCACAAAATCTCACAGAGGAATGTAGAAAGGCCCTGACAGAATGAAAGAACAGTCTGGCAATACATTTCAAGCAGATTGCAAGAGAAGCCAAGCACATTGTATGGGAGAAATTCTGCGTTGAAATTGGAAACGAGCAATCACTCGCAAAATTCTGGAGATTGCATCGCAGCATGAATGGCAGTGGGAGACCTTTTTCAATGCCTAATCTGACTATGGACAGTGGGGTAATCTTGAGGACAGATGAAGAGAGGGTTGAGGCGTTCTTGCATAACTTTATTCTCCAGACAAAAGAAAGACAGAGAGGAACGTAAAATAATGCAGCAGATCGTACACCCTGCGCTTGAGATGCAGACTGTCATAGATGACGATACAGAATTAATTTCTGTCGATAATATCAAATCAATACTAAAGATATGCTCTAATACAGCGCCGGGTCCTGATGATGTTCGGTACAGTCACATAAAATGTCCGGAGGACAAAGATCTTGCTTAATTATGCAAGCTTTTCAATAAGAGTATCCATACTGGCGCTATTCCTGATGATTGGCTTCACAGCTATCTGAGACCCTTGCCTAAACCTGGCAAAGACCTCACAAGCACAAGTGGATATAGAATTATTACCTTGCAATACACTATCGGCAAACTGCTTGAAAAATTCATAGCCCGTAGAGTTTCAAATATAATGGAGACAAATGGTCTGTTCCCCTCCACTCTCGGTGGCTATCGTCCAGGAAAGGACACCTGGTGCAATGCAGCGGTTTTTGCATATGATGCGTATGAGGGGTTTCAGATGGGAATGGAAACAGTAGCAGCTGCCATTGATTTACAGGACGCATATAACAATGTCTCTTAAAACTTACTTATGCAGTCATTAATGGATATGCAGGTGGAGTCAGGCTTGGTCAGGTGGATTGATGCTGCACTTTTTGAACGCACGATATCATTGCGTTGTGGTTCATGGGCATCACAACCACAACAAGTCCTTATGAGTCTTCCTCAAGGATCACCACTCTCGCCAGTCCTGTTCAATGTATACACAGTCAGGGTAACCAACACACAGAGGGTCGGCATTGGCAGAACAATGTCGTACGCCGATGACATTCTGGTTTATCGCATGGGCAAGGACAGAAGTGAGATCTCATCTGCATTACAATGTGAACTGAATAGGATTGGTGACTGGTGCAATGAATTCAAAGCGAGAGTGAACTCGGCAAAGGCTTCTCTGACATGGTTCTCTCTTAACACTCACATAGTAAAGACACCTACTCCAGTTGTCAGCATGTGTAACAAAGACATAGAAAGAAGCGAAACACTCAAATATCTTGGTATAACAGTTGACAGAAGCCTGTCATTTAAGAGTCATGTTGAGAACGTAATCCTAAAGGCAAGAAAAGGGCTAACTGCCCTCAAAGTTATGGCGGAGGCGGATATTGACACACGTCTGCTGCTTCTTCTTTATCAAGAACTAGTGCTGAGCGTGGTGGACTATGGTCGGCTTTCTGACAGTAAGCAGAACATCGCTGGATAAGTTAGACAGGGTCCAAAATGAAGCGATGAGGCTTATACGTGGTTGCACACGGGACACTTCATGTGCGGCAATGTGCTATGTCCTTGGATTGCCAACAATGGCCATCAGACACAAAGTCGCACAGGTAAAAGCTTATCTGAGCGTTTCTGCTGACAAAAATCATCCTCTGCACACATCCATAAATGAAAACAAGGGCAGGCGATTGAAGAAAGACCAATCCTGGATGGCCGAGGCAGAGGATGTTATTAAACAGGTCTGTACTCTAGATGAGCTGAGACATGGTGAAGAATGGATGCCTATATCAGAGGATATGACTGCTTACACCATGGTTGTCAGTACACTTGGGAGACGCTGTAGAGAATGGGCACCGGGCGTCGTCAATGCGGAGATTCTTGCACTCGTGGATGAGCACTCCCATCCAGATGATATCATTATCTACACCGATGGCTCTGTCAGACGCGGAACCAGATCATCGTGGGCTTATTCAGCACAGCGAAATGGTCGCACACTTCATGAGGACTGCGGCGCTTTCGAGACAGCGACATCGAGCATGTCTATGGAGATCACTGCTGCCTCCAGGGATCTGTCATGGGTGGCTGAGCAACAGATTACCCATGCGATCATCATATCAGACTCGATGAATATGCTTCAACTGATTGAATCTGGAAGTATGCGTGTGGAATGGGTGGACATCATTCGGTGATCACGTCTCAAGAAAATAACTTGGCTGTACACACCTGGACATGCTGGAGTGCAGGGTAACGAGCGTGCAGACTTTCTTGCAAACAATACCCCGACTCAAACGGGCAGAAGTATGGACAGAGCCGATATCATCAATGCGGTACGCTCTCAATTATGTGACATGGGCACGTCTCAGACACTGGAACGAGTTCGAGAATTATGCGTTAAGTGTGGACATGACAGACAGTGTCGTCTTCGTGGTAGAGAGAAGATATAGTAATCAACTTCTCATGGGTACGGTGAGCAAATGAACTTTGGGATGGCTGCTGCAGCGGAGGACAGAGCATGCATGGGAATGCCCAATGTGCCGTGACGTCAATCGCATAACATAACATAACATAACATAACATAACATAACATAACATTGCACACAGAAGTTCGTTGGCTGTCAACAGATACCTTTCTAAAAGGATGTTAGGAACTCTTGGAATCAATTGCAAAGTTATTTTGGAAAACAAAAATGATTCTTGTTGATAGATTTTATTGAAAGGCTATAGCAATATTGATTATCTGACATGTTTATACAACAAATTTAATGAAACGATTTTATACCGCGGTTAAAAAAATGTTCGCATAAAACGCACATATTTTATAGTTAATACAGTATTACTGTGTTTTTATGCTTTTTTTCATTCGGGACGTGATGCAGATGTGTAGAATCTGCTTCCTTGCATAATGGTTGCTTAGAAATCAACGACTAGCGAATGCTAACCCGAAACAAATGTTTGCAGAACCAGATGCACCAGGCCGTAAGGCGCATAACATGATGCAACGACCCTAAAAATGAGAATTGGGATAACGGATTCTATGGTCGTTGCTCTGCCCCCAAGATTTAGCCACATAGAAAGAATATTGGACCAACCATCACAAGGGTGGCCAAAAATAACTGCTAGTGATCACACTGGCCACTAGTGCTAAAGTAAAGGAGCGGCAGGAAAATCTTAGAGATCAAACCCCACCAGACTCAGGAGATTCAACATAATTCACTGGAACGTCGAGGACATTTACAGCATTAAAGCAGCCCCTAGCAGGAAAAAAAAGACCTTGCATGTAATCAGGAAACACACATCAAAACCCATATTCTCTCTCCGAGGTTATCATTTATACAGATAAGGCCACAGAAGGGGAGAAGGGGCGCTCATACGCGTGAGCAACAGATAACCATGAAACAGATAGAAGTCAGCACAAATGGGGAAGCAGAAATCATAGGAATTAACATCTTTGTACATAACTAACAGATTCGAACTAACAGAGCCCTTACGTTGGAAACTATGACACTTACCAATTCAAACTGTCTAGTAGTGGGAGATTTTAACAGTCACCCAGAAAGGTGGGGATACCAAGACGCCAATGTAGAGGGGGTAAAACAGTGGGAAATAGATAACAACTTGCAGCTCAGGAAAGGACTCGATGACCCACCAACCTTCTACTCAAAAAGACAGAAAATAAAACCCCCAAACCTCATCTTTGCCACCGGTGACATAGCCCACAACTTGGATCGTACCTTCATGGAACAGCTAGGAGACAGTGACCACAAACCTGTCAAGCTCTTCTTGAAGATTATATATTTCACCCAAGTTTAAAAAATAATGACCCAGTGGAACTACAAAAGAGCTGACTGGGCACAGTTTGCAAGAATCAGCGACATTTACTGTGATCCCATAAATATACACCAGAAAAAATAAGGAACATAATAAACCTACTCAACATATCCATTTTGAGTGCAGCAAGAGAATCAATTCCTAGAGATGTAAGAAGAGACTACAAACCTTATTGGTCAGAAGAGGTCCACAATGTTGAAGATGAAGTGAGTCAGGCCGGAGAAAGAGTAGAAACTGAGCGGAGCATAGACAGCAACATAGCACTCTAGGTAGACTCGGGTAACTATATGAGTGCAGTTAAGCAAGCAGCTAGGCAGAGCTGGAGAGACAAGACGTCTCAACATGTACAG
This sequence comes from Arion vulgaris, assembly GCA_020796225.1. Classification (NCBI taxonomy): domain Eukaryota; kingdom Metazoa; phylum Mollusca; class Gastropoda; order Stylommatophora; family Arionidae; genus Arion; species Arion vulgaris. The sequence continues at coordinate 56,520,105 of CM036753.1, read as the reverse complement.
AGGTGAGTTGAAAAAGCACTCCAGGGTCTTAACCTTAAGAAGTCACCAGGAAAGGATAACATCACAAATTATATGCTCATCAACCTAGGCAAGAAAACCAAGAAAAAGCTGGTAAAAGTTTTGAATGCGAGCTGGAAAGTCGCAGAATTAACTAATGAATGCAAAGAAGCTACCACCGTGCCCAATCTAAAACAATGAAAAGACAGTTTCGATCCAAGCAGTTGTAGACCAATTAGCCTCTGTAGCTGTGTTGGAAAAGTGATGGATAGGCTTCTCAATAGAAGACTCATATGGCAACTAGAGCAAAAATAATTGATACTAATACAGCAGAGTGCATGATTCAGTCAGCATGGATCAACAGAAGACCAAGTAACTTACATTGCACAGGAGATCAAAGGTGGATTTCAAGAAAAGAAACATACACTAACGGTATGGGTTGACATGGAGAAGGCTTTCGGCAGTGTCTGGAGAGAGTGACTCAAAATCAAACTACCCAAACTCGGAATCAAAAGGCGAATGTATATCTGGATATGTCACTATCTGGTAAATAGAACAGCCGAAGTATAGGACCAGGAAAAACATAGCAGGAAGGCAATCTTCGAACAAGTTGTTCCCCAAGGAGGGATTCCTTTCTGCAACGCTACTTAGTTTTTATAAATGATTATGGATGACATCGTCAACAGAGTGCATGGTACAATCTACGCTGATGAGCTAGCACTGTGGACACGACAAGAATCAATAGAAGTAGCCACCTCAAGAATGCAAGATGTAATTGAAAAACTAGAAAAATATACCAGGTCTTGACTGCCCTTTATAAATTAAAAGGAAATCAATTTCAGTCTTCAGCCTATCCAAGAAGAAACAAATGCTTAAACTCAAGCTCATTGACCACCTACTCTCAATGGACGAATGTCCAACATATATGAGAATCATCTTGGACAGCAGGCGGGCGTGGACACAGATAGACAAATCTGGGGGGAAAGCAAAGAAGAGAATGGGGATCGTGAGCAAATTGGAGCACCAACTCGGGTTTGGGTTGTAGCATTCTGAAAAGCTTTACACTGGGAGAATTTGACCAGTACTTCTTGTGTAGTGGATGTTTCTTATCCGCAGTAACCCGCATATATGCATTGGTTTGGGCGATTTGCATGACGGGAGCGTAGTGACAGAAGGAAAAGCATATATCTCATCTTCACAATGGGGGTATCTCTATTGCAGTACAGGACTATACGCATGCCTTCATTCTGAACCTGTTCGAGTCGTTCACATTGTGATCTTGATATCGTAAGATTCCGAGTCCGTAATCTACCACTGACATTACCAGTCGATCGAACAAAAAAGCAAGTAGTCTCTGCTCAAGGTGTGCGGCCACCATAACTTTGAGCCGCAAGACCACGCCTGCACCGTTGTATCGTCTGTTCAATATGGTGTTTGAAATCTCAACGTTATCATTACTCTTGGAAAAGAATGTAGAGATTGGGGCAACATGAAGTCTGATCTCGCAGTTAAGCAGCTGATAAAGATAATGCAAGGGATGATGATGTTGTTGTATATACCGATGGGTCGGTTCAACGTGGTGAAAATCCGGATGGGGTTTCTTGGTTAATGCGCATAGTAGGATTGTTGCAGAGCGAAGTGGGGCATAGAGGACAACTACTTCTAGTATGAGGATGGAGGTTGAGGCCGTTACTGCTGCCCTCCATTGAATCTCTGGGACTTCGTTTACTGGGGCAGTTGTTTTATCTGACTCTCAGTCGACGCTTCACAAGATCCAGAAGGACAGGTTTCGGTATGAGTGTATGTCGTCTATAGAAGTTTCTAACTTCCAGCGGCTTACGTGGATATACTGTCCTGGGCATGCGGGTGTTTACGGTAATGAGAGAGCGGACAGGCTTGCATCAACATCATCGATTGTTTGTGAGTTTAAGATGGATAAGGGGGATATTCTTCGCTCTTTTCCCGACTGTCTGTTGAATGAGGACATTAACATCGATGTTGAATCGATCAAGCGATTTAAGCAGTTTGGAGTTACCGTTGTTCAAGTCGAACTGGATACCTGAGAGGCAGAGTGAGAGGTGTGTTTAATCAGTATGCATACTCCTCGATATCTGTTGGGGGAGACTGAATAACTATGAGTCTGCCCGGAGTGCAATGACGTCAGTTTAGTAACCAATAACCTGACCAGTACTTGAGCATGACATAGCAATCAGGGTCATAATCTTCAAGTCACACTTCATAAAGCTAAGTCAAGTGTTAAGTCAGGCATCACGGATCATCCCTGAAACCATAAGTCTACCAACATAGAAGTACTGGAAACGGCCATTGAACGTCAGCCAATGGAGGACAGAAGCAACATGAAGGTACTTCAACAATGATCGAAAAATTAAAGATACTGATGAATCATCCAATGCACCCCCAAATAAACAGCTACGGCAGGGACAGATTGAAAATTAGTAGCTTCATGGCAAACTCCAAAGAGTTTGCCCCAAAGCAATATTGGCACTAGCTCAACCAAGACACATAAAACCAGCCAGCACCTCTCCTCACTGGTCATAGTCTCATGAGCATATATGCCCTCAATGCAGCTTTAAAAACGGCACTACAACATATGAAACAAATACATGGAAAAATTGTGCTTTTGGTCTGCTATCTCAGCAGTGACATCTGAAAGAAACACAGAACTAAGTGATCTCAGGTCAACCGTAGCCCAGTTGGTCCATGTTTCTGAGAGTGTAGTAATTCAGTGGATACCCTCACACTGCAAGCTCAATGGGAATGAAGATGCTGACAGACTGGCTAAAGAGGAAGCAGGGATGTCTCAAGATGACAACCTGGTCAGCTGGAAAGAAGCAGAAACCATAACAGAAACTGAGAACAGAACTAGATTCAAGATAGGCACAAACGATTTAAATTTATTGATGATTAACAAAATGTCACCAAACATCGAAAAATTAGTTTCATCACATCAGCTCTAGTTAATACATTATAACATAACTTTTGTAAATGATACTGTGAGCAATACACCAATATTGGTATTATCTTCTAATAAAATAACTGGAAAATATGTCCTTGTTTCTCAGTATATAGTATGTACAAAATAGTTTACTCTAGGGGGGCGCTATCTAATTATTCAATGAAAAAGGGGGCGCTCATTCAAAAGGTTGGAACCTATGCTTTATACTGTCTATTTTAGTCTTACTTCAAAACTTTGAGAAAATAAAAGAGCAAAACAAAGTTCATAAATTATATTACGGACACGAAGTGGGGAGCACTTCATACCTTCAGGTTTGCTAAACGCATAGTATCTATATTGGGTTTGAAGATTACCACTGTTTCCCTTCTATAGATATAATAATATGTATGTTCTTTGTTAAGAATAGTCTGTTGCTCCATCATTTGCTTTTGTATCTACGTTGGCCACATCTGTATCTTTCATGTTATACTTGCAAGGATTGGGGTAGATTCCTTCTTAACTTGCCGTATTATTAGATCAGTCATTGTCAAAGATCTCTAAGAGGATATCCACCTCTTTCGGACTGGAGACAACGTTTGAAATCATTTCAATCGACATTTTAAAATAAAATACGTCAAAATTAGGCAGCTACTCATAATATCTCATCAGTAGTCACTGTTCCATTTTAGCGTCAACGGGTCGCTTCATAATTGGCCGTTCCTGTCCAAGCGAACACCATTCAAAATGCTCATCATTGTCTAATGTGAACTCGTGAAGCAAACAGAAATTCCAACACAAACAAACGTGTAGCTTGCACACATATTCAATTCTTAAGGCAGCAGTCAGAGTACCAACACTACCGTATGAAACTTGAATTTGCAATTTGCTTCGAAGGAAGCAACTGTCACAACAAAGCAGTCTGCACACCCATTATTGCATAAAGCAGCCGCCAGATCACCGGCAACTATCTGTCCGCCATTTATGAAAATAATAATAATAAAGCACATAATCCGTTAGGGTCGTAGGGGTGTCACTGTAGAGACATCAGCACAAAAAAACCCATCATGAGTCTCTGTCTTCTACTCTTCGAGCAAATGTGGAGAAACTCTTTATGACCAGCTCTTGATGTTGTCGAGTCAGGATTTTCTCTGTCTTCCATTCCTTCTGCCACCCTCACCTGTTCACTGTAGGATAATCTTGGAGAGTGAGCCATGTCACATGCCTGAACCACGCAAGTTTACGCCTTTTCATGATTGTCAAGAGTGGCACTTGTCGACCTGCAAGGTTGATTATTTGGTCTCTTACATAGATGTTCTTCTTATGGTCTATGTAACTGATACGTAGTACCCGTCTGTAACACTTATGTTCGAAGGCCAGGATTATTTGCTCCAGTTCTGCATTGAGCGTCCAGCTCTCACAACCGTACAAAAGAATGGATAGCACCAGTGATCTGTAGATATTGATTTTTGCCAGAGTGCTGATTTTGCTTTACCATATTTATGAATATACATTTCACAATACAAGCAACACGAGCACAAACATAAAGCATTCTGAAGGAATTTGGCAAAACACAGTGTTGCTCCAAGCACTAAACTCACTAGCTCGGCAACAAAACCAGGTCCTATAAGTCAAAATGTGAGGGATAATACGCTAGCAATCAAACCAGTCATGCAATTCATAAAAGAACAACAGATTAAATGGTTTGTGCACCTGACAATAATGCCCTGGTATCGCCTACCACAGAGAGCCACACAGAAAAAGTGTAATGAGTACAAAGCAAGAGGAAGATCACGCAAAAACTAGAACGACGGCATCAAGAATAGTCTTACAACAATGAATATCAGCTTACAAAGTGCCTTAAAACAAGCACACACAGATCACTACTTTGCATTCCCCCACCAACACTTCTATAAAGAAGTAAATGGTGGAAGAAGAAGAAAAATCAAACACGCCCAGCGGCAAACGATGCTTAACATGTTTAACTGCTCACCTGCAATATTGACAATATAGTGTTTATGTGAATAATAATACTTCTATCGTATTGTCTTTTTTTAAAAATTATATTTTCTGCTGCATCTTTTAAACTATACTATACATACGTTAAGTGCATACATTCAGACTGTGTTACGATGTTATTGACTGAATTGGGTCATTAGCATAACCATTTGTAAACCTCTGAAAGTTATTATTTGAAGGTCGTAGAGCGCAGGCCATCTGATGCACTTGAATTTATTCCTAGTTAAAAACGAACAGATTGATTTGTTATTCATGGCCTGATTGCTACATGAACTATTTATATTCTTCATCGCCTGCTAGATTTCACTTCAGCAGGAGTTTCACTACATGTTTTAGTTATTTGTGCGGATGTGAGACTGCTATAATTATGTATAGCTTACGTTTGAAGTGCTTGCATGTGTATATTTGTGTGTGTGTGTGTTTATGTTCTAGGGCAATATGCTGATATGTTTTATATCTTTTTAACTATCTCACTCTTTATTCCCTCGCATTCCCAGTTATGTGCGGATTACGTAGCTAAAATATGACCACTATCATCTAAAAAGTATCATTCTTTTCATCTGTGTAAACTAATTAACAATTCCTATTTACTCTCTTCCTCTCTTACTACCATTTTCTCGTTCAGCTCTCTGTTGTACAATGCTTATCTATTTATCGTATATATATATATATATATATATATATATATATATATATATATATATATATATATACATATATATTATGCTGTCTGTTTCTGTTTTGCGACAGACTAAAATTTGTACATGGGTTAACAACACAAAACAAATATAAAGAATACTTAGGGCAGCATAAAATGGAATACACAAATTTACCTACCGACTTCTGAAAAAAAAAGTTTTTATGAGGTTTTGTGTAAGTAGCATGTGTGAATAATTCATACATATTTTAAACATATTGTTACAGTCTCCCCCTTTGATTATGTGCTGGGTGTGTGGTATCTGTTATTATGCTCTGTACGGTTGCTTCATATTATTAGATGATGGTGGTTAGCTCATACAAGATGATTTGAGGAAACTGAGTAACTTCAATATCTGATAGCAATGTTAGTTATCTGAGTCGTGATGATGACAGTATTGCTTTAGTGTTATTAACAGCACAGTTAATAAATACGAAGGCTTTCTGTAGATTTTATGGTTTCTTTATTGGTGTTAACACACGAAGGTACAAAGGTACGTCAACCTCCATACAATGTTATTGTCAGACTATCCTTCTTTTCCTACGTTTCCTAAGCGGTCACTATTTTACGTCATTTTTTGGTTTCTCTACGTAGATGTCTCGTTGTTATGTGTTGCGCTTCTGCTTAGAGAGTGCAACACATAGTCTACTAAATTATATATATCCTATAAAATAACCTACTTGTCTGGTCTACTGGCTACCCCTGGAGCCTCCCTTGGAGCTACCTCTACACCCCCCGGACGACTTCGCCATTGACCCAACAGCGAACCCCAGTCCTCTGTGCACAGGTAGAGTCCATCAGGGTTCTTAGAGTTGTAAGAGCTACATAGGAACAAGTCACTCCCGTCGTTAAACGTGGCTCCACAACAACTAATCTACAACAACACCAACCATGGTCGAAGAGAAAGAAAATCCTGACCGGATCTCAGGAGGACCAAGTTGGATGAGCTAAATGGGAACTACTCACCACACGTCGTCAGACGTCACTCATCAACTGGTCATAGGTGACCATGGCTGACATCAACGTAAACCCTCTGTTCTTATGTGCTGAAATAAAGTATCATGGAAAATTCAGTCACAACATTACATGGGAAAAAATAAAGGCGCCATATTTTCTCTAAAGTGATCCAACAGCATGTCAATTGCTCCGGGCAATGAGAACCAACCCCCAGGTTAATGTGAGGCGGCTGTACTGAAACATCCCGTCCTCGCGTTGTAGGATGGACTTGGCAGCTCACAATTTCCCTAGTCGCGGTCTCTATGTCGTACTTCTTGTCCGTTAGTCTGGTCATACAATCTGAAAACTCAAACAAAAAAAACAAGTTACAAATCGAAGATAAAATAATAATATAATGTTAACTTATCACATTATAAAACCTCCATGAGGTAATCTTTTAACCAACTCCCACCCCAGGGCAATAAGGGCTCCCAAAAAACATCATTGCCCTATATCAAGCAACTGTGGAAAGTTAATGTCCACCATTAACATTATCCGACCTCTGTGAGGTAATAATAAGCAATCCACCCACCTCCATGGGGAATGAATAAAAATCAACATTTCTCCAACTAGTTATTGGAGTTCAAAAATTAATTCTTAATAAATCCACCAGAGCTCTTTTTTTAAATACATATACAAGAGGCAAAATACCACACCAAAATATTCACAAATTAATCAAATTAACCCCCCAAACTTTTGGGTCAATATTATAAAATCATCAACATTTAAAACTTTCCAACAACCTCAGCCGAGTTATTTTCTAAACCCCATTAAGTGCATTATCACTCCACAATTGTCAATAAACACGACCTTTGTTGGAATAACAACATTTTCCTAGGTAATCATCAGGAAGGAAATAATAAGCATATAGCTTATAAATTATATTTATTTATTGCTCAGAATTCTCACATCTTTTGATGTGGGGACCAGATATCATCAGTCGAGATTGGCTAGCACCATCAATGGGAACTATAACGTAATAGCCTGAGTGAACATCGGGTGTCTGTACCACTCGTTACACCTGTTGGAAATAAAGGATTCCTAATTTGTTTGGCACCCATATTATGGTCTATTCTCCTGGTACCATACTATCCAATTGTATAATATCAATTTTCCTTGTTTAACGTCTCCTTGTTTATGGAGACAGGCTAATCTGTCACTGACCTCTCTATGAGCCTCCGATAATTTATCTTTGGGAAAGACCATATCGTCTTTCTCTGGATCGTCAGAATGAAATAAGTCTTCTATGATAAAATTTATAGGTAATTTGGGATGTCTACCATCAAGTAAAAAGTATGGTGACCACCCTGTAGAAGTATGGGGAGTAATATTGTAACCTAATACGACATTAGGCACATGTCTAGACCATTCCAATTTATCTGATTCCTCCAACGAACGGAGCATAGCCAGCAATGTCCTATTAAACCTTTCGCATATAGCATTACCTCGCGGATTATATCTTAAGTTATCTAGAGTTGGCTGTGGTCAAACATGGCCAAAAACAGCAGCTAATGAGCGGAAAATCATAACGACAGAGATGATGTGTCTTAGAAGAGCTGCAGGTGTGACAATAAGAGACAAAATTAGAAATGAAGAAATCAGAAGCAGATTGGATGTGAAACCAGTCATGCAATTCATAAATGAACAACAGATTAAATGGTTTGGACACCTGACAAGAATGCCTGGTATTGCCTACCACAGAGAGTCACACAGGAAAGTATATGAGTAACAAACAAGAGGAAGACTACGCAAAAAATGGAGCGACGGCATCAGAATAGCCTTACGAAAAATAATATTAGCTTACAAAGTGCCTTAAAACAAGCACACATAAGATCACCAAGTCCCCCAATCCCCAACCTTCTTTAAAAGTAAATGGTGGAAAAAAGAAGAAAGAAGAAGAAGAAGAAGATTGTACTAAAGTACCCAGTTTTCTTTCGTACAGTTGATGTTGTCAACTGAGTTGAGTTGAGCGAAACACTTAAAAACAATCTTAACAATAACAAAGTTATAAAGTACTAGAGATTTACAAAATACAAAAACAGTGACAGTACTCAAAAAAGTTTCGACCAAATTGCCTTTATCAAGCAAAGAATATAACAGAAGTGAAGAATTTCACTTCTTTCACAGTGCATTACATATAGAGTGCAAATCGTGGCATATCCTTTACAGGACGTAGACATCAACCAAAGCAAACGAGTCGTTTTCTACGTTTACCGCAGAGATTATATATTACAAAAATATATTATATATTCAAAATCTCCTAACATGTATACGACGCGTGGCCTCATTCACAAATTAGTGGTTTGTTGTCATGCTGGTAACGCATGTTAAAATTGCGTTCCAGACAAGTATTTTTTTTAACAATCTTCTCTTGTTGTTTGATGTGTCCGAAATATTTAATTGTCCTTGATTTTATATTATTTAATAGTCAACTCTCAATAGAATCAAGCTGTTGCAGAACAGAAGCATTTTTTCTTTTTCTGAAAGGGATAATACTTCCAGAATAGACAAATAATAAATAAATACTCAAAAATCTCGATGTTTACGAAATTTTTACCGAGCCCCACCAAAAAAATGACCAGAGCCTCCACTGTCCGTCGTCTTTAAAGTCTCAATACATGTCTTTTTAATCCGTATTTTCAGTATTCTTCAATATTCATAGTCAACTTCGAGCTGTTATAATGAAAATGCCAGGTAAGTAATAGCTGATCTTCAGTTATTGTAAAATGTCTTTTACAACGAGCAGCATTCAATATTCTATAGCAAACGAGGGTAGACTATACACGTGGGAAGCTATCTGAAATGTACGCAGACTATAAAAATCAATGTAAAGTCAAAACCTACTGCAACAGTCGCCAAGTGCCTTCACCAAGAACGAATAATCAACATATCTTGGAACAAAATACGGAGGTGGGGTATTAATTTCTAGTAGGAGTATTGTGTGCGTTTCAAAAGGTCAGTCAACGATTAACCTCAAATATCTCCATATTCCTTGCATGGATGAACATGATTATTTGCATGTGTTGTTGCATTTTCGACGTTCCAAGATTTTATAAAGTTCATTGTTGCAAGTAATGTACTATTCTTGCAACGGCTAATTCCTTGATCTTTTCAACGTAGTAATTACTTGTTTGTAGCGTCTGTGACTTCTATTATCGTGACGGTCTATTATCCCCGGCGTTCTGAGTTCGAATCACACTTCGGACAATTTGGTTGCAAATTGTTTCGCGTGGATTTTACAAAAGGACGATGGCACCATCTGTTCAGAAAGTAATGGCAAACTAGTAATGCCTAGAAAAATCACAAACAGCGTTAAAAAGCTGGGGTTGATTCGCAAATTCCAGTAAAGGATATGCAATTAATGTTTTCTTCACATTTACCAATAATCTCTGTTTATCTTCGACAGGGCGGCATGTGATAGTTCTTTCATATTGTATAGTTTGAAAGTTTTATTTTCAGCGCTACCTGTCTTAACTTTGTCCCAAAGAGTTCAATACGGTTGAAGTGTGATTACCGAATCGACCTAATTATTTGTTAACTTATCGTAATCACCTTGGAAAACTAATGTCTTATAATTTAAGAATCTGGCGAACTTCTGGAGAATATAAGATTCACATAAGCACAGTGCCGGATTAGGCTAGCGCGGGGCCTGTAGCAAATTTTAGCGCGGGGCCCTAGGTTTGTATGATCTTCTTCTTCTTTGCGTTCGTTCTTTACGACCAATTTTAATCACTCTTTGTGATATGTTTGATCTTTGCCAAGAACGTGTATACGTTGCACATTGGTTTGTAGGCCCCTAAAAGCATAAGACTTCTACACGTTTAGGACACATGCATCCGATTTCAGCCAAACCTCCTTAATCGCCTCTTAAGACATGCGTTGGGGAAGAATTGATCCTAACAGATGGTAGCATGATGAACTATCTCAACGTTATCATTACTCTTGGAATAGAATGTAGGGTGGGCAACATGAAGGCTGATCTCGCAGTTAAGCAGTTGATAGAAGATAATGCAAGGGATGATGATGTTGTTGTATATACTGATGGGTCAGTTCAACGTGGTGAGAAATCCGGCTGGGGTTTCTTGGCTAATGCGCATGGTAGGTTTGTTGCAGAGCGAAGTGGGGCATAGAGGACAACTACTTCTAGTATGAAGATGGCGGTTGAGGCCGTTACTGCTGCCCTCCATTGGATTACTGGGACTTCATTTACTGGGGCAGTTGTTGTATCTGACTCTCAGTCGATGCTTCACAAGATTCAGAAGGGCAGGTTTCGGTATGAGTGGATGTCGTCTATAGAAGTTTCTAACCTCCAGCGGCTTACGTGGATATACTGTCCTGGGCATGCGGGTGTTTACGGTAATGAGAGAGCGGACAGGCTTGCATCAACATCATCGATTGTTTGTGAGTTTAAGATGGATAAGGGGGATATTCTTCGCTCTCTTCACGACAGTCTGTTGAATGAGGACATTAACATCGATGTTGAATCGATCAAGCGATTTAAGCAGTTTGGAGTTACCCCTTGTTCAAGTCGAACTGGATGCCTGAGAGGCAGAGTGAGAGGTGTGTTTAATCAGGAGCCACAGGAACCATCAGTATGCATACTCTTCGATATCTGTTGGGGAGACTGAGCACCTATGGGTCTGCCCGGAGTGCAATGACGTCAGTTTAGTAACCAATAACCAATAACCAATTACGACATGCGTGACAGGTAACAGTGGTTCTATTCTTTACACATCAAATTTGGGCCCCGGTAACCACTCGGGCGGTTTTGTATGATAATAAATAATAAAACACAACTTTTACAAAAACACGTAATCACAGAGTTTCGCCAATCAAATAGTTTTACTGCAGTCTCATATATATTGTATATGATGTTCAATTTAATGTTGAAAAAAACGTTCTCCGCTGCAGTTTTCGTTCTCCGCTAATTAATTTCCATAATGAGGTGAACCAATAATTTCATCACTACCCAGAAATGAAAGACCTCGTTCTTCTTAACATTTTGATACTAAAGTAATTCGCTCTAAAAGTGTCCGCCAATATTTTTGTTCGGTCTCAATTTGGCTTACAAGTTAAGATCGACACGCGCATCTTTCTTTTTGCAAACTAACAACGAAATTATCGCTTGCCTATGGGAGGTGCTTTCTTTAGGTCTTTTCAACAAATTATTTGCGTTTTTCCAGTAGTCAAATCCTTCTTTCGTAAACCGTGACGAACAGCCTGAATCGGTAACTTTGCAAACAAAATCGACAAGTTGTCCTTTAGTTTCTGAATAACACAACCAATCTCTCACAGAGTTTTGCTTGTTGATTTATGTGTATTTTGAAAAACAATTTTCGACAAAATCGTGGATTGTTTTCTTTATCGTATGTTGTTTTTTTTTTGAAGACAGAAATCACTGTTCATATGCTGCACTTCGCTACTTCATTTCACAATCTAATAATCTCGATTGAAGTTGCTTGGCCATTCACCAATATCGTTGGAGTACATTTACTTTCGTTGTTATTGGGTTTTTGGGCTTGTAGAAGATGTTGCTACATTGGAAGCATGTGCTGTGCTTTCTGCCTCTCTTTGGCTTGAAGATGATATGGCTAAAGTGGGAGGACTTGCTGTACATTCGACTTCAGTTTGTCTTGTGGAAAGTGTAGCTAAATCGTGAAGAGTTGCTGATCTTAATGGTAGTATTGGTAATGATGATGCTTCTATAGCACTGCCTTCATCTACTACAGTAAGACGAGACTTCTGTGTTTTCTGCTTCGATTTCTTTGGATTCAGCACCATCACATACGACATAAAAAAAATTCAGACAGCGTGCGTGTTTTTGATATAACATTTTGGTTATTTTTTTCCTTTTCATCTCTGTCACATAGGCGCGGGCCCCCTAGAAGCGCAGGGCCCGTAGCATTTGCTACTTCTGCTACTAGGCTAATCCGGCGCTGCATAAGCACCAAGTGAAATTCATACAATTTTTTTCTATGAGTAGCGTAAGCTCAAGAGCAATGCACTCTGGATAAATCGACAAATCGTCAGATCTTTTGTCTCTGTAACATTGTCTTGACTCGTGGAGCATAGGGCATAAGCAGCTGTTTCCTATTTTCCGGTCTCTACACACATATAATCTTATATTAAATATTATAAGTAAACCTGAAATAAAATGCTAGCTATCGATAGTCGGACACGCAATAGTACACATATAGCATTTACCTATATGTAATAACAACGTCATTTCGATCTAAATTCTTGATCAATGACTGTACATATAAACAACATGTTTACAGAGAAATATTCATAAACATCATTTTACTAACACATAACATTTTCATTCATAGCAGAATTTTGTCGTAAAATATTTGTTTCTGAAATCCTTAATTTATTAACTCGTTTACATTAGTTCAAATGGAAACATAAAACAATTACTGCGTACTCATTCAGACAAAAATGTTTCATTTTCTTATATAATTGTAACTGACTTTTATATGTCTATCGATGCCCTATTAATGTGATATAGAAAATAGAACGGGCATACAATTTGATTTTCCGTAGGGAATTCATTCTTATTTGCTTATGTTCTGTTGGCAAGCTACGCATTGATCTAACCAAACCAATACTAGTTCTTGAAAGAACGTACCTCGGCTAAAACAGTGTTTGATCCTCTAAAAAACAAACTTGCAATGCGATTGGTAGACTTGGTGTATATTTTGACAACATTAATTAAATGGAAATATGAGACATGACACGACGCAGAGAGACTGTTATAGTCTGTCCATTAATTCGTGAGCACGTTTGAAATTGATTTTCTCGAAAACTACCTATTGGATCTCAGTGATTTTTTTCATGCAGCCTTAGAATATCCATGACGCTAGAGAAATATTTTTTTCCAAGAAAATGTGATGTAGTTTGAAATATTTCTTCTTCAGGTTATATTAAAATCAACCTCACCGGATTGTACACAATAGTAACAGATCTACGGTACACAGACGCGTTGTTCTAAAAATACATTATGGTAACATTGAAATATCGTGAGTAAACAACAATTTCACGGGAATTCCCGTGCACCGAATCCAGTCGACTTTGAAAGCGGAAAGCATATGACGTTATAATTGGGATACCGTTGTATAGTTATAGGTGTATCTCGCTATTTGTATGAAGCTATTGTATCATATTTGTTGGCTTATCAAAACTGACATTGATATCACATTCATAATGAGTCTGAAGTGCACATTTATAACAATGCAGAAGGTTACAGTTTTACTATACCAACACTTCTGTAGGGAATCTAAGAGAGGTCATCTATATTGCGATATTCATAACCCTGAGAAACGAACGCAACTGGCGCTTGGTCTGAATAGAGAATCCTTTTCCCGATGGATTAAACAGGACACAAAGTGCACTAATGTCAAGCAAGGAAGGAAAAGAACAATTGACGACTTTGACATGGATGTCATAAGACGGGAGCTCTTGAAAATGTTTGCGACAAATCAACTTGTTACTCTCAGGAAACTGAAATTAAAACTGCAATCAGATTGCAGCATAGACATTTCTAAAAGTACTCTATGGAAAATTGTAAGAGCCGCCGGCTTCACCTTCAGAAAACTATAGGCGGCAGGAATATTATTGTGAAAAGCCACATTTAATTGCTGCCCGAAGTAAATACCTGAGGCAGATCCATGAGCGGCGGAGGCAAGGCTATGATATTGTATATTTGGACGAATCCTGGGTCAATGCTCACCACACCAATGCTAAAGAATGGCAATCAGTAGACGGTGAACAGAAAGAAAAATACCAAGCAGCAAAGGCCAGCGTATTATACTAACACATGCAGGAAGCAGTGAAGAAGGTCTTGTCCATGACGCTGGACTTATTTTCCAATCAAAAGTACCGACGGTAGGGACTACCACACGAAATGAATGGACATATTTTCAGGCACTGGATGGAGAAAGATCTACTTCCAATTCTAAACAGACCATCATGCTTGGTAATGGATAATGCATCCTATCACAACGCAGTATCAGCGGAAGACAAAGTACCAACTGCATCAAATACAAAAGATCAAATTAGGACTTGGCTTGCTAAGGAAAATGTCAGCTTCGATGATACATATTTGAAACCCGAGTTGTTGCACCTGGTGAGGATGACAAATAAGACAAAGGTGTTTCATATTGACAAAATCATTGCGGAATACGGCCACACGTCTTTGCGACTACCTCCATATCATGCTCACCTCAATCCGATAGAGCTCGTCTGGGCTAAAGTAAAAGGGCAAGTTGCCGAACAGAACAGGACGTTTAAAATGTGTGATGTTGAAGTTCTGACACGTGAGTCCCTCTCAATGATAGACATGCAGTTCTGGAAGAAGTGTGTTGAACATGTGCTCCGAGAGGAAGACGAGTACTGGCACCGAGATGGATTACAATTTGTCCAGCCAGTAACAATTATCAACCTCATGGAATCGTCAGATTCGGGATGATACAAATCATATTTTGATTACAGACTGAGAAATAGCAACGTATACATTTCCATATCCAAATGCGTCTACCATCATACCATTTGTGGTGAAGTTAAGACACCGTGGGGTCTAATGGTGACCGAAGGGAGGACTAACTGTTGCATATTGTATCCAAGTTCACGATTGCACATAGAGGGCAACACACTTAATTACTTGACCTATCAGGTTAATATGGAGATACACCTATGAATAGAATTGACATGGACAAATTCTAGGGATTACTGTAAAATCTAAAATTTGAGCCCCCGTATTTGCAATTGTCATAAAAGATCAAAGGAATTCGCCGAGGTTCAAAATCCGTAGCATCTATGGACTACTGGTTAGCTTTAGTTTAGCGTCATGGATATTCTAAGGCTGCATGCAAAAATCACTGAGATCCAACAGGTAGTTTTCGAGAAAATCAATTTCAAACGTGCTCACGAATTAATGGACAGACTATAGCAACTACCTGTGGAAGCTAGAATGAAGACAACAAAATATAACATGAAAGAACTTGAAGCTGTAGAGATTATTTGTCATCTACGTTAGGAACTTAGGAAATTTGAAAGAGGAATAGATTCAAATGTAGCATTTCTCTATCTTTCTCTTTCTCTTTCAAATAAACACGCACACGTTCACACGCATGCGCGCACACACACATGCATGCACATGCACACACGCATACGCACATGTGCACACGTGCACGCACATGCGCACTCGCGAGCGCACACGCATGCGCACGCATGCGACATATATATATATATATATATATATATATATATATATATATATACACACAATTTTACCCTCAAACGATAACACCTGCTTCTCTTTCCCACGTCTATGCCACTGTCTTTCTCTCTCTCTCTTTCTCTCTCTTTCTCTCTTTTTCTCTCTGTTCCTCTGAGATAAAAATAAACAGAAAATATGCACAGAAAAAAAGATATTGATCATTTCACAGTTGATGTTTTGTGTGTAGGTGGTACTGCACTCACGTGTGTGTTAGGTAAATCAAATCTATGCTGACTGTTCCTTAATAAAAAACTGATAACCTTCTGTTATTATAAGCAATACATGCAACATTTATAATCTTCTTTTCTCCTTCTTCTTCCGTGAAGGCCCGCTGCCAATTCAGGCAAAAGTTGTGACGCCTGGTATTGCGCTTCTGACAGATTTTTGCGCGAGGCCTAAATTACCTTTTACAGGCGTCCTTAAACCATGCGGACAGCCTCACCGACTTCAGAGGCACTTGAAGCTTAGATCGTTCAAGTGTAATCGTTACAGGAAACCTGTTGTCCGTGTAACTCTTGCCTTGAGTCCTCGTACCATTGGTACTTTTTCGGCCAGACATAATTAGTGAAGTGCGACTTCTCTTTCGAATTTCATGCCTTTGGTGAGGTCGTTTCGTACGCATCGTATGAGAAACACACTTTAATGATCTTTTTATGCTGTATATTTGGGGTTTATCTAAGCCAAAGAGTATTTGCTACTTTGCGTTGACTGAGTGAGGTCGCTCCGTTTTAGGAGCATTCTCGATTTTTTTTAGGGCTAGTCATTAGAACTGTCACCTTCCTTGTATTCATTGCTCTTTATCATTACTCTTTATCAATATCTTTATCATTACTCTTGGAAGAGAATGTAGAGATTGGGGCAACATGAAGGCTGATCTCGCAGTTAAGCGGCTGATAGAAGATAATGCAAGGGATGATGATGTTGTATATACCGATGGGTCGGTTCAACGTGGTGAAAAATCAGGCTGGGGTTTCTTGGCTAATGCGCATGGTAGGGTGGTTGCAGAGCGAAGTGGGGCATAGAGGACAACTACTTCTAGTATGAAGATGGAGGTTGAGGCCGTTACTGCTGCCCTCCATTGGATCTCTGGGACGTCATTTACTGGGGCAGTTGTTGTATCTGACTCTCAGTGAATGCTTCACAAGATCCAGAAGGGCAGGTTTCTGTATGAGTGGATGTCGTCTATAGAAGTTTCTAACCTCCAGCTGCTTACGGGGATATACCGTCCTGGGCATGCGGGTGTTTACGATAATGAGAGAGCGACAGGCTTGCATCAACAGCATCGATTGTTGGGTAGTTGAAGATAAGGGGATATTCTTCGGTCTCTTCGCGACTCTCTGTTGAATGAGGACACTAAAATCGATGTTGAATAGATCAAGCGATTTAAGCAGTTTGGAGTTACCCGTTGTTCAAGTCGAACTGGATGCCTGAGAGGCAGTGAGAGGTGTGTTTAATCAGCGAGCCACAGGAACCATCAGTATGCATACTCTTCGATATCTGTTGGTGGAGACTGAGCACCTATGGGTCTGCCCGGAGTGCAATGACGTCAGTTTAGTAACCAATAACCAATAACCATTGCTCTTTATGATCATTTTTCGCCGTTTATTTTTGATTTATGATATTCGCTAAGAGTATGTCTACAATATGCTCTCTTTCTGACTGTATGAGTTCGTTCTGGATTAGGAACATTCTCAGTCATTGGACACGCGTGTGCCTTTCATGCAAACGATCATATTTTGGCGTGTTACTTAGCCTTTATATGATCTGAACCATGGTGTTTGGACGTCATATTACTCTGTGTAGGATGATCAGCGACCGAAAAGTATCGCCCTTAGCCTATGTTTGTGTTTGTACCAGTCAAACCTTTGCATTATCGGCCTTACAAACCCACCGTGAGTTTGTTCCTGAGTAGAAGTATTCTCAGCCCTTTCGGGGTGCATATCGGCACCTGACAATTTGCAAGGTTTTACTCTGCAGTTTTCATGTCCCCGGGAAATACTGGACTAGGGTTGCGCACATATATTCTAGAGGGTCGTTTCAATCGGCGCTAGCAACGCAACGCACCCCTGGCTTCCTTGATATTTCTGCCGTATAAGCTTGCAGGGAAGGCCTATGCTTACATTTATGAATTGAACTGGTGAAAGAGAAGAGTCTTGTGACAAGCCTAAAGATACTACCACCAGCTAAGATAATCAACCACCATATGACAGTACAACCTTCGCCTTGAACAGAGAAACAGCTATCCATCTTATGAATGGAATGTGCACCAGAAGTGTGATAAGCTGGTGCATGAGATAATCTTAGAGCACTTTGTTGTATGCGTCTTTCACGTCCACTACCAATGCCCATGTTTAGATACCAGGATGGAAACCCTCGAAGACATCATATGCGAACACCACACCGTTAAACCATGTTTCCTTCCCAGATCTGTAACCTTCGAGAGTGGGTGGGAAGATATGACGACCGTTGAGGCCCCGCGCCAGTTGACATGCTACGATTCTCTTCATAAGCTTGCCCGTCGATTTTGCATTATAATAATTATGTAAAACATAACAATGCATTCAAACAGCTCTCCGACTTACTGTAATGTTCTTTATTGTTGAATGTACGCTTTCATTGACTGTCGTAGGCTTCTTCTTTTCGATAACCTAATACCAATCAATAAAGTTCCATGTCTACCGGCTCCGGCGATCATGTCTCTCCACAACTCTCTCTCCTTGGTGCAGTTAATCAGTTCTGACGTTGATCTTTTGTCGAATCACGATGTCAGATCATCCAACATCTTCTCCTTTCTTTCACGATCTTTTTTTCCCTGAATTTTACCTGTTGTCACCAAATGCTCCAAACCTCTTCATCGCATTATATGCCATTATATATCAGTCAACCGGAATATGTTCAAAGAAATCCGTGATTCGCCTCAGGTTGTCGAGATGTCCAACACATTTATCATGGAATGACACTGGGGACGGTCAAACCGGTCTTCTCTGTTTTTCATACTTTAGACAACTTTATAAATGGTGTACAGAAGTGATTTTATTAATGCTACAATCACAATTAATTAGAAGTTTATATGTATAGTTTGCGGCAAAAAGGGTGCTTCTGTATGTTGTGTCCTATACGGAGTCTAAATGTTACAGCTTGCTCTTTGCTGTTCGGTTGGTAATATGGATCATTTGTCTGGTAATCCAGGTGTTCTGGTTTCGTCTTTATCATGTAGACTTTGGTGACAAATTTTTACAAATGTTTACCTCTTCATAGTTTAAGCTGATATCACGTTGTGGCAGTTTCCTTCGCCTTTGATTTGGCCAGCTTATAATTTTCAGATCATTTAAACTGCCAGAATAGCCCATAGTCTTGGAGGAACATATTGGGAAGCAACAACCACTTATCTTAAATTTCATGGATTTTAAATAGGCTTTTGATAGTCTACACATAATCTGCTTGTGGAATATTCTAGTATACTATGGAATACCAACTAAAATAATGAACAGTATCAAAAATTTGGGATGGTTCACAATGGGATGTTTGTACTGATAATGGCCAAAGCGACTGGTTTATGGTTGAAACCGGAGTAAAACGGGTTTTTCAAAGTGGGTAGGGGTTTAAAGCCGAAGGATTGACTTCATTGCACCGGCTTTTACCTCATTTGGCTCGGTTCTTCTCCACAGAAATTGCACGCCACCTGCCAAAAGTACTGCAAAAAAATAACTCGGTACCTCCTGCAACACTCCTAGGGATCTCTGGAAAAAATGCAATGTGAGCAGAACCGAATTCCAACCCACGGCCATTTACTGTTGCGACCATTGCATTCGTAAGAGAAGGGCATAACCACTTAACCCATTGTTTGGAGCGTTCTGTTTATGGTTTATGAAAATCAATCTTCCAGAACCGAAATTCACATTGATTGGATAGAAAATAGTAATCTGGAATATCTGGGTTTTTACAAATGGCGTTGCCATGGTTAGTAAAAACAACCATTGTTTGCAAATCAAAAAGTTAACTTGTCATCTATAGCATCAAAAGTTGGACTTCTGATTAGCTATGAAAAGACAAATATATTTATATGGCAAGTAATGCAGATATCACACTGGAATCCAAAAGGATAAAATAACAGAGCATTTCACATATTTGGTTAACAACTTTGAGTGCGCTGGAAATATTTAAAAATAAATTATTCTACGAATTGTCAAAGGAACATGAACCTTAGAAATATGGAACTGCATTTTATATAGTTTTAAATCTAAATTACAAATTAAGAATTCCAATTATGTATCAGTCCTAACATTCCAGCGAGAGTTGGAAAATGGAAGATATAGAAAGTAAATTGAATGGATTTGAAAATTAATGTCTGCGAATATAAAATGGGACGAATTCAGCAGAAGTGATGAAATCAAATAAATGTCTAGTCAACACTGTAACAACTGATATAAGAACAAGAAGATTGAAATATGTTGGGCATAATCTGAGAAGAATTGATCAAAGAATAACAAAGCAGGAATTGAAGTGGGAGACAAATTGTTCAAGAAAGAGAAACCCTGAAACAAACTTTGCTGAGAGAGACGAGAAATATCGGGCTCAATTCCATGGAAGAAATTGAGCGAGTTGTGCAGGGCAAAGCGATATTGGAGAAATTACTTATGGCCCTATGTAACGTATAACGGCACCAGAGAAATATATATATATATATATATATATATATATATGAATATATATATAAATATATATATATCTATTTTATATAAACTGTATGTCTCCTTAGTGTTGCACAGTGCGACAGTGACAAAAATATTTGCCTATTTGCGCTTAGCACTTCTGCTGCAGGTTTCAAGATATCTGTTTCTGTTTTTAAGTTGCCAGAGACTTTCACTGTTGCTACTGACAAACCTTTTTGTGTGCAAGATTGCACTTCCAGCATTTTCTTGTACATTTGTTGATGATTCACATGTTAATGTTGGGTCACCATGGGTATGGTTTTGTGATCAAGACATAAATAGTGAGACGAAACTGGGTAGACGTTGCTGGCACATATGGTGCTCAAAGAAAGCACTTTCATCTTCGTCCCTGGACACAAAAGTATTAGGGATAATGAACTAGCTGATGGATTGGCTAGCATGGCTACGATATCAGATGGAACTGCAATGGACCGAGTTAAAATTCTTGACGCATTGAGGTCTTTCCTAGCAGTGGAGTTTTAGTGTTGTAATCCCAGTCGCTGACCGAATTCAGAGAGATGGGTTTCGTTGTTGGTACAGTCCGAGAGAAGTGACATATCAAATATGCAAAACTTCTAATTAATCAACATCGAACTGATCACCATCTTTGGGCCGCTGGACGTTGCTGGATTTGTTGAGCGGAAGATTGGAGCAAATATGGATACGTTCACAGTGCCTCATATAACTTATAATTGATATATATACGTGAATCCAGATGTTGGTTGACTAGGGTCTCTCTCTATATTTCAACGTTGTGGTCCTTTTTGTAGTTCTGTCTGTCTGTTTCTTCCTTCAATATCAGGAATGCTCTTTATTTTCTCAGAGAGATTTTACCAGAATGAAACGTGTATGATATGTGGATGAACTTTGCAGTTGATGTTGAAATGGTTAGTATCTGCTCTTATATTTTTGTCATTTGTGTACAAAGTATCTCCGTTTCAGACCCCATCCCATTCCCTTTTTTCAAGAACCATTACCAAAAGTACTATAGTCCGTTCAACAACTCATGCCCACAGTCCGGTGCGAATTGTAGCAAAACCATCGATTCTACAGTAGCGACATTTTGTACCCAATCTTAGAATTATACCGACGCAAACATCTGATGGAAGAAATTGCTAATTTTTGATATATATAGAAGATTTTGTAATATAAAGGTTTCCTTTAATGTTAAGGCATATTTTGGGAGTCTGACACAGAATTTTAGTTTTTACAATAAACGCACCAATATGACATTTGATTTCAAGTCTCATTCAAAGTAGTATCATCCCAGCTCATACATGGGGGCCAATGTTGATACTTGCAATGGTGTCATGAAATAAACAAGAGGTGTAGATTTAGTTGTATTATTGTTGTTTAAAAAAAAAATAATTACATTACAGTTAAAGTTAGCTGCCATGTCATAATGGCATTTCCCTTTCCCGTCCAGGCTTGGGGCTGGCAATGGCGGAGCTACTTGGAGACGTTCTCTTCAAATCTCTACTTCTTCGGTACAATGTGCATGTGTTAACATATGTGGTAGGGGGGTATCGCTACTATAAAATAGTTCTTTACTATGGTTCTTGTATACTGTGGTACAGATGACCCATATGTGCCTGGGGTCAAAAGCGCATTGGGACAACGCCGCGCCAGTATTAGTGAGCTGGCACTAATCATGATTCTACCCCACCTCCATGTGGTGACCCTGGTAACAGACATTGGTTCTTGTCTGGCTAAGCGGGTAGGAATTGAGGGAGCGCTACTCAAGCGTTGCAGGGATGCAGACGTAGTCACGTTAGATGAGATCCGCCTGCAACACAGACGAGCGGAATATCAGAGTTACTATTAATGCACGTCTCTCCCGGCTGATAGGAAAAACTGAACGGATAACCATAAAGGGATGAGGGTGCATCCAGAGAAGAGACGTGGGCCCGCGTGGATCAAAACTTGGGCCTGAGATGAGTTGCATGTGGGTCCACATAGGGTGAAACTCGGAGCCCTGAGGTGGGGGCCAGAGTTGAGCCCAGTGTCCGGACAGCCTAGAGGCTGGTAAATGTGAGCACGGTGAGAACTGATGGAAATGTTGGGGAAGGCACCAGGACAGAGCGAGCACGCATGCGGACGATGCACGGGTGGACCCACCGGTGGGAAGACGTGCATGGCGCTGAAGGTAAGGAAGTGTGGCAGACGTAGTGGTGAGCGGAGCAACAAAAGGTGCAGAAATACTGGAAAGCCCAGCAGAGGCTTGAATCCAGTGCGCGTTTCCGCCCACAGTGAACTACTACTGCCTTGTAGTTAGATTGAGGACAATCAAAAGCTAGAGTGGCAAACCGTACACAAAACTAGACGGAAGGAAAACCAAGGAGTCCACAAAAAGACCGGCAACCTTGGCAGATGACGTTCAATAGCCCGAGAGGGTAGGTCGTCTAAGGATCGCTACCTTAAAAAAATAGCAGCCTGCTGCCTTGCATGTTGGCTGGGGACAGTCAAAGGCTGGCGGAGAGTGAACCCAGTAAACACGGGTTGAAATCGGACACGTTGCCGAAGCTCAAACACTAGAGCTCCAAATGGTACTTAAGATTGTGACGTAAAACAAGCGTTCTTGGCAAAGGCTGTTTATATATCACAATATGAATGATAAAATAGGCCGAAAAGGAACGATCCAGAGAGAAAGAGAGAATGAGATGTACCTCTTTGTGGAAATGCGCGTACAGTATTAATGACACTTTTTCCTTTGTAACTTTAAACTCATTAGAAATGTTATATCAATGTCTGTTTTGAGAAGTCAACAATATGACCCAATAGCCTGACACTAATTTTGGTATACGCCTTTAACTAAAAGTCCGTGTCGCACTTATGACGTCATTTAATTACCATGGTCAAGCCCGAGTCTATTTGGTGCATGGAAATGCAAGAATTGTTCAAAATACCACGGATTTCGTCCTAAGTGTTGCTATTTTTGTCTTCAATGTATTAAATGGCTGTAAACATTAGGTTTTTTTTTCTACCAAGCATGATTGTTTGAATGGCAAAAAATATTTTGTAGCGTCGGGAACGAGTGTAGTTTACATGCAAGTTTTCAAGCTATTTAATCAAATGGTTACAAAGATACACATATTTATCTGTGGGCATGACAAGTTGAACGGACTATAGTAAATCAGGTTATCTGTAAGACTTCTGAAATTTTCAGATTTGACTTGTTTTGTTGTCTCTCATGTCTTCCAGTGGTTGAAGTTATGTAATTATAGTTTCTAGCTCAGTGTAGTGTGTTGATTTCATGTCCACTGTTATGACTTTCATTGATTTGTTTTATAGCCTTTTTTTTAAATTGATATTGTGTCACATTTTTGAAACGTTGCTTGTCTATTCATGGGTCATCTTGAGCACCTAGTATGGAATTCCTATGATGGCTCTCTTCCGTCTGTGTATCATAGATACATTGATGATTGTATTGGCATTACGGATATGCCTGAAGCCGATTTGTCACGCTTCATTAATTTCATTAATGTCTTCAATCCGGCTATTCGGTTTACTTCTCACATCTCTACCTCTTGTGTCAACTTTCTTGACATCACTATCACTATCAGCATATCCACCATCACTACATCAGTATACTACAAGCCTACTGATGCACATAGTTTCTTCTTTATACCTCTTCCCATTCCCAGGCTTGTCGTGATTCTTTACCATTCTCTCAACTCTTGCGCCTTCGTCGCCTCTGTAGCGAGGACGACGATTTCTTCGATAGAGCTCACGAGATGCTGGATTTCTTCGTAAGCGCTTATACCCGGATAAGGTGCTTGCTTCTGCTATGCGGCGCGTTCAGCAAATTTCTCGCCAGGAGGCTCTCTCTAACCAGCATAGAACTTCCAATTCTGACAGGGTGAAACTTGTCTTAACTTTCCACCCTCATAGTTCCCTTGTGAAGAAAGTCTTATTCCGTCATCTCTCCATTCTTCAGTCTGATCCTGATACACGTTCAATCTTCCAACACTATCCTTTGGTGGCGTACAGACGGGACAGAAGCCTTAAGGATATGTTGGTTCACAGTCGCCTCAAGCCTAACATCCAGAGTCATTTTGGCACCATCCAGGGTGGCCGTCGGCGCTGCAACACTTGTGCTTATGTAATACAGACCCGCACGGTGTCTTTCCAAAAGCCACGTTCGTTGTTGAAGACAGTTTCACGTGCGAGTCCCGTAATATTATCTATGCCATTATCTGCAAGCGGTGCAACAAGGCCTATATTGGGGAAACCGGCAGGAGACTCAGTGACCGATTCGCCCAACACTTGCGCGATATACGCCAATGCTCTGTGCCCCCTGTAGCTACCCATTTCAATGATACTGGCCATTCAGGAGCTTGCGATGTCCAGGTCACAGCCATCCGATCATGTTCCTCTGATGATCGTAGTCGATTTGCTCTGGAGAATCGGTTGATTTCTTTGTATGGTACCTTCAGACCACGCGGGCTCAACGTATTACATTCTTATGCTTCTTAGTACTTTCTCTTCCCATGCTTTGTAATCTCTATGGGTATATGTTGCATGTATTACATTCTTATGCTTCTTAGTACTTTCTCTTCCCATGCTTTATAATCTATATGGGTATATGTTGCATGTATTCAAGTTATATATTTACTAGATGTTTCATTGTTTCTTTTCTATTTCTAGTTTTTATGTGTTTTTTTTGTGTTACATTTATTTCGTTATTCGTTTTTATTCCAGATTTTCCTTAGATACGTTGGTATTTGGTCGTCCATTTGTGTTTCATTTTAATTTGTCACTCCTGTTTGTTCGTTTGCTTGATAAAGGCCTTGTTGGTCGAAACGTTGCTGTTTATCGTCACTGTTTATGTATTTTGTAAAACCATAGTACTTTGTTTGTACGTGTTTCACTATTTACCAAGTTTTACTGCAGTCTTCCCCCTATTTAGGATTTCACATAATTTGTCTCTATCTGTAGAGTTCCTGGTCACAAAGGCAACAAAAAAATATTTATTTGAATTCAAAAATTGTTTCTACCATTTGTCTTAGAGTAAAAATGACGCATGCGCATCTTTTACATTTCGTAACTCCAAATTGCGTTTCAATTTGTTTTTTCCTTCAGAAACAATGTTTGCCGCCTGTGGTTTGTTTGAAAGAGCGAACACAGCTTCCGTTGTTTTTCACTTCAGTTAGTTTTATTGTTCATTCCTTAGTCTAATCTTATAGTCCTAATATAGCGTGCTGGTTTCAGTAGCAATATGTTCTTATGATATCTATTGATTCACAGAACTAGATCATACGGAGAGGGTGGGGAATATTTTCAGTATATTTCGGTGATATACAATACACAATGTTGGAGAGTGTACTCCCAGTTTAGAGACACCCTGTTCCTAGATAATTTCCTGCTGAGTTGTCTTTGAATTAGTACGCTGGCAATTCTGCTCAACCGGAAGTAACTAATCTATTTGTATATTTTGTCTTATACCCCCGCTTCTCCGCAGCAGGACTTTTAATTCTTAATTTCATCTTTAACAAATGACTTTTCCAGATTGCCCAAAACAACTAATATAAGCTTTTTCTCTCCTAGAAGACATCTTCAATGTCAATGAGTGATATATGTGAGTTTATTCTTCAGCGGATCTGCATTTTCTGAATCCATCTTGCTGGGAGTTAAACAAATGCTTTTCTTCCAGATGCGCCGTTAGCCTATAATTTAACGTACGCTCTACTAGTTTTCTTCCGCAGGTAAGTAAGCTAATAAATCTTGATCTGTTAGATCGTTATCTTTCTTTGAAATCGGTATGAATATAGGCTACTTTCATGACTTTTCTAGTATTGCTCTCTTCCAGCTACAGAAGATTAGTGTCAGCAACTTCTATTTTGCTTTTTTACTTAGACCTGTCAACATTCCACTTGTTATCTCATATTTTCATGGTGCTTTCGTTTTCTTTAGTATCTCATTGTATCTTTCATTTCTTTCAAGTTAGCTTTGTCAGCATATGTTCATCTATTGCAATGTTACCGTTGTCGTGGTGTGTGTGTGTGTGTGTTCATATGTGATGAATTATCTCCAATCAGTTGATAAATCGATATTGTTTGTGCTTAGCATTCAAATAGTACGTCTGCTACTAATTGTATATTTGTGCCCATTTCTCTAAAAACACAACTACTTTTGATTATTAAGAATAATGCGTTGACATTTCTGATTCCAGCATTGGAAGGATATGTGCAGAAGAATTGCTTCCTGCTAGGCCATTCAGTTCATTGTCTTGATAGCGGGTGCTTGTATTTGTGAATATAATAATAATAGGTTGCACGTTTCCCTTAATATGATAAGAATATAGTGCTCAACAACATCCTAGAAGGTTATATATCTGGACCTCATCAGTCTATCTGGACCTCATCAGTCGGGAAGACCAAAAACCAAATAGGTTATTTAATAATACAACAAAGATGGAAATCAAATATAACAACGCCCAAAACCCTACCTGGTGCAGTCTGTGGAAGTGACCATGAGCTGTTAATGGCGATGATAGAATTTAATCTCAGAAAATTAGAGAAGAAACTAAAAACCAGTACGTTTTGACACTAATAAAATCCCAGAGGAATATTGAGTAGAAGTGAAGAACATATTTGAAATTCTGATGACAGTCCAAGAAGAGATGACTAACACCAGATGAGTTGACCACGCATGATATATATCCTATTGCCGACAGCCAAAAGATATGGTTCCATGAAGAAAAGACAGAAAGAATGAATGGATTGCAAATGATAAACTAGAGTTAAGACAACAGAGAAGAGAGAAAAAGGCACATGGAATAGCAAAGAAAGAAAATAGGTTAGCCTACACAAATATAACAAAAGAAATAAAAAAGAACAAAGGAGATGAAAATCAATACCTATAAAATTGTTGTGCTTACAGACGGAAAGGCATCTTAAATCTATATATGTACACAGTAGTTTAAAACAGAATGCCAGGATCATTTGGCAAAGTCCAGTGCAGACGTAGGCAATGATACACATGTGCTTATGTTTTACAGAACTGCACTGTATCTACATCCACTTTGTTACTGCGGATTGTTTTACACGTGAGTCCCGTTACATCAAAACGCCCTTGTTTGTAAACGTTGTAATAAGTCTAATATAGGTGAAACTGATAAAAAGCTTAGTGACCGTTTCCAGAACATTTTACGCCATATATGAAAACAATATGTGACCCACGTAGCAACTTATTTCAATAGCACTACCCATTTGCTAGCTTGTGACATTCGGGTTGAAGTCACGTAATCATTTTTCTCTGATGGTCACAGTCGATTTGCTCCAAGTAATTGTTTAGTAATCTTTACGTGGTACCATCCGAACTCTCAAACTTAATGCATTACATTTCTATGCTTCTTGATATACTGTCTTTTTCATGCTTATATGTTTAATATATATGTTTAATATATGTTTATATATTAAAAGGAAACATTTTAGGTGCCCACGCACATACATATATTAACTTTCCCTTTTTCTAGTTTCTCACATTTATTTTGTTTATCGCATTTAGTCAAATACATAGTTTTGTTTAGTCTACACTAAAAAATTATAACGAGTACAGAGCAGGAAGTAGCCCTACGCAAAAGCTGGAGCGATGGCATCAAGAACAGCCTAGAGAAATTGAATAACAGCTTACAAAGTGCCTTAAAACAAGCACCCGCACGATCACTACACCCCCCTCCCACCCCCCATGTATTCGTTTTGTATTCTTTCCTCCGAGTGGTTACCGGACCAAAATTTGGGGTGTAAAGAATAGAACCACTGTTACCTGCCAGGCATGTCGTAAGAGGCGACTAAGGAGGTTTGGCTGAAATCGGATGCACATGTCCTAAACATGTAGAAGTCTATGTATTTAGTGGCCTACCAAACCAATGTGCAACGTATACACGTTCTTGGCAAAGATCAAACATATCACAAAAAGTGATTAAAATTGGTCGTAAAGAACGAATGCAAAGAAGAAGAAGTATCGTTTGTCTTTTTATCAAAACTGCGTTGCATCTTGTTGTTGTGCTCTGTAAAAACTAGTTTACTCCTTTTTACCCCTTTTGTACATGTTTTTACTGCAGTATTCTATTGTATCGACACATATATAGTTGTCGCCCGAGTGGTTACCGGCCCAAATTTGGGGTGTAAAGAATAGAACCACTGTTACCTGCCACCCATGTCGTAAGAGGCGGCTAAGGAGGTTAGGCTGAAATCGGATGCATATGTCCTAAACGTGTAGAAGTATATGCGTTTAGGGGCTACCAAACCAATGTGCAACGTATACACGTTCTTGGCAAAGATCAAACGTATCACAAAGAGTGATTAAAATTGATCGTAAAGAACGAACGCAAAGAAGAAGAAGATATATGGTTGCTTTTCACACAACTCTGTCATCAGTTAGTTTTTCCCATGTGCTGGGACCTATGGAAACGTTTTTCATTGAGGCTTTGCAGACATCCTTATATCTCAGCAGTTGTCTGCCCTGGTGTCTCTTCCCCTCCGAAAGTTCACAGAACAACATTTGTTTTGGTATGCGATAAGTTTCCATTTTTCTCACATGCCCCAACCATCTTAGTCGTTTACTGTTGAGCATGCCCATGATGGTAGGCAGGTTTGCACATTGTAGTACTTCAGAGTTGGTTATCTTGTCGTACCACCTGATGTTCATAATCTTGCGGAGACATCGAAGGTGAAAGATGTTAAGTCTCCTCTCATGTCTTGAGTAGGCTGTCCATGTTTCTGAACCATGTAGTAAAGAACTAATTACACAGGCTCGATATATTTGAATCTACACTTGCAATATCAGTTTTGTGTTGTCCCACGCTCGCTTTGGTAGTTTGCCGAATGTAGTAGCCGAACTCCCTACACGAGCGTTGATTTCTTTATGAAGAGAAAGGCTGGCAGTAACCATGGACCCAAGATAACAGAATTCTTGACTGGTGTTAGATGGTTGCCATTTTAAAGTGAAATTTGTTGTGTTACCTGACATAAAATAACTGTTTTGGAGACACTTATAGTCAGAGAAAATAGGTCGCATGCCTTTGACAAATTATTGATTAGGCATTGCAGTGTAGTCTAACGGTGGGTGACTAAGGCAGCGTCGTCAGCGAAAAGGAGGTCCTTGAGAAGAATTTCCGTCGTTTTTGTCTTGGTTCTTAAGCGAGACAATTTAAAGAGTAACCACCAGGTCTAGTGCGGATGAAAACATCACCATTCGCGTCCCATAAGGCGTGGTTCAAAAGGACTGCGAAGAAGATGCCAAAGGGGGTGGGGGCAAGGACACAGCCCTGCTTGACTCCACTCTTAACCTCGAAACTATCAGATGTTATGTCATCGAACTGTATGCTGGCTTTCATGCTCCTATGTAAGGAGACAATCAGTTGGAACAATCTTGGGGGACAGCCAATATACATCAGTATTTTATAAAGACATGGCCTGCTGACTGATATATATATATATATATATATATATATATGAGAGCCGCGGTAGCGTAGTTGTTAGTGAACTCGCCTCTCAAGGCTGGTGGTTTGGGTTCAACTCCCGCAGTTCGCGTGAAATTTTTCCCGACCGCTACGGCTTTCAGGTCGACCCAGCCTCAACTGGGTACCAAACAGGCTCTAGGAAAGTAAAGGCGGCCGGCGTGATGCAAAGACCACATCACCCATCGTGTGCCGATGGTCAATGAAAATACAGGCCTAACACTGTATTGCCCTATATACCAGGAGGTATGAAAGGGTTCCTTTACTTTACTTATATATATATATATATATATATATATATATCATCATCATCATCATCAGGTGCCGTCTCCATATCGAAGGTTGGCTGCAATGAATCTCCAGCATCGTCTGTCTTTCGTCTTGGTGTTGCACACTGTCAGACTGTAACTTGTCCATTTATTAAAGTTTCCCTCCCACTTATCACTCGGTCTTCCTCTTCCCCCCATCCCACAACTTTCCCCTCTAGTAAATGTTTTATAATGGTGTCATGTCTTTTTTGTGCCCAAAATACTTTACTTGTCTGAATTTTATTTCTCTTATTAATTGTTTCTTCATGCCTAGTTTTTCTAAAACTTGTTTATTTGTCTGTTTTTCTGTCCATGAAACTCTGCCTATTCTTCTATATTTTCACATCTCAAATGCATCAATTCTGTCTTCTAACTGCTTGTTCATTGTCCATGTTTCCTGAGCCATACATTAATATAGGATATATATAGCATTTCCTTTGCGTTCCCGGCCTAGACTGATGGACCAACTTTTATCATGAATTTTACTGTTGTTTTTAGGGACTCTGTTCCTCCGTACAGCTTTTCGCGAAGCTCTGTGTGTTGTGGCCATGTCTCTTTCCATATACCTGCTAACCGTTGACAGTCTTGCAAGACATGTTCTGCCGTCATGTCTGCCATTTTGCAGGGGCACAGGCTAGTTGTGCCAATTTTAAATTTATGGAACATGTGGGCTCTGAGCTTGTTGTGTCCGGTACGGAGACGAAATATGGCAACTTGTTCACTGCGGGAGAGACCATAGTATCCGCCACTGTCTGTGTACTGAGGGTGGTCTTTTGCCCATTTGCTTGTATAGTGCGAACCGATGGTTGTTTTGACTTCCTCATAACTGATCTCGAGATCAGTCTGGTAGTCGCCTGCCCTCTTTGGCTAGCTTGTGGGCTGCTTCGTTTCCCCTAACGTTGCAGTGTGACGGTATCCACTGATGACGGTGCGTTTGAGTGAACTCGTTAGTTCAGCGAGGGACGTTTTGAGCTCATTCATCTCAGTTTTGCCAACGCATTTGAGTGCCGTGATGACCGATAGAGCATCGGTGAATATCACGACCTGTTGCGTGTAGTGTTTCTTCTCCAAGATCATTTCGGCCGCCTCTTTTATTGCCTCTGCCTCTGCTCGGTAGTTATTCGAGTATTTGCCTGTGGCAATCGCTTTCTTGACCGTGACTTTCTTTGAGATTTTAAGCACTATTCCCCCTCCGCCATCGTTTATTGCGTTATTTGCCGATCCGTCCGTGTAGACGTGCGTCCACTCATTTTCAGGGTACTTGATTCTATGTACTCTTCTGTTGCAATTTTCTTTCGAGGTTTGTTTGTTCCCCTTTTTTCGGTATGCCTGGGATCGATTCCTTATTTCTGGCATTTTGGTTTTCCATGGCGGCACTTGTCGATTGCCGGGATTGGTTTGGCTGTGCATTTGGAAAGGACTGGATGGTCTATGGTCAGTGCCTTAGAGATTCTAACGAAGTTAGATCTCTGTATTCTCCACTTTCCGAATTCATACATTCTTTCATGCATTGAATGAGATTCGAGCCGTTTGAGTTTTCCTAAGTACTAATACTTTTGTCCCTTCGATCAGTCATTGGTTGGATGCCGGTGATTGTCTCCATCGCCTTGATGGGCGGGGACTTCATGGCTCCAGTGATTATGCGCATGGCTCGGTTCCGACTGTTGCTCCCTTTTGCAAATTGCTTGTTAGACGCATTGCTCCACGCTGCCATACCGTACGCTAGGATCGGTCGCACTCTACCCGAGTAAAGTGTCTTGAGAATTCTGGCGTTTGCTCCCACGTGGAACCTGCGAGTTTACGCATCATTGTTAGCATATGCCTCGCTTTTGCCGTAGCATTTTCGATCTGGGTGCACCAAGTCAGCTTTCGGTCGAGTGTGACTCCTAGGTACGTTGGAGTTTTGCACTCCGGAAGGTTCTGCCTATTGACTTTAAGCTTTATCTTATAATCCTTGTTGTTCTGGGAGAACACAGTGTAAGTGGTCTTTGAAGGATTTATTTTCATATTCCACTTTGCTGACCACACTTCAAGGTTATTTAACGTAGCTTGCAGTCGATTTTCTGCTGTGGGCATTGACTCTTTTCTCGCCCATATTGCCAGATCGTCGGCATACATGGCAGAGTGTACTCGCTCTGGGAGGCATGTCACAATGTCATTGACGAAGATTAGAAAGAGAGTCGGTGAGAGCACTCCTCCTTGGGGATTTCAGTGTGGCCTTCATGCTTTTGTACCCTGAACCTGAACTCTTGCTGTTCTGTTCTCTAGGTATTTATCAAGCCAATTGTGCATTCTTCCCTTTACGCCCAGGGTGAGGAGTTTCAGCCTTAAGCCTTCTTTCCAGACTGTGTCAAATGCCTTCTCCATATCTACCAAGACAGCCAGTGTCTGTTTCTTTTCTTGGAAACCATCCTGGACAATGTATGTTACTTGATCCTCTGTGGATCTGTATCTCCGAAAGCCTCCTTGTTGTGCCATAAGCAGCCCTTTGCTTTCCCAAATGCCAAGATAACCGTTTGTTCACCATGCGTTCCATAGCTTGCCCGTGCAGCTAGGGGGCTCATTGGTCTGTAACTCGCTGGGTCGAGTTTATTTTTTCCTGGTTTTTGGATGGGTACCATGATTGCTTCTTCCATTTTGTGGTACTATGCCTGTTCTCCACGACATGTTGAGAACGGACAGTAGAGCGGCCTTTGCTCTGTTACCCAAGTTTTTAAGCATCTCATTGGTAATCCCATCTTTTCCGGTCGACTTTCTGAGTTTCAGATCCCTTAAAGCCTCTTCCAGCTCGTTACTGGTGAATGTGTCCGTTAGGTGACTATCTGCTTTCTTAGCCTCCTTGAGAGCCCGTGCTTTTCTTGGTGGCATCGACTTTTCCTTTGCTATGCTTACTCTGCTGACTTCGGCATATTGTTGCATCAGAATGTTTGCTGCTTCCCTACCCGAAGACATCTTCTTTTCTTGTTCGAGGACTATTGGTGGTCTGCTGGTGTTTTCATCATTTAGCGCTCTGGCAAGTTTCCACAGTTTATAGCCGTCCCTATCGAGGTTCAGGGATTCGGTTGTTTTGACCCAACTCTGTCGCGCCGCTCGTTTGACCTCCCTTCTGTATTTTGCTGCTGTCTTCTTGTAAGCAGTATTGGTTGCCACTGACTGTGCCTGTTCTGCCTCACTCCTTGTCTTCTCAAGGTCTTTTTCAAGCTTCTGAACCTCTGCTATCCAGTATCGCTTGTAATCCTTGCGTGCGCCTCTAGGGGTGGTTCCCGTGCCGCTTTCAGGATTGCTTGTGACAGTTCCCTTGCCACGATTTGCATGTTTTTCTTCTCATGCATGTTGATTCGTTCAACATTTGCATCAGTCAGTGCCCCATACTGCTTCCAATTTGCCTTCTTGTAGTTCCACCGTGGCAACCACATTTTAGGCTCTGGTACGAAATTGAGGTTAATTTGCAGGTTGACCGGTCTATGGTCACTGTCTCCTAGTTGCTGGGTA
Organism: Arion vulgaris; assembly: GCA_020796225.1. Lineage (NCBI taxonomy): Eukaryota > Metazoa > Mollusca > Gastropoda > Stylommatophora > Arionidae > Arion > Arion vulgaris. The sequence continues at coordinate 56,486,191 of CM036753.1, read as the reverse complement.
ACCGTACGTGCTATTTTGGTGGATAAGTCACTTGTTGCAAAGGCCAAGTCCGGGGTACTCGTTGTATGCCACGTTCTCGAGTAGAAGGTTGGTGGATCGTCTGCCGCATTGATAAGGAACAGGTTGTTCTCAATCTCCCAGTTTTCTACCTCTACGCCTCTGCTGTTCGTTTCAGAGTAGCCCCATCTCTCAGAGCGGCTATTGAAGTCGCCGATCACAATGCATGAAGTGTCACTGATATTCATTGCTTCGAGTGACAGCGGTGTGTAACTTGGACAGTAAAGGTTGTACAGAAGAATCTGTGTGTCGTTACACGTGATCTGAACTCCTATGATCTCTACTGCTCCGGCGCTTCCATTTGTTCCTTCCATCTGCTTGGTTGGGAAAGCCATTTCTAACTAGGGTGAGGACTCCACCCTTGTGCCCTTCTCTGTCAGTTCTAAAGGTTTTTTAACCTTTAATCTCGAACCTGTGTTTGGGATTTAGATGCGTTTCCTGTATGCACGCAACGTCTATATCGTCTTCTGCAAGTCTTATTGCGGGTGCTTGCTTCTTGTGGTGGATACCTTCCGCATTCCATTGGGTGATATTTAATTTTTTATGGCCAATACTCGACCGTATCGAACCAGTAACTTTAACCCGGTTACCTCGTTCGCTGCTTTGCCGAGTTGGAGGGCGGGGACCGTCGGTAGCATAAAACGGGCCCCATGCCTCGAAGGGGCCCGGCACTCATCCTGCCTGGCGGACTTCAGGCGTAGCACCATATTGAATTTCATTATTAAAAGACATATTCATGATAAAATTTGGTCCATGCAGCGTCAGCATGGGTGGCTACATTACACTTTCAGTGCCGTTTTGAGCACTGGTGCTTATCTTTCGGGCGTGTATCCGGTTTCAACCAGTGTTTGCTCGGTTCGCTCTCCGTTAACCTTTGACTGTCCCCAGCCAAAACTCACAAGGCAGTGAGTTGTCATTTTCTTTCAGGGCTGCTACCCTTAGATGGCCTGCCCTCACTGGCTTATGAGCGCCATCTTCCCAACGAACCGGGCGTTTTACTGAACACCTTGGTTCGTCACTCGTTCAGGTTTTTTTCCGGTTTGCTCCGCTAGCCTTTGGTTGTACCCAACCATGACACCACAAGGCAGCGGTAGTTCCATGCGAGAGAACAGAGTTATGTTTCATGGGACGCTTTCGTAAGACTTTTTGTTTGCGGTCTTCGGTCAGGAAATGTGTGTATTTTCAGGGATTTCCAGTTTTCTGCATTGCAGTGACCACTATTTTGTTCGCGGACTCATGTACTCTACTGTTTCGTACTCTTTGGAGTTTAAGTGTATTTTTGCGGTCTTCGGCCAGGAAATTTTCAGGGGTTTCCAGTCTCTGCATTGCAGTGACCACGATTTTGTTTGCGAGACGTTCGTACTCTGTTATCTCACAGTTCTTTCTGAGTATGGACATATATTTTGCGGGCTACGTCCAGGAAATGTGTGTGATTTTCAGGGATTTCCGTTCGATACTTTGCGTTTCTAAGCTCACACTGTCACCACAGATAATTTCGCACGCTGATGTTTCGTGCCTAATTTAGAGGACAAATCGGCCAGGAGATGCGTGAATTTTCCAGGGATTTTCGGCCCCTGGTTTGCTTTCACGTGTTTGCACTTCAGGTCTCCCTGATCCCTGCCACCTTTAGCCAGACCGGAACCTAAGTCTGTTTCCAGGGTCACCGCGTGGAGGTTTGGGGCAGGGTCTTGGTTAGCGCACCTTCGCTAACCCTGGCTCAGTTTCCGCCCTGAACTTGAGCCTTTGACGGATCGTGTCATCCATTGAACCTCGACTGATTTAATGAGCCATTCGCGGTTTCACCGTGAGAGAGTGTGAACTTAGAGATGCATGGCTTAATCTTTGAGACAAACATATGACTACTGGCAGGATCAACCAGATAGCTGTCGTGGACGAGACTGGACCGACAATGCTCGGGGTAGGGAGACAGCGATCTGTGCAGAGCGGATCCCGACGTCCCCGGCGAAAATGCGAAATTGAAGCGAAGCGACCGAGCGCTCGCTTCCCACCGTTTTGCCGGCAAGACTTGCGCCTCGCCAAGCAAAGAACGACACCATGTTTCTACCTGCGGATCCATAAGCTCGTTGCGAGAGCCGGGCCTTTTAACGAGACCACCTTCGAGCGTTTAAAATTTTAGACTGACTGTATCACATCGCGACCGAGAAACTCTGATATACGGACACACACACCACCAATAAGACTGCGCGCGCGAGCGAGCGAGTCTTAATAGCAGACGCTACCTTGTCCCTTATTCGCTGGGAGCCTCGTTAGCGTGAAGAAGCGAAGAGGCACGCGCAGCCGTTAGAGACTATGCACGCAATTGGTTATCGACACTGGGGAACCGCGTTCGCTGACTGGATCGCCCGTCAGATTATTTTCAAAACGAGGAGGCACAGTTTTCAGACGCACAACCCAGATATATAGCATTTGATCATTCTAATTTTTAGCCTGTTTGTAATTTGTTTGGATGTCAGTAACTTTCTCATACTATTGAAATTATCCTTGGCCATTCCTATTCTCTTTTAATTTCTGTTATACATCTGCCATCATCTGTTATCATCTGACCAAGATATAAGAAACTTTTACTTGATGTAGTAATTCTATATGTATTTTATATTCATTTTAGGTTTCTCCATTTCCTTGTTGATCACCATAGTTTTTGTTTTCTATATGTTGATGTCTAATCCATATTCCTTGCTAGTTCTGTCCAATTGGTCCACTAGTTCTTTTAATTTTGTTCACTTTCTGCTACCAATACTGTGTCATCTGCATATCTTAAGTTGTTTATTATTTTCCCATTGATCTTGAGTCCTGGCATTCCTCTAGTTGTTTGAAGATTTTCTCTGTGTAGATGTTAAATGCTTGGTAACAGAATGCATCCTTGTCTCACTCCTCTCTTTATGATGAGAAGCAAATGTCCTATTAAATTTTTTTGTTTAAATACATAGATACATTTATCATCGCCATACCAACTTCTTCTCAAGATCTATATACATATTCCTCACTCTTTATGCCTCCATATATCGTGAGCTCACTCTATGCCTCCCTATATATATATGTGTATATATATATCTAGATCTAGATCTCTCACACTCTATGCCTTCCGATATATATATATATTTATATATATATATATATATATAAATGGGAGACGTACGGTGTGAGTGATCAAGAGAGAGAGACTAAACAAAGATCTTGCACAGACGCAAAATATATTTTTGATTATCTATTAATCTTTGTTATAGACATACTGTAGGAAATATTTCTGCTGGGGCATGTGAAATAATATACAGCCATCAATCAAATTGAAAGTAGAGCGGATCAGATTGTCAGATCTTGAGAAGAAGTTGGTGTGGCGATGATTAATGTATCTATGTATTTAAACAAAAAAATGTAATAGGACATTTGCTTCTCATCATTATCAAATAGCTTGTCCTGAGAAGAACTTTCCCACCCCAGCAGTCCTCCGGAACGTCTCTCTCATAGGCCAGATGTCCTGCCTCTGCAGCAGTCATGTTGAAACCATCAGTTACATCCTGAATCCATCTTCTCCGTGGTCTTCCTCTTCTTCTCTTTGCCGGTATGCCTCCTTCCATGATGGTCTTCTCCAGCCTTTCATGTCTTTTTATATGTCCAAAATATATCAATTTTCTCTATCGTATTTGTAGCATCAGCCAGTTGTCTTTAATTTTGAGTTCTTTCTGGATAGATCTATTTGTTCTCTTCTCTGTCCAAGATATACAGAGGACTCTTCTGTAACACTTATATTCGAAAGCACATATATGTTTTCCACTGCTTTATTAAATGTCCATGCTTCACACCCATACGTTGCCACTGGGAATATGCATGCTCTTAGTATTCTGATCTTTGTTTTCTTATCAGTTCCGTTCCATATTGTTTTTAGTTGTTTAATCTTTTGTAAAGCAATGTTTGTTCTTCTTTTCATTTCCTTCATCCCATTTCCATCTGCTGGTACCAAGATATTCAAAACTGATAACATTTTCTACTTTCTCTCCGTTGATAATAATATCTTTCGTCAAGTTCGTTTTATCTGTTGTCATTATGTTTGTTTTTATCGCATTGAGATATAGATTTTGTTTTTCGCTTTTATCTTTCACTTCTAATAATTTCTCAGTCCCTTTTTGTAATGTTGACAGTAACACTGTATCGTCAGCGTGTCGTAGTTCAGGTATTTCTCTTCCTCCTATTATAAAAGGATCGTATTGTTCTTTTCAGCTATCTTCTGTAACATTCCTCATGATGTTTTCTGCATAAATGTTAAACAGATAAGGCGACTAAATGCAGCAACCAATCTGATGTATCATCATATGTATCATTTGCTTCTATGTTTTTAAAATGATGTGAATGCATTTTGTTCTTGCCCATGCAAACTTGTTACATGCAAACTCTTGTGCAAACTCATGGTTTATTGCTCTGATATTTAGTCAAGTTTGTTAAATCACTTCTTCTTCTTCTTTGCGTTTGTTCTTTACGACCAATTTTAATCACTCTTTGTGATATGTTTGATCTTTGCCAAGAACGTGTATACGTTGCACATTGGTTTGGTAGGGCCCTAAACGCATAGACTTCTACACGCTTAGGACACATGCATCCTATTTCAGCCATACCTCCTTAGTCGCCTCTTACGACATGCGTTGCAGGTAACAGTGGTTCTATTCTTTACACCCCAATTTGGGCCCCGGTAACCACTCGGGCGTGTTAAATCACTGTTTTCTTTGTGTTTTCTCACTTTCATACGAATATCTCTAGTCACTCGATTTTATTGTTGTGCAACTTGAGACAACATTAATAGCCGTCCATCGCAAGCGATGATGACAACAATCTCAGACGTGTAGTTGTCTGAAACTGTAGCTTGCGCTGTATTTGGATTATAGTGAGGAAAAGTTGCGCTATTCGTCAACCTCACTCTCTCGTCCAGGACTATCTGTATCCAGGGGCAAGACAAGTCAAGACGACGGGAGATAGTGCCAGATGCAGTGGATGACCAGGGCTTTCTAAGTGCCTCGCCGTGCTCTATGCGGTCCACACCGCTCTGCTGTGATCCGCCTTTCTAACCGTTGAGCCAACTAGTGGCCTCATCCGCGAAGTCAGCCGGATCCAGCCGGACCCAGTCAACATACATATCCTTTAGGTACATAAATCTCATGCTTCTATAAACTCATTTCTCTTGCTTATAAATGTTCACAAATAGTTTATTTGGCGTCAGCTGCGCATAGGGACAACGCCGTGCCAGAATTAGTGAGCTGGCACTAATCAAGATTCTACCCCACCTCCACGTGGTGACCCTGGTAACAGACAAAGGTTCCTGTTTGGCTAAGCGGGTAGGGATCGAGGGAGAACTACAGGTAGTAATAGTAGTGCAAGCACGGTAAAGCAATGCAGGTCCAAAATTCATGAACAAAAAACACGCATCTCCTGGCCGATGTTCGATAAAATGTTGCCCAAATAGTTGCTGAAAAGTAAGAAACGGCAGTGTACGAGTCGTATGTGAACGAATCCCAACTCCCCCGGAGTAACGGGTGCAAACAAATTGCCAGCTGTGGGGCAAGAATCAATGAGAACGATAAGTAACAACTTACAGGTCACGGAAACAGCAAAGAGCAAAAGCGCAAATCCTAAAGTTGCTTTTTAGCGTCTAACGAAACTGCCCTCCCTGAAACAACCGGGAAGGGTACTGTTGTTCTCACAACTAACATCCCCTGAAGGACCAGGCGGGTGATGTTTGGCAAGCGCAAAATCTAAGTTGCGCTGATAGCGGCTCATGAATCGACCCTCTACATTATTTGTGTACAGCCCCAGTCCAGTATTTCCCGGGACCAGGGAAAATGCAGAGTTGCAATTGCAAATTAAGTGCCGACACTCGCCTCGAAAAGGCTGATGTCTTGGCAAAGCGGGTATAGATCAAGGGAAAGCTACAGGTAGTGGTAGTAGTAGAAGTACCAAAAAGTAAGACAGGTCCATAAACCCTGAACAAAATGCACGCATTTCCTGGTCGAAGTCCGAAAATATTGCCAAAACAGTGGTTAAAACGAAAGAAATAGCAGCACGCGAGTCGTCTGTGAACGAATCCCAATTCCCTTGGAGCAAATAGCAGCACCAAAAATTGCTAGCTGTGGGGCAAGAACCAATGAGAACGATGCGTAACGAATAAACAGTCTCGACAAGTGTCTCTGAAAACACTGTAATGTATCGTGTCGACACATGGGAAGATTGCACCAAACTCTGTATCAAAGGCCTAGCGCAGATATCTTTACTGGGTTAGGTTTGCTAAGCGCAAATACCAAAGTTGCGTTTTAGTACCTAACAAAACTGCCCTCCCTGGGACAACCGGGCAGGCTACTGTTGCATTTACAACTAACATCCCCGGAAGAACTGAGGCTTGTGATGAAGACGAGCGTAGAATTTCAGTTGCATTGCTAGCACCGATTGAAATGATTCTCTAAAATATCTATGCGCAGCCCCAGTCCAGTGTTTCAAGGAAAACCCTGCAAATTGCCAAGTGCCGATACACGCCCCGAAACAGCTGACTCCTACACTATACTCCTACTCAGGATCAAATTAACTGTGGGTAGAATAGTAAGGCCGATAATGCAAAGGCTTTACTGGTACAAACCCAAATATTGGCTGGGGGCAATACTTTTCGGACGCCGATCAGCCTATACAGAGTAAGATGCTGTCCAAACACCATGGTTCAGATCGTATAAAGGCTAAGCATACCGCCAAATTATGATCGTTTGTATGATAAAGCACATGCGTCTCCAATGACTGAGAATGTTTCTAATCCGGAACGACCTCATATAGTCAGAAAGAGCTCAAATTGTATACTTACTCTTTGGCGAAGATCCGTAAAGCCAAAATATACGGCGAAAAATGATCGTAAAAGCAATGAATACAAGAAAGGTGACAGTTCCAGTGACTAGCCCTAGAAGGGTCAAGAATGCGCCAAAACTTTAGCGACCTCACCCAGTCAACGCAATGTAGCTAATGCTCTTTGGCGTAGATCCAAGCCCAAATTTACAGCACTGAAAGATCATTTAAGAGTGGTTATGATACGATGAGTACTGAACGAGCTCACCAAAGACAGGAAATCCGATAAAGAAGTCGCACCTCACTAATTAACTCTGGCCGTAAAAGTATCCATGGTTCGAAGACTCAAGACAAGAGTTGCACGGACAACAGGCTTTCTGTACTGATCACACTTGAAGGATCTAAGCTTCAAGTACCTCTGAAGTCAGCGAAGCTATTCGCATGGTTTAAGGACGCCTGTAAAAGAGTAATTTTAGGACTCACGCAAAAATCAGTCAGAAGCGCAATACCAGGCGTCATGACTTTCGCCTGAATTGACACCGGGCGTTCGAAGAAGAAGAAGAAGAAATTATTTTATCTAGTGAAAAGATTTCAGTTTGATTATAGTATGCATTTATAATTTAGCAACTATAGAAGATAATATATTGGACTAGATTTGTAAAAAGTAAGAATTACAAGAGCCTAGCAGGACGTTAGAAAGAAAGAAAGAAACATTGTTTCCAAACATGGTTGAAATCTAAAAACCATAACGACTATGTACAATACCGTCTAGCCAGGAAAGAGGTGAAAAGAATAGTCAAGAAAGAGAAAGAAAACTCTTGGTGCAAATATAAAGAACATCTAACAGACTTATGTAGGACAAAACCGAGAGAAATTTTTAAGAGTGTTAAGGCAATGAGAGTGAGAGACGATAGCTACAATCCTACCACTATCATAAACAGTAAGGAATGAACACCATTACTCAACAGACAAGACAGAATGACCAGTGGAAGGAATATTTTCAAGAACTTTACAACCCTACTAAATTAACTGAATTTATATATACAACAGCGGAAAGTGAAGAAACAATACCATATATATTGATCCAAGAAATTAAAACAGCAATAAAGAACAGCCCGAACAACAAATCACCAGGTGCAGATGGCATACCCAACGAAGCAATTAAAGCATGCAAAGAAATAGGTGTAAAATGGTTAAACAGAATATTCACAGCCGCATGGAATGAAAAAAAAGTTCCCAAATGACGGGCAAAAATCAGTCTTCTTATCTTAACCACATTTGCCGTGAAGCGTCGTGGGAAGAGTTAGTTTCCTATCTTGTGCCAGGTGTGTTGCGCTTGACGTTGTCAGTCCATGCTTTCGCAGGGACTCTGAGATGTTATCTATCCATCGTGTTCTTGGCCTGCCTCGTGCTCTGCGCCTGAGTGTCGATTATTTTAGGCACGTGATGGTAGTAAATGTGGTTCCATTCTCATTAGATGGCCGAACCACTTGAATCTTTGCTTCTCGATGTACTGTATGCATGGTATAGTACCAACGATGCTTCTGATATGTTCGTTTCTCACTCTATCTCGCCTTGTAACGTTGACAGCTTTTCGTAGACATCTCATTTCACATGTTGTAATCTTTCTTTCTAGTGTCTTAGTCAGGGCCATGTTTGGCACTGATAGCAGAGAGTTGGAATAAATATGCAGTTTATCAGTTGTCGTTTGACTGCCATGTTAATGCTTGGATGTTTTAATAGTGGTGACAGTTGGTATGTCACTGCATTTGCCTTCTGGCATCTAGTCTCGATTTCTCTGTCCATCTTTCCATCTGATACTCCCGAGATATTTGAATTCTGGAGTCTGTTGTATTTTGACATTATTCACGTGTATATTTAGTTGACCTGTTGACCTACTTATTGTCAAGACTTCTGTTTTGGAGGTGTTAATTTTCATGTCATATTTTTCGCATGTCGCTTGCAGTGCATTTATGTGTTGTTGAAGTTTGTGTTCGTTGTTGTAAATTATACTCTGATCATCTGCAAAGAGTAGTTCGTTTATTAAATTGTAGTTGTTATCGAGGTTGTTATCTGTCTTGGTTTCTTGCGTTATCCTGTCTATGAATATATTGAAAAGTATAGGCGAAAGCACACATCCCTGCCTTACTCCTGATGATAATTCAAATTCGTCTGTCAGGCCATCGCTTGTTCGTACTACGCTTGAGCATTTTGGTATAGCGCTCTAATATTGTCTAATAGTTGGCCCTGAATTCCATATTCACTTAGTATGGCCCATAGTTTGTTTCTGTTTATTCTATCAAAGGCCTTTTCTTGGTCTATGAATGCTAAATTGAGCTGTTTGTCATATTCTATGGTGTTTTCGCTGAGTTGCCTTAGTGTGGACAGGGCATCAGTGCAACTCTTTCCCTTCTGAACCCAAATTGAGCGATGTTCAGCTGTGGTTCTATTATAGGTTTGATTCTAGATTCCAAAATTTTAGCATATAATTTCCCAACATGACTTAATAACGATATGCCTCTGTATGTATTGCATTCTCTTTTGTTGCCCTTTTTCCATATTGGTATTATGATGGCTTTCTGCCAATCTTTAGGGACTTCTCTTTCTGTCCAGGCTGACTTGAAGATTCTATGTATCCATTGTATTCCTGTTCTTCATTAGATGACTGACAGTTAGTTTACAGCCTATTTGATACACACTGATAGAAACATTGTATCATAAACAACAAGTAGCTGGTATAGTAGTTTGTGAAACAGGATGGATCACTGCTCAAAGAGAAGTAAGGTAAAGTTGCATCCTCTTCTCCTACTTATCTATCTTATATATATAAGACAAAGATCAATGAAATTGTATGTCTATCCCAATTGTTTGGAGATATCTGAACATCTTACGGACTTGAAATTTGGCGAGAAGGTGGCTTTCATGGATACGAAGAGGGAAAAATTATCAAACTAGATTTTTTTTACGTTTCTATAAACATATTCTTAACTTAACGCACATGGTCTTTTTGCATAGAAATCACCGAAAGCATATATCCATGATTTCTTGACGTTGCAGGTCACATGATACGCAAAGCGATCATGTTGTTATAGTCCGGTGACTTCTTTCGCACATCACACGAATCATCATCATTAAATAGCTTTCCTGACCAGAACTGTACCACCGCAACAGTCCTCCGGAACTTTTCTCTCGCATAGGCCAGATGTCCTGCCCCTGCAGCAGTCATTTTCAGACCATCAATTTCATCATGAATCCATCTTCTCCGTGGTCTTCCTCTTCTTCGCTTTGCCGGTATGCTTCCTTCCATGATGGTCTTCTCCAGCCCTTCATGTCTTTTTATCATCCCCATCATTGGCCTCTTTGTCTCAGGAGACAATAGGTATTGCGTCACGTAGTATGTTCTGCACTGAATCACAACGTTTTTTGTGACTGTAATGGCATATTCTGGAGTGGCAATCCTTGCCAGAGTTGCTGCAGGTAAAACTGGAGACTATAGCTGATACATAGGATGTCTCTCTGCTCTCTGTACTCTCTTTTGCCTCCACATGTAAATGTTCCTCATTCGGAACAACCTCACCGAAGCCACAAACGCATAGAAAAAAAATATAAAACCTAAACATTGTCAAATTCTGACACCTTTGGATGCGATTGACCTACATGAGTATGATGACATCCACAGCATGAGAACGTTCCCTGTCTCAAATAAAGGTCAAAATAAAAAGGAGAAAATTGAGCACTCGAGGGGACATACAACCATCGACTGCACATGTATGCGGTCGTTCTGTACTCTTGCGGAAATCTCACAAAGGTCACATAGCGAGGTCAACGAGGGGTTATTCTAGAACAATCGCGGAAGTAGCTCGTTGGACTATAATCACACTCAGATTGTCCAGTGTGGCCAGAAAGTTATGTTTCTAGGTCGTCTACCGCGTTAGAATCGAGGTGGTACTGCAGTGGTCACCAATGAACTCTACATTAGAAAGTTCCCGCAACACTGAACATAGCACTACACACATGGAGTTGTTGAAGTCTTCTGGGTCTTCAAGAAAGCCAGGTACTCTTTCCCACTCAAATATAGAAAAAAAAAGTAAAAATCCGTAATTCCTGGGGGATAGTAGAAGAAGAATGGGCGTATTAGCGCAACATATATAACATTCGCTTTTGGAATACAGAAAAAAAGGTTGTAGATTAAACTCATGCAACTGACGTTTTAAAGTAAGAAAATGAATTGACTGTCCCTCCTACTTCCTAGAAATGAGCCTAGGTTTTAAACCTAGAAATAAGAAATGGTAGACATTTCACTACTTATAGTCTTGCAAAGGCTACTATACATTTTCTTTTTTTTTCCATGTTCATTTCTTATTCACCGGCAGAGATAGTTCCTGATTAGTGTTACCTCTCGATTATAGTCTACATGCAAGTTATGTGGGTCAGGTTTTTGTTAACACTTGCACATGTGTTGTATCCCCCACTTTCTATTTTGATCAACTGCTATTTTTGGCACCTAAAAACGATCAGATGCTTGTCTATCTATATGACGGTTTCGTTCATGGTTATCGTGAGAAGTCATGGTTATACGTGTTGTTTTTATAATATTATTTTGCACAATCTGTATTTATATTATCATCTTCATATCCAAGTGCTGTGCTTGCTATATTGACTATAAATCTCCACAGCTTTCTGTTCCCAACGATGGCGATCATCTCCAGCTGACGCTCTTCCATAGCATGATGTTTGACCCTCTATATATTACTATATATCTTTACTAAGTAGTAGTTTTCGCTGTCACAAAGTGTTCCAGCCCTTGTCTTCGCAGTACTTGCCCAAAAGCGATGACTGCTTTCTCGAATGCACATATGACGGTTTCTTTCCTACTTACATTTCAGAACACATCTAGTCCTTTAAGACATTATGATACTTAATACTCTTCTGTGAACACCGATCGCCGTCCGTTTGCTCCAATGTTTTTTCTTCCTTGTTTGTTTACTGTCCAAGATTCACTTTGTGTAACATTTTTTTCTTGTCTCCAGAGACTAGCATTTGTTGCATAGTATGCCCTTCACTTTCTTGTATTTGTCTTCATTGTTTTAGATTGTTGCATTATTTGCCTCTGATATACATGCCACATTTAATGGTTTCATGATAACTAAATATTTAAACCGCTTCACTTCTTTTAATAATTTGTATATACTGTCCTGGACATGCACGTTTTCGCCTTAATAAGAGAATAGTCTTGTATCGGAAGCGCCGATCGTTCAGGAAATGGATATCGATATTGAGGATATCCTCCTGTTGATCAGCGATACTATATTGGCTAAAAGACAATTGATGTTGTGTCTATACAGCGTTTTAAGAAGAAGTAGAGTGGCTATACAGACTGTTCAACCTAGTCTGTATCACACAGGAAACATCAGAGAACTGGAGACATGCAGTAATAGTTCCCATTTTAAAGAATGGTATCAAAAGGGAGTGTACAAAATATAGAGGAATATCGCTACTGAGCCACATCGGAAAAATATTTTAAAATCATACGTTGTACTAATAGACTATACGTGAGGGATAAAATAAAGGGTGTGTTTTCTTCGGGGAACCACAGGAACCATCAGTATACAGCCCTTACACATCTGCCCAAGGAGTTTGAGTACTTATTTGTATGTCTGAAATGCTATGATATTGGTTCTGTGAAGAGTAAACAATCTATGCACGTGCTTGTGAATTGTTGGTATCTTTTCTTTGGATTGCTTTGATTTCAATGCATCTCTGATTTAACCAGTAATATTTCAATTGTCATTCATTTCTGCTTTGCATTTCGTTTAATCTATGGAATAATATATGTTGGTGTATTTTGTATTGGATCTTTTACATTTGCCTTTGTTCATATATGCTCTGAATTGTTGTTATGGCATTGTGTCTGTTCTGTATTATGATGCTGTATATCTCTCCGCCTTTCAGTTTTAATTACGTAATCATCACACTTAATCATCATACTTAATCATTAAACTTTCTTTAAGTTTATTTTAAAATGTCCAATTAAACAACTGAGTGAAGAACAGGCAGGGTTTTGCAAGAATAGATCCTGCACAGACCAAATAGATACTCTTCGCATTACAGTAGAACAAAGCTTAGAGTGGTACTCATTCACTATTCATAGATTTTGTGGACTATGTAAAGGCGTTTGATCAACGTTTCCCAAAGTGGGCGGTACAGCCCCCCCAGTGGGCGCTGAAGCTTTATAGGGGGCGATAGTGGGTTCAGAAGTATTTGGGGTATTCAGGCGATTAGGGGTCAGTGGTTCCTTAAAGAAGAAATAAGTATTTTAAAATAAATTATTTTAGTGATTTTGCGATTGAATAATCATTTAAAATTTGAATTCTGCATTTAAATTCCTCTTATGTCCGTCTTACATGATCCATTTTTTCATCAATTTTCTATTTCATGCATGTAATCATTTGAAAATTGGCCATGTGTGACAGAAATGTATATCAATTTTCTATGTCAAAGAGAAAAAAAACATGTATTTATGTGGGAGGGGGGCGTTGGCAAACTGTTATAAGGTGCAGGGGGGAGATGGGGAGCGTTACAACGGTTATGTTGTGCATAGTGGGCAGTGAGTCAAAAAAGTTTGGGAATCTATGGTCTAGATCCCTGTTTCCCAACGTGGGGCGTACGCCCCACTGGGGGCACTTTCATCGTTCAGGGGCAAAGGACTCGTTCAGAGTTTAACTAATGTTTATGATGTTGCAAAACCGATATATCGACTTTTGGATGTATGTTGACAAAAACGAATGTTACTTCACAATCACTTTACTGAAGTTTAAAAATCTTCAATAAACGGAAAGTACTTATATCTAGGTCCATTTCTACCTTCCTTTAACAAAGCTTTGAAAGCGCGAAAGCATGTGTTATTGTGTTAAAATTGAGTCATATAAAAAAAATGTGTCTAACGTTTGTCAACCTTGTCACGAAGAACAAAATTAGTTTACACAGTGCAATCTTGAGTATATAATAGTATTGGACAGAGCCACGCATATCATATTTCCGCCATAGAAAGCAGGTCCGAAGTTTATTTGGCTTGGAATATTTGGTACGATTCGAAAAGGAACCAAGAAGTATCAAAGGGGTTTGACTCAAATACAAGTTATGGGCCATTAGTTTGATTACCAGAGTAATGGATACTCACTGTGCAGCTGGATTATACAGACGTCATTGGAGTACCATTTTGTAGTTGTATAGTTAACGAAGAGCATTTATATATGGATTACAGTAGAATGTCATGAGATCTTGTTTTCCATGTTTAGCGACAGATTGAGAAGGCGTGGTTGGGACATAAATGTTTAGACAATGACAGAAGAACATCGTTAGTCGAAGTAAAATGAGTCTTTTCCAAGAGAGTAACAGATGTGGAAAATCGCAGTCGTGAGAACAAACTTATGGAATAGTAAAGTAATAGAATAGTCACCCATATATATAGACGGTGGACTTTAAGAAGATGGAATAATAGAGCAGATAGAGAGCCGAACACAGATCAGTTTGTGAGGAAACTAAAATAAAAATAGAAAACTAGACACAGAACAGCTAAAGTGCAGCACTGTTATGCAAGATTATACGAGAAAAGCAGAAGAGAACCATAGAGCTTCATGTAGAAGATATAACTATTGTAATTTAGAATTGATCAGAGCTAATTAGAAGAGAACAACACATACTTTTTCAGAAGAGCAGATTTGACCACAAAATCGGTAGTATAAAAATTGTTAATGATTTTTATTTTTTTTTTCAAAATAATCGAATTTTCTCAAACATATATCACCTGATGTGAAATATTATTTTATTAATGTATTCCACATTAATGTCTTTATGCCAACAATGCTTGATCAACGAATCAATGAAACGAGCTCGCTTGAGGCGCATTTGAATGCGAAACATAGTGCTCATATTAATTCAGATTTGAATTACTTTCAAACTTGAAAGACACAATTTGAAAGAAGAGCAAATTAAATTCTCTATTTACTGTTCGTACTGCAACTGTCAATTGTAATCTTGAGGCTAGTTATCAAGTTTCCTTACTCATTCCTAAATGTGGTGAAAATCATACTATATGAGAGAATTTAATCAAACAATCAATATCAGCATTTCTTAAAGCGGTTCTGGAAAAATATGACAAAAACGTGAAAGTTATGCCACTCAGTAACAATACTGTTAGCAAAAGAACAGAAGCAATGAGTGAAGATATTGAAATACAACTTGTTAAAAAGCTGAAAACAAGAAAATTCTTAGTGCCAATGGATGAATCAACTTTGAGAGACAGTGAGGCTGTATTAAAAACTTACGTAAGATATATTGATAAAGAGGATTTTGCTGAAGAAATGTTCTGTAAGTCATTAGAAAGCACCACTACCTCCAAAGATGTACATGGTAAACTAAAAAACTATTTGATATAAAATATATTCCAATAAAAAATTTAACATCTTGTGCCGCAGATGGTGCTCCTAATGTGATTTTTAAAGTTAATTGTATATCCTTTACAGGACTTTGCGAATTAACCTTAGCTTTTAACGCTGTTTGTGATTTTTCTAGGCATTATTACGTTGAGTAGATTGCCATTGCTTTCTGAACGGGGGGTACCATCATCCTTTTGTAAAAATCCACGCAAACAATTTGCAACCAAACTGTCCGCAGCGTGATTCGAACTCAGAACGTCGGGGTTAATAGACTGAGTCAATAACCCCTGAGCCACAGACGCCACTAATGTTATTGGCAATAAAATGGATGCTTAAAATTGATGAAAGATGAGAATCCAGAAATGCCTCTTGTGCATTGTGTTACTCACAGGAACAATTTGGTAGCTAAAAATATTTTGCCTGTCCTAAACGAAGTACTAAATTCAGTTATAAAGTGTATCAATGCTATTAAAGCTAATGTCAAATGTGAGCGTCTATTCAAGCTATTTTGTGAAGAACAAAATGCAGAACATGTGAGATTTTTACTTCACACTAAAGTAAGATGGCTCTCAAAAGGGAACTGCTTGAAAAGATTTATGGAACTATTTGATACTCTTAGTGATTTTTACGCAAAAACACTGAAATGAAGTATCTGTTAACGGTCGATGGTAAAACATTTGTGAGTTATCTAGCCGATATCTTTGAAAAATTAAATATATTAAATGACCAACTTCAAGGAACAAATAAAACTCTTGTTGATACCAAAGCAAAGATATTTGGTTTCATTACCTTTATTGAATTATGTCAGAAACATATTTGCAACAAAAATTTTGAAAAGTCTCATTGGCTCCAGAAATGTGAAGTGACTGATACTTTTATACTTGTTATTGTCGATCATCTGAAAATTATATCGGCTGATTTAAAATAAAGATTTTCTGATTTGAAATAAATTGATTTTCCAGCTTGGATGTTGCAGCAAATGTTAGTGTGTTTGTCTGATATTTCAAATACGCAGTATCAAGAAGAACTCGCAGAAATGCAAAATGATGAGTCAGTTAAAACTTCATTTAATATAAAAAGAATCATGGCGTGACTTTGTGAGAAAACAGACATCAAATACCCAAATTCAACCAAATGTGCAAGAAAACTATAATTACCGTTTCCATCTTCATATTTAGCTGAGTGTGGATTTAGTGCCATAACTGATTTGCAGCTAAAAAAGAAATCGGCTTGATGTAGCACAATGAGGAGACTTGAGACTGATGCTAACTAAATTGGAACCTAACATAAAATCTCTTTGCAGCATGCATCAAGCGCAATGATCTCACTAAGTGTAAGTAATAAATAATTAGTAATAATTAAAATAATATTGAAACATCTGCCTAGTGTTTTCCTCAACAATTGCCTAGTGATTTCTTCCTAAAACCTATCATTTAAGTTTCTACAGTGAGTAGTTCAATTTGTGGAAACTACAATTTTTTGTATATGTTACATAGGGTTGGGAGGGGGCATACGAATTTTTAAAAGGTTTTGGTGGGGCATGACACAAAAAAGGTTGGGAAACACTGGTCTAGATCATAGGTTCCCAAAAGTTTTTGAATAAGCGCCCCCTTTTTCATTGAATAATTCGATAGCGCTCCACCCCTACGGTAAACTATATTGTACATACTATATATTGAAAAACAAGGACATATTTTTCAGTTACTTTATTAGAAGATAATATCAATATTGGTGTATTGCTCACAGTATCACTTACAAAATTTATGTTATAAATGTATTAACTAGAGCTGAGCTAGATGTGATGAAACTAATTTTTCGATGTTTGGTGACATTTTTGTCATCAATAATTTTAAATCGTTTGTGCCTATCTTGAATCTAGTTCTGTTCTCATTCTGTTGTGTCCCGTCCAGAGGTGAAATATGATAATGTGCTCTCTTCTGGGCAGTTCGTAATATCTATCATGCTTGTTGTGTTTTGTGTTATTTCCCCCACTTTGTTGTGGAGTGCCCTCTGGCGATGGTTTCTGCTTCTTTCCACCTGACCAGGTTGTCATCTTGAGGCATCCCTGTTCCCTCTTTAGCCAGTATGTCAGCATCTTCATTTCCATTGAGCTTGCAGTGTGAGGGTATCAACTAGATTACTACACTCTCAGAAACATGGACCAACTGGGCTACGGTTGACCTGAGATGATTTAACTCTGTGTTTATTTCAGATGTCACTGCTGAGATAGCAGACCTAAAGCACAATTTTTCCATGTATTTGTTTCATATGTTGTAGTGTCATTTGTGCAGCTGCATTGATGGCATCCAGCTCTGCGAGACTCTATGACCAGGGAGGAGAGGCGTTGGCTGGTTTTATGTGTCTTGGTTGAGCCAGTGCCAATATTGGGTCCGCGTGGGCAAGCTCTTGGAATTTGCCATGAAGCTACTCATTTTCAATCTGCCCCTACCGTAGCTGTTTATTTGGGGTGCATTGGATGGTTCATCAGTCTCTTTAATTTTGCTCATCGTTGAAGTACCTTCATGTTGCTTCTGTCCTCCATTGGCTGACGTTCTATGGTCATTTTCAGTATCTCTATGTGGGTAGACTTATAGTTTCAGTGATGAACTGTGAGGCCTGACTTAACACTCGGCTTAGCTTTATGAAGTGTGTCTTGAAGATTATGACCCAGACTGCTATGCCATGCTCATGCTCAAGTACTGGTCAAATTCTCCCAGTGTAAAGCCTTTTCAGAATGCTACAACCCAGACCCGAGTTGGTGCCTGATAATTTGTTCAGGATCTCCATTCTCTTCCTTGCTTTTTCGCAGATTTACCTATCTGTGTTTTCCACGTCCGCCTGCTGTTAACGACTCCCATAATAGGTTTGACATTCGTCCATTGAGAGTAGGTGGTCATTGAACTTGAGTTTAAGCATTTTTTTCTTCTTGGATAGGCTGATGACTGTGAAATTGATCTCCTTTTCATTTATAAAGAGTGTTAAGACCTGTTCTATTTTTTCTAGCTTTTTAATTACATCTTGCATTCTTGAGGTGGCAACTTCTATTGATTCTTCTCATGTCCACAGTGCTAGATCATCAGCGTAGATTGTACCATGCACTCTGTTGACGATGTCATCCATAATCATTTATAAAAACTAAGCAGCGTTGGAGACAGGAATCCCTCCTTGGGGAACAACTTGTCCGATGATTGCCTTCCTGCTATGTTTTTCCTGGTCCTATACTTCGGCTGTTCTATTTACCAGATAGTGACATATCCAGATATACGCCTTTTGATTCCGAGTTTTGGTAGTTTGATTTTGAGTCACTCTCTCCAGACCCTGTGGAAAGCCTTCTCCATGTCGACCCATACCGTTAATGTATGTTTTTTTCTTCTTGAAATCCACCTTTGATCTCGTGTGCAATGTAAGTTACCTTGGTCTTCTGTTGATCCATGCTGACTGAATCATGCACTCTGCTGTATTAGTATCAATTGTGTTTGCTCTAGTTGCCACATGAGTCTTCTATGGAGAAGCATATCCATCACTTTTCCAACACACCTACAGAGGCTAATTGGTCTACAACTGCTTATGCTTTTTCTTGTTTTAGATTGGGCACGGTGGTATCTTCTTTGCATTCATTAGGTAATTCTGCGACTTTCCAGCTCGCATTCAAAACGTTTAGCAGCTTTTTCTTGGCTTTCTTGCATAGGTTGATGAGCATATAATTTGTGATGCTATCCTTTCCTGGTGACTTCTTAATGTTAAAACCCTAGAGTCCGGCTGGGGTTTCTTGGCTAATGCGCATGGTAGGGTTGTTGCAGAGCGAAGTGGGGCATACAGAACAACTACTTCTAGTATGAGGATGGAGGTTGAGGCCGTTACTGCTGCCCTCCATTGGATATCTGGAACTTTATTTACTGGGGCAGTTGTTGTATCTCTCAGTCGATGCTTCACAAGATCCAGAAGGGTAGGTTTCGGTATGAGTGGATGTCGTCTATAGAAGTTTCTAACCTCCAGCGGCTTACGTGGATATACTTTCCTGGGCATGCGGGTGTTTACGGTAATGAGAGAGCGGACAGGCTTGCATCAACAGCATCGATTGTTGGGGAGTTGAAAATGGATAATGGCGATATTCTTCGGTCTCTTCGCGACGGTCTGTTGGATGAGGATACTAAAATCGATTTTGAATCGATCAAGCGATTTAGGCAATTTGGAGTTACCCGTTGTTCAAGTCGAACTGGATGCCTGAGAGGCAGAGTGAGAGGTGTGTTTAATCAGCTAGCCATGGGAACCATCAGTATGCATACTCTTCGATATCTGTTAGGGAGACTGAGCACATATGGGTCTGCCCGGACTGCAATAACGTCAGTTTAGTAACCAATAACCAATAATAACCTGGAGTGCTTCTTCAACTCACCTCTGTCAATGTTGAGACGTCTTGTCTCTCCAGCTCTGCCTAGCGGCTTGCTTAACTTCTTCTTCTTCTTCACCCTTCGCCCCTAGGGAAGCATAGGTCCGCAACCAAGGCCTTCCAAGCCCGCCTATCCAAGGCCATCCTTTCCAGATCTCGCCACTCTCTCACCGTCCTCTTGCATTCCATCTCTAACTCCCGTCTCCAGGTGTTTCTGGTCTTCCCTTACTTCTATTGCCCTGGGGTTCCATCGGAGAGCCTGTCTCACGATGCTGTCAGGGGTTTCCTCAGTGTGTGTCCTATCCATCTCCACCTTCTGCTCATTATCTCTTGTTCCACCTGCCATTGTCCTGTCCTATCCCACAGTTCTCTGTTTGTGGTCCTATCGTACCATCTCAGATGTAGTATCTTGCGTAGGCATCTATTGATGAATGTCTGCAACTTTTTGGTGTTCCCTTTAGTTGTTCTCCATGTCTCTGCTCCATACAAAAGGACAGACTTGACATTTGAGTTAAATATCATTATCTTAGTTTTATTCCTAATCATTCTTGAACTCCATATGTTCTTCAGAATGGGCTTGCTTAACTGCTCTCCTATAGTTAGCCGAGTCTGCCTTGAGTGCTATGTTGCTGTCTATGCTTTGCTCAGTTTCTACTTTTTCTCCGGCCTGACTCACTTCATCTTCAACATTTTGGACCTCTTCTGAAAAAATAAGATTTGTAGTCTCTTCTTGCATCTCTAGCCCTTTAGCGCTAACGACGTATATATACGTTTTTCCCATTCACTTCTAAAGACACATTAACACTTTCGTTATTATCTCTCCTCTGTTAGCTAAAGACGTGTCAACACGTTATACATTGCTACTGTCACTGATATAGGCGTACATTCACGTTTGTGACCTAGAAACAAAGAGTATATATTTTTAGTTCAGCCTTAAGAAAGTATGTAGCAGCGAAAGGGCTAGGAATTGATTCTCTTGCTGCCCTCAAAATGAATATGTTGAGTAGGTCTGTCATGTTCCTTATCATTTTTGGTGTGTATTTATGGGGTTCCAGTAGATGTCGCTGAGTCTCGCAAACTATGCCCAGACAGCTCTTTTGTAGCTCCACTGAGTCATTGGTTTTTGGACTTGGGTGAAATATATTAGGTTCAAGGAGAGCTTGACAGGTTTGTGGTCACTGTCTCCTAGCTGTTCCATGAACGTTCGATCCAAGTTGTGGTCCATGTTTCCGGTGGCAAAGATGAGGTCTGGGGGCTATATTTTTATATCTTCTTGAGTAGAAGGTTGGTGAGACATCGAGTCCATTCCTGAGCTGCAAGTTGTTATCTATTTCCCACTGTTTTACCCCCCACCTCTACATTCGTGTCTTGGTATCCCCACCTTTCTGAGTGACTGTTAAAATCTCCCACTACTAGACAGTTTGTATTGGTAAGTGTCATGGTTTACAACATAAAGGCTCTGTTAGTTCGAATCTGCTAGTTGTCTACAAAGATGTTAATTCCTATGATTTCTGCTTCCCCATTTGTGCGGACTTCTATCTGTTTCATGGTGTATCTGTTGCTCACGCGTATCCCCCTTCCTCCGTGTGGACTTATCTGGATAAATGTTAATCTCGGACAGATAATCTGTGAGGGGGCTTTGATGTGTGTTTCCTGAACATATGCAAGGTCTATTTTTCACTGCTAGGGCCTGCTTTTATGGTGTAAATGTCCTCGACGTTCCAGTGAATTATGTTGAATCTCCTGAGTCTGGTGGGGTTTGATCTCTAAGATTTTCCTGTCGCTCCTTTGCTTTAGCACTAGTGGCCAGTGTGATCACCAGCAGTTATTTTTGGCCACCCTTGTGATGGTTGGTCCAATATTCTTTCTCTGTGGCTAAGTCTCAACAACCAGTAATGTTAGAAAATGAAACGCTGGAAAGGGTTGAGCAGTTTACATATCTTGGTAGCGTACTGACACTAAATGGTGGCACAGAGGAAGATATAAAATCACGTCTAAGTAAGGCCAGAACCGCTTTTGCCAGAATGAAACCAGTATGGAAGTCCAAAATCTACAATAGGACCACAAAGCTTAAACTCTATAAAAGCATTGTTTTGCCAGTTTTGCTCTACGGATCAGAGTGTTGGAGGATGACCAAAGGAGATACTAGCAGGCTGTCAGTTTTCCACCACTCTTGTCTTCGCAGAATCTTGGGAATCTTTTGGCCAGTAAAAATATCCAATAACCAACTACTCCAAGACACAAGACAAGAGGCAATGAATGACATACTCAAAAAGAAGATGGAAATGGCTCGGACATGTTATGAGAATGAGACAAGAAATGCCTGCAAGGATAGCCCTCACTTGGACACCAGAGGGAAAGAGAAAGAAAGGCAGACCACGGACAACATGGAGGCGCATGATGGAAGAGGAACTGGACACCGCATCTCTGACGTGGGGCTCTGCGCTGAAGGTTGCACGGGACAGGAGAGCATGGAAAGTCCTTTCTGAAGCCCCATGTGTCACTAGGCATGACGGGATTAAGTAAGTAAGTAAGTAAGTGGCTAAGTCTCGGGGGTAGAGCAACGACCATAGAATCCGTTATCCCATTTCTCATTTTGAGGGTTCGTTGCACCATGTTATGCGCCTTACGGCCTGGTGCATCTAGTTCTGCAAACATTTGTTTCGGGTAAGCATTCCCTAGTCGTTGATTTCTACGCATCCGTCCTTCAAGTGAATAGATTCTACCCATCTGCATCGCGTCCCGAATGAAAAAAAAGCATATAAACACAGTAATACTGTATTAACTATAGAATATGTGCATTCTATGCGAACATTTTTTAACAACCGTATAGAATCGTTTCATTGTATTTGTTGTATAAATCTGTCAGATAAGCAATATTGCTATAACCTTTCAATAAAATATATCGACAAGAATCATTTTTGTTTTCCAAAATAACTTTGCAATTGATTCCAAAAGTTCCTAACATTCTTTTAGATAGGTACATTTTGATAGCCAACGAACTTCTGTGTGCAATAGTAAACTATTGAACGTCGTTTTCATCACAAAGCTTTCTACATAATCTTTCATCGAGAGTATTTTCTTCTGGTCATGTTAACTGATATATTTACATACTGTAGTGCGCGATGAAGGCAATTAATATTTTGCTCACATGTTCTTCTAATCGCGGAGGTTGCATAACTTCATGTGAAAACATCAAGTGACAATTCAGACACAGTGGTAACGTCTTATTTGTGGATAATTGAATAAAACATATTTCAAATACTCGTCTTATTTTTGTCTTTGATTCCACAACCTGGCACAAAATGCATAGATTTGGTCTATAGCACTATTAATCGTTGCGCGTGGGCAGGAACCGCGAGACTTTGAATTTTCGGCTTAAGGGGGCAGCGGATGATCCTCAACGCCCCCCAAAACTTACTTTTCAACCCAGTGCCCCCTTTCAACTTCTCAGCGCCCCTGGTGGCGGTACCGCTCCTGTTGGGAACCTATTGTCTAGATCAGGTGCCAGGTTGTGTCAGAATCAAATAAAACATTCAAACAATATTATGTCGAGTATTTGAAATATGTTTTATTCAATCAAACAAAAACAAGACATTACCAATGTGTCTGAATTTCCACAAGATGTTTTCACATGAAGCTATGAAAACTTCGCGATTAGAGGAAGATGTGAGCAAAATACATCGTGGAGAAAAGATGAAAATACATTTTACGTTCAAGCTTAGAGATCAACATTCGAGACTTCTAACTTTGTCTGGTATGGTTTCGGCGGCAACAAAACAAGAAAATGATGGGTTACCTCTTCATGCACCATTTCCTACTTAATGCTAAATCTGAAAAACCGCACAATATTGGCGAGGAGTTGATACTTCCAGCGGTGAGTGAGGTTCTGCGTACAGTACTTCATACGCTGCGGTTTGACATTATTTTTAAGTCTCATTGAGAAATAACAGTGTAGAGATGAATCGTCAAAATGATGTTTTGAAGACTACTTTTGAAGCTTTCTTTATAACTCGATGCGTCTTCTTTACCAGCAAATGAGTCTTTACTTCTGGCGTACGTTCGCTTCATAAAAGATGAAAACATTTGTCAAAGAACTATTATTTGTAAGAACATTAGAAACGGACAATAACGAAAAATCTATATTTGACATATTGGAATTCAATTTTTAAGAAAAAAAAAGGAATTCCGCTGAATAATATCTTGACTGCTGCCGATGGTGCTTTGGCAATGGTTGGACGCTACAGCTAGTTGATTTTATATCTGAAAAAAAATGTCCCAAATGTAGTCGACGTGCATTGTGTGATTCACCGACAACGTTTTGTCTCAAAAAATCTTAGTAATTGTCTTCATCGCGCACTACAGTGTCTAATTGCATCAGTTCACATGACCAGAAGAAAATAACCTCGATGAAAGATTATTTAGAAAACTTAGTGGTGAAAACGACGAACACTTAAATCGTTTACTATTGCACACAGAAGTTTGTTGGCTGTCAACAGGTACATGTCTAAAATGATGTTAGGAACTTTTTTGAATCAATTACAAAGTTTTTTTGGAAAACAAAAATGACTCTTTTAGATATATTTTATTGAAAAGTTATAGCATTATAGCTTATCTAACAGATTTATACAACAAATTTAGTTAAACGAACTTACAACTGTAAGGAAATGTTTCTAATTTGATCAAAACAAAAGCAATTATTTCAAAATAATTTCGTGTCAAAACTTGCGTTGTATTAACATTTGAAAATTTTATCAATATTCAAATCTTTCTTCAATGAAAACAACTGATGTCGATATTCTTGTTTATAGCCAGCATTTGGAAGCACGAAAAGAAGATTTTGTGATCAGTTTTCAGAATTTACTGAATATGACCACTCTAGTTTGGGTCATAGAACATTCTTTGATATTACACATGCCTTCCGGATTTCAAAACGGTGGTTGACTGTTGTGTCTAGTGACGGCACCTGTAAAATTAAGAAATTCTCTTCAGATTCTGTACCATGGTTTAAAAATATTTGCATGGGACGCACATATTCTATTTTATCCTTTTTTTTCTATACGGGACACGATGCAGATGGGTAGAATCTGCTCCCTTGCAGGACGGTTGAGTAGCAATCAACGAATAGGGAATGATAACTCGAAACAAATGTTTCAGAACCAGATGCACCAAGCCATAAGGTGCATAACATGGTGCAACGACCCCAAAAAATGAGAAATGGGATAACGGATTCTATGGTCGCCGCTCTGACCCCGAGACTTAGCTACAGAGAAAGAATATTGGACCAACCATCACGAGGGTGGCCAAAAATAACTGCTGGTGATCACACTGTCACTGGGGCTAAAGCAAATGAGCGCAGAAAAATCTTGCAGATTAAACCCCACCAGACTCAGGAGACTCAACATAATCCACTGGAACATCGAGGACATTTACACCAGAAAGCAGGCCCTAGCAGTGAGGATCCCCATTGAAAAATAGACGTTGCATGTATTCAGAAATAACTCCTCAATCCCCCAAACCTTCCGACCCGGATTCTTTGCCTGAGGATATAAGTCGTACAGATAAGACAGAGAAGGCCACGCGGAAAGGAGGGGAGAGGGTGGGTCCTCATACTCGTGAGCAACATAAACACCATGAAACAGATAGCAGTCAGCAAAAATGGGAAAGCAGAAATCATAGGAATTTACATCTTTGTAGGCAACTAACATATTCAAATGTACAATATATATTGTGTCTCAATGACAGAGCCCTTATGCTGGAAGCCATGACATTGACCAATACAAACTGTCTAGTAGTGGGAGATTTTACAGTCACTCTGAAAGGTGGGGATACCAAGTCACCAATGCAAGTGGGGGGTAGGCAGAAGAGGAAGAAATAGATATCAACCTGCAGCTCATGAATGGACTCGATGATCCACCAACCTTCTACTCAAGAAGATAGAAAAATATATCCCCCAGACCTCGTCTTTGCCACCGGTAACATAGACCACAACTTGGATCGAACGTTCATGGAACAGCAAGGAGACCCTCTCCTTGAACCTAATATATTTCATCCAAGTCCAAAAACCAATGACTAAGTGAATAAAAGAGCTGTCTGGGCATAGTTTGCAAGGCTCAGCGACATCTACTGGAACCCCATAAATACACACCAAAAAAGATAAGGAACATGACAGACCTACTCAACATATCCAAGGGAATAAATTCCTAGAAGTGCAAGAAGAGACTACAAACCTTACTGGTCAGAAGAGGTCCAAAAATTTTAAGATGAAGTGAGTCATGTTAGAGAAAGAGTAGAAACTGAGGAGAGCATTGATAGCAACATATCACTCAAGCAGTCTCAGCTAAATATAGGAGAGCAGGTAAGCAAGCCGTAAGGCAGAGCTGGAGAGACAACACGTTTCAACATGGACAAATACAGAAACAAAATATGTATCCATTCTTCCCGGGTTCAATGTCTTCAAGTGAACACACCTGCTGAATACTGTGCTAGGCCTGGCCCATCCGAGATTGCCCTCTTTTTAACCTATTTCTTTTTTGTCTCTTTATTTCCATGTGCATAGGATGTTGCGTGTCAGCAATGACTCGAAGATATGTCCGAGTACGTCTCATCCGTGTTCTATCTTTCAGTAAGGTATGGAAATCAACGTAGATCAAACTAAACACAAAGCTGAGAATATTTCAATCAAATGTGAAGTCAGTGCTGTTCTATGGCTCGGAAACATGGATGACAACAACAGAAACCACCAGAAAACTACAGACCTTCATAAATGGATGTTTACGTAGAATAGAAGGACTGAGATGGTATGATAAGATTTCGAACGAGGAACTCAGATAAGGAACTAAGCAGATACCAGTGGAGAAAGAACTAAGAAGGAGACACTGGCGATGAATAGGACATACATTGAAAAGACCGACGGGAAGCATTGCAAGACAGGTCCTGTTTGGAACCCACAGGGAAAGAGGAGTAGGGAAAGGCCAAGACATACCCGGAGAAGAGAGCTGGAGGCTGATATTAAAAGGATAGGTAAAACATGGAACGAATTGGAAGAATAGCTAAACACGTAAATACAAAATACTATAGTTTTACAAAATACAGAAACAGTGACGATAAACAGCAACGTTTTGACCAAAAGGCCTTTATCAAGCAAACAATACAACAAGAATGACGAATTTCGAGGACGCCACAAATGGACGATTACATGTTGAAACATTCAAACCTATCTAATGAAAATCTGGGATTAAAAACGAATAACGAAATGAGTGCAACACAAAACCGGAAGTGGAAAAGAAGAGAAACAATAAACAATATAGTGGATAAATAACTTATATATATGGAGCAAACACACATATAGATTACAAGGCATGAGATAAGACAGTACTAAGAAGCATAGGAATGTAATGCGTTGAGTCCAAGTGGTCGCAATGTGCCATATAATGAAATAAAACGGTTCTCCAGGGCGAATCGACTGCGATCATCGGAGGAACATGATCGGATGGCTGTGACCTGGACATCGTCAGCTCCTGAAAGGCCGGTATCATTGAAATGAGTGGCCACAGGGGTCACAGAGCATTGGCGAATATCGCGTAAGTGTTGGGCGAATCGGTCCCTAAGCCTCTTACCGGTTTCACCAATATAGGCCATGTTGCATTGTTTGCAGGTGATGGCATAGATGATATTGCGGCACTCACACGTGAAACTGTCTTGAATGACATACGTAGCTTTTGGAAAAGAGACAGTGCGGGTCTGTATTACATATGCACATGTACTACAGCGCCGACGGCCACACTGGATGGTACCAAAGTGACTCTGGATATTAGGCTTGAGGCGACTGTGTACCAACAAATCCTTGAGGCTTCTGTCCCGTCTGTACGCCACCATAGGATAGTGTTGGAAGACTGAACGTGTCTCAGGATCAGACTGAAGAATAGGAGATGATGGAATAAGAACTTTTTAACCAGGGAACTATGGGGGTGGAAAGTTAAGATAAGTTTAACCCTGTCAGAATTGGAGGTTCTATGTTGGTTGGAAAGGGCCTCCTGGCGAGCAATGAGCTGAACCCGATGCATGGCAGATGTAAGCATATTCTCCGGGTATAGCGCTTGAGAAAGAAATCAAGCATCTCGTGAGCCCTATCGAGAAAATCGTCGTTCTCGCTACAGAGGCGACGAAGGCGTAAGAGTTGAGAGAAAGGCAAAGAGTCACGACAAGCCTGGGGATGGGAAGAGGTATACAGAAGAAAGCCATGTGTATCAGTAGGCTTGTAGTATACTGATGTAGTAATAGAAGATAGGCTGATGGCGATAGTGATGTCAAGAAAATTGACACAAGAGGTAGAGATGTGAGAGGTGAACCGAATAGCAGGATTGTAGACATTAATGAAGTTAATGAAGCGTGACAAATCGGCTTCAGGCATATCGGTAATTCCAATACAATCATCGATGTATCTATGATACACGGACGGAAGAGGGTCATCATAGGTATTCCATACTAGGTGTTCAAGATGACCCATGAATAGACAAGCATAACTGGGTCCCATTTTAGTACCCATGGCGACCCCACTGATCTGTTCAAAGAACTGGTTATTGAACTGAAAGGAGTTGAGAGTGAGAACTAGTTCTGCAAGACGAAGGAGAGCCGAGGTGGAGACAAGTGGGTTAGTTCTCCTGTCGAGAAAGAACTAGAGAACTTTTCGACCATTTTTTGTGTCGGAAATAGGGATTTCAAGAAAAGTATCTAGCTTGAGTTTTAACTAATACTCAAGCTAGATACACGAAATTTGAGGTGAATATTCCCCATATCATTTTGTAGCTACCCATGCATTTCAAATTACATTTTTGTGAAAATTTGTTTTTAAAATTTATTTTCAATGTGAAATTACACATTTTGGGCAGTTTTTTGGCAAGCATAAGTTTAAAAATAAACATGAAATATATGTCTCGAGATTTAAAAAAAAATAAATGCATCAGTAGCTGTAAATATGCTTATAGTTTATGAATCACCCCTTTATTTCTCAATATATTTCTCAGTTTATTTTGTATATTTTAGGATTATAATAACATGTATTTTTTTAAGATGGCCGCTGTTGTCATGGCAACTGTGCAACGTTTTTTTAAACATTAAAATATATCTACATTCGTAGCTTAACATGCCTATTATAAAATATTTGCTCTAACTTAATTAATAAAGAAAATTTTTTTTTTTCGGAGCTAAACCTCTTAAACTAAGTGTCTCCTATTATTTTATTAAGTGTTCCTTCTAATTCGTGTTTGTTTCGTTTGTTATATAGGGGATTCAAGCCTCTTTGACTGAGCCATGCCCTTTTAACATAAGAACAATTCTTTTTTTTTATATATCAGGGCATGTAGGCCAGAAAAATATATATTTTAAAAAATTAATTCTTAAGAAAAATTTGAGTATAACATCTTCCCTTTATGTCGGTGTATGACCGTTGTCATTCCTTTTTACTAGTCTTCTAGTACTAACTATTTTCTTATTAACTGTTGCAATGACATCCTCCAGCACGATATGTGTGTCCTGTCTCTCGAACTAGACCACAACAATTTACAATGTACCGTAGAACCTATTCACCTCCTTCTCCTCTTTCACCATTTACTTCTTTATAGAAGTGTTGGGGAAGGAGAGGGAGGGGGAAGGACGTAGTGATCTTGTGTGTGCATGTCTTATTGCACTTTGTAAGCTGATATTCTTTGTTGTAAGGCTGTTCTTGATGCCGTCGTTCTGGTTTTTGCGTGATCTTCCTCTGGCTGCTTTGTAATTATACTTTTTCTGTGTGACTCTCTTCGATGGTTTTTAGATGTCCAAACCATTTAATCTGTTGTTCTTTTATGAATTGCATGACTGGTTTCACATCCATGCATTTCATTGTAGAACGTATTGATATGTATAATTTCCTCTTTGTTGTTTGCAATTGGTGTGTATGTCTGTATAAAGTTAATGTCGAGTGATCTCGCATGCAACTTAACTATATTACCGCTGGATCGGATCTAATGCTGCACATACTCCGATTAACGCTTTATATGTTTTTGAGGTTACTCTTATCTTCTTCTTCGTATTTGTATCGTCCAGGGTAAATTATTTTGTATATATATATGACTGTATGTATTTCTTAATGTTGTTCAGCTTTCCATTCTGTACTTCTGTCCTAACATTTCATGCTGCTTCTGTATGTGTGTTCTTTTTTGATATTATAGTTGTCTTTCTCTTCTCGCATCTTCTTTGATGTCTTCTCGAAAGGTCACCCACGTTCAAGTATATCAGAAGGTGCGCTGAATAACTTCAATATGGTAAATATATCTTTATACCTGGTGTGGCATCAAGCATTTTTTCCTTGTTGGTTCGGCTGCTTTAACCTTAACTAAACAGAGATTCCTAAATCCCTAGGAACATTTATGAATTATTTTTTCCTATTTTATGCCTGACCTAATTATTTTGTTATTTCAGTTTGAAAATGAAACTATCCAATTTGTTGAGATTAGCTTTTGACTTCAATTGTGATACTGTTTCTTCTACTTTTACAAACATAATAGACAACGTATGTTTTGTAGAAGACACTGCAATTTAAAAATAATAACACTACATCACGTTTTTAGCATTCTTGAATTCGTAGACAGGATAGAGTAGAAGATGTGCAGTGAATTACCTCGCTAACTCAAAGTGGTACATTTCAGCTACTGTCAATTCCATAGTATACACGGTCAAAACTGGGTTCATCAAACTTTTTGAGCTAGAGCCTAAATTCCCAAACTTCTTCGGCCCAACGCCCACTTTGCACAACATAAACTATGTAACGCCGCCCCCATTATAGTAGTTTTCAACCCCCTCTCCCCCATATATATACACATGTTCTATTTTCCCTTTTACATAGAACATTGATATATATTTCTGTCATACATGGTCAATTGTCAAATGATTATATACAAGAATTAGAAAATTGATGGGAAAAAATGGATCGTGTAAGATGGGCGTAAGATGAATTAAATGCAGAATTAAAATTTTGTATGATTATTAAATCGCAAAATCACGAAAGGAACTCACCCCCAGTGCTTCTGAACCCACTATCCCACCACTGGAAGGCTTCAGCGCCCACTGCCGGGCGGTACTGCCCTCTTTGGGAACCCATGAGCTAAAGAAACATACAAAATTGTCACTTAAGGAAGGCAAATGGCTTATAAATATGACCTTTTCAGATAAAGACCTTCTCAAAGGAATCTATGCGAAATCCTTGATTTTAACATCGATCTATGCAAATGTAGGCTAATTATGTTGATATCCAGAATTAAATTTCTTAGATACATATGCTTTCAATAATTAGAAATTACTAAATAAATGACAACGAAATGCTTCGGTTGGTACATTTGAATCAGTACAATAGAATAGAAACAGATGATAAAAAGTATCTTTCTACCAGCACTTTGTTCCCAGTGCCACACTTGGTTTCTGATCGCAACACACCACAGAAAGTACCTTTTGCATTGATAAAGGCCTTTTGGTGGAAACGTTGATTTGTATTGTCATTGTTTTTGTATTTTGTAAAACTACAGCATTTAGTTATTACGTGTTTCGACACAGAAAGTTCCCCACTTGTAAAACAAAATGTCTTTCTTCTAAACCGTCTCTGTAAATAATCTCAACGTTATCATTACTCTTGGAAGAGAATGTAGAGATTGGGGCAACATGAAGGCTGATCTCGCAGTTAAGCAGCTGATAGAAGATCATGCAAGGGATGATGATGTTGTTGTATATACCGATGGGTCGGTTCAACGTGGTGAGAAGTCCGGCTGGGGTTTCTTGGCTAATGCGCATGGTAGGGTGGTTGCAGAGCGAAGTGGGGCATACAGGACAACTACTTCTAGTATGAGGATGGAGGTTGAGGCCGTTACTGCTGCCCTCCATTGGATCTCTGGGACTTCATTTACTGGGGCCGTTGTTGTATCTGACTCTCAGTCGATGCTTCACAATATCTAGAAGGGCAGGTTTCGGTACGAGTGGATGTCGTCTATTTAAGTATTTAACCTCCAGCGGCTTACGTGGATATACTGTCCTGGGCATGCGGGTGTTTACGGTAATGAGAGAGCGGACAGGTTTGCATCAACAGCATCGATTGTTGGGGAGTTGAAGATGGATAAGGGGGATATTCTTCGGTCTCTTCGCGACTGTCTGTTGGATGAGGACACTAAAGTCGATGTTGAATCGATCAAGCTATTTAGGCAGTTTGGAGTTACCCGTTGTACAAGTCAAACTGGACGCTTGAGATGGAGAGTGAGAGGTGTGTTTAATCAGCGAGCCACGGGAACCATCAGTATGCATACTCTTCGATATCTTTTGAGGAGACTGAGCACCTATGGGTCTGCCTGGAGTGCAATGACGTAAGTTTAGTAACCAATAACCAATAACCAAAATAAAATGTTTTTGGAAGGAAAGATATACTGTGAAATTAGGACATCAGAAGCAGAATGGGCATTACCTCATTCACCGAATACATTCAAAGACAACAAATCCAGTTATTTGGACATTTAATGAGAATGGAATGCAACCAACCAACTATAATAGCATACAATAAAAAGAGATGAGGTACTAGAGCCAAGGGAAGACCAAGAAAAATATGGATAGACAATATCAAGACCACACTAAATACACACGGATTTAACACAAGGGCGACCCATCTGGCCCTCGAACGCAAATTAAAGCTCCCACCCCCTACGCTTAACGGCAGGAGTGGACAACCAATTCCATCATCCACGTGGGGAAAGAGAATAGACAATAGAATAATTATGTTATAAAATATCACTGAAAGAACTAGCAGACAGATTAAATCGAGGAAACATTACAGTCTTCACGAATCAAGGAAATAGCAGGTGTGGTTATAAATACCGGAGACAGAGAAGCAATAAACTAGGTCCTTCTTGTAGCCAAATAGTGAGTGTATTCAATTATCATTAGGCGCCACATAAAACACACAGCTGCAACAGTCGTTCAGTATTATCTTTATTATAAATCTTAGAATCTATAATTGAAGTGTGCATAAGGGATTCGCTGTTTATTCAACTTGGACCAGTTTTCATAACTTGATGGAATAAATGTTCCATTGTTTCATATTATATAGCACAAGTTCGTTGGTATAACATAGGCATTATCAAACAAAAAGATCAAATTCAATGATTGGTAATAAGAAGAAATTGATATTGTATGCTATAACAATTGAGACATCATAAATTGTATCTTCAGTTGTACATACACGTTAACAATGATATTACATAGAAATTATATTACACAGAAAAGAACTGACACGAAGGACTATTCTATATACAAGTACCCTATAACCGGATAGGATATAAAAATATAAGAGGAATATCCTAAACATTAGTAACAGGTTTCTCAATTAAGTGGCTTGCCAACAGATCGATATGGCGTGAACATGTGACATCAATCATCCCGTTAATTGTTCTGTGGTTGTTTTTATGGTGGAAGGGTGTGTTGCTATTATTTGTATATATTTGTTTGTCCTTCAATTTTAACTGATAGTATATTAAACCCTTTATATAGTAACTAAAATATACTGAAATAACTGTGCTGAGATTAAAAATGTTCCTGAACTCACGTCTTTCATACTTGTCCTTCAGAAATCGTGTCACTGGGTTTAACGGTTACAATGCGAAAAAGTACCTGACAAACCATACGTGTAATATAATTCTCCGACAAGTCACCTCAAAAACCAATATATTTTACTTGAAAAAACAAATATTCGTACAAGATGGATTTCTGCATATTCGGATAAACGAAATAGTGCTCTTGTGTTTAAGTAAAGAAAAAAGTTTACGATAGATTTTGTTAGGGCACACTCCTAAATTTTAGAGAGATTTATTGTTTGATTGGAAATGCTATGTCTGCCGTATAAGAAGTCTGAAAGTATTCATTTATGGTGTATCCTTTGCTTGATAAAGACCTTTTGGCTGAAACGTCGATGTATATTGTTTTTGTTAAACTACAGTACTTTGTTACGTGTTTCGTAAAAGTCTCGAAGGCGTGATTATGTCAAGTCATCAACTGTTATTCTAGTCAAAGCATCGGAATGTATACTTTACAAGACTTTACGTTTTGTGAATAGAAGAACTGAATTTTAAAAATATTTCACAATAAAATTATGTACGAATATTACATACAATTACTATTGACAGGACCGTGCGGTATATTTTTTTTTAGTATGATGCAAGTCTTTGAAATGCCGCCCTTAAATCTTTTTCTTTAAAATAACATTCAATTTTAATTTTGATTTTGCTGCGTATGCCGCCCCCATTACGATACCGCCTGATGCAGCCGCCTCTTTGTACCCTAGCACGGCACGGCGCTGACTATTGAAAACAATGATACTGTTTACAATCAAGAATAAAAATTAGTCTGTTCGCCAAGTTCACATTAGGCAATAAATGAGAAAATGTGACTAATGAATATCTCCATTCATTTAGGAGATAGGAGACAACACATAAACACGTTTATATACACAAACATATATACAAGTGTGTGTGTGGATGTGGGTGCGTACGTTCATGTGTGCGTGCATGGGTGCGTGTGTGTGTGACTTGATAAACAAATACGTGACTTACAGAGACATCTGTGTGTATGTATTAAATTCACTTTCATGTCACAATAGTGACAATGTTTCTGAATGTTTCCTTATATGTCCACAAGGAGTGATTTGCCTATTTGCCAGAGACAGTCATCAAATATTTATGTTTTAATCACAAGTTTTGACTACTTTTAAAAATGTGTTTACTCTCGTATATCTATGTAATCATAGTTCAAAGATTTCGGTTTAAATCTTTGTTGTTTGTCCTCCGTGTCTCGGTACTATGCAGATAATACAGTAATAAATCATGTATTTAGTAATTCACAACTCATTTATAATTCATCTTAGATATTTGAATGTTACATTTATTCTGTTGCTTGCTTCAAACTATTTTTAGTCACTGTGTCTTTGTTATATATATATTCTAACTGCATATCATGTATGTAACCAATGGCGGCTCTTGGTTGGTCATTTTTCTTGGTGGGAACAGACAAACATGTTCAGAAAATCATGGTTTTTGGAGAATTTACTATTATTTGTCTATTCCGGGAAGGTATCCCCCTTTCGACAAAGAAAACCAAACCGTCTGTTCTGCAACAGCTTGATAATAAAAAGAGGGCTATTAAAGAGCACAAAATCAAGAAAAATTAAATATCTCGGACTCATCAAATGACATGAGTGCCTAGAGAAAATAATTTTGGAGGAAATTTTTGCTTAGAGGAAGAACCAGAGGAAGACCTAGAAGACGATTGGTGCAAGATGTCATTGATGATCTGAGAATGACTGCTGCTGACGCCGGTCAACTTACACAGAACAGAGAGTGTTTCAGTACTTCTGTCATGTGATCCAAGTTCCGGAAGGGAGCTACTTGATGATGATGAAATTCAATTTATTCAGATTATAAGCTTATCGAATGGTGTGACCAGATGTGTAAAAAAAAAATTCTTGTCGTTATCGTGAATTGATCACGGGTCACATGTGTCCCTCCTCCTTTCTGTTATAAATAGTTACCACGAGAAAACCACAAGCATGACTTGTCTGTCAGAGGCGTTAGAAGATGCAAGCATATTGAACTTTTCAAAGATAAGTAAGAGCTCATCGTCAGTGTCAGCCCCGACATGACCAGATTTTTTAACCAAGCATTACAGAAACATATTACAGTTGCTATTCTTTCTATGTTCGTTTCTTACGATTCCAATTAGATAAAAGTTTTCACTCGTTATCATTATCATCTCTCTCTCATTTTGGGATGATGTCTAAAGAATTTCCTTCAAACTCGTTAGAGTAGGATTGTGCAACGAAAACGTCTAATCTAGATTAGAGTTCATTGTTCATTTGAGGATCATCTTAATCGCACATCGGACATGTCCATAATTGCTCCGATCTCCTCCCAAGCATGTACCTCAGTGTGTTTAGGCTAACAGCTCGTGTTATGTGTTGATTGATGTATCTACTTGGTTTTCTCTCGTGGTTTTGACCGTCTTGCCGCGCCTATCGGTATGCACAACTTGAGCAAATGAGATAGAGACTGCCCTTTATCTACTTCGTTGAAATTAGAGTATGAGTGTGCAAAAAAAAAACGTGTAATCTAGATTAGAGTATATGTCTGAACAAGTAATGTATGGGATACATTATGTGAGTGTGATCGTCAATAGGATATTATAGGATATATCAGAGAAATTAGGGAGAAGAACAACATAATAGAAATACAAAAATATAAAAAAGAAGGACATACAGTATAAAGTATAGAGTACTTGAACGTGGTGAAACAAATGTAAAATAGAAAAGTATAGTAGAAAATGTGTTGCAACTCTAATTGTAGCCGTTATTATCCTTTTATTTCGTATAGTATTATAGCAATGCACATGGAATTCTACATAAACTAAATATCCAAGAACATTGTCTTTTACTAGAATTGGTGGAGACTAACCTTAGCTGGAAGTTACATTACATTCTTGTGAAAATATCATTATTTGAAGTGAGTATGTAACATATAATCATCCTGTAAATTTTACATGCATCTCTCACTGATTGTTCCAGGTCGTGTGGCGTAGAGTCAAAGAGGACGAGTTTCTGACAATTGGAAAAATGGTTTGGAGCAAGGACCCCCGGATTCTGGTAGAGTACAGAATCAAAGAAGACGGCGTTACTTCCTGGGACCTTCTAATACGAAACGTCCATTACAACGACGCTGGAGTTTACGAATGTCAAATCACGTCGTCTGAGAAGATCGTATGGAATGTAGAGTTAAAAGTCATAGGTAAGGAAGTCAGTTTTGAAAACGTAACAATCTATAGCTATATCAAACATAGAAATATTGTCATGATAACACCATCAAGACATTGGTGTAGCTATACTTAACAACGTAAGTATGCCCACCTGCCTAGCGTGATTGTAGCGCGTTGGACGACGGGTGACAAGCCCTCTGTGACGTGCGAGTTCAGTTCCTCGGGCTGGCAGAAAGAACCACAGGTTCTCCAAATTTGCGGTGTTCGTGGCACCGAACCGAAGGGTTGCGATGTCCATGGCACCGAACCGAAGAGCTGAAAGCTCTAGTACTTCTGTATCTGAAAAAAACACCCCAAACACAAGTATAATTTGTTTGATGTATATTTCGAAAGGAAATCGGTGGTGGTAACCAGGAAAGATAGACTACGAAACGAGGACATCAGAAGACAGTGGGCATAACTTCATGCATCGAATGTAAAGACAACAAATGTAGTAGTTCGGATATTTAATGAGAATGGAATACAGTCAACCACCAATAACAGTATACAATAAATGAGATCAATGCGAGTGAAGACCGAGAAAAATATGGATAGACAATACCAAGACCGTAATAAATAAACACGGATATAACACAACAAGGGCGATTCATATGGCCCTGGAATGCAAATTAAAGCTCTTACCCCTACGCTTAACGGCAGGAGTGGACAATCAATTTCATCATCCACACGGGAAAAAAACAATAGACAATACATTTCGATTTTTAAAAAAAACCTCAAAAATCAATTTAGAGGAAAATAAAACCAGAGTGAAAAAATAAAACCAGAGTGAGAAACAATAAATTGTTTGAATAGATGGGAGAAAAACAATGTAAGTGCTTAAATCCTTAGAAAACTG
Source organism: Arion vulgaris (assembly GCA_020796225.1). NCBI lineage: Eukaryota > Metazoa > Mollusca > Gastropoda > Stylommatophora > Arionidae > Arion > Arion vulgaris. The sequence goes on along the minus strand of CM036753.1, from coordinate 56,448,771 downwards.
AACGTTAAGAGAGACATTGATTATCAATGGAACAATAAGCGAAACATGATGTTGTTCTAACATTAATTGAGAATTTTTAGTTTTAAAAGGCAGTGTAACGTTTCAAGAGGTCTAAATAATGATATATTAAAAACAAATATATGTTCTCAATGAAGTAAAAACATGAACACATATTATGACTTTTGCAGATTTGAGGTGTAGATTTATAGAAAATGTAGGCGTATTAAATGGACACGAAAAAAGAAATGTCACGAAGAAAAGTTAAAAATGACGAAGGAATTGATGAAGAACATCACAAACAGAGAAATTAAATATTTTTGACACATCAAGAAACATGACACATACTGAAATTCACAATGGAAAGGTTATGAGTAAGCGGGCTACATGAAAACATCGATACAATTCAGGTACACAAATTTATCTGGTAATATGGTGCACAAACGAGTATGCAACTAATGCAAAAAGATGTAGATGCCTTAACCTCATGGGCAAACAGATGGTGTGTCAGCATTAATACAGATAAGTGCAGCACTACGCTCTTTACTCTCTCTCTCCCAAACAAAAAGCTGGCACCTTTAAAATAAATGGAGAACTGCTAAGAGAAGACAAACACCCTACCGATCTCGGAGTTATATTCGATGATAGATTGACATGGAAGCAGCACGTCAACAAAGCAGCAGCAAAGGCCAGGAGAAAGTTAGCCATCCTGAGAAAAATAAGTGAAACCACATGGGTAGCCAGCCAAAAAATACTTTAAAAATATTTATCAGCATGGCATACGACCACATCTGGAATATTGGTCAGCTGCATGGTGTCCAGCATCAAATACTCCATTAGGAGAACTGGATAAGATACAAAACCAGGCGCTTCGTGTCATCACAGGAGTAACAAAATCAACACCAATAGTGGAGATGGAAAGAGTGGGGGAATACAAGCACTGACAGAACGCAGAGACACAAAAGTAATGACGCAGGCAGAAAGGTTTCTAAGTATGCCAAGCCACCCAATGGAAAACAGATTCCAAAATCTAGCATTGGGGCGGCTGAAAAGAAGCAGTTTTATTTATCAGGCCAAAAGACTGAATAGGCAAACTTCAGACCTATCAAAAGTTGGCATTTCCCTAAAGTCTATGCCAGAGCAAACCCCTTGCAGAGAGGAGCATGAACCAGAAGTATGTTTCCAGACAGAAGTGAATGGAATACTCGGCAAGGATGGGCAGAACAGCATACAACGCAAGACAGTCACTCTTAGTTTACTTGATGAAGAATACCCACATGATCTCTGGATCCGGGTATACACGGATGGGTAGCAGAAAATGCAGTGAAGAATGGAGGCGCAGGAGTGTACATAGAATACCCAAACAATGTTAGAGATGCGATTAAAGTACCAAGGGGAAAATTTTGTCACAACTATAATGCACAGATTCAGACAATCAAGGGGGCAATTGAGAAACTGTTGAATACCAAACTCGATCCTCAACCTGTTGTATTTTTGACTGATGCAAAATTAGCACTTCAAGCACTCCAGTCCAGAAAATTGCCAGGTCTGCAGACCCTACTGTCTAAATTGTCCAAGCAGCGCAGGGTCGTCTTGCAGTGGATACCCTCTAACTGTGAAATACCAGGAAATGAAACAGCAGACCGATTGGCCAAGGAAGGTGCTGCAGGAGAGCAACCGGATGTGCCAGTTACCTACCACCAAAATAAAACGATGATTTAATCAATCAGAAAGCCACACATACCAACACAAGATGATTACAATAATATGAGCAGATTGGAACAAGTTGTTATTCTATTCGCCTTAGAACCGGACACAATCGACTCCGCAGACACATGTATACCAAATTCAAGATTGGCAATTCAGCCATGTGTACATGTTGACAGGCACACCAGACTGCAGAGCACATACTTCAAGACTGCCCCGAATATGACACACTGAGGCAAACTCATTAGCCTAACGAAACAACACTCGACAGAAAACTACATGGACCTCTGTGTGAGCTACAAAAAACAGTGACGTTCATACAAGAGACAACATTGAATATATAGACAATATTTCAAGCAAACGAAAAGAAGAAAGGTACACAAATTAAGAGATGAATAAAAAGCTGTTTAACAGAATGCACCATCATGGTAACGGGAAAGAAGTGCTGGAGACCAATTGCAACCGATCGTTGATGTTAGTTAGTTAGTTTGTTCCTTTCGTGCCAAAGGCGGCACATAGCGCAGGGGTTTTAGATCTCCATGTGATGCGGTTCGTTGCTACCAGTGGGAGATCTTGTATGGTTTTACATCCGAATAGTTTACTTTCTTGTTGGATGGTTCTTCGAAGCGTGGTCTTTGGTCTTCCATGTTTTCTTTTCCCAACTGGTGACACATAAGGACTTGTCGATTTAGTCTCTTTTCGTCTGATCTAAGAACATGACCTAAATATCTCCACCTTCGTTTCCTTATAATATTTGATACGGGTTGTTGGTGTGTTCTATCTCTCACTGTGTTGTTAGAAACGAAATCACTTCATTTTACTATTTCATTTTAGTAATTTTCGGAGACATTTATTCTCAAACTGTCCAGTTTCTTATCAATTTTCTTTGTTGATTTCCAACTTTTCCAACCGTAGGTCAGTACAGGAATCACACATGACCTAAATAATTTAACTTTTGTGCATATACTAAGGTCTTGAGATTGACAGATATTTGTTAATTTAGTGAAGGCACTAAAGGCACTAAGAGCTGCAGGTGTGACAATAAGAGACAAAATTAGAAATGAAGAAATCAGAAGGAGACTGGATGTGAAACCAGTTATGCAATTCATAAAAGAACAACAGATTAAATGGTTTGGACACCTGACCAGAATGCCCTGGTATCGCCTGGAGAGCCACACATAAAAAGTATAATGAGTACAAGGCAAGAGGAAGACCACGCAAAAGATGGAGCGACGGTATCAAGAACAGCCTTACGAACACGAATATCATCTTACAAAGTGCCTTAAAAAAGCACACACAAGATCACTACGTTTCGCCCCCAACACTTCTATAACGAAGTAAATGGTGGAAGAGAAGAAGAAGAAGTGAAGGCACTAGCTGCTATAGCAATACGAGAGTTTATTTCTTTCATCGTGTCTCCGTTGTTTGACACTTTACTACCCAAATATATAAAATGTCCAACTTTCTCCAGTGTTTGGCCATTTATTACGATGTTGTCTGTCGATTTTGTGTCGTTGATGTTAAGAGGATCAATAATCAATCAATCAATTAAAAATAAATGTAATGCTTGTATATGTAAACCTATTGACACACATACGCACGCACGCACGCACGACGCGCGCGCACACACACACACACACACCAGATGTAAGGCACACCAAGGAAATGACGGGGAGACAACATTGACGTAAATCTACAAATACTAGGAGTCAACACATGGGAAGAGGAAGCTATTTTTTGTTCAACACATGGGAAGAAGAAGTTAAGAACAAAAATGAATGGAGGCGACCAGAGCTGCCAGAAATAGTCTTCCAGAACGATCTTCTACAAAGAACAGTATATTTGTTGTGTTAGACGGGAGTGGTGGTCAGAATAAGCCAATTATAAGCTCGCTAGTCGTATATCTGGAAAAGCTACTAATGTTCAAATCTACACATTTTTGGACATATCGTGGCGAAACTGATTAAAATAACAGGAGAATAGACGACATATGAGTGTCACAGACGCACCAGAAGCATTTACTTCTATTAGATGCTGCCAGTTAGTCGGTGACGGCATTTCATCTAGAGTAGGAAAACTGAATTTAAAATGAGAACAAGGAGTTTTGTTTGTAAGAACCCCTAGTTAAGTAACGTAAGCAATGAATATGATCAATAATTAGTGTACAAGTAATAGGAGGTTCCAAAACATCAGATTACCAAACATAGGATTCGAACCACTTACCCTTATTCTTTACAGCCCTCATTGCCTAGCCTAGCAATACAAGCGTCTTTACGTACAAAACCAGTGAGCAATTAATGGTTCCAGAATTCACTAAAATGGCTGGCTGGTTGTGTTCGTAAGGACGCTCGTATTACAAGGCGAAACACGTAATCACAAAGTACTGTAAGTTTGACAAATTACAAAAACAATGACAATATACAGCAAATTTTCCACCAACAAGGACCTTATCAAGCAAACGAACAACAGGAGTGACGAATTAAAAAAACCCAATTACATATGGACAACTAGATACGGAGACATGCAAACGTTTCTAATGAAAATCTGGGAATAAAAACGAATAACGAAATAAATGTAACACAAAAAGCACACATAAAAACTAGAAATAGAAAAGAAGAGAAACAATAAAACATCTAGTAAATATATATTTGAAAATAGATGTCTGCGAAAAATAATGAATATAAAATGGAACTAATTCAGAAGAAATGATGAAATCAGAGATATGTCTGGTCAACCACTAGTGACAACTATTATAAGAAAGAGAAGATGGAGATATGTTGGACACACCTTGAGGAGAAATGATCAACGAATATCAAAGCAGGCATTGAAGTGGGATGTAAAGGGTTCAAGAAAGAGAGGTCGACCTAAAGAGACCCTGAAACGAGCTTTGCTGAGAGAGGCAGGAAATGTCGGTCTAAGTTCCATGGAGGAGATTGAGCGAGTTGCCCAGGATAGAGCGGTATGGAGAAATTGCTTGCAGGCCCTATGTAACGTATGTAACGTACGATAGGAATTATTAATTATTATTATAAATATATAGCTTGAATACAGGCAACATATGCACATATAGGTTACAAGGCATGAGAAGAGAAAGTACTAAAATGCATAGGAATGTAATACGATGAGCCCACGTGGTCGCAAGGTACCATACAACGAAATCAACTGATTCTCCAGAGCAAATCGACTGCGATCATCCGAGGAACATGATCGGATGGCTGTGACCTGGACATCGTGAGCATCTAAATGGCCAGTATCATTGAAATGGGTAGCTACAGTGGTCACAGAGCATTGGCGTATGTCGCGCAAAAGTTGGGCCAATCGGTCACTGAGTCTCTTGCCTGTCTTGCCGACATAAGCCATGTTACACCGCTTACAGATAATGGCATAGATAAGATTACGGGACTCGCATGTGAAACCATCTTCAATAACAAACGTGGCTAAGTAAAAGATACAGTACGCGTCTGTATCACGTAAGTACACGTATTGCAATGCCGACGGACACACTGGACAGTGCCAAAATGACTCTTGATATTCGACTTAAGGCGACTGTGTACCAACATATCCTTAAGACTTCTGTCCCATCTGTAAACCACCAAAGGATAGGTGGGGAAGACTGAACGGGTCTCAGGATCTGACTTAAGGATAGACAGATGACGCAATAAAACATTTTTCAACAGTGTACTATGGGGGTGGACAGTTAAGATAAGCTTTACTCTGTCAGAGTTAGTAGTCCTATGCTGGCTGGTAAGGACCTGCTGGCGAGTAATTTTCAGAATTCGATGCATGGCAGATACCTGCACCTTCTCCAGGTATAGGCGCCTGCGGAAGAAACCAAGCATCTCGCGAGCTCTATCCAGAAAATCATCGTCCTCGCTACAAAGGCGACGAAGGCGCAAGAGCTTCTCGAATGGCAAAGAATCACGACAAGCCTGGGGATGGGAAGAAGTATAAAGGAGAAACTATGTACATCAGTAGGCTTGTAATATACTGATATAGTGATAGTGGATAGGTATATGGTGATAGAGGCCTTAAAGCTCTCCAGTTCTTTCTCAATAGGAGAAATAATCCACTTGTGTCAACCTCTGTTCTCCTTCGTCTTGCAGAACTAGTTCTCACTCTTAACTCCTTTCAGTTCAATAACCAATTCTTTGAGCAGATCAGTGGGGTCGCCATGGGTACCAAAATGGGACCTAGTTATGCTTGTTTGTTCATGGGTTATCTTGAACACATAGTATGGACTATATATGATGGTCCCCTTCCGGCTGTCTATCACAGATACATTGATGACTGTATTGGCATTACTGATATGCCTGAAGCCGATTTGTCACGCTTCATAAATTTCATTAATGTTTTCATCCCTGCTATTCGTTTTACTTCTCACATCTCCACTTCTTGTGTCAACTTTCTTGACATTACTATCACCATATACCTATCCACTATCACTAAATCAGTATATTACAAGCCTACTGATGCGCATAGTTTTCTCCTTTATACTTCTTCCCATCCCCAGGCTTGTCGTGATTCTTTCCCATCCTAGCAGCTCTTGCGCCTTCGTCGTCTTTGTAGTGAGGACGATGATTTTGTCCGCAGGCGCCTGTGCCAGGAGAAAGTGCTTGTATCTGCCATGCATCGAGTTCAGAAAATTACCTGCCAGCAGGCCCTTATCAGCCAGCATAGGCCTACTAACTCTGACAGAGTAAAACTTATCTCAACTTTCCACCCCCATAGTTCACTGGTGAAAAATGTTTTATTCCGTCATCTGTCTATCCTTAAGTCAGATCCTGAGACCCGTTCAGTCTTCCCCAACCAACTATCCTATGGTGGTTTACAGACCGGACAAAAGTCTTAAGGATATGTTGGTACACAATCGCCTTAAGTCGAATATCCAGTGTCATTTTGGGACTGTCCAGTGTGGCCGGCGTTGCAATACGTGTGCTTACGTGATACAGACGCGTACTGTATCTTGTCCTTTAGCCACGTTTGTTATTGAAGATGGTTTCACAAGCGAGTCCCGTAATCTTATCTATGCCATTATCTGTAAGCGGTGTAACAAGGCTTATGTCGGCGAGACAGGCAAGAGGCTCAGTGACTGATTCGCCCAATACTTGAGCGACATACGCCAATGCTCTGTGAACACTGTAGCCACCCATTTCAATGATACTGGCCATTTAGGAGCTCACGATGTCCATGTCACAGCGATCCGATCATGTTCCTCGGATGATCGCAGACGATTTGCTCTGGAGAATCGGTTGATTTCATTGTATGATACCTTGCGACCACGTAGGCTCACCGTATTACATTCCTATGCTTTTTTTGTACTTTCTCTTTTCATGCCTTGTAACCTAATGTTGCCTGTATTCAAGCTATATATTTACTTGATGTTTTATTGTTTCTCTTCTTTTCTATTTCTAGTTTTTTATGTATGTTTTTTGTGTTACATTTATTTTGTTATTTGTTATTTTCCAAGATTTTCATTAGAAAAGTTTGAATGTCTCCGTATCTAGTCGTCCTTATGTAATTGGTTTTTTTTTAAAATCGTCACGCTGTTGTTCGTTTGCTTGATGAAGGCCTTGTTGGTCTAAACGTTGCTGTATATTGTCACTATTTTTGTAATTTGTAAAATTACAGTACTTTGGGATAACGTGTTTCGCCAATCAAATAGTTTTACTGCATTCTCATATATATTGTCCGTATTACAAGGCAATGGCTAAATCACTTAGCAACATAGACCATTAAAAAATTGATGAACTAGCAAACACATTAGTGATCTAGTAAACACATATGTGAGCTAGTAAACACATCGATGAGCTAGTAAGCACATTGGTGAACTAGTAACCACATTGGTGAACTAGTAAACACTGTTAAACTAGTAAACACCTGGTCAACTAGTAAAGCAAAAGTAAGGAAGTTGGCTGATATCAAGAGTACTATGAGAAAGCAGAAACACATAGTGAATTCTTATATCAGCCTTACAGCTATTTGTTCTCGAGAATGACAAAATGGCAAATGTATTTTATGTTAGAGAACATAATGGACACTAAAAATATATGCTTTCTAGGATATGCAAACATGGGGATGGACAGAGGGATGTAAAGATTTGTATAGCCACGGCTCGTGGCTAAAATTAGGCGGTGGGCGTGCTGCTTCATAATTTTTAGCCGATATTTTTATATTGTACAAAACGAAAGAAATTTAAACGAAAATGTATACAAAAACTGTATAAGAATTTGTTGTCCTCACTAATATCTCGCTCTCGCGATCCCCGTCCTCACTAATATCTTAAATTGTTACAGTTCACGTTTGATTCCATCATTTAAAAGCGAAATCCATTCTCTTGTTTTACTTCGCCCGTGTGTTCCCGGGACTCTCGAGGGGAGCAAAGAATAGTAACACTGTGATCTACAAGGCATTTCGTAAGAAGCAACTGAGGTAGGGCCTAGGAAACTCCCCTAGTAAATAAAAAGTGTAGCAGAAATGAGATGCACTGTCCTACTTGTAGGCGCAACCGGCACAGCGTACAATCGCTCTTAGGTTCGGATCAGATAGAAATCACAGAGTGGTTAACAAGTAGTCGATATGGAACGTTAAGAAGTAGAAGAAGAAGTTTTACTTTTTGCGAAAAAGGTCGACACAGCACATACGGTTCGGCACTGCGTAAGCAACAGTGCCACATCTCTCTCTCTCTCTTTCTCTATACCGAGCATGCAGCTTATTATCTCGGTTGGACATGTGCATATGCGCACAAAAGTCAAAACACAGTGTTGCTGAAACAGTTCCATACATGGATTAAAAAAAAGAAAATTCACGAACTAGAGGATGGCTACTGGCAATAAACTTGATGATTATATACTTTACAGTTGGCTCATTATATTGAACTTTATCGATAATACCAAGGGTAAAAAGGGGTGCTATGTTCCGCATTGCCTATACTCGAGCCGCCACTGCCTATATAGTTACTTTAGGTAAACTAATTGGTTCTGCAACTAGGTAGATAACAAAGAATGTTAGGTAGATGCATACTGTACATTCATGAATAGTAAGTTGATTTCATATACCTATGTACCGATGCTTACATAAACTAACGCATGCATCGTTTGATAATTAGAGAAAAATGATTCATTCATTTCAGATCCAGTAACAACCAAACCAAAATCTCGAGTACACAAGCAGGTGACCCAAGCTCCTTATGTTATTGAAACAACTACAATTTCTGGTAAATGTAACTTATATATGTTTATGCTGTATTTCATAATTAGATTTCTACATGAATTTTATCATACAATATTGAGTAAGCTGTATCGTTAACACGTTGTCTATCGTCAATAAACTGCTATATTTAAAAATTTCTATAGTCAATAAGCTGCTCGTCTGTAACTTGATGATTATAAATGTTGTTGTTTTTGGTCTGTAACTTGATTATCTGTGTTGTACTTGGTCTGTAATTTGATTATATGTGTTGTTGTTGGTCTGTATCTTGATTAAAAGTGCTGTTAGTCTTTAACTTGATTATCTGTGTTATTGGCCTGTAACTTGATTATCTGTGTTGATGGTCTTTAACTTGATTATCTGTGTTGTTGATCTGTAACTTGGTTATCTGTGTTGTACTTGGTCTGTAATTTGATTATATGTATTGTTGATGGTCTGTAACTTGATTATCTGTGTTGTTGGTCTGTAGCTTGATTACTGTGTTGTTGTTGTTGATCTGAAACTTGATTATCTGTGTTACTATTGTTGGTCTGTAACTTGATTATATGTGTTGTTGTTCAGTAACTTGATTATCTTTGTTGCTGTCGTTCATCTATAGCTTGATTATTCGTTAGTGTTCTCTGTGGCGTATTGGTTAGGGGCTCGTCTCTCGTGTCAAAGGTACCAGGTTTGCTCCCGCGTGGACCCATCTTGATATTTTTCCAGAGATCCTTGATCGCAGTGTAGGTGAGATAGTGTTCTTAGTCCTATCGGAGACGGACGATAAAACATAGGTCCCATGTTCAAATTGAGCATGTAAAAGAACCCGTGGGAGTTCAAAATCGAGAAGAGCAGGTTGGAAAACCGCTGCACGGGCAAAATTCATCAGAAACGATTCAAAATAAAAGTCCTACAAAAATATCATCACCATCATCAAAGAAAAATTACATCTGATGCCCTTCTCGACGGTGCTACGAAGTTCGTGCACTGCAGCTGCGATCTTCCTGTGTTAAAAAAAAAAGATCAGAGCACACATGTCTACTCACCGAAGTGCAATGATGATGGTCATATCAAGCACTCAATCAATAAAATGCATTGTTATTACTTTGTCTTTCGTCAATAAGCTGCATTGTTGTTCATTTATCTATCGTCAATAAGCTGCATTTTATTACTTTTCTATCATCAATAAGCTGCTGTAAAATAATAAATATTATCAAGAGCCCATTTGATGGTTCACCGTGTGAAGTCCGCGCTGATGATAGACACATCAACTGGTTTATGAGTGAAATCGGAGTAAAACAAGGCTGCATTCTATCTCCGCTATTGTTTGGAGTTGCCATTGACTGAGTGATGCGAAAATGTTGCAGGGGCGAAACCGGCATCAATTGGGTAAAAAATAGTCTAGAAGATTTGGATTTTGCAGACGATATTGCCTTGTTTAAGTAGAAACAACCAAGATGTGCAAAGAAAAAGATGACAACTTGTCATCTATAGCAGCAAAAGTTGGTCTGCAGATAAGCTATGAAATGACAAATATAATGAAGTATATGACATATATATGACAAGTAATACATATATCACCCTGGAATCTAAAATGATCAAAGTAACAGAGCATTTCACCTATTTAGGTAGCAATTTTGATTGCACAGGAAATGTTAACAAATAAATTATGCTACGAATTGTCAAAAGCAAAATTTAAAGTCTAAATTAAATATGGAATTGCAAGTTATATATTATTAAAACTAAATTACGAATTTTCAATTCAAATGTTGTATCAATCCGAACAGTTGACAGCGATATTTGGAAGATGACAAAAGATCATCATCAAGGTGTGTAGCCTTTGTAGGACGTTGCTCTCTTTGCAGCACATCTGAAATTCACTCTGTCTCTAGCTAGTTCACCCACTTCGTCGATGGTCATATTCATGGTTTCTTTAATATCATGTAGCCATCTTCTTCTTGGTCTACCTCTGCGTCCTGGGACCCTGCCCTCTAATATTGTTCTTTCCAGGCCATCGTGACGCCTAATGTGACCAAAGTATCTAATTTTTCTGTATAGTATGTTGTTTTTCAGCCAATTCTCTTTAACATTTAGTTCTTTCAGGACATCACTGTTCTTTATTATTTATGTCCATGGTATTCTTAGGATTTTTCTGTAGCATTTAGTTTCGAAGGACTGGATTTTCGTTCATGTTTTTTCTATAATGGTCCATGATTCACAACCATAAGTAGCCACTGGGAAAATGCATGTTCTCAATATTTTTAATTTAATATTTTGCTGGTGCTTTGCCAGATGTTCTTCATTGTGTTTAACTTCTTGATTGCTATTGCCAATCTTCTTGAGATCTCTTTGGAGCAGTCATCGTTATTGTTAATTATTGAGCCCAGGTATTCGTAGCTCTCTACACATTGGAGTTCTTCATTGTTTTTTTAGATGTTAGGTGAGCCTTTTGCTTTGTCAGTTGACATGATTTTTGTTTTTGTGTATTCAAATATAGATGTTGGTCTTCACTATGTTTCGTGGTCGTCATGATTAGGTTTTCCAAACCCTCTTTTCTGGTGGGTAATAATACTGTATCGTCTGCGTATCTAAACTCTGGTATAGATTTGCCGCCTATAGTGAGAGGGTCGTAATTCACATAGTTGGCATCGTCTTTGACATTTCTCATGATGTTCTCCGCATATATGTTGAATAAGTAGGGTGACAAAATACATCCCTGTCTTACCCCTTTTGAATCTCGAACCATTCAGCTATTTCACCTCCTATTTTAATGGTTGCCTGTTGTTCGTGGTATAGAGATTCTATGAGTTGTATTATGTGTGTTGGAAAATGCATGTTTTTCATGATGTTCCACATTTGCTGGTGTTGTATATGGTCGAAAGCCTTGCTATAGTCTATGAAACATGCGTGCAGGTCTTTGCTGTATTCTCTGCATTTCTCGATAATAAGTCCCATGCTACAAATATGATCTCTAGTGCCTCTACCTCTTCTGAAACCTGCTTGTGTTTCGTGTATTTCATCTTCTAATTTTTGTTCCATCCTCTTCATGATGATTCTTAATAGGATTTTGCTGGTATGACTTATAAGGGCATGTAGTTAGTGCATAGCTTCAGGTCTCCCTTCTTTGGAATAGGTATAAATACTGATCTTATCCATTCCTTTGGCCAGGAGGAGCTATTCCATATCTGTGTACACAATTTATGATATACCCGAACACTGACCTCCCCGCCTGTTTGAATCAATTCCGCTGATATATCGTCGCACCCTGGTGTCTTCCCTTTCTTCAGACTTTTGATGGATAGGCGCACTTCATCCAACATGGGCTCTGGTTCTGTCTCTTCGTTTTCTGTTGTTATCATATGTAGATTTTTTTATGTGTCTTGGGGTCAAAGACTCATGGCGGCAACATGTGCCAGGGTTAGCGAAGGGCACGCTAGCAAGACCTTGCCCCTTGCCTCCACGTGGTGACCCTGGAAACAGACTATGGTTCCGGTCTGGCTAAGGAGGCAGGGATCGAGGAGAACTACAGGTAGTGGTAGTAGTGCAAGCACGGAAAAGCAATGCAGGGTCGAAAATCCCCGAACAACGAACGCATTTCCTGGTCGATGTCCGCTAAAATCTGCCCAAGTTCAAAAAGTACGAACAGCAGCGTACGAGCGTCCGCGAACAAAACAGTAGTTGCAAATTGCGGCATAGTCTCTAACGGCTGAGCGTGCCTCACCACTTCTTCACGCGACAAAGCAGGCCAGGCTCCCAGCAAATAAGGCTATTAAGACTCGCTCGATCGCGCGGTCTTTTGTGTGTGTCCGCATATCGAAGTTGCCCGGTCGTGTTGTGAGCCAGTCAGTCTGAAAATGTGTTTAAGACCGAAATAAAAAGATGAGAGGTGCAACCCAAAGCCGAGACATGAAGTGAAATTTGGAGCCCTGTGCACTAGTCAAGCTGAGTGTCGGAACACTCCCGAGGCACGCTAAATGGAACGGCAGATGAGTGAACATTAAGGTCGTATCAGCTTGTCGGCTGATGGGAAAAGCTGCATGCGAAGAGATGAAAGGTTCATCCCGGACAGCAAAGCGCGCCCACACGGAGCGAAACTCGGAGCCCTGATCACGAGTAGTGCTGAGTGTCGAAGCAGTCCCGAGGCACGGTAAACAAAACGGCAGATTTGTAATCATGTTAGTCGTATCAGCTTCCCGGCAGATGGGAAAAGCTGCATGCAAAGGGTTGAAAGGTGCATCCCAAATAGAAAACAGCACCCACACGAAGCGAAACTCGGAGCCCTGTGCACGAGTCGAGCTGGGTGTTGGAGCAGTCCCGAGGCATGGTACATAAAACGGCAGATATGTAAACACGTTGGTCGTATCAGCTTCTCGGCAGATGGGAAAGGCTGAATGTGAAAGAATGAGAGGTGCATCCCGATAGAGAAGGCAAGAAATATCGGTCTAAGTTCCATGGAGGAGATTGAGCGAGTTGCCCAGGATAGATATCTATTTACTCTCTTTTCTCTCCATGATATACGGAGGACTCTTCTGTAACACTTATATTCAAAAGCTCATATATGTTTTTCCACTGCCTTGTTAAATGTTCGTGCTTCAGACCATTTGTTGCCACTGGGAATATGTATATATATATATATATATATATATATATATATGTATATATATATGGCCTTTTTCGTCTTTACAGACGGTCAGTTGACAAGTGTTTTACTGTGACAACTTCTGTGTTTTCGCTTTTCTCTCTTCTCGTCCAGCTTATACATAAGTCTCTTCTCAAAAGACTGCGTCCTTTCGTAATTTGACTTTCCACACAACTCTGTCATCAGCTAGTCCTTCCCATGTGCTGGGACCTATATAATTTTTTTTAATTGAGGCTTTGCAGACATCTTTATATCTGAGCAGTGGTCTGCCCTGGTGCCTCTTCCAGTCCGAAAGTTCACAGAACAACATTTGTTTTGGAATGCAATAAGTTTCCATTTTTCTCACTTGCCCCAACCATCTTAGTCGACTACTGCTGAGCATGCCCATGATGGAAGGCAGGTTTGCACGTTGTAGTACTTCAGAGTTGATTATCTTGTCGTACCACCTGATGTTCACAATCTTGCGGAAACATCGAAGGTGAAAGATGTTAAATCTCCTCTCGTGTCTTGAGTAGGCCGTCCATGTTTCTGAGCCATATAGTAAAGAACTAATTACACAGGCTCGATATATTTGAATCTTTGTCTGCAATGTCAGTTTTGTGTTGTCCACGCTCGCTTTGATAGTTTGTCGAATGTAGTAGCCGCACTCCTATACGAGCGTTGATTTCTTCATCAAGAGAAAGACTGGCAGTGACCATGGACCCAAGATAGCAAAATTCTTGAACTGGTGTCAGATGGTTGCCATTTAAAGTGATATTTGTTTTGTTACTTCCCTGACATAAAACAACTGTTTTGGAGACACTTATAGTCAGAAAAAATAGGTCACGTGCTTTTGACAAGTTATTGATTAAGCATTGCAGTTCGACGGTGGGCGACTAAGGCAGCATCGTCAACGAAAAGGAGGTCCTTGAGAAGAATTTCCGTCGTTTTTGTCTTGGATCTTATGCGAGCCATCTCAAAGAGTGAACCATCAGATCTAGTGCGTATGAAACCATCACCATCAGCGTCCCCTAAGGTGTGGTTCAAAATTACTGCGAAAAAGATGTCAAAGAGAGTGGGGGCAAGGACACAGCCCTGCTTGACTCCACTTTTAACATCGAAACTATCAGATGTGCTGCCATCGAACTGTATGCTGGCTTGCATGCCCTCATGGAAGGAGACAATCAATTGGAGCAACTTTGGTGGACAGCCAATATGCTTCAGTATTTTATAAAGACTTAGCCTGCTGACTGTGTCAAATGCCTTAGTCAGATCCACGAAAGCAATACATAAAGGCTTACTCTGCTCTCTGCACTTCTCTTGTAGCTGTCAAAGAGTAAATGTCTTTTGTCAGTTATTGACCGTCCAGCTCTGAATCCACATTGTGACTGGGAGAACACGCTCCGCTAGTTTCTGTAGTCATTTTGAAAGGACTAGTGCAAAAGCCTTGCCTGTGACACTTTGATGTATGCTTTTAGTACTCTGATCTTTATATTCCGATCAGTTCCATTCCATACTGTTTTTAGTTGTTTGATTTTTTGTAAAACCGTGTTTGTTCTTCATTTAATTTCCTTCATCCCATTTTTACCTATTGTTAGCTCACTCATCAAGGTGCGTATCCTTTAAAGGACGTTGCTCTCTATGCAGCGCATCTGAAATTCACTCTGTCTCTAGCCAGTTCAGTTGTTAGCAATGAACCGAAAAAAACTATACTTTGTCAACGTATAACGTTACTAGAGGAATATATATACATATATATATATATATATATATATATATATATATATGTATATATATATATAACTAGCAGTTTAATTGTTCTTCGCACGGGGAATTTAGTTTAAATCTATTTGCAAAGTCCCTTAAACATGCCCCGTTGCCTCAAAAACGGCTTCTTTCCCATTAAAAACAATACGCTTTGTCTCCATGAAAGTTTGAAACCTTTGTTGGTTGGCCACATAAGATTAATATGTCCCTCTTTTCGATTGCCAGAAAATCCTGATACAACAGAATTTCCGGTCCCGTAAAGTTGACAAATAACAATTTAAAATGTCCCACACTCGGATTGTCAGTAAAACCTGATACAACATGAGATCGAACATGTTGTCTTCAGGACAGCAGTCGAGTATCTTATTCATTCATCTACAGAACAAAAATGTTGAAATACCAATAATAAATATGTTAGTATTCGTGCATGTATTCGTGTGTATCTCGTGACAGGAACTTAACATTATGACTGCGTATCACGTGACTGCGAACCTTGTGAAAACATGGATATGCATTATCTGCGATTTCTATGCAGAGTGACCATGTGCGTTAAGCTGGAATATGGTTATAGAAAGGAAAAAATAATTCAGTTTTATATCATTTTCCTCTTGCCATGTATGAAAGTTATCTCCTTACCAAATTTCAGATTCGTAGGATGATGTCCAGAAGTCTTGAAATAATTGGGACAAACATACAATGTAATTCAACTGATTCTTATATATGTTTAGATATACATGTATAATAATAATAATAAAAATAATAATAATTCCTCTCGTACCTTTAAACGTTACATAGGGCCTGCAAGTAATTTCTCCAGACCGCTCTATCCTGTGCAATTCGCTCAATCTCCTCCATGGAACCGAGACCGATATCTCCTGTCTCTCTCAGCAAAGTTCGTTTCATGGTCTCTTTAGGTCGACCTCTCTTTCTTGAACCCTTTACATCCCACTTCAATGCCTGCTTTGATATTTGTTGATCATTTCTCCTCATGGTGTGTCCAACATATCTCCATCTTCTCTTTCTTATAACAGTTGTCACTAGTGGTTGACCAGACATATCTCTGATTTCATCACTTCTCCTGAATTCATTCCATTTTATATTCATTATTTTTCGTAGACATCTATTTTCAAATGCATTCAACTTGTTTTCTATATCTTTAGTCATTTTCCAACTCTCGCTGGCATATGTTAGGATTGATACAACATTTGAATTGAAAATTCGTAATTTAGTTTTAATACTATATAACTTGCAGTTCCATATTTTATTTAGACTTTTAAAAGCTGATATTGCTTTGCCAATTGTATCATAATTTCTTTTTTAACATTTCCTGTGCAATCAAAATTGTTACCTAAATAGGTGAACTGCTCTGTTATTTTTATCATTTTAGATTCCCAGGGTGATACCAGCATTACTTGCCATAGGTATCTTCATTATATTTGTTTTTCATAGCTTATCTGCAGTCCAACTTTTGATGCTATAGATGACAAGTTGTCTGTTTTACTTTGCATATCTTGGTTGTTTCTACTTAACAAGGCAATATCATCTGCAAAATCCAAATCTTCTACCCAATCGATGCCAGTTTCGCCCTGCAACATTTTCGCATCACCCAGTCAATGGACACTCCAAACAATAGCGGAGAAACAATACAGCCTTTCTTTACTCCGGTTTCAACTATAAACCAGTCGCTGTGTCCACCATCAGTGCGAACTGCACACTGTGAACCATCATAGAGGCTCTTAATAATGTTTATTATTTTGTCTGGTATTCCATAGCATCTCAGAATATTCCACAGAGAGATTCTGTGTAGAATATCAAAGACTTTTTTTAAATCAATGAAATTTAGTATAAGTGGTTGTTGCTTCTCAATATGTTCCTCCAAAATTAGTTGTAGTGTAATTATTTGCTCTAAGCAGCTTCTCCCAGGTCTAAAACCAGCTTGTTCTTCTTTCAGGGTTGTGTCCACCGCTCCTTTGATTCTATTAAGAATGATTTTGCAGAAACTCTTGGTCATTACTAATAATAGGGTGATCCCTATCCAGTTGTTGCAATCTATGAGACCACCTTTTTGGGGGGGATCTTAACAATATAGATGTATACATATACGTAATATACAATCTTGGCTGCATATAGCCGGGTGATATCTATGCTGGAGAATCATTATCAGACAATTAATATTATTAGAGTAATGTGACTGAGAAATAGCAAATTAGAGATATATTTTTTATATTACAATGCAAACATGATATATCATGCAATTATAGAACATCACCCCTCTTTTAATACCGAACGGGTTTGTTGTCTCGTTCATATTGTTCCCCCTATTCTTCCGACAGGTGTATCTTGCATATTTGTCTTTGTAAGTCACGCCTCTATCACTTAGATCAAATACCAAATTGATTCCACATCTAAAAATACGACAGGTCTAGTTGACACTTGACATATGGTTCTTAGCAATTAGTCATAGTTTTTAGGGTCAAAATTAGCGAGGTTACATTTGTAGAACGACAGAAAGATTGATGCCGTAAAATATTAAGTATTTATATTTCTTCTTTTTTTCTTCTTGCGTTGGTACTTTGCTGCCAATTTTATCATTCTGATTGTGATATATAATTGATCTTTGACAAGAACGTTTGTTTACGTTTTGCGATTATGCGCCAATGGTGACGAGGCCGGCCACCCGATTTCAGCCAGCTGTTTATTTACAAGAGTAACTTGCCCTAGAACGATTCACTGTGCCGTTTTGTTTTTTGGCTTTGTGATCTGCGTCAAACAGTGAGACTACACTGTACGCCCTTTCATGACTGTAAGGTGTAAGGTCGTTCCGGATTAGGAACATTTCTCAGTCTTTCGGGGCACATAAGCTTGTCATGGGACGGCGCCTCACTCGTATATCACACCGTGTAAAGTGTCGGCCTTCGACAATGTTTGGACTTGGACAGCCTGTCAAATCTTTACATCTTAGGCTTTACTTTTCTGACCACTTAGAGTTTATTCCGAAGTAGGAACATTCTCAGTCTTTTCGAGGCGCGTGTCGGCACTTGACAATTTGCAGTTACTACTCTGCATTTTCCCTGGCCACGGAAAACACTGGGGTATGGCTACGCACAAGTAATGTAGATATCCGTTTCATTAGGCGCTAGCAACGCAACTGAAAATTTTGCGCTCGCCAACATCACCCATCTCAGTTCTTCCGGGGATGTTAGTTGTAAATGCAACAGTACCTTGCTCGGTTGTCCCAGGGAGGGCAGCCTCGTTAGGCATCACCCACCCAAGTTCTTCCGGGGATGTTAGTTCTTAATGCAACAGTACCTTGCCCGGTTGTCCCAGGGAGGGCAGTTTTGTTAGGTACTAAAACGCAACTTTATGATTTGCGCTTGGCCAACCTTGCCCAATAGATTTATCTGCGGTTGGCCTCTTGTACGGAGATAACCGCAATTTTCCCACGTGTCGTCACGATACGTTACAGTGTTTTTGGAGGCTCTTGCTGAGCCCTTTGATTTGATACACATCGTTCTCATTGATTCTTGCCCCACAGCTGGCAATTTGTTTGTGGCCCTTTTCTCCTGGGGAGTTGGGATTCGTTCATAGATTCGTATACTGCTGTTTCTTACTTTTCGGCAACTTGGGCAATTTTTTTAATCTGGCATCGGCAAGGAGATGCGTGCATTTTGTTCGTACATTTTGGAATGCATTGTTTTTTCGTGCTTTCACTACTACCACTACCTGTAGCTCTCCCTCGATTACAACCCGCTTGGCCAGACCGGAACCGTTGTCTGTTACCAAGGTCACCACGTGGAGGTGGGGTAATATCTTGATTAGTGCAAACTCACTAATCATGTCGCAGTGTTGTCCCAATGCGCCTTTGACCCCAAGTATTTATATAACTAGGTCTTTAATTTATATATGTGGAGTGAAAGTGTTGAAGATTCGGATACAAGAAGCACTTATTTAGGATGTTTAGCTGGCCGAACTTTCTAATAAATGTGTCTCTCTTAGAGAATATTGACGGCCGGTGGTTATTTCCATGCTTGCTCTTTCATAATTATTATTAGCTGTTTAGTGTATTGCTCATTTAGTGTATGTTTCTCAGTGCTATGCTCACCAATCTCGAACATTTTTTGTCTTATAAATAGTATGTATCATAATTTTGTTTTCTTTCCGATCCAGAAGCACTTGAGTTTCAGCTCTTCGGCTCGGTGCCATGGACATCGTAACCCTTCGGATCGATGCCACGAACACCGTAAATCTAGAGAACCTGTGGCTTTTCTGCCAGCCCGAGAAATTGAACCGCACTCACAGGGGGCTTATCACCCGTCGCCCAACGCTCTACGAGCACGCTGGGCAGGCGGGCATGTATCATAATTAATATATTTTAACCGTAGTTTTAATAGAACAGTAGCTAAACTGCTCTTCAGAATTGGGAGCTGTAATAGCAGATGTAGTTAGTGCACTTGCTTCGTAGGCCTGTGTTGCTAGGATAAAATTCCATAGAGGAATTGGGATTTTATTTTATCGTGTGGCTTTCAGATCAATCCAGTCTCAGTTTGGTCCCAGAGAAACACTAAGGAGTTCGTTGGCTGGTGTGATGTTGACCCTACCATCCATCATGCACCGTTGGCCAAAGAATATAAGTTGGTTTAATATCACATTTCCTAATATAAGTCATGAAAACGAAAGAAATCATGTCATTTTTGTTGATTACTTTTGTAATGAAATTATGGTTGCAAAGATCGCATCAATGTCAAAATAACAATGTTAGCAAAAATAAAGGTGATGTACTGATTTAAATGTGATTTAAAGGTGATTTAAATTCTGAGACATTTCCTATTATTTCTTTTGTCTTCTGTTAGATCACCAGATACCGACGCGGCGAAAGCAAATCTCGACAACAGGTATGAAGAATTTCTGACTTTGTATGAGTTATAGTGTTTCTTGTTCCCATTTACTCTCAACTCTCACTTTATACTCTTGCAGACAACACAGCTCAGCACACCATTACCCACAATCCCCTCTCTCTATTCATAGAAATTCACAATATAAAAGAGGTACTATTTATTTATGAATTCCACGTTATACTTTCAAGAAGAGTTACGTCAATAAACTAATTAGACCAGCCAGTCAACGTGGGTCCTTTTTTTGTTTTTGAGTGTGGAGATACATGACATATTTTACATAGATAATTTATGATCAGAAAAAAAGAAAATTACATGAATGCATTTCTGAGCATAATATAGTACTACAAAGTGAATGTTATGTTCCAATATACATATATACGTTTGTTGTTGAGAGCTAGACCTGCCCAGTTGGTCGCTACTCCCCAGGCAATGTTAATTTATCTACCTGTCATCGTATTTGTATATATATATATTAAAGCTCCCATCCCTGCACTTAACGGCAAGAGTGGACAGCCAACTACATCTTCCACCTGGGAATAGATAATAGACAATATATATATATATATATATATATATATATATATATATATATATATAGAGAGAGAGAGAGAGAGATTGTATACGCAGTTTGCTTTCTATAACATTCCACAACATGCTGAAGGTCGTTATCCCCAATATATTTAATCTCGGCTTTGAGTATATCCAAAGTACTTTCCATCTGACTATCAGCCAGACAGGGGAGGCTCGTCATTAGGTGCCAGTGGGTGCACAACCAATATTGAGTAACGTGTACTTATTATTTTAGACAATATTTGTTAATAATTATTACTTTCAGCGGGATACTGATTAGCTTTGAAAGTTGACACACAGTCTGAAATCTTACATCCAGCTTCTTTCCTCATAATTAGCTAGAAGTATCAGTTATATGACAGAAGAGACAGTCAAAGGCTACAAAATAATGAGGTAAAAGAGGAATATCAGCTCGAACTTAAGAATAGGTTCGAGTTACTCAATGGTGAAAATGAACAGAACATTGAAGACAAATGGACTAAGATAAAGGACACACTATTGGGGCAGCAAATAGTAACGCAGGATTAAAGACGAAAGACAGAAAACCCTGGATAAGCGATGACACCTGGAAATGTATTCAAGAAAGAAGAAAGATGAAACTAGCGATATTTAAAACTAAGGATGCAACAGATGAAATCCAAGCTAAAGAGGAATATAGACTAAAAGACAAGGAAGTGAAAAGAGCGGCTAGAAGAGATAAAAGAGCATATGTCAATCGACTGGCCGAAGAAGGGAAAAGGCAGCTAAGACTGGAAACAGTAAAATGATATACAACACATTAAAACAACTTACTGGAACTTTTGTTTAAAAGGGTGGCCCAATCAAGAGTAAAGATGGTAAAGTTCTAACATCAGATACCGAGCAGAAGAAAATATGGGCAGAACATTTTGAAGAAATATTAAATAGACCTGATCCACCTGTACTACTCAAGTTTGACGAAGAGGCAAGAAACAGCGTCCTACCAATTAGCGAAGAAATATTAATAAGTGTAGCTGAGGTCAAGGAGGCAATCGATTCCTTGATAAACAATAAGGCAGCGGGTGATGACAACAGTACTGCAGAAATGCTCAAAGCGGCTGATGATACAACTATTAGCCAGGTGCAAGAACTATTTAATAAAGTATGGGAAGAAGAAACTGTCCCAGATCAATGGAAGAAGGGAATAATTGTTAAGATCCCCAAAAAGGTGATCTCAAAGATTGTAACAACTGGAGAGGGATCACCCTATTATCAGTAATGACCAAGAGTTTCTGCAAAATCATTCTTAATAGAATCAAAGGAGCAGTGGACACAACAATGAGAGAAGAACAAGCTGGTTTTAGACCTGAGAGAAGCTGCTTAGACCAAATAATTACCCTACAACTAATTTTGGAGGAACATATTGAGAAGCAACAACCACTCATACTAAATTTCATAATCTCTCTGTGGAATATTCTGAGATGCTATAGAATACCAGACAAAATAATAAACATTATTAAGAGCCTCTATGATGGTTTACAGTGTGCAGTTCGCACTGATGGTGGACACAGCGACTGGTTTATGGTTGAAACTGGAGTAAGGCAAGGCTGTATTCTATCTCCGCTATTGTTTGGAGTGGCAATTGACTGGGTGATGCGAAAATGTTGCAGGGGCGAAAGTGGCATCGATTGGGTAGAAAATAGTCAACTAGGAGATTTGGATTTTGCAGATGATATTGCCTTGTTAAGTAGAAACAACCAAGATATGCAAAGTAAAACAGACAACTTGTCATCTATAGCATCAAAAGTTGGACTGCAGATAAGCTATGAAAAAACAAATATAATGAAGACACCTATGGCAAGTAATGCAGATATCACTCTGGAATCTAAAATGATAAAAATAACAGAGCAGTTCACCTATTTAGGTAGCAATTTTGATTGCACAGGAAATGTTAAAAAGAAATTATGATACGAATTGGCAAAGCAACATCAGCTTTTAAAAGTCTAAATAAAATATGGAGCTGCAAGTTATATAGTATTAAAACTAAATAACGAATTTTCAATTCAAATGTTGTATCAATCCTAACATATGCTAGCAGAGTTGGAAAATGACTAAAGATATAGAAAGCAAGTTGAATGCATTTGAAAATAGATGTCTGCGAAAAATAATGAATATAAAATGGAATGAATTCAGGAGAAGTGAAGAAATCAGAGACATGTCTGGTCAACCACTAGTGACAACTGTTATAGAAAGAGAAGATGGAGATATGTTGGGAACACCTTGAGGAGAAATGATCAACGAATATCAAAGCAGGCATTGAAGTGGGATGCAAAGGTTTCAAAAAAGAGATGTCGACCTAAGCAGACCCTGAAACGAACTTTTCTGAGAAAGGCAGGAAATATCGGTCTCAGTCCCATGGAGGAGATTGAGCGAGTTGCCCAGGATAGAGCGGTATGGATAAATTACTTGCAGGCCTTATGTAACGTATAACGGTACCAGAGGAATTATTATTATTATTTTCAGTTATATGAGGACTATCATCATAGCACTCTGGGCATGTCCATAGGTGCTCCGATCTCCGTCCCAGCAAATCCAGCAGCCCAACACGCCAGTTCGATGTTGATTAATCAATATCTTTGCATATTTAGTATGTCGTTCTTTTTGAGCTGCACCAATATTGACACCTATCTCTCTCAATCTGATCATCGGAAGGTATTCACAGCCCTGAAACTTCTCTGTTCGGAAAGACTCTCTCAATGTGTGAAGAATGTCATTTCGATCCATGGCAGCTCCTCTGATATTGTAGCCAAGGCAGCCAATCTATCAGCTCGTTCATTATCCCTAACTCCTGCATGCCCAGGGACAAAAATGAAGGTGATTTCGCTGATCATTCTCTGTACCAGTACCTCCACCCATTTGCGTCTCACCATTCCTAATTCGACTTTACGAATCATGCTCACAGAGTCACTGAGGATGAAAACACGAGAGTAGTGGTGAGACGCCAACCATTTCACCGCCTCCGTAACCGCCCGAACCTCCATTGTCAAACTACTTGTGGTTGTTGCATAGACAATAGGAATGCCCTAATTAATATACGCCCCTGGTCATTAGGGGGCAGTAAGAACAGGCCTACCAAACCAAAAAAAATTAACCTGTACTTATTATTTTAGAATTTATTTTTCCGTAAGTATTATTTTTAACTTGACATTGATTAGCTTTGAAAGTTGAATATATAACACTAAAATATAAATATTATATCAGAATAATATAATAACCATATTAATATATAACATATTCTCATTAATACATATAAAACAAACTCATCATTTTCCATCTAATGCTTCGCGCATTGTGCTGCGCACTATTTCTGGGGAGAGTTTTAAATTTCCTATCTAAGATGTAACATTGCGACCTCTGACCTTTGATTGCTATTGCAGTGATAATTGCCAAAACAGTGTCATTTTCATTCAGCCGAAGATATCTTCTTCTTTGCGTTCGTTCTTTACGACCAATTTGTATCACTCTTTGTGATAAGTTTGATCTTTGCCAAGAACGTGTATACGTTGCACATTGGTTTGGTAGGTCCCTAAACGCATAGACTTCTACATGTTTAGGACATGTGCATCCGATTTCAGCCAAACCTCCTAGTCGCCTCTTACGACATGCATGGCAGGTAACAGTGATTCTATTCTTTACACCTAAACTTGGGCCCCGGTAATCACTAGGGCGGGCCGAAGATATATTCATTCTTACGCGGCCAAACTACTTCCCAGATAAACAAGGACTCTAGATCAAATAGTCCGTTTAATTATCGATTGAATCCCCAATTTGATATAAAAACAGTAAAAATTATAGAAATTAATAGTACTAAAAAAGAAAACCATCCTAGAATAAGAGTAGTTTTAGGGAATTATCCCTGCATTAATACATCTTGTCTACAGAGTGAGTTCATGTGGCGTGTGTAAAACCATAACACACAAAATACTACGACATACGTGACCTTTCAACTTGGTTCACCCGTACGTCTGCCTGAACTCTGTGACAGGGCGACTGACGTCACTGGATCTAGGTCAGCTAAAGACACAGACGATGGCAATAAGTAGACAACCAGAAAACCTTACAATAAAACTCCAGAACGTAGTAATAAAACAAGAAATTGAGGCCAAATACTTAGGAACAGTTTTTCACAGCAGATGGAAGTATCGATAGCTAAATCAGCAATCGTTGCGCAAAAGCTAACAAGGTACTGAGGCAGTTAACACCACTGTTGTCACATAAAGAGATATCGCTAAAAACTAAAGCAAATCTCATAAGAACGCTTTTCTGGTCAGCACTATGTTACCAGTGTCAAATCAGAGCCAACTATAAACTAATCTTAAGTTATCTAGAGTTGGCTGTGGTCAATAACAGCAGCTAATGAGCAGAAAATCATAACGACAGAGATGATGTGTCTTTGAAGAGTTGCAGGTGTGACAATAAGAGACACAATTAGAAATGAAGAAATCAGAAGACTGGATGTGAAACCAGTCATGCAATTCATAAATGAACAACAGATTAAATGGTTTGGGCACCTGACAAGAATGCCCTGGTATCACCTACCACAGTCACACATGAATAGTATAATGAGTACAAAGCAAGAGGAAAACCATGCAAAAGATGGAGCGATGTCATCAAGAATAGCCTTACGAAAAATAATATCAGCTTACAATGTGCCTTAAAATAAGCACACATAAGATCACCACGTCCCCACCCCTCCCTATCCCCCAACCTTCTTTAAAGAAATAAATGGTGGAAAAAAAGAAGAAAGAAGAAGATTTTACTAAAGTACCCAATTTTCTTTCGTACAGTTGACGTTGTCAACTGAGTTGAGTTACGCGAAACACTTAAACAAATTTTAACAATAACAAAGTTACAGAGTACTAGAGATTTACAAAATACAAAAACAATAACACAGAAACGTTTCTACCAAATTTCAAACAAAGAATATAACAGAAGTGCCATTTCCAGTTGCCCAGTGTGCGGGCGTGTTAACTGTTTGCTCTTGAACTTTAAAAAATAAAAATTAATCTGTATAAATTCGAAAAGGAGTACATATATATTTATTTCATTATTCGGTTGTGTATAAGCAGTGAAAGAACTCAATGTGTAATTGTGTTACTAATATCAGCAATCCTATTTTACTAAATCGAAAATAAGATCGTGTTTCTAGTCAACACCAGTTATAGATAAAATTCTCCAATTAACGCCAAGCGCTGAAAACTACCACGCGATTCCATCCCCCAAAAGAAACGCTTCACGCATCACCAATTAGGTCGACAGGAAGGTCAAGGTCACGCATGGAACCTGTTAAAAGCGTCAGTGTGTTGTCTGCAAAGGTTCCTGTTATGTGCTGATGAAAAATATCAGCACACCTTTGTGATAGAATTGTCCAGTAATTTTTCGGAGACAGACACGCATGCCAGAACAGGTCTATTCTACCGCCATCGCGCCGCTTGTGGAAATGAAAACTTACCACAGCGGGCGGCCGGAACAATAGTTGAAGCACAGGCCCGACAACTGGCCGGGCCTTCCTTGACCTAGATAAGAAAAGGGATCTGGAAATTACAGATGTTTGATAGAACACCGCACGCTATTTTGCAATGTTACTCAATTCTGTGAGTCTATCGTTATTTATTGGTGAAAAATATTTATAATATTGATATTCCTTATTGTTAAACTTAACTTGTTGCATAATATAACTTTGAGTTAACATTTTGTGTTGATTTTAAAATGAATTCGTCTATATACACCAATACTGGAATACGAGGTCACGTGGTGTAGTTGGGGTCTGATTTCTCACAATTCTTACCTGAGCCCGAAGGCCCAGTAGTTTATAGTTGGCTCTGCTACAAAACACAACTCTTACCTGTAGTTAGCTGTAACATGCACAGCGACTACAACGGTTACATCGCCTATTCGGTGGTCAAACCAGGTGAGGGTAACCGATGGGTCTAACACCATCGGTAATCTAAGCACTGTCTGCCTATGCATGCAAAGACTGGATCCGGCTGACTTCGCGGATGAGGCCACTAGTTTGTTTAACGGTTAGAAAGGCGGATCGCAGCAGAGCGGTGTGGACCGCATAGAGCACGGCGAGGCACTTTAGAAAGCCCAGGTCATCCACTGCATCTGGCACTATCTCCAGTCGTCTCGACTTGTCCTGCCCCTTGATACAGATAGTTCTGGAAGAGAGAGTGAGGGTGACGAATAACGCAACTTTCCCTCACTATAATCCAAATACAGCGCAAGCTACAGTTTCAGACAACTACACACAACACAAATCACACAACATGAAGAACAAGCTTAAAGCTCTCACCATAGGCGCGTGGAACGTGCGAACACTATTAGATAACAACAAAGCTGAAAGACCTGAGAGACGGACTGCACTCGTGGCTAGAGAACTGGCACGCTACGATATCGACATAGCTGCCTTGAGCAAGACCAGACTCCCTCACGAGGGTCAGCTGTCAGAGGTGGGCGGGGGTTACACTTTCTTTTGGAGTGGGCGAGCCAGTACAGAACGTCGGGAATCTGGTGTAGGGTTTGCTGTCAAATCTCATCTTGTGCGCGGCCTCATCAGACTCCCAAAAGGTGACAGTGACCGAGTAATGACTCTTCAGATCTCACTAGGAGAAAAAAGAGTGCCACTTTACTCAGCGTCTACAGGCAATGACAAATCCAAGCGAAATCAAGGATGGTTTCTACGAGAACCTTGACTCTGCCATCTCGGCGGTCCCAAGGTCTGAGAAACTCATCATACTCGGGGACTTCAATGCCAGAGTAGGCACAGACCATTGGGTCTGGGATGGAGTACTAGGAGTACACGGCGTGGGCAAGTGTAATAGTAATGGGCTTCTATTACTCAGACTATGTGCTGTCCACGACCTAACAATCACAAACTCCTTGTTTCGTTTACCAACCCGAAACAAAACGTCATGGATGCATCCCCGTTCCAAACAATGGCACCTCATTGACTACGTCATCATAAGGAAAAGTCAGAGTCACAAAGGCTATGTGCGGAGCAGAATGTTGGACCGATCATAGATTGATCGTGTCAAAACTCAACCTCCACATCAAGCCCAGAAAACGTCACCAGGGCTAAAAACAACAAAAAAGCTGGCAGTCTCCAAATTGAAAAGCCCCGCTGTCACCGAAAGTTTAATAAGAGGCCTGATCGACAAATTGAAGGACCTTCAGTTTGGCCAAACCAGCGTGGACGAGGGCTGGACTGCCCTCAGAGACACCGTGTACCTATCTACCTCTGAGCTCATAGGACACTCTGTACGTAAGAGCCACGACTGGTTTGACGAAAATGACAAACAAATAAAGTCTATTCTTCTCGTGAAACATGAGGCATACAGAGCCCACAAAAATGAGCCATCGCCGTCAGCCAAAAAAACAGCCTTCCTAGATGCTCGGAGAAGGGCTCAAGAGAGAATTAGGAAATTGCAGGACGCTTGGCTAAGCAAAAATCTTATGAATTCAGATGTATGCAGACAGACATGATTCCAAACGCTTCTATGATGCCCTGAAAACTGTTTATGGCCCTCAACATTCTCACTCCACCCCTATACTCGATGCAGATGGAGCAAGGCTATTATCTGACAAGCCTCAGATACTAAACCGCTGGGCAGAACACTACCGTTCTGTCCGCAACCATCTATCCACTATATGTGATGAATAGAGCGCATGCCCCAGGTCCCAATCAATGCCAAGCTTGATATTCCACCTACCTTAGAAGAGGTCAAGAAGACAACAAGCCAGATGACCAGTGGGAAGGCATCAGGTGCGGACTCGATACCAACTGAAGTCTACAAAGAAGGAGGGCCCATGCTGTTGCTGAAATTGATAGAACTATTTACATCCATTTGGTGCAACGAACGTGTGCCACAGGAACTAAAGGATGCCACTATTGTCCACCTGTACAAGCGCAAAGGAAACCGCCATGCCTGCGATAATTGCAGGCAAGATACTGGCCAGAGTCCTCCTCAATCGCTTAATTGAACACCTGGAGCAGGACTTACTCCCTGAGACCTAATGTGGCTTCAGAGCGGGTCGTGGAACAGCAGACATGATATTTTCTGCTCGCCAATAACAGGAGAAATGTCAAGAGCAGCACCGTAACCTCTACATGGTCTTTGTCGATCTGACGAAGGCTTTCGACACGGTCAACAGAGAGGGTCTATGGAAGATCATGGAAAAATTTGGATGCCCAGTGAAATTCATCAAAATCGTCCAACAGTTTCACTAGGGCATGATGGCACGTGTACTTGATGAAGGGGAGCTGTCGGACGCCTTCCATGTCACCAACGGCGTCAAACAGGGCTGTGTACTGGCCCCAACACTCTTCAGCATGATGTTTGCTGCCATGCTCACGGATGTCTTTTGGGAAGGCGACGAACATGGGGTAAAGATTAGATACAGGACAGACGGTAATCTATTCAATCTTCGGAGGTTAAAATCCTCCACCAAGTTAAAAGAATCAATTATCTCAAACCTGTTGTTTGCTGATGACTGTGCCCTCCCTACCAACTCTGAGGAAGAAATGCAGACTTACATGGACAAGTTCTCAATGGCCTGTGATAGGTTTGGCCTCACCATTAACACCAAAAACAGAGGTCATGTTCCAGCCCGCCCCTAGAGAGCAGTATTACGATCCAGTCATCAACATTGAACACCGGCGTCTCCAATCAAATTTTGCTTATCTTGGCAGCCTCCTATCCAGATCGGCAAACATAGATTCTGAGGTCAACAATAGGATATCCAAAGCCAGTGCTGCGTTCGGAAGGTTACGTGTCACTGTGTGGGAGCGGAAGGGGATAAGCATAGTCACAAAGCTGAAAGTTTACCAGGCCATAGTGCTGACCACGCTGCTGTACGAAAGCGAGACATGGACAGTGTATAGCAGACACGCAAGAAAATTAAACCATTTCCACACAAGCTGTCTACGCAGAATACTAAAAATAAACTGGCAGGACAAAATTCCAGACAGCGAAGTCCTCACAAGAGCAAAGATCCCAAACTTCAACACCCTGTTGCAGAAAGCCCAAATAAGATGGGTCGGTCACGTTGCTCGAATGCCTGATAAACGCATCCCAAAACAGTTGATGTATGGCGAGCTTGAAGGGGCAGACGCTCTGCTGGGGCACAGAAAAACGCTTTAAAGACACTCTTAAAGTGTCTCTGAAATGCTTCGATACAGACACCACGTGCTGGGAATCCCTGCGCAAGATCGCCAAATGTGGCGCTGTAACAACAAAAGAGGAACCCGAATAGCTGAGAATCATCGTATTGTTGAGGCACAGAGAAAACGAGCAGCGCAAAAAGACAGAGCACACAACACGCACGTGTCTAACCTTGATCATGTATGCCCCACCTGTGATAGGGATTCTGTTCTAGGATTGGACTCTACAGTCACCACCGCACACACTAGAGAGATGCAACAGCACACGTCTGAGATTGTTGTCATCATCGCTTGCGATGGACGGATATTATTGCATATAGTGTGAAAATCGTGGCATATCCTTTACAGGACGTAGACATCAACCAAAGCAAACGAGTCGTTTTCTACGTTTACCGCAGAGATTATATATTACAAAAAAATATTATGTATCACAAAATCTCCTAACATGTATACGACGCGTGGCCTCACTCACAAATTAGTGGTTTGTTGTT
The DNA here is from genome assembly GCA_020796225.1 of Arion vulgaris. Lineage (NCBI taxonomy): Eukaryota > Metazoa > Mollusca > Gastropoda > Stylommatophora > Arionidae > Arion > Arion vulgaris. The sequence continues at coordinate 56,418,360 of CM036753.1, read as the reverse complement.
ATGCTGGTAACGCATGTTTAAATTGCGTTCCAGACAAGTATTTTAAAAAAAATAATCTTTTCTTGTTGTTTGATGTGTCCGACATATTTAATTGTCCTTGATTTTATATTATTTAATAGTCAACTCTTTTTAGTATCAAGCTGTTGCAGAATAGAATCATTTGTTCTTTTCCTGAAAGGGATAATAACTTCCCGGAATAGACAAATAATAGTAAATACTCAAAATATCTCGATGTTTCCGAAATTTTTGCAGGGCCCCACAAAGAAAATTGACCATGAGCCGCCACTGCAACCAGATATAGGCAAGAAGGCGACATACTACTATGCATTTTCGCCATTCTAAGATACCTTAAAAATACAATCATAAAAATATAACAATGGTTCTACGTTCACCTATCACATCATCACTCGGTGCATCAAGCCGATTCTCTTAGCTCACTCTTGGTGGGATTATTTTATTTTGAATGCTTTTATACACAGCCTGCCACATATAAGTGGGAATGATGTCTGAAACATTTGACATTCTTACAGGCTTAGTACACAGCATTTTACATCACATGGAAATTGTAGATTTTGATGGTTAGGATGACAACTCAATCCCTAACCGCTGGTCATGTGAGTTGCGCAACATCCAAGTTGTATGTTTCCAGTATGCACTAATTGGAAGTGATGTAGTATTTCGGTTAGTAATGTTATGCGATCAACGTCATGGCACATTGGGCATTCGCATTCGTGCTCTGTCCCCGCTGCAGCAGCCATCCCAAAGTCCATTTGCTCACCGTACTCATGAGAAGTTGATTAGTATATCTTCTCTCTCTACCACGAAGACGGCACTGTCTGGCATGTCCAAACTTAATGCATAATTCTCAAACTTGTTCCAGTGTTTGAGACTCGCTCATGTCACATAAATGAGGTCGCCCCGCTTTCGGTTAGTGGACCAACTTAGAATTCACAGAAGAACAATCTTGAGCTCATCGTCTCCTAAGTACATATAAAAATATATATACTATCAAGTCTCGATTATGTATGGTAATAACGGAGAAGAAAGTAACATACAATGATAATCATATAAATACTTTACAAACAACAACACTCGTACTTCCATTAAAATTATGATACGAAATATAAACCTTGAAAAATGTTAACTAATTTACAATGTGTCCTGTAGAATGAAGGAAAACAGATTAAAGTGACTTGACATAATAATATTAATTAAAATGTAATTCATTGAACAGTTCGGGAAACACGTAAAACAAAAAATCATAACAATAATAATTCCTCTCGTATCGTTATACGTTACATAAAGCCTGCAAGTAATTTCTCCATACCGCTCTATCTTGGGGAACTCACTCAGTCTCCTCCATGGAACTGAGACCGATATTGCTTGTCTCTCAACAAAGTTCGTTTCAGGGTGTTTCTTTTTTTGTCCTGCAGGCAGTAGAAAGTAGGAAAAATGAACAACAATTTATATAGTTAACGCTGTAGTATCTGTCGTGAGGTTAGGTGCTCGTCTTTCATTCCACAGGCTCTCGGTTTGCTCCCTCGGGAAGCCATAGCAATATTTTTCCAGAGATTGCTGATCTCAGTGTATGTGAGATCGAATTCCTAGTTCTTCCAGAAACGGACGATATAACGTAGTTCCTCGTTCTAGTTGAGCATGTAAAAGAACCCATGGCAGTTGAAAATCGAGAAGAGCAGATCGGAAAGCCGCTGCCAGGGTATAATTCATTAGAAAAGAATTCCTACAACATATTTCCGCCTTCTTCTAAATTACATCGGGACCTTCGCCGGAGCTACGGAGTATGTGCACCACTGCTGGGATCTTCCTGTGTCAGAAAGAGATCGGAGCAAACATGGTTACTCGCCGAAGTGCAATGATGATGGTCCTATCAATCAATATAGTAAAGTTAAGATCTGAAGAATAAAACAAACATGAATATGCCAATGGTCAATTAGTAAACCTTTTATAAATTACTTATCTTGCATGAACAAGCTAGCATAATATAGAGTCAAATTATTCCTGAAGTAAACGTTCAAAAAGAGAAAAAGGATCAAATGAGAGAGAGAGAACAAAAAAGAGAAAATATACAGAAAAAAAGGAAATAAAAGTTTAAAAAGTTATAAATGGGTTGCTTACAGGTTTATTGAGATTACTGTACTTGAATTTCCCGCAGAAACTCATCTAAATTTTGTATGTGTTTGGCAGTGTGCAATTCTTAGTGTGTTTTCCTGATATTCATCAGTTAATCAACATTTTGCTTTGGATTAAATCCATCCAATTAATTTTTTTATGAGATTATACATACTACAATAATGGGACCACTATTTGTGACCATTTGATGTGTTCATTGATATTCTGTTTGTAGTAAATACAATTTATAGAAATTCAGTTTCGTTGAGTATATCACTTTGAATTTAGAATATCCTTTGCCAATAATTTATATATGTATGTCGGGCGAAGAAGCAGTAGTAACAAAATAAACATATGGTAAGAAACACTTCAACCATATTTGTTATGATGCAAAATATGTGAAAACTTGCTCACATTTTTTGTGAATATCATTGGTGAATATCATCATCAGATTTTTATTAGATTTTCGGTTTCGTGTGTGTGCATGTGTATACTCTATTTTTAGTTATTGTTTGACTGATGATTCTTCTTCTTCTTTCTTCTTCCTCACTTTCTTCTTCCGTTTTGATCATTCTAATTGTGATATATAAACAGCCTTTGCCAAGAAAGTGTGTTTTACGTCACAATATCTTCAGTACCCTTTGGAGCTCTGGTGCTTGTCCTTCGGTGACATGTGTCCGATTTCAACCAGCGCTTACTGGGTTCGCTCTCCGTTAGCCTTTGGCTGTCCCCAGCCAACCTGCAAAACAGCAGGTTGCTATTTTCTTTTAGGGTAGCGACCCTTAGATGACTTGCTCTCCCGGGTTAATGAGCGTTATCTGCCCAGCTAACCAGTCTTTATTTGGACTACTTGATTTGCCTTCAGTCCAGTTTTGTGTACGGCTTACTCCGCTAGCATTTGATTGTCCCCAGTCAAACTTCAAGGTAGTAGTAGTTTCCTGCGAGCGAAAACGTGCACTAGATTCAAGCCTCTGCTTAGCTTTCCAGTTTTTCTGTACATTTGGGTTGTCCGCCCCCCCGTTACGCCTGCCACGCCCACTCACCACCGTGCTCTTCTCCCCCCCCCTGTTGGGCCCACCTGTGCATCGTCCGCATGCGTGTTCGCTCTGCTTCATGTGCCTGTCCCACCGTATCTATTGGTTCTCATCGTACACACATTCACCGGGTCTCTATCCTGTCCAGACACACGAGGCTTAACTCGGACCCCTACCTCAAAGCTCCGAGTTTTGCCCTATGTGGGCCAACGTACAACTCATCTCGGGCTCAAAGGTTTGCTCCACGTGGGCCTATGTCTCTTCTCTGAATACACCTCTCATTCCTTCATGTTTATCCGTTCAGGTTTTCCCATCGGCCGGGAGAGATGTGCATTCATAGTCACTCTGGGATTCAGCTAGTCTGTGTTGTGAGCGGATCTCATCCAACGCGATTACTTCTGCAACACTACTTAAACCAGAGTAGCTCTCTCTCGATCCCTACTCGCTTAGCCAGACAGAACCGTTGTCTGTTACCATGGTCACCACGTGGAGGTGGGGTAGAATCTTGATTAGTGCCAGCTCACTAATCCTGGCGCGGCGTTGTCCCTATGCGCCTTTGACCCCACTGATGATTCAGAGTGAAAAGTAATTTTGAAAACAATTTCGGGGCAGATCAAAATTGCTTTGCTAGACGTTTCTGACCACAGGGTTGTGGTTCTGTAAACATGACCTATATTTTCTATAATTGCTGGAGAAAATTGAAATTGCAAGAGTGTTTGTTGTTGTTGCTCTTACGGTTATAATAGGCTACTGCCTTTTGTATATTTGACAGAAATAAATTCAGTGTATTACTGGGGAGTCTCTACATTTCTTGCTAATTCAGGCTACACTTCCTACCAAAGGTTTTACTTATTAAAAAATATTTGGAAAGAGTTATTAGTTGTGGAGGTTATTTCACTTTCGCAACTAGAACACAGTACCAAAGTTTCATCGTCAATTTTCTGCATGGCTCGATACTAATATCTCGATACTATTAACTCGATACTAACAACTCATGACTAATAACTCGTTACTAATAACTCATGTCTAATAACTGTAGACTAATAACTCGATACTAATAACTCGATACTATAGTCCGTTCAACAACTCATGCCCACAGTCTAATGCAAATTGTAGCAAAACTATCAGTTTCAGAGTAGCAAAACTTCGCACCCAACCTTAGAATTATACTGACGCAAATGTCTGATGGAAGAAAATGCTATAGGAAACCTGGATTTTGTAATATAACGGTTTCTTTTGATGTTGGCGGCATATTTGGCTAGTCTGAAACGAAATTTTAGTTTTTACAGTAAACGCACACATATGACATTTGATGACAAGTCTCATTCAAAGGCGTATCATCTCAGCTTATACATGGGGGCCAATGTTGATACTTTGCAATACATTCATGAAATAAAGAAGAAATGTAGACATAGTTATTGTTTTTAAATAACTTACATTACAGTTAAAGTTATCTGCCATGTCATAATGCCATCCTCTTTTCACGTCCAGACTTGGTACTGGCAATGGCATAGCTCAAGTAGTAGCATGTCCCTTGCGGAACGTCGCATTCATATCAGTCCGTCTCAAAGCTCTATGTCTATTGCAAGTTCTCCTGCCTTTTCCAGCGTCATATTCAAGGTTTCTTTAATGTCCTGCTGCCATCTTCGTCTTGGTCGTCCCCTGCCTCGTTTTCCAGGAACCATGCCTTCCATTATCTTTCTCTTCAGACCACTGTGACGTTTAACGTTGCCAAAATATTTCATCTTCCGGGACATGTTGTTATTTATGAGTCAATGCTCCTTGACATTCAGGTCTTGTAGAATGTCTTTGTTTCTTCTCTTCTCTGTCCAGGATGTTCAAAGAACTTTTCTATAGCACCTTGTTATGGCGGGGCTACTGGAGAGATTCTTTTCAAATTGCTACTTCTTCGTTACAATGTGCGTGTGTTATATATGTGTTAGGGAGGTATCACTATAATAAAATAGCTCCTTTCTCTAGTTCTTGTATACTGTAGTACAGATGCCCCATATGTGCCTCTTTGCGAAAATGCGCGTATAGCATTAATGATACTTTTTGCATTGTAACTTCACTCTCATTAGAAATGTTATATTAATGTCTGTTTTGAGAAGTCAACAGTATGACCCAATAGCCTCACACTAATTTCGATATAAGCCTTTAACTTAAAGTCCATTTCCCACTAATGACGTCATTTGTTTACCATGTTGAAGCCCGAGTCTATTTATTTGGTGCATGGAAATGCAAGAATTGTTTTAAAAAACCACGGAATTCGTCCTGAATGTTGCTATTTTTGTCATCAATGAACTAAATGGCTGTAAACATTAGTTTTCTATACCATACCAATAGATGCGTTAAATATATAGCACAAAGAAGGAAACTTCTAGATTGTATGATTGTTTGAAAAGCAAAAAATATTTTGTAGCGTCGGGAACATTTGTAGTTCACATGCAAGTTTTCAAGTCATTTCATTAAATTGTTACAAAGATACACATTTTTATCTGTGGACATGACAAGTTAAACGGACTATAATATCTCGATAGTAATAATTCATAACTAATAACTTGATATTAATAACTCGATGCTGATAACTCGATACTAATAACTCGATACTAATAACTCATACTAATAACTCGATCTCACCTATGACGTTGCTAATAAAAAATCGTTTGTTACAATATGCCACGAACTAAGTACGTTTGGAACGGAAGACGAGCATTCTACCTCGCGCCACCAGAAACCCTGCTAGAATATTTAGAGTTAAAAACAATAGGTATGGCATCATTTGCTCTGTATGAGATCTGAAGTATTAAAGTAGAAAGAAAAGAGAGAGAGAAAGAGAGAGAGAGAGAGAAAGAGAGAGAGGTAACATTTCTGAAATAGGTTACGGTATGCCCCACATATTTTTTGACCTAATATCATATGTTTGTCAGTGAAGGACCATCACATTTTTGTAGAATGATACAAATAACAATAATATACACAGGGAAATAAGCTAACCATTAAGACGTAAACTGATTAAGTTGTCCTGGATCATGGTCTATTTGTTATAAACTCGTAATTATATACATATACGAGGGGAAGTCAATAAGTAAGCCACAAATGGCTGTAGAAAAATAACTAAACATGATAACAACTTGAAACCAGTTTATTTTTATACATACATTGTTCCTTTATTTCTCAACATAATTTCCACCAACATTGATGCACTTATCCCATCGTTTTATCAATCCTCCCAAACCGGCTGCATAGAACTGCGGGCTCTGTTTTCTAAACCACGTTTTCACTTCACATTCAACTTCGGCGTCATTCGCGAAATGTCTCCAGCCAAGATGGGTTTTCAGTGGACCAAAAGGTGGAAATCGTTAGGGGCTAAGTCGGGACTGTAAGGTTGATGTTCCAGAACTTTCCACCGTAGTTGGTTAATTTTCTCCTGAGTTAATCGAGCCGTATGTGGTCTGGCATTGTCATGAAGAAGCAACACTCCTGTAGTCAGCAGTCCTGGGCATTTTTTCGAATTGCATCATGAAGCATCGATAGAACTTCACGGTATGATTCAGAATTCACATTGTCACCTTTCTTCTTGAAATTGGTTAAAAGCACTTCTTGACAATCCCAGAACACCGTCAGCATGACTTTCCCTGCTGATGGCGTAACCTTGAATTTTTGACACAAGGCGAAGAAAGATGTTTCCACTGTATTGAAGCACGCTTTGATTCGGGCTGGTAGTGATGCACCCATGATTCATCCTCAGTAACAATCCTGTTCAGCATGTCTTCTCCTTCATCTTCGTATCGACAGAGATGACGCAAGGACAGGCCAAATCGGTTCATTTTGTGTTCCTCCTTCAATTGTCTGGGTACCCACATTGAGCACACTTTCTTCAATTGTGTCAAAAATTCATTTTTAAAATAACAGTTGTTACTAGTTGTTGACAAAAGACATGTCTCTATTTTATTACATCTCCTGAATCGTCCTACTTTATGTTTATTATTCACAGACATCTATTTTCAAATATTAGCAACTTTCGATGTTGTTAATCCTTTTTTAACTCTCGCTGCCATATGTTAGTATTGATTCAGTATTGGAGTTGGAAATTCGTAATTTAGTTTTAGAACTATACAACTTGGGAGTTATATATGTTATTCCCTTTTAAAAGCTGATGTTTCTTTGACAATTCGTAACATAATTTCATGCTGTCGAAATTGATACCCAAGTAGATAAACTGTTCTGTTATTTTTGTCATTTTTTATTCCAGCGTGTTATCTGCTTTACTAGTCATATGTGATTTCATTATATGGGCCTCTTCATAACTTATCTGCAATCTACCTTTTGATTCTAAAGATTATTAGTTGTTTGATTTGTTTGTCGGTATATCTTGGTTACATTTACATAACAAGGCAATAGTATCTGGATAAAAACAGAACTTCCAATTAACCATCTTCTACCCAAACCATGACAGTTTTGCCCCTGTAACATTTTCTCATTACCCCGTCAATGCATGCTCCAAACAATAGCGGAGAAAAAATACAACTTTTTTTTCCAACCATAAACCAGCTTTAGCCATCGCCTGTGCAAAAAGCGCACTATGAACTATCAAAGAAGCTTTTGGCAATGCTTATTATTTTGGATCGTATTCCATAGCATCCCAGAATATTCTAGAGGGAAATTATGTTTAGGCTATCACAAACCTTTTTTGAAGTCAATAAAGTTTAAGATAAACTGTTGTTGCTTTGCCATATGTTCATCCAAGAATAAATCTCAGTGTAATTATTTGGTCTAAGCAGCTTCTTCCAGGTCTAAAACAAGTTTGTTCTCTCATGATTGTGTCCTCTAGTTCTTTCATTATATTTAGAATAATTTTCCAAATGTCATGATAATTACTGATAATAGAGTGATTATTTTTCAGTTGTTGCAATCTTTAAGATCACCTTTTTTGAAGATTTTAACAAGTATTCTCTTTTTCCATTGTTCTATTATTGTTTATTCTTCCCATATTTATTACACCTGTCTAATTGCTGTATCATCTGTCGCTTTGAGCATTTCAGCAGTAATGTTGTGATCACTTGCTTCCTTAATGTTTAGAGCAAACGAATTACCTTCTTGATCTCTATTGCCTTTAGCAATTCTTCGTTAATTGGTAGAGAGTTATTACTTGCCTCTATGTACAATTTCAGTAGTGCCAGTGGGTCAGGTCTGTTAGGGATTTCTTAAAAATGTCTGTCTATCTTTCTTCTGCTCGGTATCTGATGCAAACATTTGACCATCTTTAATCTTTATTGCCACCATTTGAAACAGAAATGTCAGCTAGTTCTTTATACATGCATATATAGATACAGAGTTAGAGAGAAAGAAAAAATAGGTGCAGCAGCAACTGCAAAAATTAAAGATGATCACGATCCTCAAGATAAAGTATTTGTTTCACGTAAACTAACTGCACAGATGTTCTTGCTACAGATCGTGTTAGATCACCACAAAAGTGGAATTCTGACGGTAGGCCAGTCCGTTCGTCTTATATGCAACATCTCACTTGTAAACCAAAGCCTGTCAAAGACCACCAGCATCGAGTGGTACAGAGATGGTGAGAGCATTGAATCCAGTAAGCAGGTGCTGATAACCAGGTAACTAGGTCAGATCAATATTGTTGTACGGTACACGTGATCATTGATACATTTCATTATTTGCTGTTATATTGTCAAATAAGTCAATGTTTCGTTCATGTGAACTGCATAGGTTTGTCTAATATATAATTTTGTTGTATGCAGTCAGAAAGATTAACTTGACATGTTTTGATTTATTTTTATTCAGACTGCCGATGACATAAATTCAGATTTGAGTTTTTTTTATATCTGTCTACCAAATCGCTGTATATATCTCTTCTATACATTCAAAGTGGATGTGCATTACTTCTACTTTGCTATATAGAAATATATTTTGATTGAGTTGATTTATTATCTGTAACATTTAATGACAGAATAGTAACTCACAAAGTGCTGCATATTAATCCACTACCTGCCAAATATATATTCTCAGGGCGGCTCGTCATTAAGGGCGAGTGGGGCTCGACCCCAACAAACACATGAGTCATGTGTACTTATTAATTTTAGAAATTATTTGTTCATAATTATTACTTTCATCGTGATACTTGATGCACGTGATAAATGGCGCCAATTTTTAAATGCAACCATGTCACCATGAACATAAAAAGAGCAATGTTCAACACAATCTTTCTCCCCAAATTATGCTACCAGTGCCAAACCTGGACGCTGACAACAAATGAAAGAAGAAAACTAGTTCCGACAAAGATGAAGTGTCTACGCAGAATGCTGGGGGTAACAAGAAGAGACCGGTTGAGAAATGAAAACATCAGGGAAAAAGTGGGTACAACATCAGTACTAAACTTCATCAAGAAACAACAAATTAAATGGTTTGGCCACATAAGCAGATTACCAACAGGCAGTGCACATCAAAGAGCACTGCTGCTTCGATACAATGGGTACAAAGCAAAAGGCCGGCCACGCAAAAGATGGACCTCAGAGATCACAAAGACGACGAAAGACACTATCTACGAAGCATACACAGGGGCCCGTTTTATAAATCTCTTCTTGACCTGACGCTGTGAAGCAAATAGGATTGGAGAAAAGAAAAGAAAGATTGTGATTCTGATTAGTTTTGAAAGTTGATATATAACGCTAAAACATCCTACAGTCTGAAATCTGAAGTTCAGTATCTTTCCTCCCTAATTAGTGTACGCCCGTGGTGATTAAGGTTCAGTAAGATCCATTCACCCCACCCCCTTCCCTTCCCCCACCAAAAATGAGTAACGTGTACTTATTTTTTAAAATAAATTATTTCTTCATAAATATTACTTTTAACTTGACATTGACTATCTTTGAAAGTTGAATATATAACACTAAAATATAAATATTATATCATAATAATATAACAATCATAATAATATATAAAATATAATTTAAAAAATATATACAGTCTGAATACAGTCCCGCATATTGCAGCGCACTATTTTTCAGTAGTTAATTTTAAAATGTGCCTATCTACGATGTAACACTGCGACATTTTGACCTTTGACGACTACCTGCAATGATAATTGTCAAAACAATTACATCATTTTCATTCATCCGGTAACTAAATGTATTCTTACGCGCTAACTCATTTCATGTTTAAATAGTTCTTTTAATTATCGATTTAATCCCGAATAATATATAAAAATAGTATAAAATTATATAAAATAATAAAATACATTAGTAATCATCATAGAATAGTTTAAAGTAATAGCCCATTTCATCAATATACATTTGTCAACGACAATGCACTTTCACTTTCACTTTCGTTTACACAGCTGACGAGTTTCCGAAGAGAGATTATATATTACACAATCAGCAAACATTTATATAGTCGCCCTAGCGGAATAGATAAGCACGTGTAGTCTGTACTGCGTGAGACTCGCGTTCGATTCACGTAAACATTTTAAAAAAAATCTTCGCTAGGCACTCATGTCGTTTTTAATGTGGCCAAAATATTTAACTGTCTTTGATTTTATATTCATTAATAGACAGTGAAAAACATATGTGTGCTTTTAAATACGGGTGTTGCAGAGGAGTCCTCCGTGTGTCATGGACAGAGAGGAGAGCAAGTAAATCTGTGCAGAAATAACTCAGGGTCAGAGAAAGCTGGCTGATGCTACAGATGGGAAAGAGAGAAATTAGATATTTTGTACAACCTGCTGCCATGTCGGCTGAGGACAGCCCAAGGCTGACGGATAGCGAACCCAGTAAACGCTGGCTAAAACCGGACACATCGCCGAAGGATAAGCACTGGAGCTCCAAATGACGCTAAAGATGTGACGAAGAACACCCAAGCTAAGGCTGCATGAATTAGATTTCCACATGAATAAGACAAAATATGTAGAATTCCACAGCAGAATTTATGGAGAAATCTGGTACATCAATCTAAGCGGTGATCGCACGAGAGAGAGATATATTTTAGACATATGGAGAGACATGGGGTTGGGGGCTGGAGAGGACCGTCACGAAGGGAGGCATGCCTGCAGGAAGAGAAGGAGGACCACGGAGAAGACGGATTCAGGATGTAACTGATGGCTTAAACATGATGGCTGCAAAGGCAGAACATCTGGCATTTGAGAGAGAGAGAGAAATTCCGGATTACTGTTGGGGGAAGAGAGAGAAGCAAAGTTCTGCTCAGGACAAGCTATTTGATGATGATGATGATGAATAGCCAACTCTCTTTAATATCAAGCTGTTGCAGAACAGAAGCTTTATTCTTTTCTCGAAAGGGGGAATAACTTCCCGGAATAGACAAATAATAGTAAATAGTCCAAAAACCATAATTTTTCCGAAAATTATGTCTGGCCTCACCAAGAAAAATGACCACGAGCCGCTATTGTATATACTTAAATCTTTACAATAAACGAGTACCTAATGAATAAATTGCAACAACAGGTGCCCGAGTGGTTACCGGGACCCGGATTTGGGGTGTAAAGAATAGAACCACTGTTACCTGCCATGCATGTCGTAAGAGGAGACTAAGGAGGTTTGGCTGAAATCGGATGCACATGTCCTAAGCGTGTAAAAGTTTATGCGTTTAGGGGCCTACCAAACCAATGTGCAACGCATACATGTTCTTGGCAAAGATCAAACACATCACAAAGAGTGATACAAATTGGTCGTAAAGAACGAAAGCAAAGAAGAAGAAGAAGAAGCAACAACAGTTAAATTAATGTCTTGTAGTCTACAACAGTTAAATTAATATCTAGTAGTCTACAACAGTTAAATTAATATCTAGTAGTCTACAACACTTAAATCAATGTCTAGTAGTCTACAACATTTAAATCAATATCTAGTAGTCTACAATATTTAAATCAATATCTAGTAGTCTACAACATTTAAATTAATATCTAGTAGTCTACAACATTTAAATCAATGTCTAGTAGTCTACAACAGTTAAATCAATGTCTAGTAGTCTACAACAGTTAAATCAATGTCTAGTAGTCTACAACATTTAAACCAATGATAACGTTAAATAACCTGGAAGTGTGGTCAGCAAAGTGGAATATGAAAATAAATCCTTCAAAGACCACTTACACTGTGTTCTCCCAGAACAACAAGGATTACAAGATAACGCTTAAAGTCAATGGGCAGTACCTTCCGGGATGCAAAACCCCAACGTACCTAGGAGTCACACTCGACAGAAAGCTGACTTGGTGCACCCAGTTCGAAAATGCTACGGCAAAAGCGAGGCATAGGCTAACAATGATGCGTAAACTCGCAGGTTCCACGTGGGAGCAAACGCCAGAATTTTCAAGGCACTTTACTCTGGTAGAGTGCGACCGATCCTAGAGTACGGTATGGCAGCGTGGAGCAATGCATCTAACAAGCAATTTGCAAAAGTGAGCACCAGTCAGAACCGGGCCATGCGCATAATCACTGGAGCCATGAAGTCCACGCCCATCAAGGCGATGGAGACAATCACCTGCATCCAACCAATGACTGATCGAAGGGACAAAAAAGTTTTAGTACTTGCGGAAAAACTCATATGGCTCGAATCTCATCCAATGCATGAAAGAATGTATGAATTCGGAAAGTGGAGAATACAGAGATCTAACTTCGTTAGAATCTCTAAGGCACTGACCATACACCATCCAGTCCTTTCCAAATGCACAGCCAAACCAATCCCGGCAATCGACAAGTGCCCGCCATGGAAAACCAAAATGCCAGAACTAAGGGAATCAATCCCAGGCATACTGAACAAAAGGGTCCAAACAAACCTCGACAGAAAAATCGCAACAGAAGAGTACATAGAATCAGAGTACCCTGAAAATGAGTGGACGCACGCCTACACGGACGGATCGGCAAATAACGCAATAAGCGATGGCGGAGGAGGAATAGTGCTTAAAATCTCAAAGAAAGTAACGGTCAAGAAAGCGATTGCCACAGGCAAATACTCGAATAACTACCGAGCAGAGGCAGAGGCAATCAAAGAGGCGGCCGAAATGATCTTGGAGAGAAGAAACACTACACGCAACAAGGTCGTGATATTCACCGATGCTCTATCGGTCATCACGGCACTCAAATGCGTTGGCAAAACTGAGATGAATGAGCTCAAAACGTCCCTCGCTGAACTAACGAGTTCAATCAAACGCACCGTCATCCAGTGGATACCGTCACACTGCAACGTTAGGGAAACGAAGCAGCCGATAAGCTAGCCAAAGAGGGCGGGCGACTACCTCAGACTGATCTCGAGATCAGTTATGAGGAAGTCAAAACAACCATCGGTTCGCACTATAGAAGCAAATGGGCAAAGACCACCCTCAGTACACAGACAGTGACGGATACTATGGTCTCTCTCGAAGTGAACAAGTTGCCATATTTCGCCTCCGTACCGGACACAACAAGCTCAGAGCCCACATGTTCCATAAATTTAAAATTGGCACAACTAGCCTGTGCTCCAGCAAAATGGCAGACATGACGGCAGAACATGTCTTGCAAGACTGTCAACAGTTAGCAGGTATAAGGAAAGAGTCATGGCCACAACACAGAGCTTCGCGAAAAGCTGTACGGAGGAACGGAGTCCCTAAAAACAACAGTAAAATTCATGATAAAAGTTGGTCCATCAGTCTAGGCCGGGAACGCAAGAAGAAGAAGAAACCAATGATAAATAGAGTAGGTCGTGATTGAACCAGGCAAATAATTGCAACACGCCTATTGTCTATTCCCAGGTGGAAGACGTAGTTGGCTGTCCACTCTTGCCGTTAAACGCAGGGATGGGAGTTTTAATTTGCGTTCTAGGGCTAGATGAGTCGCCCTTGTTGTGTTATATCCGTGTTTATGTAGTGTGGTCTTGATATTGTCTATCCATCTTTTTCTTGGTCTTCCCTTAGCTTTAGTACCCGATCATTTTTATTGTATGCTGTTATTGGTGGTTGGTTGTATTTAATTCTCAATAAATGTCCAAACCACTGCATTTGTTGTATTTCAATGTATTGGTGCATGAAGTTATGCCCGCTCTACTTCTTATGTCCTCATTTCGTAGTCTTTCTTTCCTGGTGACTTCCACTGCCTTCCTCAAGCATTTCATTTCACACGTGGTGAGCTTTCTGTGGTGTGTTGCTGTAAGATATCAAGGTTGGCACTGATAACAAAGTGTTGGTAGGAAAATATTTTTGATCATCCGTCTTTTCACTTCCATCTTGATTTTTGGTTGTTGTAGTAATGGTGCCAGCTGGTAGGTCACTGCATTTATTTTTGACACCTTGTCTCTATTTTTGTATTGAGTTTTCCGTCCTCTGTGAAAATGCTGCCTAAATATTTGAATTCAGAAACTTGCTTTACTCTGGTGTTGTCTATGTGTATGTTTGCTTGGCGTGGTGTTCTGCTGATTTTCATGATCTCGGTCTTTTGTTTGTTGATTTTCATGTTGTACTTCCTACATGCTATAAGCAATGAATTCATGTGATGGTGTAACTGATCTTCATCTTCATAGATTAAACTTTGGTCTTCTTCTCTTCCACCATTTACTTCTTTATAGAAGTGTTAGGGTGAAACTTTGGTCGTCTGCAAAAAGTAATTAGTTGATTTGGTTATTTAATTGGTCGTAGTGATCACTGTCTATGTCAATAAGGTCTTTTCCGCGCTGTGCCTCTTTCCCTATTCTGTCTATATATATATGTTGAAGAGAAGAGGTGAGAGCACACATCACTGTCTTACTCCTGATTTTGTTTCGAATGAGTCTGTCATTTCGTCTGTTGTTCTTACCACACTTTGGCTATTTGTGTATATTGCTCTGATATTGTCTAGCAGTTGCAACACCTATCAACCGGAATACCTCGTTTACGGTATGTATCAGTTTTTATAGAGAATGCAAAAAGAAATGCACTTGTCGGAGAAGGACGGGGGAGTTCATGCGTTGTTTTCTGAGAACTCATCTGAGGGAAATGTGATCATTTAAACAGATGGGTCATTAGTTTGGTACATGCAGGTCTCGTGGGCGTTCACTGCTCAAGTTAGAGGGAATGCTGTAAAGAAAGACAGGGGTGGTTTTTGACGTTACTACATGTAGTCTTACTATGGAGAGTAACTAAAACAAAGGTCTGGTTAGAGTCACATAAGTATATCCATGCACGTTTCCTCAGTCACTCAACCGCTCAGATAGATTGAGGCGGACTGGATTCGAAAACAATGATTGAACTCTCTGAAGAAGTTAGTCTTAACTTGTATGACTTCTGTAGAAATCGGATGAACAATGGAACATACTGATATTCTTAAATCTTTAAGGGTATACACATGTAAACGATTCACAAAATGGGGGAGAATCTGCAACCCTAACCAAATTAAAAGAATGCCAAACGTATTGTAATTAGACAAAAGCTCTATACTGGCACCCAGGGGCGGCTCGTCATTAAGGGCCAGTTGGGCCAGGCCCCACCAAAAATATTGAGTAACGTGTACTTATTATTTCAGACATTATTTATTTATAATTATTACTTTCAACAGGATACTGATTAACTTTGAAAGTTGAAATATAGCGCTAAAATATCTCACACATTATGAAATCTAAAATTCAACATATTTTTCCTCCAATTAGTATACACCCATGGTCATTAGGGGCCAGTAAGAACAGGTCTACCAAACCAAAAATAATTAACGTGTACTTATTATTTAAAAAAATTGTTTTCCGTAATTATTATAGTTAACTTGATTGGCTTTGAAAGTTGAATATTTAACACTAAAATATAAATATTATATCATAATAATATAACAATCTTAAACATTAAACATTATAAACATTATTATTATTTAAAAAACTATTATATACGGTCGCAAATTCAGCTTCTCTCTATAACGTTTGACGTATATATCAGCGCACTATGTTTTATCAGGTCGTCTTAAATTCTCTACTGACGATGTAACATTGCGACCTCTTACCTTTGACCGCTACCTTTAATAATAATGGCCAAAACAATTTATGTCATTTTATTCACCGGAAGCTAATTTCCTACTCGATCAACCAATTAACAGTTAAACGACGACTCTTGATTAAATAGTACTTTGTGTAGTTATCGATTGAATCACAAATTATATATAAGATAGTAGAAAAGGATATGCATTAATATAAATATGTAACTAACTATTATTATAATCGTTAGCGGTAATCGTCCGTTTCGTATTCAATATACATATGTCTTCTACAGGGTGTTCAACTTAAAAGCAGCCTGTGAATGGAGCTAATCTGGCATATATGTATGGAAATGAGAAGGTTCAGTTATGACGTAGTATAGGTCAAGGTTGTGTGATGGTGTGTAATTATAATGCGGGAAGGGGCGATGAACAAATGTGGCGTAAGACAAGCTAGTCAGAACCGGTTTAAATAGTAAATAGACGAGATGCAATGCGTACCTGGTCAATTTATATTTATCAC
This sequence comes from Arion vulgaris, assembly GCA_020796225.1. Taxonomy (NCBI): domain Eukaryota; kingdom Metazoa; phylum Mollusca; class Gastropoda; order Stylommatophora; family Arionidae; genus Arion; species Arion vulgaris. The sequence continues at coordinate 56,401,744 of CM036753.1, read as the reverse complement.
TGTGGCTGCTTTGAAGTTGAACACCCTGTACAACGCACACTCGTTTGCGATTGACAAGCTGTGACCTACTTATGAAGTTGTGGCTTACTCGAAATTCAAAATGAATCAAGTGGATTATTTATTACGAAATCCGTTTCCTTGCTTAAAGATAGAAGAAAAGCTTGAAATTAAACGGCTAGGTGCACAAAGGTGTACAAAGCCAAATAGCTTTGTATATGTGCAACAAGATGACAAGAAAAAGAGGACTTTCATTAATAAGTGGTTTAGTAAAAAATCGTGGTTAACTGTCAGTGAAGAAAAGCACATTTTTTTTTTTTTATTGTTTGCTATTTCATGGTGAAGGACTGGGGTCAACGGTAGGTTGTAGGGATCTCTTTTGTAGCTTAGTTATATGGTATATATTTTAGTTGTTGTTGAACCCAGGAATTATGAGTTTTCACCATTTTGCCTATTGTACGTGGGGGAGAGTGCCCGGCTTTCTTGCAATGAGAGCTGGCAATTAGGGTTGACCATTGATTCAGGAGGAGAGTATACGCTTACACGCGACTCGTACGTTGTTACTTCTCACATTTGCTTTGCATTTAAGGACAGACCGCACCCCTATATTTAACGATTTTTCTTAAAAATGAAATTTGAGTTTTTTTAATTTTAGGTAATACATCCAATTTCGAACAAAAATCTATCTTTAGTTTGAAAAAAATGTAGTTTGTATTTTAATTAATTTTTTAACTAGGCATGTATATGTTTTTTAGCTAATTATATAGGAAATATCATAACTTTGCTTCAACAGATGGTAGCAAAGTGTTTATAGTAATATGGTAGTGCAGATAGATTAACTAATAGCATCATTAAACTTATGCAGCGTGATTATGATGTAACTTGTATGAAAAATTCTGGAAAATTAGAGAACATTGGTTGGATAAATAGTATTTGAGCCATATTTAAACATCACAAAGTAAACCATGAGAACTGCAATAGGCTGAGTAGCTTGTGCCCAAAAGATAAAGTTTTAGTTGATTGAGAACAAACTGCCTAATTTTATTTTTGGCAACATAATGCAAGTATTTGTCAAACTATCTTGCGACTTCATTGACAAAATATATTCATGGTGGTTCTCATAATGCTAATGAATCTTTCCATAATCTTATATGGACTTGGTGTCCTAAGATCTCATTTACTTTGAGGAGGAGCTTAAAATAACTGTCAATGATGCCAATATTGTAGTTAATAATATGAAATTGTGCCGATATGAAACTTTTGTTTTAGTTTAACTTTTCCTTTGGAAAACATTATTTTCAGTATTTTGCTGTCATCTATAAAAACCACATCTTCCTTGCTAATACAGAATTTAGGCACAAAAAGATAGAAAGATGTAAAACAACTAGCATGGCATCTAAAGCATGTGATGAGGCAAGTTTGTATGCTCCTGGGGGATCTTAAAGTAAATTAATTTGGTCAATAATTGAAAATATGTTAGTTTTTGGCTTTTTCTCAAAATTGTTATTTTCCATAAATGTATGTCACTAAATACACGTTTTTCAAAAACTACTCAAAGGATTGTTGTATAAATGTGCATACTTCTTTCTTATGCATATTTGATCATCCCCTACCACTTTAAAAAAGAATTCATTGAACAGTTTTTGTGTCTCATGCAAAAGAATATCTCCTACCCCATATTTTTTTAGTCAAAATCTGGATTTGCACTAAAAATTCAGAAAAAACTCATTTTATTACACTTTATAAATATTTTGCTACCAGTTCAAGATATGCCGATTTACAATAACATCTGAAAGTTCTATAGTGCTAACCTGAAAAGAACATAAATCATCCTGTATTTTGCAAGGTTACTTTTTGGGCATTTTCCCTTAAAAACCCCTCTATATTAAATTTTTTTCAGAGAATATACATGCTTGGATTTTTTGAAATTTTTTTCTCGAGTTTTAACATCAAGTTGATCATTTAGAATCATAAACGCAACCTCAATGATCAATATTTCTGTTTAGGGTTGCCGTCTGTCCTTAAGCAACTTTTTTCATTAGACATCGGCAGAAGATGCGTGCATTCACTAGTATTTAGGACCCAAGAGGCGTGTCTGCGTTTGCTTTATTACCTATACCAGAGTAGCTCTCTCTTGATCCTTACCCACATGATCTTTTGTCTATTTCCAGGGTCACCACGAGGAGGTGGAGTAGGGTCTTGATCAGTACCAGCTCACTTACCTTGGCGCAACGTTGTCCCGTTTGTTATTTGTGCATGCAGCGCCAAAAAGTTATAGTAAATGGGGAATAACTTCGCGGAATAGACAAATAATAGTAAATACTAAAATATAAATCTAGCCTAAAACCCATGATTTTTCCGAAATTTTTGTCTGGCCCCACAACAAAAAATGACCACGAGCCGCCACTGCTGGCACCCAAAGAAGAATAGTAAACCAACATAGAACACTTGCCGCTAGCTGTCACACGCTGTCAGACACACTGAGAAGATATGTGCACTTATGGTATAATTGGTTTGATGTGCAGTGATGATCATTTTACGACTAAACTAAACTAAAGACACTCATGAAACAATCTATGCAAATAAAGTGAATACAAGTAAACGAATAACACAATTACGTTTTAAGCATCATAACTTGACTCGGTAGAACTGAGTAGACAAAGATATTCAGGTTTTGAAAAAGACATTTCTGCCTCAGAACTTACCTGTACAATATCTGTCTTAGATACTATGCTGTCTGCCACCGCGGAGCACCAAGGCATATCCCAGACTACGCCCTGCAGGACTTTCCCATCTCTGCCGACCTATAAACGAAAACCGGACATAAAGAAACAATGGTTCGAGATATATTGTGGGGGTGGGGGCGGGGGAGGATGAACCGCAAAGACCCCAGACGCCGTGTTCTGCTTACAATCCATGTCGGAAAAAAGGGCAGTTGAAGTTGATCATAAAAGACCAACAGAAAAAAGGGATTACACTATCTTCTTCTTCTTTTGTGAGCACACTGTTACCGAGTTGTTAACCCAGTGTCGTGGTTTTATGTATTTGTCTTGCACTTCTCTGGTGACTTGTGTAATGGTTTTCTTAGTCCCCTGGCAGAATTCAACTACGTTATCTATCCACCTTTTCTTCGGTCTTCCTCTTGCCTTGACAGACCTTATTTGTCCACTTTTATATATAATGTTCATTTTAAACGTTTTTCTATGACAGATCTTCCTCTTGCCTTGACAGACCTTATTTGTCCACTTTTATAGATAATGTTCTTTTTAAACGTTTTTCTTGACTTTGCCGATGACGTAAAAGTAAAGTAAAGGAACCCTTTCATACCTCGTGGTATATGGGTCAATACAGTGTTAGGCCTGTATTTTTCATTGACTGTCGGCACACGATGGGTGATGTGGTCAGCATCACGCCGGCCGCCTTTACTTCCCAGAGCATGTCTGGTACCCAGTTGAGGCTGGGTCGACCTGAGAGCCGTCGTGGTCGGGAAAAATTCCACGCACATTGCGGGAGCTGAACCCAGACCACCAGCCTTGCGAAGCGAGTTCACTAACAACTACGCTACAGCGGCTCTCTTGCCGATGACGTGGCCATATTGAATTCAACAACACAAGCAACCCACAAACTAACGAGCAATCTTTGCACACTTGCAGAACAGGTTGGTCTCCAGATTAATTCTGCCAAGACCAAAATTATGGACCTCACAAATTCGACAGACAACATCGTAATAAATTGCCAAACACTGGAGAAAGTTGAACATTTTACATATTTGGGTAGTAAATTGTCAAACAACGGAGACACTATGAAAGAAATAAATTCTCGTATTGCTATAGCAGCTAGTGCCTTCACAAAATTAACGAATATCTAGCAATCTCAAGACCTTAGTATATACACAAAAGTTAAATTGTTTAGGTCATGTGTGATTCCTGTACTGACATACGGTTGTGAAAGTTGGAAATCAACAAAGAAAATTGATAAGAAACTGGACAGCTTTGATAATAAATGTCTACGAAAATTATTAAAAGTGAAATGGAGTGATTTCGTTTCTAACAACACAGTGAGAGATAGAACACACCAACAACCCGTATCAAATATTATAAGGAAACGAAGGTGGAAATATTTAGGTCCTGTTCTTAGATCAGACGAAAAGAGACTAAATCGACAAGTCCTTATGTGGTCACCAGTTGGGAAAAGAAAACGTGGAAGACCAAAGACCACTCTTCGAAGAACCACCCAACAAGAAAGTAAACTATTGGGATGTAAAACCATACAAGATCTCCAACTGCTAGCAAAGAACCGTATCACATGGAGATCTAAAACCTCTGCCCTATGTGCCGCCTTTGACACGAAAGGAACAAACTAACTAACTAACTATGACAGATCAATTATTCCCTTTTGTCCGCTTGCAATCCACCTTATTTAGAAGCGGGTTATGTCTCTATCTTAAAAATGTTGGACTTGTCTTATCTTTGTTGTTTCAAGTTTTTCACTTCTCTTTGTTATTTGTCATGAGTTCATTATGTGTTTTCTTTTTCTTCTATTTTCTTAATTATTTGAACAGTCACATAGGACGCGCACAATTTAGCTTTCAGTTATTGCATCAGTGTGTTCCTATATGGTGACTGACACTTACTATCCGTCTATTACAAGCAATGCTGACAACAGTCTCAGACCTCTCTGGTGTGTGCTGATCTGACTGTGAAGTCCAATCCACGAACACAATCCCCTACCGCAGTTGGGGCATCCATGATCGAGGTTAGACATGTGAGTGTTGTGTGTTTGGTCTTTTCGCGTAGCTCGCTTTCTCTGCGTCTCAACAGTACGATGATTCTCAGCTATGCGAGTTCCTCTTGTGTTGTTATAGCCCCACATTTTGCGATCTTGCGCAAGGGATTTCTTGCACGTGGCGTTTTCTCTGTCCACCAATTGATCTTCTGCACCCTTCAAGTTTGCCATACATCAACTGTTTTGGAATGCGTTAATCAGGCATCCGAGCAACGGGGCCGGTACATCTCGGGCCCTTTGCAACAGGGTGGTGACGCTTAGGATATTATGAGGGATTCGATATCTGGAATTTTGTCATGTCAGTTTATTTTAATAGTCTTCGTAGACAACTTGTCTGGAAGTGGTTTAGTTTTCTTGCGTGTCTGCTATACACTGTCCTTATCTCGCTGGCCTACAGCAGCGTGGTTAGCACTATGGCTCGGTAAATGTTTAGCTTTGTTGCTACGCTTATTCCATTACTCTACCACACAGCAACACGCAGCCTTCCAAAGTCATGATATGACTATCTTGTTGTTGACCTAATAGTCTAAGTTTGCCGATCTGGATACGATGCTGTCAAGATAGACATAGTTGTCCGCTGGCAGGAGACGCTCGTATTTGATATTGATGACTGGATCATGGTACTGATCCATAGGAACGGGCTGAAACATGACCTCAGATGTCCTGGTGTTGTCAGTTAACAGCTTTGCCCCATCCAGTATAGACGTGGGATGAGACAGTTGAGGACAAAAAACAGTTCTCATGGCATCATAAAAGCGTTTAGAGTCATTTATGTCTGAATACATTTAGATTCCCTCAGCATTTTTGCTTATCCAGGCGTTTTGCATTTTTCTGAGGCTTTCTTAAACCGTTCTCCGTATATTTGTGACAGCTGCTTTTTTGAATGACGATGACGGATCAATTTGGTGGACACGGTGTGCCCCATGTTCTGCAAAAATAATGGAATTTATTTCTTCATTGTTTTTAAGGAACCAGTAGTGGCTCTTGTGTACATTGTGTCCTATAAGCTCAGAGGTGGATAAGTACAAAGTGTCTCAGAGGGTAGTCTAGTCTTCATACACGTTGGTTTTACCAAACTGAAGGTCCTTCAGCGTGTCGATCGGGACTCTTGTTAAACATTCGGTGACAGTTGAACTTTTAAATTTATCGACTATTAGCATTTGTGTTTGGGTTCTTCACTTGTAACATTTCCTAGGCTTGATGCGGAGGTTGAGTTTTGAAACGATCAATCTGCGATCGGTCCAACACTTTACTTGGTACATAACTTTCGTAACTCTGACCATTGATGATAACAACGTTAATCTTTAGTTATCAAAATGTATAACATGGCAATATTCATTAAGCTACAATGTAAAATATAAATATACATTACTGAAAGACATTCTGTATATTTTATTCCAAAGGTATCAATTAGAATTGGAGCAGATATACATCACAGAGCTCTTGGTGGACAAGTCCAAGCTAGAGGACTCAGGCAGCTACCTCTGTCGTTTCATGAACAAAGACTTGCTGCACGTCAGAATTTATGTGCTTCCTAGTAAGTTAATTACCTCATTCTTTCATATCAGAAATACAAACTGTGTATGTTAGCTGCAATTATTATAAGTTAACTTGTATGTATAATCAATGACAACTTATATGTATAATAATTTAACTCTGACAACTTGTTGTTTGTTTTTTAGGTGGTGGATTAAGCCTCTATGTGGCCGAGGCACGCCACTTTCAACCAAAGACATATATCTTCTTGGTTATATCAGGGCGTATTGGTCTTTTTTCTTGGTGTGGCCATGTGTTCTGGGACTTGTCCTGGTGTGGACTGTGTGTTACATATTGTGTCTGTCTGTTCTGTCCTAATAAGGACATTTGGTCTTGATCTGTGTCTGGGTGCTGTCCTGATAAGGGCATTTAGTGTTGATCTGTGTGCTGCCCTGATAAGGGCATTTTGTGACGGTCTGGGTGCTGCCCTGATAAGGGCATTTGTGTTGTTCTGTGTGCGGCCCTGAAAAGGGCATTTTTGTGTCGGTCTGAGTGCTGCCCTGATAAGGACATTTCGTGTTGATCTGCGTGTACCTCTGGTTTATGTGCTGATTTTATGTTTGATCTTGGCTAACTGGCATTCTCATTCTGATGTCGGATGCTGGGCTTTCTGTTGTCTGGCTGGCGGCCTGTGGCGGTATACTGCATAGGTGTGGCTGCTCTCTAGGTGGATTGTGGGCCACTTGTGTAGGACCTGGAAAGGGCATTTTGAGTCGGTCTGGGTGCTGCCCTGATAGGGGCATTTTGTGTCTGTCTGGGTGCTGCCCTGATAAGGGCATTTTGTGTTGATCTGCGTGTAGATCTGACTGGTTTGCTGGTTTTATGTGTGGTTTTATGTAGTTGGATTTTGGCTAACTTGCTTGCTCATTCTGATCTCATGTCGGATGCTGGGCTCATTCTGATTTCATGTCTGGCTAGCGGCCTGTGGAGGTCTACCTAGGTGTGGTTCTGTAGGTTCCTAGTGTGGCATGATCTGGCGATGAAAAGCACCCTGGCCCTGATAAGGACCGACCACCCAGTTTGCCCATTGGAATGGTGGTGACGGAGAGCCTCTTGTACTTGTGTTGTGTCTATTTTATATTTCATGCTTGGATCTTGTTATGTACTATTTGACCAGCTGCAGGGTTTCTCGAGGGATGTCATGTCCCAGCATATGTCCTATATGCCATTGGATATTCCTATCTTGAAAGTGTTGTTCTAATTGTGTTCTGTGTTGTTCTAATTGTGTTCTGTGTTGCTGATATTTCTGGCAGTGTAGTAAAAAGTGTTCTGTAGTGTTTTCCTCATCGCAGTGCACACATATAGGTTCCAGCAGGCTACAAATTCCTTTTCCCAGTTTCAGACGTAGAAGTTTTCTGTTTACAGAGATTTTTAGCTCTTCCTGGATTTGGCACTTTCTCGCTGGGGCCTTCAGTAAGGCATGGGCGAGTCTACCCTTTGAGCTGGAGTTCCAAGCCTCTGCCCAGTCGTTGTTTATTATGTTGGTGATTATGCTGTTGAGCTTCCCTGGTCCCAAACCCATCTTGATTTTTCTTGAGCCTTTATTTGCTTCTTAGTCTGCCTGTTCATTGTCTACTATGCCAACATGTGATGGAATCCACATGATGTTAATGTGAAATCCCATATGGTGTAGTCTTGTTTGTGTATGTAGTATTGCTTCTACGATGTCCGGTCTTTGGCTATCATGATGATTTAATGTGATCTGCACAACGGATAGTGAATCTGTGAGGACAGTGATCTTCTGGTGAGGAGGGGGGTATTCTGTAGCAGTGTCCAGTGCTTTCAGAATAGCCGTTAGCTCTGCTGTGAATACTGATGTGTGGTTCGGCAGTCTATAGCATTGTTGTTTTCCACCCCGCTGTTCTATATTGTGCGATAGGGTCTTTTCTTGTCCACCGTCTGCTGTGTTGGTATGCTGCGTGTACTGGGTGTTGTTTGTCATTGTCCATCTTAGCCCAGTAGTTGAGCCTGAGTTCTTTTCTTCTTAGGCTAAGCGGGATAACACCTAGGGCCACTTCTACGGCTTCAGAGGGGGATCCTTTTTCCGATCCAGAAGCACTTGAGCTTTCAGCTCTTCGGCTCGGTGCCATGGACATCGTAACCCTTCGGTTCGGTGCCACGAACACCGTGAATCTGGGGAACCTGTGGCTTTTCTACCAGCCCGCGGAATTGAACCCGCACTCACAGAGGGCTAGTCACCAGCAGTCTAACGCGCTACGAACACGCTGCTCAGAGGGAGATCCTTTAAAGGCACCTGCTATAGTAGCCAAGGCTCTGTTTTGGATCCTGTCTAGCTTAACTTGATTAGTTGGTGCCGTTGACTCGTATACTATATATACTTGCGTAGTCAATTTTCCCTCTGATAAAAGCCTTGTAGAAGGTAATCATTGTGTTGGTTGAGGCTCTCCATCCATTACACTTGATATATCGTAGCATGTTAAGCATGCTCCGACATCCATCGGTTTGGTAGGCAATGTGCTTATGCCACCTAAGGCCTTGATCTAATATCAAGCCTAGGAACCACAGTTCCTATATACAGTATGCTCTGTAAAATACAGTATGCTTTTGCTGAACTGTATTTTTTCCTCATTAATTTTGATGTCAGTTTTCTTCCTTGATGCCCCCTGCTAAAGATCCTCCCTACTGTTTTGGTTGTATTAATTTTAAACCCCCACTTTCCCATCCATTTAGTTACTTTATCTAACTGTCTTTGAACCCCACCCTTGTTAAGTAGTATGTGTTTTTGCCTGTTTGCCATATGGCTGCATCGTCTGCAAACTGGGAAAGACTTGTTTTCATGTCTGTGAATTCATCACCCAAGTCATTCACCATTATCATAAAAATTGTCGGTAATATTAAAGATCCCTGGGGGATGCCATTTTCTTGTTCGTGTGTTGATGATGTTTCGTTGTTTATTGTGACTGTGAAATATCTGTCCTGCATGAAGTTTTGTATGTATCTGTAAGCTCTTCCTGTTATGCCCATCTTTCTGATTTTATAGAGTGTCCCTTCTCTCCAGCATTCATCATATGCTCTGGCCACATCCAGGAAAACAGCAAGAGTTTTTACTTTCTTGTCAAACCCGACCTTTACCTCATGTTCCAATTTGATAAGCTGATCTAGGGTGCTTCTTTTGCTTCTGAAGCCTGTTTGGGAAGGGTTATACAGGTTGTGTTTGTTCATGTGAAATGTGATGCGTTTGTTGATAATTGTTTCTAGTATTTTCCCTAAGTGTGATATAGGTCTGTATGAGTTGGCATTCTTCAGGTCTTTATCTGGCTGAAGTATTGGGATGATGGTAGCTGTTTTCCAGAAATTTGATATTACTCCCTCTGACCAAACTTGGTTGAACAAGTTAGCTATGATGCCTATCACATTGAGAGGCACCGTTTTGATGATGGCATAGCTCAGAATGACTGGACCTGATGTGGTGTTGGATTTCTCCCCTAGTGCCCTAGTTATTACTTGTGCTGTGATGTCTGCGTTGATGTATGTGTTTTCTTCTTCTTGACTTTTTATTTCTATCTCCTCCAATGTTCGCTGTCTTCTGTTAATTTCCACTATGGTCATGTTAGTTTTGGCGCTAACTGAGTGGAAGTGTTGGGCCAGTGCATTGGCTTTTCTTGTCTGTTGTTGCGGGTGATGTACCTCTTAGTGTTGGTATGTTGGTTTTCTGTCTGTTTCCACCTTTGATGCTGTTCAGCTTATTCCAGACTGTTGTTGCTGATGTTTTAAAGCTTATTGTCTCTCAGAAGCTTCTCCAGTGGACTTCTTTTGATTTGGATATAATTTTGTTGCATTCATTTCTAAGTTGTCTGTATTTGTTAGGTTTTCGTCTGATTTGTTCTTTCTTGCTCTGTCCAGAGCCCTGTTTCTTTCTTTAACTTTATCTGTGCATTTTTCTGTCCACCAGGACACTGGGTTTTGATTTTGGTTTTCTGGACGTGTTAGCTGTATGTTTTATGTGTAGTGGCATGTTTTCTGGACGTGTCAGCTGTATGTTTTATGTGTAGTGGCATGTTTTCTGGACGTGTTAGCTGTATGTTTTATGTGTAGTGGCATGTTTTCTTGACGTGTTAGCTGTATTATGTGTAGTGGCATGTTTTCTGGACGTGTCAGCTGTATGTCTTATGTGTAGTGGCATGTTTTCTGGACGTGTCAGCTGTATGTTTTATGTGTAGTGGCATGTTTTCTGGACGTGTTAGCTGTATGTTTTATGTGTAGTGGCATGTTTTCTGGACGTGTTAGCTGTATGTTTTATGTGTAGTGGCATGTTTTCTGGACGTGTTAGCTGTATGTTTTATGTGTAGTGGCATGTTTTCTGGACGTGTTAGCTGTATGTTTTATGTGTAGTGGCATGTTTTCTGGACGTGTTAGCTGTATGTTTTATGTGTAGTGGCATGTTTTCTGGACGTGTTAGCTGTATGTTTTATGTGTAGTGGCATGTTTTCTGGACGTGTTAGCTGTATGTTTTATGTGTAGTGGCATGTTTTCTGGACGTGTTAGCTGTATGTTTTATGTGTAGTGGCATGTTTTCTGGACGTGTTAGCTGTATGTTTTATGTGTAGTGGCATGTTTTCTGGACGTGTTAGCTGTATGTTTTATGTGTAGTGGCATGTTTTCTGGACGTGTTAGCTGTATGTTTTATGTGTAGTGGCATGTTTTCTGGACGTGTTAGCTGTATGTTTTATGTGTAGTGGCATGTTTTCTGGACGTGTTAGCTGTATGTTTTATGTGTAGTGGCATGTTTTCTGGACGTGTTAGCTGTATGTTTTATGTGTAGTGGCATGTTTTCTGGACGTGTTAGCTGTATGTTTTATGTGTAGTGGCATGTTTTCTGGACGTGTTAGCTGTATGTTTTATGTGTAGTGGCATGTTTTCTGGACGTGTTAGCTGTATGTTTTATGTGTAGTGGCATGTTTTCTGGACGTGTTAGCTGTATGTTTTATGTGTAGTGGCATGTTTTTATTAGTATGTGTTTGGTTTTTATTTGGTACCTCGGAGTCCTGATAACATCAGATGGCAGATGCCGATCAGAAATAAAGAGCAGAATATGACAAGCGAAAACATCATTCCTGAAAATGAGAAGCATTATCTGCAACAAGTCCTTGTCAATCCCGATCAGAATGCGAGTTATTCAGTGCTACATAGAGCCAATACTGACATACGGATGCGAGTTATTCAGTGCTACATAGAACCAATACTGACATACGGATGCAAGTCATGGACAATGAACACACAGATCGAAAAATCTCTGAGGGTCACAGAAATGTGGTTTTATAGAAGAATGATGAGAATCCCATGGACTGCTAAAATGACTAATGTTGAGGTGCTGAATGAGATCAAGACACAGAGAAAGCTTATCATCAATATAAGAAAGAGGCAGTCATCATTTTTCGGGCATGTGATGAGGAGGGAGGTTTAGAACACATCGTGACAACCGGTAAAATCGAGGGTAGACGAGACAGAGGAAGACAGAGAGAGAAAATGTTGGATAGCCTGACTTCATGGCACGGTAGAGCGTCAACATCTGAGTTGATAGCAAACACCAACGACAGAGATTTGTGGAGATCCATGATCGCCTACGCCAGCCGGCACGGCACCTTATGATGATGTGTTTGGTTGCTATTTTAAGTATTTCTGTTGTTAGTGTTTCTGCATATGTGTCTACATTAGTTGTATTGAGTTTTCTGATGTCTAATGTCATTAATTCTAGGCTAAAGTTTTCCCAGTTTGCTTTTTGGTAATTGAAAGTAGGTTTAGTATTTGTTTTATTAATGTTGTTCTGAGGTTTATTTCGATTGGGAGGTGGTCTGAGCTAGTCTCCTCTAAAGTCTCCCAACTGGCTGCTGTGAGATTTGGAGTAATGAGAGGTCGATTGCAGAATCTTCTCCATTTGCCACTGGATTGATTCTGGTAATCGACCCATCATTTAGGATGACCAGGTTGTTGTCTTCACAGAAGTTCAGGACAATTTCCCCAGCCACCCCTGATCTGTTGCATCCCCAGGCTTGGTGGTTGGCATTAAAATCTCCAGCTATAATTGATCTGTTTGTTATTCTGTCTGTAAGTGTTGTAATGTCTTCATTGGTGTAGTTTCCTTTTGGATTATAAACGTTGATAATTTTAATCCCCCTTATTATCGTCTATTGTTATGCTAATCGCTCTATGTTTTATGAATTAAATATTTCCCAATCATTAATTTTAAATTTCTCGTGTACTAACATGGCAATCCCTCTGCGCACTTAACTCCATGAACCTGTGCTCTATCATTTCTAAATGTATTGCATCCTGTATACTTAAGCCCCTGGGTCTTCTTTAGCATGGTTTTTCTGCAGCATCATTATTATGATTTGATCTTTGTATTTTTTTATCATGGAAGCTAGGTTCTGTCTACCCCCCCTGCAGTTCCATTGTATTTTTTCAATATCTTTGTTATGCATTTTTTTACGTAGTTTACTGTTATTGTGTTTGTTGTCAGTGTACTATGTCTAGATTTTTGTGTGTATTGCTGTGATGTGTGTTTGTTTCTTGGTCTGGGCTCTAGTGGTCCTAGTTGATTCAGGTTTTGTTGTCTGTTGGACCCCGCCAATGTTGGAGATAGCTGTTTTGATGTCTTCGATGTCGGTGTTGATTTTGAATTTCCATTCTGTGTCTTGTTTTGTTCTTTGTATGATTAATTCTTTTTATGTGTTGCTTTTCTTCGCTGAGGAGTTGTCTTTCTATTTCCATTCTTTTCAGGATTTCTTCATTTCTCTCTTGTAGCTTTGTGAATCTTCTGACTTCTTGTTGTATTGTCTGCGCTATTTCTTGGAAGATATGTAAGGGTATTTTGTTGCCCTTTAGATTTGGGTTGTTTTCCTCTTCTGTTGCTTTGTCTTTTCTTTCTGTGACTTTTTGTTGTGGTGGCCTGCTTTCATCTTGTTTGGTGTCTGTAGGTGCTGGTGGTGAATACTTCTTGCGTGTGATAGATGGTGGTGTATAGTTCTTCTTGCTTGCGGTAGGCGGTGGTGATGTATAATTCTTCTTGTTTGTGGAATGGTCGTTATTTTGATTAATATTTCTTTGTTTTGCTTTGGCTTTCCTGTACTCCGGGCATCCAAGGTACCTCGTGCTATGTGGTCTTGTATAATTGGCACATTATCTATTGCTGTTTGCAGTTTGGTAGTTGCTGTCCTTTATGGCAAGGCGCAGTTTTTCATAGAATGTGCCCCTGCACAGTACATGCATCTGGTGGAGTTTTTGCATGTGCTTTTGGTATGACCAAATTGCTGGCACCGAGAGCACTGCATGGGCCCTGGTACGTAGGTCTCTGTCTTATATTGTTTTTGTAGTATGTAAATGATGCTGGGTTTTTCCATCCCTTTGGTGACTACATCCACTACTGTTGTTTTATTGTTGTTTTTGTAAATTCTCTGTATGAGTGTGAATGTGTGATTTTTGTTTTCTAATTTGATGTTGTTGTTTAAGTGTTCGTCCTGCAAATATGGTGGTACTCCTTTTACCACAAATATTGTCGTTTCAATGAGTATTTTATCTGTATTTGTGTGCTGTGTCCTAATGTTGTTTTGTATGTGTGATGTTTCCTCACTTTATCTACGAGGGGAAGTCAATAAGTAAGCCACAAATGGCTGTAGAAAAATAACTAAACATGATAACAACTTGAAACCAGTTTATTTTATACATACATTGTTCCTTTATTTCTCAACATAATTTGCACCAACATTGATGCACTTATCCCATCGTTTTATCAATCCTCCCAAACCGGTTACATAGAACTGCGGGCTCTGTTTTCTAAACCACGTTTTCACTTCACATTGAACTTCAGCGTCATTCGCGAAATGTCTCCCGCCAAGGTGGGTTTTCAATGGACCAAAAAGGTGGAAATCGTTAGGGGCTAAGTCGGGACTGTAAGGTTGATGTTCCAGAACCTTCCACAGTAGTTGGTTAATTTTCTCCTGAGTTAATCGAGCCGTATGTGGTCTGGCATTGTCATGAAGAAGCAACACTCCTGTAGTCAGCAGTCCTGGGCATTTTTTCGAATTGCATCATGAAGCATCGATAGAACTTCACAGTATGTTTCAGAATTCTGTGGAAAGTTCTAGAACATCAACCTTACAGTCCCGACTTAGCCCCTAACGATTTCCACCTTTTGGTCCACTGAAAACCCACCTTGGCGGGAGACATTTCGCGAATGACGCTGAAGTTCAATGTGAAGTGAAAACGTGGTTTAGAAAACAGAGCCCGCAGTTCTATGCAGCCGGTTTGGGAGGATTGATAAAACGATGGGATAAGTGCATCAATGTTGGTGCAAATTATGTTGAGAAATAAAGGAACAATGTATGTATAAAATAAACTGGTTTCAAGTTGTTATCATGTTTAGTTATTTTTCTACAGCCATTTGTGGCTTACCTATTGGCTTCCCCTCGTATTAGCTGTCTGGTGTTGAAGGTGTCATTTAGTGTTAAAATAACACCGTGTCATAATTTTTTAACGTGGTGTATTGCTTCTTGCTTTACGAGACCCTCTAGCAGAACTCCTATCTTACTATCGGCGAGGGAGTTGATGCTAACTTCCTCCCACCTCCCCATTTTGTCTAACAATAAGTTTTTCTCTGCTTATTTTTAGGGTGGGTTTAGGCCCATGTATCTTTCTGATTAGTCTGTCTATTCTGGCTTCGTTAGTCATTTTTACATTGGCAGGGATGCTTAGCAGTAGTATTTTGGTCTTCACCACTTGAGCATAGTTTTTATTTGCTACTGGATTAGTCTGTTCCATGTTATAATTACTCTAACAATATCAGTCTACTACTATTTTGTATTTATCTATTTATCTATCTAATATGACTAGTCTATAAGCACTGGTCTTACCTTGTTGGTTGGAGGAGTATAATGCTGTGGCCGCGTCTACACTGAAATCTAGTTAGCTGCTTTTTGTTGTCCACCTGGTTCGAGTATTTGTACTGGTAAATAATAGTACGGTGACAGCTTATATTGCGTCTTCAACGTAGCGCGTTCAACGACCTTTTTGCTATGATCAAAATGATGGCTTGTCTGGTTGGATGAGTATAATGATTTTGATTCTGATTTGCTATGACAACTTATATGTGTAATAATTTAACTAGGACAATTTATATGTGTAATAATGTTACTATGAGAATTTATATGTGTAATAATTTAACTAGGACAACTTATATGTGTAATAATGTTACTATGAGAATTTATATGTGTAATATATTAACGATGACAACTTATATGTGTAATAATTTAACTATAACAACTTATCTGTGTAACTAGCAGTTTACCCGTTCATCGCACGGGGAATGTAGTTTAAATCTATTTGTTAAGTCCCTTAATGAAACATGCCACGTTGCTTCAAAATCAGCTTCTTCCCCATTAAAAACGATACGTTTTCTCTCCATCCATCGGCCGGAAAAAACCTGATACAACAGAATTCCCGTTCCCGTGAAAGTTGAATTTAGTATAAATCTAGTTGTAATTTTTCACCACTTTTAAAGCTACATTTGTCATCCTTTTATGCTGATCTTGCGATCCCACATAAACTGTCCCTCATTTGATTGCCAGCAAAACGTGATACAATTGAATTCCCATGGAAGTTGAGAAATATCTTGCAAATTAAATTTATTCAAATTAACTTATCAAAGTGTTTAAAAAAAATGGGGCCGAACGTGAATCGAGCGCATATAGCGCACATCTACTGCAATGTAGGCAGGTACGCTATCAACTATACTACACAGACTTGTAAATAAATCTGTTTAAAATACGTTATAATAATAGTGACGCATTAAGGACTTGAGCGGAAAATAATAATCGTTGTCAAAGTCCGTATGTAGTGTGCTGTGACATTCGTCACTTTGTTGTATTGTTTGCTTGATAAAGGCCTTGTTAGTCGAAACGTTGCTGTGTCATTGTTTTTGTCATTGTTTTTGTATTTTATAAAACTACCGTACTTTGTGATTACGCGATTCGCCGAAAGTAACAACATGATCACATGACCGGGTACGTCGTGAAAACATGGACAGACACTTTCGGCGATTTATACGCAGAATGATTATGTGCTTTAACCCTTTGAACCCTGGTCACCTGTACCTTAAAAATCTCTTCCCGAAGCTCCTGGGCAAAAACAGTACACATCAGAGTTATATTAAAACACGATAATTTAGCATTCTTAAGTGCTCTATAATTTATTATTGATTTACCCCATCATCTGTTTTTCCTGATTATTATATATTTGAAGAATACTAAACTTTAAAATTTATTTTATTTAATATGTGGCACTGTCAGAATACTCCCGTATATGAAGATTAAATACTTAATTAATTACCTTACCAGTACAATAAAATCACACAACAGCGTCCGCCATCTCGTAAAACAATGTAGAACACATGGATTGTGTTTTAAGTCTCATTTGTACACAATATGTTTTCAAATACCAAAAAATTGTGAAAAATATTCTCAGACCAATATATCGGGATCTCGGGGTATGGTGCGCTTACATTCAATCCCGAAATATTGGGAGCCCGGGTTCTAAGGGTTAAGTTGAGAACATGGTTATAGAAAGGAACAAATAGTTCAGTTTTTCTTCGTATCTCTGAAAGCCACCTTCTTGCCAAATTTCACGTCTGGAGGATGTCCAGATATCTACAAACAATTGGAACAGACATACAATTCCATGCATCTTTGTTTTATATATATATATATATATATATATATATATATAAGACTTGCAGTTTACCAGTTCATCGCACGGTGGGGAAGGGGGTTAGTTTAAATCTAAACTACTTTTAGAGTTAATTTGTTATCCTTTTCCGCTGATCTTCCGAGCCCATATAAACTGTAGCTCATTCCGATAGCCAGTAAAACCTGATATAATTGAATTCCCGCGAAAGTTTAAAAATAACAATTGGCAAATGAAATTTATTCAGATTATTAACTTATCGATGTGTTTAAAAAAATGTAAAACAACAAAATTGGCCGAGCATGTTAAAATGCCCATACATATGTTAGTATTCGAGTGATGTGCAAAAAACGTCACCGGACTATAACAACATGATCGCTTTGCGCATCATGTGGCCGCGAATGTCGTGAAAACATAAATATACACTTCGGCGACTTCTATGCAGAATGATCATGTGCATTAAGTTGGGAACATGGTTATAGAAAGAAACAAATAGTTCAGTTTGATTATTTTTCTCTCTTCGTATCTCTGAACCTATTATCATGAAATTATGGACCTCACAAACTCGACAGACAACATCGTAATAAATGGCCAAACACTGGAGAAAGTTAAACATTTTACATATGTGGGTAGTAAAGTGTCAAACAACGGAGACACGATGAAAGAAATAAACTCTCGTATTGCTGTAGCAGCTAGTGCCTTCACTAAATTGACGAATATCTGGCAATCTCAAGACCTTAGTATAGGCACAAAAGTTAAATTGTTTAGGTCATGTGTGGTTCCTGTACTGACCTACGGTTGTGAAAGTTGAAATCAACAAAGAAAATTGATAAGAAACTGGACAGCTTTGAGAATAAATGTCTCCGAAAATTATTAAAAGTAAAATGGAGTGATTTCGTTTCTAACAACACAGTGAGAGATAGAACACACCAACAACCCGTTTCAAATATTATAAGGAAACGAAGGTGGAAATATTTAGGTCATGTTCTTCGAAGAACCATCCAACAAGAAAGTAAACTATTGGGATGTAAAACCATACAAGATCTCCAACTGCTAGTAAAGAACCGTATCACATGGAGATCTAAAACATCTGCCCTATGTAACGCCTTTGGCATGAAAGGAACAAACTAACTAACTAACTATCTCTGAAAGCTACCTTCTTGCCAAATTTCAAGTTCGTAGGATGTCCAGATATCTCCAAACAATGGAGACAGACATACAATGTAATTCAACTGATTCTTATATATATATATATATATATATATATATATATATATATATATATATATATATATATAAGAGAGAGAGAGAGAGAGAGAGAGAGAGAGAGAGAGAGATTTATAGTTTAACTATGACAACTTATATGTGTAATAATTTAATTTACTCACATTTCAATATTTCTCAGGGCGTATAAGCTTTTCCTCGGACGGCGTCTTACTTGTATAAAACACCGTGGTGTATATCGACCTTCGCCAATGTTCGGACCCGGACAACCTGTCAAATCTTTACATTGTCGACCTTACTTTACCGATCACTTTTGAGTTTGATCCGGAGTAGGAACATTCCGAACCTTTCCTAGACGCACGTTGGTACGTGGCAATTTGCAGTTAACCTCAGAAGACACCGGCCTGGGGCCAAGCACAAATAATGTAGAGGGTCGTTTCAATTGGCGCTCGCAACGAAACTTAGGATTTTGCGCTCGCCACCATCACCCGCCCCAGTTCTTCCGGGGATGTTAGTTGTGACTGCAATAGTACCTTGCCGGTTGCCCCAAGGCTGGCAGTTCCGTTAGGCATCACCCACCTCAGTTCTTCTGGGGATGTTAATTGTTATCTCAACAGTACCTTGCACGGTTTTCCCAGGGAGGGTAGTTTCGTTATCCACTAAAACGCAACTTTATGTTTTGCGCTCGGCAAACCATGCCCAGTATATGTATCTGCACCAGGCCACCGATGCGGAGTCAGCTGCAATCTTCCTTCGTACCGACACGAGGGTAGACTTTTATTCTTTACGCATCTGACTTATTTATTCTTGCCCCTCGAGCTGGCAATGTTTGCCCCTTCCTAGGGCTTCGGGTTTCGCCCTACGTGGGCACGCGTTTCATCATTGCATGTACCTCTCATCCTTTCATGTTTCTCCATCGGCAGAGAAACTGGTAATTTGTGGCGGGACCTTCGACTTACACGTCGAGCTTGTGTATGGAGTCTCCTGCTCCGGAGATGGCGATTTGTGTACGGCCCTTACTCCGGGGAGGGGGGCTTATGTCAGAAACGTTTCGCTGCTGTTTCTTTTTGCTCGAGATCTTCAGCAATATTTTGTTGGATATCGGCCAGGAGATTCGTGCATTTTGTTCGTTTGGACCTGCGTTTCTTTTTTCTTACTTGCACTGCTACCACTACCAGTAGTTCTCCCTGATCCCTGCCCCCATTTGCCAAACCGGAACCAAAGTCTGTTTCCAGGGTCACCACGTGGTACAGGGGCAGGGTCTTGGTTAGCGCGCCCCTTCGCTAACCCTGGCCCATGCTGCCGCCATGAGCCTTTGACCCCATGTGGCTATCTGGTCAGCACAGGATCTATTTGGTCGGAAGCCAGCCTGTTCATCTCTTAGCTTTATATCGATGGCATCTCTCAATCTCTCCAGGATGATTCTGCTTAGTATTTTCCTAGGTACTTACAACATCATTATTCCTCTATAGTTTTCACACTATCTAGCCCTAGAACGCAAATTAAAGCTCCCATCCCTACGCTTAACGGCAGGAGTGGATAGCCAACTACATCTTCCACCTGAGAATAGACAATAGACAATAGTTTTCACACTTTTGAAGGTCCCCTTTCTTTGGTAGCTTCACTAGGTATCCTCTCCAGTTTTTGCTGGTATTTCTTCGGTCTCCCAGATTCTGCTAAATAAATTAAATAGTTTTCTTTAGATGTGTTTATGTTGACTTTAACCACCTCCGCTGGAATACCATCTGGACCGGCCGCTTTCCAATCTTTCAAAAGTTTAATGGTTTTACTAATCTCCTCCTTTCTGTCAATTTCTGCAGGTTGACTGAGATATCTGGGGGGTTTGTAGGTGCTGGTCTGTTCAGGAGTTCCTTGAAGTATTCCATCCATCTTTCCATTTGGTCTTTAACATTAGTGATAGTTTCCCCACTACTATTTTTGATCAACCCACTTGACGGACTGTATTTTCCTGATAGCTTTCTAGTCATGTTGTAAAGATCCCTAAGGTTTCCTTTTGCTGCAGCTACCTCCACTTCTCTTGCTAGATCTTCTAAGTATTGTCTTTTATCTAACCTTATTTGTTTCTTCACTTTCTTGCTCGCTTCTGTGTATTTTTCCTGGGATATGGCTTTGGCAGTTCTAGTTTTGCTATTATTTAAATATGCTTTCCTCTTTTTCCTTTCTTCTATTTCCTTGAGAGTTTCTGGAGTTCTCCATGCCTTATGATTCCGCTCCTTCTTTCCTAATACCTCCGTGCACGTTTCATTCCAAATATTTTTTGCTTGCTGCGAGCATTCTTCCGCACTCACCTCATCTTCTAATTGCTGCAAAACCTCATACTTATTAGAGACTGTGACCGTGAACTGTTCCTTTGTTTCTTGACTTCTGAGGTATCCTACATTATATTGGTGTCTACGTTCATGGGATGTTGTGTAACGCTTAAGCTTCAGTTTAATTTTACATATCAGCAAATGGTGATCCGAATCTACATCTGCCCCTCCTACCTTACATCTTGTAGAGATGACCTGAATTTCTTGTTTATGCATATGTGGTCAATATGATTTTCTGTTCTGTAGTCTGGTGATACCCAGGTTGCTTTATGTATTCTTTTATGTGGAAAGACACTTCCACCTACGACGCATTGATTCGCTACACAGAAATTAGTGAATAGTTCTCCATTTTCGTTCATTACCCCTAGTCCGTGTTTCCCCATGATCTCCTCGAAGCCTATGTTGTCCGCACCTATTTTGACATTGAGGTCACCCATCAGAATTTTGATGTTCCCATTTCTCTGATTACCTATAGTATTTTGAAGTTTTATGTAAAATTCCTCTTTTACTTTTTCCTCTTTATCATTGGTAGGTGCATAACACTGGGTCACATTCAAGAATACTTTCTTTTGGTGGTTCTGAATGTTGCTGTTATTGTCCTCTTCTTTAGATAGCATTAAAGCCACACCTTCACTATGGGGCATTTTCTTCCATATGGCCTGAGAACAGCATTGTTTATACTGTGTTTAGACGTTGTTTATCTGCACCATTCCACCTAGTTTCACATAATCGCAAGATGCCAATCCCGAAGTATTTCATCTCATTTACAACCTGTGCTGTCATTCCCATTTCATACATACTTTTAACATTCCAGGTACCAATTCTGGAGCTTTTCCTAGACGAAAGGAAAATAATCTGTGGTGCAGGCTCCTTGCGGCTTTTTCTGCATCGCTTCATACCTCTTCTAGAAGAGCTTCCTATCCTATTGGTTGGCACAGTTATTATTTTATTTTTATGTGACTTGTTCTTGGTCGGTTGGATTTTGTGGCTAAAATTTTCTACTGGATAGGGTAGCCAGCCCTACGCCAAACCCCACCTTACCCTCCTCTTATGACACGCCTTGTAGGTCGCAGTGCCGCTATTCTTTACCCGCCTTGCGAGCCCCGGCAACACACGGGCGAATAATTTAACTATGACAACTTATATGTGTAATAATTTAACTATGACAACTTATATGTGTAATAATTTAATTATGACAACTTATATGTGTAATAATTTAACTATGACAACTTATATGTGTAATAATTTAACTATGACAACTTATATGTGTAATAATTTAACTATGACAACTTATATGTGTAATAATTTAACTAATGAGAACTTATATGTGTGATAATTTAACTATGACAACTTATATGCGTAATAATTTAAATATGACAACTTATATGCGTAATAATTTAACTACGACAACTTATATGTGTAGTAATTTAACTATGACAACTTATATGTGTAATAATTTAACTATGACAACTTATATGCGTAATAATTTAACTATGACAACTTATATGTGTAATAATTTAACTATGACAACTTATATGTGTAATAATTTAACTATGACAACTTATATGCGTAATAATTTAACTATGACAACTTATATGTGTAATAATTTAACTATGACAACTTATATGTGTAATAATTTAACTATGACAACTTATATGTGTAATAATTTAACTAATGACAACTTATATGTGTGATAATTTAACTATGACAACTTATATGCGTAATAATTTAAATATGACAACTTATATGCGTAATAATTTAACTACGACAACTTATATGTGTAGTAATTTAACTATGACAACTTATATGTGTAATAATTTAACTATGACAACTTATATGCGTAATAATTTAACTATGACAACTTATATGTGTAATAATTTAACTATGACAACTTATATGTGTAATAATTTAAATATGACAACTTATATGCGTAATAATTTAACTACGACAACTTATATGTGTAGTAATTTAACTATGACAACTTATATGTGTAATAATTTAACTATGACAACTTATATGTGTAATAATTTAACTATGACAACTTATATGTGTAATAATTTAACTAATGACAACTTATATGTGTGATAATTTAACTATGACAACTTATATGCGTAATAATTTAAATATGACAACTTATATGCGTAATAATTTAACTACGACAACTTATATGTGTAGTAATTTAACTATGACAACTTATATGTGTAATAATTTAACTATGACAACTTATATGCGTAATAATTTAACTATGACAACTTATATGTGTAATAATTTAACTATGACAACTTATATGTGTAATAATTTAAATATGACAACTTATATGCGTAATAATTTAACTACGACAACTTATATGTGTAGTAATTTAACTATGACAACTTATATGTGTAATAATTTAACTATGACAACTTATATGTGTATTAATTTAACTATGACAACTTATATGCGTAATAATTTAACTATGACAACTTATATGTGTAATAATTTAACTATGACAACTTATATGTGCAATAATTTAACTATGACAACTTATATGTGTAATAATTTAACTATGACAACTTATATGCGTAATAATTTAACTAATGACAACTTATATGTGTAATAATTTAACTATGACAACTTATATGTGTAATAATTTAACTATGACAACTTATATGTGTAATAATTTAACTATGACAACTTATATGTGTAATAATTTAACTAATGACAACTTATATGTGTAATAATTTAACTAGGACAACTTATATGTGTAATAATTTAACTATGACAACTTATATGTGTAATAATTTTAACTCATGACAACTTATATGCGTAATAATTTAACTATGACAACTTATATGCGTAATAATTTAACTATGACAACTTATATGTGTAATAATTTAACTATGACAACTTATATGCGTAATAATTTAACTATGACAACTTATATGTGTAATAATTTAACTATGACAACTTATATGTGTAATAATTTAACTATGACAACTTATATGTGTAATAATTTAACTAATGACAACTTATATGTGTAATAATTTAACTAGGACAACTTATATGCGTAATAATTTAACTATGACAACTTATATGTGTAATAATTTAACTATGACAACTTATATGTGTAATAATTTAACTAGGACAACTTATATGCGTAATAATTTAACTATGACAACTTATATGTGTAATAATTTAACTATGACAACTTATATGCGTAATAATTTAACTATGACAACTTATATGCGTAATAATTTAACTATGACAACTTATATGCGTAATAATTTAACTATGACAACTTGTATGTTATTGGATATTGGTTTCAGCGCTCCGTGCAGACCCATAGTGGTTCATCTACCCCAACATATGTCGAAAGTTATACCTACTGATGGTTTCTGTGGCTTGCTGGTTAAACACACTTCTCTCTCTGCTCCTCAAGCATCCAGCTCTACTAGAGCGTGCAAACTCCACAAATCTCTGGATTGATTGAACGTCAATTGTAGTGTCTTCTTCCTACCGTATGTTGCCAAGAGACCGAAGATCTTCCCCCTTATCCATACTAAATAGTGATCGTTAACTCCCTAGTTTGACAATTATTTCCATAACTTTTTCTTACCTACGCGGTCGAACACGTTTTCCTGATCTACGAACGCAACGTGTAAGAGTCATCTTCACTAACTGCTTCTGTTCTTCCGAAATCCATTTGGGGTCGCTAAGCTGTGTTCGATAATAGGCGGTGGTCTTTTCTAGAGTATTTTACTGAATATTTTTTGGAGTGGTTTAGTAACAAAATGTCTTTATATTGCGTCCAATCTTCTTCACGATTGAGACTATTATTGCATTTCTCAAGTCTTTAAGTTGTTTCTTGTATGATCCAGACTCGTTAAATAGTTTGTGTAGCCAGTTTATTCAGGACTCTTTAGCTGCTTTGAGCAAGTCAGCGGGTAGATTGCATTGGTCTTGTGCTTTGTTGGATGGTGTCATTTTTACAGCATTTCTGATCTATGAAAGTGGCATGCTTGGTTATAATTCTTTATTTATATTTATAATGATTTCTCGCGTGTTAATTTGGTCCTCCGTTGTAGATTGAGTTTATAAATTATTGTCTCCACCTGTTCGTGAGCGTGACAATTTCTGACTTGTTACGATTATTCTCAATTTCGTCGCTAATAATGATCGTGGAATCGTATTGTTCTTTTCTGCCTTTCCTGACTAAAATCTTCCAAAATTTTTAATTAGTTTATAGTTCATAGTTCATAAGTACGGTTCCAACTTCACTGCAACGGGTCACCCCAAAATTGCTCCGTTCCTGTGCCAATGAAAATCACACGAAATGCTAACAACTGTGAAATGTTTCCTGTGTGAACTAATTCCAGAATGAAACAGTCGCGAACCGCCACAAAAAGTAACCTGCACCGCATAAAATGCATATGGCCGTCGCTAATGTAGCAACACAAAACTTTACTTGAATTGCAATTCTTGTCGAAGGGAACATCAATCATTACAAAATCCAGCTTTCTGCACTCGCAATATAACTGCATACGGCAGATTGAGCTTGTTCGTCATAACCGCTGTCCGCCATTTTTGAATACACACAACAAACGCACGGTTGACACAGCAAAAAGCATTCCATGTAACAGTCACAGCTCACAGCGTTGCTCAAGTACTAACTCAGTAGCTCGGCAAACGAAACCGGAAAATACCCGACCAAACATGGCGAAAATGCGCTAGCAAAGTCGTGTTCAGAATCAAAGAGTTCTGACTCTGAATGGCCCTCCCGCATTCCGCCATTGCTGGCCAGATTTTGTCAAATTTTTCATTGCACTTTTATAGTCTGAATTCAATATTTCGACATAATCTTGTCATGATTGAATTTTAGCCTGCTTCATATCCTCATTGGCATGCTTTATTGCTGTTCTGTATTCAGTAAGTTGGTTTTGTTGGTTTACTCTTCGCCCATGTATCTACGTTACTTCTCTCTTACTGAAGTATTTACTTCGTTATTTCTCCACGTTGATAGTTTTTATCGTGTGACTCTGCATTTACTGTTCCACTTTTCATTGCTTGCTTCTATGGTTCTCTCTTCAGTGTTACTTATTCTTTCTCTACCAAATTGATATCTTTAAGGTAGTCATGGAAAATCTTCTGTGATTCTTTCAAGAAACAAATCTTATGTGCTAACATCTGATAGTTTACTGACTTTGATTATTTCGTATTGAACCTTGTGCGGTCCTCTGATATTCGTAATCGTATTCGTTCTGATAATCATAATTATTCATTTGTGCTCACTGTTTATACATACGTTCGGAATTGCCCATTTCTGTCACATTTATTCTTCTTATTCTCTTGGTTAACATAAAATTGACTTGGCTTTTACAGTCTAGGCAGTTTCATTGACACCAGGTCATTGACATCCGCCCTATATAAGAGAAATGTAGCGGTTAACTCTGGTCTGGAAACTTGTTTTCATTGCTTTCATATTAATGTAGAATTTGTATTACAATTTTGAGATATTATGACTTAAAAAAGTAGAAAAGTTTAGTTTTCAAAAATATGTCAACGCGTTGCCGAGGAAACAATAAAAATGGCCGCCAAACACAAAATTTTAAATCCCTAAGGTTCTGAATGTAATGAATATAAATGAATTATGTTTTCACTCGAACGTGAGCAATTGTAATATCTAAACTATTGCACATGATTTTTAGGATACATTAAATATTCCATTTTTTATGAATTTTGGGTAAACACACCCCAAAAACAGCTTCATTTGACCAAATTTTGAGAGTATTTTTACCAAAAAATTTATTTACAAATGTAATATTTAATATATCCTAAAAAGCATGTTTAATAATTTAAATATTACAATTGCACACCTTAGAGTGAAAACAGAATTCATTTACATTCATTAGATTCAGAGCCTTAGGATTTGAAATTTTGTTTTTGGCGGCCATTTTGTATTGTTTCCATGGCAATGCTTTGACATTTTTTAAAACTAATTTTTTCTACTCTTCTAAGTCATAATCTTTCAAAATGGTTATACACATTTTACATTAATATGAAAACAATGAAAATAGCTTTTTGATCCCCACACTAGAGAATCCCCCCTTAAGTGTGATAGCTTAATATCTTTACCGACAACAATAATTCTTGGCCTTCCATAGAGGTCACCTTTGTCTCCAAGACTTTTCAGTTCTTACATGATGAGAGTTACATGTGGACAGATAATAGAGAGCAGAAGACCTATGGCCTACGCGGATGACATTCTGGTATATTCTCACAGAACAGATTGGAAGCAGAATGATATATATAGTGCAAACTAGATCGTACTAGTTGTTGGTGTTTTAATTCAGATTTACTAGGGGATCCAACGAAGTCAGCTATGACAAAGTGTTCTCTGAAAAATAACATAGTCCGTACACCTGCACCAAAACTCAGTTTGTCAGAGACTGCACTGAAAAGTAATAATAAATACATGGGAGTGCTTTTTCGATAGATGCCTGTATTTCAATGAGCACGGCGATCACGCCATTATGAAATCCAGGAATGTACTGGAAGCTATACAAATAATAACCGCTGCTCACTGTGAACAGCGACTTTGAGCCTTTTATACTGATTCTTTAGGCAATTAGGAATACTATAACAAATAGATATATCCAGAAAGAACTCAAAATCAAAGAAAACTGGCTGATGCTACAAATAAAAAGAGAAAATTGAGATATTTTGGACATATAAAAAGACATAAAGGGCTGGAAAAGACCATCATGGAACGAGGCATACCGGCAAAGAGAAGAAGAGGAAGACCATGGAGAAGATGGATTCAGGATGTAACTGATGATTTGAACATGACGGCTGCAGAGGCAGGACATCTGGCCTTAGAGAGAGAGAAATTCCGGAGGACTGTTGGTGTGGCAAAGTTCTGCTCAGGACAAGCTATTTGATGATGATAGCAATTCTAGCGCCTAGCCAAACGCACAATACACGATTAGAGAAGATCCAAAATGAGACTTTGCGCAACATTTTCGGATGCACAAGAAATACGACGGCAAAGTTCATGAGATATGTGAATATTTATCTATTGAGATTAGAGCGCAGCTTTGCCAACAACGTGCCTATCTTTATATCAGTACTGATATAGAGCATCCACTATATGATGGAACAAGGAAGACAATTCAGCAGACTAAAGATGGGAAAGTCATAGTTGGGACGCGATCGGATCACTTGTTCTTTCTTCAACAATCATTGTCTGATAACTAACTTTAACTACTTCACACTTCACGCTATATATGTCAGAGACATTAGTATGATTTATTTACAGAATTCAAAGTAAAAAACCATATCAAAGAACTTAGAAAACCACCACGTATTTCAATAAAAGGCACACATTTACTCTTCTGGGGAAGACTATAAGTGTCTCTCTGCAATCGAGCCTTTTTCATCGAAACCTGTTTAAAAAAATAACAAATCCTTCTGGTGTCGAGACAAACATGTCTTCGAGATAAGGAAAGTAATTCGCCCTGTGCGAACTTACTTCAAAACTACTCCGTTTTGTTTGATGTACTAGATCATTTAATACATCTACTATATATATAAAAATGAGTGTATGTATTTATGTTTGTTACCTATAGACTCGGAAACTACTGAACAGATGTAGCTGAAATTTACAGGATATGTTTGTTTTGATGTCGGGATGCTACCTGTCACAGTTTGAAATAGGTAGCGCTGAAGCTTTCGAAAAATCTAAAAAATAATAACACGCTCATTTCATCGAGAGTTTCTAACCAAATCTCCATTAACGTTTCCGACGAAAAACGCAAATTTAATCGAGAGTTTCTTCCGGAAGTTTACAGTATGCGCATCTACACGATTCGATGACGTATGATTCAAGTCAATATTTCAAACAAGCCGTTAAAGTCAATATTTCAAACAAGCCGTTACAAGCTGAAGGTTTGTTTCTAATCATGATCATAGATACTGCAAATCATATTTTAAGTTCCATCTATTCCATCAATGTTTGTTAGCTATGTTGGCAAAAATTGCTCTATATTCGATTAAACTAAATAAAACTACGATCCGAGGAATACGTTCATTTGAGGGAAGCTATTGGCCGGCATTTCTATAAATGGCAAGATGGTTATTTTGCCATCAACGTTTACCTGATGTACAATGTACACGTTATATGTATGAATATTACCCAATATTAGATTACACGACAGAAACGGGGTTACCATTTATTATTTTGTAAATCAATCCATACCATTGACCGCTATAGCGGCGTGCAATTCTAAATTAGTACAACCATTTCGCAATAGGTGGCGCGCGATTAGTGAGTAGTTTGGACAAATGATTTATACAGTTTAACTGATTTTTCAAAACATATTACGCGCATTTCCTTGCATTTATATGTTAATATATATAGTAGATATGCATTTCCTAATAGAATTTAATCAAATGCTAATTTTTTTATTTATTCCAGCGAAACTTCAACGAATTTTCCACACATTTTCAATTATGCCTCCCAAACGAAAAGCTATTGGTCCATCTACACCTAGATCACGAAAAAGAAAGGCATTACTAGCTTCAGAAACAGATGAGCAACGGAAGCAAGACTGGAAACCGTTCGAGTTCGCACCGCTGAAGCCCGTTCGTCTGAAACAGACGAGCAACGTGAAGCAAGACTAGGAACCAATCGAGTTCGCACTGCTGAAGCCCATTCGTCTGAAACAGACGAGCATCGTGAGGCAAGACTAATAACCAATCGAGTACGCACTGCTCAAGTCCGTTTAGCTGAAACAATCGAGCAACGGGAAGCAAGACTGCAAACCGCTCGGATACGCAATACTCAATCCAGACGAACACTGCACGCTGATTTAAATCTAGGTGCTTTCCATTACAATACAAATTATGATTAGTCTTCATCCAAATGTGGTTATTGGAAAAATGGATAGATTATGCGTATATTGCAGTGCCGTCAAATTTAAGAATGAATCACCAGGAATGTGCTGCGCGGGTGGAAAAGTGAAATTGCCAGTATTACATTCACCACCCGAACCATTATCAACATTGGTAGCAGGTGACACAAGCCAATCAAAACATTTCTTGGCAAACATACGCAAGTACAATTCATGTTTCCAAATGACATCGTTCGGTGCAACAAATATCGTGCGTGAGAATTACATGCCCACATTCAAAGTTCAAGGGCAAATTTATCATCGTGCTGGCTCACTACTGCCACTGCCCGACGCAGATTACAAATTTCTTCAAATTTATTTCATGGGAAACAATGATGAACAAATTGATCAACGTTGTAGATTCAATACGCGTGCAAAACGAGAAATAGTCGCTGCATTACAAACTTTATTCGATCAACACAATGAATTAATTCGATTGTTCAAAACTGCCCTGCAACAATTACCAGCTGATGACTACCGAGTTGTACTTAGAGCAGACAAAACACCTGTTGGTCAACACGAAAGACAGTACAATGCACCAACAATTGATGAAGTGGCGATCGTTATGGTTGGCGAAGAATTTAATTCGCGTGATATAATTCTTCATCGCAGAAGTGGTGATGTTCAGCGAGTCTCAGAAACTCATCGCTCCTACGACGGATTACAATATCCGATATTATTTTGGCAAGGAGAAGATGGATATCATTTCAACATCAAATTGAGAAATCCAAAAACAGATGAGGAAACGAATAAGAAAGTTAGTGCTATGAATTATTATTCATATCGAATAATGATTCGTGAAAACGCTGAAAATCATATCTTGAAATGTCGACAATTGTTCCATCAATACATTGTCGATATGTATGCGAAAATCGAAACTGAGCGACTCCTCTACATTCGATTAAATCAAACCAAGTTGCGTTCAGAACAGTACATTCATTTACGTGATGCAATTGTTAATGATGGCAATGTGAATCCTAATGAATTGGGAAAAATGGTCATACTACCAGCCACATTTACAGGGAGTCCGCGGCACATGCATGAATACGCACAAGATGCAATGACATATGTTCGCGCCTATGGCCGTCCAGATTTATTTATCACGTTTACATGCAATCCTTCGTGGGATGAAATTAAAGAACTTTTGTTAGCTGGACAATTATCATCGGATCGTCATGATATTACTGCGCGTGTATTCAAACAAAAATTGAAATCTTTAATGGATTTCATTGTCAAGCAGTGTGTTTTTGGAGAGACACGCTGTTGGATGTATTCCATCGAATGGCAAAAAAGAGGATTGCCCCATGCACACATTTTGATTTGGTTGATCGAAAAGTCACACCAGATCAAATTGATCAAGTCATCTCAGCAGAAATACCAGATGTCGACATTGATCCAGACTTATTTGAAGTCGTCACCAAAAACATGATTCATGGTCCATGTGGCTTACTCAACAATAATTCACCATGCATGTCTGATGGAAAATGCACGAAAAGATACCCAAAAGACTTACATTTCGATACTATCACTGGCAATGACGGATATCCTCTCTATCGTCGACGATCAAATGAAGATGGCGGAAAATCCATCACTGTAAAAGTGCGAAACAATGATGTTGAAGTTGATAATCGTTGGGTTGTACCGTATTCACCGTTACTCTCAAAGACGTACAAAGCACACATAAATGTTGAGTATTGCAATTCGGTGAAATCGATCAAGTACATTTGCAAATATGTCAACAAAGGAAGCGATATGGCAGTTTTTGGAGTGGCAAATATAAATGCATCCATCGATGAAATCGAGCGTTATCAACTGGGACGCTACATTAGTAGCAATGAAGCAGTATGGCGCATTTTATCATTTCCAATTCATGAACGACATCCAACAGTTGTTCATTTGGCAGTGCACCTTGAAAATGGACAGCGCGTGTACTTCTCAACAGATAATGCACATGCACAAGCATTGTCACCATCGCCAACAACGTTAACTGCATTTTTCTCATTGTGTAGAGATGATATATTTGCAAAGACGCTACTTTACTCTGAACTGCCAACATACTACACATGGAATGCAGCAGCGAAAAAGTTTCAACGTCGTAAACAAGGTAAAGTAGTTGAAGGACATTCCAATTTATATTCGACCAATGCGTTAGGCCGTTTGTACACTGTTCATCCAAACAATGCAGAATGCTTTTACTTGCGATTACTGTTAATCAACAAACGTGGACCAACATCCTTCCAAGAATTGAGAACAGTTAACGGTCACGTATGTGCTACTTATCGTGAAGCTTTCCAAGAATTAAATCTTCTTGAAAACGATGCACATTGGGACACTTCACTCGCTGATGCATCCAATACTGCACGACCACAGCAAATACGCACATTATTTGCAGTAATATTAACAACGTGCTTCCCATCCAATCCAAAAGAACTTTGGGAAAAATACAAAGACTACATGAGTGAAGACATCCTACATCGCTTGCGTGCGACGAATCAAAATCCTGACATTCAATTCACACCAAACGTATACAATGAGGCATTGGTTTCAATTGAGGACATATGTTTGGCAATCACTAATAAAGCACTGGTGCAATTGGGAATGGATGCGCCAGAACGATCTGCAAACAACCTTTTCGATTGTGAGTTGGAACGAGAAACACACTTTGATATCAACGAATTGAGTACATTTGTTCAAACGAATCTTCCAAAATTGATTCCGGAACAACGCATAGCATATGACAGAATTATGCATGCAATTACAAGTCAAAACGGTGGATTGTATTTCATAGATGCGCCCGGAGGCACAGGCAAAACTTTTCTCCTTTCACTTATTTTGGCAACCATACGATCACGAAATAATATTGCACTGGCAATCGCATCTTCTGGAATTGTAGTAAACTCTTTTAGATGGTGGCCGAACAGCGCATTCAGCGCTGAAATTGCCATTGAATATGCAAATCACTGAGACACCAACATGCAATATCAACAAAGATTTTGCAATGGGTAAAGTACTCCAATTATGTCAACTCATTATATGGGATGAATGTACTATGGCGCATAAAAAGCATTAGAAGCGCTTCATCGTACACTGAAAGATTTGAGAGGAAATGACCAGCTCTTCGGTGGCGCACTCATTTTATTGTCTGGCGATTTCCGGCAAACCCTACCAGTTATACCAAGATCAACACCCGCTGATGAACTTAATGCATGCCTGAAATCATCAGTTTTATGGCGACACATACAGAAATTGACTTTGTAGACCAATATGCGTATACAACTACAACATGATGAAACCTCTGAACGTTTCGCAAAACAATTGTTGGATATTGGGAATGGGAAAATGCCAATCGATGATTCCACACGATGTATCACATTGCCAACAAACTTCTGTAACATCATAGCGACGACAGACGAATTGATTCATAAAGTTTTCCCAAATATTGCACATAATTACAAAAATCATCAGTGGCTCAGTGCACGTGCAATATTAGCAGCCAAAAACAAGGATGTATATGCCATGAATTTGAGCATTCAAAACAAAATACCAGGCGAAGTGACAACGTATAAGTCCATCGATACTGTAATGAATCAAGACGAAGTTGTCAATTATCCAACTGAATTCTTGAATTCACTTGATTTGCCAGGCATGCCACCACATGTTTTAACATTGAAAATTGGCATGCCTATCATTCTTCTCAGAAACATTAATCCACCACGACTTTGCAACGGTACTAGACTTTTAGTGAAAAATATGATGAACAATATCATCGAAGGTACAATTTTAAATGGAAAATTTAAAGGAGAAGATATACTATTGCCACACATCCCAATGATTCCAACAGACATGCCATTCGAATTCAAACGCTTGCAGTTTCCGGTGCGACTCGCCTTTGCAATGACCATCAACAAATCACAAGGACAATCACTACAAGTGTGTGGACTACATTTGGAAAATCCCTGCTTTTCACATGGACAGCTATATGTGGCCTGTTCACGCGTCGGAAAACATTCTGATTTATTCGTGTATGCACCAGATCGAAAAACAAAAAATATTGTATATCCAAAAGCACTTCAATAAACAGACTTGAAATGAAACGTTAAATTGTAAGTTTTTTTCTCCAAGAAAATGAACAAAAGGACAATGATAAAACAAATAATTACTACATATTGTTATAGCAAGTTTCCTTTAAATTCATTTTCTGTTGAAGGCGTAGCAACGCGCGCAGGGTACAGCTAGTTACTTATACATTTTCAAAATTGGATATGAGTTGATAATTATTTTTTTACAATTGCATATTCACACATCGCTTAATCCACAAATTAGTTTTAATTTAAATTAGTGATTAAATATTCACACAGTTCCACAAAAAAAGGTATTCTATAAAATGACAAACCATCATTTCAAATATCTCTATTCACAATCAACTATTGCAGCCATCGTCAGTGAGGACTGTTATTGTGCATACATCTGAATTCTCACGTTAACACTTTGGCTCCATTGAGATAATAATAGATGATAAAACTATACCATGCCAAGGCCAGTGAGTTTGCATTAATCATCTCTAAATAATTTACATGTGGTGGACCCGAAAAGTAATTTCTACACCGTCGTCTAGTATTGCGACGAATATCTAATGAGCTAATAATCCGTAGATCCCTATCCACGTTAAAATCTATAGATCATTGAATTATCTGATAGTATAAGTGTAGCTGCGAGTGGTATGAGATTGGGTTGCACAACAGACTTGCAGATGGGCTGCGCCTACTTGAGTATCCTGGCCGACGTTCAAAAACTTATAAACGACACAGAAGATGTGAAAAAACACCATATGTAAGAGAAATCATGTCATTCAGTCAAACTGGTTAATCGTACAAGTTTTGCTAGATGTTGGTAAAACTCTGTTACTAGCTGATGTTCATGCACTACTACATTGAAAACAAAACAGAGATATGTGGTAGTATAATCTATATAATCTATATAGTCCTGGCTATACGGTTGATATAAATTTATATGTCATGTGTTCAACGTTTCCCTCCTTGGAAAATACAAAGTGAAAACTCATAATTCCTTGGGAAGCGACAAAAAATGATACATGTCTCAAAGTGGTTAATAGTGTTCCTTATCCGGAACACCTCGACGCGTCGAGAAAAATTAGCACAGAGCGTTCATGCTCTTGGATTAAGATCATATGCAAGCTGAAATGAGGGGCTGAGAAGTGATCATTATAGAGCAAACGAAATCCAGTGCAGAACGAAGAAAAGATATTTGAGACTGTCAGGCAAACCCACGCATTACTTTTGGCGAAAATCAGATGTGCATGTCCTCGGGGAAGCAACATACTCACGTTCTTGGTGCATATCATACAGACTACAAAGAACCGTTAGCATAGATAATTATACGAACTCAAACATATGGTAACATTTTCAGCCAAGAAAATTGTTCTATTGGTTGTTCTCTATTTCAGATACAACAATAAACAGTGCCAACAAGGAGGATCAATCACCGTATTATGGTAAGAGGCATTTATAATTGCACTGGACACACACACATACATGAAAGTGTTGATAATAACAACAGCAAACCGTTACTAAAGCCTATTTGCTGAACATGAACATAGCAATACAAGTTATTGATTGGCTCACATTTAGGAGATACATAAAATATGCTTAGGTGATGGAAAGAACCAGTCCATAGTTTCAATACAGCAGTAGTGATGTATGAAAGAACCAGTCCATAGTTTCAATACAGCAGTAGTGATGTATGAAAGAACCAGTCCATAGTTTCAATACAGCAGTAGTGATGTATGAAAGAACCAGTCCATAGTTTCAATACAGCAGTAGTGATGTATGAAAGAGTAATAGTACGAATACTATTCGACATACACAGTACTCTGGTATATTATGTAGAATGGTCATCGTTACTAAGTATCGAGTATACTCCATAAATTACCGATTCACAATACTAATCGTTATTATCGGTACTCGGTACTAGCCGAGCTGATTTGTATACTTGCTATCACATAAATATATCAGTGTCAGTTTGGAATATCTTCATTGCACTCCGGACATGTCCATAGGTGCTCCGATCTCCTTCGCAATATATCCAACAGCGTCCAGCGACTGACCGTACCAGTTCGATTTTGGTTGATGAGCCTGCTCATATACCTTTTATGTTGTTCTTTTCGTGCTACTCCAATCTTCAAACCCAGCTCCTGCAATCTAGTAGTTGACCTGGATTGGTTTAAATGAAAATCTTCGTTGCGGCCTTTATGAGGGCGTTTAAAATATCAGCTGGCCATTGGCTGGCCGTCTGATATGGTGGCAGAGACTGGCTGCTCTCTCATTGCCAACGACACCCATGTGCCCCGGAACGAAGATAAGTGTGATTCTGCAAATTGTTGACGCTTGTAGTTATTCAGGCCATTGCCTGCGCACCGAATCAGCCTCTACCTTGCAGTTAATACTCAATGAATCACTCAGAATGCACGCATGAGTGTAGTTGTGTGACTCCAGCCAGCGTAATGCATTAATTACCGCCAGTACCTCCATTGTCATGCTGTTTGTTGTCATACGAAATGCACCACTGGTCTTCTGGACCATTCTGCCACATGAGCTTGCAGAGAAGTCCCATGCGGACTTTTCGTGACGAACTACCGATCCAACCGTGTAAATCACAACTTGACCTTTATTGCAGTTTTCATCAATGATAACCTTGACGTCTGCATCCAACGTCACGGGATTCCTCTCTCTGCAACCTTTGTCAATGGAAGGCATCGGTATCCAATTTCCCCCATAATCGATATTTGTGAGCCCGCATACCAGCTGAACAGTCTATGCAGCACGGCCAACCCACGACTTGTCCCGCTTTAACCGATTTGCTCCACTGGTGCCGAGCAGCTCGTGCAATGGGTGATCCTTTTTAGCACTTATTTTGAGGTATGCACGTTCTCTAGCTATCTTGAGTGGTCTGGAAATCTCCATGGTCGGGAAATCCAGGGGAAACCTCATCGCCACACAGGGTGGTTCCCGTGTGCAACCGAGAATGACACACATAGCTTCATTATGTATTCTCTCCAGTCTTTCAATTTGCGTTTGACTAACAGTGAGGATGGCTATTGCATATTCAATGGTGGATAGAACCAGCGTCTGATATAGGATGACAAGCAGCCGTTGCGCGATATTAGCAACCGCCATAACTCTCATTACCGCTAAACCTTTACATGCTTTGACGATATGCGTACATGTGTTAACAGTGTGATTATTTAGGGAGAACCATGTTACTGTCGCTTTTATAGGGTTAACTAGTGCACCAATGCAGTGACCTACCAGCTGGCACCATTACTACAACACCCAAAAATCAAGATGGAAGTGAAAAGACAGATGATAAAAAGTATTTTCCTACCAACACTTTGTTACCAGTGCCAAACTTGGTCTCTTACAGCAACACACCACAGAAAGCTCACCACGTGTGAAATGAAATGCTTGAGGAAGGCAGTGGGAGTCACCAGGAAAGACAGACTACGAAATGAGGACATCAGAAGCAGGGTGTGCATAACTTCATGCACCGAATACATCGAAGGACAACAAATGCAGTGGTTTGGACATTTAATGAGAATGGAATACAATCAACCACCAATAACAGCATACAATAAAAAGAGATCGGGTACTAGAGCTAAGGGAAGACCAAGAAAAAGATGGATAGACAATATCAAGACCACGCTACATAAACACGGATACAACACAACAAGGACGACTCATCTAGCCCTAGAACGCAAATTAAAGCTCCCATCCCTACGCTTAACAGCGAGAGTGAACAGCCAACTACATCTTCCAGCTGGGAATAGACAATAGACAATTAGTGCACCAGAGACATCACACCAGTTTGTGATGCAGTCAAGTTCCTTCTGTATCTCCCCTGCAATCGTGTACTTGTCTTTACCCTGTCTATACACTAGAATGTCATCAGCAAATGACAAAGTTCTACATCTGCCATCGAGTTGATGTTTTGTGATTGACATCGTGTATATGTTGAATAAGACAGGTGAAAGAGGAGAACCCTGTGGCAATCTGGAATATACAGTCACCGGTTCAGAAAACCAACCACCACATCGCAGTACAACCTTCCTTTTTAATAGTGCAGCTATTAATCCAAGATCTTAATTTCAGCTTTCATATGATCTTAATCCAAGAGCATGAACGCTCTGTGCTAATTTTTTTCAACGCGTCGAGGTTGTTCCGGATAAGGAACACTATTAACCGCTTTGAGATATGTATTGTTTGTTGTCGCTTCTCAAGGAATAATGCGTTTTCACTTTGTATTTTCCTTTAAATGGAGAGTAAACTTTGAACACATGACACATATGTTTATATCAACCGTGTTGCAAGGACCATATAGATTATATAGATTATATTGCAACATATCTCTGTTTTATTTTCAATGTAGTAGTACAGGAACATCAGCTATTTCTGCAGAATTCGTCCCATGTGACACTCTTAGCCAGATTTGCACATGCTTTAAAGGACAGTTTTATCTCCATGTCCTTGATACGCCAGACTTCAGCGACCATTTCATTCCTCCATGGAGGTTGTGTCAGATTCCTCTGTATATTGCGAGGAGGTCTAATTTTACTGCGCCTGATCTTGCTGATAATGTCACACCCTGCTGTGTCATATCGAAAGCTGCGCGCACGTTCCCTGTGCCCCCATGTTCTGCTTTTCTCGACCAGGATCACGCACGGACAGTGATCACTGTCGTGATATCCAAGCATACTCCATTTGCACAGCAGCAACAGAGTGGGAGACACTGCCAAAAAAATGACACTGTCAGTCTCCTGGTCGACTTGCTAGTCTGGTTGCTCTATCATCATTGATACAGACTAGATCTGATGTCATGAGCGCGTCTTCCAACTTTTCACTCTGCTTGTTGGTAGGGTTATTACCCCACTGTCTACCCCTGGCGTTAAAGTCACCACAAAAGATGATGTTTTTCTCGTCCTGGTCAAATAGACTTTGCCACTGCAGTGTATCGACCTTACCGTTACACTCATACACATTCACTTGGGACGAAAGGGACAGGGTCTGCACTCTCTAACAGCATGTACCTGTATTGTGTCACTGTTCAACCGCGACATGTCTACTTCAGATGCCGACATGTCATTCCTAACAAGAATGGCCTGTCCAAGATGCTATCTGTTGTAGAAGAAATGAAAACCGACAATGCGGACTGTCCCTTCCCCTAGATTGGTTTCTTGCAGGGCAACAATGTCAGCACCATATAAGAGTTTGTCGAGGACCGGTCGTCTTTGCTTTATGCTGGCACAATTCCAGTACATGATGCTTACGTTCTTTCGACCTAGTCGTTCGCACTTCAACATATTCTTCCTGGCACCCGCTCTTTCATAAGTATATATGAGAAGTGAAGATCATGTCAAAAGTAGAAATTACTGGAAATCTATTGCAAGTTAACTCTTCATCTGGGTAGGGTTCCAGCTGGAGACATAGTAAGTAAGAAATACTTTGAATAGGTATTCGAAACTGTAGGTACAAGGTAGTATTTGGTATTGTAGTACGGAATAACTACTATTCACACCACACTACTACGGTTGGCATATACAGTTGACTAAATAGTTATATTGGTCTTGTTATGTAGATAGATTAATTAACTCAAATAAGAATTTTCAATTCCAATGTTGTATCAATTCAAATATATGCCAGCAAGAGTTGAAAAATTACTAAAGATATAGAAAACAAGTTGAAAGCATTTGAAAATAGATGTCTGCGAAAAAAATGAACATAAAATGGGACGGATTCTGGAGACGTGATGAAATCAGAGAAACATCTGGTCAACCACAAGTAACATCTGTTATAAAAAGGAGAAAATGGAGATATGTTGGACATACCTTGAAGAAATGAAAAAATTATCAAAGAATACTAAAGCCGGCATTGCAGTGGGAGGCATTGGGCTCAAGAAAGAGAGGACGCCCAAGAAAAACCCTGAAACGAACTGTTGAAAGAGGAATGAAATATCGGATTAAATTCCATGGAAAAGATTGAGCGAGTTGTCCTGGACACAGCAGTATGGAGAACTTACTTGCATGCTCTATGTAACGTGTAACGGTACAAGAGGAATATATATATATTCTTTTCTTTATATATATATATATCTGCTCTTTTCGATTTAGAATTGCCAAGAGTTCTTTTGAGTGCTCAACTTGAACACAGGACCTCGATTTATCTATCTAGACCAGTGGCGACTCGTGGTCAATTTTCTTGGTGGGGCCCGGCAAAAATTTCGAAAAAATGTGGTTTTGGAGTATTTACTATTATTTGTTTATTCCGGGAAGCTATTGCCCCTTACAGGAAAAGAAAAAATGCTTCTGTTCTGCAACAGCTTGATACTAAAGAGAGTTGGCTATTAAATAATACAAAATCTAGGACAATTAAATATTTCGGACACACCAAACGACAGGAGCGCCTAGAGAAGATTTTTTTTAAAACTTGTCTGGAATGCAAATTGGACATGCGTCACCCGAATGACAAAAAAAAACCAAACACACAAGGAA
Source organism: Arion vulgaris (assembly GCA_020796225.1). NCBI lineage: Eukaryota > Metazoa > Mollusca > Gastropoda > Stylommatophora > Arionidae > Arion > Arion vulgaris. The sequence goes on along the minus strand of CM036753.1, from coordinate 56,361,686 downwards.
CGCAAACTTTTCAACGAAGTCTTACTATTAAAACGGTCATCTTTTAACGGTCCTCTTTTAACGGTCCTCTTTTATCTGGGAAGTAGTTTGGCCAGCGTAAGAATGAATACATCTTACGGCTGAATAAAAATAACATTGTTTTGGCAATTATCATTGCAATAGCAATCAAAGGTCAGATGTCACAATGTTACATATTAGATAGGAATCTTGTAAACTAGCCCCAGAAATAGTGCACCACACAATGCGTGAAGTATTAGAGGCAAAATGATGCGTTTCAGTATATATAATAATTTTTAATAAGGAGATGTTATATATTAATATGATTGTTATATTATTCTGATATAATATTTCTATTTAGTGTTATATATTCAACTTTCAAAGCTAATCAGTGTGATAAGATAGCGTAAAAGCAATAATTACGAACAAATAGTTTCTAAAAAATAAGTACACGTTAATTATTTTTGGTTTTGGTGGGACCGGTTCTTACTGGCCCCTAATGACCAAGGGCGTATACTAAACAGGGAGGAAAGATGCTGAATTTCAGGCTGCATGTGATATTTGAGCGTTATTTATCAATTTTCAAAGCTAATAAGTATCCTGTTCAAAGTAATAATTATGAACAAATAATGTCTAAAATAATAAGTACACGTTACTCAATATTTTTGGGGCCGGCCCCACTGGCCTTTTATGAGAGCCGTCCCTGATCTAGACTATATATATATATAATATATTTATATATATAATATATAAGTACACGTTACTCAATATTTTTTGTGGGGCCGGGCCCCACTGGCTTTTTATGATGAGCCGTCCCTGATCTAGTCTATACATAAATATATATACTGATTGATTGTAAAGGACTTACAATAACATTGACCTAGTTCTATATTCAATCCTCAGCTGTTGACAGTTTACAGAAAAGGAACAGCGCAGTTTCATCATTTGTTTTACCATGCAGCTGGAATGTGGTTGCGTTATGTCTATTGCACGCATTATTAGTCATCATTCAGTTAACAATGTTACTTTATGAGAACAGTGTATTCTATTTAGTTGAATTGTGTACACGTATACCACAAGCAGATCCTACATAATAATTGTTGATTTCACATTGATGCGTTTCGTGTAAGATGTATATTGCTTCATAAGTCTAAGGATGATAAAGTGGACCGAGGGTAACATTATCGTAAGTTCCAATGTAATTTATTTGTCATATTTGACTGAAGTTTTATTTCTTTGTGTTATAGTGAAAGCACATAGATGATCATATGCTGAAATCGTGTCTTCTAAATGTGTGATTGACATAGTTACCTTTAATTCATGAAAACTATGCAGTTACATATTTATTGAAGAACTGACATTGAATGATATTGGATGTTATGTGGCAAACTTTTCATTCACTTTATTTGGGGGTCTAAACTAAATGATATTAAACGGTGCCATTAATAGAATAGATATCGTACTCTCTTATTTTGAACTCTCTTCATATGAAGAGATAATAGAGAAAATATAGTCCTAAAAGACAGAGACCATCTTAAAAAATGTGGTAAATGGAATTCTGATAAAAGAAGCTGGAACTTCTCCGACAGACTTCCATCGTGAATAACCTGGCAAGCAAAACGTCTCGTACAGTTGCTGAATGATGTTTAGTGCTTAGCCTTAAATCTGTCATCGCTTTTACTATCGCGAACTCCTGCAGAATTCTGAACGTATATCAACGAACCCGTGAACAAGATAAGATAGCGTATAAATACAGCCATGGAGCATTTTTTAATTTACACGCTGCGCAAGTAGAAATGTGCAAATGTTGAAACAAGCATGGCGTATGTTTAACTTGCGGCTACATAAAAAATCATCATGTACAGTCATATTGGTATCTGCGAGGGAAGACTGAGGAGTCATTGGTATATATTCCATGTGTGCTTGGTGCGCCCAAGTAAAATTCAAAAAAGTGCTTTTAATAAAAATGCATTGATAATGTTAGTTCTTAGCTATTTAGAGAACTATTTAGCAATTTGAAATACAATGTTGTTAATATTTGCTGAAATAACCGACTTTTTAATGTTGATACAAGCCATAAATTTAGCGTAGGACTTACTGAGCCAGAGAGTTGCGGGACTTTGCTTGCTTTTCAGAACACACGTGAGCACACATCAATTCTAGTTCCATCCTATGCGAGAGAGAGAGAGAGAGAGAGAGAATGAGAGAGAGAGAGAGAGAGAAACAGTGTTTAGCCATGAGACTAAAGAGTTGTTCTTCTCTATGTTCGACCGCTTTGAACGTAGCAATGGCACATGGGAACACGCTTCTGGCTGAATTTTGAGTGAAGCCTGTTTACCGTTTTATTGTTGTCTCTCGCAATGAAGGCGAGCTTTTCCATTTGAGAAGTACTTGAACTTTAGATCCTCAAGTGTGATCTGTGGTCAGGAAACCTGTAGTCCAAACCACTTGCCGTGAGCTTACAGCAAGTTCGTGGTCCACGCCTGGTACCCTCGGGACTTCTACTACAAGTGATCACTAGGGAAGGTTCAACTTCTCTATCGGCGTTCCCGCTGTTTTCTGATTGTGGTGAAGTCGTTCCGGATAAGGCACATTCTCAACCACCTTAGACACGTGGACTTCGTTCTACAAGTGTAGAACATTCGCATCCGAAAAGAATCGGCCTTTGCCAATGTTTTACATTGCGCGAGATGGCAAGCCTTTACATTTTCGGCCTTGCATTTCTAGCCATGGCAAGGTTTTTTCCCGGGTTAGGAACATTCTCAGCCGTTTCGAGACGCGTGTCGTCACTTGACAATTTAAAGTTTTTACTCAGCATTTTCCTTTACGCCGGGATACACTGGACTTGAGCTACACACGAATAATCAAGACGGCCGTTTCATTAGGCTTTAACAACGCAACTTTAGTTTTTGTGCTCGTCAACATCATTCACCCCAGTTCTACCGAAGAGGGCGGTTTTTCCCCGGTACAAGAACACAACTTTATATTTTGCATTCGGGCAACTTTACCGTACTCTGTTGTTCCTGTGAGGGTAATTTCGTTTTAAGCACAGGAACGCAACTTTAGGTTTTGCGCTCGACCAGCCTTTACTCAATAAATTTATCTGCGCTTATATTTCGATACAGAGTCTTCCTCAATCTTCCCTTGTGTCGACGCGACACGTTGTATCGTTTTCAACAATTCTTGCCGAGAGCTGACAATTATGGTGCGATCATTGATTCAGTATACGTCTACAGACGAATCATAAACTGCTTACGATTGTTTTACATTTATGCAACTTTTCCATTCGCCAGGACAGACATATTCACTATGTGATTCTGCTCGTCTGTGTTGCGATTAGATCTCATAAAAAACCTGTCTGCGCTTGCACGACTACTTATACCAGAGTAGCTCTTCCTCGATTCACACCCACTTAGCCAGACAGGAGCCGTGGTCTGTTTCCAGGCCACTACGAGTAGGTGTGGTGGGTCTTGATCAGTGCCAGCTCACTGGCCCTGGCGTAATTTTGTCCATATGTCTGCTCATGTGGCCCCTCTAAAACAAGTAATAATCAAGGATATGTGTGCGCAAATATTTTATCACTCAGCTAGATTATTCCACGTGAGAGTTTTATTTTATACTTAAAGAATTAGTTAGTTAGTTAGTTTGTTCCTTTCGTGCCAAAGGCGGCACATAGGGCAGAGGTTTTAGATCTCCATGTGATGCGTTTCTTTGCTAGTAGTTGGATATCTTGTATGGTTTTACATCCCAATAGTTTACTTTCTTGTTAGATAGTTCTTCGAAGAGCGGTCTTTGGTCTTCCACGTTTTCTTTTCTCAACTGGTGACCATATAAGGACTTGTCAATTTAGTCTCTTTTCGTCTGATCTAAGAACATGACCTAAATATTTCCACCTTCGTTTCCTTATAATATTTGAAACGGGTTGTTGGTGTGTTCTATCTCTCACTGTGTTGTTAGAAACGAAATCACTCCATTTTACTTTTAATAATTTTCGTAGACATTTATTATCAAAGCTGTCGAGTTTCTTATCAATTTTCTTTGTTGATTTCCAACTTTCACAACCGTAGGTCAGTAAAGGAATCACACATGACCTAAATAATTTAACTTTTGTGCATATACTAAGGTCTTGAGATTGCCAGATATTCGTTAATTTAGTGAAGGCACTAGCTGCTATCACGTAATCACAAAGTACTGTAGTTTTACAAATTACGAAAACAATTACAAAATACAGCAACGATTCGACCAACAAGACCTTTATCAAGCAAACGAACAACAGGAATGACAAATTTAAAAAAACTTGTGTCAACTTCTGATCTCCTTCGTCTTGCGGAACTAGATCTCACCCTTAACTCCTTTCAGTTTAATGACCAATTCTTTGAGCAGATCAGTGGGGTTGACATGGGTACTAAAATGGGACCTAGTTATGCTTGTCTATTCATGGGTTATCTTGAACACCTAGTATGGACTACATATGATGACCCCCTTCCGTCTGTCTATCACAGATACATTGATGACTGTATTGGCATTACTGATATGCCTGAAGCCGATTTACCACGCTTCATTAATGTTTTCAACCCTTCTATTCGTTTTACTTCTCACATCTCCACTATTTGTGTCAACTTTCTTGACATTACTATCACCATATACCTATCCACTATCACTACATCAGTATATTACAAGCCTACTGATGCACATAGTTTTCTCCTTTACACTTTTTCCCATCCCCGGGCTTGTCGTGACTCTTTGCCATTCTCGCAGCTCTTGCGCCTTCGTAGCGAGGACGATGATTTCTAGAGAGCTCGCAAGATGCTCGATTTCTTTCGCAGGCGCCTATACCCGAGAGGGTGCTTGTCTGGGCTATGCATCGAGTTCAGAAAATCACTCGCCAGCAGGCCCTCACCAGCCAGCATTGGTTATTGGTTATTAAAAAAGGGGGAAGACTGCAGTAAAACTTGGTAAATAGTGAAACACGTACAAACAAAGTACTATAGTTTTACAAAATACATAAACAGTGACGATAAACAGCAACGTTTCGACCAACAAGGCCTTTATCAAGCAAACGAACAAACAGGAGTATCAAATAAAATGAAACACAAATGGACGACCAAATACAAACGTATCTAAGGAAAATCTGGAATAAAAACGAATAACAAAATAAATGTAACACAAAAACACACATAAAAACTAGAAATAGAACGGAAAAGAAACAATGAAACATCTAGTAAATATATAACTTGAATACATGCAACATATACCCATATAGATTATAAAGCATGGGAAGAGAAAGTACTAAGAAGCATAAGGATGTAATACATGCAACATATATCCATAGAGATTACAAAGCATGGGAAGAGAAAGTACTAAGAGGCATAAGAATGTAATACGTTGAGCCCGCGTGGTCGCAAGGTACCATACAAAGAAATCAACCGATTCTCCAGAGCAAATCGACTACGATCATCAGAGGAACATGATCGGATGGCTGTGACCTGGACATCGCAAGCTCCTGAATGGCCAGTATCATTGAAATGGGTAGCTACAGGGTCACAGAGCATTGGCGTATATCGCGCAAGTGTTGGGCGAATCGGTCACTGAGTCTCCTGCCGGTTTCCCCAATATAGGCCTTGTTGCACCGCTTGCAGATAATGGCATAGATAATATTACGGGACTCGCACGTGAAACTGTCTTCAACAACGAACGTGGCTTTGGAAAAGACACCGTGCGGGTCTGTATTACATAAGCACAAGTGTTGCAGCGCCGACGGCCACACTGGATGGTGTCAAAATGACTCTGGATGTTAGGCTTGAGGCGACTGTGAACCAACATATCCTTAAGGCTTCTGTCCCGTCTGTACGCCACCAAAGGATAGTGTTGGAAGATTGAACGTGTCTCAGGATCAGACTGAAGAATGGAGAGATGACGGAATAAGACTTTCTTCACAAGGGAACTATGAGGGTGGAAAGTTAAGAAAGTTAAATCAAGGAGGAAGAGACGGTAAGTCCTGCCAGGCAACAACTCAATAGACGAAAAACAGACACACACGTATGAAAGATACGAACCACACCTTGTCTGTTTTTTCGTCGAAACGTTGCTGTATTTTGTCGTTGTTTTTGTAATTTGTAAAACTACAGTAAAAAAAAAAAAAAGTAGGAACCCTTTAATACCTCGTGGTATATAGGGCAATACAGTGTTAGGCCTGTATTTTTCATTGACCGTCGGCACACGATGGGTGATGTGGTCAGCATCACACCGGCCGCCTTTACTTCCCAGAGCATGTCTGGTACCCAGTTGAGGCTGGGTCAACCTGAGAGCCGTCGCGGTCCGGGAAAAATTTCACGCCCACTATGGGAGCTGAACCCTGACCACCAGCCTCGAGAAGCGAGTTCACTAACAACTACGCTACCGCGGCTCTCTTATACTGTTAATATTACTACATCAAAATGAATATATACTATATGAATAACCTGGCGAACATTCATTTTAGAAAGAGATTTATATTTATGTATTAATTTCTGAGATTGTCTCTCACCTTGTGTAAGAGCGAAGGATACACCAAGTGTACCTATAGGTCTGCTCAGAATGTAACGAGGTTGGTTAAATAATATATCTATATGGTTGTCTATATATATATATATATTCTTAAAAACTGTTAAAAAGACGACATCCTGTAATGGACAAATATTAAAAGAAAAAAAAACATTACCAAAATATCATTTCATTATCTTTTCATCTTAAATTGAATTTTCTCAAACGATATTCACAGAGCGCGTGCCTGTTCTGAGAGCATGCGGATAAAAATGCTACGAGAGGTCAAAATTGTAAATTGTAGATTTTTTGCTTAGCGCGTATGGCAGGGTTGTTGCAGAACAAAGTGTAGAATACAGGAGAATTACTTCCTGCATGAGGATGGCGGTTACTGCTGTCCTCAATTGACTCGCTGGGACTCCGTTTACTGGGGCAGTTATTGTATCGGACTCTCAGATGCTTTGGAAGATCAAAAATGGCAGGTTGCGGTATGAGTGGATGTCGTCTATTAAAGTTTCTAACCTCCAGAGTTTTACGGGAATCTTCTGTTCTGGTCATGCGAGTGTTTGTGGCAATGAGAGAGGTAACAGGTTTGCATCAATAGCATTGATTGTCTGAGAGTTGAAAATAGATAAGTCTTTTGTCTCTTCGTGAGTGCCTTAGTGTTTTTGCGATGAAGACACTAACATAGATGTTGAGTCAATCCAGAGATTAAATGAGTTTGAAGTTATCTATTGTACAAGTAGAACTGTATGCCTGATAAGCAGAGCGAGAAGTGTGTTTAACCAGCGAGCCACATGAAGCATCAGTATGCATATCATTCGACATCTATTCTGGAAGACTTAGCACTTATGGGTCTGCCCGACGTATTCAGTAATCTATAACTAATAACTAAGGCATAACATGATGTTCACGTATGAGTCCGGATTTGTCTTTAAGCTTAAATATTTTCAAATCAGAGTCTGGAGGTGGAGAACATGTTTGTAATGGTACAGTTCTCGAGTACAACCGTTATGGTTGAGGGTCAAAGAAGTCGAAGTGTATGCATAATGATGGTTTCTGTGGCACGCTGGTGTAGATACGCATTTAGTATACACAACAAATCCCCTCTCTATCTTGTTGTCCGCAGTTTGAATGGTGACAATAAACGTGAAGACATTTATAGCTTGGCGACTGAGATATCATCTTGACAACCCAGCGTTGAGAGTTCTGGCGCATAATTCAATCTTTCAATATGACAATAAAAAGTTAACACTTGACGACAATAGGAAGATCTGAAAATAGCCTTGATATGAATCCCTTTGAACATATCTTATACGAGCTTGGCACTTTGCAGACAAGTTCTGCCATACAAGTTCCTAAACTGGTTTTGGTACTTTAGCATCAACAAATTAAACAAGATTAATGATAAAGATTACTACATGAAAAATTAACGTTGAATAAACTTAAGTAATGACAAATATCAAGAGAAGAAAATAAAACAAATAGCTTCATAGCAAACCAACACCTGGGACAAGTGAAAAGCTTCGCGTAGTTGGGAAGTTCGATAACAGCAGAGGGAAAAACACAGAAATACAGCAAAGATACCCCAAAGGAGATCATTGACCAAATGACACCGATACTCAATATACAATACGATCTTCATGAACAGGTGTCAAAATTGGACGCTTACAGCAAACGAAAAAAATAAAAACTACAATAGAGATGACATTTCTGCGAACAATAGCTGGAGTAACAAGGAGAGATAAGATTAAAAAAAACTAGACTGTTTGAAACTTGGTAGGAACAACACCAGTGCTAGAATATATTAAGAAACAACTATGGTGGTAGGAAACACCCTATACAAGACGCACTCGAGGGAACTTGCCAGAACTCTTCGCATAACCAGAACGCTGAAAGGCACAACAGGAATAGACATATATATCTTATTAATACCATGAATACCATGTTTCTTTTTAACAATTACATTGACAATACTTTCTAACATAGTGCCTTTCTGTCAGTCAGAAATTTGCATTGCAATTTTTATTTGATTAATTATTACATTTCAAGAAAGCCAGTGAATGTACTGCATCCATCCTTTCCATGAGTCAATGGTGCAATTAATGTGTTACTGTGAATGATCAACACAAACACTGCTGATAATACATCAGTTACTATCCTTGTATATGTTGAAAATGACAGTTGTGTTTGTGCTGTCATTTTTAGGTAATAAACTAGCTAGCGGGATTTTCATATTTGACTTTGAGTTGTATCAAAAAGTGGTCCTTACAGTGGTCCATATATATATATATATATATATATATAGTAGCAGTTTACCCGTTCTTAGCACGGGGAATTTAATTTAAATATATTTGTAAAGTCCCTTAAAGAAACATGTCATGTTGCTTCCAAATCGGCTTCTTCCCCATTAAACACAATCCGTTTTGTCTCCATGAAAGTTTGAAAACTTTGTCGATTGGCCACATAAGATTAAAATGTCCCTGATTCCGATTGCCAGTGAAACCTGATACAACAGGATTCCCGGTTCCGTGAAAGTTTAATTTACGAGTAGTTTAATTAAAACTCTTTATGTCCAAGAAAATTTTGGGGGGTAATCACGCTCTGCCAGAACATATTTCTAGCAAAATTTTTCAAAATGGAATGATCTTGGAAATATGCCTATAACTTAAGTTCTTTGTAAGCTAGATTTATACTGTTGGTATCAAAATATGAAGAATTAAATTCTGAACAATCTGATAATAAATAGTTATATATGTAAATCAGTATTTTTTTTAGTAAATTATTGTATTTCATGTTCAGAGTAACTACTACGACTTTCAAACTTGAATCAATACTTAGCCATTGCTGAATTTTCAATCATTGTCGGCGAAATCATAAACATAAAACACTGTGTGTGTTTATTTGAACTTTGGAACAAGTCCATGTCTTGTTCGGCACTTTATCGACGTGGAGGATGAAACAACATCTTATAACTAAACTTTTCACACGAAAGTTCACTTTTTCACAACAGAAAAATATATTTGTGAATAAAACTATTTACTAAAAATTCGAAACTAAATTCTACCATGCTGTACAGTATATGAATGAAATGGGAGTTATCTGCCCGTTGAATTCTGTAAACAAAAACAGTGTCGGACGTATAGTAGCTGAACAGTAAAACAAAACGTGCATGGACTCAAATTAGCCGTTGGCAGCGTGTTTTGGCATAATGAGAGAACTGTTTTCTACGCTGGGAGCGTCGACTGGACATATAGAGTTCTAGTTATAATATTTCACCACATTTAAAGTTACATTTTTATCCTTTTCCGCTGATCATCCGAGCCCACATAAACTCATTCCGACTACAAACTGATAAAACCTGATACAATTGAATTCCCGTGAAAGTTGAAAAATAACAAATGGCAAATTAAATTTAATCAGATTATTAACTTATCGATGTGTTTGAAAAAAAAAAAAATTCGCCGAGCATGAGATTGATTATGTTATCTTCAGGATAGCAGTCGAGCATCTTATTGGTTCGTCTAGAGAACTGACATATGGTCATTTTTACCTCTTCATATGTATGAAATCTACCCTCTTGCCAAATTTCAAGTTCCTAGGATGTCCAGATATCTTCAAACAATTGGGACAGTCATACAATTCCATTGATCTTTGTTTTATAAAATATATATATAAATATATATATAAAGATATCTATATATATATATATATATATATATATATATATATATATATATATATATATATATATATATATATATATATATATACCAACAAATGTCTGGTCAACCACTAGTTACATCTGTAAGGAGAAGATGGAGATATGTATGTACATGCCTTGAGAAGAAATGATCAAAGAATACCGAAATCGGCATTTAAGTGGGAGGCAAAGGGTTCAAGAAAGAAAGGACGCCCTTGAGAAACCCTGAAATGAACTTTGCTGAGAGTGTTAAAAATATCGGACTTGATTCCATGGAAGAGATTGATCGAGTTGCCCAAAGACAGAGCGGTATAGAGAAATTACCTGCAGGCACTATGTAACGTATAACGGTACAAGAAGAATATATATATATATATGCAAGTTATATTATCAAGTAGCTTGTCCCTTCCAGAACTTGGCTCACATGACAGCAGTCCTTTAAAAATCTCTGTTCTGTGAAAGTTGGCCGGCATCAGCAGCAGTCATTATCAGATCGTCAATAACATATTGCACCCATCGTTTTCTAGGTCTTTCTCTCATTCTTCTTCCAGGCACCAACCCTCCAAATTTATTCTCTTTATGCACTCATCTCGTTTGATGTGTCCGAAATATTTAATTTTCCTTGTTTTTATGCTCTTTAATAGCCACCTCTCTTTAGTATCAAGCTGTTGCAGAACAGAAGCGTTTGTTCTATTTACTATCCATGATACTCTAAGTTACATAGGGCGTCTGTTTTGCCGAGTTAACAATACCAATTTTTGAACATGTTGATATGGATGATCGCTGTTGCCCACGCATAAATTCTTTATCTCCACGCAGCTGATAGCTCCACGGAAAACAGCACGATTGATACAACTTGGCACTAATGCCTAGGGTTGATATACGTCCTCATTATTGCCGACATTTCCTAATTTCTTCTTCTTCTTTTCGATTGTTCTTCACGGCCAATTTTATCATTCTTTTTGTGATATATAATTGGTCCTTTGACAAGAACGCAGTGATCTACGTTGAACAATCGTTCTTCGGGGATGTTAATTGTGAATGCAAAAGTACCTTGCCCGGTTGCCCCAAGGCTGGCAGTTCTGTTAGGCATTACCCGCCTCAGTTCTTCCGGGGATGTTAGTTGTTATCGCAACAGTACCTTGCACGGTTTTCCCAGTGAGGGTAGATTCGTTATGCACTAAAACGCAATTTTATGTTTTGCGCTCGGCCAACCTTGCCCAGTAAATGTATCTGCGCCAGGCCACCGATACGGAGTCAGCTGAAATCTTCCCTCGAACAAGGGTAGATTTTTATTCGTTACGCATCTGACTTATTTATTCTTGCCACACAGCTGGCAATTTTTGCCCCCTCCTCAGGGCTTCGAGTTTCTCCCTATGTGGGCACACGTTTCATCACTGGATGCACCTCTCATCCTTTCATGTTTACTAATCCTTCCATCGGCAGAGAAACTGGTAATTTGTGGCGGGACCTTTGACTTACACTTCGAGCTTGTGTATGGAGTCTCTTGCTCCGGAGATGGTAATTTGTGTTCGGCCCTTATTCCGGAGGAGTAGGAATTCTATCATAGACGTTTCGCTTCTGTTTCTTTTTGTTCGGGAACTTGGGCAATATTTTGTTGGTCATCGGCCAGGAGATTCGTGCATTTTGTTCGTATGGACCTGCTTTTCGTACTTGCACTGCTACCACTACCAGTAATTCTCCACGATCCCTGCCTCCATTAGCCAGACCGGAACCAAAGTCTGTTTACAGGATCACCACGTGGAGGTAGGGGACAGGGTCTTGATTAGTGCCGGCTCACTAATCCTGGCACACCCCTCATGCGCCTTTGACCCAATGATTTAATCTGAACGTCCGCAAACAATTTTGGAAATTCGTAGATTTGTCCGCAATTTTACACGCCAAGAAAAAAATTAACACTCTGTCAGGGACACATTTAACTGCGTAAAATTTGGTTTTCTAACTTGGCAAAACACGTAATTACAAAGTACTGTAGTTTTACAAATTACAAAAACAATGACAAAATACAGCAACGTTTCGACCAACAAGGCCTTTATCAAGCAAACGAACAAACAGGAGTGACAAATTAAAATGAAACACAAATGGACGACCAAATACAAACGTATCTAAGGAAAATCTGGAATAAAAACGAATAACGAAATAAATGTAACACAAAAACACACATAAAAACTAGAAATAGAAAGGAAAAGAAACAATGAAACATCTAGTAAATGTATAACTTGAATACATGCAACATATACCCATATAGATTACAAAGCAGGGGAAGAGAAAGTACTAAGAAGCATAAGAATGGAATATAACATGAATACATGCAACATATACCCATATAGATTACAAAGCATGGGAAGAGAAAGTACTAAGAAGCATAAGAATGTAATACGTTGAGCCCGCGTGGTCGTAAGGTACCATACAAAGAAATCAACCGATTCTCCAGAGCAAAGCGACTGCGATCATCCGAGGAACATGATCGGATGGCTGTGACCTGGACATCGTGAGCACCTAAATGGCCAGTGTCATTGAAATGGTGGCTACAGGGTCACAGAGCATTGGCTTACTTTAAAAAACCCGCTTTTGTTCGCATCGAAATTTTCTTTTTACATGTCAGCGACTTAGGGTTATTCCCAAAGGTTTTACCTCTAACTTTCACCCATCTGCAGGACCATTATACCCTAGGGAGCAGCGCATGTTACAACAGTTGGAAGCTAAGTGTGCTCTACAGCGTATGCGTTGTATTGCTGCTAATCATACACATCTTCTGTCTGACTTGGACTCCTCCCAGTCCCAACTTCTTCAGTGTCTACGACTTCTCACTTCTAACAATATGCTCCTTTACTCCCTTATTCGTTTCATTATCCATGTACTTAACAGACAACTGTATGAATTTCTTTGCACCCATCACCAACAAAACTTAACCTTCTTCGCCCTGTACCTTTACCACTCCTTCCAATTGTCCACTACGATCTTCTCCTCCCACACAGGTGGTTTATATTCCTCCAGACCTTCCATTATCGGACAACGAGAGATCTGTTTTAAGTAAGGGTCTTAAGTTTGTTCCTCTCCGACCCACCATTGACCACTACTCAACTCTTCAAGATGTGACTCGTTTTCACCGTGGCTTGCGCTTGAAATTTCACTTTCAGAACCAGGTTGACTCTGACCTATGTCCTGACACGAGTATGTTTTCCAAGTTTTCTACTCGTAAACATGACTGGACACCCAAACCTGGTGCCTCTAACGCTCTTGATCTCTACATCAAGAATACTATACATGATATTGGACTGCTCCACCCAAAACGCCTTTGGCAGTCTAACATGTCCCCGTCGGAGTTTCGTGCTCTATCACACCTCCGTCGACGTGATGACATTGTTATCAAACCCGCCGACAAAGGCGGAGCTATAGTCGTCTGGAGCAAAGATCTTTACCTTCAGGAAGGTCATACCCAACTGCGTGACACTCAGTTTTATAAAACCAGCCCTACTGATGTCACTCAGTCTAATAATAATAAGGTTCGTGAAGTCATTAAGAACTTAATTGCCACGAACGACCTTCCATCCAGTGCATCATCACTCTGTATGATCGATAGCTGTTTGGGTAAACCCGCCTTTTATATGCTCCCCAAAATTCATAAACTCCACAATCCCGGTAGGCCTATCGTTTCTGCTTGCTCCTGCCCTACGAAACACATCTCCGAATTCCTTGATAGCATCTTTAATCCCATAGTCACCACACTCCCGTCATTTTTGAAGGATACAAACCACGCTTTGTCTGTCTTTTCTACCATTCAGTTGCTACCCGAGAGAACCTACCGTCTCTTCCTCCTTGATGTGTGCTCATTGTACACTTCTATACCTCATCCTGACGGCCTTATAGCTCTCCAGTTCTTTCTCAATAGGAGAACTAATCCACTTGTGTCAACTTCTGCTCTCCTTCGTCTTGCGGAACTAGTTCTCACTCTTAACTCCTTTCAGTTTAATGACCAATTCTTTGAACAGATCAGTGGGGTTGACATGGGTACTAAAATGTACCTAGTTATGCTTGTCTTTTCATGGGTTATCTTGAACACCTAGTATGGACTACATATGATGGCCCCTTCCGTCTGTCTATCACAGATACATTGATGACTGTATTGGCATCACTGATATGCCTGAAGCCGATTTGTCACGCTTCATTAATTTCATTAATGCTTTCAACCCTTCTATTCGTTTTATTTCTCACATCTCCACTACTTGTGTCAACTTTCTTGACATTACTATCACCTTACGCCTATCCGCTATCTCTACATCAGTATATTACAAGCCTACTGATGCACATAGTTTCTCCTCTATACTTCTTCCCATCCCCGGGCTTGTGACTCTTTGCCATTCTCGCAGCTCTTACGCCTTCGTAGTGAGGACGATGATTTTCTTGAGAGAGCTCGCGAGATGCTTGATTTCTTTCGTAGGCGCCTATACCCGGAGAAGGTGCTTGTCTCGGCTATGCATCGAGTTCAGAAAATCACTCGCCAGCAGGCCCTTACCAGTCAGCATAGGACTACTAACTCTGACAGAGTAAAACTTATCTTAACTTACCACCCCCATAGTTCCCTGGTGAAAAATGTTTTATTCCGTCATCTGTCTCTCCTTAGATCAGATCCTGAGACCCGTTCTGTCTTCCCCAACTATCCTTTGGTGTCTTACAGACTGGAGAGAAGTCTTAAGGATATGTTGGTACACAGTCGCCTTAAGTCCAATATCCAGACTCATTTTGGCACTGTCCAGTGTGGTCGTCGGCGTTGCAACACGTGTGCTTATGTGATACAGACGCGTACTGTATCTTTTCCTTTAGGCACGTTTCTTATTGACGATGGGTTCACATGCGAGTCCCGTAATCTTATCTATGCCATTATCTGTAAGCGGTGTAACAAGGCTTATATCGGCGAGACAGGCAAGAGGCTCAGTGACTGATTCGCCCAACACTTACGCGACATACGCCAATGCTCTGTGACCCCTATAGCCACCCATTTCAATGACACTGGCCATTTAGGTGCTCACGATGTCCAGGTCACAGCCATCCGATCATGTTCCTCGGATGATCGCAGTCGATTTGCTCTGGAGAATCGGTTGATTTCTTTGTATGGTACCTTGCGACCACGCGGGCTCAACGTATTACATTCTTATGCTTCTTAGTACTTTCTCTTCCCATGCTTTGTAATCTATATGGGTATATGTTGCATGTATTCATGTTATATTCCATTCTTATGCTTCTTAGTACTTTCTCTTCCCCTGCTTTGTAATCTATATGGGTATATGTTGCATGTATTCAAGTTATATATTTACTAGATGTTTCATTGTTTCTTTTCCTTTCTATTTCTAGTTTTTATGTGTGTTTTTGTGTTACATTTATTTCGTTATTCGTTTTTATTCCAGATTTTCCTTAGATACGTTTGTATTTGGTCGTCCATTTGTGTTTCATTTTAATTTGTCACTCCTGTTTGTTCGTTTGCTTGATAAAGGCCTTGTTGGTCGAAACGTTGCTGTATTTTGTCATTGTTTTGTAAAACTACAGTACTTTGTGATTACGTGTTTTGCCAATCAAATATTTTACTGCAGTTCCATATATATATACTGGTTTTCTAACTTGGCACTCGAAACAGAATTTTACATTCTTTGGAAAACTACGTAGATTCATAAAAGCAAACAAAACATTAATGCACATTCGTGCGCTTTTCTCTTTTGTATAAATTGGTTCATTCACTTTTTTCCAAAATTAATTAACACAAATGATGACCCTGAAAATAAAATGGCAATGGGCCAGGCATACTATGCGGAAAACACAGGTGAGTGTCACTAGACAAGCGTTTGAGTGGAATCAGCAAAGAAAATTGGAAAGGATAAATCCATAATATCCATCTATAAAAATCAAGCGCTATCGCAAAAAAAATGTTGTGACTATATTGAAAACTGTAGAAGTGTACTCTAATACAGTTATTATTTGCTATTCCAGCAGACGATGCTTAGGTATGAAGACTATTGTCTTCAATCCATGTCCAATGGACCAATGAGAGAGATCGTCTTAGTGGGGTCAAGTGAAATTCACTTGTAAAATTTAATTTCAAACATTTAACATTATATCGGCAACTTTATGGACGATTGATTCAAGAGATAAACATTCTAAAAAAGATCAGGTCATCAGAAAAATACACATGGAACACAATTTAAAGGGAATTTAATATTAGGAGAAGTGTCCTCATTTAGAAAGATCACAATATGACAATCCTAAATTGAAGAGCTTTTTATAGGAACAAACTGTACATCATTGAAGACCATCAACAAAAAAAAATAGAGGTGGATTGGTTATGTATGTTGTATGCCATTAGGGGCATTGTCTAGGACAGCTGTTCGATGGACAGCGGATGGGAGATGAAGACCTGGACGTCCAGAGGAAACATGGAGAAGAGCTGTGGAAAGAGAGTTGAAAAATTGTGGCTTGACATGGGAAACAATTGGTAGAAAGCGGTAGATCAGCAACAATAGAAATCGTTTGTAGAAGTAAATACAGAATGTCACTAAATACAGATAGATAAAAAACTAAAAGAAAGAATTTGATTTTATGGCCCCTTAAACTTGCCTTTTGACCCATCTCGTGTTTGTGTTAACAACGATTGACCATTCGTGAATTTCTATAAATGATATATGTTTATAGATTGATATATGTAAAGTCTTCTTGGGGAACTGAATGATGCTGGATCTCTGTGGTGTAGAGGTTAGGTGCTTGCCTCTCATGCCAAAGGTACTCGGTTCACTCCCTCGTGAAGCCATCGGGATATTTTTCCAAAGATTCTTGATCTCAGTGTAGGTAAGATCGAGTTCCTAGTCCTCTCAGAGACGGACGATAAAACATAGGTCCCATGTTCAATTTAAGCACGTAAAAGAACCCGTGGCAGTTCAAAATCGAGAAGAGCAGGCTGGAAAACCGCTGCCAGGACAAAGTTTATTAGAAAAGATTATATATAAAATTCCTACAAAATATCTACATTATCTTCAGTTACATCCGGGGTCCTCACAGTGCTACGGAGTTAGTGCACTGCAGCTCAGATAACCCTTTGTAAGAAATAGATCGGAGCACACATGGCTACTCACTGAAGTGAAATGATGATGTTCCTATCAATCAATCTGTGAAACTATTAAAAAACGGTAATGCTTCCCATATAGAAAAGCATGATTCGTACTCTTGTTCTTTGAAACTCCTGCGCGAATTTTACTATAGATTTTACCATAGAGGATGGTGTACATTTTTCTCCAAGTTAGTTCACAGCTGGGAATGTATCTTTGTGCGCACATGTGTTCATTTGTTTGTGTACACGATATATAAAGTGTTAATCTGTAACAGATCTATATTGCTTCGCCAGCAGATATCTTTCACACACTGTCGATAGCCAGAAGTAATGAGAAATACAGAAACTGGACCATGCGGTATATTTTCATGAGATGTTTGCATACCTTGGCTCTGTCATAAGCAGCAATCTCTCCCTCAATGATGAAATTAGTGGTCGCATTGGGAAGGCCTCCACTGCTATATTTAAATTAGCAAAGCGTGTATGGGAAAACAGGGCACTCACAAGAAACACCAAGACACAAGTATATAAAGCTTGTGTTCTCAGCACTCTGCTGTATGGTAGTGAGACATGGACCACATATGCTAGACAAGAACATCGCCTTAACACCTTCCACATTCGCTGTCTCATGCTAATATACAACATCCGATGGCAAGACCACATCTCCAATATAGAAGTCATGGACAGTGCTGGCATTCCAAGCATGTACACCTTACTGAGTCAGCGATGTCTGAGATGGCTGGAACACGTGTGATGTATGAGCGATGATAGAATCTCAAAGAACATTCTATATGGTCAACTCGCATCTGGTGCTAGACAGCATGGACGCCCATTATTACGCTTCATTGACACCTGCAAGCGTGATCTAACTTCATGCAGCATAGATAAAGAACACTGGGAGCGGCTGGCCAAAGACAGGCAAGTATGGTGAGGGCGGCTCAAAAGAAAAGAAGAAAAACAGCATCACATGTGGAGGCAAAAGAGAGCACAGAGAACATCCTATGTATCATCTCCAGTCTCCGGTTTTACCTGCAGCATATGTGGCAAGGATTGTCACTCCAGAATAGTCCATTACAGCCACAAGAAACGTTGTGATTCAGCACAGAACATACTACGTGACGTAAGACCTATTGTCTCCTGAAACAAAGAGGACAATGATGAAACTATCATTTTGGTTATTGTTGGACATTAGTTCCGACGTCATAGCACTCCGAGCAGACTCATATGTGTTTAGTCTCCGCGAACAGATATCGAAGGTTATGCGTACTGATGGTTCCTGTGGCTCGCTGGTTAAACACACCTCTCTCTGCCCCACTTGCATCCAGTTCAACTTGAGAAACGTGTAATTTGAAACTCCTTTAGTCACTTCACAGATTTAACATCAATTTTAGTGTCCTCATCCAATAGTAGGTCGTCAAGTGACTCAAGAATCAACCCGCAACTTTTTTTCTTCAATATTTTATTTCTTGTTTTATGTTTCGCTTTTTCAGTTTGTTTAAACATTTTCAAATTATTTTTTTTATTTCTAATTAAAAAATTGAAATGAAAAAAAACATATCTGGGTATTTTTTGTTCTTATTTTAGGAATAATTTTGCCCCCCTCCCCCATTAAAAAAATAAATTATTTTTAAATTAAACTTTGTTTTTCAATTTTTATTTAAAAAAATAATTACAAATTACATCTATTGTTTTTAGATTTCTATTTGTAGATTTTTTCTTTTTTTATTAATTAAAATAATTTTAGGTATTTCTTTCGCTTTTTTATGTTTCTTTTTCTCCATATATTCAGTCTAGAGCTGCGACATTATAACGTTGGAAAGATAGTTAATGAGCATACTATAGTTTTAATTTGTACTATTACCAACATTTTACAAGACCTGCTCCCTATATGCTAAATTTAGATACAAGCATTACAGTTTACAGTCAACACAACAAATTTCGTTGAAATTGTACACATGGCATAGATAATTTTTCTCTTATTGCTCGGTCGTACTTCTGAGTGTCAGGTTTGTTATGAAAATACGAATATGAAATGAGAAACCAAATGGGGGTAAACTATTCTGCAAAATTGTATTAAAAAATTGAAAGAAAGAACATAAACATAAAGTTAGTGGTACATCATTTTTAATCCATCTTCGGTCTGAGTGCAGACAACTATTTGCGTGCGTGTCAAAGTTGTTTCCCCTTTTCAAAGATAATGCTGATCTGAAAGTAGCGCCTAGTTCATCCACTTTTTCAAAGACTATTTTTTGCATTTGCTCAGGATGTGTCATAGTAGACATTTTTTAAGGATTTCTTTTGGAATACTTTTGGTTGTTGGTGCTGAGGTTTTTCATTGCTAAATTATTCACTTACAGCCACGGTGCTCGCATCTCGCTTCAAAACTACTCCGTTTTCCACGAGGATCGAATTTCTAATACTATCGGAACGCCCGTGTGGTGCCGGGACCCGCAAGGGAAACAAAGAATAGTACCACTGCGACCTACAAGGCATGTTGTAAGAGGCGACTGATGTAGGACCTAGGAAGCTACCCTAGTAAATAAAAAGCATAGCAGAAATCGGATGTGCTGCATAACCTGAATAACGGACAATCACGCTTAGGCTCAGATCACATACAAATCACACAAAGTGGTTAACAAGTGGTCGATATGGAGCGTTCGAAGAAGTATTATCGAAAACGAACGATAACGTGTAGACCCTCTGTTCAAGATGATTTAATTGACCGAGCTAATTTCCTCTCCGCTCCACGTGGAGCATATGACTTCAAGAGTTATCATAAAAAAAAAAAAGTATTTTTAAGCCTCTGTTTTTTAACAGTTTCACAGGACAGATTGATTGATACAGGACAATCATCATTGCACTTCGATGAGTAACCATGTGTTCCGATCTCTTTCTTTCACAGGAAGATCTGCTACAGTGCACTGACTCCGTAGCACCGGGAGGGCCCAGGATGTAATTCGAAGATGTAGATATTTTGTAGAAATTGTATTTTTAATCTTTCTAATGAACTTTGCCCATGCAGCGGCTTTACAGTCTGCTCTTCTCGATTTTGAGCTGCCAATGGTTCTTTTACGTGCTGAAATTGAACATGGGATCTACGTTTCATTGTCTGTCTCCAATAGGACAAGGAACTCAATCTCACCAAAACTGAGATCAGGAATCAATGGAAAAATATCCAGATGGCTACACGAGGGAGCGAACCGAGTACCTTTGGAAGGAGAGGCGTGGACCTAATCTCTACAACACAGAGACTTCAGCATCATTCAGTTCCACAAGAAGAGTATGTCTCAGAACTTCATTTCCAGGGACAGTCTGGCTTCTGTCCAGAGTTGGTAGAAAATTCACAGACACCATAGTGCTTCTCAGAAGGCTGGAATAGAGATCTGACAGGCTGTCCGGATCCGAACATTGACGAAGGCCGACACTTTATACGGGCAAGACGCCGTCACAGGACAAGCTTATAAGCCCCGTGAAATGTTTCTAATCCGGAACGACCTCACAGTCAGAAAGGGCATGTTCAGTGTAAAATCACTGTCTGGCGTAGATCACAAAGCCCAAATATACGACAAAAGCTGATCGAAAAGGCGTAGATCCAGGCCATAATATATGGCAGAATGGATCGTTCCCTAGGGCAAGCTACCCTTTTAAATAAACAGCTGGCCGAAATCGTGTGGGCGAGCCTAGTCACCATAGGTGCATAATCGCACAACGTAGATCAAGCGTTCTTGTTAAAGGATCAATTATATGTCACAAGAAGATTGTTAAAATTGGCCATGAAGAAAGAACGAACCAAAAGAGAGAGAGAGAAAGCTGGAATGACGAATTTCTGCATCTTTTGATACACTCCATCTATTCATTGTTTTTTTGGCCTTGATGTTCTGCGTAAGTATAAACTTGCTCTAAATTTAGTTACAGATACAACTTTCTGATCTGATATTTTAAAATATTTTGTAATTCACCATAAAAAGATAGTTCATTGATAATCAGTATGTTTGTTGACCGACACCACCTCAAAACAAAACTTGTTTTAAGATCATACTTAACAAGACTTTACCCCCTTTATTGTAAAATTAATTATTTTAGTTTTTGCGATTGAATAATAATTTAAACTTTTAATTCTGCATTTTAATACATATTATGCCCGTTTTATACGATCCATTTTTCCAGTGCCAGAAAAATGTATATACAGTAATCGCCCACCAGCTAAATATAATCACATCAACGATATTGTCTGTCTTTGATCAAATTACAGTAGCAATGTGTTGCATGATGTTATTAAAATAACAAGCTGTATAAACATGTTACTACATTCATTCGCACACGAAGATAATAAGTAAATATGGTTACTGTTCATTAAACAGTTACTAGAGGTGCTCAAAGTGATTTCCTTTAGCCTCCAAACCTGGCACGATTTTTACCTGTCTCTGAACTTATAACAGACACTGTATTTTGCCATAATTTAGGATATATCACTTAACAGACACTGAACCGAAATTGTTCAACTGTTGACAAAATGCAGCGATTATGACGAAGGAGGTCTTGTGTTAAAAGAATATTATCGATATAAGGGAAGACTACGGTAAAACTTTGTAACAATGGCAAAACACGTAAAAACAAAGTATTGTAGTTTTAAAAAAAAAACAAACAATAACAATATGTGTTATTACGAGTTTAGCCTGTGTCGAAAGAGAGGATATGGAAAATTCAAAAGCGTCAAATACTTGGTTTTTGATGTCTTTTGTCTCTTGGTTAACATAAATTTGAGTCCTTATTGCAGATGATTGCAGTTGGTCAGATAGCGGGATTTTTGTGTGAATGAAAATTATTTTGCGTGACAGCAATACATTTATATGAAATATTTTTACAACGAAGAGTGAAGTGGTTGGACATTCATAGGTTAATGACCGATTTGGGAACAAAGAATTTTTGTTTTGCTACGCCATAAATACAGAGAGAAGTAGCAATATAGGACATCTTTACCCAATTACCCCTACTGGTATATTCCAGCCGGATGTAAAATCTATAAATACAAGTGGTTTAGTAATACGCTTCAGTACATTTTGTGTGATTTGTCAACAATCTTCAGTCGAGAAAGTGTAATATATAAGTGGAGTCATACAAAGTGTAAATTACATCTTTTATTTTGTGAGTATTGTTGCAAACTTTATGCCTTCATTGTGTCTCAATCTAAGAAGAAATGTCGACAGTACAATATTTGAAATACGGCCTTATTCAGTCTCCTACGAACCATTTATTACCTATGTGCTTAATTTGCCAACAAGTATTTTCAAATGAAGCAATGAAACATTCTAGGCTACAAGAACATTTCACTAAAATGTACGCTGTCAAAAAGATTTGTCCTATTTTCAAGCACTAGAAGAAAAATATTTGAAATATCCAAATATATCAACACTTTTTGCGTCGTCCACTAAACAAGCTAATTACACAATGACGGATTGCAAGCTTCTTATAATATTTTATTATTAATCGCAAAAAGCTGGAAAACAACACACAATTGGTGAGGAATTAATCTTGCTTGCAGTAAAAGAAATCATAAACACTATGCTTCATAAGCCAGCGACAGATATCATCAGGTAAATTGCTTTGAGCAATAATTCAGAGTAACGAAGAATAGATGAAATGGCTGAAGACGTTGAAAAATCATTATGCGAGTATTTGAAGACAAGCCAATTTTCCATTCAACTCGATGAATCAACTCTTCCAAATAATGAAGCACTACTCTTATCAAACGTTCGATGCATAAAAGAGGAAATAATGTGTCAAGAATTATTATTTGCTAAAATTTTAGAAGCGGATACAAAGGGAGAATCAATATTTAATACCATGAATTTTTTCAAGAGAAAACCATTCCTATTCGTAATATTTTGTCTGCTGCTACTGAAGGTGCTCCAGCAAAGACAGGATACCACAAGGGTTTCATAGCGCATTTAAAACAAGCAGTACCAAATGTACTCGCTATACATTGTGTTCTTCATCAACAACATTTGGTTGCAAAGAATTTAAAGAACGCCCGCATACGTCGCTACATTACGTTATTAGAGCAGTCAACAAGATTAGAAGCAATTCATTGAGTTACAGAATGTTTAGCCAACTTTATAGTGAAAAACGATGAAGATTTCAATCGTTTTCTGCTTCACACAGAAGTTCGTTGGCTTTCAAACGGTATTTGTCTGAATCGATTTTACAATTTATAGATTCAGTATTAGAGTTCCTAGAAAACAAAGATGATGGATTGCAGACCAACCTGATTACATCCAAAAATTTATCACTTATTTGTCAGACCTCTATATTTAATGAAGTCAATCTACAATTTTAAGGTGATGATTTGAATTTAATTAAAGCGAAAAACATTATTGCCGCTTTTGTGGGGAAACTTCTTCTGTTCAAGCGGAATCTAGACTGAGGGGTTGGCTATCCACATTTCAAATTTATCAGCAGTGTCTCTCAAAAAGGATGATTGACTTTCATACTGCCAACACTTGGAGGTTCTCCATGCTGATTTCAATGAGCGATTCAATGATATTTTAAACATGAATATACCAAATTGGGTTATAGATCCTTTCTCACATGTAAACACAGCAGAATCATCAAATTTAGAAGTGGAACTTATAGAACTCACAACAAACAAAGAGCTAAAAACCAAATTAAAAAGTGGATACCAAGAGTTCTGGCTTCAAAAATCCATACCGACATTGTACCATGGATTATGGAAAATAGTTCAGAGATTTTTAATTACATTTCCATCTTCTTATTTGGCTGAGTTTGGTTTAGTGCTGTAGCGAATTTACTATCTAAGAATAGGAACCGATTGAATATATATGATCGTGGCGATTTACGACTGTTTTTTAATGAAAATTGCACCCGATATCAACAAACTTTTAAGAATGCATCAGGCTCATCCTTCACATTGATTTGTAATCTTGTTTTTCGTATTTTTACTTTGCAAATTCGAAAGCATTTTAATTATTACCATAATACTCTTACTAATGCCATGCAATCTCTTAATATGTATTTCTAATTTTCATAGTTAAATCATTATATGAAACTGCATAATGTTATTCGAGTATACACTTTACATATGGGCTATGTTTTATCAAAATCTGTATAGCAATAACTGTGTTCAAGATGAAACACATATTGGCCACTACTTTAAAAAACTTTTTCAATATAAGCAGTTATGTATCATTAGTTGCTATTTGGGGGTCTCAATGGCGAGAAGTGGTCAAGTCGTTTGCCTGTCATTCCAAAGGTTGTGGTTCCGAATCCGGACCAAGATGCATGTGCAATTTTTTCATGAGATCCCTAGGATTGTTGCAGGAGTTACGGAGTTTGTGCTTTGTGCAATGCTCTTGGCAGATGGTATGTCATTTATGTTGACAGGTACGGAACCATATGGGAAAAACCGGTGCAATGAAGTCAATCCTTGGATCCTTCTTTAGTTACTATTTACATCGAAAATATCAAATGGCTTCAATGTAGAAAAATATTGTAATGAAAGGGGGGGGAGCGGCGTTACAAAATTTATGTCTTGCAAAGGGGCGCTGGCCGAAAAAGTTTGGGAATCTATGATGCATATGGACGAAACTCAGGTGGGGCAGAGATACACGGTTCCGATGATGTAGCGACAAAACGCTGTGGCAGCGTTGATTTGAGCGGACCACCCAAATGTGAAGAAAAACTGACAAGCCCAGTAGAGGCTTGAATCCAGTGCGTGTTTCCGCTCACAGGAAACTACTACTGCCTTGTAGTTAAGATTGGGGACAATCAAAGGCTAGCGGAGCAAACCGTACACAAAACTGGACAGTAGGCAAACCAAGTAGTCCAAAAAGACAGGTAACCTGGGCAGATGACGCTCAACAACTTGGCAGGGAAGGTTATCTAAGGGTCGCTACCCTAAAAGAAAATAGCAACCTGCTGCCTTGCAGGTAGGCTGGTGACAGCCAAAGGCTGACGGAGAGCGAACCCAGTAAACACTGGCTGAAACTGGACACGTCGCCAAAGGATAAGCACCAGAGCTCCAAAGGGCACCAAGGGGCGCTCCTTGGCAAAGGCTGTTTATATATCACAATAAGAATGATCAAAATGACCAAAAAGAACGATCGCACAAGAGAGAACATCAACAGAATGAAAATAGAAAACATCACAAATTGTGTTTAGTATTACAAAATTTATGAACTGCAATTGGAACAATGACATGAATTACTAGAACTATACAAGTTCATTGTTTTAATGTATGAAAAATATGATATAAATATATCTCAAAGACAAACACTATCCACAAAAGGAATAAATATGTAATAAATAAGTTAAATTTAACTGATAATGAAAAAATAATGATAAGGTTTGATCTGTTAACAGACATTTGTCTTATGCGAATGTTAAAAGTCTTATCTCTTTCTCTCTCTTTAATGAACCATGCTATTGGAATATGTTGTCATGGATGTCCATAACTTCCTGTCCGTTGGGCTGCTAACAGTTCTGCATTGGTTTTCTTTCAAATTAATCCAGTATTTTATTTCATTCTCGTATGGTTCTTCCTCCATTATTTGGGTCATGCATATATATGGTATATCATGTACTCATTTTTAACCAAAAAATGTCTTTGTTCGTTATATTTGGCAATAATCAATCTCTTTCTTAATTATGTGATATGGTATATCATGTACTCATTTTTAACCAAAAAATGTCTTTGTTCATTATATTTGGCAATAATCAATCTCTTTCTTAATTATGTGATATGGTTGTTATAGTCTTATTGACTGTCCAAATACAAAACACATTGCTTATACACAATATAGGGTAGACTGCATGTTCCTTTTGGTTGAAACAACCACTCTACCCAAGAGGGGAAAACACTCTCATATGTTGTGTTCTATTAGCATTGTGTATAGAGTACAGTGGTCCTCAACTTTATTTGTGCTATCAGTGACTAATTGGATGATTAATACAGAAGTGAAACAATAATTTAAAGCACTTATCTTCTTCTTCCAGGATTCAGCAGTGTTTGGGATCTTGCTTTTTGATACAATACAATACTGTATACATAGTATTACATAACATTGAAAGGCTAGGGTGTCTGTGAATTTTCTATCAACTTTGAACACTGTCCTAGCACTAGGGAATGAGGTGAAAGAGGATGTCTGAAATATTGGGAGCAGAGATGACTGAAAGATTTAGTATATCAAAATATTAAGTATATCAAAATATGAGCCAGGCAAGAGAGGTATTGTAAAATATAATAATAACACAAATAGTCTATATTGCCCTAACACGTAATCACAAAGTACTGTAGTTTTACAAATTACAAAAACAATGACAAAATACAGCAACGTTTTGACCAACAAGGCCTTTATCAAGCAAACGAACAACAGGAGTGATGAATTTAAAAAACAAAAACATATGGACGACTACAGTCTCATCTCCTTCTTCTTCTTCTTCTTTGTGTTCATTCTTTACGACCAATTTTAATCACTTTGTGATAAGTTTGATCTTTGCCAAGAACGTGTATACGTTGCACATTGGTTTCGTAGGCCCCTAAACACATAGAATTCTACACGTTTGGACATGTGCATCCGATTTCAGCCAAACCTCCTTAGTCGCCTCTTACGACATGCGTGGTAGGTAACAGTGATTCTATTCTTTACACCAAAATTTGGGCCCGGTAATCACTCGGGCGACAGTCTCATCTATATTGTGACTATATTGCCCTACATATTAGCCTACCTTATCGCGGTTGGAGGGTTTGTGTGTCTTTAGGATCCTTCAGGCTATGTCGGCGGAAGTCTAATTCCTGACAGGTCTAACCAAGCCGAACAGACTGAAGGTGAAAGGCCAGACCAAAAGGCGGGGAGCAGGATGGGGCCTCATAAGGTGACAGCACAGAACCCACCGGCGAGTGGTAAATGCTCTGGCTGCAACCAACCCATCCCCCAGCTATGGGACAAATAGCACTTGTCCTCTCTCTCCTTGAGGAGGACATCCTTTTTCTTGTCTTTTCTACTTCTATGACACTTTCCCTTAAGTATTTGGGATTAAACTACAGTGTCCAGGAAGCACACCCTGCATAAAAGCCAGGGTTGGTGAGCCCGGCAACAGAAGGCTGAAGTCATCTAGAGTAGGATGACTTCAAACAAACCCGGGAAGACAGATCTCGTCAGCATGGGACTGCAATTGTCTAGGGAACCTGAAAAAAAAGATGTCCTCCGAAACGGAATGTGTCAGCCATTATTGGCGGAGAGGAATTGACACATACGAACAACTCAATGGCCATGCGCAAATATTTATATAACTGTGGTGCCACCACCATGGGAAACAGCCAGGTGGTGGTGCGACCGGCCCCCTTGCCTCGAATGGGTCCACCCTTAGCTACTGGTGGCCTTGTTGATTCTGGCAAAAAGCCAGGGTAGGACAGGGTATTACTACTGGGTATTACTACTGGCAGCAAGTACAAACTTTCACCTCTCACAATTATGCAATGGAATGCAGAAGGGGTAACCAACAAAAACGAGAACTAGAGGAACATCTGCAAGCAGAAAAGATTGACATCTGCTGTATCCAAGAGACACACCTTAATCCGGGAAATAGATTCAGCATTAGAGGATTTGAAACCTTCTGTCAGGATAGAGAAAATAGACATAAGGGTGGAGTAGTAACACTAGTTCTCAATTCCATACCGGCAGTTGAACTACACAGGTCCAATCAGATGAGCACAGAATTAATAGCTGTTCAGCTCCTTATCAACAACACTAAGATGACACTATACAATATATACTCACCACCCTCCATTCAAACTGAGCTGGAAGCTATCAAAGTTCAAAATGACAACTTGCTTATAGTAGGAGACTTTAACAGCCACACACCAAGCTGGGGCTATGACACACTAGATCCTCGGGTTGAAAGCTTTGAAGAATGGCTTATCAACAGTCTCACCATTCTCAACCACCCAGATGATCCTCACACATGTTACTCATGACGGCAGCACACAACAAGCACCTAAGATCTGGCTTTTGCTACAGACGACATTCACAGGATAATCGAAAGGCAAGTCTGCGACCAGATTGGAGGTAGTGACCATAGACCTGTGAAACTCCTTATAAATAGCATTAACAAGGGGGAACTTACAAACTCTGCACCTAGTTGGAATTACAAAAAGGCAGACTGAAAGCTATTCCAAGAACTAGCAGACAAGTACTGTAAAGAAATTAATCAATCAGGAAAAGTGGACAGAGATGCACGAGCATTCAATAAAGCCATTTTAGATCCTGCGAAAAAGGCTACACCCAGAGGAGGAGAAAAACTACAAGCAATATTGGACAGCAGATTTTAGACAACCTCTTTCACCTCATTCCCTAGTGCTAGGACAGTCAAATTCTAGCTTCTGTTCAAAGTTGACAGAAAATTCACAGACACCCTAGCCTTTCAATGTTATGTAAAGCTATGTATACAGTATTGTATTGTACCAAAAATCAAAATCCTAAATACTGCTGAATCCTGGAAGAAGAAGATAAGTGCTTTAAATTATTGTTTCACTTCTGTATTAATCATCCAATTAGTCACTGATGGCCCAAGTACCTAAAAAGAGAACTCACTCAGCTTTCAGAAAAGGCAGAAATTCACTTGTGGTGGATTCCATCTCACTGTGGCATTGCAGGCAATGAGAGTGCCGATGTCTTAGCTAAGGAGGGCAGTGCCAAAGAGCAAATTTACCAACCCTGTCTTTTCAAGAGGTCAAAACCCTCATACAGAGAAAATCTACAGTAGACTGGAAGACAAACAATGGATATGATTATAGAAAAGACCCCCTCAAAGACCTAAGCAGAACAGACCAGGTCATTATATTTTGACTATGCACCAGACACTGCAGACTCAACACATATAGACTAACAGAGTCAAACAGCTCTCTGACAGTGTCAGCAGGCGGAACAGACACCAGAGCATATCCCACAAGACTGTCCTCTCCTGGGTGAGCTGAGAAGCAACATGTGGCCACACCCAATTGAACTAAAAACTAAGCTTTAGGGAAATATGACAGACCTGAAGCTGACTGCCCAGTTTGTGGTCCACAGTAATATAAGTGCATGACCAGAGATCGCTGAAGAAGTCTATATTGTAAAGAATCATAGTTGTACAAAGTCATATTTGCATAGAAAGAAATAACACAAAGCTAATATACTGTAGAATGTGTCAGCATAATACATACACACTTAATAATAGCCGTCCATCGCAAGCGATAATGACAACAATCTCAGACGTGTACTGTTGCACCTCTCTGGTGTGTGCGGAGGTGACTGTAGAGTCCAATCCTAGAACAGAATCCCCACCACAGGTGGGGCATACATGATCAAGGTTAGACATGTGCGTGTTGTGTGCTCTGTCTTTTCGCGCTGCTCGTTTTCTCTGTGACTCAACAATACGATGATTCTCAGCTATTCGGGTTCTTCTTTTGTTGTTACAGCGCCACATTTGGCGATCTTGCGCAAAGGATTCCCAGCACGTATTGTCTATATCGAAGCATTTCAGAGACACTTTAAGAGTGTCTTTAAAGCGTTTTTCTGTCCACCAGCTAAACGTCTGCCCCCTTCAAGCTCGCCATACATCAACTGTTTTGGGATGCGTTTATCAGGCATTCGAGCAACGTGACCGACCCATCTCAGTTGGGCCTTCTGCAACAGGGTGTTGACGCTTGGGATCTTTGCTCTTGTGAGGACTTCGCTGTCTGGAATTTTGTCCTGCCAGTTTATTTTTAGTATTCTCCGTAGACAGCTTGTGTGGAAATGGTTTAATTTTCTTCCGTGTCTGCTATACACTGTCCATGTCTCGCTTGCGTACAGCAGCGTGGTTAGCACTATGGCCTGGTAAACTTTCAGCTTTGTGACTATGCTTATCCCTTCCGTTCCCACACAGTGACACGTAACCTTCCGAACGCAGCACTGGCTTTGGATATCCTATTGTGGACCTCAGAATCTATGTTTGCCGATCTGGATAGGAGGCTGCCAAGATAAGCAAAGTTGTCCGTTGACTGGAGACGCTGGTGTTTAATGTTGATGACTGGATCGTAATACTGTTCTCTAGGGGCGGGCTGGAACATGACCTCTGTTTTTTGGTGTTAATGGTGAGGCCAAACCTATCACAGGCCATTGAGAACTTGTCCATGTAAGTCTGCATTTCTTCCTCAGAGTTGGTAGCGAGGCCACAGTCATCAGCAAACAACAGGTTTGAGATAGTTGATTCTTTTACCTTGGTGGAGGATTTTAACCTCCGAAGATTGAATAGGTTACCGTCTGTCCTACACTTAACAATGCAAACAAATGTAACATTCTGCAGACATTGGCAATATATACAGATAAAAAAAGAAATATTTTAGAGGATTTGATGTTGTGCAGAAATAATCTAACACTGAATAAGTAGGCAATGTTGCATAAACAAAAATAACATTGTAGAGTTACTATGGCATTAAGGTTCACATGAAATTACAATAATACTACATATATTGAAATATTATTAAAACAGTATAAGAGGCAATGGTGTGTATTTGTGCAGTCCAATATCAGATGTAACATTTGAATATTTCATTTCTTCTCTTTTTTATCATTCATACAAATATAATCAGAAAGAGATGACACTGCAGTTAATTATAATTATCAATTCTATTGGATGAAAACGTAATACCAGATCAATGCATGCACAAAATAACAGTGTAGTATACAAATTATATCTCAGTTATAAATAAATATATATATATACACACATACACATTATATTTATGACACACTATTACATGTGACAAATGTAAGGACCATCCAGAGAAAATATATCTGCAATCTGCATGTGACAAAAGTAAGGACCATCTGCAAAATTCTGGTAGATATATTACTGAAAAAAAACACATGAAAAGTCAAGAGAAGGGAAGCTATAACTGTGGTATGATTTGGAAGACAAAAATTAGTCTATAATGGCAAGATCTACCCACCAGAAATCTACATTTCAAAGATTAAGTCATTTCAGGCGACATAAACAATGTTGGATTCTCAATGTTAACTAAAAAAAAGTTTCATATACTAGACAAACAAAATCTATGTAGGTGGGATCTTACAACAACAATTAATGACAAAACTATTTAAAATGCATTAAAATATACAATGATGATAAGCTATTCAACCTATAGGTTGACAAATAAAGTTAATATGAATTGGTATAAAAATTAAATTGAATAATGGATGTAACAATGAATTATTGCAGTAATATACATGCAAAATAGGAACATAGTATACAATAGGATTGGTAAAATTCTAAGATTTCAATGAACAATATGAATGAGATTACAAACAGGCATATATAGATTACAAACAGGCATGTACCAGACAAAATGTCACATGAAAAACATGACAGTGATAAATGTGAGTCATGAATTGAGATTTTTCAACTGTTCCATATTTACTTATACCCTGGATAAGTGATGACACCTGGAAATGTATTCAAGAAAGAAGAAAGATGAAACTAGCGATATTTAATACTAAGGATGCGACAGATGAAATTCAAGATAAAGAGGAATATAGACTTTTTGTCTTAGCTGCCTTTTCCCCTTCTTCAGCCAGTCGATTGACATATGCTCTTTTATCTCTTCTAGCCGCTCTTTTCACTTCCTTGTCTTTTAAGCTACAGACGTCCAGACCATACCAATATTACAAGACATTGATTTTTTTTTCCTTCCTATCTGAGAATTTACAATTCAAGTAGTAGAGCCTTTATCTTTTCTAAAGAGGGAAAATGTAAGTAGACCTCGCTTGATCTGCCTGGATGATGTACATTGGAAAATGGTCAAAACTACGACATATTGCAGGATATCTTTCCATTTACCAGATAAACTGAGAGCTTGAAGAGAAGAGAACCACAAAAGAGAGCCTCTTAGATCTGATCCAGATTTTTAAAAAGTGCAAGTAACACTGATACAATGCCCTATTGAAGTGAATTTAGTAGAGAATTCCCAGGAGGAACAGTATTAATTGATAAAAGACTTGTGAGTTACGGTAAAAAAAATTCAACTATCAAACTAATAAGAAAAAAAACTTTGTTATCTTATAAGTGAAAAGAAAGACAGCATTTTTGTTTAATAAAGTTATTTGCTATACTGAATGTACTATTAATGTACAGAAGATAATAAATGTACAATTAAGTTGATGTTTACAATGCAATGTGAATTCTATGATGTATTTTAAATCAAATTTCAATACCAGTTTTATTAACATAGTTGAATAAATTTTTGTGTTATTTGACTAAACATTGATTTATTGAAAAAAAACCAGAGTTGATTACTGTACTACTATTTTAAATTGTCAAAAATTCTGTTGTGGAGAATGTCACTATACCGTGGAGATTTTCTTTTAGATTCCTTTTTTTCCTTTGCTACAGTTGAGTGAAATATTTTGAGTGCCCTAGTGGAGAGAGGGCACATTAGAGTAGACTTGATCATGGTCGATTATGCATCAGAGAGGAAGTGGATATTATTATAAAAAAGTAAAAATAGTGGTACTACATAAGCAACTTGACAATACAATTGGACACAACAATTAAATTACTTTTGTTTGTTTCATCAATTAACAAGAATAAAACTGCTGAAACAAAATCTCTGTAATGTTGTCAATTGAAATGTTTGTTATAAATTGTTTACAGCATCTAAACATTCAGTTACAGATAAACCAAAGCATAGATCTCTTGGCAATTCATGTTTGTATTGTTGTTTAATGTATATACACAGCAGATAAAAACTGCAATAAAAAAATATAGGATAGATTATAAAGTAATAGAAACATGGTAATATAGTAACAAATATAATATCAGCAAAAACTCTACCAAGTACTGACTGTGACACAGATCACAAGTTTTTAATTTAAAAAAATGGAATCTATATGTGTTACATACACCTCTGTTCTTATCGTATGTGCCTACTATTTCTAAGCTAGCATGTCCGCTTGTTCATTACCTGCAAGTCCAAGACAATATATCCACAAGAGACTGTGGAGGCTTGAGACCATTCTCTAGCTCTGCTTATAACAAATTGTTTTGGATCTTACAAATCATGGTCACAATATTGATTCTAATGAGCCAGCTCGAAACTTGTTTCAATCTCCATCCACATGATGTAGGTGACTGTCCAAACATTTTCAAGCTGCTTTGAAACAATCTTGCAGTACAATGTGACCACAAATTCTGAGCCTTAACCCTATGAACCCTGGCCACCTATACCTTAAAACCCTCCCCTGGGCTCCTGAGCAAAAACAGCACATATCAGAATTGTTTGAAAAACAAGATAGATTGGAAGAATTAAGTGTCCTATAATTTTTTATCGACTTACCCCATCATCTCCAGTATTCCTGCTTACTATGCCAGTCTTCACAACATGTAGATCCTTCCTTTAGACACAGGAAACTTTGACAAAATTTGCACCAAAATTTTGTCTTCCCTTTCTTGACTGGTCTGTCTTTGTAATTCATGTTTGGAAAGTCACTGACATGTTTGCTATATTTGAACATCAGTCGGTTCAAATAATTCTTCTTCTAAATGATAATCTGACTCACTTTTGATTTTGTTATCAGAATAATCATATTCTAAGTCTAATTCATCTTCAGAATCATTTAAAGAAGTTAAACAGCTTGCTCTGTTGTTATCCTTTTCGAGTGACCATTGCCGAAATTTTCAGCGTGTCGTTTCATCTTTTTAAAATTAATAAACAAATATCAAATCACAATGTATCAAAACACGATGCAAACCGCCATTTAGATAAACCTTTAAGGGAAGAATTTCCTGTGTTTGACGTCACACTAGTACACAAGTTATCGCTGAACACTGACAAATAACGAGGAGGGGTTCTCATCCCGATATGTAGGCACCCTGGGTATATGTGTACTAATGCTAATACCGTAATATCGGGAGAGCGGGTTCAAAGGGTTAATTCTCCCAAGCACAGATACATAAGTGTACACAATGATATAGCACTATAGCGAAATAGCACTATCACATAATGGGGTGGATAAGTATAATGCACAAGCGTTCACCCATCGGCTAGGACACAAGAGAGTTGTGGGTTCTATCCCACACTTAACGTTCCACACATAAAGAAAGGGCCTTCATACCCTAAGATACTTGGCATTTAAAAAAATGTATACATGCTTAAATCTGCCTCACTATTGCACCATTCTCTACACTCTTGTTCAAAGGTAATGTCAAGAGTGAATTTCAGATGTGCTGCAAAAAGAGCAACGTCCTATAAAGGATACACACCATGATGATGATGATATACACAACTGATTAACAAATCAAAATATATAGAAGTCACAGTATGGTATCACAATAATATAAATACACTACAGGTAGATCAAGTTCAGGGACAAATATGTGAATATATAGCAGTTCATGGTGGCTTGGCTAAAAAATGTGTATGTGTAAAAAGTCACAGCATGAATTGTAATGATTTATATACTAGGATTTAACCCTTTAGCTGTTAAGGACGTATATATACGTTTTCCCATTCACTTCTAAAGACGCATTAACACGTCAGTTATTATCTCTCCTCTGTGGGCTAAAGATGTGTTAACACGTTATACATTGCTACTGTCACTGCTATAGGCGTATATTCCCGTTTGTGACCTAGAAACAAAGAGTAGCTATTTTTAGCTCAACCTTCAGAAAGTATGTAGCAGCGAAAGGGTTAAAAGACTTTTCAAGTTAGAAGACTGTAATAACAATACTGCAATAAACATGTTATATTTACAGATTTCCCAAAGCACTTTTAGTCCCAACTATGAGGAAGCAGCATCTTTCTGACATAAAATACAAAAAATAAAATGTTGGACATAAAAATAAAAGCAACAAGGCTACATATTGTCCCTGGTGCTCTTCAAAATTGATCTAGAGCACATCACACAGGACTTTCAAACATCTACCAAACAATCTGTACAATGTTCAGCAAAAGAACATACAAGCGATCTTTATTGCTCCACATAAAAAATCTCCATAGCAAAACCTCTTAGTGGAAACATATGAAGCAATTTAAATTATTGTTGATTGACACTTTGTCTTTAACAATTTGTGCCTGACAACAAATTTAATGGTTGTTAACAGTACCTCTAAAATACTTAACCTGGTATTTATAACCATTTATCAACATTTAACATACAAAATATTTCAGTTATACCCACATATCTATTACTCTGTGATGGATATATGATATAATAATCTTGATCCTTAAAACTCTTAATGATCAACATATTTATTTCATCAAAACATTAATTATTTTTATTCTAGTACCTTTGGTTTACAATTTTTGCATGGCTAAAAACACACACTTGGAAAAAAGTTAAACTCACCATGAAGACCAGCAGCAGTCATGGTTTAAAGCTTTTGCATGGTTAGCGCACTGCATTGTGATACTGAGACATGGACAACAAGAGAAATGGCTCAATAATTTTCATCAGCGACACCTACATTTCATCTTTGGCATGTTATTGACAGATAAAGTATCAACAAAAGCGCTTTCACAAGCTGACATTTTAAACATGTATACTTAAACTATACTTAAACAATGTAAGATTTGATGATACTATTCATGTATGCTGTATGGAAGTGGTTTCATCCCATAGAATTGTTCTATGGAGTGCAGGAGAAAAGAGTGGTCAGGAGATCACAACTTGGGCTAAAGTATGTGTGTAAATGTATGAAGGCACTGGACCTATGTCTTAGCAGATCATGAAGAGAAAATCCTACACCATGCAGAGATGCATGGTAAAGTGATATCTTAAGCTGGATGAAGAAAAACCCCTACAACAAGCCGAAGAGAAGTCAAATGTCACAAGGAATACCTGGCTAGAAACAGATGAGGGTTGAGCACATCATTACTTCAGATGACCATTGATCCTATATGCAATCATGGCCTGCCTGCCCAGCGTGTTCGTTGCATGTTGGATGACGGGCGACAAGCCCCCTGTGAGTGCGGTTCAATTCCGCAGGCTGGCAGAAAAGCCACAGGTTCTCCAGATTTATGGTGTTCATGGCGCCGAGCTGAATGGTTACGATGTCCATGGTACTGAGCCAAAGAGCTGAAAGCTCAAGTGCTTCTGGATCAGAAAAAAAATATATACAATCATGCAGTTTGAAGACCTTTCTCATGTACCAGTTTCTTGAGAATTGCAATTATTTCATTTTTCTCAGTATTCCTAATATCTTCTTTGTTATTTTCTAATTACAACAGTAATGATGTGTTTTTTAAATATTATATTACCCTTTTATAGAACTTCATTGTTGGATTCCTAAAGTGTAAATATTTAAATACATGTGTTTCCCTTGAGAAGCAGAATGGTATGTTGACTGTGTTCACATTGTATTACATTAACAGATCAAGATGTACACTTGATGATAATGATGATCATGGTGTAAACTTGGTGGTTGAAAATATTTGAAAGAGAACTGTGTACTAGAAATATAGATGTTTGTACATTATATGCTTGTGGCAAGGTTAAGGAACATACATATAAACTTGAGAACTAGCAATGTGATATTCTGCACCTAGCAGAGATGAGCTCTGTTATCTGCTGCATTCCTACAAACAACAGGTTTATCACCATGTTTTCCTGCAAGGCCAAAGAATGCCCCTGTCATTCAGGTGTATGCCCTAACTGACTAAGGACTTCTACCTGGATGACATATTTTATGACAAACTTGCGGAAATGATTAAAAATATTCTGAATAAAAAGATCTTATCGTACCAAGTGATTGGATGCATACAATCATTGGGATGGCACTGTGGGTAAATTTAGAATAGAAGGAACTATTCACTAAGATTACTAGAATTTGCCAGCAACTGTAAATTAACCTTTGCTAATACCTTTCTTCCCCCATAAGCTATCCATAAAAACAATATGGCATGCAGCAGTATCCATGCATAATGCTCTTATTTTAAAAACACTAGCTTTCAAACAGTTTTAAATTTATTTCTGTTGGTAATAACCTGACAACCTGAAAGCAAAATAGTATCGCATTGTTCAGTTCATAGAATATAGCATTAGAATATAGTTCAGATGTTTATAAATCAAATGTTGGTTGTAATGCGAGGTCTGTTTGTTAATTCCAGTCACATTTGTTCTCAATATTTCATGTATAATTTCAGTATAGAACTAATGCTATAGTGTGATTTTAAGTTCTTAGGTTCATACACAAAAAACTTGGAACTAAATAATAATTTATCATAGAATACTGGAAAAGTGATAATTCATTCATGTGGTACACAACACTTTAATAAAAAAAAAAAGAATATTACAGTCAGTAAATCTTATAACTGTGTGACTAAGTCAGATCTGAATTTGTTGGGCTGCTGAGGTTGCACATACTTCTGAATAACACTGGGTGACTCTTGGTTATTGCTGCTGTTCATACTGCTGTTGTATGGTGACCTCTCTGTGCTTTCAGAAGAACGAATAGCCATGTTGTGAGCAATCTGGCTTTGTTGTCTGCTACCAAACTGTTAAAACATTTTCAAAATAGTATATGATTTACTGAGTTATTTCTGCATTACAATAAAGAATAGTAACTACAATATAAAGCATGTAGCATGCACATATACAACAGGTTCTCAATTTTTTTCCCCACATACATTTTCACCATCTGTCAGTCATATTTCCCACTTTCCAAGATTGTCTGTAGAATTGTAGAAAGATTGATATTGCAACAGTTTGAGTCTGTGGTCACTGACACCATAAAATACATACCCTAGATTTTGAATATTCTATAACGTCTTGTGCAAGGACGATGGAGACAGATACAGTTAGAGAAAGATGGAGTGTTGATATGCAAACAGAAGCCAATAACTATTTGTTAAGGTTAAAAAAAAATGATACAATTTTACTGGTACTCGCAAAGGGAGCAAAGAATAGTAACACTGCGACCTACAAGGCACGGCATAAGAGGCGACTGAAGCAGGGACCTAGGGAAGTTACCATAGTAAATAAAAAGCGTCACAGAAATCAGATGTGCTGGCCTACTTGTAGGCGCATAATTGGCACAGTGTACAATTGCTGTTAGGCTCGGATCACATACAAGTCATAAGTGGTTAACAAGTGGTCAATATGGAGCGTTCAAAAGAAAATTGAATTTTTCTGAATGCAATGGTTGGTAATTTCCAATTAGTATTTTATCACTTCCAGAACCTATCTTATGATGAAATGATTATTCGGTTCAAGAATGTGTGTTATCGCCTGATAACATCATATGGTAGATGCACATCATAAATAAAGAGTAGAATAGGTCAGGCAAAAAACATCATCCCAGAAAATGAAAGGTATTAGATGCAACAAGTCAATGACAATTGACATCAGAAAGATCAGATAAAGCCAATATTGACATATCGACGCGAGTCATAGACAATAAATAAACAGATAGCAAAATATCTGGAGGTCACAGGAATGTGGTATTTACAATAGAATATTAAGAATTCGGTGGACTGCTAAAATTACTAATTTTGGTGTGTGAAAAGAGGTCAAAGCACAGAAAACTTATTATTAATATAAGTAAGAGATAGTCATCATTTTTCAGGCATGAGATGAGAAATGGGAGGTTTAGAATGCATTGTGACAACTTGTAAAATTAATGGGTAACAAGACAGAGAAAGACAGAGGTAGAAATTCTGGACAGTCGGACTTCATGGCATGGAAAAGTATCAATATCTAATCTGATAGTCAGCAGCAAGAACAGATGTTTGTGGAGATCCATTATCGCCTACAAGAGCCGGATTGGAATATGATGATGATGACCAGTTTGTGCCTATAACAGTAGAACATCTGGACTGAGAACATAAAAACGTTAAGAGGCAAATAGATATATAATATAAAATACTACAATAACATGGGCTCACAATGTGTAGGAAAAGACAAGTGAGACATAAAGAGTAGTTTGCATGAGGCTATACAAGTGTGAACATATCAAAATAATATGAAGACAACATCTGAAACAAACTTGGTCTAACAATGACAAAAGATTATCATGATGTTTCATGTTTAAGATATATATAAAAATTGAGTTTCTCACAAGTTCTCAGGTTAGTGGGAATAAAAATGAATAATATGAGAATTTACATAGTTGTGATGTAGATACTCAACATAACTATTTTGTTATGTTTATTTGTCTGACAAGTTTTTATTAATCTAGATTCTGGGATGTTGCAGTAGTGATATGGTGGTATTGCATCTTATTAACAAAACTATTTATTTCTAGATAGTTGATGGATGATGGGTAAAACTGATATGCAAACCATGTTAAAATGTGCAATCTATTACAACTGACTCTAGCTGACAGTGCACACCAATAAGTCACAGTTAATTCATCCAATATAAGTCACAGCTAATCCGTCCAATGAATATGTTCATTGTTTGTACTCATAAAAGTGCCAATTTTAGCTTTCAATTGATCTCATTTTGCTCATTAACTCTTCATTCTTTAGTACCTTGCACTGCAATTGTTAATATCACTAGAATATTTGAGTAAGTAGGCTCATGATCATACCTATGGATCATACACAGTGTGCATTGTCCATGATAGATCATTCCATCTCCATCTGTTTGGAATAATTTTTCTGTGGAATCTCTCTCTCTCTCTCGTTCTTTTCAGCAATTTTGATCATTCTTATTGTGATATATAAACAGCCTTTGCCAAGAACGTTTGTTTTACGTCACATCTTCAGTACCATTTGGAGCTCTGGTGCTTGTCCTTCGCGACATGTCTGATTTCAACCAGCGTTTACTAGGTTCGCTCTCCGTTAGCCTTTGGCTGTCCCCAGCCGACCTGCAAGGCAACAGGTTGCTATTTTTATTTAGGG
Organism: Arion vulgaris; assembly: GCA_020796225.1. Lineage (NCBI taxonomy): Eukaryota > Metazoa > Mollusca > Gastropoda > Stylommatophora > Arionidae > Arion > Arion vulgaris. The sequence continues at coordinate 56,321,471 of CM036753.1, read as the reverse complement.
TAGCGACCCTTAGACGACCTACCCTCCCGGGTTGTTGAGCGTCATCTACCCCGGTTACCAGTCTTTATTTGGACTACTTGATTTGTCTGCCGTCCAGTTTTGTTACGGTTTACTCCGCTAGCCTTTGATTGTCCCCAATCAAACTACAAGACAGTAGTAGTTCCCTGCGAGCAAAAACGCACTGGATTCAAGCCTCTGCTGGGTTTTCCAGTTTTTCTGCACATTTGGGTGGTCCTCTCACCCCTACGTCTGCCACGCTTCCTCATCGCTTCACCATCAGCGCTGTGCCTGTCTGCCCCACCGGTGGGCCCATCCGTGCATTGTCCGCATGCGTGTTTGCTCTGCTTCGGTGTCTGCCCACCGTGTCTATTGGTTCTCACCATGCACACATTCACCCTGCCTCTAGCCTGTCCAGACACACAAAGCTCAACTCGAACCCCTGCCTCAGGGCTCCGAGTTTCTCCCTATGTGGGCCCACATCTCTTCTCTGGATGCACCCCTCCTTCCTTTATGTTTATCCGTTCCGCTTTTCCCATCAGCCAGGAGAGATGTGCTTTAATAGTCACTCTGGGATTCTGCTCGTCTTTGTTGTGAGCGGATCTCATCCAACGTGACTATGTCTGCATCATTACTTAAACCAGAGTAGCTCACCCTCGATCCCTATCCGCTTAGCCAGATAAGATCAGTTGTCAGTTACCACATGGAGATGGGGTAGGATCTTGATTAGTGCCAGCTCACTAATCCTGGCACGGCATTGTCCCTATGCACCTTTGACTCCTTCTATGGAATGACACATCATAATAAATACTCTACAATGGTGATAACAAGAAAAAAGAACTGACAAGCAGTGTGTAGATCTAGATTTTACAAACCCTATTGTACTTTGAAGTTGGAGTAAGGCTTGTCTAAATGGTCATGGACACTGATGATAGGAAAGCAAGTGTTCACGCAAAAATCAGTGAAAGGCTATGCCTGAATTTGTAGCGGATGAAACCTGACCTAACTGGGATTCAACCTACATCCTTAAACCCACATAATAAAAGACACCTGCTCCTGTTTATGTTGGTTCAAGTATGGAAATATCAATGGAGTACCTCTGAAATAGAATATATATTTTTGGAAATATCATATACATATATACTGACCTGTAGACATGACCTGTTGGTGTGCATGATCTTTTTATGCTGACTCTGGAAGTCACTACTGGACCCCATCTGAACAGAGTGAGAAAATTGGGGTAAATCTTGATCCTCATATTTATGAGAACCTGATTTTAGGGAGGTTGGCGGCTGATCAAAGTTCAATCTGTTGGTGCGTTTAAAAGCAGAAAAATGTTAAGTTAGCAGTTATTTTCCATGCTGATAACTTTTACTTAGATTTTGATGTGACATTAAGACTAGCATAATCAGCATGTTCATGAGAAATAAATCAACCATCTAATTGTCATCTGTATTTAATGCTCAATCTCTTTTTCAACCTAATGTTGAAATATTCCACATAACATTTTCTTAATATGTTCAGAAAGTACTGTTCGTTTAGAATGTGCTGTTAGTTTATAATGTTCTGTAAACTTTGCACCATTACTATGTGTTTTTGTACACTGCAATTTCATTTTTGAAACTTTCTTAAAAAAAAACTATTTCTAAATGATCTTGTAATAGCATTACTAATCATTGCAACAGCTGCATATTATTTTGAGTCAATGTTCTCAGTAATGAACTTTGCTAGTCTGGTCATAGGAGAAGCCTGACAGTCATCAAACTATTGCTGAATGTATAGTTTTAAAAGCTATGAAATACAAAGTAAAGTTTTTTTTTCTGATATAGAAGCCTTATTGATGTTTTATATTACTGTTTAAAAAAATTAAAATAAAGTTTGCCATATTCTAACAAAACAAACCTGTTAGTGGCCCTGGATGGTGTGGAATTCCCTCTCTGTGAGCTCATAACAGTTGTCTCACTATATCTAGGTAGTACAGCAGTTCCTCTCTGTTGGCTAGTAGTTGAGGTCTCACTGTATCTAGGTAAGGTAGACAGTCCTCTTTGTGTGCTAATGGCCGACATCTCATTATATCGAAGTGGAAGTGTTTGAATTTGAGGACATTGCAGCACTGGGGCTTCTATAGTGGAATGATAGTCATTAATATAATGCCCTGATGATCTTGACACTGGACTTGCACTGAAGCCATAGCTGTTTGCTGCATTATAAGAACCTTGTTTAGAAGGAGAATGATTGTAACCATGTTTATCTTCGTATCTATCTGGTTTTGAGTACAAATGTTTCACCCTCTCACTGTTATATTTTCTAGTTTCAGCCTCTGGATTATGACTGTTTAATTCTGGTTGAATTTCCCTGTAATTACTTTCATGTGAACTCCGTTGACTATGTTCTGATTGAGTTTTTCTACTCTGTTCATTGTAGCTCGGTCCGTTTTGTTCATGTCTATTGTGACGTCTCGGATGTACATTGACTGAACTTTGTTCACGATCTGAAAGATTATGGTCTACTTTATCCTTTCTCACTCTGCTACTACTGCTGCTGTCATAGAGAGCTTCCTTATTGTTCAAGTAATTTTTGTTCAGATCACCCCTGGATGTAGGTGAACTGTGACCATTGTTTTGTTTGTCGGCAAAATCAGGTGACAGCATGTCCTGTTGACATTCATCATCTCTGTTACGAATTAGCTGTCCCCCTTTCAGACCACCAGAATGTCCGTTGTTTCTAGAAGAAGAATTAATATCAATCATGAGACAAATTGATAATTAAAATATCATAGAAACTATGATAATATCTCACTCATATTGTTTAACAGTTCTACTGAGACCATGTCAACCTCTATCTACTAACTTCACATACTGTTCGTACAAATTCAAACTTTCTACTTCTGAAAACTTGACTCATGAAATTAATTATTTATTTCAAAAATCTTTACATAATTGTCAAATTATCTACATTTGAACTCTTTGCCCAACACAGCAAGTATCAAACAGTATCAAATGAAATGGTAGAGATGCATAATTACATGACAAATGAAGATGAGGAAACAAGATAGTCAAATATTTATCATTAGATAAAGAGGTGATTATGAAATACAGGTTAAGCAGATCACAAAATAAACATATGGCTCCATCCCTCTCAGAAAAATGCCACTTGCTGAGAGCATTGCATAAGGCACAAACTCTATAGCTCCAGCAACAATCCTAGCGATTTCTGAATATAAATTTGGTCCAGATTCAAACCTACAACCTTTAGAACGCCTGTCAAATGACGTAACTACTTCACCATAGAGACCCTCAAGCAGCAGATAACAAAACAGTGTAATACACAAGCCACTAATAAGCTTATGTTTGTAGAATATGGACAACTTACTGTGTATACCCTCGAAATGGATCAGTGTTGCTACTGTCCTGTCTGGAAAGATCTATCTGCACTAACTCTGAGTCTCTGTGAAGAAAATTACTAGAAATTTATTCATACCTACTTACTGTTTCTGTTGTTTCCTGATAACTTCATAATACAAATTTAAATAGAAATAAAATCAGAGACATATCCAAGGTTACCAGAGGTTTTGATAACACATCAGAAAAAAATGTGCTTCTAAATTCATTAAAAAAATTAGACAAAATGATAGCTAAAATGTAGAAATCAATATCTTATTGTCCTCCAGTGTATAGAGAGAATAGAGAGACAGGTACAGGTGATATTGCTTCATAAATTCAACAAGTTTCCCTTGAGAGTTTTAACGTTAGGTTATGTTATGCGATCAACGTCATGGCACATTGAGCATTCTCATTCATGCTCTGTCCTCCGCTGCAGCAGCCATCCCAAAGTCCATTTGCTCAACGTACCCATGAGAAGTTGATTACTATATCTTCTCTCTCTCTACCATGAAGACGACACTGTCTGGCATGTCCAAACTTAATGCCTAATACTCGAACTCGTTCCAGTGTCTGAGACTTACCCATGTCACATAATTGAAAGCGTACAGCATTGATGATATCGGCTCTGTCCATACTTCTGCCCACTTGAGTCGAGGCATTGCTTGCAAGAACGTCATCACGCTCGTTACCCTGTACTTCAGCATGTCCAGGTGTGTACAGCCAAGTCATTTTTCTTGAGATGTGATCTCCGAATGCTGTCCACCCATTCCATACGCATACTTCCAGATTCAATCATTTGAAGCATATTCATCGAGTCTGATATGATAATCGATGGGTAACCTGTTGCTCAGCCACCCATGACAGAGCCCTGGAGGCAGCAGTGATCTCCATAGTCATACTCGATGTCGTTGTCTCGAAAGCGTCGCAGTCCTCATGAAATGTGCGACTGTTTCGCTGTGCTGAATAAGTACACGATGATCTGGTTCCACGTCTGACAGAGCCATCGGTGTAGATAATGATATCACCTGGATGGGAGTGCTGATCCACGAATGCAATAATCTCCGCATTGACGACACCCGGGGCCCATTCTCTACAGCGTCTCACAAGTGTACTGACAGCCCTGGTGTAAGCAGTCATATCCTCTGACAGAGGCATCCATTCTTCACCATGCCTCAGCTCATCTAGAGTACAGACCTGTTTAATAACATCCTCTGCCTGGGCCATCCAGGATCGACCTCTCTTCAATCGCCTGCCCTTGTTTTCATTTATGGATTTGTGCAGAGGATGACATGTGTCAGCAGAAACTCTCAGATAAGCTTTTACCTGTGCGACTTTGTGTCTAATGGCCATCGTTGGCAATCCAAGGACATAGCACATTGCCTCACATGAAGTGTCACATGTGCAACCAAGTTTTAACAATGACGCCAGTGATGTCCAACTGTAGATAATTCTAATTTTAAAACTGATTTTTGATTCTGTTTAGTCATACAATTCCACTGAAACCTCTCTGATATTCTCTTCAGCTGAGTTTCCATTTTTGACATGGCGTAGAGGTTAGGTGCTCATCTCTCGTGCCAAAGGTACCAGGTCTGCTCCCTTGTGAAGGCATTTGGATATTTTTCCAGAGATCCCTGATCTCAGTGTAGGTGAAATTGAGTTCTTAGTCCTATCGGAGACGTACGATAAACGTGAGGTCCATGTTCAATTTGAGTACGTTAAAGAACTCTTGGCAGTTCAAAAATGAGAAGAGCAGGCTGGAAAGCCGCTGCCTGGGCAAAATTCATTAGCAAAAGATTTAAATTACAAAAATTCCTACAAAGAAAATCTTCACCATCTTCAAAATTACATCGGGGACCCTCGCCCTTGGTATGCGCTGTAGCAGATATCTTCCAGGTTTGTGTACTGCAGCAGAGATCTTCCTGTATAAGAAAGAGATCGGAGCACACATAGTTACTCACCAAAGTGCAATGATGATGGTCTAATTAATCAATCAATTCCATAAAAAAAAAAAAAAATATGAAGAGTTTGTTGGGAGAACATGTTTTTTTGTGTGGGTATGAAGAGAGAAAGACTGTTATATTTGTTCCTAAAAGAAATTGTTTAGCAGATCGTTTACTGAAGAACAGCAGTCTCAATACAAAAAACAATGTATAGAAGATGAACAAAGAAAACTTAGCATGTTACTTCAGAAATTAATTTTGAATCAATATTAGTAGTGCATGGACTTTTTCCCTTATGTCTTCAATTCTTAACTTGTCAGTTAAATTTCTTAAAGTTTCTTATTCTTTCTCCTGACATTAAGCTATCAGTGTCAAACCTAGACATTGACATCAAACGATAGAATAAAACTAGTCATAACAGAGATAAAGTGTCTACGCATAATGCTGCGAGTATCCAGAAGAGACAGGTTTAGAAATAAAGACAGACAAAAGTAGGTACAACATCAATACTAAACTTCAGAAAGAAACAATAAATTAAATGGTTCTGTCACATAAGCAGATTACCAACAGGCCTCAAAGACCAATGTTACTTGGATACAATGGATACAAAGCAAAAGGCCATCCACGCAAATGGACCTCAGAGATTACAGAATCAGTGAAAAACACTAATTATGAAGCGCACACAAAAGCCTGTTTTAGACGCCTCTTCGTATCCTGACGAGGTGAAACAAAACAGAATTAGAACAAAGAAAGTAGAAGAAGGTTCCTTCAAATTTCCTCTCTTTTAATTTGTACATGAGCTACTTAATATTCTTTTGCAAAATGAAATCCCCGGTGATCTTTGTGTGTGTCACTGTCTATTCATTGATGGTGATTCACCTTAACAAGAAAACAATGACTTGATGTAACAATGAAGAACCTCTATCTTAACTTTCATTGATGAAGAATAGTTGCATAAGAAGGTCTGGAACATAAAAATGGAAACAAGACTATATTTTATGTAGGTGTGTAGATCAACAAATGACAGTGTGTATCTCCTGGGAATGTGTGTTCATTTTCTATGCACATTGAATGCAGACTTCATATCATTTAACTTCTTGGTGACCACAGGTAATTCTTCTATTTACTTTCTTCAATATGCAAAACTTACTTACCCAAAGCTTTTTCTTCTTGATGCCCAGATTTTCTGCCTAAACTTAGGTGAGTATTTGATTCTAAACAAGTTTGCTTTTGTTCTGTAGATACAAACAAATAAATTTTTATGTGCACATATAAGTAGCGTACAATTATCTGAACGATAATGCATACATGTTACATATCTCTACTTTCTAAACATCAGCATGCATACGTGTCTGTTAAAGAGACTAGGCACCAATTGGTCTGCCTGGATTGCTATAACATCAGTTCCGCAACCAACTATCTAACACGATGCTAAGGTAATAAACCTGTCATTCTCAGAATCTGTACCAGTACAAATCTGCACTATGAGGTTGCTAAACTGACATATTTCACTTAGGGTGTTCATCATGCAGCTTCTGCTTTTTCAAACTCTAGGAACTCCAAAAATAGGATAGGTTATGAACTAAACTTCTTACTGTTTAATCAGGTCAGTTTGAGATTACATCACATGTTTACTCATTAAATATAGTTATAGTTTGTGTGTGAACCATGTGGAGTTAAAAGTAAAATAGATTTTGTTGAACATATGTTTTGATTTTGAATATCTTGATTGCAAGCAGAGAAGAATAAAGAGCAAAGCAAAAATTCATACAAAATGTGATACACTTTGTATTGTCTCCAAATTCTAAAATTGGGATAGTTCATGTATTGGTGTGGTTAAAAGTCAAGATACCATGAGGGGGCATGTCACATTGATTTCTGCAACACTAATTTAAAGTGTAGTGTACTAAATAACTTTGATAAAACAGAACTGAATTGATCAAAGACCATAGATGAAAATCCAGTGCCAAGTTCAGTGAGTTGACATTGACCAGACCCTACTCCAGTCCAGCAAAAGAATCAATTATCTCAAACCTGTTGTTTGCTGACGACTGCGCCCTCGCTACCAACTCTGAGGAAGAAATGCAGACTTACATGAACACGTTCTCAGCGGCCTGTGATAATTTTGGCCTTACCATTAACACCAAGAAAACAGAGGTCATGTTCCAGCCCGCCCCTAGAAAGCAGTACTACGATCCAGTCATAGACATTAAACACCAGTGTCTCCTGTCAGCGGACAATTTTGCCTATCTTGGCAGCCTCTTATCCAGATCGGCAAACATAGACTCTGAGGTCAACAATAGGATATTCAAAGCCAGTGCTGCATTTGGAAGGCTACGTGTCACTGTGTGGGAGCGGAAGGGATAAGCGTAGCCACAAAGCTTACCAGGCCATAGTGCTAACCACGCTGCTGTACGTAAGCGAGACATGGACAGTGTATAGCAGACAGGCAAGAAAACTAAACCACTTCCAAACAAGCTGTCTACACAGAATACTAAAAATAAACTGGCAAGACAAAATTCCAGATAGTAAAGTTCTCACTAGAGCAAAGATCCCAAGTGTCAACACCCTGTTGCAGAAGGCCCAAGTGAGATGGGCTGGTCACGTTGCTCGAATGCCTGATAAACGCATCCCAAAACAGTTGATGTATGGCGAACTTGAAGGGGAGCAGATGTTCTGCTGGTGGCCAGAAAAATGCTTTAAAGACACTCTTAAAGTATCTCTGAAATGCTTCGATATAGACACCCCATGCTGGGAATCCCTTGCACAAGATTGCCAAATGTGGCACTGTAACAACAAAAGAGGAACCCACATAGCTGAGAATCATCGTACCATTGAGGCACAGAGAAAACGAGCTACGCGAAAAGACAAAATACACAGCACGCACATGTCTAAGCTTGATCATGTATGCCCCACCTGTGGTAGTGGATTGTGTTCTAGGATTGGACTCTACAGTCACCTCCGTACACACCAGAGAGGTGCAGCATCACACGTCTGAGATTGTTGTCATCATCGCTTGCGATGGATGCCTATTATTACTCCACCTCCATGTGGTGATTTTACATTTTGTTTCTTTCTCATACATAAGGTTGTATAGTTTATTTTCCTCATATTTTCATAAAATGCTGTACATTACTTTGTTTTGTTGGATTATGCTGAAGTACTATTGATTTATACTTTGACTTGTATGGTTGACATTTTCTGTACCTTTAGCTTTAGTAAAACTGCCACTATACATATTTCTGCATTTATCGCATAAGACAAAACATAACCATTTTTTAGTTTATAGGTAGTTTCTTTTGACTTTCTGTTGTACTTAAACAAGTTATATTTGAAATTTCAAGATCCATTATTTGTGATATTTGTTGTCAGTGAAACTCATTGGTAACAAACATGTCAGCAATAAAAGCAAATGGTACTGAAAGTGTAACAAATTTTTTACTAAATTAGTAAAAAAAAGGATGTTTTAGAAGAATTCTCCGAAATCGTTAGGATCAAATAAAACCTGAAAATGAGATCATCCAACGTACAGGCATCAACAATATCAATGAGGAAATAAAAAGGAGAAGATGGAAGTGACTGGGATAAGTCACTTTGAGATTAAGAATGCAGAAGACCAGACACTCATATGTAGTTCTGAAATGAAACCAAAGCTGAAAGAGAGGTAGGGCAAGGCCTGGAGAGACATAGAGAAGGACTGTAGACAAATAAATAGAAGAGACGGGAATGATTTCAAATGAACTAAACTGGCTTTCTCAAGATAGATCCGGATGGAGGAAAGGCGAGTTGAGAGAAGTCTTAAGCTAGAGTATTCAGGGTCATAGGCGCATGGGGACAACGTGAGCTAGGATTAGTGAGCTACCACTAATCAAGATCCTACCCCACCATCATGTGGTGACCCTGGTAACAGACACTGGTTCCTGTCTGGATAAGCGGGTAGGGATCGAGGGAGAGCTACTCTGGTGTAGGTAGAGATGCAGAGGTAGCCACGCTGAATGGGATCCACTCGCAACACAGACGAGCGCAATCCCAGAGTGACTATTAATGCTCATCTCTCCTGGCCATTGGAAAATGCTGGACGGATAAACATCATGACTGGTGCGTCCAAGGGATGAGGGGTGCATCCAAGGAAGAGTCGATGGCCCACATGGGGCGAAACTCGGAGTCCGAAGGTGGGGTCGAGTCGATTGCACGTTGTGAAACTCCGAACCCTGAGGAGGCGCGCGGACTGGCAGGCAGAACAAACAAACATATAGGATGAGAGGTGCATCCAGTGAAGAGACGTGGACGCACATGGGGCAAAACTCGGAGGCCGTATATCTTTCTCTCATTCCCATGGAGCCCGTTTATGCCGGGCCCCGGGTTGAGTTGCACGTGGACCCACATAGGGCGAAACTCGGGCTCCAATCTCTGGGGTGGGGGCCCGAGTTAGCCCTGGGTCCAGACAGCCTAGAGTCAAATGTGAGTACGGTGAGAAATGACGGAGATGGTGAGGTAGGCACCATGGCAGAGTGAGCACGCATGCAGACGATGCACGGGTGGGCCAACCGGTGGGCGGACATGCAATACGCAGATGGTGTAGCGAAGAGAAGGTGCGACGGGCATGAGGGTGAGCAAATAATCCAAATGTGCAGAAAGTCTGAAAGCCCAGCAGAGGTTGAAGCCAGTAAGCGTTTCTGCTTGCAGGGAACTACTGCTGCCTTGTAGTTTGATTGAGGACAATCAAAGGCTAGCGGAGTAAACTGTACACAAAACTGGACGGTTGGCAAACCAAGTAGTCCATAAAAAGACAGGTTAGCTGGGCAGATGACGCTCATCAACCCGGGAGGGCAGGTGGTCTAAGGGTCGCTACCCTAAAAGAAAACAGCAACCAGCTGCCGTGCAGGTTGGCTGGGGACAGCAAAAGGCTAACGGAGAGCGAACCCAGTAAACGCTGGTTGAAATCGAACACATCACTGAAACACCAGAGCTCCAAATAGTACTGAAGATTGTGAACATACACCCATTCTTGGTGTTAAGCTGTTTTTATATCACATTAGACTGATAAAAACGGCCGTAAATGAACGATCGAGAGAAGAAGAAGAAAACTAGAGTATTCTGTAAAGAAAATAAAAATTAAAAAATAGTGTAAAATTGCCTAAATTCCTTTGCCCTTCTGAGCCAATCTACTGGTTCACTGTATTATTTAAAATGACATAAAAAAAAAAAATGACATATGACATATAGCCAGTTATACTGGTTAATTAAGTATACATTACAAAGTAAGTATAAAAAAAATACTGGTGAAAAAAGTTTTATTCCGTCATCTGCCTATTCTTAAGTCAGATCCTGAGACCCGTTCAGTCTTCCCATCTTCCTTAGGTGGCTTACGGATGGGACAGAAGTCTTAAGGATATGTTGGTATACAGTCACCTTAAGTCCAATATCCAGAGTCATTTTGGCACTGTCCAGTGTGGCCGTCAGCATTGCAAAACGTGTGCCTATGTGATACAGACCCTACTGTATCTTTCCCTAAAGCCACGTTTGTTATTGAAGATGGTTTCACATGTGTGTCCCGAAATATAATCTACGCTATCACTTGCAAGCGGTGTGCTAAGGCATATATCAGTGAAAAGGCAAAATGCTCAGTGACCGTTTCGGCCAACACTTGTGCGATATATGACAATGCTCTGTGATCCCTGTAGTCACTCATTTCAATGGAACTGACCATTTGGGAGCTCGCAACATCCAGGTCATGGCCATCCGATCATGTTCCTCTGATGATCATAGTCGACTTGTTCTGGAGAATCATTTTATTTCGTTATATGGTACCTTACAACCTCATGGACTCAACGCTTGACATTCCTATGCTTCTTAATATGCTTCATATTTTATATGTGTATATGTTAAATGTACATAAGTCATATATTTACTTGATTTTGTATTGTTTCTCTTCTTTTTCCACTTCTAGTTTTTTTTTGCATTTATTTCATTATTCATTTTTAGTCACATATTTTCATTTTCTGATCGTTGTAATATCTTTGTCAAAGTATATATGTAGTGTGCTGTGAAATTCGTCACGCCTGTTGTATCGTTTACAAAAGCCTTTTGGTCAAAATGTTGCTGTGTATTATCAATGTTTTTGTATTTTGTAAAACTACAGTACTTTGTTATTATGTGTTTTGCCATTCTACATAGTTTTACTGCAGTCTCCATATATATTGATATTTAAAAAAATAAGGAGGTCAAAAAAATAATTAAGAAAGGGTCAGTCACCGACAAGAAACTCACCAGAACATGAGGCAGAATAGAATATCAAGACATAAGATAAGATGGCTATAAAATAAATGGATGGATAATATGGATGTAATCTAAATAAATGGCAACTGAATACGATTGGATTAATGTTCATGATGCAAACAATTCACTGTTATAAAGCTACCCCTCTTGACTCATTAATAGCACAAGAAAACTAACTCTGTTAACCCCATATTCTACAAATATGTCATAAAATTAATAATAAAACATTAGGCTATACCTGAACATCATAATATATAGTCAAGCATATACTTACTCCACTTTAGTATAAGGAATGTTTCTCAACTGTTCCTCTGTCATGCCTTCAGTATCCACTAGATCAAATCTGTAAAAAAAAAACTATATAGTCAGAATGTGATGAGAAAGGGAGGTTTAGAACACATTGTAACAACCGGTTAAATCAAGGGAGAGAGACAGACATTTTTTAATAGCCTGACTTCATGGCACGAAAGAGCGCCAACATCTGAGATGATAGCAAACACTAGAGACATAGATTTGTGGTCCGATAGGACTAGGAACTCGATCTCACCTACTCTGAGATCAGGGATCTCTGGAAAATTATCCAGATGGCTCCACGAGGTAGCGAACCTGGTATATTTGGCACGAGAAACAAGCACCTAACCTCTACGAGAGACCCATCCTAATGATGTGATAAGAATACTAATGATGTTAAGAGTATAAGAATCAAGCGTGTCATATCATGGATGACCTAAGCTGAGAGAACAATTCATCAGGTGACCACAGTTGCAACTCTACTGAATGGAAAAGAAAGGATCCCAATAAATGGTAGCATGGACAACTTTCACAATGTTATCATTACTCTTGGAAGGAAATGTAGAGATTGGGTAAACATGTAGGCTGAACTTGAAATTAGGCAACTGATAGCAGAGATAATGCAAATGATGTTGTATATACAGAGGGGACTGTGCATCATGGTGAGAAGTCAGGATAGGATTTCCTAGCAGGAATGAATGGTAGGGTTGTTACAGAGCTGAATAGAGCATACAGCACAACTGCTTCCAGCATGAGGATGGAGGTTTAGTTCTTTACTGCTGCCCTCAAGTGTCTGGGACATTGTTTAATGGAGCCAAAGTTGTGTCTGATTCTCAGTTGATGCTTCAGAAGATCCAGAATGGCAGGTTGCAGTATAAGTGAATGTTATCTATAGAGATTATAAAACTCCAGAGGCTAATGTGGATCTACTGTCTTGGGTATGAGGGTGTTAGTGGAAATGAGAAATAGGATAGGCTTGTATTGATTGTCTGGAGTTTAGGATGGATAAGGGGATGTTCTTTGGTCTCTTGGAAACCTGCTGAAGACACTAAAAGTGATGTTGAATCTATCCAGCAATTTAAATAGTTTAGAATTACACGTTGTTCAAGTAGCTTGAGGGGCAGAGAGAGAAGTGTAGCTACAGGAATCATCAGTATGCATAACATTTGACATCTATTGAGAGAGAGTGACCACCTATAGGTCTGCCGGAGTGTAATCTTGTCGGTCTGAATCTATCCAGCAATAGAACATAACAACAAAAGAACAAGTCTTTCCGAACAGAGGAGTTTCAGGGTTATGAATCCCACTCGCTGACCAGATTGAGAGAGATGGTGTCAATATTGGTGCTACCCAAAAAAACTGACATACTAAATATGCAAAGAGATTGATTAATCAACATCGAACTGGCATGTTGGGCCGCTGGACGAGGCTGGATTTGCTGAGGCAGAGACCGGAGCACCTATGGACATGTCCAGAGAGCTATGATGATAGTCCTCATATAACTGAATCTTGTCGGTTCAGTAATCAATGACCAATAACCATACAAATATGGGGACATTACAACCACATGAATCATATGAATATAAGAGAATAATTTTTGTAAATTTATTGATGAAGAAATTAATCTTCTTCATGCAATTTCTCTTCAAGCTTTAAAAGACAGATAAGAGAGACATTATGCAGAACAAGAACATTCATAGAAGCACAACGTACAAAAACAAATTCAATGCTATTTTCAAATGCTGTACATATGGCCCATGATAGAACTGCAGTAAAGTAAATAAATATGGCATAGCATAGAACCCTTAGACTTACTCAATATGTTGCTTCAGCTCTTCGGGAGGTTGCTTTGAGATTCCAGGTGACTTGCTTCTTCTGTATGACAAGACATATTGGTTATTAACTAAGCACGAGAAATTTATATCTTATCCAGTAATAGAACATAACAACAATAGAGCATGCACATAAAACAAAACTGTAGCAATCCATACTGCATGCACAACAGAATACATTTATACATGTGTCCGACAGCATACAAAATAATCAAATTATTAGCCACTGTAAAACAAAAATGACACACATTAAAAAAAGAAAATGTGTAACAAGCATAAGGACTTCTGAGGTAGAACAGTTTCATAAGCATTCAAAGGTTTCAAACCCATTCTAACAAGACAGCAACCTCATCTCACTGCTATTTATATTTTGGCTGGATTGCATGTTTCCATATTGGCAGACAATAGTGTGTAAGTTGTGCTCTAAATAGATAAAATGTACAATCCATGACGATGATACATGTGGGATAGAAAGACCAATCAAACTGTACCAAGAAAAGTGCTGCATGGAAATTGCTGAAAAATTGTTATCACTGTGCATCCTGTTGCCAAGAAGTCTTTGAAATAAGTCCATGTGAAAGCTGTTCTCCTGGTGCAAATAGCAGGGCAATGCTTCCATAACATAAAAAAGTGTACTCTGCTGTAGAATAGAGTTTGTTTTACTTGTTGCCTTTCTGTTCTTCCAGACTCTCTTTGTCAGGAATTTCATTGTTGTTGCTGCTTTGCCTATTCTGATGTTCTTTCTTGATCCAATAATAGCTTGTGTATATATTTCAGATGATTGAATAATGAAAAGAAATATACAAATGGGGCTGAAATGCAGTTTCACAATTTTTATTTGAACACTGTTACACAAAGTCAATGTTATGACTGCAGACCTTATCAAGATGGAACAAACAAATATAAAAAAAAAGTAGGAAGAAACAACTTGACTGTACTACATATGTTGTATTAGCCAATAAGGCTACAAGTAAGAAATTAATTAAATAGAGTAGACTACAAAAAAAAACGTACTAAATTACATATCAAAACTATGTAGCAGACAATAATAAACAAAAATATTAAAAATACAAAATGATAAAAATATTGATCCCTGCCTAATTAGCTAACAGGAAGAATACAAGGAAGGGGAGATTGTGCACACAAGCAGTGACTCTCAAGCATAGAAGTGCATTCATTCCATAAGATTTTTTAAAGTCCCCATGGTGTGAATCATACAATTTTAAATGGCAAAGTGACACCTCATGTGGTCTCATACATAAAATCAAATAGTCGACCTGTTGAATACAGTCGAAGGCCTAACCCATGCGTTTCCTCTTTTTAACATAGAATAAGTTGAATTTCATGGAAAGAAAACAGGCACATAAATAAGTTCTATAAAAAAAATAGTCATGAAAAAAGATTACTTCAGGAAATAGAAATTATAAACAAAATAATTTGGACGCATAAAGAGACATGAATATCGAAATAGGGGGAAGACTGCAGTAAAACTTGGTAAATAGTGAAACACGTACAAACAAAGTACTATAGTTTTACAAAATACATAAACAGTGACGATAAACAGCAACGTTTCGACCAACAAGGCCTTTATCAAGCAAGAACAAACAGGAGTGACAAATTAAAATGAAACACAAATGGACGACCAAATACCAACGTATCTAAGGAAAATCTGGAATAAAAACGAATAACGAAATAAATGTAACACAAAAACACACATAAAAACTAGAAATAGAAAAGAAACAATGAAACATCTAGTAAATATATAACTTGAATACATGCAACATATACCCATATAGATTATAAAGCATGGGAAGAGAAAGTACTAAGAAGCATAAGAATGTAATACATGCAACATATACCCATAGAGATTACAAAGCATGGGAAGAGAAAGTACTAAGAAGCATAAGAATGTAATACGTTGAGCCGCGTGGTCGCAAGGTACCATACAAAGAAATCAACCGATTCTCCAGAGCAAATCGACTACGATCATCAGAGGAACATGATCGGATGGCTGTGACCTGACATCGCAAGCTCCTGAATGGCCAGTATCATTGAAATGGGTAGCTACAGGGTCACAGAGCATTGGCGTATATCGCGCAAGTGTTGGGCGAATCGGTCACTGAGTCTCCTGCCGGTTTCCCAATATAGGCCTTGTTGCACCGCTTGCAGATAATGGCATAGATAATATTACGGGACTCGCACGTGAAACTGTCTTCAACAACGAACGTGGCTTTTGGAAAAGACACCGTGCGGGTCTGTATTACATAAGCACAAGTGTTACAGCGCCGATGGCCACACTGGATGGTGCCAAAATGACTCTGGATGTTAGGCTTGAGCGACTTGAACTAACATATCCTTAAGGCTTCTGTCCCGTCTGTACGCCACCAAAGGATAGTGTTGGAAGATTGAACGTGTATCAGGATCAGACTGAAGAATGGAGAGATGACGGAATAAGACTTTCTTCACAAGGGAACTGTGAGGGTGGAAAGTTAAGACAAGTTTCACCCTGTCAGAATTGGAAGTTCTATGCTGGTTAGAGAGAGCCTCCTGGCGAGAAATTTGCTGAACGCGCGGCATAGCAGAAGCAAGCACCTTATCCGGGTATAAGCGCTACGAAAGAAATCCAGCATCATGGGTCATCTTGAGCACCTAGTATGGAATTCCTATGATGGCCCTCTTCCGTCTGTGTATCATAGATACATTGATGATTGTATTGGCATTACCGATATGCCTGAAGCCGATTTGCATCTCGTGAGCTCTATCGAGGAAATCGTCGTCCTCGCTACAGAGGCGACAAAGGCGCAAGAGTTGAGAGAATGGAAAAGAATCACGACAAGCCTGGGAATGGGAAGAGGTATAAAGAAGAAAACTATGTGCATCAGTAGGCTTGTAGTATACTGATGTAGTGATGGTGGATAGGCTGATAGTGATAGTGATGTCAAGAAAGTTGACACAAGAGGTAGAGATGTGAGATGTAAACCGAATAGCCGGATTGAAGACATTAATGAAATTAATGAAGCGTGACAAATCGGCTTCAGGCATATCGGTAATGCCAATACAATCATCAATGTATCTATGATACACAGACGGAAGAGGGCCATCATAGGAATTCCATACTAGGTGCTCAAGATGACCCATGATGCTGGATTTCTTTCGTAAGCGCTTATACCCGGATAAGGTGCTTGCTTCTGCTATGCGGCGCGCTCAGCAAATTTCTCGCCAGGAGGCTCTCTCTAACCAGCATAGAACTTCCAATTCTGACAGGGTGAAACTTGTCTTAACTTTCCACCCTCATAGTTCCCTTGTGAAGAAAGTCTTATTCCGTCATCTCTCCATTCTTCAGTCTGATCCTGATACACGTTCAATCTTCCAACACTATCCTTTGGTGGCGTACAGACGGGACAGAAGCCTTAAGGATATGTTAGTTCACAGTCGCCTCAAGCCTAACATCCAGAGTCATTTTGGCACCATCCAGTGTGGCTGTCGGCGCTGTAACACTTGTGCTTATGTAATACAGACCCGCACGGTGTCTTTTCCAAAAGCCACGTTCGTTGTTGAAGACAGTTTCACGTGCGAGTCCCGTAATATTATCTATGCCATTATCTGCAAGGCGGTGCAACAAGGCCTATATTGGGGAAACCGGCAGGAGACTCAGTGACCGATTCGCCCAACACTTGCGCGATATACGCCAATGCTCTGTGACCCTGTAGCTACCCATTTCAATGATACTGGCCATTCAGGAGCTTGCGATGTCCAGGTCACAGCCATCCGATCATGTTCCTCTGATGATCGTAGTCGATTTGCTCTGGAGAATCGGTTGATTTCTTTGTATGGTACCTTGCGACCACGCGGCTCAACGTATTACATTCTTATGCTTCTTAGTACTTTCTCTTCCCATGCTTTGTAATCTCTATGGGTATATGTTGCATGTATTACATTCTTATGCTTCTTAGTACTTTCTCTTCCCATGCTTAATATGGGTATATGTTGCATGTATTCAAGTTATATATTTACTAGATGTTTCATTGTTTCTTTTCTATTTCTAGTTTTTATGTGTGTTTTTGTGTTACATTTATTTCGTTATTCGTTTTATTCCAGATTTTCCTTAGATACGTTGGTATTTGGTCGTCCATTTGTGTTTCATTTTAATTTGTCACTCCTGTTTGTTCGCTTGCTTGATAAAGGCCTTGTTGGTCGAAACGTTGTTGTTTATCATCACTGTTTATGTATTTTGTAAAACTATAGTACTTTGTTTGTACGTGTTTCACTAAAGAGACATGACACATTGATCAAAATCTTATTAGAGGGGAAAGTTGAAGGATGACGAACAAGAGGATGACTGAGACACAAGTGGGATAGAAACATCGAGATGGACAAATTACAGCTGAGAAGGTGCAACATCAAGGCACAAGGCAGGGGACGTTGCAGGTTCACTGCAGTCACCTACGATGCAGAGAAGGCACCTGATAATGATGTTGTCAATATATATGATAAGAGTCCTATCGCCTCTCTTTCTATTACACTATGTAGTGTACATGTAACTTGCTTAGCAAGCTGAGCAAGCAATTCAAACATGTATTTTTTTGCAGTGTACATTTTGAAGCAGATCTTTCTTGAAGAATAGGCATGACTACCTATCAACCTGGTGGACCCGGTTCAGCTTTTCATAGCTTCTTATTTGATATATGTATGTACCAAGTGGTTTTAAAGATGCTTAATTCCAGCAAAAGTAAATCTAAATTATAATAATAAAGCCCATAACCCTTAGGGGCGTAGGGGTGTCACTGTGGAGACATCAACAAAATAAGCATGCCATGAATCTCTATCTTCAACTCTTCGAGCAAGTGTAGAGAAACTCTGTTTAATCTAAATTACATATGAATTTACTCTCCCAATTTTCTTTATGTACCAGAAGGCAACAATTCAATACCAGTGTCTAAAAGGTTAATGCCAGTAGGAATATGAAACGTGAACACACTAAAAGCAATAAGTCTTTATAAAATGTTTCAACACTCTGTTCAGATGTGCCTTTTATATATCAAGTATCAAAAGAATCCGTCCACAGCTGAAACAGTACATCTGTGTGGAGTTAGTTTGTAACTTTCGTGCCAAAGGCGGCATATAGGGCAGAGGTTTTAGATCTCCATGTAATGTGGTTCGTTGCTAGCAGTTGGAGACCTTGTATGGTTTACATCCCAATAGGTTACTTTCTTGTAGGATTGTTCTTCGAAGAGTGGTCTTAGGTCTTCCACGTTTTCCCAACTGGTGACCACATAAAGACTTGTTGATTTAGTCTCTTTTCGTCTGATCTAAGAACACGACCTAAATATTTCCACCTTCGTTTCCTTATAATATTTGATAGGGATTGTTGTGTTCTATCTCTCACTGTGTTGTTAGAAACAAAATCACTCCATTTTACTTTTAATAAATTTAATAATGTGTGGAGTAAACATTTAAAAAATATTGTCTTTATAATGTAGCTTCTCACATTGGATACAAGTGTTCTAATAGATGTCACTTATATTTCCTTTCAAATGATGGTCATGAGACACAAAGTCGCACAGGTTAAAGCTTATATGAGACTATCTAAAGATACAAATTATACTCTGCACAATGACATAAATGAAAACATGGGTAGGCATTTGAAGAGAGGCAGATCCTGGATGGCAGAGAATGTTATTAAACAGGTCTGTACTCTAGACCAGCTGAAGCATGGGGAAGAATGGATGCCTGTATCAGGGGATATGATTGATTACACCAGGGTTGTCAGTACACTTAGATGCTGCTGTAGGGAATGGGCCACTAGCATCACCAATGTGGAGATTTTTGCACTAGTGAATCAGCACTCCCATCCAGGTGATTTCATTATTTAAACCAATGGCTCTGTCAGATGCGGAACCAGATCATCACGGGCTTATTTAGCACAATGAAATGGTAGCACTATGCATGAGGACTGCTGCGCTTTCGATACAACATCGAGTATGACTATGGAGATCCCTGCTGCCTCCAGGGCTCTCTCATGGGTGGCTGAGCAACAGACCACCCACTCTATTATCATATCAGACTTGATGAAAATGCTTCAAAGGATTGAATCTGGAAGTCTGCACGAAGAATGGGTGGACAGCATTCAGAGACCACATCTCAAGACACTGACTTGGCTGCACAGACCTGCGCATACTGGAGTGCATAGTAGCAAACATGCTGAATTTCTTGCAAACAATGCCCCGACCCAAGCGGGTAGAAGTATGGACAGAGCCAATGTCATCAAAGCGGTATGCTCTCATTTAAGTGATATGGGCAAGTCTCAGACACAGGGGCAGGGATCGGGGAGATCCACAGGTAGTGATAGTAGTGCAAACACGGAAAAGGAATTACAGGGGCCAAAAATCCCTGAGCAAGCACGCATCTCCTGGTTGATGTCTGAGAAAATATGTCCAAGAATATAAGTACGAATCAGCAGCGTATGAGCGTCCGCGAACAAAACGGTGGTGAAAGTGTAAACATAAAAAAAGCAATGCAGAGACCCAAGCTCAAAAGAAGCATGAAACAATAGAGTACAAGCGTCCGTGAACAAATTGTGGTGGAAGCGCAAACACGGAAAACCAATGACCAATACTGCTTACAAGGCGGCAGCAGCAAAATACAAGAGTGAGGTCAAACAATCAGCAAAAAGAGTTGGGTTGAAAAGACCGAATCTCTCAACTTTGATAGGGACGGCCATAAATTGTGGAAGTTAGCAAAAGCGCTGAGTGACGAAAACACCAGCCGACCACCAATAGTCCTCGAACAGGACAAAAAGATGTCCTCGGGAAGGAAGCGCAAACATTCTAATGCAAAAATATGCCAAGTCAGCAGAGTAAGCATAGCAAAAGAAAAAGTTGGTGACACTAAGAGAAAAGCGAGAGCCCTCCAAGGCGAGACAAGAAAAGCTGATAGTCACCTAATGGTTACTTTCACCAGTAATGAGTTGGAAGAGGCATTAAGGAAGCTCAAGCTCAGAAAGTCGCCCGGAAAGGATGGGATCACAAATGAGATGCTTAAAAACTTGGGTACTAGAGCAAAGGCAGTCCTACTGGCCGTCCTAAATATGTAGTGGAGAACAGGCATAGTACCACGAGAATAGAAGGAAGAGATCATGGTACCCATCCTTAGACCAGGCAAAATATAAACTCTACCTGGCGAGTTACAGACCAATAAGCCCCTAAGCTGCACGGGCAAACTCATGGAACGCATGGTGAACAAACAGCTATCTTGGCACTTGGAAAGCAAAGGGCTTCTCATGGTACAACAGGGAGGCTTTAGGAAGCACCGATCAGAAGATCACGTAACCTATTGCGCCCAGGAAATCGAGGATGGTTTCCAATAAAAAAAACAGACACTGGCAGTTTTGGTAGATATGGAGAAGGCATTTGACACGGTTTGGAAAGAGGGGTTAAAATTGAAACTCCTCACCCTCGGTATAAAGGGAAGTATGTACAAATGGCTTGATAGATACTTAGAGAACAGAACAGCAACGGTTCAGGTTCAGGGGTACACAAGTATGAAGGCCACATTAGAGCAAGGAGTCCCCCAAGGAGGAGTGCTCTCACCAATCCTCTTCCAAATCTTTGTCAATGACATAGCACCATGCTTACCAAAGCGAGTACACTCTGCCATGTATGCCGACAACATGGCAATATGGGCGAGGGAAGAGTCAATGTCCTAAGCAACAAATCGACTCCAAGAAACCCTAAATAACCTGGAAGTGTGGTAAAAAAGTGGAATATGAATATAAATCCTTCAAAAACAACCTATACTGTGTTCTCCCAGAACAACCAGAATCACAAGATCAAGCTTAAGTCAATGGGCAAGATCTTCCAGAAAGCAAGACCCCAACGTACCTTGGAGTCACACTCGACCGAAAACCGACTTGGTGTTCCCAAATCGAAAATGCTACGGCAAAAGCAAGACACAGGCTCACAATGATGTGCAAACTCGCAGGCTCCACGTGGGAGCAAACACCAGAGTCCTCAAAACACTATACACTGGAAGAGTGCGACCGGTCCTGGAGTGCGGCATTGCATTGTGGAGTAGAGCATCCAATAAACAATTCGCCAAAGTGAGCAATACTCAGAACCATGCAATGCGCATTATCACAGGAGCCATGAAGTCCACGTTATCAAGGCGATGGAAACAATCACAGGCATCCAACCAATGGCAGATCAAAGGGACAGAAAAGTCTTAGTATTAGCGGAAAAACTTAAATGGCTCGATTCCCACCCTATGTACGGAAGAATGAATGGATTTGGAAGGGGCAGAATACAGAGGACCAGCTTTGCAAAAAATGCGAAAGCACTGATCGCAGACCATCCGGTCCTAGCATACTGCAAAGCCAAATCAATCCAGGCAACCGATAAGTGCCCGCCGTGGAAAACCAAAATGCCAGAACTAAGGGAATCAATCCCAGGCATACTGAAAAAGGCCAGCAAGAAAACTTCGAAAGAAGAGCGGAAAATACATAGAGACAGAGTACCCTGAAAATACGTTGTTACACGTCTACACTGACGGATCGACTAGGAATGCAATCAGCGACGGTGGAGGACAAATAGTGCTTAAACTCTCATAGAAAGTGATGGTCACAAAAGCGATTGCCACAGGCAAATACTCAAATAACTACAGGGCAGAGGCGATAAGAACCGCGGCCGAAATGATCCTAGAGAGAAGAGGCACCTCTCGCAACAAAGTCGTGATATTCACCGATGCTTTACCGGTCATCAAGGGCACTCAAAGGCGTAGGCAAAACAGAGCTGAATGAGCTCAAAGCAACCCTCGATGAACTAGAACGCTCTCTCAAACGCACCGTCATTCAGTGGATACCATTACACTGTAATTTAAGCGGAAACGAAAAAGCCGACAAACTAGCTAAAGAAAGCGGGCGACTACCTCAAACTGATCTCGAGGTCAGCTATGAGGAAGCCAGAACAACCATCGGCTGGCACTATAGAGACAAATGGACAAAGATCATCCTCACCACAACAACAGCGATGGATACTATGGTCTGTCTCGTAGTGAACAAGTTGCCATACTTCGCCTCCATACCGACCACAACAAACTCCGCGCCCACATGTTTCACAAATTTAAAATTGACATAACTAGTCTGTGCCCCTGCAAAAAGCGGACATGACGGCAGAATACGTTCTGCAAGATTGTCAACTAATAGCAGGTATAAGAAAAGAAACCTGTACGGAGGAACAAAGTCCCTTAAAAACATGGTAAAATTCATGAAAAAGTTGGTTCATCAGTCTAGGCCGGGATCGCGAGAGAGACACTGGAACGAGTATGAGAATACTGAGTTTATTTTGGACACGCCAGACAGAGTTGTCTTCGTGGTAGAGAAAGAAGGTATACTAATCATCTTCTCATGGTTACGGTGGCAAGTGAATTTTAGGGTGGCTGCTGCAGCAGAGGACAGAGCATGGGAATGCGCAATGTAGAATGATGTTGATCGTATAACATATTTCCTTTCAAAGTTTTCTGAATCTATTCATTAGCAGCTAGAATAGGAAGGAATTAGACAAAGCATTCTGGTGTTTAATTCCCTAAATGAAATAATTAGTTATACAGATATTTCTCACCTTCTTCGCCTCCTCTGTCGAACCTCCCCTGCTGGAGCAGAGTGCATGGATGGAATGGAACTGTAAATAAAAAAATACCAATACAATCTATTGCAAAACATTTTTAAAATACTCAATTTGAAAATAGGAGATACCTTTCCAGAGGTATGCAGTCTTAATAGTAATTGAAACAGCCAAAATATTAAGAAGTTATGAAAAAATGTAGTATTGAAGAAATTACACACATTTGACATACACAAAAATATAATGGAAGGAACTGAAGAAATTAACAGGGGAGTGGACAACAGCATTATAATATTGGTTATTTAACCAAACTTATAACATTTCTTACTTGACACTCAATTCTATTTGTGAAACACATAAAAACAAGGTAGTGTGGTTTTACAAAGTACAGAAACATGCTACAACAAAGTTTCAATATCAACTTTGGCCTATATCAAACAAAGGTTACAGAACAAACAAAATGGAGACTATGGTCCTATACACCAGACATCACAGGCACAGTTAGATGATTAATCCATAAATTTCTTAAAATGTAAATGTGACTAAAATGGAAAATAAAAAATATAAAATAATAATTAAATATATATATATTATGATATATATATATATATATCTCAATCAATCAAGTGCCGTGCCTGCCGGCGTAGGCGATCATGTCTCTCCCCAACTCTCTTTGCTTGGTGCATGTAATCAGTTCTGACGTCGATATTTTGTCGAACCATGTTGTCATTCCATCCAACATCTTCTCCCTCTGTCTTCCACGGTCTCTCCTTCCCTGAGTTTTACCTGTAGTCACCAAATGTTTTAAACCTTCTCTTCGCATTATATGCCCAAAGAACCTTGATTGTCGGATTCTTATTCTTCTGATAAGGTTACTTTGTATATATATATATATATATATATATATATATATATATATATATTTATCTTTCTTCTTTTTCTTTTCTCGAATCCTGTTTGCCTCACAGCGTCAGGTCAGGAAGAGATGTCCCTAGTATGCGCTTCGTAGATAGACTCTTTCGTCGCCTCTGTTATCTCTGAGGTCCATCTTTTGCGTGGCGGCCTTTTGCTTTGTACCCATTGTATCGGAGCAGCATTGCTCTTTGAGGTGCACTGTCTGATGGTAATCTGCTTACGTGGCCGACCATTTAATTTGTTGTTTCTTGATGAAGTCTAGTACTGATGTTGTACCCACTTTTTCCTGATGTTTTCATTTCTCAACCGGTCTCTTCTTGTTACCCCCAGCATTCTGCGAAGACACTTCATCTCTGTTGTGACTAGTTTTCTTCTATCGCTTGTTGTCAGCGTCCAGGTTTGGCACTGGTAACATAATGTGGGAGAAAGATTGTGTTGAACATTGCTCTTTTTGTGTTCATGGTGGCGTGTTTGCATCTTAAAATTGGCGCCATTTGCCCTATCATTTGATTTGCTTTGTTGCATCTGTGTTGAATTTCATTAGTTATTCTTCCGTTTGCTGAAAATGCTCTTCCGTTTGCTGAAAAATGCTCCCCAGGTATGTGAAGTCTTTTACTTGATTTAGTGGTCGATTGTCAATGGAGATATTGGTAGTACTTTCCTCTCTGGCGAATGTTATTACTTCTGTTTGGCGATGTTTATTCTCATGTTGTATTTGTTACATGCTAACTGGAGTCTGTTAATGTGTTGTTGTAGCTGTTCTTCTGTTGTTGATATGATTGCCTGATTGTCTGCAAAAAGAAATTCATTTAAGAGCTCTCCGAGGTTGTTTCCTTCGCTGGTGTTAGCTATTTTACAGATGTGGTCAATATACGTGATGAACAGGAGCGGGGATAGTACGTAACATTGTCTTACTCCTAACCCCACGTGAAACTTTTCTGATAATCCTGTGTTTGTTCTAATCGTACATTGGTTGTCAGTATAAATGCTCTTGCAAAGGTTGATTAGGTGGTCATTAACCCCATAGGTTGTTAGTATTTTCCACAACTTGTGTCTAACTACGCGGTCGAACGATTTTTCCTGATCTACAAATGCAACGTGTAGGCGTTTGTCGGAATCGACAGTCCTTTCTACTAACTGTCTGAGGGCGAATATTGCGTCTGTACAGCTTTGTTCTTCCTGAATCCCATTTGGGAGTCATTAAGCTGTGGCTCGATGATGTGGCGGAGCCTTTCTCAAGTATTTTGCAGAATATTTTCCCAGTGCGGCTTAGTAGCGCTATTCCTCTATACTTTGTACAGTCCCTCTTGCTACCTTTCTTCTTCCAGATGGGAACAATTGTAGCATTCCTCCAATCTTCTGGTGTTTCTTATGTGATCCAGACTTGGTTGAATAGTCTATGGAGCCAGCTGATTCCTACCTCTTTAGTTGCTTTAATTAGGTCGGCCAGGATATTGTCTGGGCCTGGTGTTTTGTTAGGTGGGACCATATTTACAGCATTTCTAATCTCTGATAGTGTTATGCTCGGTTCTACTTCTGAAGTTACATTTACTGTGTGTTCTTGAGTGTTCAGTTGGTCCTCTTGTTGTAGGTTGAGAAGTTCATTAAAGTATTGCCGCCATCTGTTCATTATCATTTTTGGATCATTAAGAGCTTGGCCGTTTCATCGTTAATAATTTCAGTTGGGTCATATTGTTCTTGTCTTTCCGCATGGCTTTAATTTTCTTGTAGAAATGTCTTATTGAATTTTTGTAGTCTGAATTTAATGTTTCGCCATAATCTTGCAATGCTTGTATTTTAGACTTCTTTTTATCTCCTTGGCTTGTTTTCTAGCTGTTCTATACTCAGTGAGGTCGTTTTGATGTTTGTTTTTGCCCATAAGTTGTATCTGTGTTTTTCTCCTTTACCGCTAGTTTTACTTCATCATTCCACCAAGTTGTGATTTTTGGTCGGGTACCTCTGTATTTTACTATTCCGCATGTTTCTTTGGCTGCTTCTAATAAAGTTCTCTTAAATACTGTCCATTCTTCTTCTACTGACTTGCTTTCTTTAGTTATCTATTTGACTCTTGCAGTCTAAGTTGTTTCATTTGTACCAGGTATAAATGTGTGATTGCCGTGTAAAATTGTGTGTTGGTAATAATTAGGCCATGCCGTTTCCATTTCTCTGACTAGTGTTGTCTCCGAAGTGTCCTAGATATGCCTCAACTCCTGTCCTATCAGAACCTAAATGTGCATTAAAATCACCCAATAAAAAGTAGTCTTCCCCTGTTTTGATTCTATTTATAGTATTTATAGTGATGACATCATAAAATTCATCACATTCTTCTACACTGTCAGCACTATTACACTGCACGTAAATTTGAATGTAGATCATGTCCACGTCGTTCTCCCGTATTGTGATTGTCATCATTCTTTTTGGGATGTAACCTATGTGTAGTATTGACTTTGCTAGATCTGGGTTGATGATGAATCCGACGCCACGTTTAGCTCTTGCTTTGATTTCTACACCTGAGTATGCGTATGTGTAATTTAGATGTAACTTCTTGCAGCCTTGTCCTTTGGTGCATGTGTCTGCTAGTCCTAATATTGCTATTTTACATTTTTTCATTTGTTCTACGATGTCTAGAAATTTTTATCGTGCTCCACAGATATTAATAGTGCACATCTTGGTGTTATTTCTTGGTTTCCCCCCTGTGTCTCTGCTTACCGGTTTTCGAAATCTCTTCATAATTCTATGAGCACAGATTAGATTATACCACTGTCGGCTTGCTAAGGCCTGTCCCAGTGGCTTCAGAATTCACTAGATGGGTCACACGGTGAACTAGACTATCACATTCAGGCTAGAATACACATATTCCATCCAAAGAAAACTGAAAATCGACTTCGGTTAGAGGCCGGCAGAAATTCACAACCAGCTTGCCGCGCCATCTTGAATGGATATCTATATATATTTATTTATATATATATATATATATATATATATATATCTTATTATATATTTCTTAGTGTTGGGATGTGCAGTCTGCCTCAGGGTCAGTTTACATCAAAAAATTTTTACATCCAAAATTCACCATTCTTTCTGCAAAATTTTATCTTGAAAAGTGTAGGTCAACTAAAGAAACAGTTTTAAAATTGGATCAATATTTGATTGAAAAAAAAAAAAAAAAATCAAATTCTTGATGTCCTATCCGACATATTTTGACCATGCGGGTGAAGTAAAGGTATATAATCAACAAATTGCTAGATACAACATAGGCATGGATTGCGTCCCTTAATTTGTTGTTTCAAACTACGCTATAAAATTGCGTTTTTACGTTTGCTTTGGTTTGAGCAAACTGTATAATTTAGAATATTGACTCGAAATCGGGTCAATATTCATTTTAAAAAAATTAAATAAAACCCAAACTGATATGTCTTATTCGACTTAAAATTTGTATGTTCCAGTAATGGTAGTCACCATGTGACCTCTAAGAGCCACTGTAGCGTAGTTGTTAGTGAACTCGCTTCGCAAGGCTGGTGGTCTGGGTTCAGCTCTTGCAATGAGCGTGGAATTTTTCCCGACCGCGACTGCTCTCAGGTCGACCCAGCCTCAACTGGGTACCAAACATGCTCTGGGAAAGTAAAGGCGGCCAGCGTGATGCTGACCACATCACCCATCGTGTGCCGACGGTCAGTGAAAAATACAGGCCTAACACTGTATTGACCTATATACCACGAGGTATGAAAGGGTTCCTTACTTTACTTACTTTATGTGACCTCTACCAAATATATTTTTCTCCAGTTGAAGAATGGTAACTACCGTAAGATAAACTTTGTCATTTCCTGCGCCCAAACTGATTGTTCGACAGCGGAAACTTTCAATGGTCCAAGCTCAATCTAACTTCAATTTTGAAATTGCATCAATATTAGGTTTGTGTGCTAACGTTTTTATGTGTTAACTTTCCATTAAATTGTTTAAAACTTATTCTGTTTTGTCAAAATTCCGCAGGTCCTTTTCTATTGATATTGTTAAAATATTATTTACAATGCCGCCTAAGAAAAGAACGCTTTTCAGTCAGACCAGCAGTGACAGAAAATGAAGAGCAGCATGTAGGTCTATAGAAAATGTAGTTGAAGAAAATGAAGATGCAACCTTGATTCGACATGCAGCTAATAGTTCGTGAATGACAATTTTAAGAGTGGAAGGAAACAAAGACGCTACTTTGATTAGACTTGAAGCTAATAGAACACGCCTGGCTAATAATCGATCAAATGAGACATTTCAACAAACAGTTGTCTGACTCGAGCAAGACGCCAGACGACAAGCAATAGCACGAGTTGCCAAATAGTGTTTGTTGAAGAATGAAGCATTCATCCATCTCACTGTGGCATTGCAGGCAATGAGAGTGCGGATGTCTTAGCTAAGGATGGCAGTGCCAAAGAGCAAATTTACCAACCCCTGTTTTTCAAGAGGTCAAAACCCTCATACAGAGAAAATCGCCAATAGACTGGAAGACAAACATTGCATATGATTATGGAAAAGACTCCCTCAAAGACCTAAGCAGAACAGATCAGGTCATTATATTTCGACTACGCACGGATTTATATAACAAACTCAACAAACACTTATATAGACTAGGAATAAGTCAAACAGCTTTCTGCCAGTGTCAGCAGGCGGAACAGACACCAGAGCATATCCTGTAAGACTGTCCTCTCCTGGGTGAGCTGAGAAGCAACATGTGACCACACCAAGTCAACCTGAAAACTAAGCTTTGGGAAACCTGAAAGACCTGAAGCTTACTGCCCATTTGTGGTCCACAGTAAATTAAGCGCATGACCAGAAATCGCTGAAGAAGAATATGACATCTCTTGGAACGGCTTCACCAATTCCTCATCAAGGATTACTAACAACTTCTTTGCAGCACATCTGAAATTCACTCTGTCTCTTGCCAGTTCACCCACTTCGTCGATGGTCATGTTCATGGTTTCTTTAATAACTTGTAGCCATCTTCTTCTTGGTCTGCCTCTGCGTCCTGGGACCCTGCCCTCTAGTATTGTTCTTTCCAGGCCATCGTGACGCTTGATGCGACCAAAGTATGTAATTTTTCTGTATAGTATGTTGTTTATCAGCCAATTCTCTTTAACATTTAGTTCTTTCAGGACATGTGTGTTCTTTCTTTTTCTGTCCATGGTATTCGTAGGATCTTTCTGTAGCATTTAGTTTCGAAGGACTGGATTTTCGTTCTTAATTTTTGTGTAATAGTCCATGATTCGCAACCATAAGTAGCCACTGGGAAAATGCATGCTCTCAATATTTTTAATTTTAGTATTTTGCTGGTGCTTTGCCACATGCTCTTCATTGTGTTTAACTTCTTGATTGCTATTGCCAATCTTCTTGAGATCTCTTTGGAGCAGTCACTGTTATTGTTAATTATTGAGCCCAGATATTCATAGTTTTCTACACATTGGAGTTCTTCGTTGTCTATTTGGATATTAGGTGAGCCTTTTGCTTTGTCAGTTGACATGATTTTTGTTTTTGTGTATTCAAATATAGATGTTGGTCTTCACTATGTTTCTTGGTCGTCATGATTAGGTTTTCCAAACCTTCTTTGCTGGTGGATAATAATACTGTATGGTACCGGGTTAATCAGCTAGTATATATATATATATATATATATATATATATATATATATATCTAGTTATAATAGATCTATCCAGAAAGAATTCAAAATCAAAGAAAACTGGCTGATGCTACAAATACGAAAGAGAAAATTGAGATATTTTGGACATATAAAAAGAGATGAAGGGCTGGAGAAGACCATAATGTTAGGAGGCATACTGGCAAAGAGAAGAAGAGGAAGACCACGGAGAAGATGGATTCAGGATGTAACTGATGGTCTGAACATGACGGCTGCAGAGGCAGGACATCTGGCCTATGAGAGAGAGAAGTACTGGGGGACTGTTGGGGTGGCAAAGATCTGCTCAGGACAAGCTATTTGATGATGATATATATATATATATATATATATATATATATATATATATATATATATATATATATATATATATATATATATATATTTATTTATTATATACTGGAGCACAGACATCATTGAATAATGGAAAATGAAATGTTGTATTATTTGGTTTTTTTTACTTTCTAAAGCTATCTTACTTTGTTTTTTATGCATTTTACCTTTGGTACAAATTTTTACCACAGTCCTCACATGTATAAGATAATAACCTTATTTGTGCAACATTTGATTCCTAATTCATTCAATCACATAGATATTTCATCAATTTCTGTCTAGTAATTCAACATGTGGTCAGTAGCCACTCCGGAATAATGCCTAAATCTATCTCTAGCAACAAGTGCTTTCATACAAGTCTGTCAGTCTTCTTCTTCTTCTTCACCTTTCAACTCCCAATGGAGCACAGGTTTTCAACAAACTTCTTCCAGCTCTTCCTCTCTTTTGCCACCCCTTCCAATTCTTTCCATGTTTTACCTATCCTTTTAATATCAGCCTCCAGCTCTCTTCTCCAGGTCTGTCTAAGCCTTCCCTACTCTTCTTTCCTGTGGGTTCCAAAACAGTGCCTGTCAGTATCAAGAACAGGTTCAAGACAGTAAATCAATATGAGACCCTGAAGGTTTATATGTCATTTACTAGACATTTTGTACATTTCAAAGCACATCGTCAGACATGATACATTTGCGAGGACAAATATATGAGTTGCAAGTAAAGGAAAATATTGATGAAATACTTACATGTGTGAATCACTTGCTTTCAGATTTCTATGAACAAAGTTACTCTTTCTGTTCTGGCCAGAGTTAGGGAAAGAAACTTCAGAACCACTATCACTGTCAATTTCATGTCTAAAATTCCAAATAAAGAAGAAATTCAAATTATATCATCATCATCCAGTAGCTTATCCTGTGCAGAACTTTGTCACCATAACAGTCCTTAACCCTTTAGCTGCTAAGAACGTATATACACGTTTTTCCCATTCACTTCTAAAGACGCATTACCACGTCTGTTATTATCTCTCCTCTGTGGGCTAAAGACATGTTAACATGTTATACATTGCTACTGTCACTGCTATAGGCGTACATTAATGTTTGTGACCTAGAAACAAAGAGTAGCTATTTTTAGCTCAGCCTTCAGAAAGTATGTAGCAGCGAAACGGTTAAGAATTGCTATCATAAATTATATAAGACCCTGTATATGTGACTGTTATATTAAAATCAACTATAGGGAACATAGATTCCACAACTAATGAAGAAATATCACGATCTTTCGACAGTTGGATTTTTCATTCTTGTAATAATTAACAAAATGTTACTCTCATATGACTATTTGGAACAAGATCAAAATGTATTTTCCTGGTTTAATTTTCTCAAATTTTATTAACAACCAATATTTACAAAAGAGCCTTGATTGAAATGGAACTAAATGTAGGTGCCAAAAAATAGCAGATGCTATTGATAGAAGAGTGGAGCTGTGTATACTTAACTCTTTATGTCCACGAAAATTTTGGGGGTAATCACGCTCTGCCAGAACACATTTCTAGCAAAATTTTTCAAAATGGAATGACCTTGGAAATATGCCTATAACTTAAGTTCTTTGTAAGCTAGATTTATACTGTTGGTATCAAAATATGCAGAATTAAATTCTGAACAATCTGATAATAAATAGTTATATATGTAAATCAGTATTTATTTAGTAAATTATTGTTGTATTTCATGTTCAGAGTAACTACTACGACTTTCAAACTTGAATCAATACTTAGCCATTGCTGAATTCTCCATCATTGTCGGTGAAATCATAAACATGAAACACTGTGTGTGTTTATTTGAACTTTGGAACAAATCCATGTCTTGTTCGGCACTTTATCGACGTGGAGGACGAAACAACATCTTATAACTAAACTTTTCACACGAAAGTTCACTTTTTCACAACAGGAAAAATATATTTGCAAATAAAACTATTTACTAAAAATTCGAAAATAAATTCTACCATGCTGTATAGTATATGAATGAAATGGGAGTTATCTGCACGTTGAATTCTGTAAACAAAAACAGTGTCGTATGTATAGTAGCTGAACAGTAAAACAAAACATGCATGGACTCAAATTAGCCGTTGGCAGCATGTTTTAGCATAATGAGAGAACTGTTTTCTACGCTGGGAGCGTCGACTGGATATATAGAGTTAAAGATCTGAGCAGTGTGTGAAGAAATCATTTAGTTTCTCAGCTAGTATAAAATGCAGATACATCAAAAAAAATAGATCCCACAACACCATACTGACTCCATATATTATTACTTCCCAAAGTATGACATGAAAAAAACACAACAAAAATTGAGGCATTGAGTATAGGCTGGAAACACAATAAATTAAATGTTTTTTTATCAACTGTAGTACATTCAAACAAGTAGAACAACTCAAACACAAAGGAATAATATTTATAGAAGATGGAGGACTGTCCAGAAAGCAAATACTGACATTCTTATCAGGTGTCCAAACCATTTAATCTGTTGTTCTTTCATGAATTGCATGACTGGTTTCACATCCAGTCATCTTCAGATTTCCTCATTTATAATTTTGTCCCGTATTGTCACACCTGCAGCTTAGTTTTTATTATTTAAAGCAGGGAGGTTATTGAACTTTTCTACAGACCCTGAAGATTCCAACAGCTCTTGGCATGTAGTGCTATTAAGTGAGTTGCAACAGCTCTTACTATTGGTGGTCCCTGCAGTATCCCCTGCATAGTAGGTGCAATAGAAACATCACTTGTTGACCGCACTATCCAATCTGTAATCTTCCCCATGTCTTTAGCCTTGGTGTTCTGCTGTAGGTGGTTTTTATAGACAGTGGTCTAGCTGCATTCTTACTAGATGGCCAAACAATTTTGTTCTCTATTTTTAAATGTAATTCAAGCTGGTTCTTGTTCCAACTTTCTCTCTGATGGTGGAATTTGTAACTCTCTTCTTGTATTGTTATTGTCTTTTCAAAGGCATTCCACATGTGGTTATTTGCCTATGCTTTATTCATTGTCCATGTTTGGAACTGGTAGTAGAAAGTATGAATGAGATGCTTTTTAACATTTTGTTGTTAAGCTGGCAGGGAGATGTTAGATACAGTGAGTAGTGGGACTAGTTGGTAGAAACAGTGTTGGCCAGAAAATCGTTCTTATGAGATTTGCTTTAGTTTTTAGCGCTATCTCTTTATGTGACAATAGTGGTGTTAACTGTCCCAGTACTTGGTTAGCTTTTGTGTAATTGTTGATTTCGCTATCGATACTTCTCTGCTGTGAAAATTGCACCTAAGTATTTGGCCTCAATTGTTTATTTTATTTCTATGTTCTTGAGTTTTATTGTAAGGTTTTCTAGGTTGTCTACTTATTTCCATTGTCTCTGTCTTTATCATTTATTTTAATGTTGTACTCCTCACCCTTGATGTTAACTAAACTCAAATGGTTCTGGAGAGATTCTTCATTCTCTGCAATCAGTACTTGGTCATCTGCAAATAAAAGTTCTGAAATATTATTTTCTTCCTCTATTCCTGCTTCTCTACTTATGTTGTCCATGTATTTATAAACAGCTGTGGGGAGAGCACACATCCTTGTCTAACTCCTGAGTTTACTATGAATGTTTTTAATGTTCCAGCTTTTGTTCTTATATAACTTTTATTTGAAATGTATAAACTCTTGCAGACCTTGATGAGATGTTTGCTGATTCCATATTTTCTTAGACAACCCCATAGTTTGTTTCCATCAACTCTGTTGATGGCCTTTTCCTGGTCTATGAATGCCACACTACAGGTCTTGTTATGTTCTAGTGCGCTTTTCATCAGTTGTCTTAATTAATGTGAATATTGCATCAGTACAGCTTCTATTTCATCTGAAACCCATCTGTGTTTCTGAGAGTTGTTCTTCAATTGTTGGTCTTAGTCTTCTTTCAATGATCTTAGCATACATTTTTCCTATGTGACTTAGTAGTGAGATTCCCTTATAGTTATTACAATCCGTCTTGTTGCCTTTGTTTTTCCAAAATGGTGTGATTATTGCGGTTTGCCAATCTTATGGTGTTTCTTGGTTCTCCCATGCGACTTGGAAGATTTGTCTAACCCATTTTGTGCCTGCCTCTCCAGCTGCTTTGGTGGCTTCTGCAGGTAAATCATCTGTGCCTGTTGCTTCATGTTTTGGTGCCAACTTTATTACATTTTCTACTACTGCTAGTAGTATTTCTGGTTCTAATTCCTCTATTTCATCCTCTGTGTTATAGCAGTTTATTCTCCCATAGGTTTTATCACAATTAAGTAGCTCTTCAAAGTAGTTTCTCCATCTTTCTAATATTAATTTTGGCCCCAAGACAGGTTGCCCATTTTCGTCATTTAAAATTTCTGTTGGGTTGTATTCTTCATTGTGCTGTCTTATTCCTCTTACTTTCCTGTAATATTCTCTTGGTGCTGTTCTTTCTTCTTCTACCAGCATGTTTCCGAATGTTTACCATGCTTTTTTTCTTTGCTCTTTTTATTGCTCTTTGTGTTTCTCCTCTGATTTATCTATAGATTGCATAATTTACATCAGTTCTGCTTTTTAGCCAGCATGTATAGGCTTTCTTTTTGCTATTCACTATTTCTTTTATTTCTTGGTTCCACCATGCTGAAATTTTACACCTTGGGTTCCCTTTTTTTTGGTGCCACATATTTCGTGACAATCATTTTAGAAGTGTCTTTCAAATTACTCTATTCCTCATCCACTCCTTTTGTCTTGATTGTTAGTTTTGCATAACTTTGTTATATTCTTTCCTTGAAATTGTTTCCATTTTCTGCATTCTCTAATTCTTTCCATTTAATAGTTTCAATGCTTGGTTTCTTTTTTCTGATATTATTTTTTATCTTGTCTTTCCTGTCTATAACTACCATCCTGTGGTTTGTGTCAATATTAATATTCGCTATGACTTTAGCATCCGAAATCTTACAAAAGTCTCTCTTTCTTGTTAATATGTAATCTATCTAGCTCTTAACTCTTAGTGGAACAGGGCAAATTCCATTATAGAGTAAAAACACCACTTAGTGTGGCTCCTAGTCCACAAGGAGTTAATATCTGGATCGTTCCATTTATACCAAGTTATTACCTGGGAGTCTCTATGTTGAAAGAAGGTGTTTGTAATGACAAGGTCATGCTGTGCACATAAATCTAGTAATCTTTCCCCATTTGTGTTGATCTTGCTGTTTTGTCCCCGCATTTACCAAGATATCTTGAAACTGTTCTTCTGCTATTTCCTACTTTCCCATTAAAATCTCCCATTATGAAAAGTTTTCGCCCGAGTGGTTACCGGGCCCAAATTAGGGATGTAAAGAATATAACCACTGTCACCTGCCATGCATGTCGAGAGGCATGAGGAGGTTGGTCGTGGGCTGGCTACCCCACACCGTAAAACACCAGATAGCTACAGAAACCACAACCAAGAAAATTCAAAGCTCGCCACCGAGGAAGAAGGGACCCCAAGTAGAGGGACTCATGAAGCGACCGGTGAAATTCGAAAGAAAATCGGGCTGCTGACTCACCTCTTTCAACCGGAAGATCTCCAGGATTGGCACCTGGAATGTCCGCACGATGTTCGAAACTGGGAAGACAGCACAGGTGGCACGGGAAATGAGGACATATGGACTGGCCATCCTGGAACTGGGCGAAACCAGATGGACAAATGCAGGACACACTAGACTTACAACGGGGAATCATTACTGTACTCGGAAGAGAGGAGGAAGACGCACCACACATGGAGGGAGTAGCATTGATGTTGGACAAACAAGCACAAAAGGCATTAATTGAATGGGAGCCGTTAGGACCAAGAATGATCCGAGCAACTTTCAAAACCTCCAATGCAAAAATTAAACTGAACATAGTCCAATGCTACGCCCCAACAAATGACAGCAAAGAACAAATAAAAGAAGAGTTTTACAATAAGTTACAGGGTGTATTAGGCAAAAATAAAAGTAAGGATCTTACTATTTTGCTAGGAGACTTTAATGCAAAGATAGGCAGAGACAACTGGGGCTTAGAGGAAACCATGGGCAAACACGGACTAGGGGAAATAAATGAAAATGGAGAGATGTTTGTGGATCTTTGCGCAGCAAACCAGTTGGTTATAGGAGGTAGCCTTTTTCAACACAAAAGAATCCACACAGCTACATGGATATCACCAGACCACAGGACAGAAAACCAAATCGACCACATCTGCATAACAGGGAAGTTCAGAAGGTCACTGTACGACATAAAAGTATATAGAGGAGCAGATGTGGCCTCTGATCACCACCTTGTTATAGCAAAGGTGCGAATGAAACTCAAGAGATTCATGACGACCACGCATGGTAACAGGATGAGATACAATGTGGGACATCTGAAGGAGCAGAAGGGAAAGGATATATTTAGTGTCACGATTTCCAACAAATTTGAGGCCCTAGAAGTTGATGAAGGAAGTATTGAAGACCACTGGCATAAAGTTAAAGAATCCTGGACTAGTACATGTGAAACTACCCTTGGAAAAAGACACACCACCACAAGGAATGGCTATCAGAATCAACGTTAGATAAGATAACAGAGAGAAGAGGCAGAAGGCTGACCTCTGTAATAGCAGAACAAGATCAGCAAAGGCAGCAGCACAAGAAAAATACACAAAAGCCAACAGGGAGGTGAAGAGAAGTATAAAAGCAGATAAAAGAAAGTATATAGATGACCTGGCAAGAGAAGCAGAAGAGGCAGCAGCAAAGGGTAACCTGAAAGATTTATACGATAACACAAGGAAACTGACAGGGAAATACCAACAAATAAATAAACCAATTAAGGACAAGGCTGGAAGATTACTCGGCAATGCTCAAGAACAGATGCAGAGGTGGGCAGAACATTTCAAAGACCTTTTAAATAGGCCAGTTCCCCTAGGCCAACCGGACATAGATCCAGCTGCAAAAAATCTAACAATCGACTGTAGCAAACCAAGCAAAGCGGAAATAAAGAAGGCCATTCTCCAACTACGAAATGGTAAAGCTACAGGCCCAGATGGTATACCTGCAGAGGCCATAAAAGCAAATGCTGACATCTCAACAGACATGCTACATGGCTTGTTGGGAAAAATTTGGGAGAGGAAAGAAATACCAAAAGACTGGAGAGAGGGCTATATAGTCAAACTACCTAAAAGGGTGATCTCCAAGAATGCTCGAACTATAGAGGAATAATGCTCCTGTCTGTACCAGGCAAAATACTAAGTCGAATCATCCTAGAGACTCAAGGAAACTACAGATGCAGTACTAAGGGACGAACAAGCAGGATTTAGGCAAAACAGATCCTGCACAGATCAAATATCGACGCTGCGTATCATAGTGGAGCAAAGCATCGAGTGGAACTCATCCCTCTACATAAACTTTGTGGACTATGAAAAGGCATTCGATAGCCTAGACAGGGAAACACTCTGGAAACTTCTACGACACTATGGCGTCCCCAGAAGCTAACCAATTTAATAAAGAAAATGTATGAGGAGACTACGGCTAGAGTACTGCATGAAGGAAAACTGACAGAGGCCTTCGAAATAAAGACTGGTGTGCGACAGGGCTGCCTTTATCGCCCTTCCTTTTCCTGCTGGCTATTGACTGGATAATGAGATCAACAACTGTCAGGGGAAGAAATGGAATACAATGGACCATGATGAGTCAATTGGAGGATCTGGATTTTGCAGATGATCTAGCACTCCTCTCTCACAACCACCAGCAGATGCAAGAGAAAATAACAAAACTAGAAACAGTCTCACAGCAACTAGGCCTGACTATTCATGGGAGAAAACAAAGATCATGAGATTAAATGCTGGTTCCAGAGACCCAATCTTATTGAGAGGATCACCACTAAAAGAGGTGGACACATTTACATATCTGGGAAGTGTCGTCAACATTCAAGGTGGCACAGATGAAGATGTTAAGGTTAGAATACAAAAGGCAAGATCAGCATTTGCCATTCTGAAGAACATATGGAGTTCAAGAATGATTAGGAATAAAACTAAGATAATGATATTTAACTCAAATGTCAAGTCTGTCCTTTTGTATGGAGCAGAGACATGGAGAACAACTAAAGGGAACACCAAAAAGTTGCAGACATTCATCAATAGATGCCTACGCAAGATACTACATCTGAGATGGTACGATAGGACCACAAACAGAGAACTGTGGGATAGGACAGGACAATGGCAGGTGGAACAAGAGATAATGAGCAGAAGGTGGAGATGGATAGGACACACACTGAGGAAAACCCCTGACAGCATCGTGAGACAGGCTCTCCGATGGAACCCCCAGGGCAATAGAAGTAAGGGAAGACCCAGAAACACCTGGAGACGGGAGTTAGAGATGGAATGCAAGAGGATGGGGAGAGAGTGGCGAGATCTGGAAAGGATGGCCTTGGATAGGCGGGCTTGGAAGGCCTTGGTTGCGGACCTATGCTTCCTAGGGGCGAAGGGTGAAGATTATGAAAAGTTGATCTTTTGGATTGAATCTATCAATTTTGTTGTGTATCCCATCAAATATGCGTCCTGTTCTTCCTCAATGTAGTTTCCATTGCATGGTGCATATATCTGCATATAGATTTCTGTGCGTGTTCCTATTTCTTCCGTTATGGATATAATTCTTTCTGAAATATAATTGATGTCTAATATCTTGTTTGCTGTGTTTGGGTTAATGAGAAATCCTACTCCATGTTTTGTGTGCTGATGTGTATCTACTCCAGAGTAGATCAGTGTGTAGTCTTAATGCACTCTTTTTATTCCCTTTCCTTTTAGTCGTAATTCTGCTAGCCCTAGTACCGCCACATGATGTTTCTCCATTAAATCTATCGTTTCCTCAGCCTTATTTCCTAAACCACATATATTTAGTGAAATGAATAAATCACTAAATACCCTAAAATGAAAATATTTGATGTACATCTGTGATATCTAGTGTATCAGAATAGTCCCAATCTCATCATGTTTTGTATCCTTTGCTTGATAAAGGCTTTTTAGTTGAAAAGTCGTATTTTGTATTTGTACTTTGTAAAACTTTATTACCTCGTTTTTACATGTTTCGCCTTTGCTACATAGTTTTACTGCAATCTTTCTCTTATATCTATAATAATAGTAATTAACAGAAAATAATTACATATGTTTACCTTCTTCTCCTTGATGCAGATACATCACTTTCATTGTCAGAACTTTTTCGGCTTGGAAAATATCTGAAGTGAAAATAAAAGACTAAGAATAAACGAGAACAAACCTGGCAAAACGAAAAAGTTATGAGCGTTATCCCTTTGAACCCTGGTCACCAAAAATCCCATGCCTTGGGCACCTGAGCAAAAACCACACAAAACAGAGCCATCATTAAAACTAGTACCTGTGACAAATTGCAGTTACTTTATGTAAAATTGACCTACCTGAAAATGTCCAATATCTTTGCTTGTTATACCAGTCTTCTCAGCATCTGAACTATTTCTTTAAGCACATATAACTATCAAAATATGAATAACACATTTTGTCAAACCTTTTTAACTTATTGAAATTCATGTTTGGGGAGTGTCTAACAAACCTAAGCAAATCAGTTCGCGCAAATTGTACTAAACATTATTGTTGAGGGATAGTTGAAAGAATTCAATAGATTTCCTTTACTTTTTCTCTCAGAAGAAATGTTTATGGAATGTACTTACCTGTATCAAATTTATTTGATATATTATGTGAGGAGGATCCCAACATATACACATCTCCCGAGAGGACATACCTATTTTGAACATCAATTGATAAACACATTTCTGTTTCCAAAATTATCTTTTGTTTCAGTTTTGATATCCTTATTAGAATAGTAAGTCTAATAGTCATTTGGAATAAATCAGCACAGGTTTCAACAGCATGATTTGATATTATACTTTAAAAGTTGCCATTTTGTAAATTTTCAGAATATCTTTTCCTCAAGAAAACACTTTAAACACACTTCAAAAACTACAACTATGTGTCCACTATCTTGTTAAAATAAATAGTAACATGTCTTCACATCGCTATACAACTCTGACTTTGGTAAGTTGATATCTAATATAGGGGTTTCTCAGTCCTATAAAACAAGGGCTTAGGAAATGAGATGTTCACAACTAAGATTCAAGATGACAGATTTAAAGAATTAATGAAAGAAAACAAATGTGCATGGAGCTGTAGAACAGGCAGTAATTATTAACAAAACCCCTATTCTAAAGTTAGACAGACCCAAACAATGACAATCTTTAGGCTCCACATGAGACACTGTAGACTGCAACTCTGTACACTTGATTGCACCAGCATTCTCTGGCTTCTGTTGTGCAACATTTGTTTATCATTTACTGTCAATATATAGTAACTTTCCTTTCAACATACTTACTTCACCTTACCAAACCTGCTCTCTTAATAGACAAGTTACTTAATTGTATTCAGTGGAATATTAACCTTTTTCTTTGACTAATACCACTCTCACTGTCACTCCCAATATGTGACGCAAAACTGATTTGTCGTCCTGATGTTGGCGTGTCATGACCTGAGGTATACAGTCCACTGAAATAACAAACAAATATGTTTTGAACAGTTGTCCAGTTCAGATAAGGCCTAACAACAGCAGATTGTTAGTTAACAGAATCCATTGGTTACCCATACCCTTGCATACACATTGCAATATGGACATGTCCGTATGGCAATGGATATGCAAGCTGAATACAGCAAAATTAAAGATACAAAATAAAATAAAGAAATCATTTGAACAGAGAATGTGTCCCGGTATGAAATTGACTTCTGAAAAGTATGTTCTGATCTTACAGGCAAGTTGTGTGATAGTTTGTTTCCTTAAAAGAATCAAGAATCTGAATTTCAAAAAATGGTGAGGCAGCAGTAAAATTCAATGAGCACAGAAATAGTATAGACAATGGAATCCTCAACAAAAAAACATTGATTTATCAAACAATAAGTCTTCATCATATAAAAACAAAACACACTAATTATAAACTATAACTGAGGGATTAAAACAATATAGGATTACATTCTGATGCACAAGTTGAACATGCTTAAACTGGGACAATGTCAATGACCAAGTGACCAGTTTAACTCTTTCCACGATTTTCGCCGCACACTTGCGTCACAGCGGAAGTCTGTTGAAAGCCATTAGCCGCACACTGCGCCATAAAGTTGCTTCCTTATAAAAGTATTTCTAGTTTTACTTCTACTATTTTACTGCTACTACATTTTAACCTTGTTATTCTATTAGGTTGTCCGGTTTTCTTCAATTTAGTATATAATATATATATATGTATGTGTGTTTATTTATTGATGAGTAGTTTGATTTATTTTTACCTCCGCTGAAATAACTGTTCAAAAATTGAGGAAATAACTTGGTGTGGAAAGAGTTAAAAACACACTCAAATATGTGACCTACATAGAGACCCCAGTGTATGAAGTTTCAAAGATCAATGAGGATGAAAATTGAGGGAGTTGTGGACAATCAAGAGATGCATAGGTCAAAGGCAAACAAATAGAGATTGATAATTACAAAAAATGATAGCAAAAGATATTTTTGAGGGAACAAGTTTAAGCATAAGAAAGGAATATAAGGAAAGCTTATATAAAGCTTATAAAGATATATAACTCAAAAGTCAAGTACCAAACACATAAAGACCAGTAAGAACAAAAAGTTAACTAAGTTGCGGAGGTGCAATTAGGGGGAAGGGGGAATGAACAGTAGATGAGAGAGGTGACAGGAGAAAGTGTTCTCAAGAGGTAGGAAAAAGAGAGGAGGAGTGGAATAACAAGGTAAATACCTGGTGGACTTGTGTAAGATAGCCAAACCACTAGGCTCAAGAATATCCATCATGTGAATGGTACAGTTTCCAAGAGAAAAAATAACTTGTCATTAGAAGAACAAAGTATCAAACCAGTGACAGAAATATCACTTTTTAATACTTGGTATTGTCAGTCCTGCAGGCCACACAAAGGGAACCACAAGATAACATGGAAAGAGAGCTAACACTACAGCTAAACAAGCTCTCAGAACACAACAAAATTATTCTCCAGTGGATACCAGCCCACTGTGGCGTTCCAGGAAATGAGAGAGCAGACATGCTGGCTAAGGAGGAAACAAAACTTACACAACAGAAACACCCAGTATCACTACCAGAAATCAAGACACATATCAAAAGAAAATACAAAGAGGTATGGAGGCAACAAACCCACAGCAAACACCCACAAGACCCCATCAGCAGACTAAACAGAAAACAGCACACAACAATCTTTCGCCTAAGAACAGGTCACTGCAGGCTCAACCGCCACATGCACAGAATAAAGCCTGCTCAGACTGCACAGTGTGCATGCCAGACAGAAACACAGACTCCAGAGCACATCCTGCAGTCATGTCCATCATACATACACCAACAAAATGAAACATGGCCTCATGAACAAAGCTTACAGACCAAGCTATGGGAACTCTCGAAGAACTCCAACTGACATGCAGCTTCATAGAGGCAACCCATCTCATGATTTAGACGAGCATACGAAACCGAACGCAAAGAAGAAGAAGATAATACTTGGTAGATAAGGTCATTAAAAAAACTACAACTGAAAAGTAACCCCTATTCTAAATGTCTTTCAGGTATAGTGCATATCATCATGCAAACGTCTGCTAATT
This sequence comes from Arion vulgaris, assembly GCA_020796225.1. Classification (NCBI taxonomy): domain Eukaryota; kingdom Metazoa; phylum Mollusca; class Gastropoda; order Stylommatophora; family Arionidae; genus Arion; species Arion vulgaris. The sequence goes on along the minus strand of CM036753.1, from coordinate 56,278,537 downwards.
GCACTAAAATAGGCAATCCCACATCAACTTTAACAGATGATGGTGTATATCCTGTTACAAGACATGCAAGATAAACCATCCTTAGTATTAAAAGTGATCTTAGAAAATGAAACAGTCAGTGTTTTGACAACAGATTGGCATATCATGTGAGCAAGAAACCATACCAAAATGACCGCACTAAAAACTTGTCACTGTTGCATTACTACAGAAGAAAACACAATTTATTACTTTAATTGAGTTTAAACAATATACTCTGGCAAGTGAGATGTTTGAACTAAAAAGGGAGTCAAAAATTAGAAACTTGACGGTGTTCTACATTTTTGTGAGAACATGAACACTGTAGGCTTTTGATATATTTTAGTTGCAAACATTTGTGAAGAAAATGGATGATTTGGTATATCATTATGAAAATTAGCAGAGATCTCATTATAGAGATGACAAATGTATAGAAGACAAGGATTACAAATCTGTTCTTAACATTTTGGTGGCCATCTCTACAACTGAATTATCGATCTATAGAAGAGGAGATGAATGTCTGATTTAATGTAACAACACTGTGTCATTACAACTAACCCAATATGGGGTAGTCTGTAGTAAAACCATATGTCACAAGCAAAACAATGAAATATGAAGTAAGTTAGTATTATACAGTAGACATTGGTGTCTACACAGGATTATCAGAAAAGTTTCACGTAGGGTCAGGAGTAAGACAAGGTTGCATACTATCCCCGCTGCTATTCATCACGTATATTGACCACATCTGTAAAATAGCTAACACCAGCGAAGGAAACAACCTCGGAAAACTCTTAAATGAATTTCTTTTTAAAGACGATCAGGCAATCATATCAACAACAGAAGAACAGCTACAACAACACATCAACAGACTCTAGTTAGCATGTAATGAATACAACATGAGAATAAACATCGACAAAACAGAAGTACTGACATCCGCTAGAGAGGAAAGCACTACCAATATCTCCATCGATAATCGGTATATATATATGGAACTGCAGTAAAACTATTTGATTGGCAAAACACGTAATTACAAAGTACTGTAGTTTTACAAATTACAAAAACAATGACAAAATACAGCAACGTTTGACCAACAAGGCCTTTATCAAGCAACGAACAAACAGGAGTGACAAATTAAAATGAAACACAAATGGACGACCAAATACAAATGTATCTAAGGAAAATCTGGAATAAAAACGATTATCGCCTACTAAATCAAGTAAAAGATTTCACATACCTGGGGAGCATTTTTCAGCAAATGGAAGAATAACTAATGAAATTCAACACAGACGCAACAAAGCAAATCAAATGATAGGGCAAATGGCGCCAATTTTAAGATGCAAACACGTCACCATGAACACAAAAGAGCAATGTTCAACACAATCTTTCTCCCACATTATGTTACCAGTGCCAAACCTGGACGTTGACAACAAACGATAGAAGAAAACTAGTCACAACAGAGATGAAGTGTCTACGCAGAATGCTGGGTGTAACAAGAAGAGACCGGTTGAGAAATGAAGACATCAGGAAAAAGTGGGTACAACTTCATCAAGAAACAACAAATTAAATGGTTCGCCACGTAAGCAGATTACCATCAGACAGTGCACCCCAAAGAGCAATGCTGCTCCGATACAATGGGTACAAAGCAAAAGGCCGCCACGCAAAAGATGGACCTCAGAGATAACAGAGGCGACGAAAGAGACCATCTACGAAGCGCATACTAGGGCCCGTTTAGAAATCTCTTCCTGACCTGACGCTGTGAGGCATACAGGATTCGAGAAAGAAGAAGAAGTCTGTGTTAATCATATTACATCAACCCTTTTATATCTACATGCATTCACATAAAAGTGATTTCCCTTGCCAGTATCTTTCTGTCCCTTTCAACTATTCAATTTGTAAAAGTTAATCATTTTCTTTATGTCTAAAAAATGAGTGGTTTATGCTGTCACTTAAAGTTCACATAGTGAAAACAGAACATGACACATTTGTAACAAAAACTTAACCTTCTTCGCCCTGTACCTTCTACCACTCCTTCCAATTGTCCACTACGATCTTCTCATCCCACACAGGTGGTTTGCATCCCTCCAGACCTTCCCTTATCGGACAGCGAGAGATGTGTTTAAGTAAGGGTCTCAAGTTTGTTCCTCTCCGACCCACCATTGACCACTACTCTACTCTTCCAGATGTGCACCGTTTTCACCGTGGCTTACGGCTGAAATTTCATTTTCGGAACCAGGTTGACACTGACCAATGTCATGACATGAGTATGTTCGCTAAATATTCTACTCGCAAACATGATTGGACACCCAACCCTGGTGTCTCCAACGCTCTTGATCTCTACATCAAGAATACTTTACACGATATTGGACTGCTCCACCCCAAACGCCTAGGGCATTCTAACATGTCTCCGTCCGAGTTTCGTGCTCTATCACACTTCCGTCGACGTGATGACATTGTTATCAAACCCGCCGATAAAGGCGGTGCAATAGTGGTATGGAGCAAAGAACTATACCTTCAGGAAGGCGGCAACCAATTACTTGACACCCAATTCTATAAAACTAGTTCTTCTGATGTAACACTATCTAACAATAGTAAAGTCCGTACAGTAATTAAGAACTTAATTGCCTCTAACGACCTTCCTACCGGTGCATCATCACTTTGTGTCATCGATAGCTGTTTAGGAAAACCCGCCTTTTATATGCTCCCCAAAATTCATAAACTGAACAATCCGGGTAGGCCCATTGTTTCTGCTTGCTCTTGTCCTACGGAACATATCTCCGAATTTCTTGATAGTATCTTCAATCCTATAGTCACCACACTACCTTCATTCTTGAAAGATACGAACCACACCTTGTCTGTTTTTCGTCTATTGAGTTGTTGCCTGGCAGGACTTACCGTCTCTTCCTCCTTGATGTGTGCTCATTGTACACCTCCATACCTCATTCCGACGGACTTCAAGCTCTCCAGTTCTTTCTCGACAGGAGAACTAACCCACTTGTCTCCACCTCGGCTCTCCTTCGTCTTGCAGAACTAGTACTAACTCTCAACTCCTTTCAGTTCAATGACCAGTTCTTTGAGCAGATCAGTGGGGTCGCCATGGGTACTAAGATGGGACCCAGTTATGCTTGTCTATTCATGGGTCATCTTGAGCACCTAGTATGGAATTCCTATGATGGCCCTCTTCCGTCTGTGTATCATAGATACATCGATGATTGTATTGGCATTACCGATATGCCTGAAGCCGATTTGTCACGCTTCATTAATTTCATTAATGTCTTTAATTCGGCTATTCGGTTTACATCTCACATCTCTACCTCTTGTGTCAACTTTCTTGACATCACTATCACTATCAGTCTATCCATCATCACTACATCAGTATACTACAAGCCTACTGATGCACATAGTTTTCTTCTTTATACCTCTTCCCATTCCCAGGCTTGTCGTGACTCTTTACCATTCTCTCAACTCTTGCGCCTTGGTCGCCTCTGTAGCGGGCACGATTTTCTCGATAGAGCTCACGAGATGCTGGATTTCTTTCGTAAGTGCTTATACCCGGATAAGGTGCTTGCTTCTGCTATGCGGCGAGTTCAGCAAATTTCTCGCCAGGAGGCTCATCTAACCAGCATAGAACTTCCAATTCTGACAGGGTGAAACTTGTCTTAACTTTCCACCCTCATAGTGCCCTTGTGAAGAAAGTCTTATTCCGTCATCTCTCCATTCTTCAGTCTGATCCTGAGACACGTTCAATCTTCCAACACTATCCTTTGGTGGCGTACAGATGGGACAGAAGCCTTAAGGATATGTTGGTTCACAGTCGCCTCAAGCCTAATATCCAGAGTAATTTTGGCACCATTCAGTGTGGCCGTCGGCGCTGCAACACTTGTGCTTATGTCATACAGACCCACACGGTGTCTTTTCCAAAAGCCACGTTCGTTGTTGAAGACAGTTTCACGTGCGAGTCCCGTAATATTATCTATGCCATTATCTGCAAGCGGTACAACAAGGCCTATATTGGGGAAACCGGCAGGAGACTCAGTGACCGATTCGCCCAACACTTGCGCGATATCCGCCAATGCTCTGTGACCCCTGTAGCTACCCATTTCAATGATACTGGCCATTCAGGAGCTTGTGATGTCCAGGTCACAGCCATCCGATCATGTTCGTCTGATGATCGTAGTCGATTTGCTCTGGAGAATCGGTTGATTTCTTTGTATGGTACCTTGCGACCACGCGGCTCAACGTATTACATTCTAATGCTTCTTAGTACTTTCTCTTCCCATGCTTTGTAATCTATATGGGTATATGTTGCATGTATTCAAGTTATATATTTACTAGATGTTTCATTGTTTCTTTTCGTTCTATTTCTAGTTTTTATGTGTGTTTTTGTGTTACATTTATTTCATTATTCGTTTTTATTCCAGATTTTCCTTAGATACGTTTGTATTTGGTCGTCCATTTGTGTTTCATTTTAATTTGTCACTCCTGTTTGTTCGTTTGCTTGATAAAGGCCTTGTTGGTCGAAACGTTGCTGTTTATCTTCACTGTTTCTGTATTTTGTAAAACTATAGTACTTTGTTTGTACGTGTTTTACTATTTAACTCAAATTGGATATGTTTATTTGGTACATAACACTATGCTGCAAATACAATTTTGAAATATCACGTTTCTATTGGTTCAGTGCATTTGACTTTAGAAATGTGATCAATTTGAATATGATCCATTAACTGATTCCGTACGACACATCACTTGAATGTAAATATGTATGGACGTCACATCACTCAGATGAAGTGTAACATTTAATTGCTTTTCATTTACCTTTTGTTCTTATTAGACTTTAATATTAACCAGAAACTACTTAAAAGTGATGGGTAAACGATTATGAATACATATCATCGTGGCTTCTGCTAGAAGTAGAAATTAAACAGTTTACCATTCATTCTAGGAGACCCTGTGATCTAAAAAAAAAAGAGATTTTTATGAATGGTCATGATGCTAGTTTGTAAACAGTTAATAAACAATGCATTGAATCTCAATTTTCTTATATGGATTCGTATATGGATTTGGTATATGGATTTGGATATGGATTTGGATTTGATATAGAGATAGCAGTCATCTTGTTTATTCAACCTATTGCTCATCAAGACCCTTCGTAAGTTGGATTTTTATTCTACCAATTTCAATTTTTATTTTTAAGGACTTCTAATATGTTTCCTGTATAAACATATGATATCAATTTGACTAAGACACAAAAAGAAAGATTACAACATGTGAAATGAGATGTCTATGAAAAGCTGTCAACATTACAAGGAGAGATAGAGTGAGAAATGAGAATATCAGAAGCATCATTGGTACTATACCATGCATACAGTACATCGAGAAGCAAAGAATCAAGTGGTTCGGCCATCTAATGAGAATGGAACCACATTTACTACCATCACATGCTACAACAATCGACACTCAGGGCACAGAGCACAAGGTAGGCGAAGAACATGATGGATAGATAACATCTCAGAGTCCCTGCAAAAGCATGGACTGGCAACGTCAACCGCAACACACCTGGCACAAGATAGAAAACTAAATCTCCCAATGACGCTTCACGGTAAATGTGGTTAAGATAAGATCAATTTGATAATAAGTCATATTGTAAATCATATTTAGAAAAAATAATTTAGTTGTGCAAAGCCACAAACAGTTTTCGGAAGTAAAAAATAATTTAGACCAGAGGCTAAAAAACGCCATAGTGAATCAGTTAAGATGAGTAAACTCACTGATCAAATCTGGACTCCCAAGGTGCTGACTTCACACTCCTCGGAGACTGTCTTCCATGCAATTCAGGCAAAGATCTGTGTCGTGGGCTGAAATCACAGAATGAGGACTGATTCATTTTACTGCTCAGTTTAACATAATACAACAAACTGCTAAATGTTAACTGTGTCCTGTGGCACAAAGTTAATATGCACAAAATTATAAACATACATATAATTTTTTGAGGGCACAGTTCTTTGTTAGCGGCTAATTTTATGTTACCTAATCTTGCTTTTTTATTGCCAATAAAAAAAGGCATAAATAATAGAACTGAAAATAACGATAAAGGACACAACGATTGACATCACTGCATTTGGGGTGAGCATCAATGGTAATTTCCTCTCTACATAATGTTTGCTGAAATTATTTACAACATAGCATGCTCTCTGTAGCTCCTGCAGCAGTTCTTAACTTCAACCCTTACCTTTTAGTTACACTTAGTTAGTTAGTTTGTTACTTTCGTGCCAAAGGCGGCACATAGGGCAGAGGTTTTAGATCTCCATGTGATACGGTTCTTTGCTAGCAGTTGCAGATCTTGTATGGTTTTACATCCCAATAGTTTACTTTCTTGTTGGATGGTTCTTGAAGAGTGGTCTTTGGTCTTCCACGTTTAACTACCCAAGTTACACTACCCAATCATAATCAATGTATGCCTCTGCTTACATCAAGTTCTCTAACTAACTGATCTCCAGACGTTTTTCTCATATAAAGAAACAAACAATAGTTCTATTTTGTGCCTAACTTTTAAAAAAACAAAACATTTTTAGCATATTAATTTATTATGATGAGACACCATTTGTACAAAAACATGTGTCTCATCCAGTCGATATTGTTCAGCTTATTGCAAGAGAGGCAAAGATTGTGAGATTAAACACACCGATGAAGACTTACACTTTCACTGGCTCTGGTTGACCCATCATTGTGATCACACCCCTACTATAATTGGCATACTGATCTTGGTACAGCTGCTCAGCTAAACAAACAAGAAACATAAACAGAAGATGATGATTTTCAACATTAACACCCTAAACAAGGTTGCAAAGAATAAACAAGGCAGGCAAGTGAGATAACATATATGCTTCAACGAAAGAACACACAAAACAGCTACAGAAACAGGTAAAAATACCTACTTCTTACTCTAATTTCAGTTCAATGACCAATTCTTCAAGCAGATCAGTGTGGCCGCCATGACACTAAAATGGGACCTAGTTATGCTTGTCTGTTCATGGGTTATCTTGAACACCAAATATGGAACACATATGATGGCCCTCTTCCGTTCATTTTTAATAGATATATTAATGACGATATTTGCATTACTGATATGCCTGAAGCTGATTTGTCCCGCTTCATAAATTTCATAAATGATTTCAACCCTGTTATTCAATTTACCACTCACCTCTCCACTTCTTGTGTAAATTTTCTGTATCAATATCACCATAAACCAATCCACCATCACATCATTATATTATAAGCCTACTGATGCGCACAGTTTTCTCCTCTATACCTTTTTCCATTCCCAGGCTTGTTGTGATTATTTACCATTCACCCAACTCTTGCGCCTTTGTCGCCTGTGTAGCGAGGTTGATAATTTGCTTGATAGAGCTCACAAGATGCTTGATTTCCTCCAAAGCCACCTATACTCAGAGAAGGTCCTTGCATCTGCTATACTTCCGAGTTAAAAAAATTGCTCGTCAGGATGCCCTTAACTTTGACAGGGTGAAACTTATCTTGACTTTCCACCCACAAATATTTCACTGCTGAAAAAAGTTTTATTCTGTCATCTTTTCTATTATCTCTCTCACAATCACCAACCAGACTGGTGTACCAGATTTCCCAATAAATCGCATTCAACTGGAAATTTGATTCATGCAGCCTTAGCATTGGTGTTGTTTGTCACCTTTTTAGCACCAGTTGGAGCTGTGGTGCTTATCCTTCAACATTGTGTCCGGATTTAGCCAGCGTTTACTGGGTTCACTCTCCATCAGTCTTGGGCTGTCCCCAGCCGACCTGCAAGGCAGCAGGTTGTTATTATCTTTTAGGGTAGCTACCCTTAGACAACCTTCCTTCCCGGGTAGGTTACAAGTCATTTTTTTTGGACTACTTGGTTTGCCTTCTGTCCAGTTTTGTATACGGTATGCTCCGCTAGTCTTTGATTGTCCCCAATTGAACTATAAGGCAGTAGTAGTTCTCTGCTGGGGGAAATGCGGTTATTGTTCTCAGGATGGAGACCCCATCTTCGAGGCTCGCCACCGTTATGTACACCTCATGTTTCTTTGGGAGCCCTTCGCCCATTTCTACTTGTGCCCTTGTCCACCGACTGGGCCGCCCTTTTCTATTCGTCACTTGTGCTCTCATTGTTCTACTGGGCGACACCTCACCCATTTCTATCTCACTGTGCACAGTTTATCACCATTCGGTAGGAATGTTTGCACTGGATTCAAGCCTTTGCTGGACTTTCCAGTTTTTCTGCACATTTGGGTGGTCCGCTCACCCCTACGTTTGCCACGTCTTTCGTCGCTCCATCATCAGCATCGTGCATGTCTGCCGCACCGGTGGGCTCACCGGTGTATGTGTGTTCGCTCTACTTTGGTGCCTGCTCACCGTATTTATCAGGTTTCTCACTATGCTCACATTTACTATGCCTCGAGACTGTCATGACACCCAACTCAATTCGGGCCCCCAGCTCAGGGCTCAGAGTTTCGCCCCATGTGGGCTACGTCTCTTCTCTAGATGCACCCTTCATCCCTTTATGTTTACTTTTTCAGTTTGATGTGCATTAATAGTCACTCTGGGATTCTGCACGTCTGTGTTGCGAGTGGATCTCATCCAACGTAACTGCGTCCGCATCACTACTTATACCAGAGTAGCTCTCTCTCGATCCCTACCTGATTAGCCAGACAGGAACCGTTGTCTGTTTCCAGGGTCACCAAGTGGAGGTGGGATAGGATCTTGGTTAGTACCAGTTCACTAATTCAGTGCAGGGTTGTCCCTATGCACCTTTAAACTCGCTGATTATTTGACACAGTTGTGTATGTGTAATGGCATTCCTGGACAGGAAAACACTACCAATATCTCCATCGACAAACATCAATTAAAACAAGTTAAAAACTTGAAATATCTGGGAAGCATTTTTCAGCAAATAGAAGAATAAATGGATGAAACCTAACATAGCTGAAATAAAGTAAATCAAATTATATTGCAAATTGTGCCAATTTTGAAATTCAAACACATCTCCATGAACTCTAAAGAGCATTATATTAACTATCTTTTGTCCAATATTATGCTATCTGTGCCAAGCCTGGGCACTGATGTCAAACGACAGAAGAAAACTAGTCACCACAGAGAAGAAGTATTTATGCAGAGTGATAGGAGCATCAAGATAAGACCGATTTAGAAATGAAGAAAAAAGAAAAAGTGGGTAAAACATCAAGGAAAACTACAAATGAAATGGTCCTGCCACATAAGCAGATTACCAACAGACAAAGGGCATTGCTACTCAGATACAGTGGATTCGGGGTCAAAGGTGCAAGGAAGCGGCGCGCCAGGATTAGGTAGATGGCTCTAATCCCCTGCTCTCACCTCCAAGTAGTGACCCTGGTAACAGACAGTAATTCCGGTCTGGCTAAGAGGGCAGGTGCCGTGGGAGAGCTACTCTGGGGCAAGTAGAGATGCAAAGGTAGTCATGCTTGATGGGATCCGCTTGCAACATAGACGAGCGAACTCTCAGAGTGACTATTAATGCTTGCCTCTCCCGGCCGATGGGAAAAGCTAGAAGGATACATGTGGACCCGCGTGTGGCGAAATTCGGAGCCTACGCATGCTCTCTCTTGAGCCGCCTCTCTAGAGCCGATGAGTATGCTGGGTGCCGAGTTGAACCGCAAGCTGGGCCACATAGGTCAAAGCACTGGCCCCATCACAGAGATGGGGCACGACTAAAGCCATCTAGGGCGTTGACCCGCGTGTGGTAAAATTCGAGCCCAAGCATGCTCTCTTTAGCCACTACTCTAGAGCCAATGAGTATGCTGGCAGTCGAGTTGGGTTGCATGTGGGCATCATGGTGAGAAACTTGGATTTTGCCCCCTCAAAGTCGGACAGCCCAGTGGGAATTGACAGAAATGGTGAGGTAGGCACCAGGGCAGAGCGAGCACGCATGCCGGCAAAGCCATAGTGGGCCCCACCAAAGCGCTGGCCGGCACGGCAAGCGTGGAAAGCGAGGCAAGCGCTGCAGTGGTGAGCATGGTAGGCAAGAGGGTGTGTGTCCCACCCACATGAGCAGAACAACTGGAAAGCCCAGCAGAGGTAAAGCCAGTGGGCGTTTCCACTCGAGGAACTACTGCTGCCTTGTAGATTGATTGGGGACAATCAAAGGCTAGCGAGCAAACCGTACATAAACCTGAAGGCGGCAAGCCAAGGTGTTCATTAAAACGACCGGTTTGCTGGGCAGATAGCGCTCCATAAGCCCGGGAGGGCAGGCCGTCTAAGGGTCGCTGCCCTAAAAGAAAATGGCAACCCGCTGCCTTGTGGGTTTCGGCTAGGGACAGCCAAAGGCTAGCGGAGAGCGAACGCTGACTGAAATCAAACACCCCACCCGAGGATAAGCAACTGTGCTCCAATAGGTGCTCAAGGCTGGTATACGTACATTACATTCTGATGTTTGGCTGTTTATATATCACAATAGAATGATAAAAATGGCTTTAGAACGATCGAGAGAGAGATACAGTGGATTCAAGGCAAAAGGTCATCCCACCAAAAGGTGAACAATGGAAATAGCAGAGGCAATAAAAGAAACTATGATCGAAGTGCATACAAAAGCCTGTTCTAGAAATCGCCTCTTATCCTGAAACTGTGAGGAAAACAGGATTAGAGAAAGGAAAGAAGTATATGTGTTAGCATCATTTGATGGTACATTTGGTTTGGTTGTCAGAGGCTGACATTTATTCTGGCATTAACTTTTATGCAGGAAGGATTGTCTTATCAACTCTTATTCCTATGTTTCCCACTCTTCAACTTTAACACAAATTGTTACAGACAATGTTATCATATAACAAAGCATAAAAATTAAGACAAAGAAATAGCATACTGTTTAGTCTTGAATCAGAGTTGACTCTGCGTGCTCTTCTTCTACTGGGAGCTCTGTGTACACCTGGCTCAATCTTAGACCTGCCCTCATAAGCTGTTAATCTGTCTGATCTTTCACTATAATAAGAAGTGCACATATTTTAAACATTATAAAGTACAATGGAAATTACTTACAACTATACATACAACTTGTATTTATGAATATGTTACCTGTCAGTTCTAAAGTTAGTTATGAAGGCAAAGAAATACAGAGGAAAATGCTAGCTAAAGTTGCAGTTAAAGTGTGCATAAAACAACATAATTTTACTAAACATTGCAAATACTTGACAAATATTTGTTTGGAACACATAACTGGTATATAGGTACACAGATCTGTTGTGTCAATCCTGAATCTATGATATAGATGGTGCCCCATCCTGTTGGGTCCTGTACATAGCCAGAAAATTATGACCTGGGTGGTCTCGTCGCCATTTTGATTTCAGCGTAACTGTTATAAATGCTTGAATATGGGCTAAAAATACATGATATTGGGATATCCAACGGTCTAGCTGAGAAAGATAAGCCATGCAAAAACAACATGTTAGCAGTTGTGTATTATTTCCCATAATTATAAAATAAATTGAAATAATAAAATGTATATATTGACACATACTAAAGATAATATGTTAAATGAGAATGATATTCGTAATCAAGAGATATATTTCACAAACAAAACAGGACAATTCTAACATTAGCTTGCATTACATGTTTGTGACAACCACACAAATTCAACAAAACCCAGAAAACAATGTTGAAACAGAATTAATGTCATCTAATATAACAGAATCATAATTTGATGTGGAAAAAAATTGCAACAAAAAATATGTAATTGCTATTTTTTTAGCATGGAACCAAAGTGAAAAATTAAATTATAAGTGTGTGTGTGTGTGTGTGCATGGAGGTAGATATGTTTGTATATAATGTGGTATTCACATAATGACTATCACAGCAAAATATAATGTCAACATTGTCAAGGATAAACACAAAGTTTTCTGTCCTTTCTCAAAGAGTGTCATTGTCTTCACTACTGTAGTCTGAATTAAAAATAGTTTGAATGATTGAAGACATAATGACACAAGGACAACATTTCAAAGTCACACACAAGTACACATTGTCAAGTGCAAAAGTAGACAGCTTTGTGCAATACACACTGAAAAACAAAATGCAAGATCATCAGAAGCAACATAAAGTGCACATTTACTACAGTACTAATTCAGTTATTACAGAAGACTAGCGAGCTCAACATCTACCCATAAGTAAGTTCTGCCTTACAATGCACAAGTTAGTAGTTTCTTACTTTCAAAGATAAATAATACACAATTACAATAACAGAGACAGTTTTTAAAGTAAAAAAAAATTTAATTCCCCAAAATATCATTAGAAAGGGACACATTCTCTCACTATTTGAAGATCATTTTTGATAATTTATCTGTAAATTGTCTTTCTGTTTTGAGAGAAAATTCAGCAAATTCAGTCTTTATTTAAAATATTTCAACTGTTTAGTCAGATCCTATTGTTAGTCCTCAATTTGAATCTTCATATTCAATTTTATGCAATGCAGCTACTTTATATATCCACTTATCTGATAATACAAAAAATTAAAGTATTCAATAACAAGTATTTTTAACTGCAGTTTAAGTGTGTAAAGTTAAATCACAAAATAGATGAAACTGCAGTAAAACTATTTGATTGGGAAAACACGTAATCACAAAGTACTGTAGTTTTACAAATTACAAAAACAATGACAAATCACAGCACGTTTGACCAACAAAGGCTTTATCAAGCAAGCGAACAACAGGAGTGATAAATTTAAAAAACAAATGGAGGACCAAAACAAAGCGTTTCTAATGAAAATCTGGAAATAAAACGAAAAACTGGGAATAAAAACGAATAACGAAATAAATGTAACACAAAAAACACACATAAAAACTAGAAATAGAACGGAAGAGAAACACTGAAAAATCTAGTAAATATATAACTTGAATACATGCAACATATACCCATATAGATTACAAGGCATGGGAAGAGAAAGTACTAAGAAGCATAAGAATGTAATACGTTGAGCCACGTGGTCGCAAGGTGCCATACAAAGAAATCAACCAATTCTCCAGAGCAAATTGACTGCGATCATCCGAGGAACACGATCGGATGGCTGTGACCTGGACATCGTGAGCTCCTAAATGGCCAGTATCATTGAAATGGGTGGCTATAGGGTCACAGAGCATTGGCGTATATCGCGCAAGTGTTGGGCGAATCGGTCACTGAGCCTCTTGTCTGTCTCGCTGATATAAGCCTTGTTACACCGCTTACAGATAATGGCATAGATAAGATTACGGGACTCGCATGTGAAACCATCGTCAATAAGAAACGTGGCTAAAGGAAAACATACAGTACGCGTCTGTATCACATAAGCACATGTGTTACAACGCCGACGGCCACACTGAACAGTACCAAAATGAGTCTAGATATTGGACTTAATGCGACTGTGTACCAACATATCCTTAAGACTTCTGTCCGGTCTGTAAACCACCAAAGGATAGTTGGGGAAGACAGAGCAGGTCTCAGGATCTGACTTAAGGATAGACAAATGACGGAATAAAACATTTTTCACCAATGAACTATGGGGGTGGAAAGTTAAAATAAGTTTTACTCTGTCAGAGTTAGTGGTCCTATGCTGGCTGGTGAGGGCCTGCTGGCGAGTGATTTTCTGAACTCGATGCATAGCCCAGACAAGCACCCTCTCCGGGTATAGGCGCCTGCGAAAGAAATCTAGCATCTCGCGAGCTCTCTTAAGAAAATCATCGTCCTCGCTACAAAGGCGTAAGAGCTGCGAGAATGGCAAAGAGTCACGACAAGCCCGGGATAGGAAGAAGATGAGAAGACTTCTCACATCTCCACTACTTGTGTCAACTTTCTTGACATTACTATCTCCATACGCCTATCCACTATCACTACATCAGTATATTACAAGCCTACTGATGCACATAGTTTTCTCCTTTATACTTCTTCCCATCCCTGGGCTTGTCGTGACTCTTTGCCTTTCTCGCAGCTCTTGCGCCTTCGTCGCCTTTGTAGCGAGGACGATGATTTTCTTGAGAGAGCTCCCGAGATGCTCGATTTCTTTCGCAGGCGCCTATACCCGGAGAGGGTGCTTGTCTGGGCTATGCATCGAGTTCAGAAAATCACTCGCCAGCAGGCCCTCACCAGCCAGCATAGGACCACTAACTCTGACAGAGTAAACCTTATTTTAACTTTCCACCCCTATAGTTCCCTGGTGAAAAATGTTTCATTCCATCATTTGTCTATCCTTAAGTTAGATCCTGAGACCCATTCTGTCTTCCCCAACTATCCTTTGGTGGCTTACAGACGGGACAGAAGTCTTAAGGATATGCTGGTACACAGTCGCCTTAAGTCCAATATTAAGACTCATTTTGGTACTGTTCAGTGTGGCCGTCGGCGTTGTAACACGTGTGCTTATATGATACAGACGCGTACTGTATGTTTTCCTTTAGCCACGTTTCTTATTGACGATGGTTTCACATGCGAGTCCGTAATCTTATCTATGCCATTATCTGTAAGCGGTGTAACAAGGCTTATATCGGCGAGACAGGCAAGAGGCTCAGTGACCGATTCGCCCAACACTTGCGCGACATACGCCAATGCTCTGTGACCCTGTAGCCACCCATTTCAATGATACTGGCCATTTAGGAGCTCACGATGTCCAGGTCACAGCCATCCGATCGTGTTCCTCGGATGATCGCAGTCAATTTGCTCTGGAGAATCGCTTGATTTCTTTGTATGGCACTTTGCGACCACGTGGGCTCAACGTATTACATTCCTGTGCTTCTTAGTACTTTCTCTTCCCATGCCTTGTAATCTATATGAGTATATGTTGCATGTATTCAAGTTATATATTTACTAGATTTTTATTGTTTCTCTTCCATTCTATTTCTAGTTTTTATGTGTGTTTTTTGTGTTACATTTATTTCGTTATTCGTTTTTATTCCCAGTTTTTCGTTTTAATTTCCAGATTTTCATTAGAAACGTTTGTTTTTGGTCGTCCATTTGTTTTTAAAATTTGTCACTCCTGTTGTTCGTTTGCTTGATAAAGGCCTTGTTGGTCGAAACATTGCTGTGATTTGTCATTGTTTTTGTAATTTGTAAAACTACAGTACTTTGTGATTACGTGTTTTGCCAAAGTTAAATCAACAACACCATTTTTCTTACAACATGACATAGCAAGAGATTAAATTGGCAGCAAATATAAAACAAAATGACAATGGAAATTAACAATTGAAGCTGCATGTTCCAAAATAACCTGAGAGGTGATAAGAAACAAGAACTGACACTAAACGACAATTGATAAAGTGAGTACAAAACTTTTGCTAATGTACAATATGAGGTAAATGATATCTATAGCCTGTTTATACTTCTCTGGCTTAATGTAGGAAATCAAATATAACCAAAAGTTTCTTATTCCTAGTGTTAACCAGTTCTGTATTACTTTATTGTATGCCATGATGTTAAGCTGTTCCTTCTCTCTTTGGAATTCTTTATCTATTTTTAATTAAGTTTATCTATCAAGACTTTTACGGCATCATTTCTAAAACATGATGACTGTAGTATAATTTTAAAACTACACTGTAATGCAACAAAGTGAACATTTATAATAGTTTTTGTGTTCAGCTGCTCACTGCCTCTGTCTTCAATGAGATTACATTTGTAGTCTTTCTCTGACATTAATGAAAGCAGCAGATGCTTGTCATAAAATAACATAAAAAGTATGATAAAATAAGCTTAACAGACACCCATATACATCACTGAATCTTTATTAGTCATAAGGACAACAAAATTTGAAAAAAGAAAGCCAAAATATGTATATTTTATTTAATTTTAATTTTTGTTTTATTTCAGTGCAAAAATTCAGAAAATAATATTTTTATAACAACTGTAATATATAGTTTGTGTTAAATATTTTTTATTAAATTTACCTGAAGAATGTGCGATGTTCAACACAACACTTCCATAAATGCTTGCATGCAGACTTTGTGGACAACTCAAATGCATAGATGTGCTCATCATTCTAAATAACAGTGAATGGCATCATGCAAGCAAGGCAAAACCAAATTATCAGCAATTTGTACCAGATTATATTAAATGAAACAATGTGTAAGGTAGATTCTTAACTTCAGTCATACAAACTATATGCAGCCAACATACTTTTGTCAATTTATATTTTATTAAGAAACAGTATTCTATTTATAGAAGTGTGCTTCACCACATCCAACTCTAGATAACTTGGCCAGACAACTGACTGGAGATTCCCTGACCTAGATCAGAGAAAGGGGCTGGAAAATATAGATGTTTGATAGAACACTGCAAGCTTTTTTGCAATTTTATTCAATTCTGTGAGTCTATGGTTATTTATTGGTGAAAATATTCATAATATTGATATTCCTTATGGGTAAACTTGTTGCATAATATAACTTCAATTTAGCATTTTGTGTTGACTTTAAAATGAATTGTCTATATACAACAATACTGGAATGTGAGGTCACGTGGTGTAGTTGTAGTCTGATTTCCCATAATTCTTACCTGAGTCCAAAGGCCCATAAGTTTATAGTTGGCTCTGGCTTCACAGTCAATAAATACAAATAGATATTATATAATTTATTAAATACAAATCTATGTTTTGTTTATACTTGTCCAACAAGATTATTTCACTGTCACTTCTGTTAAAGAATTGTTCTTATAAATTATCTTTGTTTACAATTTCTATAGCAAGGCTGAGTGTATCGTACACACCTATTTGTTTTATTTAAAAGAATGTTGACTTTAGGGGAACATTTGGTACAATACATAGAGATAATATCTTTCTCAATTATCTTACAATAAAATGTAACATGTAACTTTTAAATGAACGAAAAGAATAAACTCCAAGCAAGAAACCAATGTGCAGAGTTGAAATAATGTGCAAAAATGTATAATTTCAGTGACAACATAATTTTAACCCTTTGAACCCTGGGCGCCTGTACCTTAAAAATCCCTTCCCTGGAACTCCTGAGAAAAAACAGCCCATATCAGAGTTATATTAAAACACAATATATTAGCACACTTAAGGACAGACGGCACCCCTAAACAGAAATATTGATAATTGAGGTTGCGTTTATGATTCTAAATGATCAACTTGATGTTAAAACTTGGGAAAAATTTTCAAAAATCCAAGAATGTACATTCTATGAAAAAATTTAATATAGAGGGTTTTTAAGGGAAAGGGCCCAAAAGTAACCTTACAAAATACAGGATGATTAAAGTTCTATTCAGGTTAGCACTATAGAACTTTCAGATCCTATAGTAAATCTGCATATCTTGAATTGGTAGCAAAGATTTTAAAAGTATAATAAAATGAGTTTTACCTTAATTTTTTTATGCAAATCCAGATTTTTGACCCAAAAAATATGGGGTAAGAGATATTCTTTTGTATGACACACAAAAACTGTTCAAAGGATTCTTTTTAAAGTGGTAGGGGTCATCAAATATGTGTAAGAAAGAAGTGGGCAAATTTATACAGCAATCCTCTGAGTAGTTTGTGAAAAAAAGTGTATTTAGGGACATACATTTATGGAAAATAACAATTTTGAGAAAAAGCCAAAAACTAACATATTTTCAATTATTGACCAAATTAATTTACTTTATAATCCTCCAGGAGCATACAAACTTGCCTCAGCCAATGCTTTAGTTGCTAACGCTAATTGTTTTACATCTTTCTTTTTGTGCCTAAACTCTGTATTAACAAGGAAGATATGCGGTTTTTATAGATGACTGCAAAATACTGAAAATAATATTTTCCAAAGGAAAAGTTAAATTAAAACATAAGTATCATATCGGTACAATTTTACATTATTGACTACAATATTGGCATCATTGGAAGTTATTTTTAAGCTCCTCCTCAAAGCATATGAGATCTTAGGATACCGTCCATATAAGATTATGGAAAGATTCATTAGCATTTTGAGAACCATCCTGAATGTATTTTGTCAACGAAGTCGCAAGATTGCTTGACAAATACTTGCATTATGTTGCCAAAAATGAAATTAGGCAGTTTGTTTTTAATCAACTGAAATTTTATCTTTAGGGCACAAGCTACTCAGCCTATTGCAGTTCTCATGGTTATCTTTGTGATGTTTAAATATGGCTCAAGTACTATTTATCCAATGTGCTCTAATTTCCCATAATTTTTCATACAAGTTATATCATAATGACGGTTCATGAGTTTAATGGTGCTATTAGTTAATCTATCTGCACTACCATATTACTTTAAACACTGTGCTACCATCTGTTGATGTAAAGTTATGATATTTCATATATAATTAGCTAAAAAAAACGTATACATTTCCCAGTTAAAAAATTTAATTAAAATACAAAACATTTTTTTTGCAAACTAAAGATAGATTCTTGTTCAAAATTGGATGTATTATCTAAATTATAAAAAAACTCAAATTTCATTTTTTAAGAAAAATCGTTAAATGTAGGGGTGCGGTCTGTTCTTAAGTGATCTATAATTTGTTATTGACTTACTCCATCATCACCGTCATTCCTGCTTATTATCTTTTTGCAGAATACTAAACTTTAAAATTGATTTGATATGGGAGTACGGTCACGAAACTCCCGTGTATGTAGATTTTTCTCCAGATTGAACATATATAGCTTGAATATTAATCGATTAAAACATTTCTTCCTTGTTTAAATGATCGTCTAACTCACTTTGTATATCATTATCAGAATAATCCAATTCTAAGTCTAATTTATCTTTAGTCTCATTCAAAACAGCTTCAGCAGCATGCTCTTTTATTATACTTTTAGAGTGACCATTTTAGAAAAATGTCGAACATCTTTTCAATCTGAAAATACTTAACTAATTACCTTATCAGTGCCAAAATAAAATCACACAACAGCGTCTGTCATCTCGCAAAACCACCTAGAACAAGTGCATTGTGTTTGACGTCACATTTGTACACAATTTATTATCAAATACCGAAAAATAATAAAAAATAATCTCAGATTGTTATATCGGAAGCTCGGGGCATGCAACGCCGAATTATTATTCAATCCCGAAATATCATTAGCCTGGGTTCTAAGGGTTAAAGTGGGAAGCAGATAAACTGCATTTCACACAAGCATGCTCCAGCACAGAAATAAAGGTAATTGTATCAATCACATTAAGACTCCAGTTAACATGCAATGAATAAAATGAGAATAAACATTGCCAAAACTGAAGTAATGACATTCGCTAGAGAGGAAAACACTACCAATATCTCCATCAATAATCGCCCATTAAAACAAGTCAAAGACTTTACATACCATACCTAGGGAGCATTTTTTTCAGCAAACGGAAGAATAACTAAAGAAATCCAACACAGCTGCAACAAAGCAAATCAAATGATAGGACTGGGTCAAAGGCGCAATTCTAGGGACAACGTTGCATCAGGTTTAGTGAGCTGGCTCTATTCAAGATCATACCCCACCTCCACGTGGTGACCCTGGAAACAGTTCCTGTCTGGCTAAGCGGGTAGGGGTCGAGGGAGAGCTACAGGTAGTGGAAGTAGTGCAAGCATGGAAAAGTAATGCAGGTCCAAAATCCCTGAACAAAATGCATGCATCTCCTGGCTGATGTCAAATGAAAAATTTCCCAAATAGTTGCTGAAACATAAGAAACAGAAGTGTATGAGTCGTCTTTTCTTTTATAACATTCCCATCGCTTGTCAGCGATGCCCAAAGGTACTAAAAGCTGTCGACTTTATTTTGTGACCGTTGACACATATATTAGTTGTCATTCCTTTTTTTAAACACTGAGAATTCAAATAATAAGCTGGATTCGAAAAAATGAAAATCGTGGCATATCATTCACAAGACGTAACCATAAACCAAAATAAATGAATCATTGATTTTCTAGGCACCACTTATATGTTCAGTAGTTTGCCATTGCTTTCCGAATGGTGAGGTCTATTTTTACAGTTTGTAAAAATCCACTGGAACTCATTTGCTTACTAACCGAATGCCAGAGTTTGAACCAGGTACTCATGGGTTGTGATCAAGCTCGCTTCCGCTTAAGGGGGATTCGGGGTATGTGGGTCAAGAAATTGTTTTCGTTGTTTTCATATTGATGTAGAATTTGTATAACAATTTTGATAGATTATGACTTAGAAGAGTAGAAAAAGGTTCGTTTACAAAAATATGTCAATGCATTGCTATGGAAACAATACAAAATGGCCACCAAACACAAAATTTCAAATCCCTAAGGCTCTGAATCTAATGAATATAAATGAATTCTGTTTTCACTCTTATGTGAGCAATTGTAATATCTAAAATATCTTTGTCAAAGTCCATATGTAGTGTGCTGTGAAATTCATCATTCCTGTTGAATACTTTACTTGAAAAAGGCCTTTTGGTCAAAACGTTGCTGTGTATTGTCATTGTTTTTGTATTTTGTAAAACTACAGTACTTTGTTAGTACTGGTATAACAAACAATTGAACAACTGAAATAGTTTACCTAGCAAAAAAAAATGAGAATGAAAGTGCAAACTGAAAAATATCTTTGTTCACTATGAGTGTGAACAGATGCAATGCATCTAACATAGTACAAGTTATATACATAACAATAGAAAGTTGGTGCTCACGTTCTTATCCTTGACCTTGATAGTGAACACTCTGCCTTTATGACTTGCTTTAGTTATTCTTGGCCTGTGTTAGTCAGAAATATTGCAATAGAATACTCTGAATCTGTTATTACATTACATAATAAATCACTTCCAGTAGCAGTCATTACCTAAAGAAGTACTTTTATTGTGATTGTCTATAACATAAATAACTTCACATTTATCTAGAAGTATTATTCTTCCGGAAATGAATTATTTATTGACAGACTTAACATCACTGCACTCCGAACAGACTCATAGGTGCTCAAGTATCTTTTATCAGATCTTTAAGCAGATGGTGAAAGATAGGCATGCTGGTAGCTTGTTGTTGACTGGTTATACACATCTCTTATCTATTTTCTCAGGTGACCCTTACTACTCAAACTATATCTCTTCTTCTTCTGTATACACTTCAATATGCTCATAGGAAGTAGTGGTTAGACTGAGGCTCTTAGTATTTTCAAAGAGCTTGTCCCAGGATGCTCTCGGTGGGTGTTACATACATTTTCTCTGCTTCCATATCTAGAGCATTTTTTTAACAGGTGTTCTGCAGTAATTGTGTCCGTGTTACAGATCTTAAGCAAGACTTCAACACAGCAAAGACTGTGCCGGTACTTTCTTTGTTAGCCAGACGAGCCTGTTACCAGGATGCCCCATTAACAGATGATGCAATATCTTGGACAGTGTACTTTCTATCTAACAGGAACGGCTCTCCTATACTTACTACAACCAATCTTCCCAGCTTGTAAACATTATTTTGGAGAGTCACTGTGGTTTCGGGTCTAAAAATACTCAGCGATCGGGATATTTTTCAATGATCCTTGATATCGGTGTAGGTGAAACCTAGTGCCTAGGATGATCAATAAAACATAGGTTTCAGTTTCAGTTTAGAATATCTTCATTGCACTCCGGACATGTCCATAGGTGCTCTGATCTCCTTTGCAGTATCTCCAACAGCGTCCAGCGACTGACCATACCAGTTCAATTTTGATTGATGAGTCTACTCACGTACCTGTTATGCTGTTCTCTTCTTGCTACTCCAATCTTCAAAACATAGGTCTAGCATTCAAGTTAAGCCCATTAAAAGAGCCTTGTTAAATGAAATAAAAGAGTATGCTGAAAAGCCGCTATTCGGCTAAAAAAATAATAAATCAATATTTTTATTTTATCCTACAAATTGTCAATACCCTCAAAGGTTCATCATGGATCCCCATCAGTGCCATGAAGCTTGTGCATACTTACTGAGATCTTCCTGTCTAGGAAAGAGAGCGGAGCATACGCAGTTACACACTAAAGTGTAATGATGATGTTTCTATCAATCAAACATCTCTTTCTCTTCCTGAACTCTGGTCATTCAAACATAGTCTAGCACATATTTTGTTGCATATTATTGCAGTTAATAGTGATTAAGTAAACCCATGACAAATGAACACTAACGTTTTTATGTCAGAAGCTGAAGTCCTTTCTGTCAAGTGGAAATTGTTGTGTAAAATAATCAGCTGTTGAATTATTTGCAGATTTTATCAGTTTACTAAATTAAAACAAAAACAGCTATGTCCACATGTGAAGCAAGAAATGAGGAATGACCTAAGGTTAAATTAATAAAGATGGACTGTGATATACATTTACTACAACTATTTTAACTCTTACAGTACCAAATGCCAGCATCTCCATAACTATCAATCAGATGTGCTCCAATACATACAAACTTTGGACAGTATTGTTTCACAATAATAGCATGATCTTACCAGAAATGACTAGCAATTTTAGTTCTGTGTTTATAAACAACAATTCCTGTTGGTGTAAGACCCAAAAAATAGTCCACATTACTTGTGTCCTGGTGTAAAGACAAAAGGAAACAATGAAGGTTAGCAAATCAAATTGCTACAGCCCAATTGGAAATGTTAAATCAACAGTTACAAATTTTATCATGTCCCTGTAATAAAATTATTTTATAATTATATTTAAACATGTCAGATACAACATGTCATATAAACGTGTCATCTCAAGACCTTAGTATATGCACACAAGTTAAATTGTTTAGGTCATGTGTGATTTCTGTATTGACCTACGGTTGTGAAAGTTGGAAATCAACAAAGAAAATTGATAAGAAACTGGACAGCTTTGAGAATAAAATGTCTCCGAGAATGATTAAAAGTAAAATGGAGTGATTTTGTTTCGAACAACGCAGTGAAAGATCGAACACAGCAACAACCCATATCAAATATTATAAGGAAACGAAGGTGGAAATATTTAGGTCATGTTCTTAGATCAGACGAAAAGAGACTAAATCAACAAGTCCTTATGTGGTCACCAGTTGGAAAAAGAAAACGTGGAAGACCAAAGACCACTCTTCGAAGAACCATCCAACAAGAAAGTAACCTATTGGGATGTAAAACCATACAAGATCTCCAACTGCTAGCAACGAACCGCATCACATGGAGATCTAAAACCTCTGCCCTATGTGCCGCCTTTGGCACGAAAGGAACAAACTAACTAACTAACTATACAACAAGGTGACATTAACAAGTTTAACGAGTATAAGGATAATAAAACCACTTTTTTCGTAACTGTATTTGATAACCAAATTTTAAAATGAAGGTGTTCTAACAAAATCTATTATAACTTTTTTATGTTCAGCTCCAGAGCAAAACTTCATACACCAAAATTTGTGTACTATGTGTTACAAACACATACTAGCTGTACAGGAAAAAACAATACACATAAAGCATTAACTGTATCTAGAAAATAAACAATTTACAATTACACATTTTGGGGAAATTTTGTGACCTCACCAACATGAGTTAACGCAACGGGACTGCAGAGCCGATATATCAGTTCAGAGTAATGTTCATGATGTCGCAGAACCGATATATCGGTTTTTGGATGTCTGTTCACGGAAATGAATGTATCTTCACAACCCCTTTACTGAAGTTTAAAAAATCTTCAGAAACGGAAAGTACATATATATATATATATATATACATATATAGGTACATTACTATCTCCATTTAACAAAGATTTGAAAGAGGAAAAGCAGTGTATTATTGTGTTCAAGTCAAGATTTTTTTTTTAAACGTTAATGATTCCGACGATGTTTACAGTGTAATCTTGAGTACTGTTAGATCAAATTATAACTTGTGATAGTAATGAAGAAGATTTAATTGATGGTAATAATGACATTTGATTGTTTATGAAATGCAGTATCGATAGTTGTAAGTCTAATGTAAAAATTGCATCTAAAGAATGGGCGCCCACTTTCCATTTATTGATGTGTCCGCACTAAAAAGTGAGTATTATAAAAACTACTGGACCTAGTTAGATGAAACTTATAGAATATGATCACAAATGGATTATCTTCATTTAACTGCTACCTCTGGAAACATCTATGAATATTAAGATATAATACAAATCCGAGAGTTAAAATATTTTTTATAATGTTTTGTTTTTTCAAAATAGTCATGCTACAATAATCTAATTTTCTCAAATGAAAAATTTACCTGATGTAAAATATTATTATATTAATGTATTCCACATCCAATTAGCAACAATTTAATATATAATATGTTATACTTTAGAGAAACAGTACTAGAGTTATAAAGGTTTAAACTAATTGACATTGAATGTTAAAATTGAATTGCAAAATAATTGCGTCCAGAGGTCAAAATAATACAGAAACAATAATAAAGTCTTGGTCATTATTGATAATAGGGTGATTCCTTTCCAAGGGTTGCAATCTTTGAGATCACCTTTTTGGGATCTTAACAATTATTCCATTTTTCCATTGATCTGGGACAGTTTCTTCTTCCCATACTTTATTACATCGTTCTTGCACCTGGCTAATAATTGTATCAGCCGCTTTGAGCATTTATGCAGTAATGTTGTCGTCACCCGCTGCCTTATTGTTTATCAAGGAACGGATTGCCTCCTTGACCTCAGCTATACTTATCATTTCTTCATTAATTGGTAGAGAGTTGTTTCTTGCCTCTTCGTCAAACTTCAGTAGTACTGGTAGATCAGGTCTATTTAAGATTTCTTCAAAATGTTCTGCCCATCTTTTCTTCTGCTCGGTATCTGATGTTAGTACTTTCCCATCTCTACTCTTGATTGGGTCACCATTGTATTACAGAAATATATATCAATTTTTATGTCAAAGAGGAAATAGAGCATGTATATATGTGGGAGGGGCGTTGGCAAACTGTTATAATGTGGAGGAGGGTGTTACAAAGTTTATGTTGTGCAAAGTGGGCGGTGGGCTGAAAAAGTTTGGGAATCTATATTTTAGTGTATTGTATAGCATTTTACTGTTTCCAGTCCTAGCTGCCTTTTCCCCTTCTTCAGCCAGTCGATTGACATATGCTCTTTTATCTCTTCTAGCTGCTCTTTTCACTCCCTTGTCTTTTGGTCTATATTCCTCTTTAGCTTGGATTTCATCTATTGTATTCTTAGCATTAAATATCGCTAGTTTCTTCTTTCTTGAATACATTCCCAGGTGTCATCACTTATCCAGGGTTTTATGTCTTTCGTCTTTAATCCTACGCTACTATATGCTGCCCCAATAGTGTGTCCTTCATCTTAGTCCATTTGTATTCAATATTCTGTTCCTTTTCACCATTGAGTAATGAGTAACTCAAACCTATTCTTAAGTTCGAGCTGATATTCCTCATTTACTTCTTTATTTTGTAGCCTTTGACTGTCTATTCGCAGTTCTTTTTTTAGTATGATGAATTTTCAATTTCAGTTTCAATTTACCTATGCATAAATTATGATCACTTCCTACATCTGCCTCTCTGTATGCAGAGACAACCAGCAATGATGTTCTAAATTGTGTATTTATGCACATATAGTAAATCTGATTCCAGGTCACTCCATCAGTTGAGTGCCAAGTAAGTTTAAGAATTTCCTTATGTGCAAAGATGGCACCTCCAATTACTAAGTTTGACTTGGGTCTTGTTAATTTGATCCTGTAGTTGCTCATAAAACGTGTCTTTCTTATCATCATCGGCCTCGTTGGTTGGTACATAACACTGAAGTATTGTCATATTGACATGCCTGGTACTGAAGCGGGCTCTGATTATCCAACTCTAGATGGGTTCCCATTCTAACAAGCTCTTTGCTACTCTAGGTGTCATCATTATACCCACTCCTTCAAAATGTGCACACACGCGTGCATGCATGCAACGCACGCACACACACACAGATATATATATACATGTATATATACAAAACAATGGTTACATTATATTGTATTCATTACATGTTAACTGGAATCTGTTAATGTGTTACAGAAGAACAGCTACAGCAACACATTAACAGACTTCAGTTAACATGTAATGAATACTATATGCGAGTAAACATAGACAAAACCGATGTAATGACATTCGCTAGAGAGAGAGACACTACCAATATCACCATCAACAATCGCCCATTAAAACAAGTCAAAGACTTTACATACCTAGGGGGCATTTTTTTTAGGAAACGGAGAATAATTAATGAAATCCAACAGAGATGCAACAAAGCAATCAAAAGACAGGACAAATGGTGCCAATTTTAAAATGCAAACATGTCACCATGAACACAAAAATAGTAATGTTCAATACAATCTTTCTCCCCACATTATGCTATCACTGCCAAACCTGGATGCTGACATGAAATGACAGGAAAAAAACTAGTCACAACAGAGATGAAGTGTCTTCGCAGAATGCTGGGGGTGGGGGAGGGGATGGTAACAAGAAGAGACCGGTTGAGAAATTAAGACATCAGGTAAATAGTGGGTACAACATCAGTACTGACATTTCTTCAAGAAACAACAAATTAAATGGTTCGGCACATAAGCAGATTACCAACAGATAGTGCACCTCAAAGAGCAATGTTGCTCCAATACAATGGATACAAAGCAAAGGTTGCTCACACAAAGGGTGGACTTCAGAGATAATAGAGGTGACGAAAAACACTATTTATAAAGAGCACACAAAAGCTCATTCTATAAATCTCTTCTTATCACAACATTTTGAGGCAAAACAGGATTGGAGAAAAGCAAGTAGAAAGAATTATGTGGTTTGTCAGGTGGCGTATTGTATTCTAGAAGTTAATGTTTCATAAAGGTGAAGTCGATATTATAAGATTGTTACAAGTAGCCAAGATACAGAATTAATATTTTGTAGGAAACAAAAAACATTTTTACAGTGTACAATAAATGAATTCACCACAATTTAGAACCTTTAACCCTTTTGCTGCTATGCACGTATATATACACAGTGTTCCTGTAGACTGCTAAAGCCGTATAAATACTATTTTATTTTCTGTCCTCTGTGGGCTAACAACGTATTTTTACGTTCAACAATTCTAAGGTGGCTGCTAAATCTGTCTACTTTCGTTTTCGCCTTGAAAATTCAGGTGTATATTCTAATGATAAAGAGCAGCTATTTTTAGACATCTGTGACCTATTTACACACATTTGAACACCTGTGTTACTAGTTCAACCGGTTTTTATATGCCTTGAAAAGTTTTCGCATTCATTTTGTGTACCTCGGACGTGACGGTGTTGAGTCTACTTTCTACTCATGTTAATTCTTGTGTTGGGGAGTATTAGTCTGTGTATATTGATTTCATAAAATGGCAAGGAAAGTAATTAAAGTAGATGAATTAATGGAGTTTTTTTCTAGGAGTGATAGTGAAGAAGAAATGTGTAGCTCTGAGTCTAAAACTGAACAAGACGATCAGACCCAGCCATCAACATCGACAAAAAAAAAATGGCGTGGCTGAGCACATGTTATTTGCATGTCCGACATCTTCATCGTTATCGGAATACAGTGAAGATGACATGCCATCAAAAAGGCAGCAATTTGATTCAATTCCATTGTCTTCCAATGACCTGAATCCAATTATTCATAATTTTGACAACTCCAGCTCTGGATGTAATGCTGATGTGAATCAGAACAGTTCAGTGTTTGGGCTTGATTTTTTTCTACTATTTTTCAGTCACTGGTTACGTCTATAGCTGATGAATGCAACCAATTTTATAATGACATTCTTCACAATGCTTCTGCCACCATAAGCAATCGTCCTCGTTGACGAATACTAACTTTGAAGAATTATTTTGTTTTTTGGCTGTGTGCCTGCTTATGTCCAGAACAAAGAAGCTAAAAATTAATGAATACTGGTCGCAAGACCCTTTGCTTCGGACTACTGTGTTTGGTGAAATCATGTCACAGGATAGATTTCTATTACTTCTGAGAATGCTACACTTCTCAGACAACAGCATTGATACCGGTGGTGATCGACTTTATAAAATTAGAAATGTAATTGATAGTTTGCGTACTTCATTTCAGAATGCATTCTCACCATATCAAGATGTTGTTATTGACGAGTCTCTTCTTCTTTTCAAAGGAAGATTGTCTTTCAAATAGTACATTCCATCAAAAAGAAGCGGATTTGGAATGAAGACTTTCATTTTGTGTGACTGCAGAACTGGTTACATTTTAGATTTCATAGTGTACACTAGTGTCAACAGTGACATTACTGCGTCAGTTTTAGGGAAGGGGGCTGATATTGTGACCACCTTACTATCGCCCTATCTCCAAAAAGGCCACAGACTTTTTGTAGATAACAGGTATAGTAGCCCTGAGTTATTTCTGTGGCTTCATGATCATGCCACAAGTGCACGTGGTACTGTGAGGAAAAACTGTTGGTATCAGAAATTATTTTTTCATGTGCTAGATCTTTCTGTTTTAGTTTAGTTTAGTTTAGTCATCGGATCATCATCACTGCACGTCGAACAAATTAGTCCATAAGTGCTCCGATCTCTCCCTCAGTATGTCCATCAGCGTGTGGCACTAACGACACCGGTTCTTTGTTGGTTTACAATTCTTCTTTGTCTGCCAGCATAGCGTTCTTTCTGTTTTGAATTCATATGCATTATACAAACATGTCCCATGTAAAAGCATCCCTGTTGCTGATTTCCATCTAACTCTATTAAGGGAAATTCTGGAAAAATATTGTAAAGAAAGGAGAAAGTGCGGAGGAGGAGGACATAGGAGTGCAGATCTGCCACTATGATTGGTACAGAGACATTTCCCGTCAACCATAGAGTCTAAAACATCCCAGAAGAAGGCTCCAGTGAGAAAGTATGTGGTGTGTTCAAAAAACAAAAAGCGACGTGAAACAAGATACTTGTCCAAAGACTGTGATGTAGCACTGTGTATTACACCATGTTTTGAAATATTTCATACTAAAAATTTATTAGAAGCACAATTAACAGTTCTATTGTAATGACCAACTTTTTCACATAGAAACTGATGAATTTATTGTTATGTGTGCTAATAGATGTCCATATTGTAACATGCAATATTATGAAATATTGTTCTGATGAATTTATTGTTATGTGTGCTAATAGATGTCCATATTGTAACATGCATCATTATGAAATATTGTTCTGATGAATTTATTGTTATGTGTGCTCAAAGTGGGTCCATATTGTTACATGCAGTATTATGAAACAATGTGTATAAGCTATTGGGTAATGTTTGCATGCTATGCGTTTTTGTTTTCAGTTCAGCGGATATAATTTTCTGTGTGTTCTTCAAATATCCAAACAATTTATAAACTTGGAAGGGTACTTCAAACTTCACTAGCAAGTAATTGTTCATAGTCAATTGTTTACAATACTTATCATTACATATCAATGATCTGAGCAAAAAAGGATATTTATAAAAGTAAAACAGAGTTTTCTACAGTTATAGCACCTTCTGTGTATGTTAGAAATGTTTATTGTACATTATTAGGCAACTGTGTATTACATTATAATGCAATTATTGTTCTGCAATACTTTCTTAATCACTTTGAGCTTCTATAGTGAATTTTTTGAAGCTGTATGTCTTAACCATGATCATTTGATTAAAATAAAATTCAATATGTGTCCATATCTCAAGTTTGATTTATCTTTAAGGGGTTATGCTACAGGATTTCTCAACTTTCTTATCTCTCAATAAAATGATGTGATACATAGCAGTTACTACTAGAGTGGTCTAAAATGAAAATTTAGATATCTTTCGCATTAATAAATTATTGGGTTGCCATGGAAACGGCAGCCATGTTGGATTGTAAACAACGTCAGACGGTCTCCAAGCAGAGTGAAATAAATAAAAATAGCAATTTTTTTTGACTGCACAACCTAAATATACCAATATTCTGGCCCACTGACAACTTTAAATTGTTCTGTAACATGTAAATGATCTCTAGGAGTGCAACGAATAAGACATACCCAATTCACAGCCCAAAATAGGACCCCCTGGTTCTTAAAAAAAATTCATAAAAATTTATTTGCTAGAGAAAGGTGCATTTTCTGTTGTCTAAGGGCTTCAATATTAATATACGAGGGGTGCATTGAAAAGTAATGCCTCCAAGTCCATAACTTTGTTAATAGTGTTCGGAGGCAATTGACACGGATATCAGAATAAATTATATGTAAGTGTGTTTTCAGGACAGTAAGTGTCAAGTGTCTGGAATGTTGGCATGCGCACAACATTATCCAAGATGGCGTCATACATGGAAATTCGGTTGAAGCAAAGAGATGTGATTGAATTCTTGACGGCCGAAGGTTGTGTTCCCATCGACATGCATCGGAGAATGAGAGCGGTATATGGTGACGCCTGTGTGGATGTGAGTACTGTTAGGAGGTGGGCAAGGACTGTTATAGGCGACAATCCAACGACGATGACCTTGCATGATCAGGCTCGCAGCGGACGACCAATTACAGCAGTGGATGAACAACACCAAGCTCGTGTGGACGAACTGATTCATGTCAATCGCCGCATCAAGCAAAAAGATGTCGCTACAATGCTTGAAATTTCGACTGAACGAGTACATCACATTATTCATGTAATGTTAGGGTATAGGAAAGTTTGTGCAAGATGGGTCCCTCGCATGCTGACACCGGAAATGAAACATCGCCGACATCAGGCGTGTCAGGAACACCTGATGCGATATGAACGAGAAGGCGATGACTTTATCTGCCGAATTGTCACTGCCGGTGAGTCATGGGTGCATCATTACGACCCTGAAAACAATCGCCAGTCTATGGAATACAGGCACAAAAACTCACCCACCCAAAAAAATTCAAAACTGTCGATCAGCGGAAAAGTTTTGATGACCATTGTTTGGGACTGCCAGGCGTAATCCACACAGAATTTGTGGAACGCGCAATACTGTCAATTCTGATCGGTATGTGGAAACGATGAAGAAACTACGGGCAAGACTACTACGTGTTCGTCCTGGAAAACATGCAGACCGTCAACATGACAATGCTCGTCCACACATCAGTAGACAAACATCGGCAGCATTAGAGCGTCTCAATTTTGACGACATTTTAGCGCACCCACCATATAGCCCCGATTTGGCACCTTGTGACTTTTCCTGTTCCCAAAGCTCAAGGAACATCTCAAGGGAAACAGATATGCTTCTGACGAGGATGTGGCAGCAGATGTGCGTACCTGGCTTCGTGAAAATCATCAGATTTTTTCTTCGACGGGATGCAACAATTAGTTCGACGTTGGCGTGTGTGTGTGGAACGTAGAGGTGACTATGTCGAAAAATAATGACTCTATTGTGTAGTGGACATCTCAAGCTTTCTGAAAATGTATGTTTCATTTGTAAATTATGTATATTAACAAAGTTATGGACTTGGAGGCATTACTTTTCAATGCGCCTCGTATATATGTCAGGGTCAAATCTCATATTGCTATCTTAACCCTCTTATTCCCAGCCCTTCAGAAAAAGTTACTACCGAATTCCCAGGGCAAGGGAGATAACCAAGCAACAACGAGAAGTGCTCGTGAAATAAAATTCATAACAAATACAATTTCTAATCAATATTTGTGATTTAAAGTCCAATTTACAGTTAAATGGATGAGGTACTAGTTTGTAAACATGTATGTTGTCAATACCATGCAAGTTGGATGTAAAAATTATACAAGTGAAGAAATAAAAATGAATGACAATATTGAACGTATGTTTCTCTAAAAAAATGTCAGTTTTATTGAGGATAAATGTAAATTGAAAGGTTGAAAAGCAATCTCCTAACAGAGGTTGATTTTACACGTGGGGCAGCTATCACTTGTCTCCACACACCTTCATGGTGCAGTCCTCATCTTCATTTAGAAACACTAACCGCGGCTCTGCATTCTGCCAAACAGTAGAGTTGAGTCCGTTGATGGTTGGCATGAATGGAGTTGATCAGTCCTGCAGTATCTGGGAGTTTATCAGTCCTGCAGGTGCCTAGCCTGCATGTTTGTACGGGCATGAGGGCCCTCATACAATCAAGACAGAGGTTCAACCTTGCACATGTCCATATTGTCCTCATGGAACGAATTTGGAATTGACATTGAAGTACAAATATTTGCTGATATTTTCAAATCTATTTCTTGACACTATATCTGACAAAGCAGGCACATTCAACAGTTTATCGGTAAACCAAAACATTCTGTAGTAAGGTAACTGGTGAGTTCGAAACATATAGTTTACATAAAGAAAGATATTGATGTAATGAAAAGGAACAGTGTCCATGAAGGATCTGGATTTTTAAAAATTTTCATAGAGCAAATTATTTGGTTCGCTCTGTCCAGTTCTAAAAAAAAAATACCTCGCGTAAAAATCGAGCGTGCCGTAACGACGTAATGACGGTAATCACAAATAGAGAATACTCTGAATCAATGTCATTTGCAGAACCTATTTCTTCACTAAATTGTTCGATATTGATAGTGCTCAGCTGTTGCGACTATTCTCTTTCAACTTTACAACCTAGATGGATGGAGGGAAGCGGCGATGTTCGCATCCATCGACAATTGTAATTCATCGTAACTAATAGTTACGCAAATCGTCGTAAACACTTGAACTAGCATCGTAAATTTTTGCATGCAAATATTGAATTAATTATATATCAATCCGATTTATCCACGTTCTCGCCGGCAAATTTTCCATCAACTGAATCATAAATCACAACAAGTTTTCCAGAAAATAAAAGAACTTTTTAAAAATTTGCCGATATGAATCCACTAACACTAGAAACAAGCGGATTTCTAAAATGACAGCAGCCATTATCGGCAATGACATCAGGGCTAAATTTAGCGTGTCTATTCGCAA
The DNA here is from genome assembly GCA_020796225.1 of Arion vulgaris. Classification (NCBI taxonomy): domain Eukaryota; kingdom Metazoa; phylum Mollusca; class Gastropoda; order Stylommatophora; family Arionidae; genus Arion; species Arion vulgaris. The sequence goes on along the minus strand of CM036753.1, from coordinate 56,245,768 downwards.
GAAAAGATATAGAAAAACGATTTAAAAGGTATATACCTGCCGGGCGGTAACGGCCGCTATGGGTTTATGCCGATAACGGCGCATTCGGCCGCTCCAGGAATAAGAGGGTTAAGGATTTCTTTCATGGTGGAAAACCTACATTACCCACGTTAACGAAATTTACAAATGGGAGAAAACTATGTTTTAAAAATGTAATGTGAATTTAGTCTAAAATATCAGGGAAATCGTCCGTTACAGCATACAGATCTTTGCCTAGCCTAATTAAATCTAATATATCTGTTAGTACTCAGATCAAGCTTTACAATGATACATGACTCGATTGGGTTAATTGAATGTCATACACTGTATCTAGGGACAAAAGAAAGACAATTGAAGACATTTTCTATAGCAAATTTTTAGAGGGTAGGGCTGTTCAAAAATAATTTTGAAGCATTTTTTGGGATCATAAATAAAAATTCTTTGCATAATTTGATTGTAGAGATGCAATACTAACATAATATGATGAATTTGAAAAATCGATATCTATAAGCTATAATGACCCAACTCTCAGTAGTATGACCCCTTAATCCATTTACGATGTTTGTCATTAACCTCATTTACAACAAATATTTTGGGTATTTGAAAAAGGCTGCGCCATACTATCGAGCCACAGCGCAACTACTCATAAATATAATTTCTGAGGAATAGGAGCTGTACAGATGCAATATTCGCTCTCAGGCAGTTAGTTTAAAGAACTGTCGAAAGCAAATCAAACACTAGGACAAATGGCGCCAATTTTAAAATGCAAACATATCACCATGAACGCAAAAAGAGCATTGTTCAACACAATATTTCTTCCTACATTATGACATCAGTGCCAAAGATGAAAACTGACATTAAATGACAGAAGAAAACTAGTCACAACAGAGATGAAGTGTCTACGCAGAATGCTAGGAGTAACAAAAAGAGACCGGTTTAGAAATTAAGACATCAGGAAAAAGTGGGTACAACATCAGTATTGAACTTTATCAAGAAGCAACAAATTAAATGGTTCTGCCACAAAAGCAAATTACCAACAGACAGTGTCTTTCAAAGAGCAATGTTACTCCGCTATATTTGATACAAAGCAAAAAAGCCGTCCATTCAAAAGGTGGACTTCAAGAAATAACGGAGGCAGTGAAAAACACTATATTTATGAAGCGCACAGAAAAGCCTGTTCAAGAAATCTCTTCTTATCCTGACACTGTGATCGGTTTCCTTGCCAATAACTAAATCTCTTGTTCCACTATTTTCCTCTCTTTCTCTTTCACATCTATCTTATTTATTTTTTCGTTTGTTATTCTTCCATTGTATTTTTCCTCTTTATTCAAACTACCTTTCAATGTTATCCACCTCTTGTTCTCTCATTTTCACATTGTTTTCCCTGTCTTCTACTCCCATCCTACCCTCACTTCATCTGCTCAATGTCTCATGTTCTTCCCTCTTATCGTCTTCTTATGCAAACATATTCCCTCTTATCGACATCTTGATGCAAACATCAACCACTCTTGTCTTTTTTTCTTATATTCTTCTGTTTTTCTCTTCTTTTTTTTTTAATGAAGTCTTCTCCTTCACTTATTCTTCTCATCTCAAGGACCTCAGAGATAACAAAGCTGACGAAAGACTATTTATGAAGCACACACAAAGCCTGTGCTAGAAATCTCTTCTTACCCTGAAGCTGAGGCAAATTAGAACTGGAGAAGAGAAAGAAAGACAAGATGCATAGAGAGGCTCATTCTATAGTCTGTCCATTAATTCGTGAGCACGTTTGAAATTGATTTTCCTCGAAAACTACCTGTTGGATCTCAGTGATTTTTTTGCAAGCAGCCTTAGAATATCCATGACGCTAGAGAAATATTTTTTCCAAGAAAATTTGATGTAGTTTGAAATATTTCTTCTTCAGGTTATATTAAAATCAACCTCACCGGATTGTACACAATAGTAACAGATCTACGGTACACAGACGTTCTAAAAATACATTATGGTAACATAGAAATATCGTGAGTATACAACAATTTCACGAAATCCCGTACACCTAACCCAGTCGACTTTGAACGCGGAAAGCATATGACGTTATAATTGGGATACTGTTGTATAGTTATAGGTGTATCTCGCTATTTGTATGAAGCTATTGTATCATATTTGTTGGCTTATCAAAACTGACATTGATATCACATTCATAATGAGTCTGAAGTGCACATTTATAACAATGCAGAAGGTTACAGTTTTTCTATACCAACACTTCCGTAGGGAATCTAAGAGAGGTCATCTATATTGCGATATTCATAACCCTGAGAAAGAACAATTGACGACTTTGACATAGATGTCATAAGACGGAGCTCTTGAAAATGTTTGCGACAAATCAACTTGTTACTCTCAGGAAACTGAAATTAAAACTGCAATCAGATTGCAGCATAGACATTTCTAAAAGTACTCTATGGAAAATTGTAAGAGCCGCGGGCTTCACCTTCAGAAAAACTATAGGCGGCAGGAATATTATTTGTGAAAACCACATTTAATTGCTGCGCGAAGTAAATACCTGAGGCAGATCCGTGAGCGGCGGAGGCAAGGCTATGATATTGTATATTTGGATGAATCCTTGGTCAATGTTCACCACACCAATGCTAAAGAATGGCAATCAGTAGACGGTGAACAGAAAAGAAAAATACCAAGCAGCAAAGGCCAGCGTATTATACTAACACATGCAGGAAGCAGTGAAGAAGGTCTTGTCCATGACGCTGGACTTATTTTCCAATCAAAAAGTACCGACGGTAGGGATTACCACACAGAAATGAATGGACATATTTTCAGGCACTGGATGGAGAAAGATCTACTTCCCATTCTAAACAGACCATCATGCTTGGTAATGGATAATGCATCCTATCACAACGCAGTATCAGCGGAAGACAAAGTACCAACTGCATCAAATACAAAAGATCAAATTAGGACTTGTCTTGCTAAGGAAAATGTCAGCTTCGATGATACATATTTGAAACCCGAGTTGTTGCACCTGGTGAGGATGACAAATAAGACAAAGGTGTTTCATATTGACAAAATCATTGCGGAATACGGCCACACGTCTTTGCGACTACCTCCATATCATGCTCACCTCAATCCGATAGAGCTTGTCTGGGTTAAAGTAAAAGGGCATGTTGCCGAACAGAACAGGACGTTTAAAATGTGTGATGTTGAAGTTCTGACACGTGAGTCCTCTCAATGATAGACATGCAGTTCTGGAAGAAGTGTGTTGAACATGTGCTCCGAGAGGAAGAAGAGTACTGGCACCGAGATGGATTACAATTTGTCCAGCCAGTAACAATTATCAACCTCATGGAATCGTCAGATTCGGGATGATACAAATCATATTTTGATTACAGACTGAGAAATAGCAACGTATACATTTCCATATCCAAATGTGTCTACCATCATACAATTTGTGGTGAAGTTAAGACACCCTGGGGTCTAATGGTGACCGAAGGGAGGACTAACTGTTGCATATTGTATCCAAGTTCACGATTGCACATAAAGGGCAACACAATTAATTACTTGACCTATCAAGTTAATATGGAGATACACCTATGAATAGAATTGACATGGACAAATTCTAGGGATTACAGTAAAATCTAAAATTTGAGCCCCCGTATTTGCAATTGTCATAAAAGATCAAAGGAATTCGCCGATGTGCAAAATCCGTAGCATCTATGAACTACTGGTTAGCTTTATTTTAGCGCCATGGATATTCTAAGGCTGCATGCAAAAATCACTGAGATCCAACAGGTAGTTTTCGAGAATATCAATTTCAAACGTGCTCACGAATTAATGGACAGACTATAGGTATCTTCTTTTTCGAACTGACAAAACAGGATTAGAGAATAGATAGACAACAAATACTTGTGCAGTCACATCTGGTTTCACTTTTACACTCATGTCTGTCTTTACATTAATGGATTTCGTAAAGAGATCTAGTCAGATCCACAACTCAAAACTAGGTCAGGGTTTACCTGGTCAATTGTCTAACCTATTTTTAGAGTTGGCTGTGGATAAAAACACGCCTGCACGCTTTATATTTTCGGGGTAAAACAAAGTCTACACCGCCTGACAAATCTCTTGTATTTGGAGGGGAAAAGTATTCAGCACAGAGAGGAGTGTATGAGTAAAAGTATTCAGCACAGAGAGGAGTGTATGAGTAAAAGTATTCAGCACAGAGAGGAGTGTATGAGCAAAAGTATTAAGCACAGAGAGGAGTGTATGAGTAAAAGTATTCAGCACAGAGTAACACATATTCGAATAGTATTCAGCAGCTAAAGGGTTAAATAGAAAATTACAAATGTTAACATTGCAACATTTTGTTGCACTATTAGTCAAATATGATGTATGTTTACCTGTACTGGGTGTAGGTCCACACCATACATTTCTAGCCACTTCACCTTCTCCAGAAATTTATGCTCTGTCATGGCAGGTGTGGCTCCTCTGAGAAATATTTCATTGATATTAGTTATTCTTAAAAACTGAATGCAACAAAAGTAGCATAGTGAAAGCTGCAGTGCCTGAGGATTGGCTTCATAGTTATTTATGACATGTCGATTACTTAGCAGTTACAGCACTGTTGTTTTGCAAGATATATATGGTAAAGTACTGAAGAAGATAGAGCCGCTGTAGCGTAGTTGTTAGTGAACTCGCTTCGCAAGGCTGGTGGTCTGGGTTCAGCTCCGCAATGCGCGTGGAATTTTTCCCGACCGCGACGGCTCCAGGTCGACCCAGTCTTAACTGGGTACCAGACTTGCTCTGGGAAAGTAAAGGCGGCCGGCGTGATGCTGACCCCATCACCCATCGTGTGCCGATGGTTAATGAAAATTACAGGCCTAACACTGTATTGACCTATATACCACGAGGTATGAAAGGGTTCCTTTACTTTTTTTCTTTTTTACTGGAGAAGATAGTGGCAAGAAAGGCAATGTGTCATCTAGAGGTAGAACACATCCTTCCTGATACCATGAATAGCTATCAGCCAATGAAATGATTTTGAATAATGTTGGCATGTTCTGCTTGTGATAAAATAGCCCTTCAAACCTGAGACCTAGGTCTGAATTGTAAACATTTCCTGTCCCGATATATAGCTCTTATTAATTTTTTAAAGCTAGCCTTAACTGCTGCTTTATACTTAAGGTAATTGGTTTTTTTTTAATGTTCACAAGAAATTACATTTAAAATTTATCAAAATCAAGATTTCATGTACCAGATATATATATATATAAGCACCGGCAGTAAAATGAACAGCATAGCTGTCAGTCATGCAGATCAAATCATTTCTAACTTTTAAATTGTTTAATATTATTTTGATTTGATATTAAATGTTTTTTAATATACATTGCAGAGTAACGCATGTAAAGAGCACATTTTCATAACATAAGGTATATTGGAGTATTTGGTGGTAGGCCCGCATTTTTCTTTCACCAGGGTTATATGATGAGTGATAGGGGCCACATCATGTCGATTGCCTTTGCTTCCCAGTGTTTCTGATACCCAACTGAGACTGGTTCGACCAGTAAGCTGTATAGTTGGATGAAATCTCCCTTCCACTGGGAATTTGATCCTTGGACCAAGTGCTTAGGAAGCAAGTGCAATAACCACTATGCTATTGCGGCTATCAACATTACAGCGTGAATGAGTTAAATAAGAAACCACTCTGAGGTCATGTTGAAATTACATAATTGTGAACATGGTATGCATTAACTAAAAGCTAAGGTAGCGCAGGAGAAACCATATTAATAACACTTTCTTTCTAGATTTGAGTAAGGATTAGAACAGAAACAATTGACAAAAATAAACGCATGCAAACTAGGTCTGTTAGATACTTACTGGCATCGACGGTGCATTCCTGCAATTCTAGCTTCCAATTCCTCTGTCTGATTTGGTACAAAGCTTAACTCTGACACATATCCAGGAGTGTGGGCTCTTGAGTCAAAGTCACCTAACTCAGCTGAAAAAATGTGGTAATTTACATATTGAATTACATATTCATTTACATCACTGCACTTTGGTGAATAACCATGAGTGCTTCAATCCCTTTCTTATACAGGAAGATCTCAGTTGCAGTGCATGATCTACATATCACTGATATGGGTCGCAGATGTAATTTTTAAGATGGTTAAAAATTTGCAGTCATTTTAATTGTAATCAGTTAAATGAATTTTGTCTGGACAGCGCTTTGCAACATACTCATATTGATTTTCAACTGCCACCATTTCTTTAATATGTTTAACTTGAACACAGGACTTACATTTTATCATCCGTCCCATCTCTGATGGAATTAAGAGTTAAATCTCATCTACATTGAGATCAGGGATTAATGTAAAAATATCCTGATCGCTCCATGCAGAAACGAACCGAGTACCGTTGAAGCAAGTTGCTATCACCTTACCTCCCCGCCACAGAGAACACCAAAGATTTACATATTGCTAACATATACTCAAACACTTTTTTTCTCAGGAATCTTTTCTCATTCAGTTCTTATTTCCTTTTTCTTCATTGATTTTTCTTCATTAGATTCACAGAATCCTTTACTGTAGCTAAAAATTGTACGTACTCAACTTTTTACTTTTGTTAGTTAAAGTTGTTTAATTTTTTCAGCTCATAGTTTATTTTAATGTTTCTTATAGTCTATGGTAAACATCTCTTCTCAGTATCAAATAGATTTTAATTATGCTGATTTTTCTGTATATTCAATATCCAAAATATACAACAATACAGGAGTATTACGGTGTAAAGGATTAAAAAAAGAGAAAAGTATTTAATTTAGTGAGTGAGTAAAAGTAAGCGAATTTAATGAAAAAAAAGGAAAGACATTAAAAAGTTCTGGGAAAAAGAATTTCTCCCCCACCCCCCAGAAAAACTTCAAAGATATTCAATATTTTAGATACATAAATGCATGGCACAGTGTTGAAAATCATATTATATGTAGAAGAAAATATTGAGAGAAAGAGAACATGGAAGAGGAAACATGGACAAGAACTCTGAAAAAAGAGTTGAAAAAGTGTGGGAAACAAATATTGGAAAGGCGGCAGAATGGCAGCAATGAAAATCTCTAGTGGAAGTTTTATGTGTCAAACAGACACAAAGAGGATATAGATAGATTGTGTATTAGCTTGTCTCAGACCATCCTGATTAGACTTAAAACTGACTACTACAGATTGCTGAGCCACCTACACAGACTCAAGATCTCAAATACAAATGAATGTTCATGCAAATCTTAAAATCAAACAATGAACACATACTCCAGGACTCCCAAGCCTGAAATAACTTGCAAAGTCAGACCTGGCCATAGGTTGCAAGACTAAAGCAAAAGCTATGGGGCTGACACATGAGCCTTGAAACAACTGTGGACTTTGCCCTGGCAACAAACCTGAGCATCTAACATGACAAATGTATCTGAATGCAGAAGGGGAAGCTTGTCTCAGTAATAATTATCCAGAATAAGATATTCTAGGTAACTAACTTTTTCTAATCACAACAAAATCATAATTTAACTCTCTCATATTCCTTTCTGTTCGCAGTGAAACAAGACTGAAACTTATCATTAACATTTATATCAATTTTTCAATTCAGTGTCCCTATTGAAACATAGTGCTGAAATTGTTCTCAACACTATATCAGCTTTTCATTATTGTTTCTGTAACAAAGCCATTTTTAGAGATTTGGGTTGGTATGTCCCTAAACATTTTTATACTCCATATAAAACATCTAGTCACAGTTTGTAATAAAATAATTATTCTTACACTGAACTGCATAAGCGCAAAGTTCTGCTGCCTCCTCAAATGAGATTGGAAGCCGGCCTTGAAAAATGTCCCTTTTGACTTGCAAGAAAAAAAGATACCTGTAACAAATATGATAAGAAAATTCAAAAACACAAACATAAAGTACCTATGTGAATCCTGGAACTCTTTATTTGGAAAGAATAACCTGCAGCATCAAGCATGTAACTAATGGCGAGAGGGTGGGGTATTTGTGCACAGGACTTGCAAATGTCATTTAGTTGCTACAGATATTCTCAAAAGCTAAGAGCAAATAAATGCGATGGCACTGTCTCATGCAAGAAAGACGACAGCAGTAATGTCCCTATGCTTCTGCTAAGACTAATGATGAACGGAACATTCTTCTTTGAATGCTCCATATCGACCACTTGTTAACCACTCTGTGTGGTTTGTATGTGATCTAAGCCTAAGTGTGATTGTACGTTGTGCCAGTTATGCACCTACAAGTAGGCCAGTACATCCGATTTCTGCGATGCTTTTTATTTACTTCCCTAGCTTCAATAGGTCCTACATCAGTTGTCCAAATTATTGATTAGGCATTGCAGTGTAGTCTCACGGTGGGCGACTAAGGCAGCATCGTCAGCAAAAAGGAGGTCTTTGAGAAGAATTTTCGTCGTTTTTGTCTTGGCTCTTAAGCGAGCCAAGTTAAAAGTGAACCATCAGATCTAGTGCGGATGAAAACATCACCATCAGCGTCCCTAAGGCTTATATATATATATATATATATATATATCCTAACATTGTCATTTAATTAAAACTTTTCCCCAAAAAAATGATAATGAAAAGACAATTTGAAGAAAAATATAATTTTGAAGATTTACAATGATGCAGGAAAGACCAGAAGTGAAACTGATTGTTTTACTCAAGGAACCACCAAGTGGGACCACATTTAAAGGGGTGATAGCTGAAGGATTGACTTCATTGCGCCGGGTTGTACCCGATATGGCTCGGTCCCTCTCCGCAGAAATGGCAAGCCACCTGCTGAGAGAATGCATTCGTGAATAGAGAGGTGCAGTTCAGATCCGAAACCTACGACATTCGACTCACAAGGCAAGAGCTTAACCACTTAGCCACAGATACCCACAGGGACCACATTTGTCTGTATCTAACCCTTCAATTAGAAAAAGAGAGAAAACCAAAACAGCAAGCAAAAATTAATTGAATAAGAATTTTTGTACCTTGTAATTTCCTCTCGCAGCTTACATGGATCAGCTGTGTAGAATTTCACTCCAAAGTATAACTTGGGATGAGATCCTGAGCATCCTGCAAGACATCAATGATCATGTGTTCAGACTAAGAAAAAGATGCACAAAAACTGAAATGATAATGAAAAATATACAAGGTATCTTCTAAATACCTAAATCAAAGAAAACTGGCTGATGCTACAAATAAGAATGAGAACATTGAAGTAATTTGGACATAAAAAGACATGAAGGGTCAGAGAAGACCATTATGGAAAGAGACATCACGGCAAAGATGAGAATAGAAAGACCACGGAAAAGAAATATTCAGGGTGAAAGTGATGATTTGAGAAAAAAGTATGAAAATTATTTGTCTCTAGAAAATTTTCCTGTCTGATCCAATAACATGTCCCGGTCCCAGAGTAATGATAACATTGCAAAAGTCGGCCATGCTAACATTTATTTGGATCCATTATTCTCTTCGGTAGAGCTGCAACTGTGGTCACCTGGCTAATTGTTCTCTCAGCTTGGGCCACCCACAATATGCCACTCTTGATTCTCGTACGCTTAACATCGCTAGTATTCTAATTGAAGTGGATGTCTATTATCAGCAGTAACCTGTATGTATGCTTTAGTTTGGGCAATTGCATGAAAGGAACGTAGTGACAGAATGCCAAGCCCATATCTCATTTTTGCAATGGGAGTATTCTAGTGCAGTCAAGGACTATACGAATATGTTCATTAACAAATTTGCAATAGCTTATCCTACCTTTTTATCCACAATGTTTTGTAACCTCCAGTACAATTCTTCTTTTGCTAATTCTGCTTCCTGCTTTTTTCCAATTTACTGTTAGTGGGTTTTTTCAGAATCATCCATATTTATTGCTACAAGTACCCAAAGTCTATTTTCAAGTTTTTTTCTTAAACATGAGGCTTCTCCTTTAAGGGGATTCGGGGATGGGGATCATGAAGCTATTTTCGTTGTTTTCCCATTAATGTAAAATTTGTATAACCATTTTGAAAGATTATGACTTAGAATAGTAGAAAAATTAGTAAAAAATGTCAATGCGTTAGCATGGAAACAATACAAAATGGTTGCCAAAACAAAATTTCAAATCCAAAGGTTCTGAATCTAATGAATGTAAATGAATTCTGTTTTCACTCTAAGGTGCACATTTGTAATATCTAAAATATTACACATGATTTTAGGATATATTAAATATTTAATTTTTATAAATATTTTGGTAAAAATTCCCTCAAAATTCGTAAAAATAGCTGTTTTTGGGGGTGTGTTTACCAAAAATTCATTAAAAATTTAATATTTAATATATCCTAAAAATCATGTGTAATTGTTTAGATATCACAATTGTTCACCTTAGAGTGAAAACAGAATTCATTTATATTCATTAACTTCAGAGCCTTAGGAATTTGAAATTTTGTGTTTGGCGGCCATTTTTATTGTTTCCATGGCAACGCATTGACATTTTTTTTTTTTACTAATTTTTTTCTACGAGGCGTGTTCAAATGAAAACGGGACTTGTTACACCACGCATGATAGAGTGCACGGATATTGATGACATTTTGCACTAGTAATGAGTATCCAATAATTAACATACGGTCACGTGTTCATCTTCCCAGCATACATATGTGCTGCATGAGACTGTTAACAATATGGCGGATGTGATTCCGAACCCGTCCAAAGTAAATCAGCGTGCTGTGATCCAGTTTCTTTCATTTGAAGGATGTCAAGCAGTAGACATTCATCGGAGAATGAAGGCAGCATATGGTGACAAATGTTTGTCGAGGACAAGAGTGATGGAATGGGCGCTTATGTTTAAAGACGGACGTGAGTTAACAGTTGATCTTGCACGCCAGGTCAGGCGATATTGTTGCAACAGAAGAAGCCATAGCCTTGCTTGATAAAGCAGTACTGACTGACCATCGTCGGAGCATCCGTTCGCTTGCAGAAGAATTCCATATGTCAATTGGGACAGCCCACACGGTTGTTTGGAAGAAATTGAACTATCGGAAGGTGTGTTCACAGTGGGTCCCACGGATGTTGACTGACCACCATAAGGAAGAACGGATGGGGTGGAGTTTGAACCACTTGATGCGTTACAGGACAGAGGGTGATGCATTTCTGTTGAGCATTGTGGCAGGTGATGAATTGTGGTGCCACCACTATGAACCGAGCAGCAAAATTGACAGCATGCAATGGAAACATCCAGGTTCACCAAACCCAAAAATTGAAGACACAGGTTTCTGCTGGGAAGGTTATGGTGACCGCATTTTTGACCATGAAGGGCTTTTGTTGGCCGATTTTAAGAAACCTGGTGTCAACATCAATGCCGCCAATTATAAAGACACTTTAGACAAGCTGCATAAGGCCATCAAGGCTAAGCGACCAGGCAAGCTTTCTCAAGGTGTGATTCTTCTCCACGACAACGCTCGTCGCACGTCGCAAAAATTGTGCAGGAAACATTGGCAAAGAAGAATTGGGAAGTTCTTCATCACCCAGCCTATAGTTCCGATTTGTCCCTGTGATTTCCATTTGTTCGGACCATTGAAGAAAGCACTAAAGGGACAGCGATTCAACAGCGACGCAGACGTGAAGACAGCGGTAACCACATGGTTCAGTGAGCAGCCACGCACCTTTTTCTCGGACGGCACTCGACGTCTACCTAAACAGTGGGATGCTTGCCTAAATGCATACGGAGATTTTTTCTGATGAACCCAGGTGCATTCTTATTCACAAGTGGTTGCTTTGTTTAATTCCGTTGAAACTGTTAATTTGCGTATGATACTTTTTAAATAAATCCACAAATCCTCGCTTTCATTTGAACACGCCTGAACTATTCTAAGTCATAATCTTTCAAAATTGTTATACAAATTCTACATTAATACCAAAGTAATGAAAAATGTTTCAAGACCAGAATCCCCCCTTAAATGAAATTTCCCAGTCTGGAGGGACTTCCAAAAAATGCCAGTTTCATCTTCTTCTTCACCTTTCAACTCCTAACGGAGCACAGGTCTTCAACAAACTTCTTCCAGCTCTTCCTCTCTCTTGCCATCCCTTCCAATTCTTTCCATGTTTTACCTGTTCTTTTAATATCAGCCTCCAGCTCTCTTCTCCGGGTCTGCCTATGTCTTCCCCTACTCCTCTTTCCTTGCGGTTCCAAACAGTACCTGTCAGTACCAAGAACATGTTCAATGTGATCACCGTATTCACCATAATGATTACACAGCAGCAACTAGCTGGCAGGACAATGTCATTTGCAGACGACATCATGGTGTACAGAGAGAGAAGAAACAGGGATGAAATTGCTAATAGTCTACAGGAGGAGCTGGACCGCATCATGGCCTGGTGCGATGTCTCTGGTGCAACAATAAATCACACCAAAGCTGTACTATCACTGTTCTTCCTAAACGACCACATTGTAAGGTCTGAAACACCATATGTCACTATAGACGGACATACACTCATTCGGAAAGCATCTATGAGCTATTTTGGTATAAAGTTTGATTGCAGTCTATGCTTTAGAGACCACATCGACCAAGTTATTGCTAAGGCTCGCAACGCACTATCCGTTCTGAAAATCATGGCTGCAGCTAACATTGAGCAACGCCTTCTTGTGATCCTGTACCAAGACCTTGTTCTGTCATGTATAGAATATGCATGCGCTATCTTAATGATTAGTCCTACACAGATAGTGAGACTAGAAAGAATACAGAATGAGACTATGTGCATCATTCTGGAATGCCCCATAGATACACCAGCAGTGGCAATGCGATTCCTTCTTGGCCTCCCCACTGTTGCTTGCAGAATTGAGACTTGGAAGGTTCAATCTTATCTTAAAATCAATGCAATCAAAGACCACCCCCACTATGAAGAACTCAGTAAGGAGAAAGGATGTTGACTCAAGAGAAGCAGGTCATGGCTGAGTCAGGTGGAAGGTACTCTTGGGAACATATGTGAACCCTACGGAATCGAACCAGGAGAGGAGTGGATTGCTGTGCCACTTAATTTCAGACTGCTTTGCAGTCATTACATCCATTAAGAAAAGCTGTGAACAAAGTAGTCCATCACTAATTAACGCGGAGGTTGAGGCTCTCGTGAATGAAACAGATGCAGAAATTTACACCGATGGTTCGGTCATTCGCCAACAACACTGTGCGTGGGCTTTTTCCGCACGCTCAGGAGGAAAAATAATAGGAGATGCCAGTGGGACCCTAGATAACAACAAGTAGCTTGACAATGGAGGTACGCGCGGTTACAGAGGCAGTGACGTGGTTGGCATCTCATGACTTCGCTTGTGTTTTTATACTCAGTGACTCCATGAGTATGACTTGTAAAGTCAAAACAGGTTTGGTGTGACAAAACTGGGTGGAGGTACTGGTGCAGACAGAGATCAAAGAAATCACCTTCATTTTTGTCCCTGGGCACGCAGAAGTCAGGGGTAATGAACGAGCTGAAAAATTAGCTGGCATGGCCAATGTATCAGAGGGAGCTGCATTGGACGGAAATGACATTCTTAATGCACTGAGTCCTTTCGAACAGAAGAGTTTCAGGACTGTGACTCCCACTCACTGACCAGATTGAGAGAAATGGGTGTCAATATTGGTGCAGCCCATAAAGAAGGACATACCAAATATGCAAAGAGACTGATTAATCAACATTGTACTGGCGTATTAATCTGCTGGACGATGCTGGATTTGTTGAGGCGGAGATCGGAGCTCCTATGGACATGTCCGGAGTGCTATGATGATACTCTTCTGATAACTGATCGTGTGATCCCTATATTTTGGGATTGAATGTAAACAGTGCATATCCTGAGATCCCGAAATATTGGCCTGAGAAGATTTTATCATTATTTATCGGTATTTGAAAATAGATAGTGTACAAATGTAGGCTCAAACACAACCCATGTGTTCTACATGGTTTAGCAAGATGGTGGATGCTGCTATGTGATATTTTTTTGTATTGATTAGTAATGTATTTTCATGGTGAAATATGTTCTGAAAATTTGGGAAATGGTCACTCTAAAAGTATAACAACAAAGAAAGCTGTTGAACATGTTTTGAATGAATCTGAAGATGAATTAGGCTTAGAATGTGATTATTCTGATAAGGATACTGAAAGTGAGTTAGACAATTATTTAGATCATAAAGAATAGTTTTAACCTATTGATTTTTCAAGCTATATAAACCGTCTACATATACAGGAGTATTCACGGCCGTGCCCACATATTATATCAAGTAAATTTTAAAAGTTTAGTTTTCTGAAAATAGATAATGCGCTGGAATAACGGAGAAGATGGGGTAAGTCAATAACAAATTATACACAGGTGGTTTGCATCCTCCAGACCTTCCTTATCCAACAGCGAGAGATGTGTTTTAAGTAAGGGTCTCAAGTTTGTTCCTCTCCGACCCACCATTGACCACTACTCTACTCTTCAAGATGTGAACCATTTTCACCGAGGCTTACAACTGAAATTTCATTTTCAGAACCAGGATGACTCTCTACAATATCACGACACGAGTATGTTCTCTAAATATTCTACTCGCAAACATGATTGGACACCCAAACCTGGTTTCTCTAACACTCTTGATCTCTAGATCAAGAATACTTTACACGACATTGGACACCTCAAACGCCTAGGGCATTCTAAAATGTCACCGTCCGAGTTTCGTGCTGTACCACAGCTCCGTTGACGTGATGACATTGTTCCATACAACTTTGCAATAGTTGTATGGAGCAAAGAACTATACCTTCAGGGAGGCCGCAACCAACTACTTGACACCCAGTTTTACAAAACTAGTTCTTCTGATGTCACACTATCTAACAATAGTAAAGTCTGTACAGTAATTAAGAACTTAATTGCCTCCAAAGATGTTCCTACCGACACATTATCACTTTGTGTCATCAATAGCTGTTTGGGCAAACCCGCATTTTATATGCTCCCCAAAATTCATAAACTCAACAATCCTGGTAGGCCAACGATAGTTTCTGCTTGCTCTTGTCCTACGGAACATATCTCCAAATTCCTTAACAGTATCTTCAATCCTATAGTCATCACACTACCTTCATTCTTGAAAGATACTAACCACACTTTGTCTGTTTTTCTTCTATTAAGTTGTTGCCTGGCAGGACTTATCATCTCTTCCTCCTTGATGTCTGTTCACTGTATACCTCTATACCTCATTCCGACGGACTTCAAGCTCTCTAGTTCTTTCTCGACAGGAGAACTAACCCACTTGTCTCCACCTCGGCTCTCCTTCATCTTGCAGAACTAGTTCTCACTCTCAACTCCTTTCAGTTCAATAACCAGTTCTTTGAACAGATCAGTGGGGTCGCCATGGGTACTAAAATGGGACCCAGTTATGCTTGTCTATTCATGGGTCATCTTGAACACCTAGTATGGAATTCCTATGATGGCCCTCTTCCGTCCATGTATCATAGATACATTGATGATTGTATTGGCATTACTGATATGTCTGAAGCCGATTTGTCACGCTCCATTAATTTTATTAATGTCTTCAATCCTGCTATTCGGTTTACATCCCACATCTCTACCTCTTGTGTCAACTTTCTTGACATCACTATCATCATCAGCCTATCCACCATCACTACATCAGTATACTATAAGCCTACTGATGCACATAGTTTTCTCCTTTATACCGCTTCCCATCCCCAGGCTTGTCGTGACTCTTTACTATTCTCTCAACCCTTGCGTCTTCGTCGCCTCTGTAGCGAGGACGATGATTTTCTCGATAGAGCTCACGAGATGCTTGATTTCTTCTGCAAGCGACTATACCCGGAGAATGTGCTTGCATCTGCTATGCATTGCATTCAGCAAATTTCTCGCCAGGAGGCTCTTTCTAGCCAGCATAGAACTTCCAATTCTGACAGGGTGAAACTTATCTTAATTTTCCACCCTCATAGTTCCCTTTTGAAGAAAGTCTTATTCCATCATCTCTCCATTCTTCAGTCTGATCCTGAGACATGCTCAGTCTTCCAACACTATCCTTTGGTGGCGTACAGATGGGACAGAAGTCTTAAGGATATGCTGGTTCACAGTCGCCTCAAGTCTAATATCCAGAGTCACTTTGGCACCATCCAGTTTGGCTGTCGGCGCTGCAACACGTGTGCTTATGTAATACAGACCCGCACTGTATCTTTTCCAAAAGCCACGTTTGTTATTGAAGACAGTTTCATGTGCAAGTCCCGCAATATTATCTATGCCATCACCTGCAAGTGGTGCAACAAGGTCTATATTGGTGAGACCGGCAAGAGGCTCAGTGACCGATTCGCCCAACACTTGCGCGACATACGCCAATGCTCTGTGACCCTGTAGCTACTCATTTCAATGGCACTGGTCATTCAGGAGCTTGCGATGTTCAGGTCACAGTCATCCGATCAAGTTCCTCTGATGATCGTAGTCGATTTGCTCTGGAGAACCGTTTATTTCGTTATATGGTACCTTGCGATCTCTTAGACTCGATGCATTACATTCCTATGCTTCTTAGTACTTTCTCATCTCATGCCTTATAATCTATATGTCTATTTGCTTCATATATATGTTATATATTCACTTGATTGTTTATTGTTTCTCTTCTTTCCACTTCTAGTTTTGTGTTGCACTCATTTCATTATTCATTTTTATTCCCAGATTTTCATTAGATACATTTGAATGTTTCTGTAATTGTCCATTTGTAGTGTTCTTTGAAATTCGTCACTCCTGTTGCATCGTTTGTTTGATAAAGGGCCCTTTTTGGTTGAAACGTTGCTGTTTATCGTCACTGTTTCTGTATTTTGTAAAACTATAGTACTTTGTTTGTACGTGTTTCGCTATTTTAACAAATTATAGAGCACTTAAGCGCGCTAAATTATCGTGTTTTTAATACAACTCTGATATGGCTGTTTTTACTCAGAAGCTCAGGGAAAGGGTTTTAAGGTACAGATTGCCAGGGTTCTAAGGGCTAAGAAACCAAAAACTTGATCCTGCATAAAGTGGTTGGATAATACAGATAATCAGAACAATATCATTTGGTATAAGTGGCATTGGCAGTATGAAGTAAAACCTATTCATTAAGCTTGAGTCTAAAAAATCAAAATACTTGACTTTTTTCTTAAACTAAATTCACAATGATAAATTTAAATACTGAATTCATAATATTCAAATGCATCTACCTTTCAACTGTGATGAGAGGGACTTGGCAACATCCAACCAGTGCTAAATGATAGTAAGTGTTGGGTAGAAAATAGTATAATTTTAATCTCTGTATTAACATGAAATGATTGTCAATGTCACTGGATATGACACATGATGATTATCAACATTAACGATTACTTTCTACAAATGCAAATACATAACAGTCTGTTCTATAACACAAAATGAACAACAACAATATATATACGAAGTCAAAGAATCAATAAAAGCAAAGAAGAAATGTTTCAAAACATGGATAAAATCCAAAAGCCAAGATGATTACACAGCATACAGAACAGCGAGAAGACATAGTAAACAAGTAATCAAAAATCAAAGACAGAATCTTGGGAAAAATACGGAGAACAACTGTCATTACTATGCAAAGAACAACCACGAAATTTTTTCAAAAGTGTCAATTCCATGAGGATAAGAGACGAAAGTTTCAACCCCACTGACATTATTAATGATAAAAACGGTACACCAATAGAAACGGAAGGAAGAACAGATGGAAAGAATACTTCCAAGAACTACTTAACCAACCACCAACATCAATTGCGAATAGATTTAAAAATAACACAAACATAGAAGAGCCAAATATACTCATCCAAGAAATAGAAGAAGTTGTGAAGAAGAGTCCACGCCACAAGACAGCAGGCATAGACGGTATAACCAATGAAGCAATCAAGGCATGCAGAGAAAAAGGAATACAATGGATACATAGAATCTTCAAGTCAGCCTGGACAGAAAAAGAAGTCCCCAAAGATTGGCAGAAAGCCATCATAATACCAATATGGAAAAAAGGGCAACAAAAGAGAATGCAATACATACAGAGGCATATAGTTATTAAGTCATGTTGGGAAATTATATGCTAAAATTTTGGAATCTAGAATCAAACCTATAATAGAACCACAGCTGAACATCGCTCAATTTGGGTTCAGAAAGGGAAAGAGTTGCACTGATGCCCTGTTCACACTAAGGCAACTCAGCGAAAACACCATAGAATATGACAAACAGCTCAACTTAGCATTCATAGACCAAGAAAAGGCCTTTGATAGAATAAACAGAAACAAACAATGGGCCATACTAAGTGAATATGGAATTCAGGGCCAACTATTAAACAATATTAGAGTGCTATACCAAAAATGCTCAAGCGTAGTACGAACAAGCGATGGCCTGACAGACGAATTTGAATTATCATCAGGAGTAAGGCAGGGATGTGTGCTTTCGCCTATACTTTTCAATATTTACATAGACAGGATAACGCAAGAAACCAAGGCAGATAACAACCTCGATAACAACTACAATTTAATCAACGAACTACTCTTTGCAGATGATCAGAAAATAATTTATGATAACGAACACAAACTTCAACAACACATAAATGCACTTCAAGCGACATGCGACAAATATGACATGAAAATTAACACCCCCAAAACAGAAGTCATGACAATAAGTAGGTCAACAGGTCAACTAAATATACACGTGAATAATGTCAAAATACAACAGACCCCAGAATTCAAATATCTCGGGAGTATATTCACAGCAGATGGAAAGATGGACAGAGAAATCGAGACTAGTTGCCAGAAGGCAAATGCAGTGACATACCAACTGTCACCACTATTAAAACATCCAAGCATTAATATGGAAGTCAAACGACAACTGATAAACTTCATATTTATTCTCTCTGCTATCAGCGCCAAACATGGCCCCTGACTAAGACACAAGAAAAAAGATTACAACATGTGAAATGTCTACGAAAAGCTGTCAACGTTACAAGGCAAGATAGAGTGAGAAATGAGAATATCAGAAGCATCATTGGTACTATACCATGCATACAGTACATCGAGAAGCAAAGACTCAAGTGGTTCGGCCATGTAATGAGAATGGAACCACATTTACTACCATCATTGCCTATAATAATCGACACTCAGGGCGTAGAGCACGAGGCAGGCCAAGAACACGATGGATAGATAACATCTCAGAGTCCCTGCGAAAGCATGGACTGGCAACGTCAAGCGCAACACACCTGGCACAAGATAGGAAACTAACTCTCCCCACGACGCTTCACGGCAAATGTGGTTAAGATAAGATAAATATATATATATATATATATATATATATCGTCATATACTCATTGAACAGATTATCAATAAGCAGCTGAAGGATGTATTATCTATTATCTTAAAATCCTCAATGATTGGTGGTTTTAGTGCAAGTCTGCCTGCTGTTCTGGACCTGAGATTCAGATACAATAATGGTTCTAGTAAACGGATTCACAAAGAATCATTGGTAGGCAGCAGTAATGGCTTTATCGTTGTACTGGAACTGCTTGTCGTGTATGCTTGTTTCCACTCAGCAATTTGCATTACTTTTAACTTTCAGGATCCATTCTTTCAGCTAAGCCATCCATGACATTCATGCCCTTGTTTTCATTAGTATTCTTTTGTAGTGGGAACCACTGTGTACTTGGATAACTACAGTACTTTGTTTTTATTTGTTTCACTATTGTACTTGGATAATAGAATAATAAGAACTTAGTGACATTTCTTCTTCACAATGGAAGCATGTTTAGTGTGGCCAAAGACTATATGCAAGCTTTCATTCTGAACATGTTCTAGGTGCTCACATCATGATCACGACATTAGCATGTCAAGTCTGTAATCTACCACAGATAAAACCATTCGATGGACAAGTAGTTATTTCTAGAGGTCTGTGACTCACCATGAGAGTCGCAAAACCATGCTATCAACGTTGTATCATTTACTAAGTGATGTTTGTAAAATAGGCTGAGATAACAGGTTATCCCAAGAATGTGCAGCCTTTCACGATGGTCGATAGCCTGTCCATCAAAGGTGACACTTCAGGTTGGTCAGCTTTGACTATGGAGTTGGTCTAAAAGAGTCACAACATGAACTTCTCAAAATTAATACGAGACAAAGACTCTTTACAGATACATGAGACAGTAACATGTCTCAAGAAACATGTCTCTTGAGCGTCTTGGATAATTTCTTGTCTATTTGATCCAATCCTGTATATTGGGATAAGAATAATAATAATAATTCCTCTTGTACTGTTATACATTACATAGGGCCTGCAAGTAACTTCTCCATACCGCTCTATCCTGGGCATCTCGCTCAATCTCATCCATGGAACTGAGACCGATACCTCTTGCCTCTCTCAGCAAAGTTCGTTTCAGGGTCTCCTTAGGTCGACCTCTCTTTCTTGAACCCTTTGCATCCCACTTCAATGCCTGCTTTGATATTCGTTGATCATTTCTCCTCAAGGTGTGTCCAACATATCTCCATCTTCTCTCTCTTATAACAGTTGCCACTAGTGGTTGTCCAGACATGTCTCTGATTTCATCACTTCTCCTGAATTCATTCCATTTTATATTCCTTATTTTTCGCAGACATCTATTTTAAAATGCATTCAACTTGCTTTCTATATCTTTAGTAATTTTCCAACTCTTGCTGGCATATGTTAGGATTGATACATTTGAATTGAAAATTCGTAATTTAGTTTTAATACTATATAATTTGCAGTTCCATATTTTATTTAGACTTTTAAAAGTTGATGTTGCTTTCAAATCTCATAAGAACGATTTTCTGGCCAACACTATGTTACCAGTGTCAAACATGGCCAATAACAGCAGCTAATGAGCGGAAAATTATAACGACAGAGATGAGGTGTCTTAGAAGAGCTGCAGGTGTGACAATAAGAGACAAAATTAGAAATGAAGAAATCAGAAGGAGACTGGATGTGAAACCAGTTATGCAATTCATAAAAGAAGAACAGATTAAATGGTTTGGACACCTGACCAGAATGCCCTGGTATCGCCTACCACAGAGAGCCACACAGAAAAAGTATAATGAGTACAAGGCAAGAGGAAGACCACGAAAAAGATGGAGCGATGGCATCAAGAACAGCCTTACGAACATGAATATCAGCTTACAAAATGCCTTTAAAAAAGCACAAACAAGATCACTACGTTTCACCCCAACACTTCTATAAAGAAGTAAATGGTGGAAGAGATAAAGAAGAAGATGTTGCTTTGCCAATTCGTATCATAATTTCTTTTTAACATTTCCTGTGCAATCAAAATTGCTACCTAAATAGGTGAACTGCTCTGTTATTTTTATCACTTTAGATTCCAGGGTGATATCTGCGTTACTTGCCATAGGTGTCTTCATTATATTTGTTTTTCATAGCTTATCTGCAGTCCAACTTTTGATGCTATAGATGACAAGTTGTCTGTTTTTCTTTGCATATCTTGGTTGTTTCTACTTAACTCTTTCCACGCCCATTTATTTCCTCAATTTTTAAGCAGTTAATTCAAGGGAAGTAAAAAAAAAAAAAAATTTTTAAATTACAATCCCAACTACTCGTCAATAAATAAACATATATATATATATATTATTATATACTAAATTGAAGAAAACTAGACAACCCAATAGAATAACATGGTTAAAAAGTACTATAAGTAAAATAGAAGTAAAACTAGAAAGACTTCTTATGAGGGAAGCAACTCTATGGCGCAGTGTGCGGCTTAAAGCGTGCAACGGACTTCCACCGTGGCGCAGTGTGCGGCTTAAAGCGTGGAAAGAGTTAACAAGGCAATATCATCTGCAAAATCCAAATCTTCTAGTTGACTATTTTCTACCCAATCGATGCCAGTTTCGCCCTGCAACATTTTCGCATCACCCAGTAGATGGCCACTCCAAACAATAGCGGAGATAGAATACAGCCTTGCTTTACTCCGGTTTCAACCATAAACCAGTCGATGTGTCCACCATCAGTGCGAACTGCACACTGTGAACCATCATAGAGGCTCTTAATAATGTTTATTATTTTGTCTGGTATTCCATAGCATCTCAGAATATTCCACAGGGAGATTCTGTGTAGACTATTAAAGGCTTTTTTAAAATTGATGAAATTTAGTATAAGTGGTTGTTGCTTCTCAATATGTTCCTCCAAGATTAGTCGTAGGGTAATTATTTGGTCTAAGCAGCTTCTCCCAGGTCTAAAACCAGCTTGTTCTTCTCTCAGGGTTGTGTCCACTGCTCCTTTGATTCTATTAAGAATGATTTTGCAGAAAGTCTTGGTCATTACTGATAATAGAGTGATTCCTCTCCAGTTGTTGCAATCTTTGAGATCACCATTTTTGGGGATCTTAACAATTGGGATGTCATCATCAAAATTTTATGTTGCCTGAATTTTGGTTACCTTTACTGTGTAGAGGTTGAACATTAGTGCTAAAGGAAATTAGAGTTATTGGTTACTGAACTGACACCATGGCACTTCAGGCAGACCCAAAAGAGAAAACCTCAGATAATTCCTGTCATATGCATGCATTGTCTGATGCACGTGTTCCTATATGTAGTGCAAAGGTCCTCTTCATCAAAGAAGTATTAAATTCAGTTCATAATGCAAGAACAACCACCAAATGTTGGCAAAAAGAGTATGGTTGAAAAAGTTCCCAATAACATACTTGCAATCAATGTTAACCCTTAGAACAAGCTCCCAATATTCCGGGATTGGATTTAAAAGTTGTATATCCCGAGCTCCTGATATATCATCTGAGAACATTTTGTCAGTATTTTTTGGTATTTAATAATAAATTGTGTACAAATGTGATGCCAAATACAACCCACATGTTGTACATAGCTCAACAAGATGGTGGACACTGTTGTGTGATTTTTTTGTACTGATAAGGTAATTAGTTAAGTATTTTCATGTTGAAAAAATGTTCTAAAAATTTCGGAAATGGTCACTCTAAAAGTATAACAAAAGAACAAGCTGTTTTGTTTTTGAAAAAATTTGTTTTGAATGAATCTGAAGAGGAATTAGACTTAGAATTTGATTATTCTGATAAGGATATAAAAAGTGAGTTAGATGAGCATTTAGACGACGAAGACTTGTTTTAATAGATTGATATTCAAGCTATATATGTTGGAGGGAATGGCTATGCCAGGGGCATACAGTCATGTCCCCCGCGCAGAGAGCCTCATACAGACAAGTAGCCCTAGTTTAGAGTAGTGGGTAAGATATATTATATTAGTTGAGACTATGTGTTGCACTCTCTAAGCAGAAACGCAACACATAACAACGAGACATGACGTAGAAACAAAGATATGTAGTTAGGAAGTGAGAAGGAAGTGACACACACACTTGAGCCGAACAGAGGTGTCTTGTCAAGTACGATCAATAAACATGTAAAGCACATTACCAGCGTTGTGTTTATATCAAGCATCCTGTATATGTGTGTTCGTCATCTACACCACCATCATCGTCGCTACTACATATATGTTCAATCTGGAGAAAATCTACATATACCGGAGTATTCACGACTGTACTCCCATATTAAATTAAATAAATTTTAAAGTACAGTATTCTGCAAATAGATAATAAGCAGGAATACCGGAGATGATGGGGTAAATCGATAACAAATTATTGAGTACTTAAGTGTGCTAAATTATCATGTTCTAATATAACTCAGATATGGGCTGTTTTTGCTCAAGAGCTCTGTGGAAGGGATTTTTAAGGTACAGATGACCAGGGTTCAAAAGGTTAATCACCAAACGATGTCTTTTGACTGGATTGGTAGTCATTGAAAATGTCATATGCAAACATGCCAGCATTATCCCAAGTCCCTTTTATTGGCCGGTAGATGTCCAGAGTATAGGGAACAATTTGGGTTGCCTAAAGCTGACACATTACCTTTACGACCACTATCTTTTCCAGTAAGCTGTCATATACCAGTTGTCATGGTAAGTATACAGTAGCTGCTGGGCATTATAAGATCCTTTCAAGTTTATGAAGCGGTTGTAAATTGCTATGGAAAATCGAGTACTGAAGCATTTTGTATACTGTTGTTTAAATCTGGCATGATTGCGCGAAATGTCCATCTATTTGAGTCATTTGATGTGGTGATACTAGACACCATCAGACCCAAAGACAGAAATGTGGTTGGATTTGAGTGCATTTACTACACCTTTCTTTGTTAGTAAATGATAATTCTTTCAGCACTGCATATGTCAGGACCAAGATAAGTATAGCAGAACTGAGTGTGTTCATTACAAACTATCATTTCTGCCTCAAAACCTAAGCAAGTCTGTATTGCCTCAAAAAATGCTACATGTATTTGGAGATAGAAATTAATGATACAAGTGCAAATTAAAGCTTCTCTCTGCAATATCACTACAAGAGAAAAGACAAGAAATAACATTTATAACAAAAAACACCAGAAGCTAAGTTACTGTAATTGGTTGATTGCCACTTACCAAAGCATATTTGTTAATTTGTCATTAAAAACTAATATGAATATCAAAATTTGAATGAGGCAAATTAAATGAATAGATGAGACTTACTGCTTGGCCTGTGGCATCCAAAAATCTAAGTCCAAAGTAGACCTTTTCTGAGAGATTTATCAGGTCACAGACTTGATCAAGCAGTACCTGACCTTTCCAACTGCTCTATATGCAAAAAAGAAAAGTCCATTTACATTCCTAAATTTGTAAACTTAATTTTGTTTTTAAATAAACGTACAAGAATTCTTTACTTACATTTTCATGATTACAATAATTACATGGCAAATATACTATGCAACTATTGATGAAAGGGGATACAATACGCCAGTGAAACATAGATAATGTAAAGTAGTGTCCACTATGTCCCAAAGCTCCTGCAAGTCTTGATAACAAGTGTTATTGCTTATTGATTACAGGACTGACGTCATTGCCCTCCGGGCAGACCAATAAGGGTACAGTATCTCACAATAGATGTCCAAGGGTATGCATAATGATGGTTCCTATGGCTCACTGGAACACACTTCTCATTCTGCCCCTCAGGCATCCAGTTCTGCTTGTACAATGGGTAACATCAAACTCATTAAATAGCTAGATAGATTCAACACCAATTTTACTCATCCAATAGGTGGTTGCCAAAACATCCCTCTTATCCATCCTCCATTACCAGACAATAAAGGTTGCTGATGCATGCCTTCCGATCTCTCATTGCCACAAACACCCACATGTTCAGAGCAGTTGATCCACATAAGCCTCTGGAGGTTAGAAAAGTCAATAAATGATAAATAAATATAAACTCATACCGCAGTCTGCCATCTGGATGTTCACAAGTATTGACTGAGTGTCAGAGACAACTAGCCCAGTAAATCACATCCCAGAGAGCCACAGGAGGGCAGCAGTAACTGCCTCAACCTCCATCCTCATACTAGGAGTATCTGCTCTATATGCTTCGGTTCACTCTGCAAAAACTTTACCATGCATGCTAGCCTAGAAACCACAGCCTTACTTCCCACCATGATGCACAAATCCATAGATATAAACAACATCATGATCCCCTGCATTATCTTCTATCAGCTGCTTAATTCTGAATTCAGCCTCATCATGTTGCTCCAGTCTCTACATTCCCTTAACCCTTTCGCTGCTATGCACGTATATATACACAGTGTTCCCGTAGACTGCTAAAGCCGTATAAATACTATTTTATTTTCTGTCCTCTGTGGGCTAACGACGTATTTTTACGTTCAACAATTCTAAGGTGGCTGCTAAATCTGTCTACTTTCATTTTTCGCCTTGAAAATTCTGGTGTGTGTTCTAATGATAAAGAGCAGCAATTATTAGACATCTGTGACCTATTTACACACATTTGAACACCTGTGTTACTAGTTCAACCGGTTTTTATATGCCTTGAAAAGTTTTCGCATTCATTTTGTGTACCTCGGACGTGACGGTGTTGAGTCTACTTTCTACTCATGTTAATTCTTGTGTTGGGGAGTATTAGTCTGTGTATATTGATTTCATAAAATGGCAAGGAAAGTAATTAAAGTAGATGAATTAATGGAGTTCTTTTCTAGGAGTGATAGTGAAGAAGAAATATGTAGCTCTGAGTCTAAAACTGAACAAGACGATCAGACCCAGCCATCAACATCGACAAAAAAAAATGGTGTGGCTGAGCACATGTTATTTGCATCTCCCGCTTCTTCATCGTCATCGGAGTGCAGTGAAGATGACATGCCATCAAAAATTTGATTCAATTCCATTGTCTTCCAATGACCTGAATCCAATTATTCATAATTTTGACAACTCCAGCTCTGGATGTAATGCTGATGTGAATCAGAATAGTTCAGTGCTTGATTTTTTTCTACTATTTTTCAGTCACTGGTTACGTCTATAGCTGATGAATGCAACCGATTTTATAATGACATTCTTCACAATGCTTCTGCAACTATAAGCAATCGTCTCTCTCGTTGGACCAATACTAATTTTCAAGAATTTTTTTTTTTTTTTGTGTGTACCTTCTAATGTCTAGAATGAAGAAGCTGAAAATTAATGAATACTGGTCGCAAGACACTTTGCTTCGGACTACTGTGTTTGGTGACATCATGTCATGGGATAGATTTCTCTTACTTCTGAGAATGCTTCACTTCTCAGACAACAGCATTGATTCAGGTGGTGATCGACTTTATAAAATTAGAAATGTAATTGACAGTTTGCTTACTTCATTTCGGAGTGCATTCTCACCATATCAAGATGTTGTTATTGACGAGTCTCTTCTTCTTTTCAAAGGAAGATTGTCTTTCAAACAGTACATTCCATCAAAAAGAAGCAGATTTGGAATGAAGACTTTTGTTTTGTGTGACTGCAGAACTGGTTACATTTTAGATTTTATAGTTTATACTGGTGTCAACAGTGACATTACTGCCTCAGGTTTAGGGAAGGGGGCTGATATTGTGACCACCTTACTATCGCCCTAACTCCAAAAAGGCCACAGACTTTTTGTAGATAACTGGTATAGTAGCCCTGAATTATTTCCGTGGCTTCATGATCATGCCACAAGTGCATGTGGTACTGTGAGGAAAAACAGAAAGTGTATGCCTAAAATGGATGAAAAGTTGAAAAAGGGAGAAATTAGCAATAGGTCAGCCACAAATTTATTCGCTCTAAAATGGTCTGATAAACAAGAAGTTTGGATGCTGACTACATGTTATAATGCAGAAGTTATTCAAAATGACAAAATAGATTGGAAAACTGGAAAAAGTGTTTGAAAGTCCAAGTGTGTTGTGGACTATAATAAATGTATGGGTTCAGTAGATGAAACTGACATGCTTCTCAGTTCTATTGAGTCTATTTGAAAAACTGTGAAATGGTATAAGAAATTTATTTTTCATGTGCTAGATCTTTCTTTTGAATTCTCATGCATTATACAAACTTGTCACAGGTAAAAGCATCCCTGTTGCTGATTCCCATCTAACTCTAATAGGCGTATGGTGATAATAAAAGTTACCATGGCATAACTAGTAGCCGTAAGACGAATATCGGTCGGCCAATAAAAATTACCATGGTATAACTAGTAGCCGTAAGACGAATATTGGTCAGCTATTACAGATACATATGATCCACTATCACTACATCAGTATATTACAAGCCTACTGATGCACATAGTTTTCTCCTTTATACTTCTTCCCATCTTGTCGTTACTCTTTGCCATTCTCACAGCTCTTGCGCCTTCGTCGCCTTTGTAGCGAGGACAATGATTTTCTTGAGAGAGCTCGCGAGATGCTTGATTTCTTTCACAGGCGCCTATACCCAGAGAGGGTGCTTGTCTTGGCTATGCATCGAGTTCAGAAAATCACTTGCCAGCAGGCCCTTACCAGCCAGCATAGGACTACTAACTTTGAAAGAGTAAAATTTATTTTAACTTTCGACACCCATAATTCACTGGTGAAAAATGTTTTATTCCGTCATCTGTCTATCCTTAACTCTTTCCACGCCCATTTATTTCCTCAATTTTTAAGCAGTTAATTCAAGGAAGTAAAAAAAAAAAAAAATTACGATCCCAACTACTTATCAATAAATAAACATATATATATTATTATATACTAAATTGAAGTAAACTGGACAACCTAACAGAATAACAAGGTTAAAAGTACTATAAGTAAAACAGAAGAAGTAAAACTAGAAAGACTTCTTATAAGGGAAGCAACTCTATGGCGCAGTGTGCGGCTTAAAGCGTGCAACGGACTTCCGCCATGGCGCAGTGTGCGGCTTAAAGCGTGGAAAGAGTTATGTCAGATCCTGAGACCCGTTCTGTCTTCCCCAACTATCCTTTGGTGGCTTACAGATGGGACAGAAGTCTTAAGGATATGTTGGTACACAGTCGCCTTAAGTAAAATATCCAGACTCATTTTGGCACTGTCCAGTGTGGCCGTCGACGTTGCAACATGTGTGCTTATGTGATACAGACGCTTACTGTATCTTTTCCTTTAGCCACGTTTCTTATTGACGATGGTTTCACATGCGAGTCCCGTAATCTTATCTATGCCATTATCTGTAAGCGGTGTAACAAGGCTTATATCTACGAGACAGGCAAGAGGCTCAGTGACCGATTCGCCCAAGACTTGCGCGATATACGCCAATGCTCTGTGTCCCCTGTAGCCACCCATTTCAATGATACTGGTCATTTAGGAGCTCACGATGTCCAGGTCACAGCCATCCGATCTGTTCCTCGGAAGATCGCAGTCGATTTGCTCTGGAAAATCGGTTGATTTCTTTGTATGGTACCTTGCGACCACGTGCGCTCAACGTATTACATTCCTATGCGTCTTAGTACTTTCTCTTCCCATGCCTTGTAATCTATATGGGTATATGTTGCATGTATTCAAGTTATATATTTACTAGATTTTTCATTGTTTCTCTTCCGTTCTATTTCTAGTTTTTATGTGTGTTTTTTTGTCTTACATTTATTTCGTTATTTGTTTTTATTCCCAGATTTTTATTAGAAATGTTTGTATTTGGTCGTCCATTTGTTTTTTAAATTTGTCACTCCTGTTGTTCGTTTGCTTCATAAAGGCCTTGTTGGTCAAAACGTTGCTGTATTTTGTCATTGTTTTTGTAATTTGTAAAACTACAGTACTTTGTGATTACGTGTTTTGCCAATCAAATAGTTTTACTGCAGTCTCATCTATTTTGTGAATATTGTAATGACCAACATTTTCACTTAGCAACTGATGAATTTAGTGTTATGTGTGCTAATGGATGTCCATAATGTTACATGCAGTATTATGAAATATTGTTCTGATGAATTTATTGTTATGTGTGCTAATAGATTTCCATATTGTTACATGCAGTATTATGAAACATTGTGTATAAGCTATTTGGTAATGTTTGCATGCTATGCGTTTTTGTTTTCAGTTCAGCGGATATAATTTTCTGTGTGTTCTTCAAAAATCAAAAAAAATTATAAACTTGGAAGGGTACTTCAAACTTCACTAGCAAGTAATTGTTTATAGTCAATTGTTTACAATACTTATCATTACATATCAATGATCTGAGCAAGGTGGACATTTATAAAAGTAAAACAGAGTTTTCTACAGTTATAGCACCTTCTGTGTATGTTAGAAATGTTTATTGTACATTATTAGGCAACTGTGTATTACATTATAATGCAATTATTGTTCTGCAATACTTTCTTAATCACTTTGAGCTTCTATAGTGAATGTCTGAAGCTGTATGTCTTAACCATGATCATTTGATTAAAATAAAATTTAATATGTGTCCATATCTCAAGTTTGATTTATCTTTAATCCATTTACGATGTTTGTCATTAACCTCATTTACAACAAATATTTTGGGCATTTGAAAAAAGGCTGCCCCATACTATCGAGCCTCACCATCGAGCCACAGCGTAGCTACTCATAAATAGAATTTCTGAGGAATAGGAGCTGTACAGATGCAATATTCGCTCTCAGGCAGTTAGTGGAAAGGACTGTCGAAAGCAAATCAAACACTAGGACAAATGGCGCCAATTTTAAAATGCAAACATATCACCATGAACGCAAAAAGAGCATTGTTCAACACAATATTTCTTCCTACATTATGACATCAGTGCCAAAGATGAAAACTGACATTAAATGACAGAAGAAAACTAGTCACAACAGAGATGAAGTGTCTACGCAGAATGCTAGGAGTAACAAAAAGAGACCAGTTTAGACATTAAGACATTAGGAAAAAAGTGGGTACAACATCAGTACTGAACTTTATCAAGAAGCAACAAATTAAATGGTTCGGCCACATAAGCAAATTACCAATAGACAGTGCCCTTCAAAGAGAATGTTACTCTGATACAGTGGATACAAAGCAAAAAAGCCATCCAGTCAAAAGGTAGACCAGAAATAACGGAGGCAGTGAAAAACACTATATTTATGAAGCGCACAGAAAAGCCTGTTCAAGAAATCTCTTCTTATCCTGACACTGTGATCGGTTTCCTTGCCAATAACTAAATCTCTTGTTCCACTATTTTCCTCTCTTTCTCTTTCACATCTATCTTATTTATTTTTTCGTTTGTTATTCTTCCATTGTATTTTTCCTCTTTATTCAACCTACCTTTCAATGTTATCCACCTCTTGTTCTCTCATTTTCACATTGTTTTCCCCGTCTTCTACTCCCATCCTACCCTCACTTCATCTGCTCAATGTCTCATGTTTTTCCACTTATCGTCTTCTTATACAAACATATTCCCTATTATCGACATCTTGATGCAAACATCAACCATTCTTGCCATTTTTTTCTTATAGTCTTCTACTTTTCTCTTCTTTTTTTAATGAAGTCTTCTCCTAACTAGGTCAGGGTTTACCCGGTCAGTTGTCTAACCTATTTTTAGAGTTGGCTGTGGATAAAAACACGCCTGCACACTTTATATTTTCGGGGGTAAAAACAGAGTCTACACCGCCTGACAAATCTCTTGTATTTGGAGGGGGGAAAGTATTCAACACAGAGAGGAGTGTATGAGTAAAAGTATTCAGCACAGAGTGACACATATTCGAATAGTATTCAGCAGTTAAAGGGTTAAAAGAATAATAATAATGCTGTGGTTGTTGGCCATGTTACCATTTATCGGGATCTATTGTTTCCCTTCTGTTAGAGCAGCAACGTTAATTTCTGAGAACTCTTCTGAGAACGATATAATCATTTATACAGATGGGTCAGTGACTCAACATGTGCTTTCACTGCTCAAGTTATAGGGGTTGTTGTCAAGGATGACAGTGACGGTTTTGCCATGACTGCAAGCAGTCTCATTAAGGAAATCATGGCAGTTACTAAAGCGATGGTCTGGCTGGAGTCACATACTCCAACCAAGATGAGAATCTGTGCATGTGTTCTCAGTTACTCAATGAGTATGCTCAGGAAGATTGAAACAGGCTGGGCTCAGAAACAATGGTTGGAGTTGCTGAGGAGGTCTAGGCTGACAAAAATCTGTTTTATTTTTGTGCCAGGACATGCAGGTGTATGTGAAAATGAACATGCTGATAGGTTTGCAAATATGGCTGCTGTAAAAAGCGTGTGAGCAATGGACCAGGCTGGTACTCTAAATTCCCTAAGGGGAATCTATGACCCTAACCAGACTGAAAGAATTTCAAGTCAAAAGCAGTGTAGCTAGACAAGAGCACTATACTGGTAGCCAAAGAAGAATAGCAAAACAACAAAGAACCAGTGTCCTTAGTCGCCATATGCTCAGAGACATATTATGGAGATTGGAGCACTTATGGACTAATTGGCTAGATGTGCAGTGATGATGATGATCCGACGACTAAACTAAAGCAAACTATAGTGACATAATGCTAAGCATATATATAATTTTCCCAAAGTTAGTATCTTTAGTTCAGTCTTCTTCTCCTTCTTCAAATGCTCTATATTGACCACTTCTTAACCACTCTGTGTGATTTGTATGTGATCTGAGCCTAAGAGCGATTGTATGTTGTGCCAGTAATGTGCAATCCAGGTAATCCTGAGAATATATGTTCAGTATCTGATGTTCATGTTCCCAGACGTAGTGCAGCGGTTCTCTACATTGAAGGAGCAGCTCACCTGTCAAGTAATAATGCCACATTTTAGAAAAGAGAACATCATGATTAAAAAGTCCACTTTGTTATAAGCACCATCCAAGTCAATGATCACAGCAAGTCTTTTGCTCTCATAAACATCATAAGAAAATATGTCAGCATTTTCCATGTCCCTTTGATTGGCCAGTAGCTACACAAAGTGTTTGGGAATATGTGTTCTGTCTCCAAGTGAAACATCACCTTTCTGGCCACTATCTTCTCCAGTAATTTGCCATATACATTTTGCGATGTGAGTATATGATAGCTGCTAAGCTTGTATAGGATCCTTCCCATGTTTATGGGGCAGTCATAAATAGTAATAGAGCCAATAATCGGGTACCACAGCAATTCATATACTGTTGCTGAAATCCATCATAACTGCATTAATAATAGTCTCATCAAGCTGGGTGATACTAGACACCATCAAGCCCTGAAGCAGTGCTGTGACTGGCTTTGAGGGAATTTACAATATCTTCCTTTGTTATGAAATCAGTGTAAGGTTCTCCAATGTTATTAATATCATGAAGAACATTCATAATATCATGTTGGTCATCCGTATCACCCTTTTCTGTCTGATCCACAAAATGCTGATTGAACCCCTGCTCTGAAGGATACTAGTTTACCAGTTAAAAGGCAATTGCTAATACTTGGGCAATATTTGTTAGTGACAACTGCAAAGAGCCTGCCAACATTTGAAAGCAACACACAATGTGAACGATTTGGTCATTTAATTTATACTTTTCTTTATACAAATATTCTAGACAATTAAGAAACAAAAGTATGCACATAACTACTGCTGCTATTGTGTATATGCACTCACCTTATTACTATAGTCAACAAAATCATTTACAAATCAAATACATTTAACCAATTGTACTAAGATTATCTTCATGAAAATGTATTTTATTTGTTCTACACATCCAATGTTAATCTTTAATTCTTGAGAAATAATTACCTTATAAGTAAACATATGTTCTGAATCATCAAGGAGGATAACGGAACATGAAGGTCCTTTAATATCTCCAGAAGCATTGCCAGATTTTGATTTGCTGTCAGTTTTGAAAAATTTTGGAAACAAGCGTGACAATCTTCCTACTTTGGACATTACTGGGATACCTTAACCTTCAACTGCTCTCATTTTACCACAGAACTGAAATCAGAGTGCAACATGTTCATGAATAAAACAGGTTACACTAAAGATAAATTTCTCAATGCACAACCATACCTTCACTTTGTTGCACTATTTTCAATGTTTTTTATTTCTGACTTCGAACTACCAGAAATTATCTCAAAGCATCTGATTATTGGAATTTTAACCTTTTATACTGTCTACAACTGGGGTGAGAAAACTCCAACCTGCTAGTAATTTATTAACCTTTTGAACCCACCCTCCCGATATTACGGTATTTTCATTAGTACACGTATACCCGGGGTGCCTACATATCGGGATGAGAACCCTCCTCGTTATTTGTCGGTGTTCAGCGATAACTTGTGTACTAGTGTGACGTCAAACACAGGAAATGCTTCCTTAAAGGTTTATCTAAATGGCGGTTTGCATTGTGTTTTGAAACATAATGATTTGATATTTGTTCATTAACTCTTAGTGGACCAGGGCAAAAGTCCCGTTTTTACAAGCGCTTTCACGTTTTGATAACCAAACGCCACTTAGCGTGGCGGAATGTAAAACGCTGTCCACTTCAACGCCACTTAGCGTGGCGCTTGGTCCACTAAGAGTTAATTTTAAAAAGATGAAACGACACGCTGAAAATTTCGGAAATGGTCACTTGAAAAGGATAACCACAGAGCAAGCTGTTGAACTTCTTTTAAATGATTCTGAAGATGAATTAGACTTAGAATATGATTATTCTGATAACGAAATCGAAAGTGAGTCGGATGATCATTTAGAAGAAGAATTATTTGAACCAACTGATGTTCAAATATAACAAACATGTCAGTGACTTTCCAAACATGGATTACAAAGACAGACCAGTCAAGAAAGTGAAGACACAATTTTGGTGCAAATTTTGTCAAAATTTCCTGTGTCTAAAGGAAGGATCTACATGTTGGGAAGAATGGCATAATAAGCAGGAATACTGGAGATGATGGGGTAAGTCGATAAAAAATTATAGGACGCTTAATTCTGCCAATCTATCTTGTTTTTCAAACAATTCTGATATGTGCTGTTTTTGCTCAGGAGCCCAGGGGAGAGGGTTTTAAAGGTATAGTTGGCCAGGGTTCAAAGGGTTAACCACACCATTATTCTTAGCTCTATGCCCGGGGTAGAAGAGGAGCAGCTAAGTGATACGTTGTTGTAGCTCAGCAGAACCAGACTTTATTTTTACATAAAGCACAGAATTAAATAGAGATGCAGGTGTGACAATAAGAGACAAAATTAGTAATGAAGAAATCAGAAGAAGACTGGATGTGAAACCAGTCATGCAATTCATAAAAGAATAACAGATTAAATGGTTTGGACACCTGACAAGAATGCCCTGGTATCGCCTACCACAGAGAGCCACACAGAAAAAGTATAATGAGTACAAAGCAAGAGGAAGACCACGCAAAGATGGAGCGACGGCATCAAGAACAGCCTTACGAACATGAATATCAGCTTACAAAGTGCCTTAAAACAAGCACACACAAGATCACTACGCCCCCAACCCTTCTATAAAGAAGTAAATGGTGGAAGAGAAGAAGACACAACTAAAATGTTTCTCTTGAATTTAATTATCAATACTTTAGATGTAATTTTTAGTTCTATGCCAAGATCAATATAAACATGTCATTATTTTCAGTAGTCCATTATATAATATATGGTTCCATAGGATTGTCAATGTTTTTTAAATAGGTTCTGACATAATTAAATATTATTCACTTATATTTTTACCATCTTCTATTCAGTTTAATCTTATTAACTCATTTGAATGCAGAGACATGTAATCATATATTTCTTCTTGTATGCCTGCTACTTTCCTAATCTATCATCTGATGACACTAATAGGTATTCTTTACATTTACATACCAATATTCAATCTTCATTAGCCTTGCAAAATCACATATTTCTAGCTTCCAATTATCTTCTTTGTTTATTCACACTATATATATAATACATATATAATATATATATATATATCATCTCTATGCAAAACTGAACATTTGGGGTCAAAGACGCACGGGGGCTGCGCCAGGATTAGTGCCCTGACCCTGGATCAAGACCCTGTGCCCCACCTCCATGTGGTGACCCTGGTAACAGACCTTGGTTCCGGTTTGGCCAAGTGGGTACAGGGGTCGAAGGAGAGCTACTGGTAGTGGTAGCAGTGCAAGCACGGAAGGGGAAAGCAAAGTCCACAAAATTACGAACAAAATGCCCGCCTCTCCTGGCCGAATGAATGATAAAATTATGTCTGAGTTGGTAAAAAACAGCAGTGTACGAGTCATCTGTGAACGAATGCTAACTAACCCGGAGTAAATGACAGAATTAAAGGGATGAGAAGTGCATCCATAGTAGAGAAGTGGGCCCACATGTGGCGGAACTTGGAGCCCTGCGTCCAAGTCAAGCTGCGTGTCAGGGCAGTATCGTGGCATGGAAAATCAGAACAAAATGGTCGCACCACAGTTATCAGCCTCCCAACCGATGTTTAAGGCGAACAGACGAACATGTAGGGATAAGAGGTGCATCCCAAGGCAGAGATGTGGGCCTACATGTGTCAAAATTTGGAGCCCTGTGCACGAGTCAAACTGCGTGTCAGGGCAGCCCTGAAGTACTGTAAATGTGTCAGCAAATGTCAACACAATGGCCGTACCACAAAGAGCAACTTCCCGCCTGATGGGAAAAGCAGCACACGAAGGGATGAGAGGTGTATCCTAATTGGAAAAGAGGTCCAACTCCCCCGGAGTAAAGGGCTGCAAGCAAATTGCCAGCTGTGGGGCTAGAATCAATAAGAAAAATGCGTAATGAATCAAAAAGTCTCTGCAAGTATCTCAGAAACACGGCAGCGCAGCATCGTGTTGCTACATGGGAAGGTATGCGGCAAACCCTATACATGAGGCCACGCGCAGAGAAACCTATTGGGTAGAGTTGGCCGAGCGCAAATTCTAAAGTTGCGTTCAGTGCCTAACGAAACTGCCCTTCCTGGGACAACAGGACAGAGTACGATTGCCAAAACAACTAACATCCCCGGAAGAACTGAGGTGGGTATGGTTGGACAAGCGCAAATCATAAAAGTTGCATTTTTAGTGCCTAACGAAACTGTCCACCCTGGGACAACCAGGCAGGGTAACTGTTGCAATAACAATTAACATCCCCGGAAGAACTGAGGTGGGTGATGACGGCAGCGCAAACTGTAGTTGCTAGCGCGATTGAAACGACCCTCTAGAATATCCGTGCGCAGCCCCAGACCAGTGTTTCCCGAAGACAGGGAAAATACAGGGTAAAACGCTTGCAAAATGCGAAGTAACGACGCGTCCCGAAGCGACTGAGAATACTCCTACTCAGGAACAAACTCACCGTGGATAAAAGTATGGCTGATAATGCAAAGGCTTGACTGGTACAAACCCAAGCATTGGCTATGGGCAATACTTTTCGGATGCCGATCATCCAACACAGATGATGTCCAAACGCCATAGCTCAGATCACATTTTTTTTTTTTTTTAGATCCAGAAGCACTTGAGCTGAAAGCTCTTCGCTCGGTGTCATGGACATCGTAACCATTCGGCTCGGTGCCACGATCACCATAAATCTGGGGAACCTGTAGCTTTTCTGCCAGTCCGCAGAGTTGAACCCACACTTACTGAGGACTAGTCACCCGTAGTCCAGCGCGCTTCGAACACGCTGGGCACTCTCAGATCACATAAAGGTTAAGCATACCGCCAACATATGATCATTTGTTTGACAAAGCAAAACAAAAAGGTGATACTTCCTGTGACTAGCCCTAGAAAGGTCGAGATGCGTCGGTCTTTACCTTAGCGACCTCACACAGTCAGCGCATGTAAGCCAATGCTCTTTGGCGTAGATCTAAGCCCAAATTTATGGCACTAAAAAAAGATAATTAAAGAGTGATTATCTTAGAGTATGGAACGGCCTCATCAAAGGCAGGAAAGCCATTAAAGAAGTCACCCGTTATGCCTTCGCTAAAACTAACTCTGTCCAAGAAAGAGTTACACGGACAATAGGTCTCCTGCAATGATCAATTTTGAAGGATCTGAGCTTCAAGTACCTCGAAAGTCGGCGAGGCTGTCCATATGGTTGAGGCATGCCTGTAAAAGGGTAATATAGGCCCACGCAAAAATCAGTCAGAAGCGCAATACCAGGCGTCATGACTTGCCGCCTGAATTAACAGCGTGCGTACGAAAGAAGAAGAAGAATGACAATTTTACAATGAAAACTAGTTGTTGCAGAGGATGTCTTTTTTATTTTGTGGATTGCTACACAGTGGCAGCTCATGATTATTTTCGTTAGTGGGACCAGACAAAACTTGTTGGAAAAAGCATGGTTTTCTGTTGGGTTTTGAGGTCAGAGGTTGCTATGTTAACAGTATAAATAGACCATGTTTCTACTGGCCCAAATTTCTAATTTCAGACTCTGCATGATATTTTAGCATTATATATTCACATTCAAAACTAATCAGTATCATGTTAAAAGTAATAATTACGAACAAATAGTTTATAAAATAATAAATACACGTTAAAACATTATTTTTGGTGGGCTCAATCCCACTGGCCCTTAATGACGAGCTGCCACCGCTGGTACATCTTAATTTATGATCAACACCACTGATATGATATTATTAGTATCCCTAAGTATTCAACTGTGTAAAGTTGTTTTAATAATCCAATTTACCTTTGCGATGCATTCAATGTTCTATATTTTGCAAATCTCTTAAGAGAAAAGAAAAAAAAAGAATTTGACAGAAATGAATAACTATATTGGCAGACCAGCAGGGATCCCTTCTGGCAGTGGTGCAAAGTAAGTTTGCTTGGTTTGGACATGAGAACAGACATGATTCCCTCTCTAAAACAATTCTTTAGGGAACAGTTATGGGTTTTGGAAGGGGAATGCAAAGGAAAGAAGGGGCTAATAACATCAAGTATTGGTCAAGAAAGTACTTTTCCACACTTAATCGCCTTGCAGAGGTGAGATTTTTGATGTGACTTACACATTGATGATCCCATCCTGACCATCCTACAACCATAATAGGCTATGCGCTTTTAATATTTTTACTCTTTTTCACAAAAATGATAATATCTTATGTCTTCTAAAAGTTACAGATGTTTCACCTTTTCACAATGTCAGCAATATTATCCAGTAGCTCTGTGTTATTAAATGTTGCCATTGTTATAAATATCGTTATAGTGTTTTATCCTTTAAATTGTTAAATTCTTCACATCATACATTTCAAATGTTACACTACACATTTATGATGTAAATTAATGTCTTCTACCGATACTGCAGTTATTTCTGGTTCTCCATTCAAGTCTTCTGTATTTATTACTTAACTTGCATCACATAATATAATGAAGAAGATACTGTCACTCTCTGATACTCCTCTTGTAGGGCAATTATCATGTACAACTCTCAGATAATGCTTCTGCGGTTCAACATGGCAGGTGTCCCTATAAGTAGATGTCCCTTGTAGTTACTTTCAATCTCCAAGTACTGATCTAGATATGCAGACATTCGTTGCAATGAAACAGCAGACAGGTTGCGATAAATAGCACCTAAATTTAGGATGCTGATGACAGATAAAGGGAACAAACCTCCATTGCTAGGCGACCATCAGTTGGGTGAGAACACTTCAATTAACAGATCCTAACTGTGGCTGAGAACATTTTTAATCAAACATTGTGTGAGTAGGACTTGGCACCTGCAGGGCAGAATAAGGAGGTCAAAGAAAAGGCATGCATTTCCTTTTACATCTGTGAGGGAAACTGAGCATCTACTAGTATGCCCACAGTTTATTGGTTCAGTAACCAATAATACAATATAAGGTGGACTCAAATGAAAATGTATATCAAAAGCAACTAGAAAATGAAAATTAAGTGAGAAAATGTTATAAAAGTACAGTAATGGTGTAAATTAAACAGCAAAATGTCTTTCTATAGCATGGAACACACATAAAAAGCTACTTATCCACTATGACAGAAAATTTGGAAAGTTTGTGTGTGTATATGTATATATATTTCATGGAAACAAAATTAAGAAAGCTGGCTGATACTATAAATAAGAATGAGAAAACTGAAGTGTTTTGAATACATAAAAAGAAAGACATGAAGGTCTGGAGAAGGCAGTTATGAAACGAGGAATAATGGCAAAGAGAATAAGAAGTAAACCACAGAGAAGATGGATTCAGAAGGTGGTATATGATTTGAGCATGATGGTAGCAAATGTAGAATAGCTCAAATGAAAGCAGCTTTTATGAAAATGAAGAACACACTATGCGTGAACTCACTACCAATGACATTGCAAAAACGAGTACTCCAATGCTATATTGAACCAATACTTATGTATGGCAGCGAATCATGGACAATGAACAAACAATCAATACGATCATTGGAAGCCACAGAGATGTGGTTCTACAGAAGAATGTTGAAAATTCCATGGACAGCAAAGAAAACAAATGTGGAGGTTTTAAATCAGGCCTGCACACAAAGAAACCTTATCAAAAGAATAAGAATCCGACAATCAAGGTTCTTCGGGCATATAATGTGAAGAGAAGGTTTAGAACATTTGGTGACTACAGGTAAAATTCAGGGAAGGAGAGATCGTGGAAGACAGAGGGAGAAGATGTTGGATGGCCTGACATCATGGTTCAACAAAATATCGACGTCAGAACTGATTACATGCACCATGAGTTGTGGAGAGACATGATCGCCTACGCCGGCAGGCATGGCACTTGATTGATTGATTGAGAGATTCAATAATTACTCATCATATATAGTAATAGTGTCTTTGTGATTTATAAATTAGTCACAATATTTTTTTTTAAAACATGCACAATTCATATGACCAAAGTCTATTTAACTTTTTTTATTAAAAACTATGATATGAATTTATGTTCAAAAAAAGTATTTATTGGAATTTCAGACTGGAATGAAACTTTAAATATAATGGTTAAGTGCACACACACAAAAATGTTGTTTCACTGTAAAAATGTGTTGTATTTATGTGATATTATTAATGTATTGATAATGCTTTTATAACTACCTAAAAGGGGTGTTGGGTGAGAAGGTAGGGGTTAGTACCTCACGGAAAATGACAGCCGTATCCTGGTCGTGTCCATGGATAGTCATGATCCTATTTGGTCCCCATTTCTCCCCTAGCTCATGTTTGGCTCCACGTGCCCCACCCCGGGCAACAGTCTCGGCTGACTGGCTAAACAACATGAGTGGGCAGGAGTAATCCTACTTAACCCTCTCACGTCCCCCATTTCCCTTACACCCCTTCCCAGTTGTGACAAGAGGTGATAAGACACTGGCATTGCACTGAGTCAGATAGGGTCACACTGCTTACAGGGATCCATGGTGAAGACGGACTCTATGTGTTGGAAGGGAATATCTAGATGGGTGGAGATGCACAAAACACCTATGCACATGACATGGCCATAGTGAATAGCCCAGAACCAGAGCTAGTGATAAAAGCTTGCAAACATGGTGCACCTATGACTAGCGGGGATTGTGCGGCGGTGAACTGTGCTCCCCCAAGTTCAACCCAGTGACACCCTGATACCACATATCTGCCCGTAACTACCAGGGGCCTCAGATCAAGTAAGAGATCTATGCCTGACAACCTCTTTGGAATGCAATTGTCGCAACACAATTCCAGTCATGTCAGTAAACCCCACACACCTACCACACTGTAGAAAGTGCAGTCATTCATATTAGACAGTACAGCATATCTTGCTTGAATGTCCTGGACTACATAAAGTTAGACAAGAACTCCTCCCACCACACCCATCTGTTCGTAATACACTTTACACTAATCTTCCAAAATTACAGAACACATGCAGATTCTACAAATTGGCATTGGCTGCCCAAGAGTGAAAACTCGCAGCCCTGGTTAGAAGAAGATAACAACCTAAAAGGTCTTACGCTGAAGAATTGAATTCATTGTACTGGGTTTAACCCTATATGGCTCGACCCCTCTCCGCAGAAATAACAAGACACCTGCCAAGAGTATTGCACAAACTCTGTAGCTCCTGCAACAATCTTAGGAGTCTCTGGAAATATTGTTAAAAACAAGAATGGTGCGGATCCAAACCCACAACCTTCAGAACGCAAGGCAAAGGCTTAACCAATAGCAACAGAGACCACCTATTTTTATAATTTCCTACTTAATATTATAGAATTGGCCTTCAGTTATGCATATTTTGAGGAGCTAAAAAGAAAAAAATAGGACTAAGAACTGTGTTACTAAAAATAACGTCCGTCCACAATTACGTTAGTGACAACAGAATGTCACTAGTGACTCCTGTCGTCAGTCTCGGTTGTTGGACTATACTTAGATACTATAATTATATATAAAATAACTCAGTTAACTTAGTTTAGTGATTAATTAGTAATCATACTCCTAGGCTACTGACTCCAGTGACTCAGACTACTCAACTCAACAAAAAGACATCAAGGCTATCATTGATGAAAACTGCAATGAAGTGACGTTGTGATTTACATGGATGGTTCGGTAATTCGTCACGAAAAGTCCACATGGGCCTTCTCTGCATCCTCATGTGGCAGAATGGTCCAGGAGGCCAGTGGTGCATTTCATATGACAACAAGCAGCATGACAATGAAGGTACTGGCGGTTACTAATGCACTACACTGGCTGGAGTCACAAACAACACTCATGCGTGCATTCTGAGTATTGAGTATGATCCGCAAGGTGGAGTGCGCAGGCAATGGACTGAATCACTACAAGAGTCAACAATTTGCAGAATCACACTTATCTTTGTTCTGGGGCACATGGGTGTCGTTGGCAATGAGAGAGCAGACAGGCTGCCTGGCTCTGCCACCATATCAGACGGCCAGCCAATGGACAGAGCTGATGTTTTGAATGCCCTGATAGAGTGTGGCAGCAAAGAAGATTTTCATTTAAATCAGTCCATGTCAACTACTAGATTGCAAGAGTTGGGTTTGAAGATTGAAGTAGCAAGAAAAGAACAGCATAACAAGTAACAAGGTATATTAGTGGGCCCATCAATCAAAATCGAACTGGTACGGTCAGTCGCTGGACGCTGTTGGAGATATTGCGAAGGAGATCGGAGCACAAGTGGACATGTCTGGAGTGCAATGAAGATATTCCAAATTGAAACTCAACAAAATTTCCAAAGTCAATAAAAGTGACGTCCAGTTGTTATATGAGTTAATCCAATATAATTATATCAATATAATATGAATTTATCAGACTTTCACGACTCGCCTGAGTGGTTACTGGGGCCCAAATTGGGGTGTAACGAATAGGACAACTGTTGCCTGCCATGCATGTCGTGAGAGGCGACAAAGGAGGCTGGGCGTGGGGCTAGCTACCCCACAAGGTAAAAAACACTAGATGGCTACAAAACGGAGAGTGAACCGAGTAAACAATACGTAAACACACCAATGTTAAGGCTGCATGAATCAGATTTCCACCTGAATAGAATTTATGGGAAATCTGGTAGATCGTGTGTGCAGTGATCGCAGAGAGACTTTCAGTTCACGGAGAAAGCTTCTACAGTGACTACAGTACCGTTCAGTACGTACAGAGTCACTCACTGTAACACTACAGTAGTGAGAGTGAGTGTACAGGACTCACTCAGTAAAGAAACAAATTCGATGAAATCACCAGATGCTTGAAAAGAATATACCATGCTCATTAAAAGCTAATGCAGGCAACCGTTTTCTATCACACATTTTCTTTATTTTCACGCGAATTACCTAATTTAATAAACAAACAGCGAAGTTCTGATATTCGTGTGTTTATATTCCCCATCTAGAATCCGAAATTTGTATGCCAAAATTCCACTTCCTGTTCTGGCGGAAGTGATGTGCGGATTGCGGATCCGTAACTAGGTTCGCAGTAGTACGGTTAGCTGTTACTTTCCGTTATCTAAATTGTTTGTTAGTTATAGGGGATTTAAACTTCCTAGACACACACTTTCAACCTAAGGACGAGCATTTTTGGTTATATCTGAGTGTGTATACTAACAAACATGAAAACTAAGAATTAACTCCATGCGAAGAACATATTTCTCTTGCAATTTATACCCAGCAGTTACTTCATACCTGTTACTTCGTAATCATTACTTAATTGATTGATTGATTGATAGGTTGCCGTATTTTGATATATTCCGAAATTATGCCACTTCTCCTAACCTTTAAATTAATAGATTAAATTTAAATTGTGTTCCACGTATATTTTTCTAATAATAATTTTTTTAGAAATTCTTTCTTTTGGATCAACTGTCCATAAAGTTGCCTGTATTTGAAATGTTTGAAATGAAATTTTACAAATGCAGTTGTCATTTTCTCTCCTTGATTAATTCGTATCGACTTTTATCGAAATAGTCTTTCTACTGCAGCATTGTGTGCTGGAATAGCAAAGAACTGTGCTTCTTCTCGATTTAAGTAGACATTTCACTACTCCTACAGTTTTCAAAATTGGGAGAAATATGCTTCCAGAACACAGTAGCTTACTCCTAACAAATACTGTCACCTGCTTGGAACATCTAATTCAGTCTGTT
Source organism: Arion vulgaris (assembly GCA_020796225.1). Classification (NCBI taxonomy): domain Eukaryota; kingdom Metazoa; phylum Mollusca; class Gastropoda; order Stylommatophora; family Arionidae; genus Arion; species Arion vulgaris. Next base: position 56,201,938 of record CM036753.1, on the reverse strand, counting down.
ATAAAACATAGAAAAGATCAGTACCGTTTTTGAGAATATGGAAATAACTAAAATTATTCCACCGACAAAGCAAAATTTAAACCCAAAATTACCATCAATAACGAAGATATTGAGAACGTCAGATATTTTGAATATCTTGGCTCTATAATTACCAACAATGGAGATTGTACGAAAGAAGTTAAAAGAAGACTAGCCATGGCTTTACATAGGAGGGTCATGAAGAAACTATGCACAAGAGCAAAAATACAAAAGTAAGACTTCTGAGAAGATGCATATTCCCTGTGGCAACATATGGATGCGAATCGTGGACCATAACACAAACATTAAAAACAAAATTGAAGCTAGGGAACTCGATCTCACCTACACTTGGATCTGGGATATCTGGAAAAATAGCCCGATGGTCCCAAGCGGGAGCGAACCTTTGGAACGAGAGGCGAGCACGTAACCTCTACGCCACAGAGACACATCTCTTCCCCTTACTTAATTATTGTTAGCATGTACGATTTATGGCAAAGGCCTTTGTTAGAATAAATAGAAACAAACTATGGGTCATACTAAGTGAGTACGGAATTCAGGGCCGACTATTAGACAATATTAGAGCGCTATACCAAACATGCTCAAGCGTAATACGAACAAGCGACGGCCTGACAAACGAATTTGAATTATCATCAGGAGTAAGGCAGGGATGTGTGCTTTCGTCTATACTTTTCAATTTATACATAGACAGGATAACGCAAGAAACCAAGACAGATAACAACCTCGATAACAACTACAATTTAATCAACGAACTACTCTTTGCAGATGATCAGAGTATAATTTATGATAACGAACACAAACTTCAACAACACATAAATGCACTTCAAGCGACATGCGACAAATATGACATGAAAATTAACACCTCCCAAACAGAAGTCATGACAATAAGTAGTCAACAGGCCAACTAAACATACATGTGAATAATGTAAAAATACAGCAGACTACAGATTTCAAATATCTCGGGAGTATATTCAAAGCAGATACACTCATTCAGAAGCTTGCGATGTCCAGGTCACAGCCATCCGATACTGGCCATTCAGGAGCTTGCGATGTCCAGGTCACAGTCATCCGATCATGTTCCTCCGATGATCGTAGTCGATTTGCTCTGGGGAATCGGTTGATTTCTTTGTATGGTACCTTGCGACCACGCGGGCTCAACGTATTACATTCTTATGCTTCTTAGTACTTTCTCTTCCCATGCTTTGTAATCTATATGGGTATATGTTGCATGTATTACATTCTTATGCTTCTCAGTACTTTCTCTTCCCATGCTTTGTAATCTATATGGGTATATGTTGCATGTATTCAAGTTATATATTTACTAGATGTTTCATTGTTTCTTTTCCGTTCTATTTCTAGTTTTTATGTGTGTTTTTGTGTTACATTTATTTCGTTATTCGTTTTTATTCCAGATTTTCCTTAGATACGTTTGTATTTGGTCGTCCATTTGTGTTTCATTTTAATTTGTCACTCCTGTTTGTTCGTGTGCTTGATAAAGGCCTTGTTGGTCGAAACGTTGCTGTTTATTGTCACTGTTTCTGTATTTTGTAAAACTATAGTACTTTGTTTGTACGTGTTTCCTATTCAAAGCAGATAGAAAGATGGACAGAGAAATCGAGATTAGATGCTAGACGGCGAACGCAGTGACATACCAACTGTCATCACTATTAAAACATCCAACCATTAACATGGCAGTCAAACGACAACTGATAAACTGCATATTTATTCCAACTCTCTGCTATCAGTGCCAAACATGCCCCTGACTAAGACACAAGAAAGAAAGATTACAACATGTGAAATAAGATGTCTACGAAAAGCTGTCAACGTTACAAGAAGAGATGGGTGAGAAACCAGAATATCAAAAGCATCGCTAGTACTATACCATGCATACAGTACATCGAGAAGCAAAGAATCAAGTGGTTCGGCCATCTAATGAGAATGGAACCATATTTACTACCATCACGTGCCTACAATAATATACACACAGGGCGCAGCGCACGAGGCAGGCCAAGAACACGATGGATGAATAACATCTGAGTCCCTGTGAAAGCATGGACTGACAACGTCAATAGCAACACACCTGGCACAAGATAGAAACGAAATCTCCCCTCGACGCTTCACGGCAAATGTGGTTAAGATAAGATAAGATTTCTGGCACACGATTATGGCGTTAATACCATTAGTGCTGCTAATAGATACGCAGATGGATATAACTCAGACAGTGAAGATAATATTCCGCTAGATATTTATAAACTAATTATAGGCGTATTATAGTAAGAATATTCGAAAGCAACATTATAATAAAAAATATGACTGGTTAAACCCGATTTAGACCACTCGGATAACCACATCTTTCAAAACAGCATGCTACAGAACAATTATTATAAACTCCTGTTATTATAAAAGGCTGTGAATTCCACTCGCTGACCAGATTGAAAGAGATGGGTGTCAATATTGGTGCAGCCCGAAAAGAACGACACACTAAATATACAAAGAGATTAATTAATCAACATCGAACTGGCGTGTAGGGTCGCTAGACGCTACGGAATTTGCTGAGGCGGAGATCGGAGCACCTATGGACATGTCCGGAGGGCTATGATGATAGTCCTCATATAATTGATAACTGATATAAACTCCTGGGCAAGGAAAGAAAAATGTAGACCTTGTACAAAACTGAACATATAGGAATATTGACATAACACTGAACATGGCAATGTAGGAGTCGGAGGAACTGGCTAGAAATCGAGAAAATTGCTACCTCAAGAATATTTGGTCAGCTACGAAAAAGGTAAAGCAAACGTCAAAGACAGTTATCAGTTATATGAGGATTATCATCAAAGCGCTCTGGACATGTCCATAGGTGCTCCGAACCGCACCTTAACAAATCAAGCAGCGTTCAAAGGCCCAACACCCCAATTTAATGTTGAACAATGAATCTTTTTTTGCATAGGTTTTGCATTGGTCATACTTTTCGGCTGTACCAATATCGACACCCATCTCTCTAGATATGGACAACGACTGGGATTCACAACAGTGAAACTGTTCGGAAAGACTCTCGATGCAGGCTATTGCAGTTCCCTCTGATATCGTAGCCGTTCCAGCCAATGTAGCAGCTAGTTCATTAACCGTGACTCATGCGTGCCGTGGGACGAAATAACGGTGATTTCTCTGATCCCTGCCTATACAAGTCCCTGCATCCTTTTTCGTCTCTCATTTTTGTTTCGACGACAAATCATACTCATGAAGTAGTTGTGATATGCCAAACTTACCACTATCTATGTAAGCGTCCTCACCTCCATTGTCAAACTACTTGTAGTTGTTGCTTTGACCTCACTGGTCTCTGTAATTATTTTTCATCCTGAGCGTGCCGAAAAAACCACGAACTTTGTTCTTGGCGAATGACTGAATCATCGTTTAAATAACTACGTCCCTTTTGTTGACGTTGTTATTCCAGAGGGTCTCAACACGGCCTTCTCTATAATGGCCGCAGCGCTGACGCCATTGTCATAGGCTGAGGCGGTGTATTCTCACAGACTTACTATTGTCTGTTACTATTGGGAAACGCTGATCTAGACAATACATTTTGCAGATGTTAGAAACTTGTTGTTGGATGCATGTGTGTATTACAGAAGAAGTTTTATGATGAGTAGCTATAGTTGTTGCTCTCACATACTATTTTAGTTTAATTTTGTACAGAATATTTTAGAGTGAGGAGTAAGTTTATACAGAATGAGGAGTAATTTATATATGATTACTAGTGTACTTACATCAGCTTATGGTAGTCTCTCATCATTTATCCATGAATAAGTAAGCCACATGTTTGCACAACACCACAGCTTGATTAGCACATAAACTAACATCACTTATCAGTAATCCATGAATAAGTCAGTCACAAGTTTACACATCACCACAGCTTGATTAGCATATAAACTAAACAGTATTACACAAATATATTTATCTACTACTGAATTTTGTTACATTCCTTTTTTTTTGTGAAGAAGCAGCTTGCTGAACATTGCATTGATCATTCCTTATTTTTCTATAATTGTTGAGGAAAATGTTGGAACCACAGACAAAGTATTTCTTTTTGAGCTCCACAGATACATGCAGTACTGTCTAATGAGAATTTAAAATAGCTGGCAGTTAAAATTTGTAAGACAATCTCTTTCTGGTTTGTCGTGGCCAAGAACTTATCTTCATATTCAGATGATATCACCTTTTGAACAACTAGATATGATATGAAGCAGAGAACAGTGAGATCTTGTGATGGGCACTTCAGTCCACACCTATCTATTAAATGTGTGTAGTTAAATGAAACACCAACGAGAAAATTGCAACAGAAGAGTACATAGAATCAGAGTACCCTGAAAATGAGTGGACGCACGTCTACACGGACGGATCGGCAAATAACGCAATAAGCGATGGCGGAGGAGGAATAGTGCTTAAAATCTCAAAGAAAGTAACGGTCAAGAAAGCGATTGCAACTGGCAAATACTCGAATAGCTACCGAGCAGAGGCAGAGGCAATCAAAGAGGCGGCCGAAATGATCTTGGAGAGAAGAAGCACTACACGTAACAAGGTCGTGATATTCACCGATGCTCTATGGTCATCACGGCACTTAAATGCGTTGGCAAAACAGAGATGAATGAGCTCAAAACGTCCCTCGCTGAACTAACGAATTCACTCAAACGCACCGTCATCCAATGGATACCGTCACACTGCAACGTTGGGGGAAACGAAGCAGCCGACAAGCTAGCCAAAGAGGGCGGGCGACTACCTCAGACTGATCTCGAGATCGGTTATGAGGAAGTCAAAACAACCATCGGTTCGCACTATAGAAGCAAATGGGCAAAAGACCACCCTCAGCACACAGCCAGGGACGGATACTATGGTCTCTCTCGACGCGAACAAGTTGCCATACTTCGCCTCCGTACCGGCCACAACAAGCTCCGAGCCCACATGTTCCATAAATTTAAAATTGGCACAACTAGCCTGTGCCCCTGCAATATGGCAGACATGACGGCAGAACACGTCTTGCAAGACTGTCAACGATTAGCAGGTATAAGGAAAGAGTACTGGCCACAACACACAGAGCTTCGCGAAAAGCTGTACGGGGAAACGGAGTCCCAAAAAAAACAGTAAAATTCATGATAGAAGTTGGTCCATCAGTCTAGGCCGGGAACGCAAGAGAGAGAAACACCAACTTTTACTACATTATGTCGAATGAGATCAATAGTCTACATGATAACCTTTAATACATTATATCGAAGGAGATCAATAGTCTATGTGACAAATTTTGTCACATTATGTCGAAGAAGATCAATAGTCTACATACCAACTTTTACTACATTATGTCGAATGAGATCAATAGTCTACATGGCAACGTTTGATACATTATATCGAAGGATTCAGGTATTACAGCTTCACTTTTCTGTTTCAAACTACACTATATAAATTTTTACATAATTAGGAAGAATGCGAAGATGCTACTTTGATTAGTGTCTTGATGGTTGGCACATCGACTGGTTTATGGTTGAAACTGGAGTAAAGGAAGACTGTATTCTATCTCCGCTATTGTTTGGAGTGGCCATTGACTGGGTGATGTAAAAATGTTGCAGGGGCGAAACTGGCATTGATTGGGTAGAAAATAGTCAACTAGAAGATTTGGATTTTGCAGATGATATTGCCTTGTTAAGTAGAAACAACCAAGATATGCAAAGAAAAACAGACTTGTCAACTATAGCATCAAAAGTTGGCTGCAGATAAGCTATGAAAAACAAATATAATGAAGACAACTATGGCAAGTAACGCAGATATCACCCTGAAATCTAAAATGATAAAAATAACAGAGCAGTTCACCTATTTAGACAGCAATTTTGATTGCACAGGAAATGTTAAAAAGAAATTATGATACGAATTTTTAAAAGCAACATCAGCTTTTAAAAGTCTAAATAAAATATGGAATTGCAAATTATATAGTATTAAAACTAAATTACGAATTTTCAATTCAAATGTTGTATCAATCCTAACACATGCCAGCGAGAGTTGGAAAATGACTAAAGATATAGAAAGCAAGTTGAATGCATTTGAAAATAGATGTCTGCGAAAAATAATGAATATAAAATGGAACGAATTCAGGAGAAGTGATGAAATAAGAGACATGTCTGGTCAACCACTAGTGACAAACTGTTATAAGAGAGAGAAGATGGAGATATGTTGGACACACCTTCAGGAGAAATGATCAACGAATATCAAAGCAAGCATTGAAGTGGGGTTCAAGAAAGAGAGGTCGACCTAAGGAGACTCTGAAACGAACTTTGCTGAGAGAGGCAAGAGGTATCGGTCTCAGTTCCATGGAGGAGATTGAGCGAGTTGCCTAGGATAGAGCGATATGGAGAAATTACTTGCAGGCCCTATTTAACGTATAACAGTACTAGAGGAATTATTATTACTTTGATTAGACGTGAAGCATTACAAGAACCACTCGAACCGTTAAAATCGTTTAACGACGACATACCCGATTCAAACCACTACTTAAAAAATATCAGAAAATACAATTCATGCTATTAGATGACATCTTTTGGAAAGGCTTACCCAATTCATCATCATGGATTAATGACAACTTTCACCCGTGCGGAGTCAGGTTAATTAGCTAGTACTTTATAAACACGTAGATGTCAAAGAATGCATAATGTTATGGGAGTCCCACCCAGAACAAGGTTTAAAAAAAACTAGCAAGCATATTGTCATACAATTTGGCCACATATTGCAAAAGACATTGATTTTGATGATAAAGAACGTTTAGTATATGCATTGTACTTATTTATTAAAAAAATAATTAATTTTCTTGAAAATATATTTTAATCCCCTCTCCCATCCCCGTTCATTGTGCAGTGGATTTCACTAACATAAGATGTTCAAAGAATGCCAAACTAGCATATGATGTACATATCACCCATAATCTAAGCGTGAACCTCCCAAAATGTATAACCAATTGGTTTTGTAGATATGGCTCTTGCAATATAACCCTTCCAAATAAAATAAAGAGTTCAAATTAAAACAGCAATATCTCTGCTTATATACAGTTTAGACAAAAATTGGAGGTTCATTCTTTAATTATGGGTGATATGTGCATCATATGCTAGTATGAACTATCATCTGATGTACATATAACCAATATGGGGTGAGGGCGTCGGTTTATAGTATGTTTTCAAGAAAATTAATTATCTTTTAAATAACTAAGTGCAGTGCATACACTAAATGTTGTTTATCATAAAAAAACAGTGTCTTTTGCAACGTATGGCCAAATTTTATGACAATATGTTTGTTAGTTTTTTTTCTGTTAATTAAAAAAATGAAAACCCTTGTTCGGGCTGTCTCCCACCATGATCCGTTTCAGGGCATAATTTGGTACTGTACTTCTTAAGTTAAGGGGTTATACTACTGAAAGTTGGGTCATTATAGCTTATAGATATCGATTTTTCAAATTCATCATATTATGTTAGTATTGCATCTCTACAATCCAATTATGCAAAGTGTTTTTATTTATGATCACGAAAAATGCTTCAAAATTATTTTTGAAAAGCCCTATCCTCTAAAAATTCGCTATAGAAAATGTCTTCAATTGTCTTTCTTTGTCCCTAGATACAGTGTATGGCATTCAATTAACCCAATCGAGTCATGTATCATTGTAAAGCTTGATCTGAGTACTAACAGATATATTAGATTTAATTAGGCTAGGCAATGACTGTATGCTGTAACGGACGATTTCACTGACACTTTAGACTAAATTCACATTACATTTTTAAAACACAGTTTTCTCCCATTTGTAAATTTCGTTAACGTGGGCAATGTAGGTTTTCCACCATGAAAGAAATCCTCAAGATAGCAATATGAGATTTGACCCTGACATATTTATATTAATATTGAAGCCCTTAGACAAAAGAAAATGCACCTTTCTCTAGAAAATAAATTTATATGAATTTTTTTATGAACCAGAGGGTCCTATTTTGGGCCGTGAATTGGGTATGTCTTATTCGTTGCACTCCTAGAGATCAGTTACATGTTACATAACAATTTAAAGTTGTCAGTGGGCCAGAATATTGGTATATTTAGGTTGTGCAGTCAAAAAAATTGCAATTGTTATTTACTTCACTCTGTTTGGTGACCGTACGACGTTGTTTACAATCCAACATGGCTGCCGTTTCCATAGCAACCCGATAATTTATTAATGCGAAAGATATCTAAATTTTCATTTTAGACCACTCTAGTACTAACTGCTATGTATCACATAATTTAATTGAGAGATAAGAAAGTTGAGAAATCCTGTAGGATAACCCTTAAAAGAACAATTTTACAATTTGTCAGTTTTTAAATCGCAACTTACAAATATGCAATACACTAACAGTTAACTTCGATCAAATAAACAAATACAACTGCGAGGTTATCGATTTGTACATAGTAGAAAATAATCTTTAGCAAACTCTTTTCTATCGGTATTTCAGTAGATATTATAGAGTATTTATTGAGTATCAAAAGGGTTTTAAAGCCAAAGAATTGACTTCATTGCACTGGGTTTTACCCTATATGGCTCCGCAGAAATAGCACTCTACCTGCTGAGAGTATTGCACGAGCTCCGTAGCTCCAGCAACAATCCTAGGGGTCTCTGGAAAAAAGCACATGTGAACAGATCGGGCGGTCCTTATTCGAACTCATGACATTCGACTCGCAAGGCAAGGGCATAGTAATCGTTATTAGTCTCCCTTATTGGTGTCGGATGCGTCTTATGGAGGGAGGAATTGAGTACTAAAGGAACCCTTAGATTTATGTCAGTGGAACTTTGTACTCTTGCTGGTTTTAACCAAGGTGTACATGACTTTAGGAGAGGTGATTGAATAAACTAGCACCTGTGTCTTGCTGCATTGGACAAAGCGTTGACAACCCATTCCAGTAAACAATATATCATCATCAAATAGCTTGTCCTGAGCAGAAAGTTGACACCCTAACAATCTTTAGGAAATAATATCTATCTCACAGACCAGGAGAAAGGAATAACTGAAACAACATCAAGCTACCAAAGAAATGTGATCTGGGAAAATGTGAGAACTGGATAGAAATAAACCTCCTATCAGACTAGGATCTTCTATGTCGATAACGTCGTCGTAGAATGATTTTTTACTCTGCAGCTCATCTAGCATGATTTTTTTCAATCGACAGGATGGAAAGTGAAGACATCCTATTCTCACACTGAGTGTTGCGCACAGTTGTCTTAGTAAGTTTCAAACAAAAGAATGTGCGCTCTACAGTTGATGTGGTCACTGGTATTGTTGATACCAAACAACATAATGTTTCTGTGAACGCTTCTGCTAAGTCTGTTTCTTTCAAGAGCTGAATCCTTTCAGTCGAAACCTTGTTTGAAAAGTCTGATAGCCAGTAAGCCGACACTAATTCACTCCGCAAATTGCTAAAATCGAATATAGCCTTGCTCCTACTTGTCGCATGTCTATCCTCCATGCTTTGCTGTGAAGAACCAGTTTTGCAAATTCGAGATCCTTTCTATATTTCATGCTTTGAAGCGCTGTCAAACTATATTGACAATCGACCACTTGAACACTTTACCAGATATCTTGAATTAAAGATCTTTGAAAAAGATGCATATGTAACTGGGTAGGATTAGAACCTACAACCTTCAGAATGCAAGCTAAACGCCTTTACCATTTCGATATAGATACCCTTTTATCTTACGACTATCACTAACTCTATTCACAATACCAACTGAAAACCCTAATCTCAGTTATATTTATAGCTCTAGTCTAACACTAACCTACTTCTAGATAGTTACAAATCTAAAAACGCAAAGCAATCGACCAACCAATAAACAGCTTAGAAATGAGAAAAAAATGAAATTGACAACGCAGCCATTCTGCCAATCGGCGCCGATCAACCACCACCACACCGAAGCCCTTGCTAAGCAAACATAATGATCTGCTAAATATTATCCGTGACTCAATCTGGATTCGAATCCAACACCTTCAAAACGCAAAACAAACGTCTTTATACCCACACCATAGAGACCACATAACATAGACACAAATAGTAACAAAAACACTAACTCTATTCCCAAAACAAAATCCAATCGTTAACTACAGCTCTAGTCATAGATCTAGCTATATCCCTAGCAATTGCGTTAACCAGAATTCTAGACAGTTATAAAAAATAAACACAAGTAATCAACGAATCAATAAACGAATGTACAAACTAACAGCTTAGAAATGAAAAGATCTAACTAGCAAAACAGACATTCTAAAAAACAACACGACCCGCCAACACAACCTTACCACCACCTAACCCTAACTAGCCCCTAATCGAAACTACAATCCTAGGTATATGCAACTGGGTCAGGATTCGAACCTACAACCTTCAGAACGCAAGCCAAACGTCTTAACCACATATAGAGGCACGCTATAGAGACCCCTAGCCTTACAACTAGCAATAACTTTAACACTAACTATTCACAATACAAATCCAAGGTCTCATCTAGCCATAGTTATAACCCTAACAATAACCATCACCCTAATTCTAGACATTCAAATAACTACAAATGAAAAGTAATCGGCCAACCAATAAACCATTAATCAAACAGCTTAAAAATATAAAAACTAACAACACAGTCGTTCTAAAAGTCGAGACGATCAACCACCACTCCTAGCATCTAACCATAGCTCAACAAACAATCCTATTGATCTAGTAAATATTCCATATGACTGTCTAGATTCGAATCCACAAACATCAAAATGTCTTTGTCGATTCGTCATAAAGAACCTATAAATTAGAGACAAAGACTAACAATCACACAAACCAAACACACAATTCAATCCCCAACCACACCTCTTCATAGCTCTAGCTCTAAAAACAACCCTAACCCAAAATCGAGACATTTAAAAATAGTAAACACGAACATCAGGGTGAAAAGACTGGCAGATGTTGGTAGTGACCACAATTTAGTTATAGGGAAACTTGCACTAAATTGAGGAAGGCAAAAGTAGGGGAACAAAGACAACAACGATTTGACATCATAAAATTGCAAAACCCAGAAATAAAACAAAAGTTCAGGTTGGCTTAAAAAACAATTTTAGTTTATTACAGGAGACGGAAATGACAATACACAAGTTCAGCGAAGCGATCAAGTTAGCTGCAGAGAACATACTGGGATATAGAAAATCGAAAAAGGAAGAATGGTTCTCAACAGCAATATGGGATAAAATAGAGCAAAGAAAAGAGGTAAAGAAAAGGTTACTAAGTACGAAATCACGATGTGCGAAAGAATACAAATCTAGTCTGGTCAGAGCGGATAAGTTCAGATCGGGAGGAAACCGAGGAAGGCTACGGTGATACGTAATAAATTAGCGTTTAAAGACAAAGACACGTATGTATGGTATCACATAAACAAGCAAAACGAATAGAAAAATGATAAAACTAACCAAAAAGAACAAACGTTTCGGTCGTAGACCTTTATCAAGGGACAAACACAGACAAGGATTACTAAATAAACTAAAGCATAGATCTAAATGAGAAGGATGACTAACGATACAGCAAATACTCACCTGCTACCTAGCACACCGTGCAAACACTGAAAGTCTACACGAGGTGATGTCGATACATCGAGTAGCAGAGGCGGGTTTTTCAGGCTACCTCCGATACAGGAAGACAATGGTGCAAGTGTGTGCCTGGTCAGAGCCAAATATAAACTTATGGCCCTTCGGACTCGGGTAAGAATTATGGAAATCAGACCCCAACTACACCACGTGACCTCGCATTCCAGTATTTACTGTATGTAGACGAAATCATATTAAAGTCAACACAAAATGCTAACTCGAAGTTATATTATACAACAAGTTAAGTTTAACAATAAGGAATATCAATATTATGAATATTTTCACCAATAAATAACCATAGACTCACAGAATTGAGCAAAATTATAAAAAAGCTTGCAGTGTTCTACCAAACATCTATATTTTCCAGCCCCCTTTTCTGATCTAGGTCATGGAGCCCTCAGTCAGTTGTCTGGTCTAGTTATCTAGAGTTGGCTGTGGCCGGGTTAGGCAACAGGGGAAGGCAACTTTCTAATATGGAAAGCAGTGCGGGGAGAAGTCTTCTTCTTCTTTAGATTCGTTCTTTACGACCAATTTTAATCGCTCTTTGTGATATGTTTGATCTTTGCCAAGAACATGTATACGTTGCACATTGGTTTGGTAGGGCCCTAAACGCATAGACTTCTACACGTTTAGGACATGTGCATTCGATTTCAGCCAAACCTTTGTAGGCGCCTCTTATAACATACGTGTCAGGTAACAGTGGTTCTATTCTTGACACCCCAAATTTGGGCCCGGTAACCACTCAGGCGTGGGCGGGGAGAGGTAATTGGAGCCGTACCTACTCGAAACAAGTGTCACACCCCAAATAATCGACCTCATAAGTATAAGCCAGAGGAAAAAAGGGGCGGAAAAGGATGATAAGAATGGTTGAGTAGAGACAAGAGGAAACATGGCACACGACCGTGTAAAGTAGCATACCTGTGGTGGTGGGAACTCGTCAAACGTCGGGCCGAAGAGACATAGGCCCTACTAGGCCAAGGTGCAAAATAAGTGTTCAAGGAAAGGACATCTCCAGTATCCACTGTCAGTGTGCTGAAGTTATACTCACTGACGGCTCCTAAAGCTGTTATGCTTTTGAGGAGTCATCTGTGACCATAGCTCCGTACAAATATGCAGAGTATGAAAAGCGGTATCGAGAGTGGCTGCGTAGGTGCACATATGAGCTGAAAGAGCGAAGCATGACTGTCTAATGGCCAGAGATGTCAAGGAAAGAAGGGGAAAGGGGGAGAACGAGGCAACGAGGGTGGAGCATTACAAGAAAAGTGGGGGTGGAGTTTACCGAAGTGGAAAGGGAAGCGCTGTTGGAGATATCCTGGAGGTGCTGAGAGAAGCGGTCAGCAAGGCGTACGCCTGTCTCCCCAACGTACGTCATTCTGCAGCGCTTACACAGAATGGCATAGATGTGGTTGCGGGAGACACAGGAGAAGTCATGCCGGATAGTGAACGGTGTCTTGGGAAAGGAAATGGAAGAGGCCTGAAAAACGTAAGGACAGGTGAAACAATGGGACCTAGAGCATGGGACAGTTCCCACGTGTCCGCCTGAGGTGCGAAGCCTACTACGAACCAGAAGGTTGCGTAGGTTCTTGTCCCGCCGGAAGGCTACTAAGGGGGAAGAAGAAAAGACTCATAGGGAAGACGGGTCTTCCCGAAGGATTCGCAGCTCCCGGAGTAGAATCATGAGAGCTAGAGCACTGTGCGGGTGAAAGGTGAGCACCAATTTGGTGCGGTCGGAGGGAGGCGGTGGGACGGGGAGAGGGCAGTGTGACGAGAGATAGGTAGAACGCGGCGAAAGGCGTTGGCCAGAACCTCCTCGGGGTAAAGACGGCGTCGGAAGAAGTCGAGCATCTTGTGAGCATGCTGACGAAAATCGTCGTCGTCATGACAAAAACGTCGGAGACGTAGGAGCTGAGAGAATGGTAGAGAGTCTCGACTGGCCTGGGGTGGGATGACTTATAAAGAAGATAGCTGTGGGAATCAATGGGTTTGTAGAACACAGTGGTGCGAAGAGAGGAGACACCGATAGAGACAGTGATGTCCAGGAAGTTCACCGACGTGAGAGAGATGGAAGAGGTAAACTTGATCGAAGGATGGAAGTCACCTACGAATCGGATACATTGTAATTACTCACTGTCAGACATGTCAGTCACCCCCACTCCATCGTCAATGTAGTATCAGTATAGAATGGGTACGGGACCCCGAAATTTGTGGAAAATAAGATGTTCCAAGTGGCCCATGAACAAACACGCATAACTGGGGCCCATTTTGGTACCCATGACCACGCCGCTAATCTGATCAAAGTACTCCCCATTGAACTCGAAAGAATTCGTGGTGAGTACCAGTTCAACTAAGCGGGACAAATGTATTGGTCCCTACGCCAAACGACAACCGCACCCCCCTTGTCGGCAGATTTGATGACAATGTCATCCCTTGAGCGGAGATTGGTGAGAGCACGGGACTCAGCTGGAGTAATATTAGAGCGCCGAATGGGAGATGGGCGTAGAAGGCGTATGGAGTGGAGAGTGTTAGAGATGTAGCGCTCCAGTAGATCAGAGGGAGGCAGCGAAGGGGGGTTCCAATCGTGTTTACGATGGGGAGTCCCAAGAGAGGTTCGTCAACAAGGGGACGAGGGGGTTTGTTAAAGAAAAAGTGCCGAAGACGAAGTCCACGATGAAAGGAGTTGACGTTCCTATAAAGTGAGTACTTGTCCGCGGTGGGGCGAAGAGGGATAAAGTTAAGACCATTGCTAAGGATAGATACTTCATCAGAAGAAAGAGGGAGATCAGGGGGGATACATTGAACAAGGAGGAGAGGGTCGGAAGGAGGGGAGGAGGGTGAGACGGAGGAGGGGTGGGACGGAGGCGGAAAATTTTAGCCTTGTGAGATGCCGAAAGAGACATTTACAGTTCCCTGTTAAAAGAATGAATAATGTGTAAGAGGAAGAATTATAGTGGGGAGGAGAAGGAGAGGAGACGAATGCGTAGCTGAGCAATGGAAGCCCACAGTTCCGAATCTGCCGAGCGTGGCTGTCGGATACTACCCCCATACGGTGAAAGCCACATTGTTTATTAATGGGATTTAAACGATAGCGAGTAGAGGGATGAAGATTCCCGAGGGAGGGATGAAAGGATGAGGAAAAAACCACGTGGTAAAATGTGTTGTCTGAGACAGCTATTAAGAAAGTTAAGGTGACATTGGAAGCGAGTTTTCTTAAAGGTCAGGAAAGCAAAACTAATATCTACTGAACTCAACTCGGTGGGCAAAAGTCAGAAAGCGGCTAGAATAGAAGAGTGAATGGACTGAGATAAGCGATGAAAAGAAGTCATAATGAATAGGTACCGGTAGACTGGATTGCGAATAGTGAACGGAAAGCGAGAGGCTACTATAATGTAGAATAAGATTAAAATTAAAACAATAAATAACACAGTGGATAGCAGGAAGAGGGTAGCAGCGAATAAATAAACACGATATGCGGAAACCTACAAATTTAGTCTGGTCAGGGCTGATTAGATCAGATCGGGAGGAAACCGAGGGAGGCTGTGGTGATACGTAATAAATTGGTCTTTAAGGACAAAAACACGTATGTATGGGATCACATACGCAAGCAAAATGAATAGCACAATGATAAAACTAAAAGAAAGAAGCTAATCTTGATACACAGTGTATGCAGTGCCCACATGGTGGATTGTGTGCACCGTTTAGTACGAAATCACCGAGGGTAAAAGAGAAAATTGCAAACGAATTTTTGCAGAGGAACAAACAAGTTAAATCAGGAGCAAAATTGGATAAACGATTGTATGTTGAAAAGCTTGCAGCCGATGCGGAAGAGGCAGCCAGTAAAAATGATATAAAATCTCTGTATACCATTACCAAAATGTTGAGAGGGAATGTGGTGGCAATTCAAGATTTGCCCTTAAAGGCAGAGGATGGAAAAACAATCTCGGGAGAGAAGGAGAAAATCGAAAGATGGAAAGAACATTTTCAACAGTTATTAAATCGCCCAAGCCCGGCCATGCTTGCTAATATTGTGGAGACAGGGAGTATTTGGACATAGACACACAACCTATCTCGGAAGCAGAGGTAAAAGAGGCCATTAGGACACAGAAGAAAAATAAAGCACCAGGCAAAGATGGAGTATGCGCAGAAATGCTTATGATGGAAGAAGCAGAAACACCAAGACTCCTGTGCAAAATTCTAAATATATGGGATAAAGAAATAATTCCAGAAGAAAGAAGAATAGGCTCTATTATCAAGTTACAAAGAAAGGGGACTTAGGAAATTGTAACAACTGGAGAGGAATAACCTTGTTATCATTAACTATTTAGTAGAGTTAGTCTTCAAAGAATGAATGTAGCACTGAACAACAAAATTAGAATATAACAAGCAGGTTTCAGGAAAGGAAGATCATGCATAGACCACATTTTTGCACTGCGACAGATAGTTGAACAAAGCAATGAATGGAATAGTTCCATCTACATGGTTTTTGTTGAGTTTGAAAAAGCATTTGATAGCCTGCACAGGGAATCGCTATGGAAGATACTCCGTCATTATGGAATACCAATAAAGATGGTCAGTGTAATTAAAGCATTATATACGGACTTTCAGTGTCAAGTAGTGATGCTCGTCCATCACGGGTGATGATGACCACAAAAATGTTCATCCAAGTGAATGTACGAGTAGTTGCGTTATGTTTGTCTGTGTGTGCGTAGATGACTAGTGAGCCCGATACGGGCTTGAAATGTTCTTGTACAGTGTGGGTAAGGTATTTGCACTTGTGAGAAGTTTTACTGCCTTTTTATTTTGACGTTTTTGTTCCATCCGTGCTGTTCTACCTGCCTCGCAGGCCGAGGAACCGTGTCGAAGAAGTGTGCGCCAGGCTGATCTGTCTTGAGCAACATTTTCCCAGTTGTTGACAGCTATGCCAAAGGATTTCATCAAGTTCTTGAGTGTATCTTTGAATCTCTTTTTCTTCCCCCACCCTTGTGAGCGTTTACAGCTATGCAGCTCACCACAAAAGAGTCGTTTGGGTATTCTGCAATCTGGCATTCGAGTCACATGTCCTGCCCATCTTGTCTGGGACTGCATCAAGAATGTATAGCTGCTGGAGAGAGCAGCTCTTCTTAGGTCCTCTGTATCTGGGATTATACCCTGCCATTTGATGTTTTTTATTTTTATAAGGCAGACTGTGTGAGCGTCCTTGCGTGACTCTGATATACAGTCCAAGTTTCGCATGCGTGAAGAAGGACTGGAAGCACGACAGCTCGATATACCTTCAGGTTTGTGGCTTGGCCAATACCACATCTGTGCCAGTTTCTATGTAGTCTACCAAAGGTGCTGCTAGCTTTAGAGATTCTGATATTTATTTCATCATCTATGGTGACATTTTGGAACAGTGTGCTTCCAAGATAAGTAAATATGTCCACTACTTTCAGTTTCCTGCCGCTTGTTGTAATATTTGGTTCGGCAAATACTTTTCCAGGAGCTGGTTGGTACATGACTTCAAATTTCTCGGTATTGATGGTAAGACCAAAGTTGGAGCAGGCTTGTGAGAATCTGTTCATGCTAATGTGGAGATGTGCCTCAGTGTTTGCAGTGAGGGCGCAGTGGTCAGCAAATACAAGATCTCTTATGGTTTCAGACTTTACTTTTGTTTTTGCTTGAAGTCTCCTTGGGTTGAAGAGTTTTCCATCTGTACGATACCTATGTTACCATCTCTGAATGCATCTGTCAGCATGGCAGAAAACATAATGCTAAACAGAGTTGGTGAAAATCACACAACCTTGTTTGACTCCATTCAGGACGGGAAAAGGCTCTGATAGCTCGCCTTGGACCTGCACTCTGGCGTGCATTCCCTCATGCAGTTGCTGCACAATGAATTTTTCAGTACAGCCATATTTAGCCATGAATGCAATGCCAAGTAGTATGCAATAACCAGCTGACAGAGTGTTTTGAGGTAAATACAGGAGTTAGAGAGGGATATATTCTTTAACCGTTCCTGTTTAACCGTGCTGTAGACTGGTTGATGAAACCATAAAGGATAACAACAGAGGCATTCGATGGATAGTTACATCAGTTCTGCAAGCTTTGGATTATGCCGATGATATTGGTTTTTTGTCCAGCAGATACGAGGATGCTCAAAGGAAATTAGATATAATTTCCAGAACAGCTCAAACAATATGACTTAAAATTAATATAGCGGAAACGAAGGTAATAAAAAATAATCATAAATTTGAGAACCTAATTGTATTACAAAACGAAGTCATAGAGGAAGTCCATGATTTTGTATACCTGAGAAGTATAGTATCAACAGATGGAGATTCAGAAATGGATATCATCGAAACAATCAAGAAGGCAAGACAAACTTTTGCGATGCTCAACAAAATTTGGAAAACAAAAAGACTAAATCTTAGAACAAAACTTAAAATATATAGAAGGAATGTAATGGGAGTACTATTAGTGAATGCTGGAAAATGACCCAACACATAATACACAAGTTCTAAACATTTCAGAATAAATGGTTAAGAAGGATCCTGCAAATCTTTTGGCCAAATACCATAACAAATGAGCTTTTGAAACGAACCGAATGGGCATCCTTGGAGACCATCATTAAGAGACGAAGATGGAGGTGGTTTGGACATGTATGTCGTATGCCAGTGGGAGCATTGGCTAGGACAGCTCTCAGATGGACAGCGGATGGAAAGAGAAGGCTTGGACGTCCAAAAGAAACATGGAGAAGAACGGTGGAGAGAGAGTTAAAGGAGTGTGGCCTGAGGTGGGAGACGGTTGGTAGAAAGACAGCAGAACGGCAACAGTGGAAGTCTCTTGTGGAAGTCTTATGTGTCAATCTTGACACGAAGAGGATATAGATAAATAGAAACACGAGCATCAATCAAACAATCAATAAACGAATATATAAACTAAAGCTTAACAAAGAAAGCAATATGTATTTAAAAAATCTGATATTCTAAAAACAGAATCGGCCTACCATCATCCCCGTCATTACATAAAGATAACCGAAAGGCTAATCCTAAATCTAGTCCTAACCCAAAACACAGCAAATAAAACTACAGTCCTGGTAGTTTCCGAAAAATAGGCATATGTAACTCGGTAACAATAAAATTCTATTAAAAATAAAATTTAAAAAAATTATCGATTTAAAAAAAAATTTAAATCGACTTTTATATTTCCTTCTTAAAAAAAAATTTTTACATAAATTATCTATTTTTCAAAAATAATTCATCCATTTTCTATTTCCCTAATAAAAATAAAATTGTACACAAAATATCTAATTTTCAACCCAAAAAAATCGTTTTCCAAGAAACAAATATTTTATATATAACTATATATAATACCTATCTAAATTTAAAAAAATTATCTTAACTTCAATAACGAAAAACACACAAATTTATCTCTCCTTTTATAGACCAAAAGCTATCTTCCCATTAGTAAATCCTTCTTTTGCCTTGGTTAACCCATAGCTTGGGGCATATTACTATATAAGCTATATTACTATCCTATGCATGTTGACGCATACTATATAAGTTATATTAAGAGTGACGATGCCTACCACCCTTCTGAGTATATTATTCTTGCCTAACACTATTATTTTATATATATATATATATATATATATATATATATATATATATATATATATAGATGTATATCTAAATTAAAAAATTATCTCCCCTTAATAGCCTAAAAATTATCTACCCTTTAAATAAACCCATAGTTATCTCCCCTTAGTAAATCCTTCTTTGTCTTTGCTCCTATGACTAAATAGCTCACTCCTATCTATTAGCCCCACATTAGCCCCACACATACTACCTAAGTACTCCATTACACAATAAAATTATCTCCTCTTATATAAACCAATATTATCTCCTCCTTAGTAAATCCTTATTTGGCTTTGCTTTACCCTAGGGTGGAGTATATTACTCTATAAGCTCTATTAAGGGTGCGGTAGGGTGAAGTATATTGCTTTTTAAACACAATTACTACCTGAAATAATACTTAAGTACCACATGATATACTACTCACCACCACCTAACCCTAACCCCAACACCACCACCACTACTACCACCACCACCGACCTCACCACCGCCTCCTAACCGTAACCTTAACACAAAATCCAACCACCACCTCGCGCCCGCTTCCACGCCAACTTTAGCCCCAGCAATAGCCCTAACCCTAACCAATACCCAAACCCATACACTAACCCTAACTCAATCCTTAACCTTAACCCTAACCCTAACATTAACCCTAACATAACCCTAACACTAACATTAACCCAACCCTAACCCTAACCTAGACTCCACCACCACCACCTAACACTAACCTTAAACCTAACCCTAACATCAACCCTAACCTAAACTATACCTAAACATAACACCAACCCCAATAACACCACCACGACCACCTAACCCTAACCTAAACCCTAACCCTAAACCTAACCTTACCATTATCATAACCCTAACCCTAAGCCCAACCCTAATCCGAACCCCAACGCCCTCACCACCACCTAACAATAACCCTAACCCTAACCCAATCCATAACATTAACCCTAAATCTAACCCTAACCTCAACAACGTCCCAACCACCACCACCCCCCACCACCACGTAACCCTAACCCAAACCATAACCAGAACTCAAACCCTAACCAAAACCCAAACCATGCCCCCCAACCATAATCCTAACCCTTGCCCTAATCCTAACTCTATCTCTATCCCTAACATCAACCCCACTCCTACCACCAGCACATCCTAACCCTAACCCCAAACCCACCACCACCACCACCACCATCACCTAACCCTAAAACTAACAATAACCCTAAGCCTATCCCTAACCCTAACCCCACCACCACCACCTAACCCACCACCTAACCCCAACTTCAGTTTTGGCCCTAGCCCTAATCCTAACCCCAATACCAACCCGAAACCGAACCCTAACTCGAACCCTAACACGAACCCTAACTCTAGCCCTAGCCCCAACCCTAACCCCAACCTGAACCCTAACCTAACCTTCACCCAAACCCTAACCAACCCTAACCCCAACCCCAACCCTAACCCTTCCCTATTCCTAACCCTACCCCTAATCCTACCCATAACCTTACCTCTAGCCCTAGCCATACCCCTAACCCTACCCGTACCACCAATTCGAACCTAAACCCAACCCTATCCCTAACCGTAACACCACCACCTAACCCTAACCCTAACCCTAAGCCTAACCATAACCTAACCCTAAGCCCTAACCCTTCCTCTAGCCCTAGCCCTACCCTAACCCTAACCTAACCCTACCTCTACCCCTAACCCAAACTCTAACCATTACAGTAACCCTGACCCTAACATAAACCCTAACAATAACTATAAATCTAACCGTAACCCTAACCATAAGCCCAAGTCTAAGACTATGGCTAAGCATAAGCCTAACCTTAAACCTCTCCCTAGCCCCAACCTAGCAATAACCACAAACCTAATAAACAACCCTAAGCCCCACCACCACCTAACCCCACCCAAACCCTAACAATCACACCTCCCCCAACCATAACTAAAACCCTAACCATAAACGCCACTACCTAACTCTAATCTTAATCGTATCCTAACCCCAAAACTTGTAAGAAAGGACGCCATACCGGTAAACCGACCAGCCAGGTGGTGTGCGGTACACCTAGTGCATCAATGACGGTTGCTGATGAAAGCCGCTCTGCGGAAGTTAGCAACCCGACTCGTACATTACTTGGCTCAAAGACACACACTAAAATTGGATTTTGAAATGTGAGAACGATTGCCACGGCTACAAAATCAGCCCAAATTGCAGAAGAAATAAAGAGATACGAGCTGGACATACTGGGGTTAAGTGAGGTGAGATGGCCTGGAACAGATAGAAGAGTAGTTAGTGGATTAACTTTCATATATTCAGGAAGAGAAGATGGTAAGCATTTTGAAGGAGTGGGTATAATGATGACACCTAGAGTAGCAAAGAGCATGTTAGAATGGGAACCCATCTTGAGTCGGATAATTAGAGCCCGCTTCAGTACCAGGCATGTCAATATGACAATACTGCAGTGTTATGCACCAACAAATGAGGCTGACGATGATACGAAAGACACATTTTATGAGCAACTACAAGATAAATATAACAAGACACAAAAACATGATCTGTTAGTAGTAATGGGGACTTTAATGCCAAGGTTGGAAGTGATAATGTAGGGGTAGAGAGAGCTATAGGAAAACAAGGAATAAACACAATGAATGAGAATGGAGAAAGACTGGCGGAGTTATGTATGCTGTCAAACTTAGTAATTGGAGGTACCATCTTTGCACATAAGGAAATTCATAAACTTACTTGGCACTCACCAGATGGAGTGACCAGGAATCAGATTGACCATATGTGCATAAATACACAATTTAGAACATCATTGCTGGATGTCCGTGTATACAGAGGGGCAGATGTAGGAAGTGATCATAATTTATGCATAGGTAAATTGAAACTGAAATTGAAAATTCACCATACTAAAAAGAACAACTGCGAATAGACAGTCAAAGACTACAAAATAATGAGGTAAAAGAGGAATATCAGCTCGAACTTAAGAATAGGTTCGAGTTACTCAATGGTGAAAATGAACAGAACATTGAAGACAAATGGACTAAGATAAAGGACACACTATTAGGGGCAGCAAATAGTAGCGCAGGATTAAAGACGAAAGACAGAAAACCCTGGATAAGCGATGACACCTGGAAGTGTATTCAAGAAAGAAGAAAGATTAAACTAGCAATATTTAATACTAAGGATGCAACAGATGAAATCCAAGCTAAAGAGGAATATAGACTAAAAGACAAGGAAGTGAAAAGAGCAGCTAGAAGAGATAAAATATATGTCAATCGACTGGCCGAAGAAAGGGAAAGGGCAGCTAAGACTGGAAACAGTAAAATGCTATACAACACACTAAAACAACTTACTGGAACTTTTGTTTCAAAGGGTGGCCCAATCAAGAGTAAAGATGGTAAAGTTCTAACATCAGATACCGAGCAGAAGAAAAGATGGGCAGAACATTTTGAATAAATATTAAATAGACCTGATCCACCAGTAATACTCAAGTTTGACGAAGAGGCAAGAAACAGCTCCTACCAATTAACGAAGAAATGATAAGTGTAGCTGAGGTCAAGGAGGCAATCAATTCCTTGATAAGCAATAAGGCAGCGGGTGATGACAACATTACTGCAGAAATGCTCAAAGCGGCTGATGATACAACTATTAGTCAGGTGCAAGAACTATTTAATAAAGTATGGGAAGAAGAAACTGTCCCAGATCAATGGAAGAAGGAATAATTGTTAAGATCCCCAAAAAGGTGATCTCAAAGATTGCAACAACTGGAGAGGGATCACCCTATTATCAGTAATGACCAAGACTTACTGCAAAATCATTCTTAATAGAATCAAAGGAGCAGTGGACACAACCTTGAGAGAAGAACAAGCTGGTTTTAGACCTGGGAGAAGCTGCTTAGACCAAATAATTACCCTACGACTAATTTTGGAGGAACATATTGAGAAGCAACAACCACTCATACTAAATTTCATCGATTTTAAAAAGCCTTTGATGGTCTACACAGAATCTCTCTGTGGAATATTCTGAGATGCTATGGAATACCAGACAAAATAATAAACATTATAAAGAGCCTCTATGATGGTTCACAGTGTGCAGTTCGCACTGATGGTGGACACAGCTACTGGTTTATGGTTGAAACCGGAGTAAAGCAAGGCTGTATTCTATCTCCGCTATTGTTTGGAGTGGCCATTGACTGGGTGAAGCGAAAATGTTGCATGGGCGAAACTGGCATCGATTGGGTAGAAAATAGTCAACTAGAAGATTTGGATTTTGAAGATGATATTGCCTTGTTAAGTAAAAACAACCAAGATATGCAAAGAAAAACAGACAACTTGTCATCTATAGCATCAAAAGTTGGACTGCATATAAGCTATGAAAAACAAATATAATGAAGACACCTATGGAAAATAATGCAGATATCACACTGGAATCTAAAATGATAAAAATAACAGAGCAGTTCACCTATTTGGGTAGCAATTTTGATTGCACAGGAAATGTTAAAAAGAAATTATGATACGAATTGGCAAAGCAAAATCAGCTTTTAAAAGTCAAAATAAAATATTGAACTGCTAGTTATATAATATTAAAACTAAATTACGAATTTTCAATTCAAATGTTGTATCAATCCTAACATATGCCAGCGAGAGTTGGAAAATGACTAAAGATATAGAAAGCAAGTTGAATGCATTTGAAAATAGATGTCTGCGAAAAATAATGAATATAAAATGGAACGAATTCAGGAGAAGTGATGAAATCAGAGACATGTCTGGTTAACCACTAGTGACAACTGTTATAAGAAAGAGAAGATGGAGATATGTTGGGCACACCTTGAGGAGAATTGATCAACGAATATCAAAGCAGGCATTGAAGTGGGATGCAAAGGGTTCAAGAAAGAGAGGTCGACCTAAGGAGACCCTGAAACAAACTTTGCTGAGAGAGGCAGGAAATATCGGTCTCAGTTCCATGGAGAAGATTGAGCGAGTTGCCCAGGATAGAGCGGTATGGAGAAATTACTTGCAGGCCCTATGTAACGTATAACGGTACGAGAGGAATTATTAAGTGATAACAAAACATTTAAACGACATACATGACAGTGGTACTAAAGATCTACTAAAGTCCATATGTATTTCTTTGTCGAATAAATCAAGAACAATCGAATGTGAAGATCACTGCACTATTAGTTTTATGAGACATATGACAAAGATGCTATTGATAATAATGTTGAGTAGGATGAGAAGCAGGATAAGACCAGAAATCAGCGAAGAACAGTGTGGGTTTGTTGAAGGCAAGGACACTGACAACTATATATATCCTAAGAACATTAATTGGAATATCAATGGAAGTTAAAACAGATCTATGCTTGCGCTCTATTGACTACACTAATGCGTTCGACAAAGTAAACCATTAGGAACTTTCAAAAATGTTAGCTTAAACATCGACAGCAAAGATCTAAGAGTCATTCAGAACATACATTGGCAGCAAACAGTAGCTATAAAAGTAGACAAAATTATAGGAAATTTTCAGAAGATAAAAAAGGTGTTAGACAAGGATGCATATTATCACCAGACCTGTTCTCACTATCTTGTGAAAACATGTTTAGGTTTATAAAGGTTATTGCTGTAATAGCTGTAGGATATACCATAAATACCATATTAGACGGTGATGATACTGAAGCAAGATATAAAATGGAGCTACATACAGAAACTAGTTGATACGGTTGTGACAGAAAGTAACAACAAAGGACTCAGTTTGAATATTAAGAAGACAGAAGTTATGATCATGTCAAAAAACACTTTTACAAAATACACCATGACAGTAAATGGGACTGAGCTAAGACAAGTACAGCAATTTAAATACCTCAGTCCTGGTAACATCAGATGACAGATGCCGATCATAAATAAAGAGCAGAATAGGGTATGCGAAAACATCATTCGGAAAATGAGAAGCATTATATGCAACAAGCATTATATGCATCAATTGAGATCAGAATGCGAGTTATTCATTAATACTTAGAACCAATACTGACATACGGATGCGAGTCATGGACACAGATCACACAGATCTAAAAATCTATGAAAGCCACAGAGATGTGGTTTTATAGAAAAATGATGAGAATCAATGGACTGCTAAAATGACTAATGTTGAGGTATTGAATGAGTCAAGACACAGCGAAAGCTTAGCATCAATATAAGAAAGAGGCAATCATCATTTTTCGGACATGATTATGGTATACTACAGTTATCAGTTATATGAGGACTATCATCATAGCACTCCGGACATGTTCATAGGTGCTTCGATCGCCGCCTCAGCAAATTCAGCAGCATTCAGCGGCCCAACACGCCAGTTCGATGTTGATTAATCAATCTCTTTGCATATTTAGTATGTCGTTCTTTTCGGCTGCACCCAAAACAAAGAATACAAATATATCATACAATATGCAAAAAGGTATGGGAAACAGGAATATGGCCAAAGGAATGGAAAAGATCAATATCGATCCCAATATCTAAAAAGGGAGACACCAAATTATGTACCAACTATAGAACAGTAGCATTGATTAGCCACGAAAGTAAAATCTTTAAAAAAATTATTATAGGAAGACTGTATAGGAAAATTGAAGAAAATATTAACATAACACAAACTGGGTTTAGACGGAACAGAGGTACACGTGACCATATATTTAACATGATAACAATCATAGAAAAATCTAGAGAGTATAATTTAGATCTATACTCATATTTTATTGACTACTAAAAAGCATTTGATTGTGTAGAGCATCAGGAATTGTGGAAGATTATGGGAGAAATGAGATTCCCATTACATTTTATATAGATCATAAGAGAACTTTATAGTGATCAAATGCCGGCTGTAAGAACATGTGATGATACATCATACTGGTTTGACATAGGGCAGGGAGTCAGACAAGGCTGCATTCTGTCGCTTTGTCTGTTTAACATATATGCAGAAAACATCATGAGGAATGTTACAGAAGGTAGCGGAAAAGAACAATACGATCCTTTTATAATCGGATGAAGAGAAATACATGAACTACGATACGCTGATGATACAGTGTTACTGTCAACATCACAAAAGGGATTACGAAATTATTAGAAGAAGTGAAAGATAAAAGTGAAAAACAAAATCTATATCTCAATGTGCAAAAACAAAAATAATGACAACAGATAAAACGAACATGACAAATGATATTTTTATCAATGAAGAGAAAGTAGAAAATGTGAACAGTTTTGAATATCTTGGGTCACTGCTAACAACAGATGGAAATGGGATGAAGGAAATTAAAGAAGAACAAACATGGCTTTACAACAAATTAAACAACTAAAAACAGTACGGAACGGAACTGATAAGAAAACAAAGATCAGAATATATATTCCCAGTGGCAACGTATGGGTGTGAAGCATGGCTATTTAATAGAGCAGTGGAAAAACATATATGTGCTTTCGAATATAAGTGTTACAGAAGAGTCCTTCGTATATCTTGGACAGAGAAGAGAACAAATAGATCTATCAAGAAAGAACTCAAAATCAAAGAAAACTGACTGATACTACAAATAAGAAAGAGAAAATTGAGATATTTTGGACATATAAAAAGAGATGAAGTGTTGAAGAAGACCATCATGGAAGGAGGCATACCTGCAAAGAGAAGAAGAGGAAGACCACGGAGAAGATGGATTCAGGATGTAACTAATGGTTTTAACATGACGTCTGCAGAGGCAGGACATCTGGCCTATGAGAGAGAGAAGTTCCGGAGGACTGTTGGGGCTGGAAAGTTCTGCTTAGGACAAGCTATTTGATGATGAGAGACGTAGTGTAGTATATTATGCGTTACATCGTCTTTGCACAGTGCCAACATTGTTTACCACGAGTAACAGTTGATCAATTTACTGATGTTTCCTTTGCTGTTGTTAGCTATTTTATTGCAAAACACGTAATAACAAAGTACTGTAGTTTTACAAATTACAAAAACAATGACAATATACAGCAACGTTTCGACCA
Organism: Arion vulgaris; assembly: GCA_020796225.1. Lineage (NCBI taxonomy): Eukaryota > Metazoa > Mollusca > Gastropoda > Stylommatophora > Arionidae > Arion > Arion vulgaris. Next base: position 56,174,637 of record CM036753.1, on the reverse strand, counting down.
AAAATAGTTTATCAAGCAAACGAACAACAGGAATGACGAATTAAAAAAAACACTACATATGGACGACTACATACGGAGACATTCAAACGTTCCTAATGAAAATCTGGTGACATATGCACATATAGATTACAAGGCATGAGAAGAGAAGTACTAAGAAGCATAGGAATGTAATGCGTTGAGTCCATGTAGTCGCAAGGTACCATACAAAGAAATCAACCGATTCTCCAGAGCAAATCGACTACAATCATCCGAGGAACATGATCGGATGGCTGTGACCTGGACATTGTGAGCTCCTAAATGGCCAGTATCATTGAAATGGGTGGTTACAGGGGTCACATAGCATTGGCGTATATCGCGCAAGTGTTGGGCGAATCGGTCACTGAACCTCTTGCCTGTCTCGCGACATAAGCCTTGTTACACCGCTTGCAGGAAGGCATAGATAAGATTGCTGGACTCGCATGTAAAACTATCTTTAATAACAAACGTGGCTAAAGGAAAAGATACAGTACGAGTCTGTATCACATAAACACACGCATTGCTCCGCCGACGGCCACACTGGACAGTGCCAAAATGACTCTGGATATTGGACTTAAGGTGACTGTGTACCAACATATCCTTAAGACTTATGTCCCGTCTGTAAGCCACCAAAGGATAGTTGGGGAAGACTGTACGGGTCTCAGGATCTGACTTAAGGATAGATAGATGACTGAATAAAACTTTTTTCACCAGTTAACTATGGGGGTGGAAAGTTAAGATAAGTTTTACCCTGTCAGAGTTAGCAATCCTATGCTGGATGGTAAGGGCCTGTTGGCGAGTAATTTTCTGAACTTGATGCATAGCAGATTCTCTCTCGCGATCCCGGCCTAGACTGATGAACTAACTTTTATCATGAATTTTACCGTGGTTTTAAGGGACTCCTTTCTTCCGTAGAGCTTCTCGCAAAGCTCTGTGTTTTGGGGCCAGGTTTCTTTTCTTATACCTGCTATCAGTTGACAATCTTGCAGTACGCGCTCTGCCGTCATTTCGCCTTTTCGCAGGGGCACAGGCTAGTAGTGCTATATTTATTTTTGTTAAACATGTGGGGGCGGAGCTTGTTGTGGCCAGTACGGAGGCGGAGCATAGCAACTTGTTCACTACGAGACAGACCATAGTACCCGTCGCTATTGTTGAACTGATAATAGTCTTTTGACCATTTGTCTTTATAGTGCCATCCGGTGGTTGTTCTGGCTTCCTCATAACTGATCTCGAGATCAGTCTGAGGTAGTCGCCCGCCTTCTTTAGCTAGCTTGTCTGCGTGTTCATTTCCGCTTATGTTGCAGTGTGATAGGATCCACTGAACGACGGTGCGTTTGAGTGTGCACACTAGTGCATCGCTTTCAGCTCATTCAGCTCTGTTTTGCCTACGATTTTGAGTGCCTTGATGACTGATAGAGCATCGGTGAATATCACGACTTTTGTTGCGAGAGATGCCTCTTCTCTCTAGCATCATTTCGGCCGCTGTTCTTATTGCCTCTGCCCTGTAGTTATTTGAGTATTTACCTGTGGCAATCGCTTTTGTGACCGTCACTTTCTTTGAGAGTTTAAGCATTATTCCTCCTCCGCCATCGCTTATTGCGTTCCTTGCCGATCCATCAGTATACACGTGTATCCACTCATTTTCAGGGTACTCGGTCGCTATGTAATTTTTTGTTGTATGCTCTTCTTTCGAAGTTTTCTTGCTGCCCTTTCATTAGCATACCTGGGATTGATTCCCTTAGTTCCGGCATTTTGGTTTTCCACGGCAGGCACTTATAGGTTGCCGGGACTGATTTGACTTTACATTTTGCTAGGACCGGATGGTCTTCGGTCAGTGCTTTAGCGTTTTTTAGCGAAGCTGGTTCTCTGTATCCTGCTCTTTCCGAATACATTCATTCTTTCGTAAGGGTGGGAATCGAGCCGTTTAAGTTTTTCCGCCAATACCAAGACTTTTCTGTTCCTTCGATCTGACATTGGTTGGATGCCTGTGATTGTTTCCATCGCCTTGATGGGCGTGGACTTCATGGCTCCAGTGATAATGCGTATTGCACGGTTTTGATTATTGCTCACTTTGGCGAATTGCTTGTTGGATGCACTACTCCACGCTGCAATGCCGTAGTCCTGGAAGGGTCGCACTCTTCCAGAGTAGAGTGTTTTGAGGACTCTTGTGTTTGCTCCCGAGAGTCTGCGAGTTTGCGCATCATGGTGAGCCTGTGTCTCGCTTTTGCCGTAGCATTTTCATTTTGGGGGCACCAAAGCAGCTTTCGGTCGAGTGTGACTCCCAGGTACGTTGGGGTCTTGCTTTCTGGAAGATCTTGCCCATTGACTTTTAGCTTAATTTTGTGTTTCTGGTTGTTCTGCGAGAACACAGTGTAGGTTGTTTTAGAAGTGTTTCTGTTCATATTCCACTTTTTTGACCATACGTCCAGGTTATTTAGCGTATCTTGCAGTCGATTTGTTGCTATCAGCATTGACTCTTTTCTCGCCCATATTGCCTGGTCGTCGGCATACATGCAGAGTGTACTCGCTTTGGTAGGCATGTTGCTATGTCATTGACAAAGATTAGAAAGAGAATTGGTGAGAGCACTCCTCCTAGGGGGACTCCTTGCTCTAATGTGGCATTTATGCTTGTGTACCCCTGAACTTGAACCCTTGCTATTCTGTTCTCTAGGTATCTATCAAGCCATTTGTACATTCTTCCCTACATACCGAGGGTGAGGAGTTTCAGTTTTAGCCAATCTTTCCAGACTGTGTCAAACGCCTTCTCCATATCTACTAAGACTGCCAGTGTCTGTTTCTTTCCTTGGTAACCATCCTCGATTTTCTGGGCGATGTAGGTTACCTGATCTTCTGTAGATCGGTATTTTCGAAAGCCTCCCTGTTGTGCCATGAGAAGCCCTTTGCATTCCAAGTGCCAAGATAGCCGTTTGCTCACCATGCGTTCCATGAGTTTGCCCGTGCAGCTTAGGAGAGTTATTGGTCTGTAACTCGCCGGGTCGAGTTTATTTTTGCCTGGTTGTAGGATGGGTACCATGATAGCTTCCTTCCATTCTCGTGATACTATGCCTGTCCTCCGCGACATATTTAGGACGGCCAATAGAGCTGTCTTTGCTCTAGTACCCAAGATTTAAGCATCTGATTTGTGATCCCATCCTTTCCGGGCGACCTTCGGGGCTTAAGCTCCCTTAATGCCTCTTCCAACTCATTACTAGTGAATGTGTCCGTTAGATGACTATCGGCTTTTCTTGGCTCGCCTTGAAGGGCTTTAGCTATTTTCTTTGTGTCATCGACTTTTTCTTTTGCTATGCTTACTCTGCTGACTAATGCATATTTTTGCATTAGAATGTTTGCAGCTTCCTTCCGAGGGCATTTTATTATCTTGTTCGAGGACTATTGGAGGTCGGCTGGTGTTTTCATCACTTAGCGCTTTTGCTAGTTTCCACAATTTATGTTCGTCCCTATCAAGGTTCAGGGATTCGGTCTTATCCACCCTGCTCTGTCGTGCTGATCGTTTGACCTCCCGCTTGTACTTAGCTGCTGCCTCCTTGTAAGCAGTATTGGTCGTTACTGACTGTGCCTGTTCTACCTCACTCCTTGCCAACTCAAGGTCATTTTCAAGCTTCTGAACCTCTGCTGTCCAGTATGGCTTGTAATCCTTCCCTGCGCCTCCAGGAGTGGTTTCCCGTGCCGCTTTCAGGATTGCTTCTGACAGTTCCCTTGCCACGGATCGCATGTGTTTCTTTTCATGCATGTTGAGGTGCTCAACATTGGCATCTGTCAGTGCCCCGTACTGTTTCCAATTTGCTGTTTTGTAGTTTCACAGTGGCAGCCGCATTTTGGGCTCAGGTACAAATTTTAGGTCTACTGGCAGCTTGACGGGCCTATGGTCACTATCTCCCAGTTGCTTTGTGACCGTACGTACTGTTTTTGTGGAGAGGTCACTTGTTGTGAAGGCCAAATCGGGGGTGCTCATTGAATGCCACCTTCTCGAGTAGAAGGTTGGTGGATCGTCTGGGGCATTGATTAGGAACAGGTTGTTTTCTATCTCCCAGTCTTCCACCTACGCCTCTGCTGTTCGTATCGAGGTAGCCCCATCTTTCTGAGTGGCTGTTAAAATCACCGGCCACCTTGCATGTTGTATCATTGATACTCATTGCATCGAGTGACAGCGAGATGTCATTTGGGCAGTATAAGTTATACAGAAGAATCTGCATTTCATCACATGTAATTAGGACGCCTACGATCTCTGCTGCGCCGGCGCTTCCTGTGGTTACTTACATTTGCTTTGCTGGAATGCCGTTTCGTACTAGGGTGAGGACTCCACCCTTGTGCCCTTCTCGGTTTAATTTGAAGGCTTGGTAACTTCTGATCCCGAAATCTATGTTGGGCATTTAGATGGGTCTCTTGTATGCATGCGACATCAATTTCGTCTTCTGCAAGTCTTATTGCAAGTGCTTGCTTTTTCTGATGGATACCTTTCGCATTCCATTGCACAATGTTTAATCGTCTCTTGCCAGTACTTTGCCGTATTGAACGAGTAGATTTTTCCCGTGGGCCTAGCTCGCTGCTTTGCCGAGTTGGAAGGAGGGGACCATCGGTAGCAAAAAACGGGCCCCTTAGAGGCATGGGGCCCGACACTCGTCCAGCCCGACGGATCTCCACAGGCGTAGCACCATATCAAGATTCTATACTAAACATATTCATGATAAAATTTGGTCAATGCAGCCTTAGCATGCGTAGCTACGTCACCGTTGTCAGTGCCATTTGGAGCTCAGTTGCTTATCTTTCGGCCGTGTGTCCGATTCAACCAACGTTTACTAGGTTCGCTCTCCGTTAGCCTTTGGCTGTCCCTAGCCAAAACCCAAAAGGCAGCAGGTTGCTATTTTCTTTCAGGGCAGCGACCCGAAGACGACCTGCCCTCCCGGACTGATGAGCGTCATCTGTCCAGTTATACCAGTTTTGGTTTGCTTTGTTTGGTTTGGACTGCTTGGTTTGCCTACCGTCCAGTTTTGTGTGCGGGTTATTCCACTAACCTTTGATTGTCCCCAACCAAAACTACAAGGCATCATTGGTTCCCTATGAAGAGAATAGTGTCATTGGATGCTCTATGGATGCTCGGGTCGGCATTAGGCAATTTGCATTTGCTCTGTCGTTTCCTTTGATCCGGAAACTCTGGACTGGGGCCCCGCAAATCGTAATGTATATGTCGTTTCATTCCGCGCTATCAGCGCAACTTTAGATTTTGCACTCGCCGGTCATCACCTGTCCTGATATTTCCGGGGATGTTAATTGCGTGGACAATCGTACCTGCGCGGCTGTCTCAGGAGGGCAGTTTCGTAAGGCGCTAGAACGTAACTTTGGGTTTTATGCTTGGCCAACTTTACTCAGTATCTTAGTCCGCGCTTGGCCTCATGTACGGAGTTTTATCGCAATCTTCCCTTGTGTCACCGTCACCTGATGTACCACAGTTACCGTGCATTGGGAGTGCCATGGCATGCTGCCCAACTTGCGCTCATGGCTCGAGTTTCTCTCCGTTCAGGATGCACCTCTCATCCCTTCGCATGCAGCCTTTCCCATCTGCTGGAAAGCTGATACGACCAACATATTCACACATCTGCCGTTTCATGTACCTTGCCTCAGGACTGTTCAGACACTCGACTCGTGTACATGGCGCCGAGTTTCACTTCATGTCTCGACTTTTGGGATGCACCACTCTTCACTCAAATTCGGTCATTTACTCTGGGGAAGTTAGTGTTTTGTTCGCGGACGCTCGTACTCTGGTGTTCCATACTTCCTTTTTCCAGGTATGTTTCCAGGGTCCCCACTTGGAGGTAGGGGGCATGGTCTTGGTTAGCGCGCCCCTTCGCAAACCTTGGTACATGTTGTCGCCATGAGACTTTTGCCCCATAGCAGATAAAAGCACATTCTCCAGCTATAGGCACCTGCGGAAGAAATCAAGCATCTCGCAAGCTCTATCAAGAAAATCATCGTCTTAAATCTATCTTTAGCTGTTTTGCAGATTTGGTCGATATATGTGATGAACAGCAGCGGAGATAGTACGCAAACTTGTCTTACTTCTGACCCTACGTAAAACTTGTCTGATAGTCCTGTGTTTGTTCAAATTGTTCACACTGGCTGTTTATATAAAGGCTCGCCCGAGTGGTTACCGGGGCCCAAATTGGGGTGTACAGAATAGAACCACTGTTACCTGCCACGCATGTCGTAAGAGGCGACTAAGGAGGTTGGTCGTGGGGTTAGCTGCCCACTGGCTACAGAACGGAGAGCGAACCGAGTAAACGCTTTTATTTTTACCTCTGGCCCGCGTGTCCAGCGTGTTCGTAGCGCGTTGGACTACGGGTGACAAGTCCTCTGTAAGTGCGGGTTCAACTCCGCGGACTGGCAGAAAAGCTACAGGTTCCCCAGATTTACGGTGTTCGTGGCACCGAGCCGAAGGGCTACGATGTCCATGACACCGAGCCGAATAGCTTTCAGCTCAAGTGCTTCTGGATCGAAAAAAATAAAAATGTTGACCTCTGGACGCATTTATTTTGCAATTCAAATTTAACATTCAATGTCAAGTAGTGTGAATCTTTATAACTCTAGTACTGTTTTTCTAAAGTATGACATATTATATATTAAAATGTTGTTAATTGGATGATGAATACATTAATATAATAATAATTTAGCGAAACACGTACAAACAAAGTACTATAGTTTTACAAAATATAGAAACAGTGACGATTTTTACTGCAGACTTCCCCCTATTTTAATAATAATTTACATCAGGTAATGCACGTTTAAGAAAATTAATGTATTGTAGTATGTCTATTTAAAAAAAAAATCATAAAAATATTTATAATCTCGGATTTGTATTACATCTCAATATTCATAGATATTTCCAGAAGTAGAAGTTAAATGAAGATAAACCATGTGTGAACATATTCTATACGTTTCATCTAATTAGATTCAGTAGTTATTATATTTTCTTTCCACACATTCGTGTCGTTTTGTTACATGTTTTAAATATGTTGACTGTTCCCGTGTGTCTCGTTTTGTAATAGAGCATCACAGATATTAACTTTGACATATATACTCTTTGATTGGTAAAACATATGACAAACAGTTCAACTTAGCATTCATAGACCAAGAAAAGGCCTTTGATAGAATAAACAGAAACAAACTATGGGTCATGCTAAGTGAATATGGAATTCAGGGCCAACTATTAGACAATATTAGAGCGCTATACCAAAATGCTCAAGCGTAGTACGAACAAGCGACGGTCTGACAGACGAATTTGAATTATCATCAGGAGTAAGGCAGGGATGTGTGCTTTCGCCTATACTTTTCAATATTTACAAAGACAGGATAACGCAAGAAACCAAGACAGATAACAACCTCGATAACAACTACTCCAGAATTCAAATATCTCGGGAGTATATTAACAGCAGATGGAAAGATGGACAGAGAAATCGAGACTAGATGCCAGAAGGCAAATGCAGTGACATACCAACTGTCACCACTATTAAAACATCCAAGCATTAACATGGCAGTCAAACGACAACTGATAAACTGCATATTTATTCCAACTCTCTGCTATCAGTGCCAAACATGACCCCTGACTAAGACACTAGAAAGAAAGATTACAACATGTGAAATGAGATGTCAACGTTACAAGGCGAGATAGAGTGAGAAACGAGAATATCAGAATCATCGTTGGTACTATACCATGCATACAGTACATCGAGAAGAAAAGATTCAAGTGGTTCGGCCATCTAATGAGAATGGAACCACATTTACTACCATCACGTGCCTATAATAATCGACACTCAGGGCGCAGAGCACGAGGCAGGCCAAGAACACGATGGATAGATAACATTTCAGAGTCCTTGCGAAAGCATGGACTGACAACGTCAAGCGCAACACACCTGGCACAAGATAGGAAACTAACTCACCCTACGACGCTTCACGGCAAATATGGTTAAGATAAGATAAGATAAGATATTAATACCTCATAGAAGAATCAATTTAATTTCAGTCACCACTAGTGATAAATTTTATAGACTTTCAGAAAGCATTTGATAGTCTTCATCGCTCTACTCTCTGGGAGATTCTTAAGACCTACGGCTTCCAGCAAAAATACATCAATATTATAAAAACCTTCTATTCTGAAGCATCCTGCTGTGTAAGAACAGATGCAGGAAATTCAGACTGGTTCACAGTCAATTCGGGTGTGAGCAGGGCTGCGTTATGTTATTTATGCTTTTTGGGATAGCTATAGACTGGATCAGCTAGTGCCTTCACTAACTTAACGAATATCTGGCAATCTCAAGACTTTAGTATATGCACAAAAGTTAAATTGTTTAGGTCATGTGTGATTCCTGTACTGACCTACGGTTGAGAAAGTTGGAAATCAACAAAGAAAATTGATAAGAAACAGGACAGCTTTGAGAATAAATGTCTCCGAAAATTATTAAAGTAAAATGGAGTGATTTCGTTTCGAACAACGCAGTGAGAGATAGAACACACCAACAACCCGTATCAAATATTATAAGGAAACGAAGGTGGAAATATTTAGGTCATGTTCTTAGATCAGACGAAAAGAGACTAAATCAACAAGTCCTTATGTGGTCACCAGTTGGGAAAAGAAAGCATGGAAGACCTAAGACCACTCTTCGAAGAACAATCCTACAAGAAAGTAAACTATTGGAATGTAAAACCATACAAGATCTCCAACTGCTAGCAACGAACCGCATCACATGGAGATCTTAAACCTCTGCCCTATGTGCCGCCTTTGGCACGGAAGGAACAAACTAACTAAATACCTCAGAATGCCTGCAGGGAAATCACATTGTTTTACATATGTAAGAGATTTGCGTTATCCGTATATTCGATTATCCGTCACAGTATTAGTCCGAAGTCTCAGTTAATCGAGGTTCTACTGTACTTGAATTCAACAGCTGTGTGAATTATTGTGCGTTGTTTATGATTTTTGACATCAGTATTTCAGTAAGTATTCGTGCGTAGTTTGCTTGTCTGTATGAAGGGTGATTTTGTTAATGTTTTCCTTTCTCTACCTCCGATTATTCTTTTAAAAGTGTATTTTCTTCAGTAAGGAAATTTGTGTTGTCAACGACAGGAAATGGCTGGAAGTGATTTGTCTTCCAGTTCGAGCAAGATGTCGTGTGACACGAATGTTAGCACGCCGTTTAATAATCCTCCCTTTAGCAACTGAAATAAATCACGTTTTTCATCGGGTAACGGAGAAATCTGTTGAAACATATTCAATACATTAACATTAGCAGACCATAACGTCTTTTAAAGAAACGTAAGAAAGGAATTCGTTGTCATATGTGGTATGTTTGATTTATTGATCGATTGATTGATGGGACCATCATCATTGCACTTTGGTGAGTAACCATGTGTGCTCCAATGTCTTTCTTACACAGGAAGATGGCAGTGCACGTGAGGGAAGCACCGGCGAGGGTCCCCGACGTAATTTTGAAGATAGTGAAAATATTTAGTAGGAATTTTATTTCGAATATTTTCTAATGAATTTTGCCTGGGCAGCAGCATTCCAGCCAGTTCTTCTTGATTTTGAACTGTCAAGGGTTCTTTTACATGCTCAAATTGAATACGGACCTACATTTTATCGGCTCTATGAAGGAGCGAACCTTTGGAACGAGAGGCGAGCACCTAACCTTTACGCCACAGAGACCCGATGTTCCTCTGTTCAGCCTCGAAGTTCATTTTTGGACTTATTTTGAGACTCATGCGTGTTCTAGCTATCTTTATTGTGGCTATATGCTATGTTGTCTCATACTGTGTTATGCACTTTTATTTTATAGTACCAAGATGTCTTAAGTACTAGTTGGACAAGAGGAAACAGTACGACACATCAAATTCTGTTTCTAGTGGCACAAGAAGCAGAATAAGTACTCACAAAATAGATGAGACTGTAGTAAAACTATTTGATTGGCAAAACACGTAATCACAAAGTACTGTAGTTTTACAAATTACAAAAACAATAACAAAACACATCAACGTTTCGACCAACAAGGCCTTTATCAAGCAAACGAACAACAGGAGTGACAAATTTAAAAAACAAATGGACGACCAAAACAAATGTTTCTAATGAAAACTTGGAAATAAAACCAAAAATCTGGGAATAAAAACGAATAACGAAATAAATGTAACACAAAATACACACATAAAAACTAGAAATAGATGCTCGATTTCTTTCGCAGGCGCCTATACCCGGAGAGGGTGCTTGTCTGGGCTATGCATCGAGTTCAGAAAATCACTCGCCAGCAGGCCCTCACCAGCCAGCATAGGACCACTAACTCTGACAGAGTAAAACTTATTTTAACTTTCCACCCTCATAGTTCACTGGTGAAAAATGTTTTATTCCGTCATTTGTCTATCCTTAAGTCAGATCCTAAGACCCGCTCTGTCTTCCCCAACTATCCTTTGGTGGCTTACCGACGGGACAGAAGCCTTAAGGATATGTTGGTACCCAGTCGCCTTAAGTCCAATATTAAGACTCATTTTGGCACTGTTCAGTGTGGCCGTCGGCTTTGCAACACGTGTGCTTATGTGATACATACGCGTACTGTATGTTTTCCTTTAGCCACGTTTCTTATTGACGATGGTTTCACATGCGAGTCCCGTAATCTTATCTATGCCATTATCTGTAAGCGGTGTAACAAGGCTTATATCGGTGAGACAGGCAAGAGGCTCAGTGACCGATTCGCCCAACACTTGCACGACATATGCCAATGCTCTGTGACCCCTGTAGTCACCCATTTCAATGATACTGGCCATTTAGGAGCTCACGATGTCCAGGTCACAGCCATCCGATTGTGTTCCTCGGATGATCGCAGTCGATTTGCTCTGGAGAATCGGTTGATTTCTTTGTATGGTACCTTGCGACCACGTGGGCTCAACGTATAACATTCCTATGCTTCTTAGTACTTTCTCTTCCCATGCCTTGTAATCTATATGGGTATATGTTGCATGTATTCAAGTTATATATTTACTAGATTTTTCATTGTTTCTCTTCTGTTCTATTTCTAGTTTTTATGTGTGTTTTTGTGTTACATTTATTTCGTTATTCGTTTTTATTCCCAGATTTTCGTTTTTATTTCCAAGTTTTTATTAGAAACGTTTGTTTTTGTTCGTCCATTTGTTTTTTTTAAATTTGTCACTCCTGTTTTTCGTTTGCTTGATAAAGGCCTTGTTGGTCGAAACGTCGCTGTGTTTTGTCATTGTTTCAGTATAAGTAGGAGTGTGCCACGAAAAGAAATGAGTACACTGTAAGTACGAGTGTAAGAAGAAATCTAATATGTAAATTGTAAGTACGAGTGTATATTGTAAGTGCAAGTGTATATTGTAAGTACGAATGTATATTGTAAGTACGAGTGTATATTGTAAGTAGGAGTGTATATTGCCAGTGCAAGTGTACATTGTAAGTGCAAGTGTATATTTTTAGTGCGAGTGTATATTGTAAGTACAAGTGTATATTGTAAGTACAAGTATATATTGTAAGTACACGTGTATATTGTACGTACGAGTGTATATTGTAAGTACGAGTGTATTATGTAAGTAGGAGTGTATATTGTAAGTGCAAGTGTATATTGTAAGTGCGAGTGTATATTGTAAGTGAGAGTGTATATTGTAAGTACGAATGTATAATGTAAGTACGAGTGTATATTGTAAGTGCAAGTGTATATTGTAAGTACGAGTGCATATTGTAAGTACGAGTGTATATTGTAAGTAGGAGTGTATATTGCCAGTGCAAGTGTACATTGTAAGTGCAAGTGTATATTTTTAGTGCGAGTGTATATTGAAAGTACAAGTGTATATTGTAAGTACAAGTATATATTGTAAGTACACGTGTATATTGTACGTACGAGTGTATATTGTAAGTACGAGTGTATATTGTAAGTACGAGTGTATATTGTAAGTACGAGTGTATTATGTAAGTAGGAGTGTATATTGTAAGTGCAAGTGTATATTGTAAGTGCGAGTGTATATTGTAAGTGAGAGTGTACATTGTAAGTACGAGTGTATATTGTAAGTACGAATGTATAATGTAAGTACGAGTGTATATTGTAAGTGCAAGTGTATATTGTAAGTACTAGTGTATATTGTAAGTGTATATTGTAAGTGCAAGTGTATATTGTAAATGCGAGTGTATATTGTAAGTACGAGTATATATTGTAAGTTCGAGTGTATACTGTAAATAAGAGTGTATATTGTAAGTGCGAGTCTAAAAAGAAATAGAATATGTACCCTGTAAGTACAAGTTATGTTGTGTTTTTGCGATATGGCACATTTGGCATTACCATGCGTGCTTTGTCCTCCGTTTCAGCAGTCGTCCTAATGTCCATTTGCTCACCATACCCATGAGAAGTTGATTAGTATATCTTCTCTTTCTACCCCGAAGACGACACTGTCTTGCATGTCCAAACTTGACTCATAATTCTTGCACTCGATCCAGTGTCTGAGGCTCGCCCATATCACAAAAAATCAGAGCGCATCGCATTGATAACATCGGCGCTGTCCATATTTCTGCACTCTTGAGACGGGGCATTGTTTGCAAGAAAGAAGTCAGCACTCTTGTTACCCTGCACTCCAGCATGTCCACGTGTGTACAGTCATGTCATTTTCTTGAGACGTGATCTCCAAATGCTGTCCTCCCATTCTACGCAGACTCCCAGATTCAATACTTTGAAACATATTCGCCGAGTCGGATTTTCTAATAGTATCGGTTACCAAAAAAGATGATCTCAAAGATTGTAACAACTGGAGAGGATCACCCTATTATCAGTAATGACCAAGACTTTCTGCAAAATCATTCTTAATAGAATCAAAGGAGCAGTGGACACAACCCTGAGAGAAGAACAAGCTGGTTTTAGACCTGGGAGAAGCTGCTTAGAAAAAATAATTACCTACGACGAATTTTGGAGGAACATATTGAGAAGCAACAACCACTCATACTAAATTTCATCGATTTTAAAAAGCCTTTGATAGTCTACACATAATCTCTCTGTGGAATATTCTGAGATGCTATGGAATACCAGACAAAATAATAAACATTATTAAGAGCCTCTATGATGGTTCACAGTGTGCAGTTCGCACTGATGGTGGACATAGCGACTGGTTTATGGTTGAAACCGGAGTAAAGCAAGGCTGTATTCTATCTCCGCTATTGTTTGGAGTGGCCATTGACTGGGTGATGCGAAAATGTTGCATGGGCGAAACTGGCATCGATTGGGTAGAAAATAGTCAACTAGAAGATTTGGATTTTGCAGATGATATTGCCTTGTTAAGTAGAAACAACCAAGATATGCAAAGAAAAACAGACAACTTGTCATCTATAGCATCAAAAGTTGGACTGCATATAAGCTATGAAAAACAAATATAATGAAGACACCTATGGAAAGTAATGCAGATATCACACTGGAATCTAAAATGATAAAAATAACAGAGCAGTTCACCTATTTAGGTAGCAATTTTGATTGCACAGGAAATGTTAAAAAGAAATTATGATACGAATTGGCAAAGCAACATCAGCTTTCAAAAGTCTAAATAAAATATGGAACTGCAAGTTATATAGTATTAAAACTAAATTAAAATTTTCAATTCAAATGTTGTATCAATCCTAACATATGCTAGCGAGAGTTGGAAAATGACTAAAGATATAGAAAACAAGTTGAATGCATTTGAAAATAGATGTCTGCGAAAAATAATGAATATACAATGGAATGAATTCAGGAAAAGTGATGAAATCAGAGATATATCTGTTCAACCACTAGTGACAACTGTTATAAGAAAGAGAAGATGGAGATATGTTGGGCACACCTTGAGGAGAAATGATCAACGAATATCAAAGCAGGCATTGAAGTGGGATGCAAAGGGTTCAAGAAAGAGAGGTCGACCTAAGGAGACCCTGAAACGAACTTTGCTGAGAGAGGCAGAAATATCGGTCTCAGTTCCATGGAGGAGATTGAGCAGAGTTGCCCAGGATAGAGCGGTATGGATAAATTACTTGCAGGCCCTATGTAACGTATAACGGTACTAGAGGAATTATTATTATTATCGGTTACCTGTTGCTCAGCCACCACGAAGAGCCCCTGGAGGCAGTGGTGATCTCCATGTTATGCTCGATGTTGTGGTTTGGAAAGCGCCACAGTCCGCAGTGAGTGTGCTACCGTTTCCTTGTGCTGAATAAGCCAACGATGATCTGGTTCTGCGTCTGACAGAGCCATCGGTGTAATTAATGATATCACATGAATAGTAGTGCTGTTCCACGAGTGCAGGAATCTCCGCATTGGCAACACTAGGAACACATTCTCTACAACAGCGTCCAAGTGTACTGACAACTCTGGTGTATCCTCTATAGTCTGTCCATTAATTCGTGAGCACGTTTGAAATTGATTTTCTCGAAAACTACCTGTTGGATCTCAGTGATTTTTGCAAGCAACCTTAGAATATCCATGACGCTAGAGAAATATTTTTCCAAGAAAATTTGATGTAGTTTGAAATATTTCTTCTTCAGGTTATATTAAAATCAACCTCACCGGATTGTAAACAATAGTAACAGATCTACGGTACACAGACGCGTTGTTCTAAAATACATTATGGTAACATTAAAATATCGTGAGTAAACAACAATTTCACGAAATCCCGTGCACCTAACCCAGTCGACTTTGAAAGCGGAAAGCATATGACGTTATAATTGGGATACCGTTGTATAGTTATAGGTGTATCTCGCTATTTTTATGAAGCTATTGTATCATATTTGTTGGCTTATCAAAACTGACATTGATATCACATTCATAATGAGTCTGAAGTGCACATTTATAACAATGCAGAAGGTTACAGTTTTACTATACCAACACTTCCTAGGAATCTAAGAGAGGTCATCTATATTGCGATATTCATAACCCTGAGAAACGAACGCAACTGGCGCTTGGTCTGAATAGAGAATCCTTTTCCCGATGGATTAAACAGGACACAAAGTGCACTAATGTCAAGCAAGGAAGGAAAAGAACAATTGACGACTTTGGCATAGATGTCATAAGACGGGAGCTCTTGAAAATGTTTGCGACAAATCATCTTGTTACTCTCAGGAAACTGAAATTAAAACTGCAATCAGATTGCAGCATAGACATTTCTAAAAGTACTCTATGGAAAATTGTAAGAGCCCCCGGCTTCACCTTCAGAAAAACTAAAGGCGGCAGGAATATTATTTGTGAAAAAGCCACATTTAATTGTTGCCCGAAGTAAATACCTGAGGCAGATCCGTGAGCAGCGGAGGCAAGGCTATGATATTGTATATTTGGACGAATCCTGGGTCAATGCTCACCACACCAATGCTAAAGAATGGCAATCAGTAGACGGTGAACAGAAAGAAAAATACCAAGCAGCAAAGGCCAGCGTATTATACTAACACATGCAGGAAGCAGTGAAGAAGGTCTTGTCCATGACGCTGGACTTATTTTCCAATCAAAAGTACCGACGGTAGGGACTACCACACAGAAATGAATGGACATATTTTCAGGCACTGGATGGAGAAAGATCTACTTCCAATTCTAAACAGACCATCATGCTTGGTAATGGATAATGCATCCTATCACAACGCAGTATCAGCGGAAGACAAAGTACCAACTGCATCAAATACAAAAGATCAAATTAGGACTTGGCTTGCTAAGGAAAATGTCAGCTTCGATGATACATATTTGAAACCCGAGTTGTTGCACCTGGTGAGGATGACAAATAAGACAAAGGTGTTTCATATTGACAAAATCATTGCTGAATACGGCCACACGTCTTTGCAACTACCTCCATATCATGCTCACCTCAATCCGATAGAGCTTGTCTGGGCTAAAGTAAAGGGGCAAGTTGCCGAACAGAACAGGACGTTTAAAATGTGTGATGTTGAAGTTCTGACACGTGAGTCCCTCTCAATGATAGACATGCAGTTCTGGAAGAAGTGTGTTGAACATGTGCTCCGAGAGGAAGACGAGTACTGGCACCGAGATGGATTACAATTTGTCAGCCAGTAACAATTATCAACCTCATGGAATCGTCAGATTCGGGATGATACAAATCATATTTTGATTACAGACTGAGAAATAGCAACGTATACATTTCCATATCCAAATGCGTCTACCATCATACAATTTGTGGTGAAGTTAAGACACCCTGGGGTCTAATGGTGACCGAAGGGAGGACTAACTGTTGCATATTGTATCCAAGTTCACGATTGCACATACAGGGCAACACACTTAATTACTTGACCTATCAAGTTAATATGGAGATACACCTATGAATAGAATTGACATGGACAAATTCTAGGGATTACTGTAAAATCTAAAATTTGAGCCCCGTATTTGCAATTGTCATAAAAGATCAAAGGAATTCGCCGATGTGCAAAATCCGTAGCATCTATGGACTACTGGTTAGCTTTATTTTAGCGTCATGGATATTCTAAGGCTGCATGCAAAAAATCACTGAGATCCAACAGGTAGTTTTCGAGAAAATCAATTTCAAACGTGCTCACGAATTAATGGACAGACTATAATATATCCCGGTGTACTGACAACACTGGTGTATCCTCTAATCATATCATCTAATATAAATATCCATTCGTCTCCATGCTTCAACTCATTTAGAGTACAGACTTGTTTAATAACATCCTCTGCCTCGGTCATCAAGGATCAAGTATGACATAATGCAGAATTTGATGTAAGTACAAGTAGAACAGAAAATAGAATGCAGGAAATGTTTACAATTTTTGAACGTTGCGTTGCCTTTCTGGCTTGTGTCCTCTGTTCTGTAACTTCAGTTATGAAAACCTCACTAAGTAACCTACAGTGTCAAAGCAATTCAATCCAGTCACCATTATAAATAACAAGTCTAGGAACCTCTTACCAACAGCAAAGATATTAAAGACAGATGGAAAGAATATTTTACGGAACTGTTAAACTGCGAAACACAAGGTACAGAAACATTTCAATTGAAACATGGAAAATACCAACAATTGAATATCTTAGAATCCGAAGTTGAAATGGCACTAAATCAAAGCAAAAGAAGGAAGGCAGCAGGGATAGATGGTATAACGACAGAAATGTTACTTGCGTGTAAGACAACAGCAATAACATGGCTGACCAGAATTTTAACATAGCCTGGGAGGCACAAGAGGTTCCAGATGACTGGCAGAGAGCTATTATAGTCCCAATATGGAAGAACAAAGGAGACAAAGAGAATGTGAAACATACAGGGGTATCTCTCTTTTGAGCCAAATAGGAAAAATGTTTGCAAAAATATTGGAGCGAAGAGCAAGACATATATTAGAGCCCCAGTTAAGCAATAGCCAGTTTGGGTTTAGGAGGGTAAGAGCTGCACAGACGCAATATTTACACTAAGACAGATCTGCGAACAAACAATTGAATACAATCAAAGTAAACAGCTTATATTTATAGACCAAGAAAAGGCATTTGATAGAGTAAACAGGTGCAAACTATGGAAGATCCTTGAAGAATATGGCGTCCAAGGACAACTATTAGGTAACATCATGGCCTTATATCAAGATAGCCAGAGTACAGTAAGAACTACAGAAGGAATGACCGACTGGTTCTCCATTACATCAGGTGTTAGACAAGGTTGTGTCCTTTCACCACTACTCTTTATTGCATATATGGATAAAATAACTCAAGAGTCGAATTCAGATAATGATGAAATAAATGATGCTTTTTGCAGATGATCAGTGCCTGATACATCAAAATGAACAAGATCTACAACATCATATTGACACTTTGAACAATAATTGTGTGAAACATGACATGAAAATCAACAACACTAAAACAGAAATAATGAATATGGAAGAAAACATAATAATCTAGACATCCATGTCAATGGCCTAAAATAAACCAAGTGAAAGAATTCAAATACTTAGGAAGCATATTCACAGAAGACGGAAAACTAGATAGAGAGATAGAGGCTAGAGTACAAAAGCAAATGCTGTAACCTACCAGCTAGCCCCATTGTTAAGGCACCCAAAATTTCACAGGCAGCTAAGAAACAAATGATCAACAGCATTTTTATACCTACTTTGTGTTACCAGAGCCAAACATGGACATTGAGCAAAGCGCAGTCACAAAAATAACTACATGTGAAATGCGTTGCCTGAGAAAAGTTACCAACAACACAAGAAAAGACAGAATCACCAACATCAGCATAAGAAATAAAGTTGGCACAAAACCGTGCTTGAATTATATAGATAAACAAAGAATGAAGTGGTTTGGCCACTTAATAAGAATGCATCCAAACTCCACAGTATACAGAGTCTTCTACAACAGAACATCGGGAAAGAAGGCAAGAGGAAGACCACGGAAAAGATGGTTAGATGGCGTGGCAGCATCCTGTGAAAGAGCAAAGATAACAATCACACAAGCCACCAGAACAGCGCAAGACAAAAACAGAAAACCACGACACTGGGCAACAACCCGGTAGCAGTGTGACGACAAAAGAAGAAGAAGAAGTGTCAAAGCAGTGCACACCAAATTGTTATTTATTCTGTAGCAGCTTCTCACGCGCAAGTGTTCATAGAAAAGTTGTTTGTGAGATCTTGAGTATGTATTTGAAACGATTATTTTGACTACTGTGTGAGTGTTTATTATTCTCCAGTTCACCAAGGAGGAATCGTTTTTAACAGCTAATGGTAGAGAACGTGAACTACATTAACTACTCAATGGGTCTGTGACTGCATCTAGATCGTGTGGACATTTTGGAGACCCGATCTGTGGTGGAATACTTGTGACTGTATTTTACCATCTGCTGTTTATCCTGTTTCTTAGATACACTGTGCGATTTATTACACTACTTTGATACCACTGATATACAGTCTATGATTCACACGAATATAGCGGTAGTGAAAGCTCTGTTAGTTAGCTAGTTAGTGTGTTCCTTTCGTGCCAAAGGCGGCACATAGGGCAAAGGTTTTAGATCTCGATGTAATTCGGTTCGTTGCTAGCAGTTGGAGATCTCGTATGGTTTTACATTCCAATAGTTTACTTTCTTGTAGGATTGTTCTTCGAAGAATGGTCTTAGGTCTTTCACGTTTTCTTTTCCCAACTGGTGACCACATAGGACTTGTTGATTTAGTCTCTTTTCGTCTGATCTAAGAACATGACCTAAATATTTCCACCTTCGTTTCCTTATAATATTTGATACGGGTTGTTGGTGTGTTCTATCTCTCACTGCGTTGTTCGAAACGAAATCACTCCATTTTACTTTTAATAATTTTCGGAGACATTTATTCTCAAAGCTGTCCAGTTTCTTATCAATTTTCTTTGTTGATTTCAACTTTCACAACCGTAGGTCAGTACAGGAATCACACATGACCTAAATAATTTAACTTTTGTGCATATACTAAAGTCTTGAGATTGCCAGATATTTGTTAATTTAGTGAAGACGCTAATGAAGCGTGGAAAGGCTGCAGGATTGGACAATATTACTGTGGAAATGTTAACCTCCTTAGAGGATTTTGGTATTTCAACCATTACAGATTTGTGCAATGATATATATAACACAGGATATATACCAAGAGACTTGAAGACATCAGTATTCATACCACTACCCAAAAGCCCAAAGCACAGGAGTGCACAGACTATAGGACAATTAGCCTGATGAGCCACATAACAAAAATACTACTCAAGATCATACATGAAAGAATTAAAAACAAGATAGACATAGAAGTAGGAGAAGAACAGTTTGGCTTTAGAAAGAACAGAGGAACAAGAGAGGCAATACTTTGTATAAGACTACTCGATGACAAGTATATAGAAGTGCAAAAAGTATCTACTTGTGTTTCATCGATTATAGCAAAGCTTTTGACAGAGTCCAACATGAAAAGCTAATCATATGTCTACAAGAAATAGGCCTAGATGGGGATGATATCAGACTAATAAGTAACATATACTGGGAACAGACAGCAATAATAAAATATGAAAATAGCTACTCTCCATACATAGACATAAAGAGAGGAGTGAGACAAGGATGCATTCTGTCACCAAGCCTATTCAACATCTACACAGAGAAAATCTTCAAACAACTAGAGGAATGCCAGGACTCAAGATCAATGGAAAAATAATAAACAACTTAAGATATGCAGATGACACAGTATTGGTAGCAGAAAATGAACAAGATCTACAAGAATTAGTGGACCAATTGAACATAACTAGCAAGGAATATGGATTAGACATTAACATACAGAAAACAAAAACTATGGTAATAAACAAGGAAATGGAAAAACCTAAAATGAATATAAAAATACATGGAGAATTATTACATCAAGTAAAAAAGCTTCTCATATCTCGGTCAGATGATAACAGATGATGGCAGATGTATAACAGAAATTAAAAAGAGAATAGGAATGGCCAAGGATAATTTCAATAGTATGAGAAAGTTACTGACATCCAAACAAATCACAAACAGGCTAAAAATGAGAATGATCAAATGCTATATATATCCTATATTAATGTATGGCTCGAAACATGGACAATGAACAAGCAGTTAGAAAACCGAATTGATGCATTTGAGATGTGGATATATAGAAGAATAGGCAGAGTTTCATGGACAGAAAAACAGACAAATAAACACGTTTTAGGAAAACTAGGCATGAAGAAACAATTATTAAGAGAAATAAAATTCAGACAAGTAAAGTATTTTGGGCACATAATGATAAAACATTTACTAGAGGGGAAAGTTGAGGGAGAAGAGCAAGAGGAAGACCGAGAGATAAGTGGAAGGGAAACTTTAAGAAATGGACAGGTTACAGTCTAGCAGTGTGCAACACCAAGCGAAAGACAGAGGATGCTGGAGATTCATTGCAGCCAACCTTCGATGTGGAGACGGCACCTGATGATGATGATGCGTGAAGACGCTAGCTGCTATAGCAATATTTGTTTCATCGTGTCTCCATTGTTTGATACTTTAATACCCAATAATGTAAAATTTTCAACTTTCTCCAGTGTTTGGCCATTTATTACGATGTTGTCTGTCGAGTTTATGAGGTCCATAATTTTGGTCTTGGCAGAAAGCTCTGTACACCTTCAATTTTGTCTTGAAGCTAATACCACTACAAAGTAGCAGAACCAAAGTAAGAGTAAGGATAATACAATGTGAGGATAAGACCATACATCTTAGTGTATGATACGTAACTGTAGAAGTAAAAAGTATTTCCGCACATAAATCGCAAACTATGAATAAAAACACAGTTAAATAAAAAAAAGTGATAGAAAAATATATTAAAAAGGTATATAAGTTACATAAGAATCAAATATGAATGTTCGAGACAAAGAGATTCCTAAAACTATACAGAAAGAAAGCGAGAGTGACTACCAAAACAGATGATGCCAAATAAAGTTATCTGGCATCTAAACTGTGTTACACCATATACAATGTAAGGCCAATTATTATATGAATTTCATTACATTTACCAAAGGTAATACTGGTCATATTCGAAGGACAGTTTTAAAAAGAGGAAAGATGTCGTTTCATTGATGCTCACCAATATCATGCACTATTGTTTGAAAAATACAGATACTCAATACGTAGAGGTGTCTTGGTAAGCGTCCGTTGTAGACTTTTACAAATTATAGATTGTCGGCCCCTTGGACATCATCTGTCCCAAAATGCAGCATCTTTGATAAATGGTGTAACTGACAGTAAAGACTACTACGACAATATTTTGTTTCCTTAATGGCAGAAATTGATTTTTCCTTACTATTAGTCTAATATATTTTGTAGAGAGTTACATTTACAATAAATGTGCTTATATTTACATATGTATTAGATCTCTAATTTTTCACATTTATGACTAACCCCCTTTTCCTTCGCAATTTGGGTAAAACTGCGTTCCCTATCTACAATGAATATTATGTTTACTGAAGTAAGACGGCTGGTTAAGGAACTAGTATATCCAACGAGATACATAACCATAAGCACGAACACTTTTTACAACTGATGAAAGAATAAGCCTATATGTTTGTTCTGTCGTAAAGTTTGTTCTGTTTCAACAAATTATACATTTTCAGACTTTATATCCCTCCGTTTTCATTTCGAACATAATTCGCTTGGTAAATGTCCAGCTACCAGTGTTCTTTGTAATCATATCGTTTTATGTTGATCGCTATCTTTTATTTGTGCTGTTATTGATACCCGATGAAGTAATACATGTATTGATCGTAGGGTAATGTCATACTGTACTTATACTTGTATAGGAGATGTACTGATGTGTTGTTGGTAAATTGAAACGTTGCTGTTGCAGTTATAGTTTATCTGAGCACACTGCATGACAATCAGAACCATAATCAATATGGCAATATGGGAATACGTAGAGCGATTCATATGTAGGAAATCATATTTTTTATTTCAAAGACAAGAAGCAATTCGATCAAGCAAATGTGTTACCAAAATAGTAACGTACTAGTTAGTGATTGTCTGTTTCTCTCTCTCTCTCTCTCTATATATATATATATATATATATATATATATATATATATATATCTATATCTATATATATATATCTATATTAGTTTTTTTCCGATCCAGAAGCACTTGAGCTTTTCAGCTCTTCAGCTCGGTGCCATGGACATCGTAACCCTTTGGTTCGGTGCCACGAACACCGAAAATCTTGGAAATCTGTGGCTTTTTCTGCCATCCCGCGGAATTGAACCCGCACACACAGAGGATAGTCAAATTCTTCAATTGTCTATGTGTACAGCTGTCTATATGTGCATCGGTCAAGTGAGCTACTGTAAGGTACGCAACCGTCGATGTGCTAATATCAAATGCGCAAATGTCTGGGAACCGTCACCCGTAGTCCAACGCGCTACGAACCCGCTGGGCAGACGGGCCTATATATATATATATATATATATGCGGGCGTGTGTGGTTGGGTTTGTGTATATCACACTCTCACACAAACATTTTCATTAGAGACGACAAACGGGGCATCGTTAAATCCTCGTGTAGCAAGACTAGTCGCAAACACAATTACGACTATTGGCGGACAGGCTATTTCCAACACAGGAAATACTTGTCTCAAACGATATTTTAAAGTTCACCATTGAATGCTTATTATGTTGTGTCCTGAATCATAAATTTGCATGTAAAAGTGCACGTAGCATAAACAAATGATGATGTTTATATGCAATAAATTTGGCTATCTTTGTTTTATTTCTTGTTTTTTTAAGAGAAAATATACGTGGTCTGAGTAGAAATTCAAAACGCTTTACATATTAGCTCAACAAAGTAGGGTTTCCTTTCCTATTTGTTTTATTCTCTGGTGGACGGCTCTCTCTCTCGGACAGAGCTGATAAAATCACGACGCCAGGTTTGATAGACGTTTATCTAATCTCTACTCCCCGATGACCATTGCGCGTGAGTGGTCATCTCGAGCGCGTGAATCAGTAAACCGAATCATTAGCGACAGGTCCTGGAGCTGATTGTATTAGCGTTGAGGGCAGAGGGGCTGTATCGAGAAACAGTTTGAAGATGACGTAGATGGTTTTGCAGTTTTCATTTCTACTAGTATTAGATTTTCTTTAAAAAAAAATTGCTCTATGGCTATCTTTGACGTTACAGAAACTGAATTATGTGATCATAACACAACACTCAACTATCAGTGTGATAGTAATAGGAAGTACAAGAAACCAAGTTAACAAAGAATAATAAGCAACTTGCTTCATAATTACACAAATATGTTTTTTTTGAGGTTTCTAACATTCTACATTTTATGATATGGGATTGTCTTGAGGCACAATATCCACTAACTAGGAATATCACTTTAAAAACTAATATATCCACGAATAAACTAATCTTTATTAAAAAAATTATATATCCACATACAATTGGACAGACGCATTAAAAAGAAACAATCGATAGCAAGATACTATTTATTTTTGTGCAGAACTTTAAACTTTGTTGTCACTCGAAATTGAACAAATATTAAATTTATAATAAAAATAAGCGTAAAATGTGGTAGTGATTTCTCATATGTCTTTGATCTTACAATATGTGCTCAATTGTGTTATAGATTTTGATAGTAAATATTATCATAACTAAAATAATGTAACATAATTAGATTTTCATAGTTTACAAGAAAGCAATGGTTATCTTGATCAAATGTGCACCTACACATGAAATTTATGGTTTTTAAAAATAAAACAGAAAATGCATATTACGGTTTTCGACAAACTATTTTATACTTTATAATTTATCTTTCCCCCGCTAATTACATACCTCCTTTTCGCTGACGATGCTGACTTAGTCGCCCACAGTGAGACTACACTGCAATGCCTAATCAATAATTTGTCAAAGGCATGCGACCTATTTTCTCTGACTATAAGTGTCTCCAAAACAGTTGTACTATGTCAAGGAGGTAACACAACAAATATCACTTTAAATGTTAACCATCTAACACCAGTTCAAAAATTTTGCTATCTCGGGTCCATGGTCACTGCCAGCCTTTCTCTTGATGAAGAAATTAATGCTCGTGTAGGGAGTGCGGCTACTACATTCGCAAACTATCAAAGCGAGCGTGGGACAACACAAAACTGATATTGCAGACGAAGATTCAAATATATCTAGCCTGTGTAATTATAGTCTGTCCATTAATTCGCGAGCACGTTTGAAATTGATTTTCTCGAAAACTACCTGTTGGATCTCAGTGATTTTTGCATGCAGCCTTAGAATATCCATGACGCTAAAATAAAGCTAACTAGTAGTCCATAGATGCTATGGATTTTGCACATCGGCGAATTCCTTTGATCTTTTATGACAATTGCAAATACGGGCGCTCAAATTTTAGATTTTACAGTATCCCTAGAATTTGTCCATGTCAATTCTATTCATAGGTGTATCTCCATATTAACTTGATAGGTCAAGTAATTAAGTGTGTTGCCCTTTATGTGCAATCGTGAACTTGGATACAATATGCAACAGTTAGTCCTCCCTTCGGTCACCATTAGACCCCAGGGTGTCTTAACTTCACCACAAATTGTATGATGGTAGACGCATTTGGATATGGAAATGTATACGTTGCTATTTCTCAATCTGTAATCAAAATATGATTTGTATCATCCCGAATCTGACGATTCCATGAAGTTGATAATTGTTACTGGCTGGACAAATTGTAATCCATCTCGGTGCCAGTACTCGTCTTCCTCTCGAGCACATGTTCAACACACTTCTTCCAGAACTGCATGTCTATCATTGAGAGGGACTCACGTGTCAGAACTTCAACATCACACATTTTAAACGTCCTGTTCTGTTCGGCAACTTGCCCTTTTACTTTAGCCCAGACAAGCTCTATCAGATTGAGGTGAGCATGATATGGAGGTAGTCGCAAAGACGTGTGGCCGTATTCCGCAATGATTTTGTCAATATGAAACACCTTTGTCTTATTTGTCATCCTCACCAGGTGCAACAACTCGGGTTTCAAATATGTATCATCGAAGCTGACATTTTCCTTAGCAAGCCAAGTCCTAATTTGATCTTTTGTATTTGATGCAGTTGGTACTTTGTCTTCCGCTGATACTGCGTTGTGATAGGATGCATTATCCATTACCAAGCATGATGGTCTGTTTAGAATTGGAAGTAGATCTTTCTCCATCCAGTGCCTGAAAATATGTCCATTCATTTATGTGTGGTAGTCCCTACCGTCGGTACTTTTTGATTGGAAAATAAGTCCAGCGTCATGGACAAGACCTTCTTCACTGCTTCCTGCATGTGTTAGTATAATACGCTGGCCTTTGCTGCTTGGTATTTTTCTTTCTGTTCACCGTCTACTGATTGCCATTCTTTAGCATTGGTGTGGTGAGCATTGACCCAGGATTCGTCCAAATATACAATATCATAGTCTTGCCTCCGCCGCTCACGGATCTGCCTCAGGTATTTACTTCGGGCAGCAATTAAATGTGGCTTTTCACAAATAATATTCCTGCCGCCTATAGTTTTTCTGAAGGTGAAGCCGGCGCTCTTACAATTTTCCATAGAGTACTTTTAGAAATGTCTATGCTACAATCTGATTGCAGTTTTAATTTCAGTTTCCTGAGAGTAACAAGTTGATTTGTCGCAAACATTTTCAAGAGCTCCCGTCTTATGACATCTATGTCAAAGTCGTCAATTGTTGTTCTCAGGGTTATGAATATCGCAATATAGATGACCTCTCTTAGATTCCCTACGGAAGTGTTGGTATAGAAAAACTGTAACCTTCTGCATTGTTATAAATGTGCACTTCAGACTCATTATGAATGTGATATCAATGTCAGTTTTGATAAGCCAACAAATATGATACAATAGCTTCATACAAATAGCGAGATACACCTATAACTATACAACAGTATCCCAATTATAACGTCATATGCTTTCCGCGTTCAAAGTCGACTGGGTTAGGTGCACGGGATTTCGTGAAATTGTTGTATACTCACGATATTTCTATGTTACCATAATGTATTTTTAGAACAACGCGTCTGTGTACCGTAGATCTGTTACTATTGTGTACAATCCGGTGAGGTTGATTTTAATATAACCTGAAGAAGAAATATTTCAAACTACATCACATTTTCTTGGAAAAAAAAATATTTCTCTAGCGTCATGGATATTCTAAGGCTGCTTGCAAAAAATCATTGAGATCCAACAGGTAGTTTTCGAGAAAATCAATTTCAAAAGTGCTCACGAATTAATGGACAGACTATAGTACAGTTTCGTAGCTATAGTCCGTTTACAAATGTTTGTCCTCAGTCAAGTTCAATTTTCTCAAAAGTATCTGTTGTATTGATTTGACATTTTGCATGCAGTCTTATATTTACGATGACCAAAGGAATATGTCGTTGACAGGTCGAAATGCAGCTCAGATTTTGCATATCGGCGAATTTCTTTGATGTTTTGCGAAAACTTTAGCAAAGCTATGCAAAAGAATTAATTTTACAGTGATACACTTCATATAGGTTAAGGATGTCATCAAAGGCGGAATCCTATTCATATAGTGATGGGTGCCATGTATATAATTAATATAGACATATAATTAGCATAGACATATTGAATAATTATAAAGCGGCTCTTGCGGTGTCCGGTGCGCTCCCGTCGGCCCTTGAAACCCCACGGAGACGGTGTGAATTTCGTGCCAGGCCGTACCCATATCCGCATCAGGTCTCCGAGGTGCACAGCCTCTAGTCGATAGAACAATGTAGGTGAGGGAAGTCGGCAAATTGGATCCGTAACTTCGGGAAAAGGATTGGCTCTGAGGGCTGGGTCAGTCGGGCCGGGGTACGAAGCGGGACTGGGATGGGCCCGGGCTGGGTGAGGCCGCCGCCGCTAGTCGGCAGGCCGGCCGAGCTCGGAACGTGGCTGCAACCTTCCCGTGGACCGTCCCAGCTATGCGGCTGCGCCTCCCCGGCGTCGTCCGCGTCGGCTGGCATTCAACAGCCAACTCAGAACTGGTACGGACCAGGGGAATCCGACTGTCTAATTAAAACAAAGCATTGTGATTTCTGCCCAGTGCTCTGAATGTCAAAGTGAAGAAATTCAACCAAGCGCAGGTAAACGGCGGGAGTAACTATGACTCTCTTAAGGTAGCCGGGGTCAAAGGCTCATGAGGTTATGGTGGTAACATGAGCCAGGGTTAGCGAGGGGCGCGCTAACCAAGACCCTGCCCCCAACCTCCACGCTGTGACCCTGGAAACAGACTCTGGTTCCGGTCTGGCTAAGAGGGCAGGGATCGGGGAGAACTACTGGAAGTGGTAGCAGTGCAAGTACGGAAATGCAAAACAGATCCATACTAACAAAATGCACAAATCTCCTGACCGACGTCCAACAAGATATTGTCCAAGTTCCTAAACGTAACGAAACAGCAACGAAAAGTCTCTGACATGGATGAGAGGTGCAACTAGTGACGAAACGTGTGCCCACGAAGGGCGAAGCCCTGAGGAGGGGCAAACATTGCCAGCCCGTCGGCAAGAATAAATAAAACAGGACCGTAACGAATAAAAGTCTACCCTCGTGTCGGTACGAGAGAAGATTGCAGCTGACTCCGCATCGGTGGCCTAGTGCAGATACATTTACTGGGCAAGGTTTGCCGAGCGCAAAAGAACAAGTTGCGTTTTAGTGCATAACGAAACTACCCGCCCTGGGAAAACCGTGCAAGGTACTGTGCGATTAAAAATTAACATCCCCGGAAGAACTGAGGTTGGTGATACCTAAAGGAACTGCCAGCCTTGGGTCAACCGGGCAAGGTTCGATTGCAGTCGTAACTAACATCCCCGGAATAACTGGAGCAGGTGATGGTGGCGGGCGCAAAATCCTCAGTTGCGTTGATAGCACCGACTGAAACGACCCTCTACATTGTTTGCACTGGGCCCTATGCTGGTGCATTTCGAGGTTAATTGCAAATTGCCACGTACAAACGCGAGTCTAGAAAAGGCTGAGAATGTTCCTTCTCCGGAACAAACTCAAAAATGTACGGTAAAGCAAGGTCGACAATGTACGGATCAGACAGGAAGTCCGGTTCCTGAACATTGGCGAAAGCCGATACTTTACACGGTGTTTTATACGAGTAAGACGCCGTCCGAGGACAAGCTGACAAGCCCGAGAAATATTTCTCAGTCAGAACGGGTAAAGCAGCGTAACTCACTGTCCTGGCGTAGATCACAAAGCCCAAATATACGGCAAAGCTGATCGTAAAGGCGTAGATCCGAAAGAATCGTACCTAGGGAAAGTTCACCCTAGTAAATCAAAAGCTGTCTGAAAACAGACTGGCGGGCCTAGTCACCATGGGCGCATAATCGTCCCGACGTAGATCACTCAGTTCTTGCCAGAGTACCAATTATACATCACAATAAGAATGACCAAAATTGGCAGTGAAGAACGATCGCAGAAGAAGAAGAAGAATAATAATTATAAAATAGAAAATGACTGGAGTATGACAATAATATATTTCTAACTTATTCTGTGCCGGACGAGTCCAGTAGATTGATGACTGCTCTAGGTTGAATTAAATGCAAACAATCCTTTCTCTAATATTCATCTTCTTCTTTCAAGACATGGTTCTCACATTTTATCCAGTAAGCTTGATCAACATTTGATAGCGCTGCGTGGGTTAGTATCTTGACGTCAGACAATTTGAATATAGTATTTTCAGCTGCCACTTGTCCTTTAATTTTAGCCCACACAAGTTCTATTGGGTTTAAATGTGAATGGTACGGTGGAAGTCTCAAACACCTATGACCATGCTTCTCTATCAACTTGTCAATTTGAAATTTCTTTGACTTTTGTGTCTGCTTTACAAGGACACAACAATTCTGATTTGAAGTAAGTTTCATTCAACGGAATATTTTCTCTGATGAGCCACATCTTTATTGCGTCTTTTGTGCTCGATGTCGTAGTTATTTTGTCTTCTTGTGATATAACATTGTGATATGATGCATTGTCCATTATGAGACAAGATGGTCTATCTAAAGACGGAAAAACTGTTTTCTCGAGCCAATTTCTAAATATTTGGTCATTTATCTCTGCGTGATAATCCCTATTGTCTGTAGACTTTGAAACGAAAACGAGTTCAGCATTCTGCAATAACCCATTATGTCGACTACCACCGTGGGCTATGACTAAACGTTGTCCTTTACTACTTGGTACATATCGCTTTATCCTTCCATCTACTGACTGCCATTCCTTTGCATTGATCCATGTTTCATCCAAATACACAATATCATAACTTTCTCTGCGCATTTCTCTTACTTCACGTAGGTACTTGCTTCTCATGACTACTAAATGCGGCTGCTCGCAAATAATATTTCTTCCACTCGTATACTTTCTAAAGGTAAAGCCTAATGTCCTTATAACTTTCCACAACGTACATTTAGATAACTCAATGTCATTGTTCTTCCTTAAACAAGTCTGCAGCTTTCTTACAGTCACTGTTTCTTTGCAATCCAACATTTTCACAATTGCTCGTCGTATAACCTCCTTGTCAAAGCTATCTACAATTGACTTTCTACCGGCTATTTGCTTATTGTTTGGAGGGTTTATTCTTGATTCATGCATCCATCGACGAAATGACCGTTTACACAAACCCAAAGCATGCACTGTTTTATTTTCGAGGTTTAAAATAGATTGATAAAGTCTTCCACGATCAGCTTCTCGACTAAAATATAAGTACAGCTAAATTGCAATGCTTTGAAGTGTGCAGAATTTCACTTTCAATCCCATTCTGTAATATTGCAAGAATCATCCAACGTTTCTGGTAAATGGTTTCTGGTAAACTCACCCACTTCCTGTATTGGTATAGACTTTACCTCTGAGCATATCCGTTCAAGTGTGACACCAGCTTCTAAACGGCAAAAAAACGTGCGCACGAGAAAATATGTTGTTGACCCCAGAAGTTTGGGTGTGAAGCTGTAAAATCTTTAAAAATGTGTACTTTTACACTGACAAGAGTTTTATATACCCCATATAAACAAACATGGAAATAAGCTGTACAATCTGCAAGAGAAAAATGTTTTGTTTGATCATTCATATTTCAAGTATGTATGCAAAATTTCATCATCGTAGTTGAAATGGTTGCAGAGTTATAGATTTTTAAATAGGGGCAAACATTTGTAAACGCATTATAGTACCGTTAAACTTATAATATGAATTTAGAAGATGAAATAAAAATTGTCGATAGATAAGTAAGATGTGTTCGTGTCCGTTCTCTGGAAGAATCCGCTCTTATGTGTGATTTGTTTGAAGTTATGAGTTGAAAGATGAAGCAGACAGGTTCTTCAATTAAAAAGCAAATGGTGTGGCTAAGAACAATAGAATGCTATTACGGTTATTAGGTTACGAGTCCTTTTTTGCATCATAATAGAATGATATTACGGTTATTAGGTTACGAGTCCTTTTTTGCATCATACCAAGCATGTCTTAAATGACGACCAAAATGTTTTGTGCATTTAACGATCATTCTTATTTAACAAATTGTTACAGAAACCACCACTTTAAGAACACATGCATGTGATGTAGCTCTTAATAAATGATGGCATAATGCTGTTGTGATTGCAACAAATAAAATATGTTTGCGGTTTTAGAGAATACGAGACTATTTGCCAGACAGATTGCGGAGAAACTAGAAAATATCATTCTAATTTCATTGTTGATATTTATTCTGTGCGATTATGTTGTACATATAGTTTGGCACTCTGATGAAACTATTTCATGTTGAAATCGTTATAGATCTCTTCAACTTACATCACTGTAATCTGCATGCCTTCATTTACTATTGTGTATCTTGGTATTTTAGAAGCAACAAAGAGAGATTATGGACTGACTAAACTTATAGTATGGAGGATAGTCACCAAGAGAACTGTATAACAGTAATGTGGACGGAGCTTATATTGGAGGCCTATCGACACTCACGTCAGTCGACATGGTACACAATTACTGGAACATTTTCTTCATTTGTATTCATCTCAATGGACTGTTGCGATATTTAAAGAAAAGATTGAATTGTATTTACCAACTCAAAGTTCATGGGACGATCAACAAGAACAGTCACTTTAATTCACATGATTAGATCGCAGCATTTCTCAGCGACCACCGCCCTCCCCTTTCCCCTCCCTTTGTCACTCAGTAATGTGTACTAAAATATCTGCAAATAAATTGAGGGTTGTTAATATGTCAAATATACATTGAGAGCTAACACAATTTGGTGTTGTTTAAGTAGACGACAGAGATGAGTATATACATGTAACAGTGACGAGACGTACTCGTACCTTATACACAACAGTCAGCACGGCACTGACGTAAATACAAATTTTAGCAGACATCGTTTGGGTTTGCCTGTTATAAAATCATTCATTTATATTTTGTTCCCAAATATCAACTAAATATTTTGTCACCAAGTATCGACTAAATATTTTCTCACCAAATATCGATTAAATAATTTGTCACCAAATATCGACTAAATATTCTGTCACCAAATATCGATTAAATATTTTCTCACCAAGTATCAATTAAATAGTTTGTCACCAGGTATCGACTGCCTATATTTTGTCACCAAGAATCGACTAAATATTTTGTCACCAAGTTATCTTATCTTAACCACATTTGCCGTGAAGCGACGTGGGGAGAGTTAGTTGTCTATCTTGTGTCAGGTGTGTTGCGCTTGACATTGTCAGTCCATGCTTTCGCAGGGACTCTGGGATGTTATCTAGCCATCGTGTTCTTGGCCTGCCTCGTGCTCTGCGCCCTGAGTGTCGATTATTAAAGGCACGTGATGGTGGTAAATGTGGTTTCATTCTCATTAGATGGCCGAACCACTTGATTCTTTGCTTCTCGATGTACTGTATGCATGGTATAGTACCAACGATGCTTCTGATATTCTCGTTTCGCACTCTATCTCTCCTTGTAAAGTTGACATCTTTTCGTAGACATCTCATTTCACATGTTGTAATCTTTCTTTCTTGTGTCTTAGTCAGGGGTCATCTTCGACTAAATATTTTCTCACCATGTATTGACTAAATATTTTTTCTCTCTGTCTCACATCATCTCTTTCTCGTACGGTCGGTACGTGTCATTGTACAATCTCTCACATCATCTCTTTCTCGTACGGTCGGTACGTGTCATTGTACAATCTCTCACATATTGTTTTCTCGTACGGTCGGTACGTGTCATTGTACAATCTCTCACATATTGTTTTCTCGTACTATCGGTACGTGTCATTGTACAATCTCTCACATATTGTTTTCTCGTACGGTCGGTACGTGTCATTGTACAATCTCTCACATCATCTCTTTCTCGTACGGTCGGTACGTGTCATTGTACAATCTCTCACATATTGTTTTCTCGTACGGTCGGTACGTGTCATTGTACAATCTCTCACATATTGTTTTCTCGTACTGTCGGTACGTGTCATTGTACAATCTCTCACATATTGTTTTCTCGTACGGTCGGTACGTGTCATTGTACTATCTCTCACATATTGTTTTCTCGTACTATCGGTACATGTCATTGTACAATCTCTCACATATTGTTTTCTCGTACGGTCGGTACGTGTCATTGTACTATCTCTCACATATTGTTTTCTCGTACTATCGGTACGTGTCATTGTACTATTTCGTACATATTGTTTTCTCGTACTTTCGGTACGTGTCATTGTACTATTTCGTACATATTGTTTTCTCGTACTATCGGTACGTGTCATTGTACTATTTCGTACATATTGTTTTCTCGTACGGTCGGTACGTGTTATTATAATATCTCTTACATATTTTTTTCAGTTTTCTTTCTTCACATTCATTGAAACCAAAGTAGAAATAAAAACATCAACAAACAGTATCACTGCAAATGTTTGTAAACGTCTATTACATCTGATATCCAACTTTAGTGACATCAACTCCAATTCTACAAGTGATCAATGACCCACGTCAGATTGGCATGACATGTAGTTTTCGTGCTTGATAAAGAACGTCCAAATTAGACGTTGTCCGGTAAGTTGAACGACGGTAAGTGGTCAAATATCCCAATTTGTTTCTCCACTCTTTATTTTCAGAGATAAGAGAAAGGCATAACGTTTCACTGAACGTTTGCCTCTAAACAGCTGAAACTAGAACATATATTAATAAACATTATGTGTTTCTTGAATTGTCTAACACAGAATGTTTACTGATGTTCTCTTATCTTCATTCTACAAAATAATTGCTGAGATGCAATGATGGTATGCGTTGAAAATGATGACCAAAGAATTGCTGGTACTTAACGCGTTTTTGATGAACAAAGGATTGATGAGTCGTAAAGGATTGTAAGTCGTAAAGGATTGTGAGTAGTAAAGGGTTGCTGAAGGACGATGGCTGATGCACAAAGGATTGCTGAGTTGTAAAGGATATTTGAAAGACGATTGCTGATGCAAGAAGAATTGATGATGCACATTGGATTGTTGATGCACATTGGATTGCTGATGTACGAAGAATTGATGATGCGCAATGGATTGCTGATGCACGAAGGATTGTTGATACACAAAGGATTGCTGATGCACGAGGAATTGAGGATGCACAATGGATTGCTGATACAAGAAGAATTGATAATGCACATTGGATTGCTGATGCACGAAGAATTGTTGATGCACATTGGATTGCTGATGTACGAAGAATTGATTATGCGAAATTGATTGCTGATGCACGAAGGATTGTTGATACACAAAGGATTGCTGATGCACGAGGAATTGAGGATGCACAATGGATTGCTGTTGCACAATATATTGTTGATGCACAAACGATTGATGAGGCACAAAATACTCGAACCTTTCAAGACTCTCACTTTCAGCATTGATCATATGAGTCCTGAGTCCTACGTAGGAACTTTGATTCCAACATCGTATTGTACAACACATGCGTGTAATAGTGTAGATCTAAGAATGTCATCTGCACAACCAGCAATAGACGATAACTAAATCATTAAAATTATTAAAAAAACCACGGTATCTAGAATACAACATCTATAACTATTAATTCATTTGTAAGATTAGGACAGTTACAAAACTAACATCTACAAATCGGAATTGCAATGCAGTTTGGCATGTCGTTGTTGTCTACGTGGAACACTTTCTTATAATTTGAATCATTTTATTGATATTTATGAAGAATATTGTAACATGAGTGATTCATAATTGACTAATAAGGGTGTGAATGAAATAAACAACATTAATGTATGCAATAGATTGTTACAGAAACTAACCCTGCCAAATAGGACATAAATACATACTTTTTGCAAGTTAGTCAGCTGCTGTGTTCTCAAATATGCTCATAAAAAGGACGATGTGGATGCACTTTTTATTTATTACCAATTCTGCAAACTTATTTAATGTCACTGTTATTCCGATAGTTTCCAAATGCTTTCTTTCCATCTATTTCATAAGGATTTTCACTAAACATCATATCTCTGAAATTGTTATATAAACTATGTACGTCTACACTATGTCTGACTGTTGTGTTTGTTATTACTTACTATATTCTATTCAAACACTTTTTCTACATACGACTTTCCAGCGACCAAGTTCATGTACCCCACCATAAACGTTCTACTCATAATCTTGATTTGAAATACCAAATGATCGTGAAGTCAATGTGTGATTGACATCTCTTGAAACAAGGAAACAAGGGACACAAGGGAAACGTGTTCATACTAATCGCATTAACCTATAATAAAGACCCCGCTTAAATAATGATTTATAGCTATAGCTGTTACAGTAAAAAAGAAATGCGCTTAAAAGCACATAACCATAGTATATGTATAACCAAAGCACATAATTATAGACTTGAAAATAGATGACAGATTAAATGTATTCTACGGGATTGACAAATATTGTATGCCCAAAGTTTCATACTTTAGAGACCTTTAACTGAAAATGGAAGAGTATCAAATATGTTGGAAACGTAACAAAATACGAATCTTTGCTGAAAACAATACACTTGATGGAAGCGGGGCTGAGGGGAATTAAAAGTATGCGTGCAAGAGTAAGACATCCATATCATACATTATCATACATCGATATACATCGATATATATATATATATAACAAATAATAATAATTCATCTCGTACCGTTATACGTTACATAGGGCCTGCAAGTAATTTATCCATACCGCTTTATCCTGGGCAACTCGCTCAATCTCCTCCATGGAACTGAGACCGATATTTCCTGCCTCTCTCAGCAAAGTTCGCTTCAGGGTCTCCTTAGGTCGACCTCTTTCTTGAACCCTTTGCATCCCACTTCAATGCCTGCTTTGATATTCTTTGATCATTTCTCCTCAAGGTGTGCCCAACATATCTCCATCTTCTCTTTCTTATAACAGTTGTCACTAGTGGTTGACCAGACATGTCTCTGATTTCATCACTTCTCCTGAATTCGTTCCATTTTATATTCATTATTTTTCGCAGACATCTATTTTCAAATGCATTCAACTTGCTTTCTATATCTTTAGTCATTTTCCAACTCTCGCTGGCATATGTTAGGGTTGATACAACATTTGAATTGAAAATTCGTAATTTAGTTTTAATACTATATAACTTGCAGTTCCATATTTTATTTAGACTTTTAAAAGCTGATGTTGCTTTGCCAATTCGTATCATAATTTCTTTTTTAACATTTCCTGTGCAATCAAAATTGCTACCCAAATAAGTGAACTGCTCTGTTATTTTTATCATTTAAGATTCCAGTGTGATATCTGCATTACTTGCCATAGGTGTCTTCATTATATTTGTTTTGTCATAGCTTATCTGCAGTCCAACTTTTGATGCTATAGATGACACGTTGTCTGTTTTTCTTTGCATATCTTGGTTGTTTCTACTTAACAAGGCAATATCATCTGCAAAATCCAAATCTTCTAGTTGACTATTTTCTACCCAATCGATGCCAGTTTCGCCCCTGCAACATTTTCGCATCACCCAGTCAATGGCCACTCCAAACAATAGAGGAGATAGAATACAGCCTTGCTTTACTCCGGTTTCAACCATAAACCAGTCGTTGTGTCCACCATCAGTGCGAACTGCACACTGTGAACCATCATAGAGGCTCTTTATAATGTTTATTATTTTGTCTGGTATTCCATAGCATCTCAGAATATTCCATCAAAGATATCGATATATTTATATTTATATATTTCGATATTTATATATATCGATATATATATATTTATATCGATATATATATATTTATCGATATAAATATATATATATATTTATTTCGATCTATGTAGCCTCGTTTTTTTTTCTGTATCTATCCTTACATCTGTCCATTAATTAACATATTTTTCTGATTCCTTAGTTTTATTTGCTGTCCTTTTTCAATGATTATCTATCTATCGCATTTTCCTTGGCATTCTTATTCACAATTCCCTTTTCTTTCCATTGTCAATAAAGTCCGCTCTAATGTTCTCCTTTTTCTATCCACACTAAACTTGACTTTAGAATCGCTGGTCTTGAATCAAGTTGTTTAGCAATTGGTTTCTGTCCTCTGGAATCAGGAAATGAATCCTCTCTCGAGATCCTGAAGAATAATATTCAACTCGCTTGGTCCATTGAAAATCGCCTTCCTTGCTTTTTTGGTCAGCGCATTACTTCGATTTTAAGCAGACTTCAAATTTCACCTCTATCCGGTTTTTTAATGTAACTGATTTCAATTGCATCTTCCGGTATCAAGCGTTGATAATGCTATGTTCATTTCCTAGCGATAGCCGTGATATAACATTGCTTTGCATCTGATAATAGGTAGGTGCGTTAAAAAGCAAAATAAATACATTGATCTTTGAGACAGTTTTGAACTAACAAATCACGATTATGAAGAGTGGTTTGTTTTTGGGAAACTACGGCAAAATGTCCACTAAACAATGTTTTGTAAATTCAAGAACTATTTAAAAGAAGCTGTATAATTGCGGACGAAATAATGACATCGCTCAGAAACACAATCAAATAATTCCCAAAATGTATAGATCAGAAATAAGGTCAAATACATTCTTCAAATGAATGTTGGTTGTTAAACTGCAACATTATATGTTTTGGTAAATGACTACATTGGTAGTATTTATTTATCGCATGGTTAAGTGTACTTGTAGTGTTGTAGGAATTTAATAACAATCTATCCTATATAATAGTCTTGAACAATCTGATCATAACTTCATAGTGTCACATTTTTAATTATCTATTTCTCTAGATGTTCTTGGTTACAAATGTAGTCCTGAACTTTTAGACTGTTTCTTTATCTTTTGAAAAATACCCTTAATTCTATGAAATCGCACATCAATGAATAAAGTGGGGTTTCTTCCCTGTTCATAGCCAATTAATCTGCTTGATAGGTCAGTCATATATACATAACTTCATGTTATGACTTCAAATCTGAAACTGTCTTTTACTTGATTGTCATTTTACCATGACCATTTACTAATGAATCAGTGGCGGCTCGTGGTAATTTTTTTTGGTGGGGCCCGGCAAAAATTTTGCAAAAATGGGGTTTTTGAGTATTTACTAATTCTTGTCTATTCCGGGAAGTTATTACCCCTTTCTCTCTCTCTCTCTCTCTCTCTCTCTCTTTATTTCTTCTTTCTCTGAGCGCGCGATCACCGCTTAGACTGATGTACTAGATTTCCACATAAATTCTTCTTTCATGTGAAAATCTGATTCCTGCAGCCTTAGCATGGGTGTATTTCGTCACATCTTTAGCGCTATTTGGAGCTCTGGTGTTTATCCTTCGGCGAAGTGTCCAGTTTTAGCCAGCGTTTATTGCGTTCGCTCTCCGTCGCCTCGGGCTGTCCCCAGCTGACCTGCAAGGCAGCAGGTTTCTATTTTCTTTTAGGGTAGCTGCTCTTAGACAACCTTCCCTCCCGGGTTGTTGAGCGTCATCTGCCCAGTTTACCAGTCTTTTTTTGGACTGCTTGGTTTGTCTGCCGTCCAGTTTTGTGTACGGTTTTCTCCACTAGTCTTTGATTGTCCCCAATCAACTACAAGGCAGAAGTAGTTATCTGCGAGGGAATCACGGTTATTGCTCTCTGTTTTGGTGCCCATTCGCCCATTTCTGCTTGTGCCCTCGTCTACCGACTGGGCCCGTCCCTTTTCCCGTCACTTGTGCTCATATTGTTCTACTGGGCGATATGTTACCCATTTCTATCTCACTGTGCACAGTGCACGGTTTATCACCATTAGGTAGGAATTTTTGCACTGGATTCAAGCCTCTGTTGGGTTTTTCAGTTTTTCTGCACAATTGGGGCGTCCGCTCTTGACATTGTTTTGGCAATTATCACTGCAATAGCGATCAAAGGTCAGAGGTCACAATGTGACATCTTATGTAGGAACTTGCAAACTAGCCCCAGAAATAGTGAACGGCATAATTCTTGAAGTATTAGAGTCAAAATGATGAGCTTCAGTATATATAATGTTCTTTAATAAGGAGATATTATATAAATAACAGGATTGTTATATTATTCTGATATAATATTTATATTTTAGTGTTATATATTCAACTTTTAAAGCTAATCAGTGTCAAGTTAAAAGTAATAATTACGAAAAAATCATTTCTAAAATAATAAGTACACGTTAATTCTTTTTGTTTTGGAAGGACCGGTTCTTACTGGCCCCTAATGACCAGGGGTGTATACTAATTAGGGGTAAAAGATTAGAAATTTCAAATTTCAGACTGTGTATGATATTTTAGCGTTATTTATCAACTTTCAAAGCTAATCAGTATCTCGTTGAAAGTAATAATTATGAACAAATAATGTCTGAAATAATAAATACCGGTTACTCAATATTTTTGGTGGGACCGGGCCCCACTGGCCCTTAATGACGAGCCGCCCCTGTAATGAATTATACATGCATTTATTCTTAGCCCATAGACCAACGAGAAATCGCAAGCAGCGGACCGTTTTATGTTGTTGCTGTTTTTCGTGATAATAAAGTGTATGTCTATTATTAATTCATTTGTGTGTTGTCACCATGGCTCTATGAGATGGCAAATGACCTAATTTTCAAGAAAATTGAAGGAATACCAGCATTATACAAGACGTTATCAGAGGTGCGAATGACAAACTATGTCGACTGAAAGTGAACAGGAATTGCAATATTTGTAATGGAAGAAGTAAATAATGACAATACACAGCAACGTTTCTACCAGAAGGCCTTTATCAAGAAAACGATATAACAGGAGTGACAAATTTCACAGCACAATACATATAGACTACGACAGAAAGATATATTACCGATTTTCATGTTATGCCCGTTGGAATATATCTGTCGTAGTTTATATGTAGTGTGCTGTGAAATCGTCCTCCTGTTGTATCGTTTGCTGTATAAAGGCCTTTGGTGAAACGTTGCTGTGTATTGTCATTGTTTTATATTTGATAAAACTACAGTACTTTGTCATTACGTGTTTCGTCGTTTTCCATAGTGTTACTGCAGTCTCCCCCTATAAAGAAGCAAATAGCAGAATTATTTAATACGGTTTAGACATTAATATTGAGATACCACAAACTGTCATAATAAACAAGATAACTGAGTTACCGAAAGAATAAATAAGAATAAATGTAGAGAAATGAGAAATACAAGTTTTCTTATATCTTGGGCAAACAATAACAATGAGTAGAGAATTTGAAACGGAGATCAGTAAATAATAGTGATACTCTAAACTTCATTCAACTTTATTAATCTTATATTAATTATAAATAATAGGATAAAAATCAGAGTTACCAAGTATCATATATATTCCGCATTTCTTTATTATACAGAAACAAAGGTACTGATAAAAAAACTAGATGGCATACTTGTAGCACCTATAATGTGGATTTATAGGAATAGTGTGCACATTTCACGGAAATAGAAACAACCAGACAGGGAATCCATACAAAACATTCAGAATAAATAGGTAATTGTTGAAGGGGATCAGAGACAAATCAAATATTTAGACACAGAGACAACATGTAGAACATCATCTAGAGTTTTGATCCTTTCGGAGGTTGGATTTTTATGTTTATTATTTTTCCCAGACATCTATTTTCAAATTCATTCAACTTACTTTCTATATCTTTAGTCATTTTTCAACTCTCACGAGCCTTTGTTAGGATTGAGACAATACTGTAATTGAAAATTCGTAATTTAGTTTTAAAACTACATAACTTGAAGTTTCATATTTTATCTATATTTTGATTTTTAGACATCCTCCTTGACACGTTGGGTATAGCTACCTGTCAATGAAACGAACTTGTGACAATGCTGGCAAGTTTGCTTATGATGTTTATGAGGGCTTCCAATCCAAGCAAGAGACTGTTGCTGCAGTCATTGACTTGGAAGATGCGTATAACAAAGTGAACTTTTCAGTCATGATACTTGCTTTGCTCAAATGTGGGGTTAATCCTTGGCTGGTGAACTGGATAGCTTATTCTTTGATAGAGAGAACCGTTGCACTACGTTTACGAACATAGACTTCATATAATTCACGAATATGCCCAGGATTACCCCAGGGTTGTCCTATATCACCCGTGTTGTTTAATATTTACACAGCAAATATGGCTAAAACTCTGCAAACCGGATTGGGTAAAAAATTGACTTTTGCAGATGACATCTTAATATATAAGACTGTATCATATAGACAAGAAATGGTTGAAGACATTCAGGGAACATTGCAAGCTATCTGCTTTGGTGCAATGAGTCTTGCTCTCATGTGAACCCTGAGAAGGCGAGTAATGCTCTTTGAATAATTCCATAGTCTGGGCTGATCTACCTGGAGTCACCTTTGAGGGACGGCGCTTGAGCGTCGTGACAGACTGCGTGATCTTGGATCAACATATGATCGTAGTCGATCTTTCAAACATCATGCTGAACAAACGATGCAACGTTGCACACGTGGTCATGCAGCTCTCAAAGTAAAGGTAGCTGTGCACATTGAGCAGAGGCTACTTGTCATCAACTGGTTGTGTCCGTGGTCAATTACGGACATTGCATCTCACGATATCACAATCACAATGTGAACGACTCGAACGTATTCAGAATGAAGACATTCATAGTCCTTGGCTGCACTATGGATACTCCCATTGTAAAGATGAGATCTATGCTTGGCA
This sequence comes from Arion vulgaris, assembly GCA_020796225.1. Classification (NCBI taxonomy): domain Eukaryota; kingdom Metazoa; phylum Mollusca; class Gastropoda; order Stylommatophora; family Arionidae; genus Arion; species Arion vulgaris. The sequence goes on along the minus strand of CM036753.1, from coordinate 56,132,978 downwards.
TTCTGTCTCTACGCTCCCGTCGCCAAACCAAAGCATATATGCGGGTTACTGTGGATAAGATAAATTCACTGCATCTTCTTCTTCTTTTGTCGTCACACTGCTACCGGGTTGTTGCCCAGTGTCGTGGTTTTCTGTTTTTGTCTTGCGCTGTTCTGGTGACTTGGATGATTATTATTTTTGCTCTTTCACAGGATTCTTCTATGACATCTAACTATCTTTTTCGTGGTCATCCTCTTGCCTTCTTTCCCGATGTTCTGTTGTAGAAGACTGTCTACTGTGGAGTTTGGATGCATTCTTATTAAGTGGCAAACCACTTCATTCTTTGTTTCTCAATGTAATTCAAGCAAGGTTCTGTGTTAACTTTCTTTCTTATGCTGATGTTGGTGACTCTGTCTTTTATGGTTTTGTTGGTAACTTTTCGCAGCAACGCATTTCACATGTAGTTCTTTTTTGTGACTGCGCTTTGCTCATTGTCCATGTTTGGCTCTGGTAACACAAAGTAGGTATAAAAATGCTGTTGATCATCTGTTGCTTAGCTCCCTGTGAAATGTGTGGGTGCCTTAAGAATGTGGGCTAGCTGGTAGGTTACAGCATTTGCTTTTGTACTCTAGCCTCTATCTCTCTATCCAGTTTTCCGTCTTCTGTGAATATGCTTCCTAAGTATTTGAATTCTTTCACTTGGTTTATTTTAGTGCCATTGACATGGATGTCTAGTTTATTAAGTTTTCTTCCCATATTCATTATTTCTGTTTTAGTGTTGTTGATTTTCCTGTTATGATTTATACAATTTTTGTTCAAGGTGTCAATATGATGTTGTAGATCTTGTTCATTTTGATGTATCAGCCACTGATCATCTGCAAAAAGCAGTTCATTTATTTCATTGCATAAGCACACTAATTAGGTTAAGGGCACGAGAATCAAGCCTGGTATATCGTGGATTGCCCTGTCTGAAAAAACAATTAGTAAGGTGATCATAGTTGCGACCCTACAAACAGAGGAATCATAGATGTTAGCAGGGCCAACAACCATACCGTTATCTTTACTTTTGGAAGAGAATGTAGAAAGTGCGGCAACATGAAAACTGAGCCCACAACGCTGCTGATAGAAGATCATATATTTGATGATGATGTTGTTGTTAATACCGACGAGTCTGTGCATCGTGGTGAGAAATCAGGCTGGGGCTTTTTGGCATGATAGGGTTGTTGCAGAGCGAAATGGAGCATACAGGACAATTACTTCCAGTATGATGATGGAGGCTGAGGCCGTTATTTCTGCCTTTCATGGCTCACTGGGAGTCCGTTTATTGGAGCCGTAATTGTTTCTGACTCTCAGCCGATGCTTCGGAAAATTCAGAATGGCAGGTTGTGGAACGAGTGGATGTTGTCTATAGAGGTTACCAGATACATGGATCTATTTTCCTGGTTATGTGGGTGTTCGCGGAAACGATATGGCGGACATGCTTGCATCGAAATCATCGATTGTTGGGGAGATTAGTGTGAATAAGAGGTATGCTCTTCGGTCTCTTGGAGACCTATTGTTGGATAAGGACATTAAAATTGCCGTTGAGTCAATCCATAAACTTAAGGTGGTTGAAATTACACGTTGTACATAGAGATCGGTGGCGTCTGTGGCCTAGGGGTTAGTGACTCGGTCTATTAACCTCGACGTTCTGAGTTCGAATCACGCTGCGGACAGTGTGGTTGCAAATTGTTTGCGTGGATTTTAACAAAAGGACGATGGCACAACCCATTCAGAAAGCAATGGCAAACTACAGAACGTAATAATGCATAGTAAAATCACAAACAGCGTTAAATAGCTGGGGTTGATTCGCAAAGTCATGTAAATGATATGCAATTAACTTTAACATAGAGATCTGGATGCATGAGAGGCAGAGAGAGGTGTAATTAAACAGTGAGCCACAGGAACCATGAGTATGTATATCCTTCGACATCTGTTGGGGGTCACTGATCACCTATCGGTCTGTCCAGAGTGCTGTGATGGCAGTTCATTTTTAGCATTTCCCATGCATAGTATCATATGCGTGCAATAAGATTATCAGTAACAATGTCTGTTTTCCCATCCCCCTCCCCCATATCTACCGTCCATACTAATAGTAATGTTGATGTGAAAGTTAGTTATGTTCTCATTTGTGAGTATCCATTTTTTAGCTGTTGGTGGAATTGAATCTGTGCTCGTATGTGCAATCGTCTTTTCAATCAGTGCTACTTATGACATTCCCAACTGAAGCCTCGTGCTCTGTTATCAGCAGTCTTCTTGTGTAGTTGGCACATCTTCTGGTATCTGATTTGATTCTTGTGGAAATGTGTTGATTAAAGTCAGAATAACTAACTTACGTTTCATTTTTAGAATCAAGATATACATCATCTAGCCGAAGATGATATGATTGTTTTCTTTGTGGATATGTTTCAGACGGTCAAATTGTGATTGCCATATCCTGAGAATGTTCTAGTTCATAATTGACCAGGGACAACAGTAAAGGATTAAACAGTAAAACAGGCAATCGTGTTGTCATTTTCTCAGACAAAGGTTTTCACAGTTTCAGTACGTTACTGTTGTAAGACAGATATATTGCACTTATGACTGACTACATTAAATACGTATTATGTCCAACAAATATATACAAGCTAGATCTGCCTTCAGATATATGATGTATTTCGCGCTTGAATTGACTTGTAAAACTCTCAATTACTTTCAGAAACTTTCATGTAGACTATATTTACGTCAACCCTTCAATGATAAATGTGAGATTAGGGATGCAAAAACAATGAGATTAACAAGAAAAATAAATACGGGGATCGGCTTCGGCTGAAACAACTTATGTAGGAAAAAATACATTATTGTTTTATACTTATCAAAACGGAAGTCTGATACGATTGTTTTGATTTAAAATGCATTCATTTTTTAAGTCTAATACGATGACCGCCCTGACATTCAGATAGTCACATCAGAGATCTACTATAGTTCGTTCCAAAATTCGTGAACACACTAGAGTTTAATTTGTACGAAATCTACCTGATGCAATCCAGTGATTTTTTTGCAAGTAGTTTTATATATCTCACGACCTTACGAATACACGTTTAACTAATTGGTAGGTAGCTTGGTTGATGCAAAAAACGTTTTTGTTATATAATTTTGCATAAGCACAACAAAATGATCATCAAAAGTTTAGAATCTACAGTAATACACAAAATGGTAGCGAATGATTGCAAAGGTGTATTCCTATTACATATTATAAAAGAAAGGTGACATAGTGAACAAATGATACCTTCCACTTCTATAAATGAAAGTAAATGTTGCTTACATACGCCAATGACAGTCGGTAGGAAACATTGTGAACTGATTAATTCCACGGGATTCCTGATTTTGACTTGCACTGAATTGCATGTGGAACACGGAAATGCTTAGTTATAGACAATCTTGACAATTTTACTGTAAAGTTTCGACAAGTATACCAAATCAACATCGCTGTAATTATAGTAATAACGTATAATAACAAAATCTTACAGAACTATCTACAGTTTGGGTGGTCCAAAAATACTTTTAGAAGGTAGCCACTGTTACCTATATAAAAATGTAAAAATCAATAATTTCTGTCAAATTGGATGATTTTATATCAGTCGGTAACGATGTTCACGAATTTTGGAACGAACTATAGCAGGTTCAGCTTCCATTTTCAAACCATAGATTGCTGTCATGTAGATTCCATAACAGATAAGCTCTATCCTGATTCTACAATCAACAGTGTTTACAACATCATCTATCAACAGTTCAATTTTGAGCTAAGCTTTTTCATTGCATTAATTTCTACATATTCCTATCGAAAGTTAACCTTTTTGTAGACCGTCATGTTCTCAACCCTGTTAATCCATTCCAGAAGCTGTCGTTATGTTTAGGAAAAGTAACAACGACATAAGTAGCCATCAAATTAAAGTGAAACCTTATTACTTATTTTGGCTCATTCGAGTCAGCTGCTATTTTTATTTTATGTACACATTTTTTTAAATTGATGTTAAAATTTGCTGTCGAAACACATGCCTACACATTTAGTAGTATGCGTAGTACACATTTAGTAGTGTGCGTAGTACACATTTAGTAGTATGTGTAGTACACATTTAGTAGTATGCGTAGTACACATTTAGTAGTATGCGTAGTACACATTTAGTAGTATGCGTAGTACACATTTAGTAGTATGCGTAGTACACATTTAGTAGTATGCGTAGTACACATTTAGTAGTATGCGTAGTACACATTTAGTAGTATGCGTAGTACACATTTAGTAGTATGCGTAGTACACATTTAGTAGTATGCGTAGTACACATTTAGTAGTATGCGTAGTACACATTTAGTAGTATGCGTAGTACACATTTAGTAGTATGCGTAGTACACATTTAGTAGTATGCGTAGTACTAAAAGCACGACATATGACCTTCCCCCTCCTCCGCCCGACCCTCCACATATAAATACACACACACAATGTGAGAAAGATCTATAGCAGCAAAACAAAGAACGTCTAAGACATTTGTCTTTACACAAGAACCAGATACGGTGCTTGTAAGCCAGGGCACCCTACCCAAAAAAATGCCGCAATCGATCGTCGTCATCTCACAACGCTCCAATCGTCTAATAGAATTGATGATTTACTGCTTCAATTGCGATCCAGTAATTGGCTGGCACGTCCTGGGAGGAACACATAAAATCTCTCCCTAGGGATATTTTATGTTTTTATGGTTTTACGGATGCGACAAGTCCATTATTTTTTAGGCCATCACAATATTTTAAAGCAGACGTAGCACTTAGTAACTGCCCTTAAAATCTGTTTGTATTCAGTTTTACTTCGAAAAGAGTCAGCAGCAATGTTTGCTAATAGTTTTTGCACTTCTTTTTCTATTCTTCTCGATCAACTTTGTAGTTAGGTTTTGTAAGAAATTCATTTATATGGTATGTTACATCAGCAAGAATAATTGCTTTGTTTCAAGATTCTGCTTCATTCGATAGACGATGAATTTTTAATTGATATTTGGTATTGTTTTCAGAATATATATTTTTTTTTGCTTTGAATTTAATCCTTGAAGGTATATAGATAGTATGCATCAAATATAATTACAATGCAGAACACAGTGGGCAAGCTTCTGGAAAAGTTAGTGGCATGCAGGCTCGATCGGGATTTGGAGGAACGTCGTATGTTTACTTCTACCCTCGGCGCATACAGGTGGAATAAAGAAACTTGGTGTAATGCATCGATCTTTTCCTATGACGTCTTTGAAGGCTTCCAGACTGGTTTGGAGACTTGTGCTGTTGTACTAGATTTCGAGGATGCTTACAACAAAGTTCCAATCACATACCTTATACAAATGCTCACGCTACTCAAAATCGATACATTGCTCATAAGATGGATTGCAAGGGCCCTGTTCGAGATAAAAGTGGCACTCAGGTGTGGTAATTGGTACTCTGTGCCGACACAAATTTCATCGGGCCTACCCCAGTGGCCTCCACTATCTCCAGTACTATTCAATGTATTTACCATAATGATTACGAAGCAGCAATTATCTGGCAGGAGACGAACACTGTCATTTGCAGACGACACAATGGTGTACAGACAGGGGAGAAACAGGGATGAAATTGCTAATAAACTCCAGGAAGAACTGAACCGCATAATGGCCTGGTGTGATGTTTCTGATGCATCGATAAACCATACCAAAGCTGTGCTATCATGGTTCTCCCTAAATAATCATATTGTGAAGTCTGACACACCACATGTTACTTTAGATGGACATACACTCACACGAACAGCATCTATGAGTTTTTTGGGTGTAAAATTTGATCGCAGTCTATGCTTTAGGAGCCATATCGACCAAGTCATTGCCAAGGCTCGCAACGCACTATCCGCAGACCACAGAGACAAAAAGGTTTTGCAACTGGCGGAGAAACTAAACCGGCCTAACTCCCACCCTATGTGTGTCAGAATGAACGATTAGGAAGAGGCGGGCTAAAGAGAACCAGCTCCACAAAAAGTGCAAAAGCACTGATCAAAGACCACAGGGTCCTAGCAAATTGCAAGCCCAAATTGATACCGGCAACCGATAAGAACCTGCCGTGGGAGACTAAAATGCCAGAATTAAGGGAATCGATCCCATCATCATCATCAAGGTGCGTATCCTTTATATTCAGTATATATATATGGAACTGCAGTAAAACTATTTGATTGGCAAAACACGTAATTACAAAGTACTGTAGTTTTACAAATTACAAAAACAATGACAAAATACAGCAACGTTTCGACCAACAAGGCCTTTATCAAGCAAACGAACAAACAGGAGTGACAAATTAAAATGAAACACAAATGGACGACCAAATACAAACGTATCTAAGGAAAATCTGGAATAAAAACGAATAACGAAATAAATGTAACACAAAAACACACATAAAAACTAGAAATAGAAAGGAAAAGAAACAATGAAACATCTAGTAAATATATAACTTGAATACATGCAACATATACCCATATAGATTACAAAGCAGGGAAGAGAAAGTACTAAGAAGCATAAGAATGGAATATAACATGAATACATGCAACATATACCCATATAGATTACAAAGCATGGGAAGAGAAAGTACTAAGAAGCATAAGAATGTAATACGTTGAGCCCGCGTGGTCGCAAGGTACCATACAAAGAAATCAACCGATTCTCCAGAGCAAATCGACTGCGATCATCCGAGGAACATGATCGGATGGCTGTGACCTGGACATCGTGAGCACCTAAATGGCCAGTGTCATTGAAATGGGTGGCTACAGGGTCACAGAGCATTGGCGTATGTCGCGTAAGTGTTGGGCGAATCGGTCACTGAGCCTCTTGCCTGTCTCGCCGATATAAGCCTTGTTACACCGCTTACAGATAATAGCATAGATAAGATTACGGGACTCGCATGTGAACCCATCGTCAATAAGAAACGTGCCTAAAGGAAAGATACAGTACGCGTCTGTATCACATAAGCACACGTGTTGCAACGCCGACGATCACACTGGACAGTGCCAAAATGAGTATGGATATTGGACTTAAGGCGACTGTGTACCAACATATCCTTAAGACTTCTGTCCCGTCTGTAAGACACCAAAGGATAGTTGGGGAAGACAGAACGGGTCTCAGGATCTGATCTAAGGAGAGACAGATGACGGAATAAAACATTTTCACCAGGGAACTATGGGGTGGTAAGTTAAGATAAGTTTTACTCTGTCAGAGTTAGTAGTCCTATGCTGACTGGTAAGGGCCTGCTGGCGAGTGATTTTCTGAACTCGATGCATAGCCGAGACAAGCACCCTCTCTGGGTATAGGCGCCTACGAAAGAAATCAAGCATCTCGTGAGCTCTCTCAAGAAAATCATCGTCCTCACTACAAAGGCGACGAAGGCGTAAGAGCTGCGAGAATGGCAAAGAGTCACGACAAGCCCGGGGATGGGAAGAAGTATAGAGGAGAAACTATGTGCATCAGTAGGCTTGTAATATACTGATGTATAGATAGTGGATAGGCGTAAGGTGATAGTAATGTCAAGAAAGTTGACACAAGTAGTGGAGATGTGAGAAGTAAAACGAATAGAAGGGTTGAAAACGTTAATGAAATTAATGAAGCGTGACAAATCGGCTTCAGGCATATCAGTGATGCCAATACAGTCATCAATGTATCTGTGATAGACAGACGGAAGGGGCCATCATATGTAGTCCATACTAGGTGTTCAAGATAGCCCATGAAAAGACAAGCATAACTAGGTCCCATTTTAGTACCCATGGCAACCCCACTGATCTGCTCAAAGAATTGGTCATTAAACTGAAAGGAGTTAAGAGTGAGAACTAGTTCCGCAAGACGAAGGAGAGCAGAAGTTGACACAAGTGGATTAGTTCTCCTATTGAGAAAGAACTGGAGAGCTATAAGGCCGTCAGGATGAGGTATAGAAGTGTACAATGAGCACACATCAAGGAGGAAGAGACGGTAGGTTCTCTCGGTAGCAACTCAATGGTAGAAAAGACAGACAAAGCGTGGTTTGTATCCTTCAAAAATGACGGGAGTGTGGTGACTATGGGATTAAAGATGCTATCAAGGAATTCGGAGATGTGTTCCGTAGGGCAGGAGCAAGCAGAAACGATAGGCCTACCGGGATTGTGGAGTTTATGAATTTTGGGGAGCATATAGAAGGCGGGTTTACCCAAACAGCTATCGATCACACAGAGGGATGATGCACTGGATGGAAGGTCGTTCGTGGCAATTAAGTTCTTAATGACTTCACGAACCTTATTATTATTAGATAGTATCCTTTATAGGACGTTGCTCTCTTTGCAACACATCTGAAATTCACTCTGTCTCTTGCCAGTTCACCCACTTCGTCGATATTCATGTTCATGGCTTCTTTAATATCTTCTTCTTGGTCTGCCTCTGTGTCCTGGGACCCTGCCCTCTACTATTGTTCTTTCCAGGACATCGTAAATCCCAGGGATTCAAAAAAGGGCAGCAAGGAACTGCGAAAGAAGAGCAGTTACAGAAAAATGTTAGATACCAAGTACCCTGAGAGTGCCTGGGCACACGTGTATACCGATGGATAGGCAAAGAAAGCAATCAGGGAAGCCGGAGGAGGAATAGTGCTTAAACTCTCAAAGAAAGAGAAGATCACGAAGACGATTGCCACAGGTAGATTTTCAAACAACTACCGGGCAGAAGCAATAAGAACAGCTGCTGAAATGATCCTAGAGAGAAGCAGCACCTCACACAACAAAGTCGTGATTTTCGCCGATGCTCTCTCGTTCATCACGGCACTAAAAAGCGCAGTCAAAACATATCTCAATGAGCTACACGTGATCCTCGGCGTACTAGTAATCTCACCTAAACGCGCAGTCATTCAGTGGATACCATCACACTGCAATATAAGCGAAAATGAAGAAGCAGACAGCCTAGCAAAAGAAGGAGGCCGACTACCATAGACCGATCACGAGATCAGCTATGAGAAGGCCAAAACAACCATCGGTTGGCAGTACAGAGAAAAGTGGCGGAAAGATCACCCACAACACAGCATCAGAGATGTGTACTATATATAGTCTATCCCGTAGCGAACAATTTGTTATATTCCGCCTCCGTACCGGCCATAACAGACTTCGGGCCCACATGTTCAACAAATTTAAAATTGGCACAACTAGCCTGTGCCACCGTGAAAAGGCGGAAATGGGGAAGAGAACATACCGCAAGACTGCCAGCTGTTAGCAGGCCTGAGAAACGAAACATGGCTCGATAACACAGAGATTCGCGAGAAGCTGTACGAAGGGACATCCCTGAAAACAACAGCAGTATTCATGAAAAAAATTTGTTCATCGGTCTAGGCGGGGATCGAGAGTAAGAGAAAGAGAGAGAAATGCTATGGCATACTGAATCACAGAAAGGACCAAACCTTGGTATAACAGTCTCAGAAGTCGTTGTTCACAATTAGCAGTTGCCAGTTATCATTCCTGTCTTTCGTAATGGTGTGAGCGAAGTATATCTTTAAACTCAGACTTCTATCGAAGATTATTCCCAGGAATTCTGTGTTGGTTCATTTCACTGAACATGTTGATATTACATTGATAATTATTAGTTTAAACTCTACCAAACAATCGATGTGTTCTGTGTTTAAATTGTGTTCACTAACAGTTAAATTGTGTGAGCACCGGCCATCTGCAACTGTTGCTCTCAACTCTCCACATAATCGTAGTTTTAGTGAACAAAGATAAATATGCAACGTCCCCCTATGCAGTACCTGCTTTATAATTTTACAATAAGTTAACAAAGTCGCCAGGAAAAGATTCTTATGTTGTAAATATGCGTATCTTACTAGTGCATGAAACATGTTCATGTGGACAAAGCTACTAGCAGCCACCTACCCAAACTGATATCAGCATTTGTTTGACATAGCCTTTGAAAGAGGTTGTTGAAGTAAAAATTGAAACATTCGTATAACCAGGTAAATCCTTTATCGACCAGTTATTTTGTAGCATACAAAATATCTTGTCAGAGAATAACTTGCTTCAATAACTGGTATAAGGGAAATGTACTTTGGTAGAGATTTCTGAACGATGCTTTCATACATGCTATTGTGCAATGCACGATTCTGTCCGATAATCTAAGTCACACAGCATTTCAAAATGTTCGATATTTAACCACATTCAAAATAATTACTTTGATTATAAAAATATTCTTGAAAAAATCTATTTCAGATCTTTTTGGATAGCAATAACATTTGTTATCCTGATTGCAATTGCTTGTTGAATAGATTTGTAGCCTCGTCTGTCAGTGGGAGGAGTCGTGCAAGATGGGGAACTCATGTTGTACTGTGATTGACTGACTTATTCTGAGCATGTGAAGGTGTGTACTTGTTAGTTGAGTTTTTATGCGTTCCTTGTTATGTAATGAGTGTTAGCTAATACTGTTGGTCCTCCTACTTCGCTTTGAACATTTTAGGAAGAAAGAATATGCAAATGGTGTCAATGAAAAGATTTTTTCGGGAATATCATAATAACTTGAGTACACCTGGTACTATCGTATCTTAATATGTAATGCCCCATAGATAAAAGAAATATATCAATGTCAGGTTTGCATCTGCTTCACTTTGTGTGATTTGTTAGATCAAATTGATAACGTACTCTCAGGGACATATCATAAATAACCTGAGATACGCTGATGATACTGTCTTAATAGAAAGAAATGAAATGGAGCTCCAGAAATTAGTTGATAAGGTTGTGGCAGAAAGTAGCAACAAAGGACTCAATTTGAATATTAAGAATCCAGAAGTTATGATCATATCAAAAAAGAAGATTTTGCCAAAAGGCACCATCACAGTAAATGGGACTGATCTAAGACAAGTGCAGGAATTTAAATACCTCGGAGTCCTGGTAACATCAGATAGCAGATGCCGATCAGAAATAAAGAGCAGAATAGGGTAAGCGAAAACATCGTTCATGAAAATGAGAAGCATTATCTGCAACAAGTCCTTGTCAATCCCTATCAGAATGCGAGTTATTCAGTGCTACATAGAACCAATACCGACATACGGATGCGAGTGATGGACAATGAACACACAGATCGAAAAATCTCTGAGGGCCACAGAAATGTGGTTTTACAGAAGAATGATGAGAATCCCATGGACTGCTAAAATGACTAATGTTGAGGTGCTGAATGAGATCGAGACACAGAGAAAGATTATCATCAATATAAGAAATAGGCAGTCGTCATTTTTCAGGCATGTGATGAGGAGGGGAGGTTTAGAACACACTGTGACAACCGGTAAAATCGAGGGCAGACGAGACAGAGAGAAGAAAGAGAGAAAATTTGAATAACCTGACTTCATGGCACGGTAGAGCGTCAACATCTGAGTTGATAGCAAACACCAACGACAGAGATTTGAGGAGATCCATGATCGCCTACACCAGCTGATACGGCACCTGATGGTGATGAGGACTGTCAGTACACTTTAAATTTTCTAGGTTGAGTAATTTGCTACTCAAGTGAACATTACAATTCAGTAGTTTATCGATGTTTATAATAACAACAGTCAGTGAATAGCCAGATATGGAGACGTCTATAACAATCTACAAATGCGGTTCGCTAAAAAGAGTATAAATAAAGAGAACTACTCGGTATAATCATGGATGCACGCATTAGAGACGTTGACAATGTATATCATATCCCTAAAATCTAAGAAAAGTTTATTCTCACTGGTAAATTTTGTTTCAACTACTAAGCTTTAACAATTGATAAAAACATGGTTAAGAATATCAACTCTTATTTCTACCAGTTGTCAAATTCACCGATATACTTTCTCTATTGTTAGCTCTCCAGTTGTCAACTTCACCGATATACTTTCTCTATTGTTAGCTCTCCAGTTGTCAACTTCACCGATATACTTTCTCTATTGTTAGCTCTCAAGTTGTCAACTTCACCGATTTACTTTCTCTATTGTTAGCTCTCAATTTGTCAAGTTTACCGATGGACTTTCTCCACTGTTAGCTCTCAATTTGTCAAGTTTACCGATGGACTTTCTATATTGTTAGCTCTCAAGTTGACAAGTTTTCACATTTAATTAAGAAGAAAGCGAACTTCATTTCAATGGGTATCATCATACCGTGGTGCTGAAGGAAATAACAGACAGTCAGCTTAAAAAGAAAGGACGAGAATGTAAGCAGGATGATAATTAAATAATGTTTTTTTTTAAATAAAATAAAACGGTAACCATCTAGATCGTAAGAAAAGTATAGAATATACAAAGCGATTATAATCATGCTTACAGAGATAGATCACATTCTTTATCTCAGGACAGGCAACACAAGACAAAACCAACACATGCACACATTTCTTCTATGTATATGTCCTTCCCCACTATACTTTTGTGGTACAAGTACACAAGCAGCAAATTCTGTTCTACAAGACTGTCCCATGTGCAGGCTATACTAGAAAATAATGTTGGTTCAATAATTCAACAAGCAATTTAAAACGTCCAGTGAAAAAAATATAAGCAACTCCTTGTAAAAGTAAAATAGCAGAAGCGTTATTTATGGGGAAGTTAAACAAAAGACTAAAGAGGGCTGAAGAAAATGCTCATTCTGCAACAAAATACGCCCAAGGTCAGATAAGTAATAACGTTCGAGGGTCGCAGAGAGAAAAGATATGTGATTCCCGCATTGACCGGTGCTTGAAATACCAACAAAAGCAGATGTTGTGGGTTGCAACTCATTTATTGCAATGTCAGCTGCTTGCGTTCAACCGAGGACATGTCACGCTCTTCAATATATGTCAATATATCGAGGTTCTCCAAAGCTAAGTTTTTCCATAAATATCAGGTACATTACATGACGGATTAGACGTCTTTCAGCATGGTGTGACCCCTTGCTAGACAACAAAGTGCTGACACATATTCTCAATAGTAATCAAAAGAATGTATTGAACTGGCCTGAGTCATTGCCATACTTCATACGCAGTGAAAATGTGTTATCTATTTGCAAACAACACCATCGTGGAATGAAATGCTCGACAAAGTAGAAACTTATTCAATCTCTGACTGAAGTTTGATACAGGAACCCAAGAATGTATGAAGATTGTTAACATTAGTGGATTCTGTGCCAACAATGCTGTTGACAACCTGAGGAGGTTATATTATGTAGTAATGTGATTACATGCTACATATATTCATAATTGTTATATGTAATGCAAACATGGACAATGAACAAAACAGAGGGAGAGAATAATTGAAGCTTGCAAAATGTGGACATACATAAGCAGTGAGCGTGTGCCATGGAAAGAGAAGACAACTAATAAACACTTACCTCAACAACTTGGTGTGAAGAGAGAATTTCTCAGGGAGATAGAAGTTAGATAATTTAGATATTTTGTTCACATGAAATATGACCCTCTGTTCAACACCATCTTTGACATGTGTGTACAGAGGATGCTCTGTGGCAAAGTAGAGGGTGTGTACAGAGGATGCTCTGTGGCAAAGTAGAGGGAATATCAGGTAATGAAAATGAAATATTCTATCAGAATATACCTTCATGCAAGAGCTGAACTTGTTGGAGATAGTACAGCCAATCGTCAATTTGGAGACGGGAAGTCTAATTTATTTATTAATATTTTCAAAGATTATTTTTAATAAGTTGTACGATTTGTCAATAGAATAACTCGTAAATGTGGAACAAGATCACGTACAAGATAATTTTAGAAATCATATACGCAACACTTGTAAGAAATTATATACACAACATGTGTAATAAATCAAATACACAACATGTGTTATAAATTATATACACAACATGAGTAATAAATTATATACACAACATATGTAAGAAATTATATACACAACATGAGTAATAAATTATATACACAACATGAGTAATAAATTATATACACAACATGAGCAATAAATTATATACACAACATGAGCAATAAATTATATACACAACATATGTAAGAAATTATATACACAACATATGTAAGAAATCATATACACAACATGAGCAATAAATTATATACACAACATATGTAAGAAATTATATACACAACATATATAAGAAATCATATACACAACATGTGTAAGAAATTATATACACAACATGAGTAATAAATTATATACACAACATGAGTAATAAATTATATACACAACATGAGTAATAAATTATATACACAACATATGTAAGAAATTATATACACAACATATGTAAGAAATCATATACACAACATGAGCAATAAATTATATACACAACATATGTAAGAAATTATATACACAACATATATAAGAAATCATATACACAACATGTGTAAGAAATTATATACACAACGTATGTAAGAAATTATATACACAACGAATGTAAGAAATTATATACACAACGTATGTAAGAAATTATATACACAACGTATGTAAGAAATCATATACACAACATGTGTAATAAATTATATACACAATATGTGTAAGAAATCATATACACAACATGTGTAAGAAATCATATACACAACGTATGTAAGAAATTATATACACAACGTATGTAGGAAATTATATACACAACATGTGTAGGAAATCATATACACAACGCATGTAAGAAATCATATACACAACGTGTGTAAGAAATCATATACACAACATGTGTAGGAAATCATATACACAACATGTGTAGGAAATCATATACACAACATGTGTAGGAAATCATATACACAACATGTGTAGGAAATCATATACACAACATGTGTAGGAAATCATATACACAACGTAAGTAAGAAATCATATACACAACATGTGTAGGAAATCATATACACAACATGTGTAAGAAATCATATACACAACGTATGTAAGAAATTATATACACAACATGTGTAAGAAATCATATACACAACATATGTAATAAATTATATACACAACGTATGTAAGAAATTATATACACAACATGTGTAAGAAATCATATACACAACATGTGTAGGAAATCATATACACAACGTATGTGAAATTATATACACAACGTATGTAGGAAATCATATACACAACATGTGTAGGAAATCATATACACAACATATATAGGAAATTATATACACAATATGTGTAAGAAATCATATACACAACGTATGTAAGAAATCATATACACAACATGTGTAGGAAATCATATACACAACATGTGTAAGAAATCATATACACAACATATGTAATAAATTATATACACAACGTATGTAAGAAATTATATACACAACATGTGTAAGAAATCATATACACACCATATATAGGAAATTATATACACAACATATATAGGAAATTATATACACAACATGTGTAAGAAATCATATACACAACATGTGTAAGAAATCATATACACAACATGTGTAGGAAATCATATACACAACATGTGTAATAAATTATATACACAACGTATGTAAGAAATCATATACACAACATGTGTAAGAAATCATATACACAACATATGTAATAAATTATATACACAACGTATGTAAGAAATTATATACACAACATGTGTAAGAAATCATATACACACCATATATAGGAAATTATATACACAACATATATAGGAAATTATATACACAACATGTGTAAGAAATCATATACACAACATGTGTAAGAAATCATATACACAACATGTGTAGGAAATCATATACACAACATGTGTAAGAAATTATATACACAACATGTGTAAGAAATCATATACACAACGTGTGTAATAAATTATATACACAACGTATGTAAGAAATTATATACACAACATGTGTAAGAAATTATATACACAACATATGTAAGAAATTATATACACAACATGTGTAAGAAATCATATACACAACATATGTAAGAAATCATTTTACAAAACAGTGATTATTCGATGTTTATAATATTCAATCCAAGATTTGTTTAAGATCATTTATTTAATTATTACCCCCAAAAAGCAGTATAATTATAATAATGAGAAACATGTCGTGAGATCTTCACTTTATGAAGTGTATAATTAGTTTCACAAAACTCAGTGCACAAATTGCTGTTCATCTTGTTGTAGATAATCTCAGAAACTAGCTATGACAGGTGTACACAAACATAATTGTCAGTTACTGTTACCGATCTTCTCTATATTTCTTAACATTTAACATATGTTATGAATGTTTACAACAGCGTTTAAGTTTCCTACAAATAAAAGTATAAATATCGCAGTAATATCTATTATAGTTTGTTCCAAAATTCGTGAATATCTTTACCGACCGATATAAGATCATCCAATTTGACAGAAATTATTGATTTTTACATTTTTATATAGGTAACAATGACGACCTTCCAAAAGTGTTTTTTGCTCACCCAAACCTTTAGTGCTGTAAAATTTTTATTATATGTTATTATTAAAATTACAGCGGTGTTGATATGGTATACTTGTCGAAATTTCTCAGTACGATTGTCAAGTTTGTCTATAACTAAGCATTTCCGTGATCCACATGCAATTCAGTGCAAGTCAAAATCGGGAATCCCGTGGAATTAATCAGTTCACAATGTTTCCTAACGACTGTCATTGGCGTATGTACGCAACATTTACTTTCATTTATAGAAGTGGAAGGTATCATTTGTTCACTATGTCACCTTTCTTTTTATACTATGTAATAGGGATACGCCTTCGCAAACATTCGCCACCATTTTGTGTATTACTGTAAATTCTAAACTTTGATGATCATTTTGTTGTGCTTATGCAAAATTATATAACAAAAACGTTTTTTTACATAAACCAAGCTACCTACCAATTTGCTAAACATGCATTCGTAAGGTCGTGAGATATACAAAACTGCTTGCAAAAAATCCCTGGTTTGCATCAGGTAGATTTCGTAAAAATTAAACCTTAGTGTATTCACGAATTTTGGAACGTACTTATAAATAGCTTGAACTTATCATTGTATGTAGGTATTGACCTCCTTCATTTGTTTCAGACATAGAAGACAGTAAACTTAATGCTGATGTGTAAATCATATTCATCTGGTATGGTCGATTATAATAATTGTAAATACTACTGAGTGGGCTTTTTCAGCACGCTCAGGAGGAAAAATAATAAGCGAGACCAGTGGGGCCTATGCAACAACCACACGTAGTTTGAGAATGGAGGTTCGGGCGGTTACAGAGGCGGTGAAATGGTTGGCATCTCACAACTACTCTCGTGTTTTCATTCTCAGTGACTCCGTGAGCATGATTCGTAAAGTCGACTCAGGAATGGTGAGACGCAACTGGGTGGAGGTACTGGTACAGACAATGATCAGACAAATGACCTTCATATTTGTCCCTGGGCACGTAGGAGTTAGAGGTAATGAACGAGCTGATGGATTGGCTGGCTTGGTTACAATATCAGAGGGAACTGCCATGGATCGAAATGACAGTCTTCACGCTTTGAGAGCCTTTCCGAGCAGAGGAGTTTCAGGGCTGTGAATCCAACTTGCTGACCAGATTGAAAGATATGGGTGTCAATATTGGTGCAGCCCGAAAAGAACGACATACTTATTAAATATGCAAGCATATTGATTAATCAACATCGAACTGGCGTGTTGGGCAGCTGGACGCTGCTGGATTTGCTGAGGCAGAAATCGAAGCAGCTATGGACATATCCGGAGTGCTATGATGATAGTCCTCATTTAACTGATAACTGATAACTACAACATGTTGCTAGGAGACATAGTAATAAATAATTACATCATGAACACACAAGGAAATACACCGTGCATCAAACACACAGATGTGATAAGATTACATTTGTTCCGAAGTGTGTAACTGTATCTTCATCTCATCCAGTTTTGAATTTCTTTTTCAGATGCAGCATAAATGCATTTGAGAATCAAAGCCGTCTGGTTCGATTGGATATCAAAATCTCTAACTGTGCAAGTTTCTTGAATATCTAAAAAGAAAACAATGCTTTGTTTAGACGTGTATCGAGAAGTGAGCCATAGCAGAGCTGCAGCTAAGTGTCTGCTAAAATAGAACATTTAGTTTTAAAGTAGCACATATACAAAACTCAAGTAGTAGCATGTCCCTTGCGGAACTTCGCATTCATTACAGCTCTCCTGAAAAGCACTGTCTCTAGCAAGTTCTACTGCCGCTTCCAGCGTCATGTTCAAGGTTTCTTTGATGTCCTGCTGCCATCTTCGTCTTGGTCGTCCCCTGCCTCGTTTCCCAGGAACCATGCCTTCTATTACCTTTCTCTCCAGACCACTGTGGCGTTTAATGGGGCTACAATATTTTATCTTCCGGGACATGATGTTATCTTTGAGCCAATGCTTCTTGATATCAGGTCTTGTAGAATGTCTCTGGGGTCAAAGGCACATGGAGGCAACATGTGCTAGGGTTAAATAATCAAGACCCTGCTCACCACCTCCAAGTGGTGACCCTGGAAACAGACTGTGGTTCCGGTCTGGCTATGAGGGGGCAGAGATCGGGGAAAACTACAGGTAGTGGTAGTAGTGCAAGCACGAAAAAGCAATAGAGGGGCCGACAATCCCGGAACAAGCACGCATCTCCTGGCCGATGTCCGCTAAAATGTGCCCACGTTAAAAAAAAGTACGAAACAGTAGCGAACGAACTTCCGCAAATCTCTGAACAACGTACAATCTCCTTGCCGAAATCCACTAAAATATACCCCCAATTTAAAAAAGAAGTACGAAACAGCAGCGTACGATCGCCCAAAAACAAAACATTAATTCCCTCGGAGTAAATGGCCGAATTTATGGGAAGAATGATGCATCCCAAAGCCGAGGCATGTAGTGAAAATCGGCGCTATGTGCACGAGTCAAGCTGAGTGTCGAAGCAGTCCCGAGGCACGCTAAATGAAACGGCAGATCTGTGAACAAGTGGCCGCATCAGCTTCCTGGCAGATGGGAAAGGCTGCATGCGAAGGGTTAAAAGGTGCACTCCAAACAAAAACACGAAGCGAAACTCGGAGCACTGTGCATGAGTCGAGCTGAGTGTCGGAGCAGTCCCGAGGCACGGTACATGAAACGGCAGATGTGTGAACACTTTGGTCGTATCAGCTTCCCGGCACAAGGGAAAGGCTGTATGCGAAGGGATGAGAGGTGCATCCCGAATGGAGAGCCCACACAGGGCGAAACTCGGAGCCACGAGCGCGAGTTAAGCAGCATGCCGGGGCACTCCCGATGCAAGGTAAATGTGGTACATCCTCGCAGGGAACCACTGCTGTCTTGTAGTTTTGGTTGGGGACAATCAAAGTCTAGCGGAGTAAACCGTACACAAAACTGGACGTTAGGCAAACCAAGCAGTCCATTAACACAACTGGTATAGCTGGGCAGATGACGGGATTTCATCAGCCCGGGAGGGCAGTTCGTCTACGGCTCGATGCCCTGAAAGAAAATAGCAACCTGCTGCCTTGTGCGTTTTGGCTGGGGACAGCAAAAGGCTAACGGATCGAGAACCCAGTAAACGCTGGTTGAAATCGGACACACGGCCGAAAGATAAACACCTGGGCTCAAAATGATACTGAAAGTTGTAACGTAGTATACCCATGCTAAGGCTGCATGGACCAAATTTTATCATGAATATGTTTAGTATAGAATCTCGATATGGTGCTACGCCTGTGGAGATCCATCGGGAAGGACGAGTGCCGGGCACCATGCCTCGAAGGGGCCCGTTCTTTGCTACCGACGGTCCCCGCCCTCCAACTCGGCGAGCGAGGCCCACGGGAAAAAGCTACTGGTCCAATACGGCCGACTACTTGGACAGAGACTATTAAACATTGTGCAATGGAATGTCGAAGGTCTCCATCATAAAAAAGCAAGCACTCGCAATAAGACTTGCAGAAGACGAGATTGATGTTGCGTTCATAAAAATGACACATCTAAATGCCCAACATAGATTCGGATCAGAGGTCAGATTAGACCGAGAGTGACACAAATGTGGAATCCTCACCCTAGTAGGAAACGGCATTCCATCAAAGGAAATGGAAGTAACAGCATTAGGCGCCGGTGCAACAGAGATCGTAGGCGTCCTCATTACATGTGATGAAATGCAGATTCTTCTGTATACCTTCTACTGCCCAAGTGATATCTCGCTGTAACTCGAGGCAATGACTATAAATGATACAGCATCTGGCCAGCAATGGCGGAGTGCGGGAGGGCCATTCAGTCAGATGATTCTGAACACGACTTTGCTAGCGCATTTCCGACATGTTTGGTCGGGTATTTTCCGGTTTCGTTTGCCGAGCTACTGAGTTAGTGCTTGAGCAACGCTGTGAGCTATGACTGTTACATGGAATGCTTTTTGCTGTGTCAACCGTGCGTTTGTTGTGTGTATTCAGAAAATGGCGGAGAGCGGTTATGACGAACAAGCTCAATCTGCCGTATTCAGTTATATTGCGAGAGCAGAAAGCTGAATTTTGTCATGATTGATGTTCCCTTCGACAAGAATTGCAATTCAAGTGATGAACAGTTTTGTGTTGCTACATTAGCGACGGCCATATGCATTTTATGCGGTGCATGTTGTTTTTGTGGCGGTACGCGGCTGTTTCATTCTGGAATTAGTTCACACAGGAAACATTTCACAGTTGTTAGCATTTCGTGTGATTTTCATTGGCACAGGAACGGAGCAATTATGGGGTGACCCATTGCAGTGAAGTTTGAATTGTACTTATGAACTTATGAACTTATGATACAGCATGCATGGTGGTCGGCGATTTCAACTGCCACTCAGAAAGATGGCCTACCTCGAAACGAACAGCAGAGGCGTAGATGGAAGACTGGGAGATAGAGAACAACCTGTTCTTCATCAATGCCCCAGACGATCCACCAACCTTGTACTCGAGAAGGTGGCATACGGCTAGCACCCCCGATTTGGCCTTGGCAACAAGTGACCTCTCCACAAAAACAGTACGTACGGTCACAAAACAACTAGGAGATAGTGACCATAGGCCCGTCAAGCTGCAAGTAGACCTAAACTTTGTACCTTAGTCCAAAATGTGGTTGCCACGGTGGAACTACAAAAAGCCAATTGGAAACAGTACTGACAGATGCCAATGTACAGCAGCTCAACATGCATGAAAACAAACGCATGCGATCCATGACAAAGGAACTCTCAGAAGCAAACCTGAAAGCGGCAAGGAAATTCATCCCAAGAGACACACGGAAGGATTACAAGCCATACTGGACAGAAGAGGTTCAGAAGCTTGAAAACCACCTTGAGTTGGCAAGGAGAGAGGCAGAAGATGTACATACAGTAACATCCAATACTGCTTACAAGGCGGTAGCAGCAAAGTACAAACGTGAAGTCAAACAATCAGCAATACAGAGCTGGGTTGTAAAGATCGAATCCCTGAAACTTGATAGGGACGGTCATAAATTGTGGAAGCTGGCAAAAGCGCTGAGTGATGAAAAAACTAGCCGACCCCCAATAGTCCTGGAACAAGATAAAAAGATGTGCTCGGAAGGGAAGCTGCAAACATTATAATGCAAAAATATGTCTTAGTCAGCAGAGTAAGCATAACAAAAGTAAAAAGCGATGACACAAAGAGAAAAGCTAGAGCCCTCCAATGCGAGCCAAGAAAAGCTGATAGTCACCTAACGGATACATTCACCAGGTTCGAATTGGAATAGGCATTAAGTGAGCTGAAGCTCAGAAAATCACCGGGGAAGGATGGGATCACAAATGAGATGCTTAAAAACCTGGGGACTAGAGAAAAGGCAGCTCTACTGGTCGTCCTAAATATGTCGCGGAGGACAGGAAGTCCCATGGGAATGGAGGGAAGCGATCATGGTACCCATCCTAAAACCAGGAAAAAACAAACTCGACCCGGCGAGTTACAGACCAATAAGCCTCCGAAGCTGCACGGGCAAACTCATGGAACGCATGGTGAACAAACGGCTATCTTGGCACTTGGAAAGCAAAGGGGTTCTCATGGAACAACAGGTAGGCTTTCGGAGATACCGATCTACAGAAGATCAGGTAACCTATATCGCCCAGGAAATCGAGGATGGTTTCTAAGAAAAGAAACATACACTGACAGTTTTGGTAGATATGGAGAAGGCGTTTGATACAGTCTGGAAATAGGGGCTCAAACTGAAACTTCTCACTCTCGGTATAAAGGGAAGAATGTGCAAATGGCTTGATAGATACCGAGAGACCAGAACAGCAAGGGTTCAAGTTCAGGGGTACACAAGTATGAAGGCCACATTAGAGCAAGGAGTACTCTCACCAACTCTCTAATCTTTGTCAATGACATAGCAACATGCCTACCAAAGCGAGTACACTCTGCAATGTTTGCCGATGACCTGACAATATGGGCGAGAGACGATTAAATGCCCATAGCAACAAATCGACTGCAAGATAAGCTAAATATGCTGGAAATATGGTCATAAAGGTGAAAAATGAACATTAACGCTTCTAAAACCACCTACACTGTGTTCTGAATAACCAGAATTACAAAATTAAGCTTACAGTCAACGGGCAAGATCTTTCAGAAAGCAAGACCCCAACGTACCTGGGAGTCACACTCTACCGAAAGCTGACTTGGTGCCCCCAAATTGAAAAGGCTACGGCAAAAGCGAGACACAGGCTCACCATTATGCGCAAACTCGCAGGCTCCACGTGGGGAGAAAACACCAGAATCCTCAAAACACTCAACTCTGGAAGAGTGCGACCGGTCCTGGAGTACGACATTGCAGCATGGAGTATTGCACCCAACAAGCAATTCGCCAAAGTGAGCAATAGTCAAAACCGTGCAATACGCATTATCACAGGAGCCATGAAGTCCACGCCCATGAAGGCGATGGAAACAATCACAGGCATCCAACCAATGGCAGACCGAAGGGACAGTAAAGTCTTGATATTGGCGGGAAAACTGAAACGGCTTCATTCCCACCCTATGTACGTAAGAATGAATGGACTCGGAAGGAGCAGGATAAAACGAACCAGCTTCGCAAAAAATGCCAAAGTACTGACCGCAGACTATCCGGTCTAGCAAAATGTAAAGTCAAATCAATCCCGGCAACCGGTAAGTGCCCGCCGTGGAAAACCAAAATGCTGGAACTAAGGGAATCAATCCCAGGAATGCTAAAGAATGAGCAGCAAGAAAACTTCGAAAGAAGAGCGGACACCGAGAAATACATACCGACCGAGTACCCTGAAAATGAGTGGATACACGTGTGTATCGATGAATCGGCAAGGAACGCAATCAACGATGGCGGAGGAGGAATAGTGCTTAAACTCTCAAAGAAAGTGACGGTCACGAAAGCGATTGCCACAGGTAAGTACTCGAATAACTACAGGGCAGAGGCAGAGGTAATAAGAACAGCGGCTGAAATGATCCTAGAGAGAAGAGGCACCTCTCGTAACAAAGTCGTGATATTAACCGATGCTCTATCGGTCATTACGGCACTCAAAAGTGTAGGCAAAACAGAGCTCAATGAGCTGAAAGCGACCTTCGATGCACTAGTGTACTCACTTAAACGCACCGTCATTCAGTGGATACCATCACACTGCAACATAAGCGGAAATGAACAGGCCGACAAGCTAGCTAAAGAAGGCGGGCGACTACCGCAGACTAATCTCGTGACCAGTTATGATGAAGCCAGAACAACCATCGGCTGGCACTATAAAGACAAATGGTCAAAAGACCATCCACAGTACAACAACAGCGACGGGTACTATGGTCTATCTCGAGGTGAACAAGTTGCTATATTCCGCCTCCGTACCGGCCACAACAAGCTTCGTGCCCAGATGTTTAACACATTTAGAAGTGGCACAACTAGCCTGTGCCCCTGCGAAAAGGCGGACATGACGGCAGAGCACATACTGCAAGATTTCCAATTGATAGCAGGCCTATGAAAAAAAACCTGGCCCATAAACACTGAGCTTGGCCAGAAGCTGTACGGAGGAACAGAGTCCCTTAAAACCACGGTAGAAATTCATGATAAAATCTGGTTCATCAGTCTAGGCGGGGATCGAGAGAGAGAGAGAATGAATGTCTTTGTTTCTTCTCTTCTTTGTCCATGATGTTCTAAGAACTTTTCTATACCACCGTGTTTCAAAAGCTTCAATTTTCTTTTTAATGTTTATGTTATGGTCCACAATTCGCATCCA